>CM014736.1:64239164-65679338 GCA_004329165.1 Spatholobus suberectus
TTATATTATTTTGACGAAATAAAAAAAAAACGAGAAAGCAAGGTAAATATAGGATAGTTGAAATAGTGAGCAACAAATCAAAGCGTAAATAGGCCAGATTGCCAGAACAAGAAAAAAAAAAAAAAAAAAAAAAGAGCTCAGGCCCACTTCGTTTTCCATGGGGTCAATTAGTGTGACAGCAGATGGCCATCTCCTTGCGAACGGAAACTCAGAGCTCTTGAGCGAGGGTGATCTTGCCACCCGCAATGGAGAAGCAGAGGTGGTGGAAGAAATGAGTGGCAGCGGAGGTGCGCAGAAGGGATGTACGGTGGTGGATACGAATCGTAATTAGAAAATCTGTTTCTTCTTTTTTGCTTGTTATTATTTTGATCTAAACTCGTTTTGGCATCAAAATTATTCGTTCATTCATTGGAGATATTTTGGAATCTTGGAAGTGTATGAATCTGTGAAGAACGCATGCATTTGTGGACAGAATGATGCATTCAAATCGTTATCGATACACTAATCTGCATATCATGCAATGTTCATGATTCCTAAGTCTATTAAAGCCAAACAATCTAGATCTACTACATCAATTATCTTAAATAAGTTGCGAAAATATTTGCTACTGTTATAGACATGAGAGGTTGAAATTCAATTATCAGATGGACCTCTATTATCAGAAAATAGCAACAACAGAATCAAAAGAAACACAGTATCACTGTATCCTAAATTCAGAAATAATGAACGGATAATGTAACGAATGAGTCCAAGGAGCAGAATATTCAGCCAATAATGGAGCAAGGGAGAGGATGAGATACCTCTATATTCTTCACAATTTTCTTACTCTCCTTCTCAATCCTTGCTCCGTCTATTCCGTTTTTTTTTCCTGCATCGCCTCAGCTCTCTTCTTTTTTTTTCGTTTTTCAATTCCCCCTTTTTTCTCCCCTCTTTTTATCCCCCTATTTATAAACTATGCGGGGTTACTTAGACCATGCTAAAAACCTTCTCGATTCTTCTTCTGTTTAAAAAATGTGACACTTCTTTTTGATGATGATGGTGAATCATTCATGTTGATGCTGTAAGTGTGCCCTCCGACTGCCATGTGTGTATGATGCTTATACCCGAGTGATGTGTGAAACGGGTGTGAAACTAGGGGACCAAAAAACGTGACTTTTTTCCATTATTTTTATTTTCTTTATTTATTTATTACTATTATTATTATTATTTACTTATTTAAAAACTTTTATTTAATTCAATTTAAAAACTTTTAACCCGGATAAAATTGGGTGTTCACACCTTTAGCTTCAACAATAAGCTACTCAACATATACCGCATCGTACCATAACTAAAAATATTAAAAATACAAAGCAAAGTAACACTAAAACAATTATAAAGAATACAAAAATAAAGAAAAAAGTGAAAAAAACCAAGCATAAATTCTTTTATTCAAGTTTATATGCTAGTAAATGGTTCATTTAGATTTTATATTTATAATGAAATCTTTAAAAAAAATCAAGGGGAAAAATTATAGATTTGATTAAGAGGAATATAGTAATAAATAAAGAGAAATCACCTGAAGCTCAAATGAAGAGATTGCAAAGCAAAAGAAATATTGTTAGGATTTATGAAAAGAAACTATTTGATAATCTGATCTCAATCCCATATATATTGCAAGCCAGAAAAAAAAAAAAAGCCAAAATAGAAATTGCAGCAAGTTATATAATCAATGCACATAAAGCAAATTCTAAGGTAAGTCATGTTTGGAGGATAACAAATTCTTAGAAGATTCTGTTCCCATCAATGATTTCTCCCAACTGCTTGAACTTTCTGGAATCAAATTAGATGTACACTCCCTTCGCTGATTCTACTTCATACTTTCGGATATATCATTCAACAAACTAACTTGTACATCTTCTCTCTTTCTATGATGCTTTTACGCTAAATATATTAGCCTTTTTTGTCACATAAGATTAATAAAATTAGTTCATTAGAATAATTTTTAACAACAATAAAAATTTATAATTTAATAAATTTCTCAATAAACTTTAATTTTTCTATCATTTCAGTTTTTAAAATTAATCCCAATATTTTAGTTTTGAATTTTATTGATCAATCCTTAATAAAGTGTAAGTTTTATTGTTTTTTTTTCCTGAGCAACAATTTTAAGTTATTGTATTTATTTTGAATATATAAAAACTATAATTCATAACTCTTGTAGTATATGTATTTACTAAATTCAAATTTTATTGGAGATTTTTGTTTTTAAAATATGGTGACTTTTATGACAGAGAAGTTAAGTTTTTGTTCAATGATGCACAAAGCGTCTTGCTTTTTAGTATTTTTTGGGTATATAATAGCAACAATAAGATTAGAGCTTAAGACTTTTGTATAAACTATTCTTCACTGTTGGCTAACTCTAATTGATTTTAGTATAATTAGTATTTTAACCTATGCATTGCATAGAATAAATATTTATTTCATATAACATAAATTTATAATAAATAAATACTTCTGAATATATAATATAAATTATATCATAATTAAAATTCATAATAAATAAATATTTTGAACATATAGATTGTATTTTAAAATTATAATATAATTTATATTGTGATACAATGTCATTAAAATTATTGGTAATTTCTTTTAAAAAATAAAATTTAATTTAAAAAAAATATTGAGAATAATAGATTAAAAGAAACGATAGGTTAAAAAAATCTCTAAAAACACTCTCATTGACAAATGACAGCTAAAAAAACTTATTAAATAATAACAGCTAAAAATGCTCTTATGAAAGATAGTGGTAATTTAATATTATATATATAATAGGGGATATTAAGTATCAAGTATAAAAAATTTATGTATTATATTTATAATTAAAATAATCTGATTTTAAAATTACTCATAAGTGATAATGATAATCTTTAATCATTAATTTTTATGAAAAATATTTTAAAATAAGTAAATAATACTATATGATTAAATCTTAATTATCAAAAGCTAATTTTCATAATAAAATGAGAATTGGGTCATTTTAAGCCCAAAGACTAGTTGTGTCTGATTGGGCCTGTAAAATCCGTTTTAACAAAACAAACAAAAAGGACATACAAACAAAATGACTGAATAAGTTGTGCTATGTAAATCATTCTGGAAAAAAAAAAAAAAAACTTAATGTCCAATCCATTTACAACAGATCCAGTAAAACAAAAAGTAAATTACATACTACAATAAATAAATAAATAAACAGAATACAACGAAAAAGTCAAAGAAAAGAGAGAGAAAGTCCTCTGTTATGGCTCTGCTACGTCCCCTTCATTATCACTATCATGATCTCCTTCCTCTAGTCATCTCCCTAAGTTCAAAAATTGATCACAGCAAAATCGAACAAGTTGAGATTAAACATTATAAAAACCAGAAAAAATAATAAAAATAATTTTATCATAGTAAAATGAAAATTACTGATAAAATATTTTAAATATTTTAAATAATAATAAAATAATATTTATAAAATGAGAAATGATAATAAATTAAATTAGTAATTTTTTCCATATTATTATATAGTTATTATTTTAAGGACAAATAGACAAAATCAATCTTTTATTATTGTCACTATAAAATAATATTTTTATTATTTTATTAACAACCATTCTGTTATTACTTTTTTATTATTACTCATAAGCATAGTTTGGGAATAGTTTTTTTTTTAAATAATTAGTTTTTTTTTTGAAACTCTCTCCAAAAGTTGATAAAAATAAGTAACTTTCTCTAAAATGAATTGAACTAAATATGTACTGACATTTCAACTTTTTTGGATTTATAAACTATTAATATAATCCTCTAAATATTTAGTTGATTTTAACTTGATTTTTCAAGTTTTTATAATATCATAAAAAGTTAGAAATAATATTACTATAATGTAATTGAAAATAAGAAGTAAAAGTAAAATTCATTTATAAATTAAAGACTTAAAGATGTTTTTGGTCCCTGCAAATATAAAGAGTTTCAGTTTTAGTCCTTGCAAAAAAATTTCAATATTATTGGTTCTCAACACTTTTAAAGTGGCTTATTTTAGTCCTTGTTGTTAGTCTTCCATTATTCCGCCGTTAGTCTCCATCTTTTTGACGCTGACGTGGTTAAAAAAAACCAAGTCACCTTGCCACGTAAATTAAGTAAAGACATGTATTTACAAATAGTCTCTCCCTCCTCAAAAAAGCCCTCTCCTTATTTTAGAGTTGAATTAGTATCCCAGTAGGGTTCAATTAAATTTTTTTCCTTAACATGCAGGTTCCTAACAGCAACAACGGAGGCCATATTGGAAGTGATCTTAATTTCATTATCAATGTCCGATCAACAACTGTGGCAAGATGGGCCTCCACATTTGTTAGCAACTGCTGCAGCATCATCAGGATTCCCACCACAGATTAGACCTCCCAAGGTTGGTTGTAGAAAAATGGGTTCTGATCTCTCATGAGTCCTTTAAGATTATTTCTACCTTGCCATTTACATTCAAATAATCTCCCCCTATTTTATTTTGAGAGCTGTGAGCATGTACAAGTGGATGCACTTTATTGTTTATGTCCAACCTTCCCCTCCTTTAGGAAGCCCATACATGATCGTAACATTACTATTGAGGTGAAAGAAGGGCTAAAAGGGGGGGGAGGAGAATGAAAGCCAAATTGGGAACTCACTGGACTTGTTTTGGGCCAGTCAAACTAACCAACAGATGCAATCTTTAACTAGATACTAGATATTCTGGGCGTGACTACAATTTTTGATCTTATATAACTATGATTTACTGCATTTCTGCCCTTTAGTATTTATGACAGTACATATTTGTTTCTTAATTTGGGATGTATTGCAATAACATACACATGGTTGTCAATTTGCTCCTTATTTCTGTTCGGATCGGGATTGGCCTTGAACTTTGCCAAGGAAAGATGCATGGAAGACATTTAATCCCATTTGACTCAGTGCCTTGTCATTCTGAATTTACCTTTCCCAGTCCATATTGCTAAATATAGGCAAGCTACATTCGAATAAGAGTCATTCAAATTTTCAAGTCCAATTTATCAACAATAAGTAAAAGATAAGAAATTACTTACTTAGCTCAATTAAAAAGCACCTCCACATAATATATGTGAGCGAGTGATAGCAAGCCAATTTTTGGCTAAGTCCAGATATGATCAAGCAGACAATAAGGCCTATAAAGAGAAATGATAGGCGAGACTAGAAGAACAATGTAATTGGCAAGGTAAATCTGCTAGAAGTTTGGTTATAGGTTTAGACAGTGTTACATGACTGAAAGAACATTAAAATATAGGCATCTGCATTTGTTTTTAAGTAAAATGAGTTACATAAATTATAGGCTTAGGTGAATGTGTTATATCAAAATAGGCTTACAATCAAGATTGTTTTCAATGTGTTACATGAGTTATAGGCTTAGGTAAATGTATTTGCTTACATTTGTTTTTAAGTTTTCAATTTAATGTTGCAAGTCAGCAACTGATGATCTCTAATTCAATTCAATCCACTTGGGAAGTAAAGTACAATGAAGCGATTATTAGAATTCTCTTTTTCTTATGTTTGCATAATATCAAGACAGTTTTTGATGCTGCAATAAATATTGCATTGAGGCCACCAAAGCCAAAAAGAAACCAGACAAGAAAAGGACATATACTTTCCTCTGATATTTCATATTCAAATGTTTCACTCCAAAACATTTATAGAACAGAACCGTAGCTCAACAATGTTAGTGTTTGTGATCTACATATATGAAGAGCCCATGGGTTTATGGATGATTTTTGTGACCTCTAATTGTAAACAATGGCAAATGAAGTCAAGTGGTGCATTGTTCAATTAATTATTTTATTTTGTAGTTCCTGCTTACCTTCAAACTTTATTTTTGATTTTTGCAAGGATATTTCCTTTTCAGGATTATTCAATGGAATGCCTGATGATGTCTCTGAACATATTTAATAATGACGTTATCTTTTTTTGCAGTTCAATTAATTATTTATTTTGCAGTTCCTGCTTACCTTCAAACTTTATTTTTGATTTTTGCAAGGATATTTCCTTTTTAGGATTATTCAATGGAATGCCTGATGATGTCTCTGAACATATTTAATAATGACGTTATCTGTTTTTTTATAAGCCAAATATGTATTAATTGAAATGAGGGTGCTAGCATTTCCGCACAAGGGATGCTCAACGCTAGCAACAGGACAAGAGTTCACCGTACAAAAAATACATTCTATAACAATGCCAAGCATCAAAACCTAACAAATAGAACATAGTAAAGTCAATCTACACCTCTAAAAGCCTAAGCAGAAAACTATCGGAAGCTAACCATATAGGCTAGCATTGCGCATTTGAAAAAAGAGGAGCACAGAACCTTAAAGAAAGTTAATCAAATCTTTAAAGCCATGAGCATGTACAAAGTAATAAGACTGTTCAAAGATTAGATAAATGATATAAAATTGCTTGGAGATTGCTTGAATCATGAATTATAATTTAAGATTAAAGTAAGAAGGTTTCAAGTGTGGCGAGAAACTAAAACATCTTAATAAAACACCATATCTCTAGGCATTTAGATAATAATAGACTAACACTTCTCTACCATAAGTTAAGCTACGTTCCACTGCAAACATAATATAAAATCTACTTGAACCATGCTACAAGTAGGCTTTTTGCTCAACAACTTCATATATTGAGTTAGACCTTTAACATATGCATATTGATAGTAGAATACAAAGTCATTGCTTGAACCATGCTACAAGTAGGCTTTTTTGCTCAACAACTTGATATTGAGTTAGATCTTTGACCTAAAATATTGATAGACGAGTACATTGCTTTATAATTTGCATTTATTAACAAAATCTTCAGGATTGTGCCCTTTATAACATATGGCAGCAATGGCATGCCTACATGGTATCCCAACCAACTCCCAAAAATTACAAAAACAAGTATGGGTTTCTAAATTCACCACAAATTTTTGAACAAACATGCTGTGAGTGACTTCAAACTTAGAATTCCCTGACCATGTTACAAACCAATTACCACTGTTCCACCTCCTTATCTAATCTTTTCCTATAGGTGTGGTCATGACGTGTCCCACATATTTGGAAAGTTTTTCTTTAAGGGCAGCACACCTACTCATAAGATATGTTCTAATCCATTCACATATTGTGACTATTGGTTTGTCCTGAGCAACCAAAATTGTACTATTAAATGTTTCAGATATATTATTCATTATCACATCACATTTAGGATAGAAAGAAAATGCATGCATATACCATGACTTCGTTGGGATACCTATGAGCCATTCATGTGCTTTCACATTAATTTTCTTGATCTCATTCATTTTTTCCTCCCAAGCTTGAAAATAAGTTGCCTTTGCTGCCCCCATCATCAAATTTCTGATCAATGTTCCTCCCCCAAACTTTTTTTAAAATTCACATATATTTGTCGGACACAAAGTCTATGCTCCAAACCTAATTGCAGCTCCTCAAACATGGGCATCAACCCCTACACAATAGAAAAACATAGTTGTTAGCATTCTAAAATTCCCACATTAATATGGAAATAATTTTTTTTTTATAGATATGAATTGCCTTTTGTTGGTCACAGATAAAAACACATCTATTTGTAGACACATCTCCAATGTCCTCTAATAAACAAGGTTAAGACTGCCTCCAAGATTCCTTAGTCTCAATCTCAACTACAGCAAACGCAAAAGGAAAATATTGGTCATTTGGGTCTCTCCCAATTGCTATCAACAATTGAACTCCAACTCAGTCTTTAAGTGACACCCATCTACCCCAATAAATGGCCTACAACATGCCAAAAATCCCTTCTTGCAGCCATCCCAGCAAAAATAGAAGCTACCAAACCTAGGTTGTAATGTTGGTGGGCACGGTGTTTCCAACTAGATCTTATAAGTATTCCCTACACTTGCTCTTTTCAACTGGGCAGAATACTTCCAGAGCAAGGTGTGTTGCTTTTTTCCTTCTCGTTCAACTATATCCTTGGCTATTTGCTTACCCTTTGATGCTCGTGACTTGGTAATACCAACTGTGTAGGTCCTTCTAACATCGGTTATGATTTGAGATAGGGAAACATCATTGCTTGGACATGAGCTTATCAACCACAACTTTTGCCACCCACTTCGAATTGGCATTCTTGTTGTCAAAAACCCTTCCACATGTGTGTTTATCCATAAGCGTTTCATCCTGTATGTATGACTTTGCCCTACCCTACTTACAAAAGCTATATAGCCACATCTTTCCTTACACATAACTCTAACTCTAGTGGCATCATTTTTTACAAACTTTATCTCTCTTCCATTCAACACTGCATGTTCTAGAATAGCCTCTTAAATTCAGCCAAACAAGTAAATTTCATTCCCAACTCAAATTTATAATTTTTTGAGAACTCCTCCTTTCTAAACTTTGGGTACCTACATTTTCCAGTATCATCAGAATTAGAATCATCATTAGTGTAGCATTCAACGTCAATGTCATGATTTAAGTCCTCACCTTACTATTGCCTTCATCGTGATTTTTACTTGTACTTATCTCATTCAAGGAGACAAAAGATCTCTTTTTCATCATTTTCTTCATACTAATTTTTCTTCCACCATCTCCCTTTTCAACATTATTATTTTCTGCATTGGTAAAACCATCTTCCAGTCCAAGAGTCCTCTCCTCCTCACTATCTTCAAAATGAACTCCATTTGCATCATCGTCACTGCAATCAACTCCAACCTCCTCCTCATCACCCAAGACACCACCAACTACCTCAACTCTAGTATGACTCAACCCATCACCACTTCCATGAGCCTCTTCAATTATCCCCTTAACTCCGATCTGACCCAACCCCTTACCACCACCATGAACCTCTTTGTTAGTCTCCTTAGCTCTAATATGATCAAACCCTCACCACCAGCATTCCCCTTATTCTCACCATCACCATTCCCCCCATCATAATTCAAAATTACACTCCCTTCATCGACCCTATGTTGTACATATATGTGAGCCTCATAACGGTTATTGATAGCGAAATTCCCAACCTCCATGACATCAAGATCCAATGTATTCCTTTAAATCCATTATAGACCTTCCACCATAGACTCACATCCTCACAATAGCCAAGTCCTTTTACTATTGAATTTTAAAGTAGCTCCAAGTGTCTATGTCCAAGTTTTCCTCCGCATGGACACCCCCTCCTTTATATAGACACTCATAATCCTTTGCAAATTGACCACCATGGTGAAAGACAATTGTAAAACTCATCCCTGAAAAATGAAATTAATTAAAAACAAATGAAAACCAGAAATACTTGGTGATCTCCACACTTAATTAGAATAAATATTCTAATATGAACAATAAACCTATATGATGGTCCCACAATCAGGATATTCCATTTTTTTGTCTCCTTTTTAAGTCTTTATTCGATGGAAAACTTTGGCCACAAAATCCTTCATTTTAGCATTAAAATGCATATTTTTGGATCTTTTCATTCGTATGACAGAAAAGTAATCATGAACAATAACATAAGCATCCAACATAAACAGATCAATCAGGCATATAACAGCAATAGTTAATTGCTATTGATGGAAACAACAATTGTCTTCTAAAAATGTAATCCCAGCCTCACGCAATTGGATACCTATGCCCGTTATATAAACTATTTTTATTTAATGAAAGTATCCTATAATTATAAATTAAATACAACTTCATATATAATGCAATTAAGATAAAGATTCTTATATTGTGACAAATGTAAAACATAGTAGAAGACAACATAAAAAATAGAAACCTAATTATGATATATTGGGTTGACGAATGTAACCCTATAATTCTTATTTGATCCTTAAACATTTGTTAAAGATTAAAAGCCAGAGAGATGGGACAAAGAAATATAATTATGTACCTAAACTGTTCTTTTTTGATTTGGACTTTTCGAATCCAATTCGTGCACTATTGACATTGAAGGCTATTATATTTTGTACTATATATAAAATTAAAGAATGTATAAAAAATAGTAATTTTGTTTGAAAGTGAACAGAACACTTTTTAAAAAAAAAAAAGTGAACAAAGCACTAAATTTGATCGTCCATTATTCAGTCACGTCTCAATCACAAAAAGGGCAAAAGAAAAGACAAGGAAAATCACCGGTAGATGGCTGGCAGCATACACAATTTTGAAAATACGTATGCGACTAAGAGGTGTTGAAGCCAACTCTGCGTTGAGGCCAATACTGACAGTATACACATTAAGGGATAAAGGGGTTTTTTCGAGAAGAAAGAAGGAGAAGATAATAGGTCAAAGGATTGTGTTTCACTTAATTGACGTGGCATAGGTGATTTGGTTTTCCGTTAGCCAAGTCATCATAAAATAGATGGAGACTAACGGCTAGGACTAAAAAAAAATCATCCTAAAAATGTTAGGGACTAATTAAGAGGGAAAAAACTTGCAGGGACTAAAACAAGAAACTCTTGTATTTGCAGAGACTAAAAACATATTTAAGTCTAAATTAAACTATTAATATAGTCTTTTAGTTGACATTAATTTCATGACTCTCACACACACAAAACCTGAATGGCGCGTCTAGGTTAAACAATTCTATGTTGTATTAGTTTTAAGTTCGTATACCATGTTTTAAGTGTTGTTTTGAACATCCATTAGACAATAAAGATCATATATCTAAAATATATTGTAAAATATCTATTGCTTCTTTCCGTTAACAAAAACAAGGGACCTTTTTGGTACAACAATTACACAAGATTTACATAGCTAATCTACATCTGGTGATGCTACACACAAATCCTGCCTCTGCTAATTCTATAAGCAAACGGAAACCCAAGGAGGAAAATCAAAATTAAAAATAAAAGCTATTTGCAATGCTCACTACTTCAACGCCACTTCCCAACTCAGCAAGAAAGCAATACAATTTCAAGTTCTAAGAATGTATGTTTAGAAGCATTTACATTTCAACTCCTTTGCTTCAATCTCTCTCTCAGATGTAGTAGTCTGCCCTGGACTTGTTTAGGTAACTCATCATCAGATAGGTCAATTTCAAGGCCCTCTACTTGTTCTTTCTGTATAATATCATGGTAGATTGGTAGAAACTGAGTTTGGAAAGACCTATAGGAGAAATTAACAGGGTAGAAGCACACACATAACAACCAAAAGGTTACCATCTCTTCTTAAGGCTTGATATTCAAGACAGAATTAGTGGTCAAACGTGACTTTTTAAAAGGCGCAAACGTGACTTATTTTTTACTAATCCTATTTAGTAAAGTTAGATCATAAGTTTCCAATGGGTAGACTCCAACTTTGGTCACCATACGAAATTAGTGGGTTGTGTGGATATGTACCAATTAAATTAAATGATTATTTACATTGGACACCCCATGATTTTCTTACCTTTAATATGACGGCTGCATGAGCCAGCGAAGGAATGATGACGGGCATGACACAACTTTCCCATGCAGCCTTCCTCTTATTTGTTGTCCTACTAACCCACTCTTGGAAGTGGGTTTTGTGTGGTATTGTAAGAAGTAAGAAACATCGATCATCAGTGACATGCATATCCCTCTTTTATTTAATTTTATTTTCTCTCTCTCCTAGTTGAGCCTGATAATGGAAGGATATTACAACCATTTACACAATTATACATTCAAATATTTTTTTCTGTTCCATTCCCTAGATGATATCATTCCTTTACTTTCCTTTTTTGTCATATATATACAGCTAGATAGGGCATAGTGCCTTTACTTAATCTAATAAACCAACAAGACGTAACAGTATTTCATAACCCACACATACACAAGCATATATCTAAAATATATTGTAAAATATATATTGCTTCTTCCATTAACAAATACATGGCTCTTTTTGGTACAACAATTACAAAAGCTTTAAATAACAAATCTACATCAGGCGAGAGTGCTATGTGATAAATTTATAAATAAAAAAATACGTTGATCCATGCACTCGCATGGGATGCATTGGTCTTTATATATATACCAAAATAATTTATAAATATAGTACTGATAAATTGATATATATATATATATGGGTCAGGATCCGTTGACACCAGATGTCAAAGTTAGTCAAATTATACCTTCAATAACTTTTTGTAGAATGCAAATTTAACCAATCTAACCGTTGAATTTGATGTTCTTATTAATTAGATTAACTATACAAAATTTCATACAATTCTAAATTATTTAATAATTTATCACATCACTTTATTTTAACGTATAATATGATATTAAAATATATTTAAATATTCAATGTTAGATAACATATCTAGAAAATTCCAAATGATGTGAAATTTGATATACATGATCATAAAGATAATATCACACAATTCAACGGTTAGATTGATTAAATTGCACTCTACAAAAAATTATTGAAGGTGTAATTTGACTAACTTTGATACCTGGTGTCAACAGATCCTGGCCCATATATATATATATATATATATATATATATATATATATATATATATGAACTCTAAAATCTTTAGGCAAGTACATATGGCTTCGAGTGGATTGAAATGCGTTTGAGAAAAGAAAATTTTGGGCCTCATTAAGTACATTTTTGAATTTTAGTTGGGAGTGTTCAAAAGTATTTTTACTCTCAAAGAAACAATTTTTTTCCTTCTTCATTTGTGCATTGGAATTCACAAATTTGCATTAGAATTTGCAAAAATATTTTTGAAACTTAATCCTAACATAGCCTAAGTGCATGTTTAGATTTTAGTTGGAAGAGTTCAAAATACTTTTGCTCCCAAAACAACAATTTTTTCTTTCTTCATTTTGTGTGTTGAAAATTCGGTTTTATGCATTGAAATTTGCAAAAATATGTTTTCAACAATTATCCAAACATAGCCTAAATGTGTAGCGAGTTTTCTTTTTTCTTTTCCTCAATTTTTCAAAGCCATTAGCCTAATTGAGTTGGGCCATTTTAATTTCTACAAAACAATTGTTCGATACCACGGTTCCCATTCCCACACATGTACATAAAAGAAATAAGTACACAATAAACAAAAACATAAGTGCATAAACCCAGTAATTTATCCATCAGGAAGATAAATAACAATACGTTTTTTTAACAATTATACACATAAATCAATATTAAGTTATAAATCAATCATAATAAAAAATTCATTCCTAATTCCTGATGGCAACTACTTCAAGGGTTATTGGTAATTTGAGGATCCACGGTGGAGGAGAATAAGCCCACGCAGGATCCATTGACAGTGCAACAATGACTGGAAATCTGAAAGGCTTCAGCAAAATCCTTGGCAGCAACAAAGCTATAAGGCTCACGTAACAGTGCCATTGATCTTTTCTGGATGTCACCTATTGCACATCAAGAGAACCAAACTTACTTCATATCTGTAAAAAGTTTTGAAAGGAAGTCCAAGTGTATAACACTAATAGATGTGCATAAAATTAATAGTATGCAAGTAGTCCATTTGGTTAAATTCATATGGGATTTGATTTCGTAAAGTGTTGTAAAGCTTTGATTACATGAACAGTGGGTTTATATTTATATATCCACACAAACCAAACTCATCAGTCGTCAGAGAAAGAAACAAAATCAGTAAAAGTTCAAAGCCCCTTAACAAAAGGTGATAAAAGAGAGTGTCATTATGAACCCTACCCACCAAAAAAAGCCAGATGGTGCATTCTTTTTACATTTGGCATTTGGCAGAAAACTGGGACACAGTCATTTAAACCTAATTAATCATTAGTTTTTGATACATCCATTGGCATGTACATGCAGAAAGATGAAGGTACTAGAAAGATGCAGCGGAGAATTGTCAATGCCAATGTCTAAAAACAAGTACAGAAGATTCACACATGAAACAAGTTATAAGCTGCAATCCTGCAACTCCTAAGAATAAAATGAATGCTCTGTAACTAATGAGTAAAAACAATGCTATATAATTCCACTCAATTTCTAACCTTTCAACTTATTAACCTCTGTTGGGTTTTGTTTTAGATATGATAATAAAAGCTTATGTTAATAAATTGAAAGGTTATGTCAATAAGATCTTATGCCATAAATTTGATCATTATACATGTTAGATAATAGGAGCTAAAACTCTTATTAATAAGTTAAAAGGTTATGCCATAAATTAAATAAGACTAAAACTCTTGTTAATAAGAGCTTATGCCATAAATTTGATCATTATACTTATTAACATAAGCTCTTATGCCATAAATATAATCATTATACATATTAGAATAAGCTAAAAAAGAGTTTATTTGGTTAAGCTTTACTAAGAAGTTTATTGAAATAAGCTAAAACTTAGAGTTTACTAGAGTCATAAGTTATTTTCATAAGCTCAAACAAATTCCCTATAAGCTCTTCCAAATACCTTGTAAGTTAAATTAAAAATTCTTTGAATATTTTCATTTAATATGGACTCCAAGAATACAAATTTTTTTAAGGACAGGTAAAAGCACAGCCCAGATAAGTATAACCAAATGTATCTTTAAACCTGAATCCCTTCAGCACCAGTACTGCCAACATCAATATCAGCCTCATGAAGCATGCCAACATCATTTGCCCCATTGCCAATAGGCAATAGATAATGTTGTCTTCCCTGTTCCCCATTCCACCAATTTTTAACCTGCATATTTTTTTGGGTGATGTGATTATAATGTTTTGACACCCGCTAGCAATGACTACATACAAGGAATTTCTATTATTTATATGAATGAAATTTAAACATAAACTCACACGAGCTCTTAGCTTGAGTGAAGATCAGCAACAGATGACAGAAGCACAATTAATCGCCAGCTCAAAAAAGGACCTTTGCCAAATCTTGCTAGGAGAATAATTCAACGACTTCCTGTCAATTATCAAGCCAAACCCAGAAGAACTTCCATAGTTTTTACTACGACTCTCTTTTGCAGACTTGAATTGTAAGATTCCCTCTATTTTGTTTCTTAATGCTTTCAAGTAAGGCCTACGTTATTGTTATGTCAAAGATTTATAATAGTTAAAGAAAATTAAATGCTGAAAACTTCAAAGGTCATGTACCTTTGCTAGAGCCTTCTTGTCCCCTTGTTTTTCCAGGGATGGGATATCAGGTGAATGAAGAGTGATAACTATCTGTTTTATGTCTTGTCTAAGTAAACTAAAAGCATACCTGTAAAAGAAAAGAAGGGAAAAACTAGCTTAAACTTTATGCAACTTCCTTAGAAACAGAATCCAGAACAACTGAACAGTCCTTGTTATTTGCTAAGGTACACCCCATGTTGACTGCAGTTCCCATCTTATCTCCAATCAATACCCACAACTTGATTGTTGCCTCGGCAAGCAATACAGTCAGGAACTTTATTAACTAGTCAAGAATGTCACTTTGTGTTAATAACTGATATTTTTGGGGTTGTTTTTCCCTGGTTTCTGTGGTGGTCTACTTATAAAGCTTGAGTTCTGTTTTTTTTTTTTTTTTTTTCCAGAACCTTCCATAACATAATGTAACTGTAAGTATGAAGTAAGAAGAAAGAAGGAAGAGTGTGGACAAGAAAAAAAATTTACCCAACAAGCTAAAGGAAGATAATGCCACCATAACTCCCAACGACAGAGTAGTCTTTACGGAATGGATGCCACATGCCAGAACTTTTGCACTTCACAACCTAAATATAAGAAACACATTTAGTTGGAATCAATTTCAGTAGTGAATATTGATAATAGAAATTCTTGCATGTAAAACAGAATATTAAAAAAAGTGATGCATGGAAAAGTGGCAGAGCCATCCTCCTTTAACAAATATTCATCAATTTAGGTGTAACTTGTGTTGCTACTGTTTGGTAAATGCTAACTAGACTAGAGAGTGAAATATTTGCAATAAACAAGATTGTATTTCAAAAGCTGTAGAGATATTGTGGAGAATTGGCACATGAAGAGGTAGGCATAGGAGAATTGGTGCATGTGTAATTTAGGACTTGTGGTTCATCTTACCTGTCAATTTTTAGGTTTTGAATGTGAGCAATCTTTCCCCAGTCCTTGCCTTCTGGTTTCTGGCAACGCTGTTTGAGCAATGGACAACACCAAATTTCAAGAATTGAAATGGATTTGGGCAAACCTTCCTCTGGTAAACATTGGAGGCTGGGGCAGTCCCCAAGTCTCAATTCCTTGAGAGAGGAGAGGTGGCAGAGACCCTTGTAGTCCAGTTTTGTAAGATCTGGGCAATTCCAGATTCGTAGAGAAGTAAGAGAGAGTGGCAGAAAACCTTCATCGGGAAAAGACTCCACGTCCACATTTACAATACACAAAGATTCAAGAGAGTTGTTGGCTCCCAAGACCCGTTTCAGTGAGGCGATAAGTTTGAAACTTGAGAGACGCACGCTTTTTAGATTTGATGGCAAACCTCTATCTGAGAACATCTCCACTTGTGGACAATTGTGTATCTCTAGCTCAGTAAGAGATGGAAGGTGAATATGCATGCGTTTAGGCAATAATTTCAAATTCTCCAATTCCTTAATACTAAATTTCACTAGGCAGGGTGCAGATAATCCTTCACTGGGAAATGATTCAAATTCAGGGCACCCATCAATTTCTAGATCCTTGAGATGATTATGAGTCTGCTCCTGTGAAATCATTTGTAAATTACGACAACGCCAGAGTTGAATGGAACGAAGTTTTGGGAAGAAATCTAGGGGAAAGGTCGTTAGAGAATCACAGCCACCATGGATCAGCAATTTTACAAGGAAATCATAGCAACTGCTCATGGGAATATTCATAGTCGGGCAACCATACATGATCAAGGATTCAAGAGAAGTATTAGATACGGTGTGCCCAATCCTTTCGAGCGACAATGCTTCCATGTTGTGTCCGCTAATCATGAGCCTTCCACAGTTTTGAATATTTAGTTCCTTTAAATGAAGAAGTTGCTCTGACAGCCCTTCCAGCCGGGGACATGCCCCTATAGAAAGAGATTGAAGACGTGGAAAAGCAGCTTTACACTCCCATTCTTCCCATTCCTTCATACCGAAGAAACCCAATGTTTCCAAGGATATAAATGATGAAGAGCTACTCCCATAAAATTCAGCGCCAATACTCACTATCCCATCAAACCCCGTAATCGTCAGCGTCTTGAGAAATGGCAAAAGTCCAAGGGGAGGCAAACTTAGGCAATATTTAATGTCCTTCAAGAATAAGGACACCACATTCGATCCAAATAACCAACTTGGAAATTGTGTACCACCGTAGTTAATGATTGACAAACCCTTCAGGTGTTTGGAAGGTCGTAGATTTTCAAGTACTTCCTTTTCTTTCCTTGGATCATCAGGGATCTGGTTCGAATTCCATTCTAAATGTAGCCCCACAAGGTGTATTTTATTTTTCAAATCCGCTGCTAATGCATCCGACGGATTCACGATATTCTGCAGCTCCTCAATTGATAGCCCACTGTGAAGATCGAGTCCTCCTAGTTGCTGAATACTGAACTCGCTTCTTTTGCCAACATAAAACGTAGTCAATTTTTGAAGATTCTTCAGTTTTCCCAAATGCATTGGCATCTTTCTCACTTTCGTATTTCTAAATTCAAGGTAACGCAAATTGGTGAGTTTATACAAATTTGAGGGCAGCTCCTCCAAATTATAGCAATTGTTCAGCTTCAGTATTTGCAAGTTATACAGCGAACACATTGAATGAGGTAGCTTTTTTATGTCACGAGACCCTGAAAGGTCTAACGAACGAAGATGTTTAAGATCACCTAGAGAGTCAGGCACTTCTCTAAGGCTAGAACAACGAGACAAAGATAAGACGTGTAAGAACTTAAACTTGGAGCACAACTCATGTATCAAAATCTTGCATTGCCCTCGGATCACAACTTAAACTCGTTCTCCCACTTGTTGTTGGAATAAATGTACGCAACCTATTAGCATCATATGAACTTCCGAACCCATCAAAATATTGAGCATCATTAATCGCAAATGAAAAATGACGGGTCGTTTGTGGTACAGCTTTTGCTTTATCAATTCCCAACCTGAAACAAATATCCCCACAAACATATTTTGCCAAATCATTGAGAAGGTCGTGCATGACAAAACACCTTTCGAATTTACTTGACCATTGAAAGAAAGACCTTGATAATAGATCATCAAAGTACTGTTCACCAACTTCTTCCGGACTCTGGTTCTGTTGAGGACATCGTAAAAAATTTTCAGCCATCCACAACAGAATTAAATCCTTCTTGTCAAACTCATAATCTTTGGGGAATAATGCACAATAAGCAAAGCACCTCTTGAGATGAAAAGGAAGGTGGTGATAGCTCAAAAATAGAGCAGGGATAATTTCGTTATCTTCTTTTGGTAAGTCCCATATATTACTTACCAATACATTTTCCCATTCTGAAATTGATGACTTTATACGCAAAAGACTTCCAATTGTATTTAAGGCTAGAGGCAATCCTTTGCACTTCTCAACTATCTTGTACCAATCTCCTTCAGCTCAGCATTCAATTGAGGATGATCATCTTGGAATGCCTGTTTAGCAAAAACGTGCCAGCAATGATCTTCTTGTAATTGCTTTAGGTGATGCACTTTATCAGACCGCATGGTAGAAGCAACTTTCTCACTCCGTGTTGTGAGAACAATTCTACTTCCCCGAGCCCCATAATTAAGAGGAGTTTGCACAACCTTCCATTCCTCTCGTCTTTCGTTCCAAACATCATCCAAAACGAGAAGAAATCTCTTCCCTGTCAAAATTTCTTTCAATCTTCTGTGAACTATTTCTAGGTCTCCCCTATCATCATCATCTTTTGATTCAGTGATTGCCTTAAGAATTCTTCTCGTCACCGTCAAAACATTAAAATCATCTGAAACACAGACCCAAGCTTTGATATCAAATTTAGCCTCCTCGATCCTTGGGTCATTGTATACATGTTGGGCGAGCGTGGTCTTACCCACCCCACCTATGCCCACGATAGAAAATATGGATAGCTGGTTATGACTGTCAGTTTCAGTTGTCAGCCAATTAAAGATCATTTCTTTGTCATCATCTCTGCCATAAATAACACTTTCAACCACCAAAGAAGTTGATGGCAATTTCTGTGACACTTTACTACCTGATCCAACACCAGAATAAGTAGCATCCTTCAAACCAAGAGCACCTTTTTGGCTTGCAAGATATTCTAGTTTCTCAAGGACTTGTTTCATCCCTGAGTCAATTTTCCGGTTAAATGAACTGAAAGTAGCATTGAAGAAATTCGATACCTTGTAAGTAAAGGTTTGAGATTCAGATTCAGCTTCCATTTGGCATTTGGAGAGTTCATAATCTATTTCATCGAAGAGATCTTCTGCGTCAAGCACAGCATCCTTGACAGCAAAAAGCCATGCTTTCACACGTGGATCTCTGAACTGCTTTTGTTCTGCATCATCAGCCAGTGCATCGATTGACAGCAGCGTGATGTTCAACTTGCTGAGCAGCGTCTCATCAAGTTTTCTTCCACGAAAGAAATCTACAACTTTAGGAGAAGCCATCCTGTCAAATGCAACCTGAAGGAATGCAGAGAGAAGAGCACCACCAACAAATTCTGCAGCCATGGTAGGAATAGTAAAGGGAGTGGATGAATGGAAATGAGTAGTTTGAAGTGCAGAGTATGCTAATGACTGAGTGCAGTGCAGCGTTACTATACTGATGAAATGAGTAATAATCTAATTTACAAAGGATGGCTTTATTTTAAGGATAGTAGAACATCTTTTTCTTTGATGGTCACTCAACCAATAACTTTTTGAGTCTTTCTCACAACACTGGCTATAATTCACTGGCTATGATTCCCTGCATTCACACACAAGTAAATTTCGATCGTTAGATTATAAATGGATGGTTCAAATTTTGGATACATATTTTAAGTTTGATTTAATTACATAAAACATGAGCAGTCTGATTTTTATTCAACGGTTTCAATTAGGTGAATGTGGGAACGTGTGAAATCCTTACTGTAGGAAATCTGTATCTAAGGAGGCTTGATGGCCCCAGTCAAGCAATAATTGTTGAGTCTTTCTGATAACACAAGCATTCACAGCTGGATCCCATGAATGAATGTCTGACAACGATTAAGCTGAGGGTAGCTCTTGGGGGTGTATTTCCCAATAACTCTTACAAGAAGCTTATGTGTATCGTGTCTTTATTTTATAGGTGTAGCTCTAGCTTCAAATTCATTAAATTATGTTACAATTTTCTGTTGTTTCCAAAAGTTGAGTGCATGGCGTAACTGGATCATATTATGTATGATTTTGCTCTTATATTTAGGAAACAATATAAAAAGAAGGGTCTCATTTCTTAAATACTTGTCATGCAGATTTTCATACAATACTAGAACAGAGTAAATAAATAAACAAATAAATTCCTTGTGACATCTGAATTGATATATTTCTCAAATTTCCTATATAACAATTCTGAAACCAAATTTATTTATGGGCATCTTAATCTTCAATTACTTAGCTATGCTTTGACTTGATAGGATTTCTGATTGATCGCTTTTGTTAATCAAATATAATATATGCCTGCATATTTATTTGATGTATTAACATCTTTACTTTTTTCACTTAAATGACTATAATGAAATATTTAAGCAAGTTTAGTACGTAGTCTGTTAGTATTTTTTAATATGTTTAATCAAGATTAAGTATTTTGTCCTGCACCAAATGACAATGATATGACAAACCATGTCCATGAAATGGTACTAGTTGCTAGCTATATACGTCTTTACATATGTACTCCTTCCGGTCTTGAATATAAGTGGAAAGAAAAAAAAAATTGTATGTTGGTTTTAAATATAATCAAATCTTAACTAATTTTATCCTATTTAGTCATACCATCTCTCAAAATATTTAATTGAAAGTCTATTTCCAATGACCTTTTTTTATTTTTGATATCAAGTTTCAATGAAGGACAGTTTAGGAAAAAAATTATTTTTTAAATGAGATTAGTGAAATTAAATAATGTTAACTTTCTTTGTTAGCGTGAAGAAATTTTTTGGTTTAAATATATTTTGGTCCTTACAATATATATATATATATATATATGGTTTTGATCCTTATAAAATTATTTATTTTAAAATGATCTTTATAAAATTTACTTTTTTTATATTTTGGTCTTAGTTATTTTGTTTTAGTCCTTTTAATTTTTTTTTTCATTTTAGTTCCTATAATATTTTATTCATTTTTAGTTAGTCCTTTTGAAAAAGAAATAGTATGGATTGAAAGCAAATTATTCACTTATTACAAAGACAAAAATGAAAAAAATAAGTATTTTACAAGGACTAAATAAAATAATAAGGACCAAAAAAAAAAAAGAAATTTTACAAGGACTATTTAAAGAAATAATTTTATAAGTGTAACACCCTCTATATTCTAGTTTTTCTTATATGAAAATTAAGATTATTATTTTAATAATCATTCATATTATTGGTGATTGCAATTGTTTTGGAAATGTTATTTTAATAAAATAAGAATTTGGAAGAATTTTTATTTAAACTTAGAAAAAGTGGATAAACTTGAATAAACTAAAATTGGTGCATAAGATTAAAATTTTTAGTAAAATTGAATATTAAAGTAACATCCTCTAATTCCTGTTTTTTTTCTCTCTTTACAAAAATAAATAAATTAGTATTTTGGTTTGTATGTTACTACCTTAGTAAATATTTTAATAATTGTACCTAAAGTTAGTTTTAGAATTGTATTTTAATCAAGCTAAAATAATTAAAAGAAATTATAATTTAATTAGTTTTGGAAAAATTAGAACTTAATATGATGTGTTAAAAATGAATATAAAAGTGATTAATGGAACTAATTGGACTAATTGATAATTAGTATTTTAATGCTTATTCATATTTTGGCTATTATTTTAAGATTTGTGTTTGCAATTATTCATAGAATAATAATTTTATCTAAACTAAAATAGTCGAAAGATTTCATTTAATCTTAAAAAAAAGAGATTAACAATAATTGAAATAATTAGGAATTATTATAATGGGTATTAGATTATTTATGAGTCTTAGGTTAGTTGGGTTGGAGTATTATTTTCTTGGGCCTCCAAATTGTAACCGCCCACACTTGAATAAACAGCTGGAGTTTGTTATTCTTTCCTTTCCTTCAAAAGGCTGGAAGTCCGATCTTAAGCCCACACCTAGAATTCAAACTGTGCACACCTACAAACACAGTAAGCCCGTCAATATCAGTGGATGAAAAAAAAAAATTCACCATATTTACCCCCTGCAATTCATCAGGATCTAATAACAACCAACAGTTGCTTATTTGCTTCCCTCCATGAACCCAAGTCCATCAAGCCCAAAATTCACCAAACATCTGGAAGCAATCTAATAATAATGACAATTTAGTACCTTTAGGCAAAGTTTGGCAGAAACATCCTGATCAAAAACGCCTAAAGCGATCACTGGAAGTGAAGTGAAGAAGACATTGTAAAATGACATGTACCAATCATTGTAAGCAGCTTGACCAGAGAAAGAAGCATATGCCTCAAACCAAAATAGGGTAAATCCAAATGCAATGTTTTTATAGAAAAAATAGCATGTCTTCAAAAAAAATAGAACGTTATCAGTCACAATATTTTTTGTGGATGAAATTGCCTAAATTTTTATCTAAACAGCATGATACAATTTAAAGCAATCCGAAACACATGTAGTACTCTAAAAATGCAAGCAGAAAATTATATGATCCTTTTCAGGATTAATCAATCAACTCATGAAGGGTTAAAAAATATTCAGAAAAAAGGAGGAAAATTAAAACATTTTGTAGTCTTCGTTTCGGAATATCAAGGGAATTAAAATTGGACCATGAAAGCATCGAGTAGGTAAACACTAAATCTCCTGTGGCAAGACTTTGAGAAATAGATGGATGCATGGTTTTACCATCATTGATATATGCAAATAACACCAGTGGCCATGTACCAACAGCAAACCCTCCAGAAAACGGAATTGAACAATTGCAAAATCACTTGCCATTACAGCCTGTAGACAACAAATATTTTTTTTGGAAAAAAAAAAATCAGAAGCTGGGACCCAGTCATTCAAACTTAATTCATCATCAGTTTATCATACATATGTTCGTTTGTACACGCAGAAAGAAAAAGGTACTATAATGCTGCGGCGAGTCATCAATGCCAACATGATCAGGTAACACAATTATGTCAAAAAAACAAGTATAAAAGCTTCATACATTAAACAAGTAAAATACTACAATGCTGCAACTGTTAAAAATAAAATGAATGCTATGTAAATGATGACTTAAAACAATATTATATAATTCCACTCAATTTCTAACCTTTCAACTTATTAACCTCTGTTGGGTTTTATTTTTAGGTATGATAAAAGGAAAGGGAAGGAATTGTGTGGAAAGTCATGGGCAAGAATAACCAATTAGACTAGCTTTATCCACATATAGCGTTGTTAACAATTCTAATAAATTATACATTAGATCCTGTTGGAGATTCCACATCGACCAGTGATAAGGCTAAATATAGTATATAAGTGGAGAGGCAACCCTCACCTTACAAGTCGCTTTTGTGGGATTGAATTAGGCTCAAATCCAAATTGTAAGAGACCCTATTAATAATATTTCCCAGCATTATCATCAAGGTAATGAGATCATAAGTACTCAACCAAAAGGCTTAGTAATAACATCATCACTCCACCAATCACCAAACTCAATATAGCAACTTATAACCTACATTCTTCTCACAAGGCTCAAGTTTTCCCAGTTTAGGCACAATGTATATAGCAGTTTGATTGTCATTTAACATCTTCATGGGATTTGTCACTTGAACAAACTTATTGTGAATACAGTTTCTTAAAAATAGGTGTCTATCCCAACAAAAATTAGCCTGATGAAAGTAATTATTGGCTTCAATATCTGATACATATTAAGGTTTTATCTAAGAAGGGGGGGAGACAATTGATGAAAAAGATGCATTAGCATAGCCACTTCTAACAATTCTATTCTATACATAATAATATTACTAATAACCTATGTTCCATGCATATGGGTTTGACAATTTGGTTGATCATGTATAATTCAATTTCTCCATATTTAACATAATCTACCAAGTCCATTTTCACATATTAAGACCACTTGTTAAACAGCACAAAGGAGTTAAGAACGTATGGACATGGTTAGGTTAAGTGCATTTGGGCAAAAAGCTTAAGTACTTATTCAATAAGTTATTATCTCATAAGAACCTATGCCATAAATTTGATCATAAAACTTACTGGAATAAGCTAAAAAGAGCTTATTTTTATAAGCTTCACTAAAAAGCTTATTGAAAAAAGCTAAAAAGAGTTCATAAGAGTCATAAGTTATTTTCATAAGCTCAAATAAAGTCCCTATAAGTTCTTCCAAATTCCTCCGAAGTTAAATTAAAAATTCTCTTCAATTTCTCCATTTATTATGGGCCTAGAGAATACAAATCTTTTTAAGAACAGGTAAAAGCACAGCCCAGATAGGTATAATCAAATGTATCTTTAGACCTGCATCCCTTCAGCACCACTAATGCCAACTCCAATACCAGCCTCCTGAAGCATGCCAACATCATTTGCCCCATCGCCGATAGATAATGTTGTCTTCCCTGTAGCCAATTTTACCCATCTTGTAAACTGCACATTTTTTTGGCTGATGTGATTATAATGTTTTGACAACCCATGCAATGATTATATTCAAGCAAGTGATATCATTTATATGACATAGAAATTCAAATTGCACACCCATAGTATTCACACGAGTTTTTTGTTTTGGTGAAGATCAGTAACATATGACAGAAGCACAATTAATCGCCAGCTCAAAGAATGACCTTTCGAAAATATTGTTAAGAGAAGACTTCCCATCAATTATGAAGCGAAACCCAGAAGAACATCCTTTATTTGTATTAGAACTCTCTTTTGCGGACTTGATTTGCAAGATTCCTTCCCCAATTTGCTTCTTAATGCTTTCAAGAGAGGCCTAAGCAATTGTTGTATCAAAGATCTATAACAATGAGAGAAAATTAAATGCCAAAATCTTCCAAGGACATGCACCTTTGCTAGAGCCTCCTCATCCCCTTGTTTTTCCAAGGATAGGATAGCTGGTGAATCAAAAGTGATCACTATCTGCTTCGTGTCTTGTCTGAGTAAACTACAAGCATACCTATAAAAAGAAAAGGAGAAAAAACGTAACTTTAATTGTATGCAACTTCCTTAGAAACAGAATCTAGAACAAACCATGTTAATGTGCCCTATGTTGACTGCGGTTTCCATCTTGTTTCCAGTCAATACCCATAATTTGATTTTTGCCCAGGCAAGGTTTTCAATACATTCAGGAACCTGTACTTTCAAGTAAACAGAATAAACTTCATTAACTAATCAAGAACATGAAAAGTGGTGTTAATAACTGATTTTTTGGAGGTCATTCTTTCCCCAGTTTCAGTGGTCTATTTCTGAAGCTGGAGTTCATTTTTTTGGTCAGAAACTACTATTTTATTAGGGTAAATATGATTTTAGTGCCAAAAAACAGGGCAATGTTCGTTTTTATTTACTGTGAACATGGCAATGTTCGTTTTAGTCTCTCAAAAATAAATTATCTCTTTTTAGTCCCTCATTTATGAAAATGGTCAATGGAGTCCTTGTTCTTCACAATAAATTGTCTCTTTTGGTCCCTCATGTATGGAAATAGGGACCATATACGACACATTTCCATAAATGAGAGACCAAAAGGAGATAATTTATTTTTTAGGGATTGAAAACATTGTTCTATTTGTATAGACTAAAAGCATATTTAATCAATTTTATTATCACCATATATGAAAATCAGTACCAGGGGTCAAGTTGTAAAATGTACACTAAAATAAATGCAAAAACTTCCATAATTAAGAGTAGAAAAACTAAAAAATTTATACTTACCCCCTTTTGCAGTCTATCCTCAACTGCAGTAGCACCAAGAAGTATCAAATCTCTTTCCATCTTAGCGGCAGATGCATCCACCAGTGCATCTTGGTCTGCTGTTACAGAAGCTTTGATCCCTGAAAACTCCTTGTCCCATAACTCATATTCTTCTTCATCAAGTTCATGGTATGTGATTACAAGGGTTCTTAAACCAACATCAGCATATCTTTTGATATGATCCTGGTTTCAGCCTCAAACATACTTCCATGTTGTGAGAGCCTTTCAAACATTACATTAAATATATGCAGGGAAATGCACAATTTCACATCATTACATGTAACTTACTACTAACAATGCCATTATTGAAAAAGCATATGAATATTGAGTGAAACCTGTCTGCACCCATGCGTAGGAGCAATAATTGATTTTTCTCATTCCTCAATATCACTTACATTCTTTTGCAGGAACTGCTGAACTCTAAGACATGCAGAAGCTGGTACACTCTACTCATCAAAAATTAACCCTATTATGAAGAATAAATTAAACACATATCTTCAAATGAAAATGTGCCAAAATCATACATTGGATATATAAAGACTTGTTCAAAGCATTTTAAATCACTCTCTCTCAGTATGGACCAAAGATATCAAACAGGTTCAAACATATAGAGAGAATTAATCAGAAATAAAGACAAAGAATATACCACTCGATCAATAGCAATATATGAACCATTTAATTTAAAAAATTTCAAGTTGAATTTCCTCTTATTGAGAATTAAAGATGATTTTCTTATAGTTGGTTTTTTTTTTTTTTTTTACATTTATTTGCTTCTCTCTTTTAAGATATTAAATCTTATGACCTTTATTATCCTCCTTTTTCAGCCCATATTCTTCACAACATGAAAGGCTTTTAGCAAATAATCATCTTCCCCTCAATTTTTCATCCTAAAATTAACCAGATTTAAGAACACAAACACTTTCTGAAAATTTTTCCCTTTACAGATTATTCTCCTAAAGGACAATTTCCTAATAATTATAACTTATATCATGCAAGAAATTACAATAAAGCAGTAATTGGACTTTTTCTTTTATGGGTCTTATAGACGATGAAATTAGTTGATGAATAGATATGAAGATGTGAAAGGAAGAGTATAAGAAAGGAGCGTATAAGAAAATAGGGCGGATATGTATAACTAAAACAAATTAAAACATGGTAAAAGGAGCTAGCCATCCTGTCAACCTTTATTCCACTTTCATAATTCAATTCATGCAATGATATGCTTGTTTGTGTTCTTGCAAAACCAAGCTCCCTTGCAGCTATGACAAAAGCTGCTTCATCTGGTGACTCAGCTTCATAGGAAATTTCTCCTGACTCTTTATCTTCATAATACATTTCCTGGTCTTGGTTGATGAAAATGCTCTGCAGAACTTTCACAATTTCTATGGACACATAAAGTGATATCGGAATTAGATATCCATACAACATAAGGGCAGTCAAAAAATGAAGAACAGCAGCAAGTGGAGACGTTGGCCGCCACTAGCGGTGGCAACGCCGCTTTGGTTGGGGCTGCTTCCATTTTCCTACATAAAATCTAATTAAATTCTGTGATTGGTCGTTCCTATAGAAATGATTTTTTTATTTGATTGATGCGGACAACAAACAATAAATTATAACAAATGAAATACATATATATATATATATATCAAAAATAGAAAATTAATTTTATTTTACATTGTTGTTTTATTTTGGGCTCATTTTTTTTTTAAGAAATTTTGGGCTCAGGCTAATTGATTTTGATATTTACAGCCACCTTGATTAATAAGTATATCTCCCTTCCTTTTTTTTTTTTTAATCTTTTTGTTACTGAAATTCTCTTTTATTTATATGAAAATAATATAAACCCTATTTTTATGGTCTATTTTCATTATTCTTTAAAATTCTTTTTTATACTTTCATCTTCATTATTTTTAAATCTTATTTTTGCACTTCATCTTAATCATTTTTTAAACCTTGTTTTTGCACTCTCTCTTCATTATTCTTTAAACATTTGTCTTAGATTGGACATGTACCCTTTGTTTGGTGGAGGGGAAATAGGATAGAGGGGAAAAAAATAGGTAAGAAATAAAAAGTTGAATGTATTTGGTAGAGAAGAAATAAGAGAGGAGAGAAATAAAAAAAGTTTGGGATCCACTAATTATTTTCACATTATTTCTTACCTATTTCCATTCACCTATTTATTCCTTCTCTATTTCTTGTTTATTTCTTTTAAATCAAACATCTTTATTTCCACTTTATTTCTCATCTATTTTCATTCACTTCTTCTATTTCCATTGATTTTATTTTTCACTTATTTCTTTTTTTTTACTAAAAGCACTCATAGAGTCCATTTTAACAAAACAAACGAAAAAGGGCATGCAAACAAAATTGATCATTGCAAGATGGAACAAGTTCAGATTTAACAATCAATCCAGGAGAGTCTATAAATACTGAAACTTAAATCAAGCAAAATGGGGGTGGGTCTGGGTAATTTTTATTTTTTTTTGGGAAAAACAGAGAGAAGTGAATAGAATTTTGAATTGAGGATTAAGACGACAAATTAAAGGGAGAAATCAAAAAAAAAAATGAGTAAAAAAATTGTGGGTGAAATCAGCTCTAAGCATGCGCAGCATAAACAATAAAAGTGAAAGACAATTAAACCCACTTAAATAGGTGCATCAGGGACGTATAAAGGAAGCTAAGCAAGTAAACAACTTAAAAAGAAAAAATAGGAAATGAGAAGAAAAGGCAAAGGTGGTGTCCTTAGGTGCTGCACATGTTGCTAAAGTGAAGGAAAATAGGGACAACTAAAGATTAACTACCAAAATTGAGAAAGTAATACTTCATTGTTCATACGTACAAACACAGAACTTAGAATATATATCATTAATTGTGAATTTCACTTTTAACAAGTGATAAAAAAAATGTACAGCAAACTAACAATAGATCATTATTAGAATTTCTAAAAGAAAATCTTAATTTAGACTAAATGTAAATTTATACCCTCATTACCAATAATTAGAACGAATTCTAATATCCTAAAATTAGGATTTGGAAGACGTAAACCTTTAAATTCATATTTCTGATATTTAAGCATACTATTTTCTTTTTAATCTCTTTTCTCTACACGTGTATTTTTAATTCATCTAAATCCATGATAATTTTTCAAAGTTAATTAATTATAAATTCTTTTTACCATTTTAGCTTAGTTAATATAAAATTTCACAACCAGTTGCAAACACAAATATTAAAACTATAAACCAAAATAGTAGCAAACAAAATCAAATACTTATTTATTTATTTATTTATTTATTTATTTATTTTTCACATTAAGAAAATAGGAAACGAAGGATATCATATTAATATTGAATTTTACTAATTTTTTTCTTATGTACCAGTTGCAGTTTATTCAAGTTTATTATTGTTTTTCTCTAAGGATAAACAAGAATTCTTTCAAAATTTTACTTTTATTAAAATAATTTTTCAAAAACATTTGTAACCACCAATAATACTAATAATTATTAAAATAATTTTATATTTTTAATATTATAAAAACTGGAATAAGAGAGAGTGTTACAACATGCACGGGTTCCACATAATTTCCCAACCCTACCTCATACCCCCACGTGAGAGAGACTAAAATCATAGTTTACCCAAAACTTTTACACGTGGTTGTCACGTCGGACTACTAGTCCATGTGACTACCACGTTATCATTTAACAATGATACTTGATAGTATGAACTAAAAATGTTAATGGAGAAAAGTACAGAAACTAAGATCGGTCAAAATTTTGTTTAAAAACTGAAAATGAAATTCGTAAAAAATTGAGGGACGATTTTCATATTTAACCCTAAATCTTTTATTATTGTCACTATACAATATTATTTTATTAACAACCACTCTGTTATTACTTTTTATTATTACTCATAGGCATAGTTAGGGAATAGCTTTTTTTTAAAAATAATTGTTTTTTTTTAACACTCTCCTAAAGTTGATAAAAATAAGTAACTTTCTCTAAAATGAATTGAGCTAAACATGTACTAACATTTCAACTTTTTTAGATTTATAAACTATTAATCCTCTAAACATTTACTTGATTTTAACTTGATCTTTTAATTTTTTATAATAGCGTAAAAAAATTAGAAATAATATTACCATAATGTTATTGAAAATAAGAAGTAAAAGTAAAATTCATTTATAAAAAAACAAAAACTAAATTAAAATTAAAAACAAAGTCTCTCTCTATACTATAAAAATAACTAATATTAATTAGCTACACAAAATACTAACATGTTACGAAAAGAATAGGTATAATAAATGTTTTACTATTTTCATCATAAAATATTTACTAGAAAACAATTTTTTATACTTTTATTATTCATATACAGCTAATTGTTTACTTTTGTTTTGTGATAATACATTAATGTAAATTTGGAACATGTACAAAAAAAAAATTATAAAACATAAACTCTTAAAATAGTCATTTATTGACGTTAATTTCATGACCCTCACACAAACACAATCCCGAATGTTGCGTTTAGGTTAAATGATTCTATGTCGTATTAATTTTAAGTTCGTATATCATGTTTTAAGTGTTGTTTTTTGAACATCCATCAGACAATAAAGATCATATATCTAAAATATATTGTAAAATATCCATTGCTTCTTCCATTAACAAAAACAAAGGGCCCTTTTTGGTACCACAACTACACAAGATTTACATAGCTAATCTACATCAGCTGACTGCTACACACAAATCCTGATGCTCACTACTTCAACACCACTTCCCAACTCAGCAAGAAAGCAAATACAATTTCAAGTTCTAAGAATGTATGTTTAGAAGCATTCACATTTCAGACCTCCCTTTGCTTCAATCTCTCTCTCAGATGTAGTAGTTTGCCCTGGACTTGTTTAGGTAACTCATCTTCAGATAAGCCAATTTCAAGCCCTTCTACTTGTTTTCTCCGTATAATATCATGGTACATTGGTAGAAACCGACTTCTCTGTATAATTTCAAACCGAGTTGTTTATAGAGCTGCATGTTTAGATTAAAACATGTGAGAGATCAAACAAATTTCAGATAAATTATAGTTAATCATATTGTTTTAATGACATACTGCAGTCACATAGGATCAGCTATAATTTAGTATGCCCGGTAATTGATGTTCATGTATTTGATGATAAAGCACGTGTCTCTTGCATATATGTATATATTTATATGCATATAATATATATATGTTCCAATTGCTAGTTTGAGAAGATCTACCATGACGGAAGAAATAGGAATTGGGGAAGCCTGGCTATTTAGGTTAACTCAAAAGATGGTAAAGTGGTTGCAAACAGTTTTCTTACATCAAAAGGAGAAAATATTTGTAACAAGGAGGGGAACGGAGATTGGATAAGCATATTGTAGAGCTAGTACAAGTTAGTTTTCGTAAACAGTAGAAGTCATGAAAAAATTAAAACACTTGGATAAGAGGAAATTGAAGGAATTCAGAGTATGCGAATTTTATATCTAAGTTAAGTTGATAATGCTTTATGAAGTACTCCACAATCAAAGCAGATATATTCAGGCATATGGAAACAAGAGAAACAAATCTTTAAAATATTAAAAAGCATCTGAAGTCAGTGGTGGCATGCTTGAGTGAAGGAGGATCCTCACCAAAAGCACACTCTGTCCATTGGCTCTAGAGGAAGAACCAACAAGACTTTAGAAAAGAAGGAGTAAACATAAACTAAAAGGTGTTGATTGTATAGTAATTATAGAAAAAATGTTCACGGTTGAAATGTAACATGATTAATCAAATGGTCAAAAGATAATCTGGTAACATAAAGGTCCTATAGAGGAAGTATTCTTTAATACATACAGAAGCAATTTAAAAATTAACAATATAGTATCTTTAGGCAAAGTTTGGCAGAAACATCCTGATTGAAAATGCCTAGAGCAATTACTGGAAGTGAAGTGAAGAAGACATTGTAAAATGACATGTACCAATCATTGTAAGCAGCTTGACCAGAGAAAAAAGTGTATGCCCCAAACCAAAATCAGGTAAATCCAACTGCAATGCTTTTATAGAAAAAAATACAATATCTGCAAAAAAATGAAACAAGTTATCAGTATCATTTTTATTTTTTTTTATGGATGAAGTTGCCTAAATTTTTATCTGAGTAGGCATGGTAAAATTTAATGCATTCCCAAACTTGTGTAGTCCTCTTAAAATGCAAACAGAAAATTATAAGATGGTTTTCAGCAGGAGTAACAAATCAACACTTTGGGTTAAAAAACATGAGGAAAAGGAAAAAGAAATTAAAATATTTCAGAGTCTTCATTTAAGAATAGTGAGGCAACTAAAATTGGACCATGAAAGCATTGTGTGGGTGAACACTAAATCTTTAGTGGTAAAACTTTGAGAAATAGACGGATGCATGGTTTTACCATCATTGATATTTGCCTATAACATAGTGGCAATGTACCAACAACAAACGCTCCAGAAAACGGAATTGAGCTATTGCAAAATCACTTGCCATTACAGCCTGTAGACAACAAATATTATTTTTGAAAAAAGAAATCAGAAGCTGGGACACAGTCAATCATTAGTTATGATACATCCATTGGCATGTACGTGCAGAAAGAAAAAGGTACTAGAAAAATGCAGCAGAGAATCATCAATGCCAACATATTTAGGTAACACAGTCATGTCTAAGAACAAGTACAGAAGTTTCACACATTAAACAAGTAATATGCTGCAATGCAGCAACTTGGTCGACTATAACTCTATACAAGGAATTTCTATTATTTACATGACGTACAAATTCAAATTGCACACCCATAATACTCATATGAGCTTTTTGTTTGAAGATTGGCAACATATGACAGAAGCACAATTAATCTCCAGCTCAAAGAAGGACCTCTGCAAAATCTTGTTAAGAGAATAATCCAAGGACTTCCTGTCAATCATCAAGCCAAACCCAGGGGCAGAAGAACTTCCTTTATTTGTATTAGAACCCTGTTTCGAAGATTTGATTTGCAAGACTCCCTTTCTAATTTGCTTCGTAATGCTTTCAAGAGAGGCCTAAACAATCGTTGTATCAAAGATCTATAATAGTGAGAGAAAATTAAATGTCAGTAACTTCCAAGGTCATGTACCTTTGCTAGAGCCTCCTTGTCCCCTTGTTTTTCCAAGGATAGGATATCTGGTCAATCAAGAGTGATCACTATCTGTTTCATGTCTTGTCCAAGTAAACTATAAGCATACCTGTAAAAAGAAAAGGGGGGAAAAACTAACTTAAATTATATGCAACTTCCTTTGAAATAGAATCTAGAACAAGCCTTGTTAACATACCCTATGTTGACTGCAGTTTCCATCTTGTCTCCACTCAATACCCATAACTTGATTTTTTCCTGCACAAGCTTTTCAATAGATTCAGGAACCTATGCTTTCGTGTGAACAGAATAAACTTTATTAAATAATCAAGAATGTAACTAGTGGTGTTATTTTTGGGGGTCATTTTTTACCCGGTTTCAGTGGTCTATTTAAGAAGCTTGAGTTCTTCTTTGAAGTCAGAAACTTCCATAACATAATGTAAGAACTAAGAAGTATGAACTAAGAAGAAAGAAGGGAGAGTGTGGACAAGAAAAAAAAATTACCCAACAAGCTAAAGGAAGATGGTTTCACCATAACTTTTACACTTCACCACCTTCACTATTTTCCTTGTGTCCTAAATATAAGTAACACATTTGGTTGGATAATTCAATTTCAATAGTTGATATTGGTAATAGAAATTCTTGCATGTAAAACATAATATTAAAAAAAATTGATGCACGAAGAAAGCGGGCTGAGCCAGCCATCCTCCTTTTAACAAATATTTATCAATTTAGGTGTAACTTATGTTGCTTTTGTTTGGCAAATGTTATCCAGAGAGTGAAATATTTGCAATAAACAAGATTGTATCTCAAAAGCTGCAAAGATATTGTGGAGAATTGGCACCTGATGAAGAGGTAGACATATGAGAATTGGTGCATGCGTAATTTTTAACTTATGGTTCATCTTAGATGTGGAATTTCACGTTTTCAATGTGAGCAATCTTTTCCCAGTCTTTGCCTTCTGGTTTCTGGCAATGCTGTTTGAGCAATGGACAACCCCTGATTTCAAGAGTTGAAATGGATTTGGGCAGACCCTCCTCTGGTAAGCATTGGAGCCTGGGGCAGTTATTAAGAAAGAGATTTGAGAGTTCCACGCTTTGGTAAGCATTGGACATCAAGTGTTGGCTCCCAAGGCCACTTTCAGTGAGGCGATAAGTATGAAACTTGAGAGTTCCACGCTTTTTAGATTTGATGGCAAACCTCCATCTGAGAACATCTCCACTTGTGGACAATCCCCTATTTTTAGGCGAGTAAGAGATGGAAGGAGGATATGCATGCGTTTAGGCAATAATTTCAATTTCTTCAATCCCTTAATACTAAATGTCGCTAGGCAGGGTGCAGATAATCCTTCAATGGAAAATGTTTCAAATTGAGGGCACCAGCAAATTTCCAGATGCTTGAGATGATTACGAGGGTGCTCCTGTGAAATCATTTGTAAATTACAACACCACCAGAGTCGAAGCAAATGAAGTTTTGGGAAGAAATTTAGCGGAAAGGTGGTTAGAGAGTCACAGCCACCTTGGATCACCAATCGTACAAGGAAATCATAGCAACGGCTCACGGGAATATTCGTATTCTGGCAAAAAATAATGGTCAAGGATTCAAGAGAAGTATTAGATATGGTGTGCCCAATCATTTCGAGCGATGATACTTCCATGCTGTGTCTGCTAACGGTCAGCCTTCCACAGTGATGAATATTTAGATTCTTTACATCAAGAAGTTGCTCTGACAGCCCTTTCAGCTTGGGACATTTATCTATATAAAGAGATTGAAGACGTGGAAAAGCAGCTTTACATTCCCATTCCTTCATTTCGAAGAAGTTCAATGATTCCAAGGATGTAAATGAAGAAGAGCTACTCCCATAAAATTCAGCACCAATACTCACTATCCCATCAAGCCTTTTAATCCTCAGCTCCTTGAGAAATGGCAAAAGTCGAAGGGGAGGCAAAAGAAGGCAATATTTACAGTCCTCCAACCATAAGGATACCACATTCAATAATGGATTATCGAATAACTGATTTGGAAATTGTGTTCCACCGTAGTTCCTGATTGACAAATCCTTCAAGTGTTTGGAAGGTTGTAGATTCTCAAGTACTTCCTTTTCTTTCCTTGGATCATAAGGGATCTGGTTCGAATTCCATTCTAACTCTAACTCCACAAGGTGTCTTTTATTTTTCAAATCCGCTGCTAATGCATCCAACGGATTCACGATATTCTGCAGCTCCTTAATTGATAGCCCTCCATGAAGATTGAGTCCTCCTAGCTGCTGAATACTGAACTCGCTACTTTTGTCAACATAAAAGGTACTCAATACTTGAAGATCCTTCAGTTTTCCAAAATGCATTGGCATGCTTCTCACTTTAGTAGTTATAAATTCAAGGCAACACAAATTGGTGAGTTTATGCAAATTCGATTTTTTATAAAAATAGTTTAGTTTTTATAGGTTAGTTCGGTTTAGTTCTCAAAGAATTCAGTTCGGTTCAGTTTTTTTGAACACCCCTAACCTGAAGGAAAGCAGAAAGAAGAGCACCACCAACAAATTCTGCAGCCATGGTAGAAATAGGAAAGGGAGTGGATGAATGGAAACGAGTATCTGAAGAGCAGCTTATGACAATGATTCAGTGCAGGGTTACTGTAGTGATGAAATGAGTAATATGCTATTTTATGAATGATGATTTTATTTAAGGTTAATGAACATCTTTTTCTTTGTTGGCCGGCCAACCAATAGCTGTTGAGTCTTTCGGACAAGACAAACATTCACAGCTGCATTATATGAATGAATGACCGGCGCCTATGATTAAGCTGAGGGTATCTCTTGGGCGATATTCTCCGAGACTTCTTATTATAATTATAAGATTCTTGTGTTGTGTGTGTCTCGTCTTTATTTTATTCCCAAAATCGTTTACAAATCTTGAGCGCATAGCATGACTTATTCATATTATTATGCATGATGATTTTGCTTTTATATTCAGGAAACAACGTAGAAAGAATTAAGGGGTCTTATTTCTTAAATACCTGTCATGAGGAATTTCAAACAACACTACGATAAAATACATAAATAATATATATTTTTTGGTGTGCAGGAGGGCCAAAGGCCCAAAAGAACAAACCTACAAACAGGGTAATTCTACGGGGGAAAGAGCATCCACAGTATTGGCGTTAACTCCATTAAGAAGAGGGAGATCTATCGATGTAGAGCAGAAAGAAACTTTCAGAGCAGAAAATGCTTTTGTTTCTATGCTGCCATGTACTGCGCCGTTGTGGCAAACAAATGAATAGACTTATTTCTGATTAAAAATAAATAAGATAGTAAATATTCTATTTATGAGTAAAGTTAAATAATAACAGGGTTAATTATGTTTTTGGTCTCTCATTTTTTGTTGATTTTCGTTTTCAATCCCTCAAAAATATTTTGACCGGTCATAGTCCCTCATAAATTTTCCGTCTGTGTTTTTAGTCCCTACTGTTAACTTGAACCGTTAAGTGATGACATGGCTTCACATGAGCTGCCACGTGGTTTGTCACATGGGCTGTCACGTGGCTTGCCACGTGGACTACTAGGCTGACATGGCAGTCACGTGACAATTTAAAAAAAAATTGATAAAAAATGTAAATTATAAAAATAGTCTCTTATTTTATCACGATTTACTTTTTAGTCCCTCCAAAAAAAGTTTGATCGGTTTTAGTCTCTCAAAATTTTTTCATTCATGTTTTTAGTCCCTTCCATTAACTTACACAATTAAATTTTAATAATTAACCAATTAATTATTATTTACACTCATACAAGTTTTTCCTCAAAATTTATTTTAACCAATAATTTATTAATTAATTATAGCTCAAAAGTTTATCACAACATTTCTCTTACCTCTTCATCGTTATGCTTCGATAATTTAAGGTATTCTTAATCTCTTATGAAAAGACTAACAATCTAACCTTTTTGATTATCCTTTACAAATAATCTTTTTTTTTTCTTTTTTTGCATTTTTGTTGTGAAATAATGTGTAAAATAATAATATGTGAAAATAATAATTGATTAATTATTAAAGTTTAACTGTGTAAGTTAACGGGAGAGACTAAAACATGAATGACAAAATTTTAAGGGACTAAAACCGGTCAAACTATTTTTTGGGGGACTAAAAACGTAAATCATGTAAAATGAGGGACCATTTTCATAATTTACATTTTTTATCATTATTTTTTTTAAAAATTGCCACGTCAGTCTAGTAGTCCATGTGGCAGTCCATGTGGAGCCACGCCATCACGTAACGGTTTAAGTTAACGACAGGGACTAAAAACACAAACGAAAAATTTATGAGGGACTATAATCGGTCAAAATATTTTTGAGAGACTAAAAACGAAATCAACAAAAAATGAGGGACCAAAAACATAATTAATCCATAATAATACATGTGTATGTTTTTAAATAAAATTTATTTTGATCATTACGCGCAACTTGAAAGGTCTAATAAGAAATTTCCTCTCAAAAATAAATAAATTTATATATATATCTATAAATAAAAATATTTTTTATAAAAAAATAAACTAATATACATAAAATTATTTTAATGATAATAAAAATCAATATAACTATTAAAATATAAATATTTAAGAAAATAATTTTTAAAAATATTAAAAATTATTTAATTAATAAAATTTTATTTTAATGATACACACACACACACACACACACACACACACACACACACACACATATATATATATATATATATATATATATATGTATAATAAAATTTCATTTTAATAATAATTTACAAATATTATACTTTGTGAATCTACAGAATAGGACAAAATTTATATAATAATAAAATGAGTAAATCAATTTTGTGCTTTTAAAATAATAAGAAACAAGAAGCATGGAACGGTTTATACTTTATGTGTATGTTAAAAAATTAAAAACAGAAACGGTAGAACAGGGAATCAATAACGCTGGAGCAGTGCAGTGCAGTGCATGATCATTCCATCAAGAAGGTGGGAAAAAGACACAAAACTGTGGATGATGGGATTTGAAGGGAGTAAATGGGGGGAAAGAAAAAAAGAAGCTCCGCATAAGTATGAAGTAAGCTACTTGGGTTAGCTTATTTAAAAGTTCTTTTTTTTAGTATTTTTTTTATAAAAAATAAGTCACTTTTTTTTTAAGAAAATTTTTAAAAGTGTGTTTGGCTTAACTTTTATTTTTAAAGAGAAAAAAGCTCATTAAAAAAAAAAAAACTGGGCCAAACACTACCTTGATACCTAAAATGTTTTAATTCTTTTAGTTTAAATTATTGTAAATGAGCATGAATAATTATTTTTAAATTTGTAATTAATTAGTGTTATTTTTCAACAATTATTGGTAATTGGTCAAAAGTTTCTTTCTATGATGCAATGTTAGATATTAATTGATACTAAATACATTTAGGATCTTGATATATAATAAAGTCTCCACAATTAAACTCTCTACAAAAAATGAAAAATAAAAAAATTTGAAACTCAACTTAGAGTAAATAAAATTATTAAACTTAGAAATATTATACATCTCACAATTTCATACCATATTAATGTCCATACCATATCCATATTAAGAAGCGATACCTAGAACCTTTAATATAGTATATTATCCTTTAAGGACTCATTTCGTGATCAAGATAAGATAGGATAAGATAGGATATAAGAGTAGCATAAGTACAAAATAAGATAAAAACAAGATAAGCTATGATCCTATCTAATATTTGGTGTATACCAAATAACAAACCAGATAATGATAAGATAAAATATAAATTATATTCAAATGAAAAAAGTATTGTTGCATTAAAATTACATATAATTTTTTGGAAAGTAACTTTTAATTTAATTTTTTAATTTTTACAAAAAAAATATAATTTTAACTAAAGTATACAATATTATTTTTTTATTTATGTAGTGACTTTTCTTAAAATTATAAAAAATATATATAAGATTTTTCAAATTATAATTATTATTCAAATAAATTTCTTTTAAAAATAATTAAATATTAATTATTTAATTTTTAATATTTTAATTACTAATATACTTTAAATTTACATGTCAAAATTATTTTAAATATATATATATATATATATAATAACAAAATATATACAATACATATAATATATATTAATTTATATAATATTACTATTTATTTATTTTTTTTAATATTTTGGGGAAATTAGAATTTATTCTAGGTATAATAATAATAATAATTCCCTAGCTGTGTATACGGAGAAGACTTTGTTGGGAAAAGCAAACCACTTTTATACCTCAAAAGAAATTAGTCTCTAACTATCGGTTGAGAGATATCCTTGGTGTAAACCACAAAATTAGGCAAATGATAAAATAAATAAATTAAATAAGTTGATCATCTGTTAACTAAATTTGATTGAACTATGTTTTGTTCTAGTTGATTCTATTTGCACCTCTACTTCTTTTTTTCTCCACACCCCCAGATATTTTTTTGGTTTTTTCATATTCCCATAATACCCTCCTCTCCTTCACACTTCTTCTCCTCTCCCGATGGCTCTACACCTCCTCCCCTTCTATCTCAACATCTCCCCCACCTTTTGCATAATCCCTTTCCCTTTTATTCATCGAGGTTCCACCAATTCCCTTTTTCGGCGTCACACCCCCTCCCCCAATTTTTTAAGCAAGTTAGTGCAAATGTCCCAAATAGGGGTGTACACGGGTCGGGTTTGGCTAAACCTGTTATCCAGCCTGATCAAAATTGTATAAGTTGGGTCGGATTCATGCTTTTTTAGTGTCAAACCTAACGGGTTGGTTTTGGTCGGGTAATCGGGTCTGTGTATTTAAATTTGTTAATTTTTCTAAAAATTGTATTTTTTTTCTTATAAATTTTGATACATTATAAAAATATTATATTCAATTTTGGACTTTGTTTCTCATCATTCTTGTTTATAAATTTAATATAAAGCTTACAAGAAACTTAGAATGAGAGTCGAGAGAAAAAGAACAGTAACAACATGCACAGAATATGTAGTGATCCCAAATTAACAGGAGTTCACAACTTCACGAGTGTGTGGGGTGTCTTTACTTTTTGTCTTATTTAGTATTAGTAATTCACTATTTAATAATTATTAGTATATAAAATATATATTTAACAGGTCGAGTTCACGAGTAAACAGGTTCGTAAATAAAAATCTGTTACATGAGCCGTACTTAAACGGGTTTGAATGAGTTGGGTCAGGTACGACATGAATGCTAAAAAAAACCGAACCGAGATAATTGAGTCGATTCTAGTCAACGTGTTACCCATACCCGTAAACACCCGTAGTCCCAAAAACTTAGTTTCAAAATGCATTTGATATATTCTGGAAACAAATTTTTGGAATGCTTTAAATGTATCCTGAAAATTAATTTCTGAAATGCATTTAATACATTCTAAAAACTTATTTCGGAAATGTATCAAATGCATTTGAAATTAATTTCCAGAGCATCTAAAATTTCCTCGAAAATACCTTTTCCAAATTACTTTCTAGGAAGAGTATTTTTGTCTAAAAAGAATTACAAAAACGCTGAGATGTAACGAAGAGATAAAAAAAATGCAAAAGAAAGGACTTCTTTTTCTTTTTCTTACCGAGCTGAAATTTGTTCTTGATGCTCAAACCATTATATGCATAAATTTTTCTTTTCTTTCTTTCCTCTTCTGCTTCCCTCACGCTAGGCTTAGATTCAGTGGCCCAAAACGTTTCACCTATTTCTCATTCTAAACTGTTTTAGACCCAAGGAACATGGTTGCAATTTTGTTACAGCAGATGGATTGGCCAAAACTTGTTGAGCACAAAAAGACGTGTGGGAGTGGAGGTTAGGTGGAATGCAATGGTTGTTGTGGGTTAATTCTTGTCAGCCTTTAGATTGAAAGAAAGAGGGGCACAACTTTCTTCCTTGGATGAAGTTTCCCCTATACAAGATTGTAATTGATGGTAATGGACAAAATCTAGGACAGGAAATTGTTGAAAATTTTCACCCTATAGCTAACGATAGTGGACCAAGTAATTGGACTGGGTTGTGTTTAAAACTTTCGTTTATAAACAAATAATAATCATAACAACAACAACAATAAATATAACAATAATAATAATAAAATAAAAAATAAAATATTTGTTTGAAATCAAAAGAGTGTGGAATAAATGCAGTGAATATTAAGAGAAGAACTATATTAAAGAAATAATTAAGAGATGCATCAAGTGAAAGGAATTTCTTAAGGAATGGATTCCTGAATTACCTGGACTTAGATGGGTAAAAAGACTACACAAATATACAATAATAATACTTAGTGTCGCAAGCGAGACAACAAAAATATGTTGAAAAAAGGGAGTCACTACCAATGTTTATTTAGAGAAAATATCAGAAAAATCCTTTAAAAAAAAAATCTTCAAAATCAAAATGAATTTGGGAGTCGACTAATAGGTTTTCAAAATATTTACCTCACCCTAAAAGTAATTATAAAAAAAAGGATGATTTTGTTTATTATAAAATTTTTATCTTGAAATGATTAAATTTTATTGTTTTTGAGATCGACAAAAGTAGTTGCCTATTCCTACGTATCATCAGTGCAATAGAAAATCAAACTCACGCAATCCTTTTGATAGAAAATATTTGTATGTTGATTTTTATTATTATTATTAAATTTTAAGGTTTTCTAAACTGTCATAGCTTACACGTCCTAAAATATAAAATTGTCAGATATGTACACCCAAGCCAATCTATTAGAACGTTTTAATTGTGATTTCTTTTGTAGCAATTTAATTTTAGTTTAACATGTTTTATTCTAGAGAGCAATTTAAAGACATCAAGCCGTCACAACTTGTGTCTCATAATATTAGTTAGGATTAAGATGTCACATTCAATCAATCATGTCTCTATTAAAGTTTTTATTGTTATCATAGCTTTTTTAATTAAATTGTAAAAAATAATTTTAATTGTTATAGAATATTTTATTTAAATTTGTATCATCATTTTTGTTGTTGTGATTATTATTGAAGAATTTTGATGTAAAAGACATTATCATTATTATTATTTTTAAAGTATTTCTAAAAGGATTTTACTATGAAGGAATTATTAAAATTCAAATATTATTGATAATGATTAAAATTAAACAAGGGAGAAATTTGAGTACACCAAGCTATCACAACTTGTATCTCCAAAATTCCGAAAGGTAAAAAAAGTGTCACATCCAATCAACTCCTTTTTCACCTTGATAATTTCGTTTATTATGTTTAGTTAAATTATAAATACTTACTTTTAATTTAAATATGTACATGATTTTAGAATATAGAGTGAAAGAAAATCTGCATCAATCCAAGTTATTATTAATTTTATTTTTACAAACTTATTTTCTTGCTATTAATTTTCATTAAACTAAATTTAGGTGATATTTACAATTTTCAAATAAATCAAACTAATAAACCTAACCATACACCAAAAGGAACAGGGCTTGGTCCATATTTGAGATGCCCCCAAACAGACTGAGTTGAGCTCAGTTCGGATATAACACATCCAAAAGATTAAAAACCATCTAAATGTAATTATTTAAAACAATAAAACATCCGTTTTTTTTCAGAGCCTCTTGTCCCCTGTGTGCATTCCCCTGTATTTATGCCCAAACCCCTACCGTCTCTTTTGTTTTCATGGAGGGACAAGACAAGCCTGCATTTTTTGAGAGGGCTCAGGCTGCAACAGAGAGGTTGGGCGGAAGTAGTGGCTGCAACTGGTGCTTTGTTGGAGAAGAAATGGAAAAAAGAGGTACACCAAAGGAAAGAAAGAGAGCTAGGAGCTTCCTTCAAGTAGCATGATCATGCCCCCTTTTTCTCTTTTTCACATTTTGTCTTTTGTTTGTATTTGGAGCTCTCTAACCTTTCTTTTTGTTTTTATCTTTTTCTGCCTTTTTTGTATTTTTATTATTTTTATTTTTCTATCTTTTTTTTTCAGAAAAATAAACAAGAAAGGACAAACTCTTGGGTTTCTGCTAGCCAAATATGACAATAATCCAATAAATTGACCCAATGCAAATTTGATTTTGAATATTTACAGAGATTAAAATAAAAAGAATTAAATAAAAAAAGGTAGACAAAATTGGGTATTCACACTTTGTAAAATAATAATAATAATAACAATAGTATGAAGAATTGAATGTAAGGTGTGCTTTTCCATGAAAATTAAAAGAGAATAAGACTAGAATTAGTGGAATTTGATGAAACCTTATCATAAAATTAATAAAGTGAGAATAAAACTGTGAATTATAATTCTTAAGGGGTGAGTGAAATTGAGGAGGGATGAGAGAATATATGTGTGAAAATTTCCTATATTTTGATTTAATTTTTAGTATTGTTCTAAATGATTAAGAACAAATTGATTTCACTTAATGAGTATTATTTATATTGTCGTGTGCATGTTGGTAGGTCTTTGTGTAACACCCTCTCTTTTCTAGTTTTTGTAAGACGAAAAATATAAGATTATTTTAATAATTATTAGTATCATTAGTGTACTTTTTTTGGGTAACCATGTTATAACCGAAAAACTTGGCTGACTACCTTTAATGGAGTATCTCCTCCCAAATACATTTTTTTCATTCACAATGTTCGAATCTGAGACTTTGCTTAAGGGATTTGAGTCCAGTACCATTCGAACTAATGACATGTTGGTAATATCATTGGTGTACTTTGCAAACTGTTTTTGAAATTATATAAAATAATAATTTTAAAGATTGCTTATTTACTTAAATTTAGAGAAAATTTTATAAATTTAAATAAATTGAACTTATGCAGAAGATTAAAATTTTTTAGTAAAATTGCACAAGAGTGTGACATCCCTTACTTTCTGTTTTCTTTATTTGCAAAAATAGATAAGTTAATATTTTGTTTTGTTACTACTATTTTAGTTAATATTTTAATATTTGTGTTTGCAATTATTTAAGAAATTAGTATAATTCTACTTAAAACTAAAATGATTGAAAGAATTTATAGTCTTTAAGAAAATATCATGAATTTAGATAATCTGAAATTTTTGTGTGAAAATTAAATTTTTAGTAGGGTCGGATATTGAAAAGGTTATTTAATAAAAATTTAAGATTTATTGTGTGGTGTATTAAAATAATCATGAGAGTGTTGAAATTAATTAATTAGATTGGTTGGGTCAAAAGTGTATTTTTATTTTCTCTCCCTAGGCCTCCTCAAAACTACACAGCTCTAAGGACTTTAAAATATGGGCTTACTATTCCCACCCCCAATTTTTGCTCTTTTCACCCTAAGATTTGTTTGTTAATTTTTTTTTCCAAAATTACCCCTTGATAGAAACGCGTTTCCGTTGTGTAATTTACACAATGGAAACACGTTTCCACTGTATTAGGGGGTGTGTCATTCATATGCAACGGAAACGCATTTTTATTGCCCACAATGCACAGTAGAAATGCGTTTTTGTTATGTATTGAATTTCGATACACAATGGAAATGTATTTTCGTTGTATATTGAATTCATACATAACAAAAACACATTTCTGTTGTATTAATTTTTTTTAAAAATTGAAACATTAATTAATTACGCTAAGTTACCATTTTTAAGAGTAATCGAAATAATTTTGATGTAAATTTTCCTTTTTAATAGCAATCAAATTAATTATGATACAATTTTAAAAAATATATGATACAAGTTACCATTTTTAATAAGAATTAGATTAATTATAATGTAAATTACTCTTTTTAATAGTAATTAAATTAATTATGATACAATTTATGATACTATTAAAACGATAATTTGCATCTAATTTATTCAATTACCTTTAAAAGGGTAAATTACATCATAATTAATTCGATTCTTATTAAAAATGGTAACTTGTATCGTATATTTTTTAAAATTGTATCATAATTAATTTGATTACTATTAAAAAATAAAATTTGCATCAAAATTATTTCGAGTACTGTTAAAAATGTTAAATTGTATCATAATTAATTAAATTTCAATAAAAAGGTAATTTATATTATAATTAATTTGATTAATATTAAAAGGGATAAATTATATCATAATTAATTTTTTTGAGAAAATTAACACAACGAAAACCTATTTTTATTGTGTATCGAAGTTTTGATATATAACGAAAATGTGTTTCCGTTAAAAAAATAGGGATGTGAAGAAGAGAGAAAAAATAAAAGAGAATGAGGGTAAAATAAATATTTTACACATTTTTGTAAAAATAATGGGTGAAAAGAGCAAAGAAAAGGGGGTGGGAATAGCAGCCTCCAAAATATTGAGTCCAAGATGTCATTGGGCTAACCTCACATTTTGTCTTGACGCAAATCACACACTGATGTTTCACATACTCATCTTTTTTCTCTCTCCAAATAAAACTCTCATTAACTAGTATGGATTTGACGCTCTTTTTTTTTTTTTTTCACTAGTGAGGGGTGGGTATAATGTTCAAATGAATGGTTTGATTGAACGGCGTTTTGCTTGATTGAGGTGGGTATGTATGAGATTGAAGTGGGTGTTTTGTTTTGGATTATTTCCGTTGATCTCATATATCAAAGTTAGTTAAATTATATATTTAATAACTTTTTGTAAAATGTAAATTTAACTAATTCAACCGTTAAATTATGTGATATTATTTTCATTATCATATATATCAAATTTCATATAATTCGGACTTTTCTAGATGTGATCTAATATTGAATGTGTATATATATGTTGATAACTTATTGTACGTTGAAATAAAGTGATGCAATAAACTATTAAATAATTTTAGAATTATATGAAATTTGTATACATAATCTAATTGATAAGAACATCAAATTTAACGGTTGGATTGGTTAAATTTACATTCTAAAAAAAATTATTGAAAAGTGTAATTTGACTAACTTTAACACCTGGTGTCTATATATATATATGTGGGTCAGGATCCGTTGACACCAAGTGTCAAAGTTAGTCAAATTACACCTTCAATAACTTTTTGTAGAGTGCAAATTTAACCAATCCAACCGTTAAATTATGTAATATTATCTTCATGATCTCATATATCAAATTTCACACCATTTGAACTTTTCTAAATATGTTATCTAACATTAAATATTTACGTATATTTTAATATCATATTGTACATTAAAATAAAGTAATGTGATGAATTATTAAATAACTTTGAAATTGTATGAAATTTTGTATACTTAATTTAACTAATAAGAACATCAAATTCAACGGTTGTATTAGTTAAATTTGCATTCTAAAAAAAGTTATTGAAGGTGTAATTTGACTAACTTTGACACTTGGTGTTAACAAATCCTGACCTTATATACATATATATATATATATATATATATATATATATAGGGGCAGGATCCGTTGATACTAGGTGTAAAAGTTAGTCAAATTACACATTCAATAACTTTTTGTATAATGCAAATTTAACCAATTCAACCATTGAATTTGATGTTTTTATTAATTAGATTAAGTGTGCAAATTTTCATACAATTCTAAAATTATTTAATAGTTCATTAAATCACTTTATTTTAACGTACAATATGATATTAAAATATATGTAAATATTCAATATTAGATAACATATTTAGAAAAGTCCACATGATGTGAAATTTGATATATATGATCATAAAGAAAATATCACACAATTCAATGGTTAGATTGGTTAAATTTGCATTTTACAAAAAGTTATTAAAGGTGTAATTTAACTAATTTTGACACCTGGTGTCAACGTATCCTGACCCTATATATATATATATATATATAATTTCACATCATTTGGACTTTTCTAAATATCATATTTAACATTGAGTATTTACATATATTTTGTAGAATGCAAATTTATTCGATCCAACTGTTGAATTTGATGTTCTTATTAATTAGATTAAATATACAAAATTTTACGCAATTCCAAAATTATTCAATAATTCATTGTGTCACTTTATTTTAATGTACAATAAAAAATTAAAATATATGTGAATTTTCAATGTTAGATGACATATCTAGAAAAGTCCAAATTATGTTAAATTTGATATACATGATCGTGAAGATAATATCACATAACTCAACGGTTAGATTGGTTAAATTTGCATTCTACAAAAAGTTATTGAAGGTGTAATTTGACTAACTTTGACACCTGGTGTGAACGGATCCTGACCCTATATATATATATATATAATTTCACATAATTTGGACTTTTCTAGATATGTCATCTAACATTGAATATTTACATATATTTTAATTTTTTATTGTACGTTAAAATAAAGTGATGCAATAAACTACTAAATAATTTTGAAATTGTGTGAAATTTTGCATATATAATCTAATGAATAAGAACATCAAATTCAACGATTAGATTAGTTAAATTTGCATTCTACAAAAAGTTATTGGAGGTGTAATTTAACTAATTTTGACACCTGGTGTCAACGGATCCTAACCCTATATATATTACTTTATTTTAACGTACAATTAAAAATTAAAATATATGTAAATATTCAATGTTAGATGACATATCTAGAAAAGTCCAAATTATGTGAAATTTGATATACATGATCATGAAAATAATATCATATAATTCAACGATTGGATTGGTTAAATTTGCATTCTACAAAAAGTTATTAAAGGTGTAATTTGACTAATTTTGACACTTGGTGTCAACAGATCCTAACCCATATATATATATATGAGATAAGATTCGTTAACACTAGGTGGTGTAAGTCTTGAGACTTACACCAAATCCAGATCATTAATTCAAGTTAATCTTGTGGTTTATAATTTAGATATATATATATATATATATATATATATATATAGGGACAGGATCCGTTGACACCAGGTGTAAGAATTAGTCAAATTACACCTTCAATAATTTTTGTATAATGCAAATTTAACCAATCCAACCATTGAATTTGATGTTCTTATTAATTAGATTAAGTATACAAAATTTCATACAATTCTAAAATTATTTAATAGTTCATTAAATCACTTTATTTTAACGTACAATATGATATTAAAATATATGTAAATATTCAATATTAGATAACATATTTAAAAAAGTCCAAATGATATAAAATTTGATATACATAATCATAAAGATAATATCATTAAATTCAACGGTTGGATTGGTTAAATTTGTATTATACAAAAAGTTATTGAATGTGTAATTTGACTAACTCTTACACCTAGTGTCAACGGATCCTGTCCCATATATATATATATATATATATATATATATAGTAACTTTACCATATTTTGTGACAATCAATTAGTTATTTTTAATTAATTAATTAAATCTTTTGATTTGATTTAATTAATTATTTTATTGATTTAACTTTTCTCTTTAATTATTTTTAAAAATGATTAACAAAATATTTTTAAAAAAAATCAATAATAAATAGTAAAATATATATAATTATGTTAATTTTGACATGTTTTATTATAATCAACTAATTGGTTATTTAATTTAAATTAATTAATTAAATTATTTGAGCTAATTAATTACTTTTGTTGCAACAATTATTTACATAAATAAACAATTAAATAATAAATTGAAATAATAATTAGTACATTAACATTTAGCTAAGTAAATAATTACGAAATAGTTGATGTAATCATTTGAGGATCCATGGTGGAGGAGAATAAGCCCACGAAAGATCACAATACAACAATGACTGGAAATCTGAAAGGCTTCAGCAAAATCCTTGACAGCAACAAAGCTATAAGGCTCACGTGACAGTGCCATTAATCTTTTCTGGATGTCACCTATTGCACATCAAGAGAACCAAACTTACACCATATCCATAAAAAAAAAAAAAAGAGAAAAAAAGGAAAGTTCTGAAAGGAAGACCAAGTGAATCACACATAGATGTGCACACAATTAATAGTAAGCAAGTAGTTCATTTGGTTAAACTCATACGGGATTTGATTAGGTAAAAGTGCTGGAAAGCTTTGATTACTTGAACAGTGGGTTTATAATTATATATCCACACAAACCAAACTCGTCAGTGAAAGAAAACAAAATCAACAAAAGTTCAAAGCACCTTAAGTTAAAGGTATAAAAGGAAAGTTAGTGTCATTATGAACCCCACCCACCCACAAAAGCGAGATGGTGTTTTCTTTTTACCTTTGGCAGAAAACTGGGACACAGTCATTCAAACCTAGTTTATTATTAGTTTGTGAAACATCCATTGGCATGTACGTGCAGAAAGAAAAATAAATGCTGCAAAGCTGCAACTCCTAAGAATAAAATGAATGCTCTGTAACTAATGACTAAAAGCAATGCTATATAATTCCACTCAATTTCTAACCTTTCAACTTATTAACCTCTGTTGGGTTTTATTTTAGATATGATAATAAGAGCTTATGTTAACAAGTTGAAAGGTTATGTTAATAAGATCTTATGCCAAAAATTTGATCATTATACTTATTAGATAATAAGAGCTAAAAACTCTTATTAATAAGTTGAAAGGTTACGCTATAAATTAGATAGTAAGACTAAAAACTCTTGTTAATAAGAGCTTATGCCATAAATTTGATCATTATACATATTAGAATAAGCTAAAAAGAGTTTATTTTAATAAGCTTTACTCAGAAGTTTATTGAAGTAAGCTAAAAAGAGTTTATAAGAGTCATAAGCTATTTTCATAAGCTCAAATAAATTCCCTATAAGCTTTTCCAAATATCTTGTAAGTTAAATTAAAAATTCTCTTCAATATCTTCATTTAATAGGGACTCCGAAACTATACATCTTTTTAAGGACAGGTAAAAGCACAGCCCAGATAGGTAAAACCATATGTATCTTTAAACCTGAATCCCTTCACCACCACTAATGCTAACTCCAATATCAGCCTCCCAAAGCATGCCAACATCATTTCCCCCATTGCCAACAAATAATGTTGTCTTCTCTGTTCCCAATTCCACCGATTTTTTAACCTGCATATTTTCTGTGCTGATGTGATTATAATGTTTCGACACCCGCAAGCAATGACTACATACAAGGAATTTCTATTAATTCTATGACAGAAATTTAAATTGCACTCCCATAATACTCACACGAGCTCTTAGTTTGAGTGAAGATCGGTAACAGATGACAGAAGCACAATTAATCTCCAGCTCAAAGAGGGACCTTTGCAAAATCTTGATAGGAGAATAATCCAAGGACTTCCTGTAAATTATGAAGCCAAAGCCCCAAGAACTTCCATAGTTTTTACTAGGACTCCCTTTCGCAGACTTGATTTGTAAGATTCCCTCTAATTTGCTTCTTAATGCTTTCAAGTGAGGACTACCTTACTATTATATCAAAGATTTATAATAGTTAAAGAAAATTGAATGCCAAAAACTTCAAAGGTCATGTACATTTGCTAGAGCCTTCTTGTTCCCTTATTTTTCCAAGGATGGGATATCAGGTGGATCAAGAGTGATAACTATCTGTTTTATGTCTAAGTAAACTAAAAGCATACCTGTAAAAGAAAGAGGGGAAAAACTAGCTTAAACTTTATGCAACTTCCTTAGAAACAGAATCCAGAACAACTGAACAATCCTTGTTATTTGTTAATGTACCCTGTAAGAAGTATGAACTAAGAAGAAAGAAGGCAGAATTTGGGCAAGAAAACAAATTTTGATTTGATGGCAAACCTCCATCTGAGAACATCTCCACTGGTGGACAATCCTCTATCTCTAGCTCAGTAAGATATGGAAGGAGGATATGCATGCGTTTAGGCAATAATTTCAAATTCTTAAATCCACAAATTCTAAATTGCGCTAGCGAAGGTGCAGATAATCCTTCACTGCGAAATGATTCAAATTGAGGACATCCGCTAATATCCAGATGCTTGAGATGATTGTGAGTCTGCTCCCGAGAAATCATTTGTAAATTACGACAGTTTATTAAAGTGTTGTTAGTTTTAATCACAGTCCATGCCACAGGTGTATACAGTGTTACCCCAAGTATTTCAAAATCAACTGCCTTATCCCATCTCTTCTGAAGGCCTGATTCAAGACAGAATTAGTGTTCACGATGAAAGTACCAATGTTAAGAGGGCAAGTCCAATCGTGGCGAAATTTCCCATTTGGAGAAGGGAAAGGGATGGGTCGCCGAAGAAAAGAAGTTGGGTAATTTTCTTCTGCTTGTCCTATTCATTCTACTGTTGAGTTTATATAAGCCACTTACAATTTTTTGTTTCCTATTTCACGGGATCCAATGACGCCCTGTTATTCTCACCCAATTTTTTTTTTCATCTCATATATTATTTGTTATTTTTTCTCATAAATATTTTTGACAAAAACGTATTTTCATTATATAAAATATATAATGAAAATGTATTTTTATTATGTTAAGGGAGTGCACCCTCCATATACAATGAAAATACATTTTCATTGTGTATATTATACACCCATTGTGTATGGAAGGCGCAGTCCTTTAACACAACAAAAACGTGTTTTTGTTATGTATTTTGTACAATGTTTCCGTTGTGTATCGAATTTGATACACAACAAAAACAATTTCCATTGTGTTAATTTTTTTGAAAAAAATTCATTAAAATATTAATTATGAAATAATTTATCCTTTTTAATATTAATTATGATATAGATTACCATTTTTAATTGAAATCAAATTAATTACGATACAATTCACCTTTTTTAATAATAATCAAATCAATTATGATACAATTTTAAAAAATATACGATACAAGTTGTCATTTTTAATAATAATCGAATTAATTATGATGCAAATTTTCTTTTTTAATAGTAATCAAATCAATTAGGATACACTTTTAAAAAATATATGATCCACCATAATTTAACATTTAATAATTAAATAATATTATTCAAATTTTTAATATAATGTATTAAACAAAAAATAACATAATATACTTAATTCATAACATTAAAAATTAAATTTCACTTATAAATGGCATAATAACATATAACATATAATAAACTTAAATATGAAACTAAATTAAACATGTCATAATATTTACTACTAAAAGCATAGATCAACTAGCACAGAATTGTTCCAACTTAACTAGTGATCTCTGAAGTTCGAGTCTTATATATGCAGTTGATTAAAAAAACACTTCAAATTATGGATAGCCTATATAAGCCAATTGCAAGTTTCTTAATTTTTAATAAATTTAGCTTTAAATTTAATTCATTTAAATCAATAAGTTAAATTTAAACATAATATTTTAAGCGTGCATGTCTCCATATATAAAGAGAGACACTTTCAAAATATCCCCCTAAGTTTATTGGCCAAGCGCTAGCTGTGTTATTCAATTATCTGCTTTCTTCCCAAGCGAGATTTTGATTTTTGAGCTTAATAATCTGTAGTTTATGGAAATGCCAACAAGTGCTTAATAATCTATAGTATATGGATGATATATAGTACCTATGGTAAAATATATAATAAACGTAACTATTTTCTAATAACTTCATTTCATTCTAAAAAGAAAACTGAGTTTTTTTTTTCTTGGTTTAATCTTGGTTCAAGAGATTTTTCATGTTTTTCTATGTGCACCAACATACCAAAATCTTGTAACATTGAATTGAACAGAGAATAAGATGTGAAAAAGGAAATGCAGGACATTTTCAGATTTGAAAACATTTGGTAACGCTTGATTTCCTTCTACATCTTTGATATATTGTTACAATTAATTAAACACAAGACAATGCTCAATGTTCTAGAAAGTCAGGAACAATTTAAGAAAATATTACATTTTCAAGCACAAAAAAATTAGATGTAGATCTATGATAAGGACTTCTACAAGATTTCACGAGAGACGATTTCTCAATTAACTTTATGATTTGACATTATGACATAATATTGTAGATAAAACTAGTGAATTATATTTCCTTTTTTTGGTTATTTTTTAAAATAGTGATAACTTAGAGGAGACAGCAGTTGAAAAAAAGAGGACAGATGCATGCATTTTTATTTTTTTTTTTGGTGAGAATACATGCATGTTTATATAAAAGTATGTATCACTAATAAATTTTTACTTAATTAAATTATAACAAAAAAATATTTAATTGAAGAAAATTAGTAGCTGCAAATAATAACGACTTTAGTAAGTAGTGTCGATAACAATTTTCAAAAGATTAATTATAATAAAAAGTAACAATTTCATTATTTTTAAATCATCAAATTATAATCGGTGAAACTATGATTTCCTATTCCTAATCATAGAGCACAGATGAACAAGTCTCCATTCACAATCCATTTTGAAACCGAAAGAAAAAAGCAGGAGTAGAACAGTTCAGACGTCCAAATCCAATCTTTAGGGAGACCCTGTTTGGGACAAGATGAGAGAAACATGAGAAGGACAAATAGGCAAAAAAAAAATGTTTCAAACGGTTGACACGTGTCCTAGTCAGGACATTTTTTAATATATAAATATATAGATGAAAACCCAAGAATAAAAAGTAAAAAATGAAAAATAAAAGCTATTTGCGATGCCAATACTTCAATGCCATTTCCCAACTCAGCAAGAAACCAAATACAATTTCAAGTTCTAAGAATGTATGTTCAGAAGCATTTGCACTTCACAACTCCCTTTGCTTCAATCTCTCTTTCAGATGTTGTAGTTTACCCTGGACTTGTGTAGGTAACTCATCATTAGATAAGCCAATCTCAGGCCCTTCTACTTGTTTTCTCTGAACAATATCACGGTACATTGGTAGAAACCGACTTTGGAAAGACCTATACTATCACAGTCCACACCACACATGTATACGTTGTGACCCCCAGTATTTCAAAATCAACCACCTTTCCATCTCTTCTGAAGGCTTGATTCAAGACAGAATTAGTTGTCAAGAAGATGACTACAGAACTAAGGACTCTGTTCGACATCCAACCGGGGAATCCGGGCCAGCTGAAGAGTGTGTCCTCTACTCAGTCTAGATACAGGAAGGGGTACTGTAACAAAGATAGTGTGATTAGAAGAGGATCTCGGCTTCCAATTAAATCATTAATTTAAAATTAAGACCCAACAAAAGAAATCAGTAGATACATCATGGATACATTAGCATAAGAAATTTTATAAAGCTGCGTGTTTAGATTAAAACATGTGAGAGATCAAACAAATTTCGGATAAATTATAGTTTAATCATATTGCTTTAATGACATTCTGCAATCATATAGGATCAGCTACAATTTACTGTGCTCGGTGACTGATGTATTTGATGATAAAGCACGTGTCTCTTGCATATATGTATATATGTATATGTGTAGTTTGAGAAGCTCTACCGTGATAGGGAAGATGTACAAAATGGGGAAGTCTGGCTATTAAGGTTAACAATTTATGAAGAGGAAATATTCTTTAATACAGAAAGAAGCAATTTAAAAAATGACAGTTTAGTACCTTCAGGCAAAGTTTGGCAGAAACATCCTGATGAAAAATGCCTAGAGCGATTACTGGAAGGGAAGGGAAGAAGACATTGTAAAATGATGTGTACCAATCATTCTCAGAAGCTGGACCAGAGAAAGAAGCACATCCCTCAAACCAAAATAGGGTAAATCCAAATGCAATGTTTTGCAGGAAAAAAAAATCTGCATAAAAAACGAAACAAGTTATCAGTACCAAATTATTCTGTGGATGAAGTTGCCTAAATTTTATCTGAACAGGCATGATACAATTAATGCATTCCCAAACACATGTAGTACTATTAAAATGCAAACAGAAAATTATAAGATCATTTTCAGCAGGAATAACAAATCAACCCATGAAGGGTTAAGAAAATGTATGAGAAAAAGGAAAAAATTAAAATATTTCATAGGCCTCATTTCAGAATATTGAGGCAACTAAAATTGGACCATGAAAGCATTGTGTGGGTGAACAATAAAATAGATGGATGCATGGTTTTCCACATTAGACCCCGTTTTAAAAAGATTTCCCAGCATTCCTCCTCAAAGTAATGCACAGATGTCAATCACACCAAACTTGTTTCAGAGTTTGTAAAAAGGGCTCAAGCAAAAGATTGGGTACATAAGATCGTCACTCCACCAACCACCAAACCCAATAAAACAAATTACAATCAACTTCCGTCTCACAAAGCTCAAACTTTCCCCGTTTAGGTGCAATCTACATAGCAGTTTGATTGTCATTAAACAACTTCATGAGGGTTTGTCAGCTGAACACACTTATTAATTGTGAATATTGCTTCTTAAAGATAGGCTTTTATCCCAACAAATATCAGCCTGATGGCAGCAATTAAAGGCTTTAATATCTGATACCACATTCAGGTTTTATCTAAGAAAAAAAAAAAAAAGAGAAACAATTTATGAAAAAGATGAAGTAGCATGCCACTTCTAGCAATTATATTTTGGACATAATAACATTACCAATAACCTATGTTGCATGCATATGGGATTGATAACTTGGTTGATTATGTATAGTTCAATTTCTCCATAATTTAACATGATCTACCAAGTCCTTGTTCACATATTAGGACCACATGCTAAACGACACAAAAGAATAAAGAACATGTGAGTTTGGACATGGTAAATTGTGTGTTTAGGTAAACAACTTAATTAAGTTGTTATCACATAAGAGCTTGTGCCATAAATTTGATCATTAAGTAGCTTATTGAGATAAGATAAAAAGAGATTATTAGAGTCATAATCTATTTTCATTAGCTCAAATAAACTCCCTATAAGCTCTTCAAAATACATCCTAAGTTATAGTAAAAATTCTCTTCAATTTCTTCATTGTATTAAGGATCCAGAGAATATAAATCTTTTTAAGGGCAGGTAAAAATTCGGCAGATGGGTATAATCAAATGTATCTCTAGACCTGCGTCCCTTCAACACTGCCAATGCCAACTCCGATATCAGCCTCCTGAAGCATGCCAACATCATTGGCCCCATCAGCAATAGATAATGTCGTCTTCTCTGTTCCGAATTTCACCAATTTTGTAACCTGCATATTTATCTGGCTGATGTGATTCTAATGTTTATGAAGCTTGATTATTATTTTTTTGGGGGGGGGGGGTCAGAAACTTCCATAGCATGATGTAAGAAGTATGAAGGAAGAGTGTGGGCAAGAAAACAAATTTACCAAATAAGCTAAAGGAAGATGATGCCACCACAACTCCCAGTGACAGAGTACTCTTTACAGAATGGATGCCACATGCCAGAACTTTTGCTATTGACTGGCTTCACGATTTTTATACTGTCCTAAATGTAAGAAACAAAATTAGCTGGAATTCAATTTCAATAGTGAATATTGATAATAGATATTCAGAATATTAAAAAAAATGATGCACGAAGAAAGTGGCTGAGCCATCCTCCATTAACAAATATTCATCAATTTATGCGTAAATTCTTGTGATGATGTTGTTTGGTAAATTCAAACTAGAGAGTGAAATATTTGCAATAAAAAAGGTTGTATTGCAAAAGCTGCAGAGATATTGTGGAGAATAGGCACCTGATGAAGAGGCAGACATATGAGAAATGGTGCATGTGTAATTTCGAACTTGTGGTTCATCTTACTAGGAAATAATCAGGCTTTCAATGTGACCAATCTTTCCCCAGTCTTCGCCTTCTGGTTTCTGGCAACGCTGTCTGAGCAATGGACATTCCCAAATTGCAAGAGCTGAAATGGATTTGGGCAGACCCTCCTCTGGTAAGCATTGGAGGCTGGGGCAGTGTGCAAGCACCAATTGCTCAAGAGAGGAGAGGTGGCAGAGACCCTTGTAGTCCAGTTTTTTAAGATCTGGGCATTTACGTATTCGTAGATACGTAAGAGAGTGTGGCAAAAAACCTTCATCGGGAAAAGACTCCACATCCACTTTTTCAATAGTCAAGGATTCAAGACAGGTGTTGGCTCCCAAGGCCACTTTCAGTAAAGCGATAAGTTTGAAACTTGAGAGCTTCACACTTTTTAGATTTGATGGCAAACATCCATCTGAGACCATCTCCACTTGTGGACAATACTTTATCGATAGGTGAGTAAGTGATGGAAGGAGGATATGCATGAGTTTAGGCAATAATTTCAATTTCTTCAATCCCTTAATACTAAATGTCGCTAGGCAGGGTGCAGATAATCCTTCAATGGAAAATGTTTCAAATTGAGGGCACCAGCAAATTTCTAGATGCTTGAGATGATTACGAGGGTGCTCCTGTGAAATCATTTGTAAATTACAACACCACCAGAGTCGAAGCAAATGAAGTTTTGGGAAGAAATTAGCGGAAAGGTGGTTAGAGAGTCACAGCCACCTTGGATCAACCAATCGTACAAGGAAATCATAGCAACGGCTCACGGGAATATTCGTATTCTGGCAAAAAATAATGGTCAAGGATTCAAGAGAAGTATTAGATATGGTGTGCCCAATCATTTCGAGCGATGATGCTTCCATGCTGTGTCTGCTAACGGTCAGCCTTCCACAGTGATGAATATTTAGATTCTTTACATCAAGAAGTTGCTCTGACAGCCCTTTCAGCTGGGACATTTATCTATATAAAGAGATTGAAGACGTGGAAAAGCAGCTTTACATTCCCATTCTTCCATTCTCATATGTAGAATTCCACTGTTTCCAAGGATGTAAATGAAGAAGAGCTACTCCCATAATATTCAGCACCAATACTCACTATCCCATCAAGCCCTTTAATCCTCAGCTCCTTCAGAAATGGCAAAAGTCCAAGGGGAGGCAAAAGTAGGCAATATTTACAGTCCACCAACTGCATAGGACACCACATTCAATAACTGAATTATCAAATAACAATTTGGAAATTGTGAAACACCATAGTTCCTGATTGACAAATCCTTCAAGTGTTTGGAAGGTTGTAGATTATCGAGCACTTCCTTTTCTTTCCTTTGATCATATGGGTCCTGGTTCGAATTCCACTCTAACTCTAACTCCACAAGGTGTCTTTTATTTTTCAAAGTCCGCTGCTAATGCATCCAACGGATTCACGATATTCTGCAGCTCCTTAATTGATAGCCCTCCATGAAGATTGAGTCCTCCTAGCTGCTGAATACTGAACTCGCTACTTTTGTCAACATAAAAGGTACTCAATACTTGAAGATCCTTCAGTTTTCCAAAATGCATTGGCATCCTTCTCACTTTAGTATTTATAAATTCAAGGCAACGCAAATTGGTGAGTTTATGCAAATTCGAGGGCAGCTCCTCCAAATTCTCACAAAAGTTCAGCTTCAGTATTTGCAAGTTACAGAGTGAGCATGTTGAATCAGGTAGTTTTTTTATGTTGGTTCTTGAAAGATCTAACGAACGGAGATGTTTAACTTCGCCTACTGAATCAGGCACCTCTCTAAGGCCAGAACAACGAGACAGAGATAAGACGTGTAAGGATTTAAACTTGGAGAACAACTCATGTATTGAAATCTTGCATTCCCAACAATCACGATAAAATTCTCTCCTACATGTTGGCAAAAATGTACACAACCTTTTAGCATCATATGAACTTCCAAACCCATCAAAATATTGAACGTCACTGATTTCAAACGAAAAATGACGGGTCATTTGTGGTATACTTTTTGCTTTATCAACCCGCAAACTGAAACAAATGTCTCCACAAACATATTTTGCCAAATCGTTAAGAAGGTCATGCATGACAAAACAAGTTTTGGATGTGCTTGATTCTGATTGTTGAAAGAAAGACCTGGATAATAGATCATTAAAGTATTGTTCCCCAACTACTTCTGGACTCTTGCTCTGTTGAGGGCATTGTAGAAAATTTTCAGCCATCCACAACTGGATTAAACACTTCTTGTCAAACTCATAATCTTTGGGGAATAATGCACAATAAGAAAAGCACCTCTTGAGACGAGAAGGAAGGTGTTGATAGCTCAAAAATAGAGCAGGGATAATTTCACTATCTTCTTTCAGCAAGTCCCATATCTTGCTTATTTGTACACTTTCCCATTCCCAAACAGATGACTTTGTCTGTAAAAGACTTCCTATTGTTTTCAAGGCCAGAGGCAATCCTTTGCACTTTTCAACTATCTTTATACCAATCTCCTTCAACTCAGTATTCAACTGAGGATGATCATCTTGGAATGCATGTTTAGCAAAAACTTGCCAGCAATAATCTTCTTGTAATTGCTTCAGGTGATGTATTTTATTAGACTGCATGGTAGAAACAACTTTGTCACTGCGGGTTGTGACAAGAATTCTACTTCCTTTAGCCCCACACTTCAGAGGAGTTTTCACAGCTGCCCATTTCTCTCGGCTTTCGTTCCAAACATCATCCAAAACAAGAAGAAATCTCTTTGCTGTCAATTTTTCTTTCAATCTTCCATGTGCCATTTCTAAGTTTTCACTATCATCTTTTGATTTAGTGATTGCCCCAAGAATTGTTTTTGTCACCGTCAAAGCATCAAAATCGTCCGAAACACAGACCCAAGCTTTGATATCAAATTTAGCCTCCTCCATCCTTGGGTCATTGTATACGTGTTGGGTAAGCGTGGTCTTACCCAGCCCACCCATGCCCACAACAGAAAATATTGATAGCCGGTTATGACTGTCAGTTTCAGACGTGAGCCACTTAAAGATCATTTCTTTCTCATCATCTCTGCCATAAATAACACTTTCAACCACGAAAGAAGATGATGGCAATTTCTGTGACACTGTACTACCTGATCCAACACCAGAATAAGTAGCCTCTTTCAACCAAGATCACCCTTTTGGCTTGCAAGATATTCTAGTTTGTCAAGGACTTGTTTCATCCTTGAGTCAATTTTCTTGTTAAATGAACGGAAAGAAGCATTGAAGAAAATGGGTACCTTGCAACAGGTTTGAGATTCAGATTCAGCTTCCACGTGGCATTTGGAGAGTTCATAGTCTATTTCATCCAGGAGATCCTCTGCGTCAACCACAGCATCTTTGACAGCTAAAAGCCATGCTTTCACACGTGGATCTCTGAACTGCTTTTGTTCTGCATCATCAGCCAGAGCATCGATGGACAGAAGCCTGATGTTCAACTTGTTGAGCAGCTTCTCATCAAGTTTTCTTCCACGAAAGAAGTCTACAACTTGGGGAGAAGCCAGCCTGTCAAATGCAACGTGAAGGAAAGCAGAAAGAAGAGCACCACCAACCAGTTCTGCTGCCATGATAGGAATAGGAAAGGGAGTGGATGAATGGAAACGAGTAATCTGAAGAGCAGCTTATGCCAATGAATGACATAGTGCAGTGCTGGGTTACTGTACTGATGAAATGAGTAATAAGCTAATTTACAAAGGATGGCTTTACTTTAAGCAGTTTTTCTTTGATGGCCACTCAACCAATAACTTTTAAGTCTTTCTGACAATATTGGCTTCATATACGATCTCCTTTTATTTTCACACTATTTCTACTCTACTCTATTTTGTGCGAAAATAAACAGTGTCCAGATCCATACATTTTTTCTTCTCTTTCTTCTTCATTTCTACACTACCAAACATACATATTTATTTTTCACCCTCCTTTATTTCTTTTCTTCTACCCCTATTTTTGTACTATTTCATCCCTACCAAACAAAGGGTAAATTGTATTAGAAACTCTGCTTGTTTCCAAAACTTGAGGGCATCCCCTAATTAACTTAGTCAATTAGGCATAAATTTGCTTTTATATTTTGGAAACATAAAAAGAAGAGGGGGCTCTTATTTCTTAAATACCTGTCATGCAGATTTTCAAACAAAACTATAACAGAATAAATAAATCAGTTGCGACATCTGAATTGGTATATTTTCCCAATTTCCAATATAACCACTCCGAAATCAAATTTATTTACAGTATTCTTCAACTGCTTGGATATTCTCCGACGTGATAGGATTTTTTATCGCTATTCTTAATCAAATATAATATATGTATACAAATTTATTTGATATATTAACATCCTTCTTTTACTAACTCACTTAATTGACTACAATGAAATATTTAAGCAAGTTTAGTACATTTGGTCAGTTAGTATTTTTAATATATTTAATCAAGATTCCTGCACCAAATGACAATGATCTGACAAACTATGTCCACGAATTGGTATGATGTTCGTTAATAAAGTCATGACTCATTATTACCCGATGAAAATACATCCTAAGTATGTAAGAACTTGGAGAATTGAAGTCACCATCTTAAAATTATATTATAAAAGCATTTTAGAATTCTTTTAATCCACTTGTTTAGTAGATCAAGTTTAGGCAGGCCATTTGAATGGAATATTACTACTTGAGACTGCTAAACAATGCATTTAGAAAAGTGATATTGATGGTTTTCAGGATTTGTATTTGTCTGGGGCAACTATTAGAATAATATAGCTTCGAACCCAGCAGTTATTACAATGAATATACTTAAGAATGATGTTCTTTTTTTATTATTATTATTAACTAAGGATGATCTATTTACACATTATGAACTTCAATTGTGAATAATCTACTTTATTGTAGTTGCGACAATGATTTTTCTTGAAGATAGGCATAGTGTAGAAGTTCTTTTTTTTTTTTTTTTTTTTTTACTGGTGTCAAAGTTATCTAGTGGCTTAGCTAGTTCAATCTTTCAGATGGCCAAGTGGAGAAAATTGGGTGCTGGAGTCAGAATTTGGATTTAAGCATGTTCTGTACCCCAGCTTTTTTGGTAGAGAGCAGGAAGATGGTCCTGTGAAGGTTACAGAAAAACTTCTAAAAACTTACAGAGAATCATGTTGCATGTCACATTAAAGTGTTGTTAGTTTTAATCATACTTCTTGGGCTTCCTTTTATCTTCATTATCAGCACCTATGTTCTTTCGTGGATGCATTGATATTAATTTCTTAACATTCTGTTGTGACTATCTCATCAAACCAGCTTTTGACATGGTTACTTTAATTTCCATTGAGTTACTGACATCTATTGAAGGGATCGATATCTCTCAACAGATAGTCTTCTATATACATTGACTTGGAGATCAAACTCTTAACCACATGCTTAAGGAACATAGTTATATGTCAATCATATCACACATACAGAAAATAATATTTTTTATATTTTTATTATTCTCATACAACTAATTGGTTATTTTTATTTTAATATAATAGATTAATGTAAATTTGGAAGAAAAAAAAAGTCATAAAACTTAAATTAAACCATTAATGTAGTCTTTTAGTTGAAATTAATATCATGAGCCTCGCACACACACACAGACTTATTATATCATGTTTTAAGTGTTGCTTTTGGAATTTTCATCAGACAATAAAGATCATATTTCTAAAATATATTGTAAAATATCTATTGCTTCTTCCATTAACAAATACAAGCGCCCCTTTTGGTACCACAATTACACAAGCTTTACATAGCTAATCTACATCAGCTGACTGCTACACAAATCCTGCCTCTGCTAATTTTATAAACAAATAGAAACCCAAGGAGGAAAAGAAAAAAATAAAAAATAAAAGCTATATGCAATGCTCACTACTTCAATGCCACTTCCCAACTCAGCAAGAAACCAAATACAATTTCAAGTTTTAAGAATGTATGTTTAGAAGCATTTACATTTCACAACTCCCTTTGCTTCAATCTCTCTCTCAGATGTAGTAGTTTTCCCTGGACTTGTTCGGGTAACTCATCATCAGATAAGCCAATTTCAAGCCCTTCTACTTGTTTTCTCTGTATAATATCATGATACATTGGTCGGAACCGACTTTGGAAAGATCTATAGGAGAAATAGGGTAGAAGGACACACACAACAACCAAAAGTGTAACTAGCCAATATAGGCCACTGGGAGCACATGCTTCCACAAAAACCCTGTAAGCTGTTGTGGATATGGCTGGAGAGAGGTACCCATAAACCAACACAAATACATACCAGAAGGCAATACTGCCCCATATAAAAAAATGCTGCATCCAAGTGAAGTAGTTGATGGAAAGTGCCATTTGGCAATTCACAGTCCACACCACACATGTATACATTGTCACCCCAAGTATTTCAAAATCTACCACCTTACCATCTCTTCTGAAGGCTTGATTCAAGACAGAATTAGTGGCCAGGAAGAATATCACCAAAGAACTAAGGACTCCATTCAACATCCAGCCGAGAATCCGGGGCCAGCTGAAGAGGGTGTCCTCTACTCCCTCTAGATATAGACAGGGATACTGTAAAGAAGACAGTGTGATAAGCACAGGATCTCGGCTTTCAACTAATCATTAATTTATAATCAAGAGCCACAAAAGAAATCAGTAGACACGTCATCAATCCATTAGCATAAGAATTTTATATAGCAGCATGTTTGTTAGATTTCATCTTAAAACCAGTTGGCCCCAAGTGAAGTTTTCTAACATATATATAAGCTGCACCCCAGGAATTGACGCAGGCAATGTGGGACTTTCTAACACTCCCCACTATACATGGCTGCCAGAACAGACAATGCCAACCAGAATAGGCTATACACGGAGATGAACTATAGGCTCTAATACAATACTAGATTTCATCACTAAGTGAAGTTGTCTAACTAATATATTAGTTGCACCCCAGAAATTGAGGCAGGTGATGTGGGACTTTCCAACAATGTTTAGATAGAAAAATGTGAGGGATCAAACAAAATTCAGATAAATTATAGTTTAATGACATTCTGCAGTCACATAGGATCAGCTACAATTTAGTATGCCTGGTGACTGATGTCTTTGATGATAAAGCATGTGTCTCTTGTGCACGCAGCCATGCACATTCATGAACCCACATACATATAGTTTGAGAAGCTCAACCATGATAGGGAAGATGTAGGAAAAGGGGAAGGCTGGCTATTAAGGTTAACTCAAAAGAAGGTAAAATGGTTGCAAATAGTTTTCTTCCACGAAAGGAGAAAATGTTTGTAACAAGGAGGGAGAAGGAGATTGCATAAGCATATTATAGACCTGGTACAACCTAGTTTTGGTAAACAGTACAAGTCATGTAGAAATTAAAACACTTGGATAAGAGGAAATTTAAGGTATTCAGAATATTTAGGTGAATTTTATATCGAAGTTAAGTTGATAATGCTTTATGAAGCACTCTACAATCAAAGCAGATGTATTCGACCAGATGGAAACGGGAGAAACAAATCTTTAAAAAGATTAAAAAGCATCTGAAGTCAGTGGTTTCATGTTTTGAGTGAATGAAGGAATCTCACTGAAGGCACACTCCTTTTTCCATTGGCTCTAGAGTAAGAACCGAGACTTTTTACAGAAGAATCAATAAACATAAACTTTAAGGTGTTGATCGTTTAGCAATTATAGGAAAGATGTTCACGATTGAAATGTAACATAATTAATCAAATGGTCACAGATAAACTGGTAAATAAAGGTCCTATAGAGAAAAATTCAGTGTATACACTTCTTGTCTTCTAAGAAGAATAATTGATATATCTACCCGCTGGTCCTTAAATATTCTTTAATACGTACAGAAGCAATTTCAAAAAAATGACAATTTAATACCTTTAGACAAAGTTTGGCAGAAACATCCTGATCAAAAACGCCTAGAGCGATTACTGGAAGTGAAGTGAAGAAGACATTGTAAAATGACATGTACCAATCATTGTAAGCAGCTTGACCAGAGAAAGAAGCATATGCCTCAAACCAAAATAGGGTAAATCCAAATGCAATGTTTTTATAGAAAAAATAGCATATCTGCATAAAAAATAAAACAAGTTATCAGTGACAAATTCTTTTGTGGATGAAGTTGCCTAAATTTTTATCTGAACAGGCATGATACAATTTAATGCATTCCCAAACATGTGTAGTACTCTTAAAATGCAAACAGAAAATTATAAGATCGTTTTCGGCAGGAGTGACCAATCAACTTGTGAAGGGTTAAAAAATATGAGAAAAAGGAAAAGAAAAATATATCTCATAGTCTTCATTTCAGAATATTGAGGGAACTAAAATTGGACCGTGAAAGCATTGAGTAGGTGAACACTAAATCTTTTGTGGCAAGACTTTGAGAAATCGATGGATGCATGGTTTTACCATCATTGATATACGCCGATAACACCAGTGGCCATGTACCAACAACAAACGTTCCAGAAACCGGAATTGAGCTATAGCAAAATCACTTGCCATAACAGCCTGTAGACAACATTTTTTTCAAACAAAAAAATAAATTCAGAAACTGGAACCCAGTCATTCAAACTTAACTCATCATTAGTTTATCATGCATTCATTGGCATGTACATACAAAAAGAAAAGGTACTAGAAAAATGCAGTGGAGAATCATCAATGCCAATATGATCAGGTAACACAATTATGTCATAAAACAAGTACAGAAGCTTCATACATTAAACAAGTAAAATACTGCAATGCTGCAACTCTTCAAAATAAAATGAATGTTCTGTAACTAATGACTAAAAACAATATTATATAATTCCACTCAATTTCTAACCTTACAACTTATTAAACTCCGTTGGGTTTTATTTTAGATAAGATAAAAGGAAAGGGAAGGAACTGTATGGAAAGGTATGGGCAAGAATAACCAATTATAATAGCTTTATCGACATATAGCATTGTTAATAATTTCAACAAACTACACATTAGACCCAATTAATAATTGTTGGAAAGCCACCTTAATTGTAGTCACCCTTAACCCGCCTTAATTGTGGACTATCAGAATTGGTTGCCACTATCTCGAAAAGGGCTACCTACAAAAGGGCTGACTAGAAAAGTTCAGTGAAGCATCATAGTGTGCAGCCACAAGGACATTGGCTCTCAAGGGTTGAGATCTCACATCGACTAAAGATATGACCAATGTTAGTCCTTATAAAGCTTGGACAGTTCTCACCTTACAAGCCAATTTTGTAGGAATTAGTTAGGCCCAAAATCTGAGAATAATATTTCCCCGCATTCCTCCCCATGGTAATGCATAGATGTCAACCATACCTAACTTGTTTTAGAGTTCATAAAAAGTGTTCAACCAAAAGGCTAAGTAATAAGATCATGACTCCACCAATCACCAAACCCAATATAGCAAATTACAAACAATTTTCTTCTCACGAGGCTCAATCTTCCCAGTTTAGGCACAAGCTACATAGCAGTTTGATTGTCATTAAACATCTTCATGGGGTTTGTCACCTGAACACAGTTATTATGAATACAGCTTCTCAAAAATAGGTATTTATCCGTACAAAAATCAGCCTGATGGAAACAATGACTTTAATATCTGATACATATATTAAGGTTTTATCTAAGTAAATAGAAAAAGAAAAGAGAAACAATTGATGAAAAAGATGGATTACCATAGTCACTTCTAACAATTCTATTCTATACATAATAATATTACTAAGAATAAAATGTATTTTAGGTCCCTCAAATTTTGGTCAAAATTGGTTTTAACCCCTACATTTTAAAAAAGGTAGTTTGGGCTTTGTATTTTTTTAAATGTGGTGGATTTGGTCCCTCGTTAGATCAAAATGAAGTATAGGGTCAGGGACGAAATCCACCTCATTCAAAAATACAAGAACTAAAACCACCATTTTTAAAATGTAGGAAATAAAACCAAGTGACCAAATCTTAAGAGGCCAAAAACACGTTTAACCTATTACTAATAACCTGCATGAATATGGGTTTGACAACTTGGTTGATTATGTATAATTCAATTTCTCCACGATTTAACATAATCTGCCAAGTCCATGTTCAAATATTAAGACCATATGTTAAACAGCACAAAAGAGTTACGAACATATATGGACATGGTTAGATTAAGGGTGAATTCAGGTAAAAAACTTAATTATGTACTTATTCAATAAGTTATTATCTCGTAAGTGCTTATGCCATAAATTTGAACATACAACTTATTGGAATAAGTTAAAAAGAGCTTATTTTGATAAGCTTCACTAAGTAGCTTATTGAAATAAGCAAAAAAGAGCTTATAAAAGTCATTAGCTATTTTTATAAACTCAAATAAACTCCCTACAAGCTCTTTCAAGTGCCTCCTAAGTTAAATTAAAAATTCTCTTCAATTTCTCTATTTATTATGGGCCTAGAGAATACAAATCTTTTTAAGAACAGGTAAAAGCACATCCCAGATAGGTATAATCAAATGTATCTTTAGACCTGCATCCCTTCAGCACCACTAATGCCAACTCCAATATCAGCCTCCTGAAGCATGCCAACATCATTTGCCCCATCACCGATAGATAATGTTGTCTTCCCTGCTCCCAATTTCACCAATCTTGTAACCTGCATATTTTTTTGGTTGATGTGATTAAAAGGAATTTCTATTATTTATATGGCAGAAATTGAAATTGCACACCCATAGTACTTACACGAGCTTTTTGTTTGGGTGAAGATCGGCAACATATGACAGAAGCACAATTAATCGCCAGCTCAAAGAAGGACCTTTCCAAAATCTTGTTAAGAGAATAATCCAAGGACTTCCCGTCAATTATCAAGCCAAACCCAGAATAACTTCCTTTATTTGTATTAAAACTCTCTTTTGCAGACTTGATTTGCGAGATTCCTTCTCTAATTTGCTTCTTAATGCTTTCCAGAGAGGCCTAAGCAATTGTTGTATCAAAGATCTATAATAGTGAGAGAAAATTAAATGCCAATAACTTCCAAGGTCATGTACCTTTGCTAGAGCCTCCTTGTCCCCTTGTTTTTCTAAGGATAGGATATCTGGTGAATCAAGAGTGATCACTATCTGTTTCATGTCTTGTCTAAGTAAACTACAAGCATACCTGTAAAAAGAAAAGGGGAGAAAAACTAACTTAAATTTTATGCAACTTCCTTAGAAATAGAATCTAGAACAAGCCTTGTTAATGTACCCTATGTTGACTGCAGTTTCCATCTTGTCTCCAGTCAATACCCATAACTTGATTTTTGCTTGGGCAAGCTTTTCAATACATTCAGGAACCTGTACTTTCAAGTAAATAGAATAAACTTTATTAACTAATCAAGAACATAACAAGTAGTGTTAATAACTGATTTTTGGGGGTCATTATTTCCGCAGCTTCAGTGGTATATTTCTGAAGCTGAAGTTCATTTTTTGTAAGAAACTTATATTTTATTAGAGTTAAATATGTTTTTAATCCCTGTAAATAGGGCAATGTTCTTTTTTAGTCCCTCAAAAATAAATCGTCTATTTTTGGTCCCTCATTTATGAAAATGTGTCAGATGTAGTTCTTGTTCTTCACAAAAATCATCCCGTTTTACTCCGTCATTTATGGAAATAAGAATCATACATGGCACATTTTCATAAATGAGGGACCAAAAGGAGATGATTTATTTTTTAGGGACTAAAAGCAAACATTGCACTATTCGTAGGGACTAAAAACATATTTAATCTATTTTATTATCACCGTGTATGAAAATCAGTACCAGGGGTCAAGTTGTAAAATGTACACTACTATAAATGCAAAACTTGATTAATTAAAAGTAGAAAAATTAGAAACTTTATACTTACCCCCTTTTGCAGTCTATCCTCAACTGCTGTAGCACCAAGAAGTATCAAATCCCTTTCCATCTTGTCAGCAGCTGCATCCACCAGCACATCTCGGTCTTGTGATACAGTAGTTTTGATCTTTGTAAACTCCTTGTCCCACAATTTATATCCTTCTTCATCAAGTTCACGGTATGTGATTACAAGGGTTCTTAAACCAGCCTCAGCATATCTTTTGATATGATCCCTGGTTTCAGCCTCGAACTGTCTTCCATGTTGTGAGAGCCTTTCAAACATTACACTGAATATATGCAGAGAAATGCACAACTTGACATCACTACATGCAACTTACTACTAACAACACCATTAGTGAAAAAGCATATGGATATTAATTGAAACCTGTCTGCACCCTTGCATAGGAGCAATAATTGATTTTCCTCATTCCTCACTATCACTGACATTCTTTTGCGGGAACTGCTGAACTCTAAGACATGCAGAAGCTGGTACACTCTACTCTTCAAAAATTAACCCAATGAATAATAAATTAAACAAATATCTTCAAATGAAAATGTGCCGAAATTATAATATGGATATACAAAGACTTGTTCAGACCATTTTAAATCACTCTCTCTCAGTATGGACCAAGGATATCAAACAGGTTCAAACCTATTGACAGAAATAAAGACAAAGAATAGAAACTAGAAATATACCACTCAATTGCAACATATGAGCCATATAATTTATAAAATTTCAAGCTGAATTTTCTTACTGAGAATTAAAGATGATTTTCTTATAGTTGGTATTTTTATTTTTTTTTGTACACTTATTTGCTCCTCTTTTTTAAGATATTAAATCTTATGACCTTTATTATCCTCCTTTTTCAGCCCATATTCTTCACAACATGAAAGGCTTTTAGCAAATAATTTTCTTACCCTCAATCTTTCATCCTAAAACCAGATTTAAGAACAGACACTTTCTAAAATCTTTCCCTTTACAGATTATTCTGCAAAAGGAAATTTTCCTCATAACCATAATTTATATCATCCAAGAAATTACAGCCGTAATTGGACATTTTCTTTGATGGGTATAGGTAATTGAAGACGTGAAACGAAGAGAAAATCATAACTTTGAAATTCCTATTATAGTTTTGTTTCAGTGAGAAGCCAGATCAAACTTTGTTGACAATGGAAGCTGAACTACTCTATCAAATAAAAATTATAGAATCTCACATCGGAGGTGACAATTTTGGCAACCAAAATTACAGGGAGTGTATAAGAAAATAGGGCAGATATGTATAACTAAAACATAAACATGGTAAAAGGAGCTAGCCAACCTGTCAACCTTTTTTCCACTTTCATAATTCAATTCATGCAATGATATGCTTGTTTGTGTCCTTGAGAAAAACTCAAAACCAAGTTCCCTTGCAGCTATGACAAAAGCTGCTTCATCTGGTGACTCAGCTTCATAGGAAATTTCTCCTGACTCTTTATCTTCATCTGGAATAGCTGTGTGACAAATAGCTAAAACTCGAAAGAATCTCTGTATGAAGTCTGGATATGGTTCATTAACCCATTGCCCGTTCATTATGCGCTCATCTCTAAAATTAAAGCCCTTAATTGGATGCTGAGAGTCCACTGCCTCATCGTTCTGGCCCAAGAAATCTGATGATCCACCATCAACTTCAGATTCTTCATCTTTTCCTCTCCTAGCAAGTGCCTTCTCCACTTCCGTCATACCACGACCATATGGAATGCCCCCTATTGAACATTTGACAAACTCCATGGAGTTACATGTCAAAGTACCAGTTTTGTCACTCAATATTGTATCAACCTGACCAAGTTCCTCATTCAAATTAGATGTGCGCGCACGAGCTGGCCTATCTGTCTCTTCATAATACATTTCCTGGTCTTGGTTGATGAAAATGCTCTGCAGAACTTTCACAATTTCTATGGACACATAAAGTGATATCGGAATTAGATATCCATACAACATAATGGCAGTCAAAAAATGAAGAACAGCAGCCAGTGTTGCCCTTCTAGGATCATAAAACACCGTTGTATTGTCTGGACGAAGATACCATCTTCTATATCTTCCAGCACTAATATCCCTTTTGGTCTCAACACCAAAAAAGACAGAACCAATAAAGGATATAAAAATCAAGGTACTGAAGAGGATGTAGATTATCTTATCCATTTTTCTCTCAATTTTGCTTCTCTTGGAAGGAGGATCAGTGGAATTCTGCATGACTTTTGTATCACGGCCAGTAAAGATAACAACACCATAGATATAATCCGTGTTTTTCAGCTTAGAATCTCTCAACAGGATCTGCTGCAAGGAAAGAGGATGTTCTTTACCATCATATTGTAATGTTCCAATAAACGAGTACAGATTTTCATTAGGATCCTCACATTTAACCACAGCCCTAAACTTTTGGAGAGATTTTTCATTATGAAGATGAGTTGTCACCTCCAAGGCATGCTTTAGTTTTAGATTAGTTTCTCCATCAAGATTCATAGTCTCGACATAACAAACCCCATCATCATAGCTTGATGAAAGCAGAAGAAGATCAGCAGGAAAGTATTCATCCTTATACACTTTAATGATATCACCAACATGGAGTTTCTTCCATCTAGTCTCCACAAATGTATAAGTTCTACCATATACCTGAACCTTTCGGTTGTTTGCCTCTATATCCTGAAGAAATAAAAGAGATTTAGCCAGGAAAACTTCTAGTCCAGTATGATAGGTGGGATATATCAATGAAAAAAAAAAAAAAAAACTTTCCAGCACACATAAACATTCAAAAGAAATCAATCCAGAAAGGTGATTCTCAACAGAACACAAAAGTCAAGTACATCCAAAGCAAGTCACTTACAGAAAAAAGAATATGCAGAAATAATGCAAACAAGTTATGTAGGTATAAAGCAATGGTTAATTATATGACAGAATAATATAGAACAGTATTATTTCCTAGCTTCATCTTTTCAAGAAGTAAGGAAAATGAACAATCTCTGACACAATTGGAATGCACGTGAATTATATTATATTAGATGTGTTCATTTCAAAGAGAAAAAAGAGTTTTGCAATAACCATTCCACCTTCAAGAAACAAAAGAGCATTTGCATATACTGATATGTCAATAAGACCATAATAATTTTCTAATCTTAGAGCATTGTAAGATAATGAAGCTTGTGAACCTACTCCTTGATCATCAGCAGTAGTAACTAGTAAAGAGGAAATTACTCCCATTTTTCTATTCATTCATATCTTTTCTAATTTAAAACCGCAAAACAAATGTAAGCTTACTCATAACAGCATAATGCCAACTGAGTATCGTCCAATTTTATTGGACTTAAATATAAACAAGAACCTTCATAGAAAGTACCACCAGGGGGAATGAGCAATTGGTACTTTGGTAGGGTATAATGAAAGGGTACAACGTGTACAAAAATTGAAAGAAAAAACAGTGAACAATACCTGCTTTCTCCTCCTCCAATCTTCCACAGCTTCCTTGGCCATAGTAGCTCCAATCACAACCAGCAACGGAGCAACAATACTTAGAGCAGTAAAAGGTGCCAATGGACTAAATGAAACACACGCAACAATAAGAAAGTAGATATTTGCAACCCTCCTGAACTGCTCAAACAAAGACTTGGGGATAAAATTAAAAGCTGTATACTTGGTTGTTGAAACATAGTTGCCTCCATAATTCAACTGAACTGCTTCAGGGTTATCCGGATCATTGCAGTGGACAACCCTTGAGTACCCCTTCTGCCCAATTTGGGAATGACCATCTCTGAAAGGAGATTTCAAACAAGAAAAACTATACAATTTGCTAAAATGTATCCTCCTTTTGCTCCCTTCAGGCATTTTCCAAATGGGGTGTCTTCCTTCCCTTCACAAACAAAATTCAACTAATCCTCTAATTCTCCAAGGGATCACAGACGCACCCATCATTCATAATCCCCTCAAGCACAGATTTTTTATCCTCAGCATGAACACCCTCACCTACTCTATGCATAATGAAAGCACCAAAGTACAAGGCCAGAAAATTTTTTAAAAAAATAAAAAATTAGGCCAACCCCTTCACCTAAAAATGGCCACACTCAATTAATATGAAAAGAACCACCCACATGGCAAGTCAAAAATAAAAACACTTGATTTGCAAATAAGCTTTGAGTGCTTGAAATTCCCACTACAAACAAGAACACAAAGCCTCAATTGCACCACAATCACAGCCAAAATGAGCTACAAAAGAGTGCTTGAAAATGAAAACCCCCTAAGGTAGAGCTTTCGGGAATTCCTTGCTCTCGATGGAAGCTGCAGATGTCTCTTCCTTGCGGGTTCAACCGAATTGTAGAGAGAGAAACAAAGAAAGAGAGAGAGAGAGAGAGAATCAAAAAGTAAGCTTGGTATGAGTAGCAGTTAACTTTGCCGCTTCTAAAAGCAAACAAATGAGAGAGACAGATAAACATTGATAGAACCGACTACCGAGCTGGTCATTACTATTAGTGGTCTGCTAATATTACTGCCTTCACTTCACTTCTTCACCTTTCATTCATTCATTTCATTCACCAAAGAAAAAAAATATATAAAAAGGTACACGAAAGAAAGAGACCAAAACAGAAAGACGGGTGAATACTGAATAATAGCAATAGTATAATAGTATACCCTTTGTTTGCATGAAGTGAAGAAGACTAATAGGAAAGTTGGTGCAATCCACAAAATACTTTTGACGTTTTTCTTTGTTGCTTTGTTACACGTGTTGTTACATTGACAACAACAAAGCCTGATACAGATAGACACTCCTTCCCTTGTCCTAGCCAGATGCGTCTCCCGTTTCCATGTGTCACAACACTTCACTTGGGTTAATATTTTATTGACTTAATTGTTTTTTTTTTTTCATCTTACTATCCTCATTTTACCAATTTGATTTTCTTATTTTTTTTGTAAATTTAATTCCCTATTATCTTAATTATGTAACTTTATTCATCCATTAACTTGAATTTTTTTTTTGTACACACCACCGATATTTTTTATCAGAAGCAATCATGCTCGAATTGAGTAGAACTATTCTAGACAGTAAAGTTCTTCATCCAAATATTTAAAACAATTGCATGTCCTAAACTTAAACTCAAGACTACGGGTTAAGCTAATAAGCCCACGCCATTAACTTGATATTTAATATTTAATAAAAATATTTACATGAAACTTTATTTCACTATTACAGTCACGTCAACATATTTATATTAATGTGATACTCTATTATACTATCATATCAATATTTCTAATAAATATTAAATGTTAAGTTAATAGATTAAACAAAATTTCACGATTAAAATAGTGGGAAGTCAAATTCATAAAAAAAAATATAAAAAGACCAAATTTGTGAAATAATGATGGTAATAAAACCAACAGTAATTACTTTTTTTTAATTTTTTGGCCTCGCCTTTTTGTACATTTTGGACGCAAATGGATCGTGCTGTGCATGTTGAAGCACCTGAACTTTTCTTAAAGAGTAACGAAAATTTGTTAGTTATAAAATGTTACAGTTAATTAAATTGTATCGACAATGAAACTAACATGTTTAAATAATTAGTTAATGATAAGTTGTTAGGGTGTGAATATTTTATTTTATTTTTTGGTTCGAGTTTACGTTAAAAGAAGACAAATGCATTTGTTTGGAGTAGTTTAGAGGTAGACGCATGTTGATACCAACCGTAAGAAACAAGAAAAGAAGTCACATCGATCCCACCCATGAAAAAAGAAAAAACTCGAAATAGACATGCAAGGTGATAACGTTTGGATATGAATAGAAAGTTCCAAATGTTACCATGACAAGTATTAGCATGTGACCGTGCACAACTTCACAACTGTTGGGCATGTGCTTATGCATCTCCTTGCATTAATGTGTTGGGGGAAACCATGTCATTTGCTGCTTCCCACTAGCTTAATTGATTAGCTTCTCGATCTTTAAGAATATTGTTATTTTCTTGCTAGATTTCTGGACTGACACTTAAAACTACATATATATTTTTAGTGTAAACTTTTGAAAGAAAAATATTTTGAAAAGCATGACGTTAATATCACCTAGCTAGCAATTCTTTTGCTTTAACTTTTCGGTAGATTTTGTGGCAGAGCTCTTTTCCGTTTGATTATACTTTTTTAAAAATTATTTTGCATTTTTCAATTAATATATATTTTACTGTTTTTTAATCATTTCTCTTTATTTTTCAGAAGAATTTTAAAAAAGTAGTTTTTTTGTATTCTGTGATGAAATTGTCTAGACTTTAGTATTTATTTAATCTTCTAATTAATATAAGATGTTTACATGATATTAGTTTAAAAAGATAAGGAATTTCTCTCGTGTGGCCCCACAACCCAGTCCTGTTCCTGTATGACAACAACACAACCCCGGCCTCTTCCCCTTATCAAGTTAAGTAAGCGTTGCATTCATGATCATAAAGAAAAATGATAAATGGTATATGTTTTTTTGTGAAAAAAGTTATAAATATTATTAATTAAACATGTGTAACAGCTTTAGGGTAAAAAGTTTTTGCATCAATTAGCATTGCTCAATCATAAATATTTAACCTTACACACCCTTACATGATATGCATTTTAAAAATATATTTTGCATATTAATTAAGAGGTCAAGTGAGAAAAATGTTTATAATGAGAGTGAGAGGAGTAAATTTAAACCATACAATTATTGATAGTTAGGATTAAAAATTATTTAATTATTACATAATTATTTTAAAAAAAGTCAAATAATCTAACTATCCATAGTTGTATGGTACAAATTTATTTCTCTTACTTTCTCATATAAACACTCTTATCAATTGATATGTTCCCTTAATTCAGTATATATGATAAACAATGTTTAATGAAAAAAAAGAAAAAAGAATGAAGATAAACACTCCTTATGTGACCGTACTATATCACAATTGAGCGGCACCAACTAATGGCATAGACATGTGGTCCTCTCCTAAAATTGAGGGCAACTAGGCAGTTGGCACCTTTGAAGAGTTGGGAATATCAAACATGGCACGACACGTGCCATGAGGCCATCTTGGCCAGCTTCATGTCCCGATCACTAATGGTTATTCCTTCTATATAGTAAATGTGCTAAAGGAATTTAGATATAGATGGTGTTATTAGTGTATAAAAAATAAGGTATACATCATCAATCATTCAATCTTTGAGGTCTGCAATGAAGAGCCCCTTGACCCATTTCCTCATTGGCTGGACAAGACATTTTGCCGTCTTAGTATTTGTCATTCTTTGTTTTGTTTGGTTGTACTACTGTTATTCCCACGACCAAAAAACAATAATTGTGAGCAAATGCAAGTTATAATTGTGACTAAAAAATTATTGCAAACGGAAAAACAAAATTTTATTTTTTAAAATAATGATAAAATTTTAACATATTTTTTAATATATTTTATACTAAATAAATTTTATGTGAATTATATTAAAAAATATTCTTTTCAATAAAACTATAAGTTAAAAAAATAATATGTATATATACATATATATATATATATATATATATATAGGTGGAATGTTATCACATATGAAAAAAACCATTTGATTCGTAGATGATCACGATAAGGATGGAAAGTGATAGTAGTGGTGATAGGGCAATTGATGGTAACAACAATGTCAAAAAGTGTGTTTGGTAAGTCACTCTAATAGCTTATAAGTTACTTTGACTAGCTTATAAGCTAGTTTAATCAAAATAAGCTTTGTTTGGTACACGAGCTTATTTAGTAGCTTTAAACTTATTTTCATAAATTACTTCAACTAACTTATAAAATAAGCTACCTATAAGTTACTAGCTTTTTTTGTTTTTTCAATTTTATCCTCGTCAATTTAATTGAATCTCTTTTTACCCTTTTTTATAATTTAGAAATTAAATAATTAAATATGTTCTTTTATGTCATTTTACATTTATCAACTAACTTATTAGTTAATCTTATCAAACACTTTTAATTCAATCAGCTAGCTTATAAGTTTTTAGTTCCTTAAGTCCTAACTTATAGCTTATAAGCTAGTTTTAACGGAAATGGATTTGGTGCAGTCAAAAATTGCACTCATTCACGCAGTTAGTGTTTTGCAACAATTAGATGAAGATCGGACGGCTCAGAACTTAAATACTTGTTTTAAATATGATTTATCTAAATATAATGAGAATCGTCTGATCTTCATCCGACGATTATAAATAGTCGACTGCGTGAATGCGTGATTTTATCGACAGCTGGGAATCTAGATCCTAGTTTTAACAAACACACTCAAATGATTGTAAGAATATTTGCAATGAAGATAGCCCTAATGATAGCAAGAGTGATAGAAGTGAGAAAAATAATAATGCAATAAAAGTAAGGATACAATTTGTAATTATAAGGTAGGTTAAGAATTTAGAATAATTAATTTATGTTATAATTTTATGAAATATGGCTATGTTTAATTATAGTTTTATAAAATTATTTTATGAATTCATTTAAAGAGGCATTGTATAGTTACTTGTTTCTAACTTATTCTTATTTTTTAGCAATAGAAAAACAAAAATGAGTTTAAGTTGTTTTAATTCTCTCTTTTTTATTGGTAACCATTGTAATTAGATTTTTGTCTCATTTATAGGATTTCGAGGTATCTTCACAAGCTCTAGTCCTCTAAGTCAGCTATGGGATGAATCCTCAATTCAAGGCTTAATTGCACTTAAAACACCTTATCCCTCCTCAAGGATATATTATGCAGGAATTGAACTCATGATTCTCCCTTATAAGCTCATCATGTGTAACACCCCTACTTTTATATATTAAATTATTCTATATGTTTAAAAATTGTTTTTAAGTCATCAATGTATTTAGAACAATTAATAATAATTTTAGAAATTTTTCTAGAATTTATTGAGATAACTCTTGTAAAATGACAAAAATACCCTTGGTTGATTGTGGGAACCAACCAGAGACTTTTTAACCTCAAAATATTTTTAAAATTTTATATTAATTATCTCTCATTATAAAAACTTTATTTTGAAAGAAAAGTAGTGAAAAATATAACAATCCTATTTCAATTCTTCGACTGTGTTTTTTAATATTTGGCAATACAATTCTGAAAAAATCGGAAAGGGATTTTAAAATTCTGACTCTCACCATTTTGCTCAAAATTTCAAGAGCTATTTGATCGTGATTTTTAATAATTTTTCCGAGCCAAAGCCCGGAGAAATTAGAAAATGACAATTTTGTCCCTACTTCTCAGTATTAAGGGTTGACATGAAAAAAAGATTCAATTGACATTAAAATGTCAATTTGAGCTTGGAATTATGTCATATATATTAAAATATAATTTTGGAATTTTCTGAAAATTTTCTGGAATTCTTGTGTAAAATGACTAAATTACCCCCAAGTGTCTGATAAGCCAGCCAATATTGGTTTGAGATCTAAAAAGGGTGAAAATAATAATTTTAGTTTATTTATGTAAAATACTTAATTTTATAATTTTCATAAAAATTTTGGTATTTATTGAATCAAAATGGGTTTTTATGAATTTTTTTAGCTTAAAAATACACAATAAATAGATAAAATTTGAAATAAATTAATAAAAATTAAAATAAATTATCAGAATTTTATTTTTGATGAAAAATAATGTATTTGTCTAATTTTTCATTAAAATGCATTATTTTGATATTAAAAGCTAATTTTTCAAGTTTAGGCGTTTTTATCGGTACCAGTTAATTCACCTATAGATAAAATTTGACACATAGAGGCTTGGGACAGCTGGTGGAGCACGTCCCCAACCCTAAAATAGGTGATTCACCACCTATTTGGGATATGTACCCCTAAATTGGATTAAAAATAAATAAAAATTAGATTTATGACATAATAGTGACATAATGGATTATGTAAAATGGTGGGACACCTAAGCCCCCTCTTCCTCTATAAATACCACCATCCATGGAGAAGATTTTCACCATCCTTCTCCTCTATAAGCTAGAGAGCCTCTCTCTCTAAAATCTTCTCTCTCTAGAAATTTTTCTTATTTAGTTTTTATGTTAAAATTTTGCTAGTTTTCAACTAATAGAATTTCTCCTCCTAGAAGCTCTGCACCAATAATTCCATTCCCTTCATCAACCACTTTAGAGGTAATGGGGGGAGTGGGGTTGGTTCTAAATTATTGTTACTTTGCATGTTGGTAGGAAAGGGTTTTCCCCTAAACCCGTTTAGGCTTAAGTTTTATTATTGTTTAATATTAAACTTTAATTTTTGTTAAGTTGTTACTCTGTCAAATTTATATTATTAAATCATAATTACTAAATTGTTATTCTGCTCAAATTTAAATTATTAAATTATACTTGCTAAGCTGTTACTCTGTTCAATTTTAGAAAATTAAAATGCATTTGTTAAATTGTTACTTTGCTCAAATTTAGAAAATTAAAATGTATTTATCTAGTTGTTATTCTGCAAAAATTTTAGTAATTAAATTATAATTAATATGTCATTATTTTGCTAAAATTTTATATGATTACTAAATTGTTATTTTGTTAAAATTTTGGTATTGTGTAATTTCTGCAAAATAAGGCAGAAATGTTGATTGTACTGGTACTCAAATTAATTGAGACCAAGGAAACCTTTGCTTGAGAAGTTAGGAATTGATAGTTTAGTGAGTAATGTAAAGCAAGTGACATGCGGTGGCATGGCACCCTGCTAGGAAAGCCACAGTTTGATACGCTGAGGAATGAAAGACAGGGACCCACTTGTGGAAGTCTTGGGGGTAGGCATCGAGTGGTGAAGGTCCCAATGGCCAGGGTAGCGCCCTTGGCCAGGGATATTCGCCTGACCAAGCTCGATAACTCTGACAACTACTCAGCATTCCGGGATTGGTTTGAGAGTATACCTCTATAAATGGATATCCTAACTATTATTTTTCTCAATGATAATGAGGACTGTACCACGTAATGATGTTGAGAGAGGTATATGTACTCCCAGTCACTTCCCAAGTTCTATTGAAAACTATTACCCACTAATGGGAAGTATGGATCCATACCTAGTTAAGGATAGTCTGATATAACTTAGAATGACCTTAGGATCCTTTTTGTTGTCAGTTGTGTTTTATCTTTGTTTTATGGTAGATTTCCTACCATACATGTAAAAGTGATTTTAGAACAAAACACCTTACTCCATTATTTTCTTCTATGTATGATTGATCATGATTATTGAAGACGACTTTAACGCTCCGTGATGCTGAGTACGAGATAGAGAACATCTTAACGAGGGAGGACCTGAAGACCTATAGTATTTTGTTTTTGTATTAGGGATAGGGTAGATAAATACTACTCTATATAGGATCTTTTTGATATATATATTGGGCTAGGTAGTATATGTCTTTCGATGTACTTTTGTTTTCTGACTGTTATGCATTACTCAAATCATGATGTACCGTTTGATATATATATATATATATATATATACATAAAGCAGTTTTATCATTTCACTTCTCTTTCCAAATTCTATTAAATTTAGAAATTTTCTCTTATAGAATTAAAAAAAAATTCATCAACTTAAAGTAATAATTAAATTAATATGAATTATATTTAAAATTAAAAGAGTGTTACATCATGTATTGTCAACTAGTCACACCCATTAAGTTAATTCTCTTCATTTATTTCTATTTTAGTTTATCTTCTTTTTGTTTTGCCCCTTAATTATAACCATAGTAATCCTTAGTTTGACGCCACTCAAGTTCAAATCCTTAGCCACACCACCACATTCATCTCCAATGTCTTTTTGCAATTCAAACCATGGCACACAGCCTCATTATGACTCTCATTTACATTGCCTAATCTCAAATCAATTTACCTTCCTAGTCCCACCATCCATAGAAAAGTGTCATCTCCTTCTCCATCTTTGTCATCATCTCCTTCTCCCTTTCAACATTAAGAACCTTCTTCTTCCTTGCCTCAAAATCTTGATCTCCTCTTTCTTCCTCTCCCTCATTTGAATTCTTTATAACTTCCTAGTTGAATCCACCATTGACATCCTTTGGGTATTCCACCCAAACTTTTTCTTTGCACAATCTAAAACTACATATGCTCTCTACTTCTTTTATGTCCACCTCCCTCCATTGTTTGATGATACGATGAAGGTGTTGGAGAGAAAGCACGAAGAGATCCTTAATTAGCTTTTTTATTTTCTTTGAAATTGTTTTAATTTATGTAACATTCTCAAATAAATTTTTTCTCTTGTTGTATTCTACAAAATAGATTTTTTAAATTATTTTATAAAAATTCAAAAAAAACATAACGTTATAATATAACTTAAAAGAAGATAGATATGGGTATTTGTTCCCTCTAGAAAAAAAAAACTAACTTTTGTTATTGTTACAATTTGACTTTTAACTAGCTATTTGTATTTAATATGCCTACAAGTTAAAGTATGTTTAGTACTCCCAGCTTGGAGAGGAGCCTAAGGAAAGGAGTTGGATTGATGGGTTTAGTGAGAAGGTCTACTAGCTAGTTGATCAGTGCTAGCTAGCAATAGGAAGTAAATAAAATAGTTTTGCCTAAAGCTTTTCGTGCACCACATGATAATCTATTTTAATGTATTTGGTGTGTTTGTAAAATGTCAAATTAGCTACTGTGTGTCTTGCATATTGGCTATCATAGTATAAAGAGCAAGAGAAGTAAATAAGAGTTGCATCTATATGAGCAAATAAGTGAGCCATTGTAACTCACATACAATAAAAGCCAAAACTTTATATTTTGCTTTGAATGAAGACCGAAGAATGATGGATTGTTTCTTTGAGTGCCATGAAATCAATGAGTCCCTAAGGAATATATAGAAACCGATCACAATTTTTTTTGTTTTAGAGCAACTTGCCTAATTATAGTCACTAAATGCATTCAATTTAGCTCAAGCTTGGAAAAGAAGAAGAGTCCTTAAGTTGATAAATTCTGGATATAGCACACTACCCTGATAGCATCCTAGTGATGAGTAATAGTTAGAGACTCATGAAAAGACTTAGCTATTGTAAAACAAAGCTAATATCATGTTTTATTGTTATTAAGTATAAGAGCTTGCCAATGGGTTTTTTGTAAGCAACTGAGTCTATTAGAGTGGTATGCAAGTTATGGTTCTTGATCATAGGTGTTGAGGCAGGCTTAGCAGTTAAGAGGCCCGTATCTGAAAGGATATCTAGTGCATGCTTTCTTTGACAAATATGGATTCTAGCCTTTGACCAAGCGATCCCAATTCTAAGGAAATACTTAAGATTCCCTGAGTCTTTAATGCTAAACTAGTGATCTAGAAATTTTTAACTCTATGAACCATGGAAGATTCATGCCCAACCTCTGTTAATGGAAACATAAATGGTCTCTTTCAAAACCCTAACAGTCCTTATTGTCTCCACCCAAGTGAAATCCACAGTCATTCTTGTATCTCTTCCTCTCACTGGCATGAAGTAGGGCCATGAAACATGCCCTTTTTTCTCAAAAACAAGTTGAAATTTGTTGATGGTAGCATCAAAGCTCCAACTTCCTCAAAGATTATATGCAATTTGAGGCATGTCCCAAAGGGAAACAAATTGTGAAGAAAAAAGACAAAATTTATATGTGATTCTTTAAATGTTTTAGTATTGTTCTCTAATTAGAATTAAAGTTTCATCTCGGTAACCTAAAATGACCTTTAATGCAAATTTATGTTACATAGATTACCAATAGGAAACTCTAACTTTGATTAGAAAACAACATTCAAAATATCTAAAAAATTGTATCTAAATTTTATTTGAAGAAAAAAGACTAACATTCCACACAAACTCTATGCTTTGTTTGATAGAGATGAAATTTAAAAAAAAAAAAAGGATGAAACAAAAATAAGTGAGGAAAAAAAAGTCTCCTTCATAGGAAAGCAATATAGGGGGGGGGGGGGGGCGGGGGGAGTGATGCAATACATAACTTTTTATTTTCTTGTGTCATATGGAGAAAAAGAAAAATAGACAATTTTTATAATTTCATATCTTTTATAAGGGCACATAATTATTTATTTAATACAATTTTATTTTCTTTCTCTTTATTTCCATTTATATTTCTCTCATATCAAATAGTGCTAAAAATTTACTTTTTCTCTTACTATTTTCTTTTTGCTTATTTTTTTTCTTTTCACTTTCACTTTTGGTTTTCCTTTTCAAACCTAGCATAAAAGAAAGAGTAAATTAAATTGACATCTTTTGAAATTTTTTAGCTTGCACACAATATTTTTCTTTTTTTATCCCTATAACAATCCTCTTAAATGTTTGAAAAATATTATACTGTCATTTTATATATTAATTAATTCAAAAATATTATATTATGTATTCTTATAAAAAAAATTATTGTAAATATTATAAAAATATAAAAATTATGTACAATTTAAAAAATATATCAAAAATATCAATATAATTTATTCTAAAAGATATTGGTTAGAGCCATGAGATTTAATAAATAATAAATATGATGAAGGTACTATGCCGTATACAATGGTGAGAAGGGAGTCACGTGTATTGGGCCCCACTTAACAGGTAGGGCCACATCAGCAGAAAACAGAGTAGTAGTAAATCGTGTCTAATCCAATGAAAACAGACGTTGATGTGTTAATTGGACACCACACTAACGCACGCACCTTCCCTACTTATTTAACTTTTTCTAAGTTTTTTTCAACATTTTTATTGAAAATACCAAAATATCTGATCAGGAAAATATATGACGGAAAAAAGAAAAGAAAAAAAAAAACAGTTCTCGATATCTTTCAACGGTTAGCCATTTATTTTGTTTCCATTTATAAAGGCATGGAAAGTATGTTTTATCACATAGACAAAATAAAATGAATTAATTAATGAATTTAATGACTATGCATTCTCAATGTACTATTAATTAATCAGAAATCATTGTTGAAATGATTTTTAAGATAATTATTATAAAAATTAACAAATTTACTATACATGATTATTTATAATTGGATGACAATGTAAAATTATTTTACATTATTAGTGCATAACATATTTTTTCTTAATTAAATATATACTATCGTATAAAATTTTTATACAAGTATTTTATAGAACTTAATTATTTTATAATGTCATTTTTTTCATCAATACAATTGCCAACCTTAATGAAAATAAAGTTAAGTTTTAATTTTTTATACTCACCTCATTTCAATTCGCCTTCGAACCGGTCCCATCTCACCCTGTTTTCATCCCTATAATATGGAGCATGTATAAAATTGTATATATGATTGTTGATAAAGGCTCTATTGAGAGGCAAGGAGATTGAAACCTTGGTTGGAACACACATTCTCATGTGCATGATGTCTTGCTTCATTCTATCAGTCACGATATTTGATATTCGTTTATGGAAGAGGAATTTTCTGTAGCGTGTACTCTAGAGTTTTCAAAGATATTAATCTGTTGACCTTTAGTACTCTGGCCTTGTATAATTACGACAAGTTATCCCTCTCTTTGTGCGCATGTTCAAGGGAAAGTATTTCGCTTTCTATCTTCTCAATTATTGCATGGATGCATGCATGTACCGGAAGAGAAATTATTTTTATATAAAAAAAATTTAATAAGAGAGATAGGAATGAAAAAGAAGGAAATATGAAATAAAATAAATGATATGATAAAAATATAAAAAATAATATTATAAAATATTATTATATAAATAATATAACTTTGCCAATTTTAACTAAAGTGGGGGATGAAAAAAGCTTTTGGCTAGGAAGTCAATGATCGAGGCCTCAGATGGATTATTGGGTGTTTCTAATATTGATGCATGTGGCAAAGTGAGGTGGTTGGGTTTTTATGTGGACGAGGAAGATGCAAATTCTATCCTTATTTTCCAAAATCTTATTAAGCTAATTATTGCATTATATGACACTCAACTAACCCTTCAAACTCTATCATGTTGGGTAACGAAATCGTTTACTCTTAAATACACTTTTAAAATATTTTTTCTTAATATTAAGTGAAATATATATGTAAATTTTGTCAAATGATACAAGTTGTAGTTCTTACTTAATAGGCTTTTCCTCTATTGTATTTTGCTATTTAGTGTGTATACATACATACATACATACATATATATATATATATTTAAAATTTATCATTGCTTGTTAATTATATAACCAAACACGAGAAAGAAGGGATGGAAAGAAATTTGTTAAACATGTCTGTAACTATCCTTTTGTCAACTTTTATTAAAAAAAAATGTTTGTACTAGACAGGATTTCTATTCTTTATTTAGAGCCCATTTGTTTCTATTTTGTATGAAAAATTGTTTCTATTTCAAAATTGTTTTTAATTTTTTTGTATTTAATTAAATTTTTAAAAAGTTAAAATAAAAAAATCAAATTTATGATTATTTTGAAAAATTATTAATACCTAAAAAAATGTGATTATAACTAAAAATAAAAAGTATTTTTATAATTATAGCCAAAAAATAATTTCTACTTTCTATAAAATTGTTTAAAAAGTAACTTTTGTATACATCTTTAAAATTATCATTTTTAAAAGCTTAAACAAACACATTCTAACACAAAAGCTTCATGTCTTTTATTTAATAATAAAAAATATGTTAAACAATGTTTTAGATTACAATGTGTAACTCGCAGAAAAAAGATCTTCTCCAGGTATATTAAAATTAGATGCAATCTTAGTTTTTGATTAATTTTAATATTTAATAAATTTAATATATAAAAGATAAAAAATCATGCATTGTGGTGAGGATTAAAAGCACACGCTCTCCATTTTTTCTATCTGGCGTTCCTAATGTTGGGTGGGTACGGAAAGTTCCATGGTATACAGTATACGTACGTGATCCACATAATGCAATGATTTGTGACATATGCGAGACACCTATGCATTGTATGGCTACCTAGTCAGGTTGGGGAGTTTGAAAATTCCTAGGAATGTTAGCCAACAAGAAACGGTTACACATAATAAACGAGTCCCCTTCGTTTGCTGCCACTGCTGCGCATGCAAGTGCAACAATCATCTTAACAAAAAGGAAAATGATGAACTTACACAGAATTAGAGATGAAAATTCTATTTAGATCCTATAAGTACATACAAAAAAAGTTTGTAATGAATAGGATAAATACCTACTCAATAAAGATGAGAGCGAGACTGAAAATTTACCTGCAAAATTTAATAAACACACACACACACTATAATACACTATAGTAACAACCCTCCCACACACACATATTAATACCTGCACCTATATATATATATATATATATATATATATATATATATATATATATATATTAAAAAATAAGTTCTAATGAGTATTATAATATTAAAAATCTTGATTCATTTAAAAAAAAAGACATTGCAAGGAATATAAATAAAAATAAGAGTTTAATTTATATGCATTGTTAGTGCAAAACTTTTTTTTTACATATATGCAAGCTAGAAATTTATTATACTATTGCATCATATTAATGAATGGGATAATATGATAAAATATTTAAATTTTATTAGACGTCTGTGTGAAAAAAATTTCACCACCATTGTAAATAAATTAAATTTCAAAAATAATTTATACTCTATTAAAAATAAATTATATCAAAAAGATTATATTCTTTTACAAATGTACGCATTGCTTTTAAAGTATTATTGAAATACTTATAATTATTCTTATTGTTAAACGTAGGTTTTTTAAAAGTAAAAAATATTTAAATTTTATTTGTTATTAACTATGTTAAAGGATGAATTAGATGATTTTTTTTTATATTGAAAGTGAAATATTAAAAAAACTTAATTATAGAAATTTGATCAATACTTTGATAATTGAGACAAAAATAAATTGAAATTTGTCAAATTGTATTAAATTAAATTTTCAATATAAATTTCGTTTAAGGCCTTAATTTTTTTTTTCCGTGGCTCTACACTTAAGTAAAGTACCGGTATGAGTATATAGGTACCTAATAGGTATAGAGATGGGGATTAAAGTCACTACTCGAGTGAGTTTGGGAGCAGGTATGGGAATTTTTTTTCAAATGCGGGTATGGAGAAGGGTATTATAGTACCCTGTCCAGACCTTACCCATTGTCATTTCTACATGGCGTTTTGAGATATATGGATGAATGGGAAAAAAAAAAGTAATGGACATAATAAATAATGTGATGAGAAATGTAGAGAGTTATAATTATATAAATGAAAAATATAATGAAATTGAGATGAAAGAGAAAGTAAATGTATGTTAATAATGACTCCAACAAAATTTGTGTATGTAATAATATTACAGCAACTTTATGGGCAAATAATAAGGATTTTTTAGGTTTAATTATATTTTTTGTTCTTTTATTATCTTTCAAATTTGAATTTGGTTTCCCCAATTTTATTTTATTTATTTTTTTGTGAATTTAAACTCTCACTATTTTAATTGTAAATTTTGGTCCATATGCTAACTTATTCTAATATTTAACAGAAATATTGATGTAATAATATGCTAAAGTGTTATGTTAATAATTCTGTTAAATATTAAACATCAAATTAATGAATGAACTAAAATTACACAATCAAAAGAATAAAGGACCAAATTTGGAAGAAAAAAATAGAGGAATTAAATTTGAATTTTAACTATAATATAGAGAACAAAATAGTAGTTAAGCCTTTTTTTATTGACGAAGAGATTAATTATAATAGACGAGTTATGCGGTTAAAAGAAGTTGGGAAACGTGTCACATATAAACAATTATTTCTCGTAGAAGAAACAGTTCCTCATCAAAGTAAAGTCGACCCAAATTAAAACTGAACAAAACATGGAATGGTTGTGCGGATAAAGCAGTTCTTTGTCTAATTATCCATGTTATCGGTTTGAATTTAAACATGAGAAAATAAGTAATGCACTGAGAGTATAAAGTCATTTTACATTATCATTTAATCACAAACTATTATATATGATAAGATTGTTAATTTTTTTAATAATTATCTTAAAGTCATAATAACGGTAAGTTGTGATTAATTAATAGTGTAAAACTTTTTATACTGAAAATACATAGCCATTAAACTCTTTAAACATTACATAATAAAATTTAAATAAAATCTTGATCATTGAAAACAATACTCTTAGTAATTAGTACACTTGAGAAATTTTCCACGCTGAGAACTACTATTCATCACTATTGATTGTGACAAAATGCGACTAGTTTTGGATGCATTCCAAGCGTATAATGCACTCCACTAACACTAATTAATGTAGATCCATTTGTTCTTGGTGGAGAAGTGTTGCGCAGTGGCTTTCTAACAGTTCCTAGCATGGAAATTTTCTTTGGATGATACGGAAGATGTAAGTGACAAGATTTTCGACCGACAATATTGGGTGCCGCTAAGATGTGTATTAATCAATGCCTCGATTTAAAGCGTAAATCTTACGGCTTTACTTGTAGAAAAAAGAAAAAGGCTTCTGATTACAGGTAAAATTACTTTTTGAGAAAATAAAGAAATTTGAATCGTGCTTTTAAGCGTTGAAGTAGTTCAAATCACTCTTTCAGCAAGTGCTTTTATGCTTTTACTTTCCAACCATGCGGTGACTGAAGGTTGAAAAAAGGTTTGCAATTTTGAAACTTTCTTCGTACCCTCATTCCACATTGTTTCTTTTATTTGTTGATATTATGCGTATTTAATGAGACAATTTTGCTCGAATCAGGTAGAATCACTGCGACAAAACTCTATTTGAAAATTTAATGCAATTGCATATTTAAAATTTGGATTTAAGACTATTAATGAAGTTAAAACAATCTCACGTGAGTTTATCTATGCACTTAGTGGTCTCATCCCAAATTGTTTGCAAAAATATTAAAATAAATGTGTAAAAAATTATTTGTATTGCCTTTGTTTTCTCAAATTAATTTCAATGTTTTCTTTATTGTCACTCATAACTTCAAATCTTTTCACTTTCATTCAGCCCAGCCCAAGTAGTTGGGTGGTTAACCATTTTCTTTAAGGTTTAGATAGAAGCGAAAGCCCAAAGCAGAAACGACCAAGTCTAATTATGTGATTAGACATAATTATGTTTGGGTTGTAGGACGAAATCCTGGATTGGCAATAGAGTCTGGCAGGAAGGAGTCATATTAATTCTCTCTGAGGCCACCACATTGTTATAACTGGTAGTGTTTGTAGTTATTATGTTCGCAGCATTATTGTTTGATGTGATAGTGTAAAAAATTTTATACTAACAGTACATAGAAATTAAATTCTTTTGTAAATTGACAAAAAAAAAAAACTCTTTTGTGAAGAGAAAATAATTAATACACTAACAGTATAAAAATACTGTCATTTAATTACAAATTAATATGTATGATAAGTTTGTTTATTTTTACAATAGTTACTTTAAAAATCACACCTACTGTGATTTCTGATTGGTTGATAATACAAATTTTTTTATACAAATAATACATAAAAATTAAACTCTGTTATCAAAGATACTAGCAAACTCTATGTATAAATGGTCATCTCGCACCTTCTGGTTAAGCACAGGTTTGTTTGGAGTGGCCCATATGCTTCCAACACATTTATTTTTTTGGTAAATTTTGGAACACTTTTAAAAAGGAAGCTGGAAAGAAAATTAATTTTTGTATCATCTTTTTTCTTTGCACGTTACACTATTCTTAAATTATTTACAAATTTTATTCCTAAATTATTCTTATATATAATTCTTTCTATTCTATCAATGAAGAATCAATAAAATTCTCAAATCCAAATCAGCTAATTGTTCTTGGATAGCACCTACACCACTTGAAATTTCTCGATTTTGAAATATATCAAAACCTTGGGTAGTAAAAAAATAGAATTTAATGGTTATGCATTGTCAGTGTAAGAAATTTTACACTGTCAACCAATCAGAAATCACCGTTGGTATGACTTTTAAGATAATTATTATAAAAGTTAAAAAACTTACCATACATAATAGTTTGTGATTAGATGACAATGTAAAATTGTTTTACATTGTTAGTACATAGTTTATTTTCTCAAAAAAATATGGTATGTTGTGTTTCCAAGATTGAATTTCATATTCAAATGAACCTCGTAATGGTAAGAAAGTATGTTTTTTAACTACGGGTCTAGCAAATGAAAAAATTAGATAGATCTAATCCAATAAAATCTCCCCCTTTTTAAAATTGGATGTAAAGGTTTCCTCTCGTCCATCTCAAGTAGTTATTAGTTATACCAAATTTTAAAAAAAAGTGCATTTTAAGGGAACATTTCTAATAACTTTTAGAATTTAAAATTGAAAATGATTAACAAAAACATTCTAGAGTTAAATATCCGGAACTTATTTAAAAACACTCTTTCAGAAATATATTTTTAAAATTTAATTTTGGAATATATCAAACATTTTTTCAGAAATTTAATTCCAAAATGCTTTATAAATTACATCTAGTTTCGAAAGAAACACACAGACTCATCCACTTTATTTAAATAGGGATAATTTTATAATAACAAATAAAAAATAGTGTAATTAACCAAAAACAAAAATAAAAAAGATGGTGAAAATCAACCATCAACAGAAAAACTCTTGGACTCCTTTATTGTCCTACTTCTTGCACCGCTTTGTGTTCTGTGGACAAAGTTCCCTTTGTCTTGGTTGTTTGGGGCCTTTGGGCCTGCCGCCTTTTCGCAAAAAGAAGCTTTTGGATCAAAAACGAAAAGAATTACTGGAAACTTATCTTCGATTATGGTTGCCGTTTCATCCTTTTCACCTTCTTTTAATTTTACTATTCAATTATTTTCTTTTTAAGAATTAACATAATACTTATTTGGTCTGGAATATTTGTTATTTTGTTAAAAATAAGTTTTACTTCATAACGTAATTTAGTGGTTTTATTATGCGGACTCATTAGGACTTGATTTTACTATTCTTTTCTTTTCCTTCAAAAATCAACATAATAGTTGTTTTATGTTTCATAGCTGATTTGTATTTATAATAATTTTCACTTCTGAAGGGAATTTTTATTACGTTCTATTGCTATTACATAATTAATACTTTTCTTGGAGGTACAACCTTGATTGTTTGTTTTTTAGAAGATGATTTGATTTGCCGCGACATTATTTGCCTTCCTCATAAAGTTAAAATATTTAATTTTCATACCTTTTTATAGTTATACTGTTTTTAAGAGGATGATTCGGTTTGTTTATAGAATAAATAATGAGTTTAATAGTCATGCACCGTCATCCAATCAGAAATTATCATTAATATGACTTTTAAAATTTTATTATAAAAGTCAACAAACTTACAATAAATAGTGATTTGTGATTGAATAATAGTGTAAAATTACTTTACACTGTCAATGCATGACCATTAAACTCATAAATAATATGTGTTGACAAGTAAAAGTCTTTTTACATTATTATTCAATCATACACCACTACATATGGTAAACTTGTTGGCTTTTATATTAATTACCTTAAAAGTCATATTAATAAAGATTTTTTATTTTTTGATAATATAAAAAATTTTACACTCACAGTACATGTCTATTAAACATTTGTTTATTACTATTAGTTCTTGAGTTTAATGGTCATGCATTGACAGTGTAAAATAGTTTTACACTGTCATCCAATCACAAATCACTATTTATTGCAAGTTTATTGACTTTTATAATAAATACTTTAAAAGTCATATTAATGATGATTTGTGATTGGATGATAGTGTAAAACTTTTACACTATCAATGCATGACCATTAAACTCTTAGTTCTTTACAAAGTTTAGAAAGTTTAATTTAATTTCATACATATCTATATGTTTTAGGCACACACACACACACACACATATATATATGTATGTATATGTATATATATATATGTATATGTGTGTATATGCATATGTATATACAATCTATATATATTATAATATATATAATATTATATATATATAATCATACATACATATATATAGTGTGTGGTGTATGTGTATATGTGTGTATATGCATATGTATAATATATATTAATAAAGATTTTTTATTTTTGATAATATAAAAAATTTTACACTCACATACATGTCTATTAAACATTTGTTTTACTATTTCTTGAGTTTAATGGTCAGTGCATTGACAGTGTAAATAGTTTTACACTGTCATCCAATCACAAATCACTATTTATTGCAAGTTTATTGACTTTTCTAATAAATACTTTAAAAGTCATATTAATGATGATTTGTGATTGGATGATAGTGTAAAACTTTTTACACTATCAATGCATGACCATTAAACTCTTAGTTCTTTACAAAGTTTAGAAAGTTTAATTTTAATTTCATACATATCTAATGTCACACACACATATATATGTATGTATATGTTATATATGTTATATACATAGGCATATACACACATATACACATACACACACACACACACATATATATATATATACATACATACATGTATACATGCATATATGTGTATTGCATACATGTATATGTATATATCTACATATACATCCATACATATACATATACACACACGCATATATATGTATATGTGTGTATGTGTGTGTGTGTGTGTGTGTTCCAGGCATCCATATAATCAAAATAATTATAGGTTTAGGGTTTAAAGGCTCTTGAAAAGGATTTAGGTTCATACAAAGGTTGGTTCCAATCTTGTGAAGAAAGGATATTGAGAATTTTGATTTTTGAATACATAATGTTACCACTATTGTCATTTTGATGATATACTTCGGCAGAGTCTGAGTCTACTAGGATAAATTCATAAAAAGTTTTCGTTTTGTTTTCTTTAGTAGGTATGAAGTGAAAGTTAGGAGGGAAAGTTTTGAAGCTAGATCTTTTGTGGGAAGTCTTTGCCATTCTTTCTCAATTACCATTATTGGGATACAGTCAGGTTTTTCTTGATATAAGGGTTCAGTAGGTTGTTGAGAAGAGGAAAAGGCTTTAAAGTCTCCAAATTTAACTAAGGTATTTTGGTATTGTAATGGGGTGAACATATTAGCAACAAATACAAGCGGGTTTTGTGGTATTGTAGGTCTTGGTGTTGAAGGAGGAGGGCTATTTTTTACCACTTGGGATAAAGATATTGGAGATTGATTTTTAGTGGCACTTGGGTCTATTGAAGGATTGAGCCATGGAGCTTTGGGCCTCGGCCCTATTGGAGCAACAACTTTATTCGATCCTAGTAGGGGACCATATTGATCATTACTTGTGGGCCTTAAAACCATTAAGAGCCTTGTAAAAATTCTCTTATAAGAAAATCTAGTAATGCATTATTGTCTCCTTTACTATGCTCAATATTAAAATCAAAACGTGATAATAAAGCTTGCCATTTGGCAAAAATATATTTAGAAACAAGATTTTGAACATCTTTTTTTAAAACACTAGGAGCAGCTTTGCAATTAGTGCGTACTAAGAACTTTTTGTTAAAAAGATCATCTTGAAATTTTTGAAGACATAAAACTATTGAAAAAATTTCTTTTTCAACAGTATAATGTTTTTGTTGAGCAGGATGCTAGATACCTGAATGATACCTGACTATTTGTTCCTTATTTGAATTGGGAGACACCTGTTTAAGTATTCCACCATAACCTAAATCTGATACATCTGTTTTTACTATTAAATAAGCGTCAGGGTTTGGAATTCCTAGGCATGGTAATTTTTTGACTATTTTCTTGACTTGGGTAACTACCCTTGACATTTCATCATCCCAAGCAAGAGGATTCTTTCTTAATCTTTTGTATAAAGGTGCACAAATTATTCTAATATTAGGAATAAAGTCTACTACATAGTTTACACATCCTAAAAATCTTTGTAACTGTTTTTTTTTCTTTTAATTCATTTGGAAATTTATCAACAAATTCAAAGGATCTTTGTATTAGTATTATTGTGCCTTGATATATTTCATATCCTAAAAATCTTGTTTTGGTTTAGAATATTTTCATTTTCTTAGTTGACACAACTAAACCAATTTCTTTTATTATTTCTATAAATTTATTTAAATGTTGTATATATTGATTAATTCCTTTTGAAAATATTAACACATCATCTAAATAAACTATTGAAAAGTCCATGTATTGATAGAATATATCATTCCTTATGTTTTGAAATTCGCTTGGAGCATTTTTTTTAATCGCTGTGGCATTAACATTCCATTCAAAGTGACCAAAGGGAACTACAAAGGCAGTTTTATACTTATCTCCCTCCCTCATCAAAATTTGATAGTATCCTGATTTCATATCAAATTTAGAGAATATTGTTGCCTCATGTAATCTTTTAATTAAGTCTGTTTTATTAGGTAAAGGATATTTAATCCATTTTAGTACCTTATTGAGAGGTTTATAATTAATTACTAACCTTGGGGCACCACGTTCCAATTCTGAAGCATTTAGAACATAGAATCCTGTGCAGCTCCATGGTGATTTTGAATATCTAATTAATCATTTTTCTAAGTATTCTTGAATTTATTTTTTACAATATTCTAAGTATTTTTCATTCATTTGTACAGGTCTGGCTTTGGTTGGTATATCTTTTTCATTAAATCCTTGTATAGAAGGTAAGGATATTTCATATTTTTTCCTATTCCAAAAGGCTATTGGATTTGTTTCGCATATTTCTTTTTCTATTTTTTTGTTGGAATTCTTCTATTATTTTTTCTATTTTTGGACTCTTTAATTGTTCTTCTATTCTTTTATATTGAATTTCTTTATTGAGTAAATTTATTTGTTTCTTTTTTCTCTGTATTAGATTTACTTGATAAACTGAAGATTCTTTTAATAAATTTAATTCTCTTGACCTTCGGGGTTTAATGAAGTCGAAACAGACATCTTTTCCTAATGTTGTGGTTATTAATCCCTTTTCAGGTACTTGAAAAGGATATAGTAATGTTAGAAAAGGTGTTCCTAAGATTAATAGGCTATTCATATTTTTTATTAATACAAAAGAAGTATTGTAACATATTTTATTTTTACAAATCTTTGCATTTGATAATTTATATTGAATTGTCGTTTTAGAACCATTTGCACTTATTACTCCTTCTATTGTTTTTTCTTAATATTTAGTTGGTATTAATCCTTCTTGTATACAGTTAATATTTGCTCCTGAATCTATTAGAGTTATCATATTAAAAGTTTCTTCTTTTACTACTAGAGTTACTTCACAATGCCATTTATGAGTAGTAATTATACTTAGTAAATTAAGATGATTCTTCTTCTTTTATTTTTACTATTTCTAGATTTTCTTGTGATTTTAATAATTCTTTTCCTTCTAGTTCTAGTAATCTATATTCTAATGAGACATTATTCATGTTTTAATATTTGTATTTCTTGTTTTAATTTTTTAATTTCGTTTTGTAATTCTTTTATAGTAACTTGTTCTTTTGGTTGTTTAAACCTATTATATATTTCTTTCATATCTATTCTTGTTACTTCTTTCCTAACTTCTTCATCTTTTTTAACTAAGTTACTTAATTGTTGAATAAACTCAGTTCTTAATGGGGATTCTTCTAATTTATCTATTATTGATATTAAAGTGGTAGTTTGGTCTCTAGTTAACATCTTGATGCTTTTACAGTTTGTACAACTACATAATCCTAGTCCTAAACAGCTTAATGATTAAGAGATTTAAGATTAAAACAATTTAATGATTCAATAATTGCAATACTTGAAAGCAATCTTCATGATGTATATATATGTGAAATTATTATTCATATGCCTAAACTACTATATACATACATACACACACACACACACACACACACACATATGTATGTATGTATACACACACACACACACAGACATATATATATGTATGTATATACACACACACACACACACACACATATATATATGGAGATAGATCAAATGACACTGGTGTAACTTACACCAATTATTACATTATTTAATAACTTTAAATTAGATAATTTTATCTCAAAACCTACCGTTGGATTGAAAGTTCCTTTAACGTAGATTATATGTACAAAATTTTATCTTAATCCAAAACTATTTGATATCTTATTCATATAGATAAAAATGGACATAATATATAGTTTTCAAAATATAGTAAAACACGAGTCATTTGATTACCTTCTTATTATTATTCAATTTTGACAAAATTTAACACAAACAATATTAGTAATATGAAATTATAATTCAACAGTTAGATCGATAAAAATCACATTTCATATATATGTGTGTGTGTGTGTACATGTACACACACACACACACACACACACACACATATATATATATATGGGTCAGGATCCGTTGACACCAAGTGTCAAAGTTAGTCAAATTACACCTTCAATAAATTTTTGTATAATGCAAATTTAACCAATCTAATCGTTGAATTTGATGTTCTTATTAATCAGATTAAGTATACAAAATTTCATATAATTTCAAAATTATTTACTAATTCATCACACCACTTTATTTTAACGAACAATATGATATTAATATATATGTAAATATTCAACGTTAGATAACATATCTAACAAAGTCCAAATGATGTGAAATTTGATATACATGTTCATGAAGATAAAGTTACATAATTCAACGGTTTGATTAGTTAAATTTGCATTCAACAAAAAGTTATTGAAGGTGTAATTTGACTAACTTTGGCACCTGGTGTCAATGGATCCTGACCCTATATATATATATATATATATATATATATGTATGTATGTATGTACTTCTTGATGACTAAGTTTTTTAGGCACTTGAACCAAAGATTTCCTTAAATTTGCTTCTACAAGTATAGTTTCATTTTTTGGTGATGATCTTAAAGCCTTAAAATTATAATTAATTTTGGTTACTTTATGATAGATTCTATATATTATTTAAAAAGGGTCAATTTTTTCATCTAAAGTTTCATCCGGAGATTTTATGTTTAGTTTTATTGAATTAGTTGTATGCTCATTTTTTACATCCATAGAAAAATTTGGATAGCAATTGAAAAAAGCCGACCCGTCATGGAAATTGCTCTCTATAATAACAATAACTAAATCATTGAACTTTCTTAACCTTACATCTCTTAGTAACATAATTATGGGTGTGTTGTTTCCTAATTTATAATTTGGTTTTACAGCTACTTGTATTAAGCCTAAATGTATAAAATTATATCCCTTTGCAATATGTTAATCTAACATTTCTTGTTCTAAAATATTAATAACTTTACTGTTCTTAGTTCTGGGATAGCTATACTTAAGCATGTGAATTTCTTATTTGGAGAAGGAGGACCATAAAAACTATTGCTTATAAACCTCGTATTTTTCTATTATAAGTATTAACCAGTTATGCAAGGCATTTTCAATCTTTGCTATTTGTAATTCAGTTAGAATAGTTTGTCTTTCATGACATTGGGAAGTACAAGGAGTGTCTTGAGAAGATTGTCTTACTACTATTTTATTATTTTTTCTTAAATTTAAATCGCTTAAAATTTTCAACAGGCTAGCCATTTTAATGCCCTTTCTTAGTGTTGTATATGACGGGACCATATCTATTTTTAACTTAGTTGACCAACGGATTTACTACCTATCTTAGAATTTAATTACCAAGACCACTAAGTTTAGAAGCTGACCAACATCTTAACAGCTTTCATTGCTCTAATTAACACTAGTCAAGATATAAAATGATCTAGTTTGTTTTGAACTTTATTTACCACAAAGCCTAAGCAACTCCTTCGACTTAGGCTCTGATACCAGAGCCGAAGGATCGTCTCATTTGAAAGAAAGGAGTAGTGTAAATAGCGTGAGAAAACAAATCCATTTAAACTTTAAACATTGATTAGGCAAAGTAAAACTTAACTTTGATTCTAATAAGGAATTTTTTTAATACACACACGCTTGTTTTTTAGTTGTAGTACGTTAGCAAGTTACACCGTAGGTGCATTTTAAGATATATTGTAGTTATAGCTTGCTAATGTGCTTCAACTAAAAAATAAGTGTGTGTACATTAGCAAACCTCACTTATTTTTTAGTTGGAGTGCGTTAGCAGGCTACACTGTGGTGTACTTTAAGATACATTGTAGTTATAACTTGCTAACAATAATTCAACTAAAAATAAGTGTTTGTGCGTTAACAAATCCTTATATACACACACACACACACACAACACACACCACATAATAATGTATACGTGTAGTAAACATGTGTACAATATGTTTTCATACTGGTTATATATATATATATATATGATAGATATAGTATATATATATAACTAATATATATATACACTATATTATATACATATAAGGTATGTACACACACACACACACACATATAAGGATTGCAGAAGGGTCAACTATTTAAAGTTGCAAATATTTTATGATCCTGAGTTACTGTTAATTGGTGTTTCCGTCAGTTAGAAAAATTTATAATAGAGTGATATTATTTAGATGTAATTTTGAACTATCACATGTAACACTGTGTGGATTAAGTTGTTGTCCTTTTGGATTATATTGATAAATTGGAATAAAATGTCCATATTTTATTAATTTATTATTCAATTACAAATATTGAAATAATATAGATTAAATAAATATTAAAATTTCAATTTAAAAATCTATTAAACAACGTTCAATTAAATAATTATTTACATTATGTTTAATAATTATTATTTATGTTTACTAATTAGTAAAAATATTAATGAGAGAGAAAATTATGCTATATAGCAATAACGTTATAATCACATGGCCCTATTAAATAATTATAATTATTTATATAATAGATTAAAATACTAATTTATTATTGTTACTATTATTATTGTCATTGTTATTATTATTTAGAATAATTAAAGATTTGGTTATAATTATATTATAATTTTTATTATTTAGAATAAAGCACTGCACTAATTTAGAATAATTAAAGAATTTGGCTATAATTACGTTGAGATTAGCAATTTGTTTATAATTACATTATTTAGAGCAATAATGTTAAAATTAAGGATGGATAAGTACTTTAAATAGAAACAAATTGATATTAAATGGCAACATATTTAAAAGATATGCTGGAAAATTACAACTTAATGAGGATTTAATTAAATGGAATCAAATTGATATTAAATGGAAACAAATTTAAAAGATATGATGGAGAATTTTTTGTGATTTTCATAATAGTTACTTTTAATATAAAATTCATATTCTTATCATTATAAGAATCCTGATAAGAACCAAAAAAATTAGACATTTACAAAATAAATAGGGGATGACAATATATCAATTGTATAATTAAATATATTTACGTGGTGCATAAATTTTTAAAATATGTCAATATATAATTGGCCACTAAATAAATATATTTACAAAATTATATTTACGTGCTGCATAAAAATAATAAAAAAATATAATCAAAATATCATTATATATTATTTAAAAGATATACTTTATTTTTGATATTTTTTATTAGAATATTAAATAAAAGATTTTTTTTACTTTTTTTAACAAAATATTAGATTAGATAAGACATTAGAAATATTAAATTAGATAAAATATTAGTAATATTAGATTAGATAAAATATTGGTAGCATTTTTGTAATATGTTTTTATCTTAAAAAAAACTAGTAATTCACAATTTTAGTTACTTTTTTATCTTATGAAAATATTAGATAAAATTTGTGCTATTTTTTTATTAGAATATTAAATAAATATTACTTTTTTATCCGAATAATAGATTACTAATATTACTAACATTACTAACGTGTTTAGATCACTAATTACTTTATTTAGAGCAGTAACATTACAATTTTTATGGTTTATAGTAATTATGAATGAAAATGTTACGTTTATCAATATTTCTTTTATCTTTCTTATATTTCTTAAAGTAAAAGACACTGGGAAATTCTTCTCTTCCAAAGAGTTTGCCAAAACTGAAAAATTCTACTCAAAATTATGAGTAATATTATAATTTGATTTTTAGGTGGAAATTTTTGAAAATTAAATTTTAAAATAAGCAGAAATTATTAGTATTTAATAATTAAAGGTAAGTAATTCAAATGTAAAATATTGAAATCATAATAAACTAAGGATTTAATTAAATAAAAAAAATTGATATTAAATGGAAACAAATTTAAAAGATATGCTGGGGAATTTTTTGTGATTTTCGTAATACTTACCTTTAATATAAAATTCATATTCTTATTGTTATAAAAATTCAGATAAGACCCAAAAAAAAGAAGATATTTACAAAATAAATAAGGGATTACAATATATCAATATATAATTAGATACATTTATGTGGTGTGTAAATTTTTAAAAGATATCAACGTAAAATTGACCACTAATTAAAGGTATTGACAAAATTATATTTACGTTGTACATAAAAATAAAAAAAATACAATTAAAATATCATTATATATTGTGTAAAAGATATACTTTATTTTTGATATTTTTTTATCAAAATATTAAATCAAATATTTTATTACTTTTTTTTTTATCCAAAATATTAGATTAGAGAAGATATTAGAAATATTAGATTCGATAAAATATTAGTAATATTAGATTAGATAAAACATTGGTAACTTTTTAGTAATATGTTTTTATCTTTTAAAAAAAATGGCAATTCACAATTTTAATTACTTTTTGTATGCTATGAAAATGTTAGATAAAATTTTTGATATTTTTTATTAAAAAATTAAATAAGGTATCTTATTACTTTTTTTGTTCAGATATTATATTAAATAAGATATTAGTAATATTAAATTACATCAAATATTAGTAATATTTTAATAATATCTTTTTATATTTTCTTATCTTCTTCTTAAATATCTTTTTTACATTTTATATATTTTATTAGTTAAAGTAATCTTTCTTTTATTAATTACTTAAATAAATTAATATTTTATTAAATAATTATGGGTGATCAGAATTTTATATTTTCTTATCTTCTTTTTACATATGTTTTTATATTTTATTAGTTAAAGTAGTCTTTCTTTTATTAATTACTTAAATAAATTAATATTTTATTAAAGTAATCTTTTTTTATATGCATCAGAATATTAAATAAAGTATTTTATTACTTTTTTTATCAGAATAGTAGATTACCTTTTTCTTATCTTCTTCTTACATATCTTTTTATATTTTGTATACTTTATTATTTAAAGTAATCTTTCTTTTATTAATTACTTAAACAAATTAATATTTTATTAAATAAATATGGATGATTAGAATTTTATATTTTCTTATCTTCTTCTTACATTTTGTGAACACTTAATTTTGTCTACCATTTTTGTTATATATTTTATTTGTTTCTTTTTATTTATTTTGTTACGTTGTACATATAGTCCAAACACTTTAAATTAATACATGTCCAATAACTCAATTTCTTTCATATTATATATTTATTTACTTATAGCACACTTAAATATTGTAACTTATTTCAAGTAGTATCATGATCCCACACACACAAATATTGTATCACCAAAATGTAGAGATATTGTCCTATATTGAACAAATGTTTAACCAATACTAGTTACCTATCATCATAAAAATAAAAAGAGAAATCAAAGTAAAATGCTTGAACAAAATCTCTGCACATATGTTTGTATATCCACACTCGCCCTTACCTCAACCAGATGCTAAACTAGGGACACAAGCCAATATAAACCAACAGAACCCTTAATCCAATAAACCCACCACACCTCTGCTGGACACACGGCCATAACGCCACTACCGTCAATTAGCCTGTCATGCCGGCATGACCAACACACGCGTCGCCTTCCCTTTCCCTGTCATCCTCTTTGCCGCTTAACCGTCGCACCACCAGAGGTCACAATCTGGCTATGCTTCTCTCTGTTGCCGTGCACAAGTCGCGTCCATTCCACACCCCTATTGCCCCTCACGCGCCTCCGTCGCGTTACCATAACGGCATCGAGGCCAAGGCTCCCGCTTTTCCTTATTCTTCTCGTTTGCGATTCGCAGTGACCAGGGGAAAGAAAATAAGAAAAGCCCTTTTTAGTTTTGCGGCACGATCGGATGAGGAAGTTTCGTGGAACACAGAAGCCCCTTCCCTTTTTCCATTATAATTTGTTTGTTTTTGTTTTTGTTAATTAACTCTTTTGGATGCAAATTTGGGCATCTTTTTTTTTACGGATCGATCTTTGAGCCCGGTTTATGCTGATATACTAATACCTACTACAAGAGACTAGATTTTGTATTATTCCTGATTAAACTTGGTCATGAGCTTATTTTGAATTTACACATAAAGGATTTTAGAATTAGCATATAACAAATAAAAAGGATATATATTGCAAAGTAGGAAAAAACGTGAACTTAGTTCACAACAAAAACTTGTATTATGAATAAAGCTTCCATTTATAACGAATTGATAATAAAATAATAAAGTTAATAATGTAACAAAATAAATAAAAATAGTATCTTATAAATTAGTATTTATAACTTATTTAACATTTATAAAATTACAAAAAAATCTCTAACAGAAAAAGGATTATTTGAATGTGACATTCTCTTAATCCTAGAGTTTAAGGACGCAAGTTGTACAACTTGTTGTCTAAAAGCTCTTTTCTAAGTAAAAAAACGTTTTTTTTATTTATAAGAAGAATAGTAAAAAAATCAACCAAATCAAGCCTTCCAACTTAATTAAAGTTTGATCACAAATTCTTAAATTAAAAAAGGGTTAATTAGATGTGACATCTTTGTAGTCCTGAGATTTTGACACACAGGCTGTATAGTTTGATGCCTTAAAACTCTTCTCTTGAATATAAGATGTTAAACTAAAATTTAATTGTTACAAAATTAAAATACTAAAATCAAAATCAAAATAACAAATTGGCTTGGGTGTACACCTTTGTCAATTTTATATTTTAAGGTGTATGAGCCGCGACGGTTCAAAAATCCTAAAATTAAAATAGAAATAAAAAATTAAAAATGACAACACACAAATATTTTTTACAAAAGAACTACGTGAGTCTGATTCTCCATTACACCGAGAGATACGTACGAGCAGGGGCCCACTCTTGTCGATCTCAAAAATAATAAAATTTAAGACAAAATAAAAATATTTTTTATAATAATAAAATTCTTCTTGAAACTATTTAGGGTGAGATAAATATTTTATAAATCATTAATAATTTGTTTAATCAATTAGAGGTATCCATCTTTATGACGAACGTTGTAGGATGCTAATACCTTCCCTACATGTAATTGACTCCCGAGCCCAAAATTTGATTTCGTAGATCATTTTCTTTTTAGGTTTTTCCTATGTTTGCCCTTAATAAATATTGGTGGCAACTCCTTGTTTTTTAAAATCTTTTTTGACGTCACACCACGACCCCGGTTGCGACACATTTCTTTTTATATTTTTCATATTTTATTATTTAAAGTAATCTTTCAGTTATTAATTACTTAAATAAATTAATATTTTATTAAAGTATTCTTTCTTTTACGTCCATCTGAATATTAAAATAAATATTTTATTACCTTTTTTATTAGAATATTAGATTAGATAAGTTATTAGAAACATTAGATTAGATAAAATATTAGTAATATTAGATTAGATAAAATATTGGTAACATTTAGTAATATGTTTTTACCTTTTAAAAAATTATTGGTAACATTTTATTAATATTTTTTTATCTTTTATACTTATGAATATGATGACATTTGAAAGATTCAGAATTATAGTTACTATTAATTTTTTATTGTATTTTTTAATTTTCTTCTAATATCTTTTTCCAAATTTGGTGACATCTAATGATGGATTTTTTATTTTTTAATATTCTATTTTTATTTATTTATTTATTTTCATTCGGATAGTAGTATATACTTATAATGTTTTTAATTTTTCATATTTATATTTTTAAATTGATACAAATTATTTCAACTTACCCATATTTTGTCCATGCATCGCATGGGTACATGCACTAATATATATAATGGAACATGGATGATTAATAAGGGTATCAATTGTATACCCTAAACTAAAAGAACATTACTTATTTTTTTGAAATGCATTTTTTTGTATAAATCATAGGTATTTTTTTATTGGAGACAATCTTGTTTGAGGGACGACAAATATCTCCCTTCAAGTATTTAATGCAACTGTATACTTAAAACTCGAACTCAAGACGATTGGTTAAACTGGAACAACCCTATACTAGTTGATGCATACCCCTTAGTAGTTTTGAAATGCATTTAGAAATCTAAAAAAGATTAAAAAATTTAACTAATAAATATACGAATAATTAAAATGATTATATATACTTTTTCCATAAAGATCTTTATATTGTCATACTTATAGATTTAAAACATTTTAATGAGGCACATAAGTTTGGGCCAAAATATTCATTTGATTATGAAGATATTGACTCTGATTTGAATGTGTTTGTATTTTCAAATGTTATTTCTTCATTACATTTGCTTTTGAAAAATACTAGGACTATAGTAGCTATGGAAAATTAATAAGAACATTAATTGTACACCAAAAAATTATATAAATGCACCAGAAAAAATAATGATTAATTAAACAATTTGGAAATTAATATAGAATAAGAAAAAAAAGATTACAAAATTTAGTTAAATATACGAATCTACTTGTCTTACTCGCATTGTTCTCTTCTTCTTTTTTTCTCCAAAATAGACCCATGTAGTAACAAGTAATTATAGTTTTTTTTTTCTTTACCATCAAATTAAAAACAATTAAAAGAAAAGCAATGATGAAAATTATTAGGTGAGTTCATACTGATATTGCAAAAATGGATAGTAGAGTTGCAATTGGTTAAAATATTTCGTACTATTTTTTTTTTAATGAAGCGCAACAAATTTTTCTGTGCATAGCATGAGTTATCTGAGTGAACTCTTTTTTAAGTTAGTATGAATAGAGTGAAGAATGTATATGGTAGCCTTTCAAGTAAACATCCTTATTATTAGGTGTGAGAAACAAACCCACATCCGTGGGCACTTGCTAGAACCCGCCCTCGACTTTGACGGGAAAAACCCGCTTTGACCAGGTTTAGGTTCGAGTTTTTCCCGACTGTCAAAGTCGAGGGCGGGATACCCTCCCTGCCCCGTCTCCGCCAATCATAAAATTACTAAAATAACTATTATATTCTTAAACTAATTCTTTGGGCCTAGAAAACACGTACTATTTTAATACAACTAAGCTAACTATTTTGAACGGTTATTAATTTGAATGTTGTGGCATCATCTTGATTTAAATAAACCATTGAATCAATAAATTGAGATATTAATGGTTACTCAATTAAATCAACTCAAGTTATCAATTTATTGTGAGAATCAATTTATTAAATCACCTTGAATCAATTTATTAAATCAATAAACCGTTAATCTAAAAAAAAATCTAAAACTTAATTAAACCTATTATAAGAATATTATGGGGGCAAGGGTGGAAGCAAGGGCGGGGATTGCAAAACCCGCCTTTGCTCCACCTCGTTGCCAAGCCTACTTGTTATTGGAGAATCTTTCCATTTTAAATTGATTTTCTGATTAATGATTGAAAATTATTTATTTTGTTTTGAAACAAAAAAGTACTATAATATCATTTGTATTGGTAAAAAAGTGTTTAAATATATTTTATTTCTTAGAACTGTTGTTTTTTAGTTTTTAATTCTTATAAAAATTTATTCTTTCAATCCCTAAATATTATAAAAATGATGTGCTTTTAATATGTGGTGACATTGTTTTTGTTAAGTATAAGAACTATAAATAAATAAAAATCTTATAATTAAACAAAAAAGATTGATTTTGAAGAAAGAAAATATTTAAGCTAGAGCTGTCAAAGTGAATCAACTGCGACTTACTCGAGTTGGCTCACCATATGCTTACGAAAAAGTGAGCTAATCTAACCCTGCTCACTTTTGGTAACCCAATAAATGATCAACCTAGCTCAACCTCCCATGGGTTGGTACCTTATACAGGTTGACTCACCTAATATTAAAAAAAAAAAATGGCAACTACATAGAATGAATCACGAACACTAATGGCATTTTTGTTCTGTTTTCTTCAACATAAGCCATAAATTTCAAATCAAGGAAAAGAAACATAAATGATAAAACCTGTAAAAAGGGAGAAAGAATAAATGGGTAAAAATGAAATTAATCAAAATGAAAACCATTGATGTTGGTCCCCATAATCCTAAACAAAAATCACCATACACATTGCCACCCATTAATCCTCACAGATTCATTGCTTGACTAGCAACAACAAAATGAAAAAAAAAATCAAAATCAAAATAAAACAAACAAAAAAACCTCTTATGGCCACTAAAGCCAACACACAAAGAACCCAAGTTAGTCTATCTAAGCAAAACCAATCCACACTAGGTTCACTCTTTGTTTAACCTAAACCTAGTGCCACTATGTTTGGAGCCACCACTGAACTGCATCGCTCCCTTCAAAATAGTAACATTTCAAAGCTCAAAGGCATCGCTGTTGCTAGCTATCACTAAATTGGTGTAACTCGTGAAGACTGAGGGTTGTAAAGTGAGCTGCTGTGTTGTGAAGTGAAGGTTGTGGGTCGAGACTTGAATTTGATTAGGATTAGTAGAGTAATTTTTTTTTAAAAAAAATATATATACCCCCAACCCTAAGGATGTCAAAGTGAGTTGAACTTGACGGGTCAACCTACTTAACCTGCCCAAATGGATTGGGTCGGGTTGGGTAATTCAACCTTCCAACCCCCATAACCCAACTTGCACAACTCACCAACCCAATAGGTCAAGGGGCGAGTCAGGTTGAGTTGACCAACCACGTTGGTTTTCCTATTTTTAAAAAAATATTTAGTTAAATATTATTTTATTGGATATAATATTTTATGAAGTGTAATAGATTTTATGTTATTTTATTGCTTTACTCTACATTTATTTAATCTCATGATGATAATTTCTAAAAAAAAAGTTGTCCTAAGGCAATTTAATAAGATAATATTCTTGAAATTGTGACATTATGTCAAGATCATTTATATTTATCTAATTTTATTTATTTTATCTACTTAATAGATCAACTTATGAGTTATCCATTTTTTGTAACTTTTTTTAATTTTTTATTTTGTCTGCCAAGTCAACCCAACCCAACTTGCAATCCACCACGGGTTGGGTTGAGATTTTTAACCTAATTTTAAAATGGCTCCAACCTAACCTAACACATTTTTTGGTGGGTTAAGGATGGGTTGGATTGGGTTGACCCATTTGACATCCCTACCTAACCTATGAGCTAGCTTGACTCACCACCAATTCAACCCTAGTGAGTTGCGAGTAGTCGACCAATTTTACTTGATTATCATGGTGAGCCAAATTTTTTCGACCCAACCAAATACGAGCCCATGGTAAACTAGATTGATTCACGAGACATAGGTCACATTGATAACTCTAATTTAAGCATTGTTAAAAATCCAAACTCTCTCAAAATAATTGTCGTAAATATTCATTCAGCATTCTCATAAGTCTTTTCCAAATTTATTTTAAAGAACAATATCATGTTGGAACCAAAGACGGATGAAGCGCTTACTCCCTCAAATTTTGAAAATAACAAACTTATTAAGTCTTGAGTCTCTGCTGTAAAAATGTTTTTCTACAGCGTCTAATGCGTGTCTAACATTAGGGTGCCCAATGCACCAGTTTTAACGAGCGTCCAATGGACTCGTATATGAACGTCAGTCCAAGCAAAAGTCTATCTCCAAACGACTAAGTGTTTAAAGCTTGCCTATGCGTTTCTCACATGTATATCTCGAGACTAATGCTTTACCTATTAAAATGATCTAACGTTCAAATATCTAAGCATTAATTGAAAGACAGATACATATTAGTGTATAAGCGTAGTGTTGCACAAAAAGAAAGTCAACTTATCAAGCTGTCAAGCCGGATAAAGAATGGTCAGAAAAGCAGACCTCTAATGCAATCCTACACTTTTCGTTTTGTGCAAGAACAAAAGTCACTTTTTCTGACGCTATTAAAAGCTCAATTTCTTGAAGATTGAAGCTAAACTTTTTTAGCGATTATTTTTTGAAGACTATACATATACTAGCTCGAGAAAAGAAATTACAAAAGGTGAGCAATACTGAAAAGAACAACTATTTTGTTGGAACCAAAGACGTATGAAGCATCTAGTCTCTCAAAATTTTGAAGATAACAAACTTATTGAAGTTTAAGTTTCTGTTTAAGGTTAACGAACTTACAGCATCCAAAACCATGGCGTCTAACGCGCCAGCCTTAACGAGCGTCCAATATACTTATATATGACGACCGTTCAAGAGTAAGTCTCTTTCATGGACTAAGTGTCTTAAGCTTAAACGCTTGTACTATACTCGTCTAAAGGAAAGCTCTTAAACGACTAAGTTTTTTTAATACTTGTCCAATCTATACGTCTTTCATATATATCTCGAAGACTAATGCCTTACCATTTTAACAGATCTAACGTTCAAACATTTCAAGCATTAAATAAAAGATAGATACTCTTTGGTGCATAAGCACAGCTACCCAGAAAAAGGAAGTCAACTTATCAAGCTGCTAAGACAAATGAAGAATGTTCAAAAAAGCATATCGCTAACGCAATCCTGCACTTTCCATTTTGGTGCAAGCTTAAAGGTTACCTTTTTGACTTATCTGAAAGCTCGATACATGCGCTTCTTTCTTGAAGACTGAAGTTGAATCATCTTCAACGGCTCTTTTATTATGAAGACTATATATATATACATATACATATACATGTATATGTATATATGTATATACATGTATATGTGTGCGTGTGTGTACACGCACACATATACATGTATATACATATATACATATACATGTATATGTATATGTATATATATGTATATGTATATCAAGATAGAAGAATGAAGATGAGTGATAGACAAAGACGCTAACTGTGAGACATAATCAAAAACAACAAACTACTCCTACGTCTACTGGACGATCTTTGAATATTCTCTGAAATAGCTCTGTATTGTGCTTAATCTTTTACATCCCCACTTTGTGAGTTGAATTTCGTTGTAAACAACTGTTTTGTTATGAAAGCTTGGAGAGGCTTAGTGAGAAAGAATACTTGGGTGGTTAAGCAATCTGGGTTGATTGTGTTGTAAGGCCTGAAGAGGCAGTGAAAGAATACTTGTGTAACCTAAGGTTAGCTAATGTATACCTTCTGGGTGAAGGGACTAGACGTAACTCAAGTTTGAGTGAACCAGTATAAAACATTTGTGTTCTTGTTCTCTCTTATCCTTTTTCTCAAATTGTTTTTACGAACTCGTTTTGACTAAGTGAAAAAGTTTTTCAAAAAACGCATAATTTAACCCCTTTTCTTATGCGATCTTTGTTCTTTCATATTTTACTGGACGACTCTTAGAACATCTGTAGAAACTTTTTGTAGAGAAACTTGTCTACTGTACTTAAACTTTCATATTCTCACGTTGTGAGTAGACTTGTTTTTATCAACTGTTTATGTTGTGAAAGCCTAGAGAGGCTTAGTGAAAAAGAATACCTGGGTGGTTAAGTAATTTGGGTGGATTACATTGTAAAGCTTGAAGAGGCTGTGAAGAATACTTGTGTGTAACCTAAGGTTGGTTAATGAACACCTTTAGGACGAAAGGACTAGATGTAGCTCAAGTTTGAGTGAACCAGTATAAAAACTCTCCGTGCCTTTGTTCTTCTCTTATCCTTATTTCAAACTGTTTTTTTGAACTCTTTTTGATTAAGTTAAAAGGTTTTTAAAATGCACAATTCAACCCCCCTTCTTGTGTGATCTTATCTCTTTCAATTGGTATCAGAGCTCGGCCTCTTGGAGTTGAGCATCTAACAGTGCAAGGGTAAAAAGATCCTGAGAACTCATGAATAACGAAGGACAAGCTGTCAATAGACCACCTCTCTTCAAGGGTTAAAATTATGACTACTTGAAATAAAGAATAATAGCCTTTTTCGATGCTTGCCACATCGATATATGAGATGTGGTGGAAATAGGAGACTATCTACCTTTAGATCAAAATGGAACTGAGTTACTTAGAGGTCAGTGGACAAAAGCACACAAACAAAGTATCTGCTTAACTCTAAAGCTTGAAATGCTATTATATGTACTTTGTCTGAATCTGAATATGAAAAAGTACACAGGTTGAGAAGCGCGAAAAAGATGTGGGATACCCTAGCTCTTGCTTATGAAAGTACCTCACAAGTCAAAAGATCTCAACTAAGCTTACTTGTGAGACAATATAAATTATTTACTATGGAAGATAATAAAACTATCAATCTTATGTTTGATAGATTTCAAACCATAATAAACAATCTAAGATTTCTAGGTAAAACTTATGACAATTATGATCATATTGACAAAATTTTAAAAAGTTTGCCTAGATAGTAGAGACCACAGGTTACAGGTCTAAGAGTGTCCAAGGACTTAGCAACACTCTCCATGGAAGAGCTACTTGGAACTCTTAAGGTTCACTAGTTGGAGCTGAAATAGGATGAAAGAATAAGGAAAGGAAAGTCAATTGCTTTAAGCGTCCAGCGAAGGGATCGTCGTCCAAAGCTGTAACTGGAAGAATCTTTTGAGGAAGCGTTTGAAGAAGATGACTCTAATGAGGACAAGATATCTTTCATATCTAGAAAGATACAAGCTATGTGGAGAAAGAAAGGAGGAACCCGAGTTAGAAACTTCACCAAAAAGTTTAACAAGGAGCCCAAGGAGAAGAGTCCACCAGTTTGCTTCGAATGCAAGAAGCCTGGATACTTCAAAGCTGAATGTCCAAGTCTATAGAAAGAGAAGAAGAAAACCTTTTTCAAAAAAAAAAAAAAAAGGACTCATGACAACCTAGAAAGACATGGATCTATCTTCCTCAAAAGAAGAAAGAAAGGAAGAAGCAAATCTTTGTCTTATGGCTGAGACCAGCTCAAAAAGCTTAGAAAATGAGCAGGACAAAGAAGTAAATTTCAATGACATATCTTCTCTTCAAGAGGCATACAATGAATTGCTTTCTAATTCTTCAACTCTTTCAGTAGGTTATAAAGAACTAAAAAGGAAGTTTTTCAAAATGTTAAAAGAATTCAATTTACTTAAAGAAAATTATGAAAATATTTTGAGAGAGAATGAAAAATTAAAGGCAAAGGATGTTCTAGAAGTGACACCTCCCAATGAAGCATTAGAATTTCAAAGGAAAGTTACTCACCTAAAGGAAAGTCTATCCAAATTTGTTAATGGAACTGAAAATTTAAATAAAATCTTGTCTTATAGACGAAGTCCACATGATAAATCTGACTTGGTTTTGTTAAAAAAGAAGCCTCTAGAACAACTAAAAATACTGTTTTCTGCAAATTGCATGGAAAGAGTGGTCATGAATCATCACAATGTATTCATCGTCTAGTTACGAAGGTGTCCAATGCCTTTAGAACTAATAAGAAAAGACTCAAGTCTATTTAGGTACCTAAGTCCATGATTATTCCTGTTGTAGATCTGCGTGACAACAGAAGGCAACTCCAGTCATGGTACCTGGACAGTGGCTGCTCACAACACATGACAGGAGAAAAGTTTATGTTCCAAAGCCTCCAACAAAAGAATGGGTAGGTCACCTTTGGAGGAAATTAGAAAGGAAGATAACGGGAATAGGAAAAATTGGTAAGCACCCTTTACCTTCTATTGATAATGTCTTGTATGTTGAAGGACTTTAACACAATTTGCCGAGCATAAGTCAATTATGTGATAGTAGACACAGTGTTTCCTTTAACAAGGATGAATGTATAGTCAAAAACTTGGATGGATCTATCTTATTTTTGGCTAAGAGGCAAAGCAATCTATATAAGATTGACTTGAGTGACCTTACAAATCAAAATGTGTCCTGTCTAGTATCCATCAATGAGAATCAATGGATTTGGCACAAGAAACTTAGACATGCAAGCTTGGGATTAATCTCAAAGCTAAATAAGCATAACCTTGTAAGAGGGCTTCTAAATCATGTATACAAATCTGATGTTCTCTATGATGCATGTCAAAAAGGAAAACAAGTGAAAAACTTTTTATTCAAAAAATGTTGTTTCCACTGCTAGACCACTTGAACTCCTACATATTGATTTGTTTGGACGTACTAAAACGGCCTCTCTTAGTAAAAAACGATATGGGTTAGTTATAGCGGATGACTATACTAGATGGACATGGGTTATGTTCTTAAAACACAAGGATGAGTCTTTCAAAGTCTTCTTTATATTCTATAAAAGAATTTAAAACAAAAAAGGTGTTTGCATAGCCTCAATCAGAAGTGATCGTGGAGGAGAGTTTGAAAATGAAAGTTTTCAAGGGTTCTGTGAAAAGAACAAAGTTCTCCACAACTTCTTTGTACCTCGTACACCTCAACAAAATGGTGTGGTAGATAGAAAGAACAGGTCATTACAAGAAATGGCTGGAACCATGTTTAATGATAACTCTACTTCTAAACACTTCTGGGCTAAAGCTGTAAATACAGCATGTTATTTACAAAACAGAATATACATTAGACCTATTCTAAAATAGACTCCTTATGAACTGTGGAAAGGACGAAAACCCAATATATCATATCTCCATCCTTTTGGATGTTAATGTTTCATTCTAAACACTAAGGACAATCTTGGAAAGTTTGATTCTAAGTGTGATGATGGAATATTATTAGGCTATTCTAAAACGTCCAAGGCATATAGAGTTTATAACTATAGAAACTTAACAATTGAAGAAGGCATTCATGTTAAGTTCAATGACAATAAGCTTAATAGAGAACTATCAACGCTGGACGAATCTCTTATAGATATGAAGTTGGACGACACCAAGTAACCAGCATCTAGAACTCTGTTGGACGATCCAAAGAAAGAAGAACAAGAAGAACCAACTATATGACAATAGCAAATGAAGGTCTACCATCTAGAAGATGAAATTCTTGGAAACATGCGTGATCATGTCAGAACAAGATCAACCTTCAAGGAGCAAGCTCAAATCGCTCTAATTTCCAGATGGAACCAAAGACAATGGACAAAGCTCTTTTGGACGAAGGTTGGATCAAAGCCATGAAGGAAGAATTAAGTCAATTCGAAAGAAATGGCGTATAAAAGCTAGTTCCTTTACCGAAAGACAAATCCATAATAGGAATAAAATGGGTTTTTCGCAACAAGTTGGACGAGATAGGTAATGTAGTAAGAAACAAAGCTAAACTTGTAGCTCAAGGGTATTCTCAACAAGAAAGTATAGATTTCATTGAAACCTTTGCATCTGTAGCTAGACTAAAAGCCATTCACATTTACTTTCATTTGCTGCTCATAGTAATATGAAGCTCTATCAAATGGATGTAAAAAGTGCATTTCTTAATGGTATAATAAATGAAGAAGTTTATGTGAAACAACCTCCTAGTTTTGAATGTGATACTTTTCCTAAACATGTTTTCAACTCAAAAAGGCTTTATATGAACTCAAGCAAGCACCTAGAGCTTGGTATAAAAAGTTAAGCTCTTTTCTTTTAGAAAATGGTTTCACAAGAGGAAAAGTAGACACTACTCTGTTTTGCAAAGACGTACATTCACATTTTATTATTGCACAAATATACGTAGATGATATCATATTTGGTGCTACTAACGAAGCTCTATGTAAGGATTTCTTTAAGCTTATGACAATAGAATTTGAGTTGAGCATGATGGGAGAATTGAAATTCTTCTTGGGACTACAAATAAAACAGACAAGCTGTGACATATACATACATCAAACAAAGTATGCAAAATAGCTACTCAAGAAGTACAAGATGGGCAATGCTAAAGAAATGAGCACACCAATGCATCCATCTTTAGTACTTGGACTGGACGACACGTCCAAAAAGGTAGACGAAACCACATACAAAGGTATGATTGGATCTCTACTATATCTTACAGCATCTAGACCTGATATCATGTTTAGTGTATGTCTCTGTGCTTGTTTTCAATTTGATCCTAGAGAAATTCATCTTACAGCAGTTAAAAAAGTATTTAGATACTTAAAAGGAACCACTAATCTTGGTTTATGCTTTAAGTCGAATAAAGAGTATAGGTTAGTTAGATTTTGTGATGCTGACTATGCTGGAGACAGAATAGAACGAAAAAGCACCAGTGGAGGATGTCACTTCATTGGTGGAAGTATTGTCTCTTGGATGAGCAAAAGGCACGGAACAATTGCCCTATCCACAACAGAAGCAGAACACATATCAGTAGCGTCCTGTTGCTCACAAATTTTGTGGATCAAGCATCAATTAGAGGACTATAGTATCTATGAGAGTAAAATTCCTATCCTCTATGATAATACTGCTGCCATAAACTTGTCTAAGAATCTTATATTACACTCTAAAGCAAAACACATTGAAATTAAACATCACTTTATGGGAGATTATGTTCAGAAAGGGGTTATTGATATTCAGTTTATTAATACTAAAAATTAGTTAGCAAACATATTTACAAAACCACTTCTGAATATAAACTCGTCTATATTCGAGATCGTCTTGGTATGGAATCTATAAAGGAATTAATTTCTTTCATGTGCCTTGACCGTCCAATGACAAGTAGCATCCAATACCATACAACGTCCATTAACATATCATTGTCTATCATGCATACGTCCATTGGCATTACGGTTCATATTTTGTAACATTTCATATTTATGTGCAAAAATATCTTTATCCGTACATAATATTGTTTTCACTGATAATGATTTGAAATAAATGCTTTATTCTCTGTCTAAGTCACTACTGCGCTGTAAACTGCCATAAAAAAAATGTGTGTGCCTGAACCAACATTAAATGCGCACTATCTCTCTTCAAAATTCAAAAACTGCCAAAATAGAAACCCTTCGGTTACTTTTTAAACACTCAAACATTTCTTGAACCAAACATGCTTACTCTCATACTTGCTATTTGTGAGACTTTGCTATTGCCCTTCTTCTTTCTTTCAAACTCTCGAAACCTCTCGAACCTTAACCTTCAACAATGGTGATGGAGAAGACAGACATTGCCATGAAAGCCGCAGCTTGTGCTGAAAATCAAAACAAAGCTATCATTTTGATTGAGAGCCGCTTTGATATCGAAGTTCTTGATGATATGGGGGTCAAAGTGAAGGACAACCTCATCTGCTGTGGTATTCTAAACTACTTCTACCTGAATGAGATCATTTACCCAGAACTCATCAGACGCTTTTGGAAGACTGTAGAGTTCACCAAAAACAGTGTGGTTGACACTGTTCTAGGAATGAAGGTCACCCTCGACTTGGGGAGCATCGCTCAAGCTATTGGTTGCGAGTGAGCTTAGCTCTTACATAAAGACTGGCTAGGAAAACAGCTTTCGCAAACATGAAACAATGGACGCCGCGTTGATGGGACTAGAAGCAGAAGGTGTTGTCGACTACAACAAACTAACCAAGGAAGGGAAAGTGTATCAGCAGTTTTTGAACAAAGGATAAACAAGGGATACTACACAAGGCTAGTTCCAAGGACAGCGTGACCTTCCTGCACCGGCGTGACCTTCTTACACCGATTCGCCTTCTTCCACGTGATAATTGGACAACAGTTCAACCTTCCCCACCTCATTCTCAGCAACATCTTCAGAACTATGAAGGTTGAGGTGAATTCGACCAGATCACCTACGCTGCTCTGCTGAACAGAATCTTCTGGTTGCAGCAGGTATACCATGTCTTCTTTGCTCTGTTTAGTGATGAGCAGGCTGAGATCAGAATGTTGGGTGGTGGCCACAGGTTCACCCAGTTGCCTTTTGGCTGCAACAACATAACACAAATGAAGGATGGGTTTGTACTGTAACCTACAGAGAAGACTACCAAGACTGTGAGCGTTAAAGAAGAACCTGCAGAGGAAGTACCACAACCTGCAAAACAACAAGCTGCCTAACAAGTTGAGCAATTGGATGAGGAAGCCCTATTCGTCCATCCCATTACAGCTGCTAGACTATCTACAAGGAGGCAATCGTTCAAAGGGAAATCATCCAAAGTGACGCAGTCTAGGACCCAATGGCTCTGGTTCTCCCTGCTCCTCTTGTTGTTGCACCTCCTCCACCTGCACTCGCCAAAAAGAGACTTCAATTGCAAGAAGACTTTGATGATAAGGATCGCGAATCCATCGCAGTCCTACTGAAGAAGCAGAAGACTGCTATTGTTGCAGTTCCTCCCCAACCTAAAGCTCTTGCTGTCCAACCCACTCCCTCTCTTAAACGTCCAGTAGAAGCTCAACCAACATTTGCAGTGACAAAGAAAAGTAAGTCATATGCTCCTGATGTTGTTGTTATGACTGAGGAACAATTTATTGAATCAATTATTATTGAGATTGTTGAGCAATTAATCCAAACCCAAACACAAACATAAGCCTAAACACTAACCATACCATCTAATTACCCTCCTTGGTACAAGCCAACTTTCACCACACCTGAACCAGATATGTAATTACCTAGTGATGATGGTTATGTTTGCACCACTCCCACTCCCGGCCTCACCAAACCATACCTCTCCATTAAACCTACCAAACAACCCTCTTCAACTCCTTCTATAAATTTGGATGTATCTTTCGCATTCGATGGACAAGTAGAAGATTGAGAGAAAACAAAAAAGAAATGGAACTTGGCTTTTATCAAAGGAATAAGCAAAATTTGATGGACGACAACGCAATTATTCTGCATCCAGAGCCTGCTTCCTGGGCTAGAGTTCGGTTTCAATTATTCGTCGCTCTCTCTTGAACCTAACATGGAGGACTACGTTCACCAACCATCTGCTGAGAATTTGGCTCTACCTCTAGGATCAATTGAACTCTTGCCGCTAAAGCATTTCATCATAAGGAGGTATCCAAGACTTGTGCGAGCATGGCGCATCAATGCACACCCTCCTGGAGTACTTCAACACAGAGTACCTTCAGTTGAGGAGATTGAACAAGCACGACAAAGGCAAGGTCATCAGGCAGAAAGAGTCATCCAAATCAGGCTTGCTAGTTTGAAGTTTAGACCTTTAGATCCTGAAGCAGTTGGTTTCTTCCCCCACCCTTCGACCAGATGTTTTACAACTCTTTGAAGAGTTCTGCAACATTGAAGTTCCAGTTGTTCATCCCACCTTCTAAACATATCACACTGTCCACCATAGTTCGCATCTAGCCGGATCGCATTTGCCCAAGGCTTCCAATCTTGGATGTAAATAGCAAGAAAAAGAAGTTGCTCACCAAGCCACCATCCTTACCTTTACCGTCCAAAGTCGAGTTTCAACAACATGCCAATATCACTCAGGACTAGTACACACCCTAACTGTTTAACACAAGAGATGGATGAGAACGATGCTGAACGTTTCTGGCGACAACATATGTTCAGCTGCAAGTAAGAAGCGTTCGACAGTGGACTCTCAATAGACAACAAGGTTGAAACTCCAACTATAAAGAATTGTAAGTACACGCAAGCATCTAACTCGTGTCTCTCATTTCTTGGATACATTAGTCGCCTTTGTTTGTCCAGCTGATGAGAGCCCCCTCCTTGGCACCAAAACATCCATCATCTACTCCATTCTTGCCACCATCACAAGTCCAAGATCTTTCAAGCCACTATACCCATAGGAAACACCACGTCCACACCAACTCCACGTCCCAACTCTTAAGTTTTTGGAAGCATCCACCTCCACCCTCCGACATCTAACCACCAACTCCGTATCAACCACCCTCACCAACACCTCCGCCCCTCCAACTCCTGGTTCATAAGCCTTCGCAAGCCTCCCCACTGCCCTTCTTGCCCCTCCTCCTCTTCCACCCATTGACCCAGCAGTTCAACACTATGTCACAGCCCAACTCAAACCCATTACGACACTTCTTCAACAGATTTTCCAAAACCAACAAGAACTTCTCCGAACCCTGCAACCATGCCCATCTCCACCTCCACCTCCACTCCCTCGACACCAAAGTGACAATGATGTTTTTTTTTTCCTTTTCTCTTTTTCTATTTTTTTGTAATGAAAAAAAGGGAGAATAAAGAGAAATAAATTATGAGTTTTCTGTACGAGTTTTTTGTACATAGTTGCTTTCTGTTTGTTGAAATTTTGCATTATATGACATGACATTCATGCATATACTTATATACAATATGTGTTCTGTCTGGATGATTATTTGAACTGATATTTTATATGTTTCACAAATATGCAAACTTGATTGATATATCAGACTCAGGGAGAGTTTTATAGTAAGTCTATCAAATCTTAGTCATATGCAATGCATTTTTTTGATATATATATATATATACTTGCAAAACTTAAAAACTAATAAGGCTTGTCATCATCAAAAAGAGGGATATTGTTGGAACCAAAGATGTATGAAACATCTAGTGTCTCAAATTTTAAAGATAACAAACTTATTAGGTTTTGAGTTTCTGCTGTAAAAATGTTTTTCTACAGCGTCTAATGCGTGTCTAACATCAAGGCGTCCAACGCGCCAGTTTTAACAAGCGTGCAATAGACTCATATATGAACGTCGTCCAAGCATAAGTCTATCTCCAAACAATTAAGTGTTTAAAGCTTGCCTATGTGTTTTTCACATGTATATCTCGAGACTAATGCTTTACCTATTAAAGTGATCTAACATTCAAATATCTAAGCATTAATTGAAAGACAAATACATGTTTATGTATAAGCGTAATGTTGTAGAAAAAGGAAGTCAACTTATCAAGTTGCCAGGTCGGATAAAGAATGCTCAGAAAAGTGAACCTCTAATGCAGTCCTTCACTTTCCATTTTAGTGTAAGAACAAAAGTCACTTTTTTTGACGCTACTTAAAGCTCAATACATGCGCACTTTCTTGAAGAGTGAAGCTGAACTTTTTCAATAGTTATTTTCTAAAGACCGTATATATACCAGTTCGAGAAAAGAAATTACACGAGGGTGAGCAATACTGAAAAAGAGCAACTATTTTACTGGACAACTCTTAGAACATCTATAGGAACTTTCTGTAGAGAAACTTGCCTATTGTACTTAAACTTTTATATTCTCACGTTGTGAGTAGACTTGTTTTTATCAACTGTTTATATTGTGAAAGCCTGGAAAGGCTTAGTGAAAAAGAATACTTGGGTGGTTAAGCAATTTGGGTGGATTGCATTGTAAAGCCTGAAGAGACCGTGAAGAATACTTGTGTGTAACCTAAGGTTGGTTAGTGAACACCTTTAGGATGAAGGGACTGGACGTAGCTCAAGTTTGAATGAACTAATATAAAAACTCTTTGTGCATTTGTTCATCTCTTACCTTTATTTCAAACTATTTTTTGAAACCTGTTTTGATTAAGTTAAAAGGTTTTTAAAACGCACAATTCATCCCCCTTCTTGTGCGATCTTTGCTCTTTCATATCACCCTTTCTTCCTTTTAGACTTATGTACGAGATCAATAATTTCTTACAAGATAATGAATGACATTATAAATCATACCTCTGTTTAATAAGAAGTTACTTTGAAAATGGCCAATGATATCATCAAGGAAAAGTCGAAATCTATAGACCATAACCTAGTGTAATATCATTATTATAAAGCTTTGTCTAACCGAGGTAGATTTAAGGAAGAATATATTTAGAATTGAAAAGGCCCTTATGAAATCATTTCCTCGTTAGTTCTTTGCTCACAACCACATGTGAAATATTGTTTTTACAAATAAAAATGACTCTAAACTATTTTCCTTGATGTTGGAAAATTGTTTAAACAACACTACTTGCATATGACTCAATCTACTTGAATGCGACTATTAGAAAGCATAAAAACATAATGAAGGTGAGACAGGGACATATGAATGAATAAACATGTTTTGTTTGGCCATCACGAAATGGTTCTTCTATGTTTCATAATGGATGCTAACTTGAATAATAGATATCAATAATAATGATGCCAATATGCCATAAGTACATGGATTTCACACTCAATGCCAAAGTTTATGCCTTAATAATTGCTAATATGGTCAAGTGGCAATTTAGTAATCACTGGACAAAAAAAAGAAGACATTATTAATGGTCTGTGTAAAACTCTTAATTCTTTTCTTTGATGTGAAAGCCATCATAAAAATGACTTGTTGCACAGTTTTTTATAGATGCATGCTTATAATATTCGCTTAGTGTGTTTAGATATAAACTTTTACGGTTTTTGATAGAGGCATGCTTATAATATTCACTTAGTGTGTTTGGATCTAAACTTTTGGGGTTATCTTCTTAATGTGCTTACTCTTGTTACTTGCCCTTAGAATTATTACTATTAATTTATGAGGATTAATTATGTTTTTGGTCTCTCATTTTTTTTCGATTTCTATTTTTAGTGCCTCAAAAATATTTTGATCCAGTCATAGTCTTTCATAAATTCTCCGTGCGTGTTTTTAGTCCTTATCATTAACTTGGACCATTAAATGATGACGTGGCATCCACATTGGTAGCCACATGGACTACTAGTTTGATGTGGTAGCCATGTGGCAAAAAATTATTTTTTAAAAATTGATATAATTTTTCTAGCGGTTTCACAATCGCAAGAAAATGTAAATTATGAAAACGGTCCCTCATTTTATCATGATTTATGTTTTTAGTCTCTAAAAAAAAAAGTTTAACCGATTTTAGTTCCTTAAAATTTTTTTGTTCGTGGTTTTAGTCCCCTCATTAACTTAGACAGTTAAACTTTAATAATTAATTAATTATTATTTTCACATAATTTATATTATTATTTTACACTCATATAAGTTTTTTTCTCAAAATTTATTTTAACTAATAATTTATTAATTAATTATAACTCAAAAGCTTATCACAATACTTCTCTTACCTCTTCATCACTATACTTTGATAATTCAAGGTATTCATAATCTCTTATGAAAAGACTAGCAATCTAACCTCTTTGATTATCCTTTGCATGTAATTTTTTTTTTTTTGCATTTTTGCTGTGAAATAATGTTTAAAATAATAATATAAATTATGTGAAAATAATAATTAATTAACTATTAAAGTTTAATGGTCTAAGTCAATAGGAGTGACTAAAAACAGGAACGAAAAAATTTTGAGGGACTAAAGCTGGTCAAACTCTTTTTTTGAGGGACTATAAATGTAAATTGTGATAAAATACGGGACCATTTTCATAATTTACCTTTTCTAGCGGTTATGAAACCACCAGAAAAATTATATCAATTTATAAAAAATAATTTTTTGTCACGTGGCTGCCAATGTAGGTGTCACGTCATCACTTAATAGTCCAAGTTAACGGTAGAAATTAAAAACACAGACGAAAAATATAGGTGGGACTTTTACCAGTCAAAATATTTTTAAGGGACTAAAAACAAGAATCAACAAAAAATAAGAGACCAAAAACATAATTAATCCAATTTATTATTATGTTTATTTTTTTTAGTTAGAGAAAAAAAAAGAAAAATTGTTGATAAAATGAAGAAAGAAAGTCCCGATAAATTCACCTTCTCTTAGTGGGATTCACTACAATATTTATTTATTTCTTGTAAAAACTACAACACTAAAAATAATTTTGTTTGAATCGAATAGAAATAAAGTGGCAAAACCTCTTTTTTTCAAATATTTAACAAAATTACATATTTTGGCTTAAACATCAATTGTTTCACGGTGTTTTCCACAACAATATTTATTTATTTATTTTCTCTCGATTTTTCCATATAAATTAAAATTGAAATAAAATGAGGGTTAAATATGTTTTTGATCCTCCAAAAATTGACTTGCTTTGGTTTTAGTCTTTAGAAAATTTTTTTCTTGAATAAAGTCCTTCAAATATTAAAAATATCCTAATTAAATCCTTGTACTAAATTCTATTTAACTTTTCGGTTAACTGATGGCTAAATCAGCATCATAATCACCATTAATTTGCTAATGTGGTTGTCTATGTTAACTGTTATGTCTAGGCCAGATTAGTAATATATTTTTTGAATAAAATTATTACATGGTTCATCCTAAACTACAAATTTTTTAACACTAAAGCAAAAATAATTATCTAATTTTTTATTAAAAATTATTACTGAACACTTTAAGTAATAAAATACTTTATTTGAAAATTAATATGATTATCATTTAATAGAAAAAATTAGTACAGTTTAATACAGAAATTTATTAAAATATTTTTAATATTTGAAGATTTTTTTTTTCTGAAAACTAAAATCAAAACAAATTAAATTTTATAGAATTAAAAACATATTTAACCCATAAAATAATTATTCCTTGCTACAAAGCAAAGATGAGAACCAATCTGGCTCATAGTTATTTTTATTTTTCCGATTTTGTTTACATTGTGTCCCGAAAATAAAAGAGACCAGTGAGATTGAATCGAGGTTGAAGTGTGTTGTGGCACAGAAAAAGAAGCTGAGAAAGAGAGAGAGAGAGAGAGATTAAGGATGGGATTGATGTGAAACGGAAAAGTGAAAATCCATGGTGCTTAGTTTGTTCGGTTGATGAGGAGCAATTGAATTTGAGCTGAATCGGCGACGTTTTGATTTCTCAGTGACACTGTCTCTCTGACTCGGTCAGATTCAAGTAAACGCTTATTCTTCGCAAACCCTAGGTTCGTGACTTTCTTCCTTTAATTCAATTCGCTCCTTTTCTGTTCTCAAATCTGTCACTTTCCGCCGTTGAATATTTCATCTTCCGATCATTGAGGTAGCGGAAAATATCTATCTCTTTTTTCGCTCCCCTTTGGTGGTGGCGATGTGAGTAGTAAATTGCGTTTCTGGATTTCGTTGATCAAATGCGTGTGGACAGTTTTTGTTTGTTGAATATCGTAATTTTGTTGCAGTTAAAGCGCTGATAAACGTTGAAAATCTTAGAAAGATGCGTTTTTTTTTTAAAAAAAAAATTGGAGATTTGGAGGTATATTAGGCACCTCCTAATTTTTTGGTTTATGCATCGTTGTCGATGGCCAGAGGAGTAGTCAGAGTAATTATATTCTGGCTGTTGATTAGTAGAGTACTGATGTTGTGCAGAATTTGCTTGAGGTTGCACTGGGACACTTGAATTTTGAGGCGTAGCTTCAGTAATAACGTTAATACAAGCAAGATTCTTCTTGTGAAACTTCTCAAGGCATGCGTCATGAGGAAGAAGCGACCTCATCAATAGTTAGGGGATCGAATTTACTGCTGATTAGGGCAATAGTTAACTCATATTCTTTGGGTAATCAATCCCTCAAGAATGACATCAAGATGTTCTTTGGGCGAAACAGCATCACCAATGTCTGTGAGTGTATCAACCAAGGCTTGAATGTGAAGAAAGTACTCAGAGTTGGATCGTTGAGCCTTAGCATTGGTGTGTGATTGAAAGAATGCATGAATCTTGTCCCAAAGTTGCCATGAACTTTTGCAACCAATGGCTCAAGTTAGCATGTTATGAGAAATTGAGGACTGAAGCCATGAGACTCATCAAATGCAACCTACTTTGTGATCTTCGACTGTGAGGAATTTTTGTGGTATCACCGGATTCACCAAGTAATGGTGAAGTAGATGACCTTTGATGATAGGTTTGACTTGTTGACACTGAAGAAAATAATTCTTGGGCCCAAGCTTTTCAGAAATCACATGTGAGAATATTACAGGTGCAGAGGATGAAGATGCCATTGTTGACGATTTGAAGGTGGAGGGAAAAGATCGCAGCGGTTGAGCATAGATAGGGTGGGAGAAAAAATGCTATTCATTAGGTTTCAAACCCTGCACTGGAGACCATGTTGAAATTTAAAGAGAGAGTCATAACAGAAACTAACTGAAAGCTAACTCAATTAATTATGAATTGAGAATTGATTACAATGATGATGAGTCATCTATTTATAGATGATGTAGGCTAACAGAGGATAGCTAATAACTAGGCCCAAACACAAACAGAGATGAGAGAACCACAGCCTAAAGTAGAAAGGATCAGTACAAATAGTACAAAACAGAAAAAGATTTTCTAATATATTTATCTCTTAATATTAACGGTTGAAATTTATCTTTCTGATTTTCATAATAATGTTTCTCCATGCAGAACAACTATGATTCTCACAGATCAAAACCTAATACACATACAGTAGTCAATTCATTACAGAAGTTCTTCCTAAAAAGATTCTATCTGCACTATTTTAGATCTAGTTCAAAACTGTGTTGAGAATCTCTTCAAAAAATTGGAGCTTCCTTTGGTTTTTCCCTCTGCCTTATCTTTTCAGTGAATGCTGTGTGTTAAAATATCTGCATCTTCATCCTAGTGAAGATGGCCCAATTATAATAAGAAAAGGGATGCTAGTTAATGAGAGAGATAATGGGGAAAGCATGGGGGGCATCATCCCTAGTACTTGCTAAGAGATTGGAGTTGCAGTGATGCTCAGGGTGTGACATCCAGCTGTTTGGAGCATTGGGACTTTATTTGTCAGGTAAAAAGATACGACAAAATGAAAACTTTCTATGATTTTCATTAAAAGGCTGAAAGAGATTAATATGGTATTTTTATATTTTTATATTTTAAACAAATTAAAATCCAGTTTTCAGGAAACAGAATTAGTGAATAACTTAGTAAATTAATTTTTTTGTTTTGATAATTTGATTTCTTTATCTCCTGAGTCCTGACAAGGAAAGTGCATAAAACAGAGCCTTTGGGCTGTATCCTTCATTCCTCCTAGGATTTGGATTATATAGATGTCAGTTTTCTAATTCTTGCGGGAATTTGTCTTGATGCTTGTTGGAGGGATGGAAGTTCTGTTTATAGGTAGTGTTGACAAGTTGTTTTCAAGTTCTAAATTATGAATGGATCCTCTATATTTCATGGTTTTAAACAAAAATTATATAATATTACCCGGTTTTTCATTCGCAATTTAAGTGATCCTACTATTTCTTAAAAGAATAATAACATAGACTGAGTTAGATTGTGGATTTTGATAAACATATTGGTAAGTTGAATATAGTTACCAGCCTCCTAGTTTAGAAATGTTGAAAAACAAAGAGGAACAAGATGATAAGATCCATGTGAGAGTCCAAAAAATTAAGGAACAATGCATTTCTTTAGGGGTCTTAATAGTTTTGCCACAGTCCACAGATGCTAGCTGTAACCTCTATTTATACTAATCCTATGACTACTTAAGAATCATATACTCTCTGCTTTTGGTGGACAGTGTACTACTAGAAACTACTCAAGTGCTCTCTAAATGCTGTAGACTTTCCTAACTCCTGAGAGACATAGACTAGGCTACTGTTTTTTTAAATGCTATTAATTTTCTGTATGTGCATATCATTAGAGATGTAATATAAAGCCATTCATATGTCTTTACCTAACTAACAGCCTAAGCTTTTAGGATTGCTAATTCATGACATAGTATTATAGCCTCTATGACCAAGTGGTCTAGGGTTTGATCCTTGCTGGCCCCATTCTTCTAATCAAAAGTTAAATTTTAGCCCAAGGTAGCTGGGCCTGTGCATTATCTATGCTTTGAGCCAAAAGAGCTCTTGCATGAGGGGGCGTGTTAGCGATGTATTATTAAACCATTCATGTATTTTCACCTAATAGCTTAAGCTTTTAGGATTGCTGGTTCATGACACGTAAATGTATGTATGTGTATGTAATGGATATCATCCTTTTGTGTTGTTAACTTATTATTGCATTGATTTATGGATCTCACTCCCAGTTCTGTTCTGTAATATTTTTTAATAGTCGGGACAATTGTTTAATTTTCTTGAGTAGTGAATTTGTCCTTTGTGACCTTTGCTGCAGATATTGGATATTGATGTGATGTCCTTTTCACTTACCTATCTGCGTGCAGTGCTGAATTGATTCCTCTGGTTCTTATCTCGTGCTATTTTAGTTGTGTAAATAGTGCCTGTTTAATTTGTTACACCTTGCTGGATAATAAGTAGATGAATATACTAAAAATTAAAGTTTGGCGATATTAATTGGCATTGAAGGAGAGCATTTGTCAGTTACATTATTGGTGGAGTTGAAAGGAGCATTCTGGTTAAGGGAAAAAAGCATCTTTGTAAAGTTGTTGGATGCACTTTCTAGTTTGTTTTGAGAAAAGGGGAAATGCTACCAACCTGGAAGTATTATAACATTAATTTCACTACTTCAGTATGTGATCTATTTTTTTTTCAGTGGTGTATTTAATAATAAACATATTGATGTTATGGTATAAGAAGGAAAATGGAGCATGTTTTGGAAAAAAGATTTCCTCTTAGTGCAGAAGATTACAAGTTATATGAAGAAGTTGGTGAAGGCGTGAGTGCCTCCGTATACAGGGCCCTCTGCATTCCACTCAATGAGATAGTTGCCATCAAGGTTCTTGATCTAGAGAAGTGCAATAATGATTTGGTATGTTGATTATATATTGTTTTCATATTTTCAGTACCTTTTCTTTTCACTTAAACTGTGCTGGTAGTTGCTTCATGCTTGGATTCAATGGCATTATGAAATTATAAAAAGGAAAATTTCAATCATCATTATTCATTACTTCGTTTGGTGTTAATTTACGTATTTGTCTTCTCAGTTGTTCACTCTTTAAGCCTGTTGAATTAATATATGGGTTGCATTATTTGCTTTAATACAAGGATAGTTTCATGATTCAATTTCTAATTCATTGTTTGATAATTAATTGTCCATTCATCCAAGTGACTGTATTTCATAGCTGTCATATTGGATACATTCTTATTGATAGCTCTGCAAATTATGCAGGATGGCATTCGAAGAGAGGTACAGACCATGAGCTTGATTGATCATCCAAATGTTTTACGGGCACATTGCTCTTTTCCTACTGGACATAATCTATGGGTTGTGATGCCATACATGGCAGGGGGGTCTTGCCTTCATATAATGAAATCTGCCTTCCCTGAGGGTTTTGAAGAGCCTGTTATTGCTACTTTATTGCATGAAGTTCTCAAAGCTCTTGTGTATCTTCATGCCCATGGTCACATACATAGAGATGTTAAGGTATTGTGCATCAACTATCTGACCTCTTATTTTTTAAGAGCTATGCACCCTTTTGATATCTTGCAGCTAGATTTCTTAATTGTAAACTAGATGGCATTGATTGATTGAGTGATATTTTGATAGAGTTCAGTTTTCTGCTTTTGTGGTGCTTGTAAAGCTGTAGCTGAACCCAGGAGCTATTTCTATTTATATCATGAATTTTTTCTTTCCCTTTTCTCCATGTTTTTGGGTTTTTGGTCTGCTCCTTTCTCTCCTCTTTTAATCATTTTTAACTATGCAGGCTGGGAATATTCTGCTTGATTCTAATGGTGCGGTCAAACTAGCTGACTTTGGAGTGTCAGCATGTATGTTTGATAATGGAGATAGGCAACGTTCAAGAAACACTTTTGTTGGAACACCTTGCTGGTACCATTCTATTAACCCTCCTTTATTGTAGTTTTCAAATGAAATCTGGCTACCATCTTATGAATGACTGTTGAAGCTATGAATTGTGTTTATTTTCCACAGGATGGCTCCCGAAGTCATGCAGCAATTACATGGATATGATTTTAAGTAAGTGTCTTCTATTCTTCCCTTCCCTTTTAGGGCATAATTTTATCATCATCGTTTTGCTTCCTGATATCTTGGTCTTTGCTGAGTTCTATATTTTATTTTCTCTATAAACAGAGCAGATATATGGTCATTTGGTATAACGGCACTTGAACTTGCTCATGGTCATGCCCCATTTTCCAAGTATCCACCTATGAAAGTAATTTTCTTGTCTTCTAGTATTTGTATTTACCTACTGACAGCACTTCTATGTTTGTTTCTGGGAGCTCAGAGTTGAATTCTTTCCCTTATTTTTCTGGATACAGGTTTTGCTTATGACTCTACAAAATGCCCCTCCAGGTCTTGATTATGAAAGAGACAAGAGATTTTCAAAGGTTCATGGTGTTCACTAAACACTTTGAAGTATCTATCACTTATATTGGTTATTTACATCAAAATTTTGCTCATCTCTTTGCAGGCTTTCAAAGAGTTGGTTGCCACCTGCTTAGTAAAAGACCCAAAAAAGCGTCCAAGTTCAGAAAAGCTTTTAAAGCACCACTTCTTTAAACATGCACGTGCCAGCAAATATTTAGCTCGCACCATTCTAGATGGCCTTGCTCCTTTAGGAGATCGTTTTAGATTGCTGAAGGTTTGTTGTTCATTTGCAAATTCTTCTGTTCTGTGTCAAAATTGTTTGGGTTTTGTTATCATTCCTCTTGCTTGTGTTCCAGGCTAAAGAGGCGGATTTATTGGTGCAGAACAAGGCTCTTTATGAGGATAAGGAGCAGTTATCTCAGGTAGGTTCATTGTAAGTTCTGCGTAGTAAATGCTTGCTTCTGGCATGGTCTATGCAAGGTGATGATTTTTATGAGTGCAGTTTCTTGTTATGTCACTTTACTGTATTCTTGTGTCTATTGTATTCATACTTCATTTTGTAATTAGACCTTGAGGATTAATAATTAAGAATATGCTACATTTGAGCAACTATTTCTTGTACAGAAAGAATATATTCGAGGAATTAGTGCCTGGAATTTTAACCTGGAGGATTTAAAAAGCCAAGCTGCTCTTGTAAGTATTTTCACCTTCCTACTGTCTTTTTTATTTATTTATTTCAATTAGTTGGGAAAGTTAGTCATTACGAGGCATTATTATCTTTCTTATTGTTTACATTTCTATGTTGCCAACAGATTCAAGATGATGACATACCTAATGCAGAAGAGTCACATGGGGATAAGAAGCAAAAAGACAGATTGGATGACTTCAGGGTTCCTGCTGAGGGGCTATCAGCTGGAGCAGCTAATCATTCCGATGATGCACCCACACAGGACAAGGAGGTACTGTTATTGTCCTAAAATGATCTAATACTTTCTTTACCTTGTGTTCTTTTTGAACTATAAACCTTTTTTTTTTAAGCATACTGGACAGGATTTACATCACATATTATTTCAGGATGGATTCAATGATCTTCAGGATTTGGAGGGTTCGCTTGCTTCATTTCCTAGTAAACCTCTTCAAGCACTTAAGTATGGTTATCTCCTCCATTCTTTCCTTTTCTACTTCTTTATTTCTATTTTCAAGTGTTATTATTGTGTTTTGGTTATGATATCATATATGTTTCCAGTTATGTGGAAGCCTATATTTCAAGCTGACACACTGGTGGTTGTATAGTTAGAATTTGGCTTTTTTATATTTAGTTATTATAGTAAAGTACTTATAACATACAAACTGTGTCCTTTATTTATCTCTCATATTATGCAATATTCTTTTAGATTCATTTCTCCATTCATTTATATAAATATAGAATGCTATACTTGTTTTTATTATTTATTTATTTTTTCCTTATAAAGAATTAAAGAGAAATTTTGGATGTGGCAAATGGGATGTACGCATTTGAATTATCAACTGAAGAAGTTTATTTGTTGGTGACTAATTTAAATTCTTCCTAACATTTTCTAAAATTATGTACTAGTTTAGTAAATAGCAATGCAGGTTCCGTTAGATAATAGTTTTTCTTATTTATATGTAAATTATGCAGAGGATGTTTTGATACGTGTGAGGATGACGTTAATAACAGCAGTCCAAGAGATTTGGATCATGATTATGGAAGAATTGATAATGAAAGTTCTGGGCCAAGTACATCATTGCAACAAAATGCTACCACTCAGCAAAAAAAGTTTTCAAGTGGTTCTTTGCTACCTGATAATTTTCTTTTTCCCAAAAAGGTTGTTACTGATGGGGACAGGTAATTTTTAATTTTTACAGCAATTTTTTGTAGCTTCATTTTTCTTCCCCATATTCTTGTGGACTTGTTACTAGAACTTCTCAGATTCTTTCTTGGAAATGAATTCATTTTTTAAAGGATTTGAGCAAGCTGAAGCAAATGTCTAAGATTTGTAACTTTGCATGCTATGCAATGTCTCTGACACTTTTGTTGTTTCTTTTTAACCAAAGTAGTAAAAAAAAAAAAAACTATTTATCAAAATAATAATAATAATAAAAAAACAATTTACCGAATTGGGTTGTTTTGGACACGGGATAAAATTTATATATATATACAAATTGCTTCTTTTTTTTTTTCCATGGGAGACTCCAATTAAGATGGCACCTCGTGTAAGCATTGCGGCACTGTTTCTTGCAAGTGAGGAGGCACCAATCAAGTTGGCGTCTTGTGTGTAATGGTTCATAGGCGCAGGTTTTTTTTTCTTTTTTCGTCTTCATGCATAGGTGCAACTTTTGTCTTCATAGGTAGTGTTTCAGCGGTGTGGCAGCTTTAGGCTTTTGCAGGATGTCTCGTGGAGTGTTAAAAACAAAGCAGAAGTACCCAAGCTAAAAACACACAACAAACACTCGTGAAAACACAAGTTGAGTGAAATTAGAAAGACGTACTCTATTTAAACTCATCAATAAATATCATGTCATCCCAAAAATAAAATCAAAATCTCCGGCCGATTAAAATCGAATAAGAATCGATTCTCTAAAAAACCATCATCTCCAATTGCACAGCACTGCATGCATGCCTGCATGAGAGATGATAAATGTGGCTCACCTATTGAGTGGGAAAAAAAAAAAAAAAGAATATAAGGGAGGCACCTACCAAGTTGGTGCCTCCTATATACAAGACAAAAATTGTGATCCTCATGGTTATACAAATGGGAGGCACCTACCCACTTGGTGCCTTCTATACAAGATAAAAATAGTCAAATTGGCCAAGTACAAGCTTAAGTCATTGGAGAAGTACAATACAAGACAAAATTAAAAATTTAACTAGAAGCAGCCTACTGGTTGTGCGCCTCCTTCGATGGAGGGAAAGAAAAAAGAAAAAGAAAAAGCAATGCAAGGTCCCATCTAGTTAGGCGCCTCATATATATAGAAAATTTTCAATACAAGGCGGCATCTCAGCGTGCATCTCGTATATATATAAATCCTACCTTGTGTCCAGCTTGTTCAAAATAATCTGGTTCGATAATTTTTTTTATTATTATTATTTTGGTAAATAATTTTTTTTTTTTTACTACTATGGTTAAAAAGCCCTTTTGTTGTTGTTGTTGTGCCTATCTTTATCACTCTTATTTCTTGGAGTTTCTTTTAATAAATTGTGCAATTGCATTGGTTGCTTTAGAAAATGAAACATGATTACTGACAATTTATGAAAATTTGGTATCTGTTGAAAGCTTGGTTTTATAATGATCTGGTACTGAGAGAATTGGGATTTTTTCTTTTTTAGTAGATGTTGTTGTTGCTTTACTACTGCTGCATATGTGGCTTGCAGTATTAATCTGCTATAATATGTTTTGTTTATCTTAAAAGGGATTATCTACAAACAAAATATACTTCGGAGAGGAATCACAGTGGTCCATTGCAATATCGGCAGAAGAGAGATAGTAACAACATTGCATTGGGTATGTATATTTTTGTTATTAATCTGATTGGTATTTTGATCATCTTTATCATTTTCTTTCTCCTGTGTCAGCTAGATTTTTATTTATCTGAAAATAACTCCATTGGGAAATGGCTCTTACATATTTTTTTTAATGCCTTTTCTATGTGCAGTTGATGACACATCAGATGGAGCATTTGTCCAGCGTAGGGGGCGGTTTAAGGTCACATCGGCAGATATCAGTCCAATGGTATGTATCAAATGGTAGATCTTTTTTTTCTTATCCTTGAATAAATTTTCTTTGTAGAGGTTTGCAAAACAGTTTTTTCGACACACTTCTTATTATTGGGTGAAAGTAATGTGGAACTTGCTAAATCATGTGGGTCCTACCTTCCTATTTAGTGGGACTCACATGAAATTCACCATATAATGAAGAGTTTGCTGAAAGAAGTGTGTATTGGCATTTTTCTTCTGTGCATGGGAATCATCAACGGGTACAATCATGTATCTGAGTTCTGCATCTTCCTATTAATTTCTGGTTAGATCTTGCTAGTCTCTTTATATGCAGACTATACTATTCATTAAAAAGTGTAACCCTTTCTCTTTGCTACCTTGAGATGTTATAAAAATTGTGGTTGGATTTATGTCTGCTTGAATGTTTGACTTCATTAATATCGATTATCGAGGATGGAACTTAGGTGATTTATGTTTTAGGCAATGGCTTTGTAACCATTGCCATTTCTTTTACTCATTTAGGGTCCTTCAAACAGCACTTCTGGCCCAGTTGTTAGTCCTACTAGTCCACCAAATCAAAATTTCATGGCTGCTACTATTCTTCCATCACTGCAGTGCATCTTGCAACAGAATGGTTTGCAGAGGGTATGTTTCTGTATCATTTCCTAGTTTTCTTCTTCTTTTAATTAAATGACACATCTAAGGCATAACCTTATTTTCCAATGGATTTTTCCAGGAAGAGATTATTAAATTAATAAAGTATGCAGAGCAATCTTCTGGTAAGAATACAGAATCAGTGGAGGCAGGGACAGTTGACACCTTTCAGGTAAATTACTATTTACTATGATACAAAATTCTCTTATCATTCTTTTTCTTTAATATTGATGAGATGCATTGATTGTTGTAATTTGTAAATGTCTGACATCATAACTAGATGTAGGGACATAATAATATTTTCCATGCTAAATTTACTGTGGAATTGATAGAGAAAAAAATAAAATTCAGAGAACTGAGCTCTGATTACAGGGGAAATGTGCAGAAAGTATAGACACTTGGGAATGTGGGGGGGGGGGGGGGTAAGGGGTGAAGAAGTGAGAAGGAAAACTGTTGCAACAGCCACCCCAAAACTACCCAAATGATTCCCTGCACTTAAGGTTGTCAAAATCAAGAATCTATGTAAATTTGGAGCTTCCATTGACTTGACTTGACTGACTTGTAAACTGGTAAGAGTTTACTTAATATAAAAAGAAGAAGTAAAAAACCTATTAATGGCATATATACATAACATAATACTCTTAACACAACAATAGTTCAACATTTCAACTCTATAATAAAGCAGAGTAGTAAACCACAATAATAAAGTGAGATAGTACATTGGTACTAAATAAGATCAAACTAGATAAATGACCAAATCTTATATAAATTCATAAAAACATAAGTTCCTAAAGTAAAAACATGTCAAGAAGAGTTAATTTTTTCACATCATTTGAGCCCTAGTAAAATGTTACATTTACGTTGGCTTCAAAAACAATGCATGAGCAGCATAAAACAGTGTCACTTTGGGGTCAATAAGGGGACATAAAATCACATATAGATTTCAAATTTGTCTCACTTCTTGACTCGAGTTTATGTGAGTTTACCTGAATTAATCTAGAAAAGAGTTTGACCACAAGTCAACTCATTTTCTCTACCTAGAATTGTAAACTCGTAAAAGTCCATGAGATGACCAAAGTTCGACAACAATCTGCCACTCCTCACTGTCTGTTTCTGCATCTCCTGCTCCCCATCTTGCTGCCACATGTCCAGTCTGTTGGAATTTGGCATAACAGACTCCTCCCCAGTATTCCCCACATCATTTCCCAGTAGATATGGCAATCTGATCCAGACCCTCTAGTGGGTACGTTAAAAAATTACCTGCAATGCATGGAGTATTTACTCATCAAATGGGTTGGGTCTGGGACTCTGGGTAATTAAAATTTGCGGGTATGGAACTATATTACCCAACCCTTTTCATACTTGCATAATATATTTATTATATTTTGTAAGAATATGTTGAAGGTTCTTTAAAAAAAATTTAAATTAAGTTAAAAAATTCTGTTTGTAATGCTTTACAATTAGGGATTAGATTATCTTTGAATCTTTTCCTTAATTAAGCTACATATTTTACTTTTAATCAATGCACTTTTTCATTGGTTTTTCATCATTAATATTAATATTCTAATAGTATTCATATTTTATTAGTTTGTCAAATAAACACCTAATGAGAGAGACCATATTCTAGTTAACTAAAGTGCAAGTAATGGGTCTGGGTATATAGGGACCCGACTAGTAAAATTACGGGTATTGGAGTTGTTGCCTACATGAATATGGATCCAGGTACTGGTATTTTTTTAAATGCAGATATGAGAACAAGCATCGTGCTGCTATCATGCTGTCAGTGTGTCGCATTTACCCCTCCATCCTGCAGATCTCATTGCATTGCGTTTTGCTTCCACAATGCAAATTGCACATTTTGCAGCTGCTCGAGGTGTTTCGGTGCAGCTGAAGGTATCACAAACATGGGTAATGGGGGCAGAAGGATGGACATGATGATTTGCCAGCTCCAACAAGGCTCTGCAAACTGCCCCATTGCCATAGAGCATCTGTGATCTCCCTCTTACCACTGCCAACCTCTCACTCCTCCTCCTGCAATCTCTGCTGTAGGGAGTTAGGATTTCACTGACAGGGGCGGCACTTAGCTAGCCGCTGAAGGAGTTAGGGTTTCAGGGGAATTGGGCCATGTGGCCCAAATGTTTTTATTTGTTTTATTTTCTTTTTTTCTTCTTTTGGTTTGTTGGGCCTCAATTTGAGTCCAGTTTAGTTTCTTTTTAATTTAAAGCGTAACATATACTATAATAAATTAAATAATAATATTAATAAAAAACTAAATAATGCATAACATCTAATATAATAAATTCATAATAATAGTAATAAAAATTTCAGAAGAGCGCTCATCCCGCTATCCTGCTATAGTGATTTTGGGGATGGCTGCTTTGTGCCGCTATTCGGGATTGATAACTATGATCCAAACCCTACCCATTGTCATCCCTGTTTCCCAACTTATCCTTCATATATTTCCTTTCTATGGTAAACCTTCATTGGAAGCCCATGATGAGGCCCATCAAAAATATTAAAGGAATTTGATACATTAAATTTTGGAAAAATGGTTAGCACAATTCGGGTATGGGATTAAAATTTAAGTTGAAGCTTAATGACAAAACAATAAAAAACAGTTTTAAAAAAAGATGGATGGGAGGAGGGGGGTTAAGAAATATTTTGATTACTTGTGCAGGAGTTTGCTACTTTGCTTACTGTTTTGTTAAATGTTATCATATTTGTGCAATTTGCAGGCACCACCTGCAACAACTAGGGAGCGAGAGCTGTATTTTCAGGTGATTCAACTCCAACAGAGGTATATGGATGTAATTGAGTTTCTGATTCCTTGATCTTTAAATTTTTATTCCACATACATCTTATTTTCAACTCTTATGTCAGCATTGGGAGCCTTGTTGAGGAGTTGCAAAGACAAAAGATGAAAAATGTTCAGGTATGTTTTAATCTTGGTCTGTCATACTTAACCATTTTACCATTTTTCGATTGAGTATTGTTTTCTTGGTATTGTGCTCTTGTTTCAATCACAGTGAATTTAAATGACTTTTTGAACTTATTTTCTTCTTTTCTCTTTAGCATAATATGTATTTTTTTTTTTCCTTATTCTTTTTTTTTAATATAGATTCATTCAAATTCATTACTCATTGCATATGCAAGGTTGAATCTAAATTTACGATTTATCTACTCTAGTCATTATTCACTCACTTAGAACAATGGCTTGCCTTAGTTTATGAGGACATTGAAATGTAGATAGTGCATTGTTGCCTCAACATTGTTGACCCCCAGGGAATAACATTTCCAGTATGTCCAAAATGAAGTGTTTACTGTTTTCAAGCGTCAACCTGTATGTCATTTGGTAATTGACCTTACAGGATTGTTTGGTTGAGTTTATTTTGAAGAAATAATTGACCTTACAGGATTGTTGACCCCCAGGGAATAACATTTCCAGTATGTCCAAAATGAAGTGTTTACTGTTTTCAAGCGTCAACCTGTATGTCATTTGGTAATTGACCTTACAGGATTGTTTGGTTGAGTTTATTTTGAAGAACTAATTTCTTTTTTTGTTGGTTTTGTAAAAGAGCTTTTGAAAAATAAGTGGAGAAATCTGTTTACCAACATACACTTTATTTGCGGCTCACTATATGCAAGCTTTATGAAATATATTTAGCAAGTGATACGTATGTCTCCCATATGTGTAATGTAACGTTTTGACATGTAGTAACTTGTGCTTTCAAGTGCCTAGAGTTGAAAATAGTGAAGAGGCAGAAGTGTTTTTTGTCCATAAAATGTTCGTTTACACTGAATTCCTTCTCAAATATCACTAATCACTATTCACGAAGGGTTTATTTGATGCATGAGATTGGAATTGTAGTTTAGAATTGGAATTGCTTTGGAATCATTATTCATATATTAGGGTTGTGCGAAGAATTAAAACTTAGAATTATAATTCTAAGTTGAATGCCAATTCCATTTTGACACCTAATTAAGGGTAGTTATGGGTGAAATTACATTAGGTTAGGGTAAAATAATTTAATCAACAGGTACCGATGGATAGTGGGGCAAGGGGTGGTGGTAGATTGGTGGTAATAGTGATGTAAAAACAGTGGTGATGAGGTAGTGGCGGTGGCAATAACAGGGGTGATAGTTGCGGTAGTGGTGATAAAGGGTGAGGAAGTTGTGGCAGAGGCAGCAACAATGGTGGCGACAGTGGAGCTGATGGGTGAAGGGTTAGTGGTGGCAACAAACTAACAACGATCAGCCGGGCCAGGGGGGGGGGTGTGTAGTGATGGTGGCGGTGATGGTGCTAGTGGTGGCGGCAATCAGTGGGAGGGGCAGTGGTTATCACGGCATAAGTGGCAAAAATAGGAAAAGCAATTGCATAGTGTGAGGGTGACGTTAAAAATTGTAATTCAAAGGGTAAAGGTTAGAAATTGGGAAATGTTAATTTTATTTATATTAGAATTCCATGGATTTGGACCTTAGAATTGCGATTCCAATTCTAAAAGGATTTCCAAACATCATACTTGCAATTTCAAGGTCAAATTCCAATTCCATGCCCCAAACAGACACTAAGAATAGGTTTCTTCCACATTTGTTGTTTGGAATTCTGTAAGTCATCATTTAGGGTATCTCACCTTCTCTGTTTGGTTTGCAGTTAGAGAAACAGTTGAACAGTATGGTTAACAAGGTGGAAAAGTGAAGCAACAAGATATGAACGTTATCATGGTTTGACTAATATTGAACAACGCCTGACGTTCAGTGATGACGTTCAATGATGGTTTGAACCATACTTGAGGGATGGGGGCACGTCTCAGTTGTATTTCCATGTGTGAACTTTTGTTTGCGGCAGAAGCTAATTTTTGAGATGCTATTCCTTGAGTCACCTGTAAAATGTAATTTATTGACGAGATAATGAGATCATGTAATTTAAACCCCTCTTTCTCTCTTATCCTACCTAAAAATTACCCTTCAGAATTCTGATTAATGCATATAACTACATAACTCAGTGATGTAGCAATCTCTGTCTTCTGTGTTTCAATAAGTTCATATCACCTGACAACGGAATCCTTTCCTGACACAGTACAGAATGTTGGCTGGAATGGCTAGTGTTGAAGTGTAAAATTCCAATGGTTGATGGAAATTGGAAATTTCATTGATACTGTTGACAATAAATTCCTCCAGTGGATTGTATTTCTTCATATAATCTGAAGTTGAAGTTTATGTGCAATGTAGAGCGATACACACCAATTGATTTTTATGATTCTTGAAATTGTGTGACCCAATATTTTCCCTCGACTGGATTTGCCATTTGCTATACAGCTTAATTGGATGGTTATTCTTCTCACTAGTTATGTTACAGGAAAATGGAACTGGTTAATCATAACAAATAACAATATCTAGTATTGTAATAAGCTAGACCACGGTTCTGTGCTTTGCATAGTATATAGAGCAAATAATAGGAATTATAGGCGGGAGAAAAATACAGTAGCTATCAATGCATTTCAATTTGCGGAACGGTTTTAATCATATTGAGAAGAGTAAGAGGATTTGCCTCTTGAAGTGAGAGTGTATTTTAGAGGATAAAGTGTATTTATCATTTTTTTTATTAGAAAAAACAGTTAAAATGTAAATATATAACAAGATATAAACTTATTAAAATCTCAATGTTATTTTTAATTAATGATTATGTGTATTTTATCTTCTGAAGTATTCTTTTAGAAATCAAACCCTCAGTTATGTTACTTGTACAAGAGGAATGTAAATGATACATTTCTGACACATTTTTTGATAACACATTCTTCATTATTAATTACAATTTACATGAGATTCATTAAATAGAGTATGATTTATTAAATAGAGAATGTGATCTATTTCATTTAGTGGGATTCATGAGTTTTAGTAAAAAAAAATATGTTGGAAAGAGTATCAAAATATATTGCTAGAGTTTCTCACTTGTATGGTACTTGCACTTTATTATCATAAACCATTAAAATATTTTAAGGTGAATTCATGACCATTAGAAGTTAATAGTAAGAGTCATCTAATAGTTTACATAGAAGCTTTTAAGAAAACAAGCTAATCAGTCCTGTTTAATTTTGGCTACATATGTACCCTTTCTTTCTCTAGTCTTTAGGGACGGAATTGTGGTAAAAAAAAGCAAACACAATAAACTGAAAATAATTAGTCTTATATCACTTGTTTAAATTACTTTCTCTTCGAAATCAGAATATCGTGATTTCGAATGTGTGAAATGTGTCAGGGTTGAGTGAGTGCTATGGTCAAATGTGTGAAATAGATGAGTTTGAACGTTGATGAGTCAGGGTTGGCTAGTCTCAAACAACAGCTTGTTTCGTCTCCTTTTGTTCTAAGGCGAGGGAGCACTTGTTTTTGTTTCTTGGCCAATAGATTTTGCGTAGATGACGGCAATGTGAAATAGATCAATATTCTTTTAGATCAGTGGAGGACCAAAATCAACCAAAGCTAGAGTCAAAATATGACCACTTTTTATCAGAGGAAACAAACAAACTAAACAACATGCGAGTGCTATGCATAAGTGTTTAGATTTTACCAAAGACACTGTTGATAATAAGCAAATGCCAATTATGCCAATCGCCAACCTTTTCCGATGCTAAAATAAGTTAAAGAATGTAATAAGATTACAGAACATGATTACAAAAGAAAAATGATACTTGTACAATAAATTGTACAACCAAAAGAGAGAAGTTTAAAATATAATAAATGTTGTATTGTGATGGTAAGAGATAGACACAAAAAAGAATTATATAAATTGTTATACATGTATTACAACTCGTCACCAAATTAACCAATAAACATACTAGGGTCGCAACTATTCCCTTTAAATGGTTATTCTATGTTTGAATACGATTTATCCTGTTTTGCAGGGAAATGATATGACTATTTTTCTTCAAAGGTATCCTCCAAAAAAACATGAAAAAGTAGGAGAGAAATTCATTTTGAATACCCTTTTTTGTGTTCTTCTATTAGAATTAAAATTTCGCTTAAATAATTTACGTAATTAAAATGCTCATAAAAGTTAATATAAATTATCAAAATAAAATTTCAATTCTAATTAAAATATAATATCGAAAGCACCTATAATGCTGAATTTCCTAACACATCTGCTACTTATTACATCATCCACTCGCGCGCACACAGTTATTATTTGAAATATTCTCATTCAGCGTCTGCTTAGTTCTCCACGTGGACCAACAGAACATGATTTCCAAGACAAAATCATCGATCGAAAATGTTTGACACACAAATTAGGAGACACTGTGAATGGAGATTTATTCATTTAATATTAGTATTTTGCTTTGACCGAAACTCCAATTCCTTTATGATACAAACATAACCTCAATTATTTGTTCCTGTCACCTACACCTCAGTTTATTGTGGGTGAGGGAGAATGGGTGATGGATAAAATTGTTATTTTATCTCTTGTTTCATTTTGATCTAAACTGATCATTTAATTTTTTTTTATTAAATTCACTGAATTAATGGTCCAGATCACTTGAAGTATCTGGTAGAAGGCACCAATAACTACAATAGAGAATGGTACCCATTCTCAATTGGATCTAAATCCTCTCTAACTGCTGCATGTGAAACAAGAGTTTTTTTCCTTCTCAATTTTAAGTATGTTGCACTGCTTACTAAAATTATACTTCGTAGGTTTCAAATCAAGCAAAATAATGCCAGAATATGCACAAAACATTAAAAACATCTATTCTTACTATCAAGTGTGTGAATCAACTGATACGTAGCTATTTCAACTTAACTAATAGTCTCAAGTTTGAGTTTTAAATGTGTAGCTGCATTAAATACTTGAAAGGTAAGATTTACTGTTCATAGTAGTCTTACCTGACTCAAACAAAATTGTCTCTCGTGAAAAATACCTGTAGTTTTGTACCCAAAAAAAAAAAAACACCTGCTCTTCACGGTGAAATTCAGGGTTAGTGGTTGAGGAAAAGGGGTTAGGAAGAAGGTAAAGTATCAACTTTAGTGGATCAGACACTGGGGGAGGGGGAGCTGAGGCAATTATGAATAGTGGGAAATTTATGGTTTGAACTTCGATTTCTGCTTTTAATATTTGATACATAGTTTATTAAAAATATTAATTATATTAATTATTATACTAAAAAACCTTTAATAAAAAAATTGAAATGAAATTATAAATTAATTAGTATTTAGGAAAAGACTATAATAAATAAGAGTATAGTTATAAAAAGAACTATTAATACTCTTTTATATTTTAAAATAATAAATATTTTTAAAACAAATTAAAACTTTTAAAGTAATAGATCATTTGAGACAAATCGAATTAAGACAGATGTACAACGATTTAAGATGTCCCTCTCCAAAATAAATTATGGTATAAAATCTTGGTGAAACTAATGTGCGTTATTATGAGGTGACAGAATGTTTGAAATTTTTGGTGAAATTAATTATAACTAAATAATATGTTAACGTAATAATGTTACTCTTACTCTTTATGATAACGTGCCATCGGAAAGCAATAGTAGGACCAATGCCCAAATCTATCTCTTTCTTACTCACATATATATCTGAATAATGCAGCAAAGAAATTATCATTGTATTTGGCAAATGTTTAGCTATTTAGTTTAATAAGAAAACCTAAGATGTGACAGAATAAAAAAAAGTTATCACATGCCAAGAAAGTATAACAAAATAATAATAATTTTGGAACCTTATTATCAGTAAAACGACCCACAAGAGAAAACAAAGATAGTAGGATCAAGGATTGTAGCAAGACAGATGAGCACAAAAGTCCCACCTTCAGTGTCATCCTTTGTTTGCATTGTCAAACAATATACATTGCACCTTATAGCTACTAGCTAGATATTAATTTTTTCAGATATTATTCTTTGGTCTACCGTAGAATTTTCCTTGGTGATATCACCATCAACACAATTTTTCTTTCTTTGGAATTCGGTGAATTTAATCCCATTTGCTAAACCATCTTTTCATTAATCTTCACTTTTCAGTCTCTACTCGATAAGTGACAATCTTCTGGAACATTATTTTTTGTCATTATCTACGATATCAGTTATCAACTATTACTACGAACACTATTTTTTGTTGCCGGAAATCTTTACTCAAATAATTTAATTGAACATGGTTTTGATGCTAAAGCACTATAACTTCTTATTTTATGTAAAGGCTGTGTAAATTGACTTGGAGATAGCTTCCACGAAATCTATGCCTTCCAAAACTCGTTTCCAACTTTGGTTCGTAAATCATCCTTTTTTTGAAAAACCCAGTTGGAAGTTAGAAATAAAGCTCTCTAAATACTAAAATCTATTTAAAAGATTGACATTTTTCAACAAAAGTTCTTTTATATATATGGATCTGAAAATCAAATCCCTAATTACATGTTTAAGAAAGATAGTTATCTGTCAATTTTATCACATAATGCTTAATTAGAATTGGGTAGAAACTCGCTCGTAATGGAAAAATTGCTTTCATATTTTCCACGTGTGGTTTTCAAAGGGTGGAGTCGTCCACCATTCTAAATTAGAACGTCGTAACAAAAATGACCTTATCCTCGGGTTGCTAGTAGATTATAAAACAAATTGTTTAATACTTTTGTTAATGGTTATGTATATTTTAATTGTTTTATATAAATTTGGATTGTTTCATTTGATAAGAGTTGTATTCTTTTTAATTATATTATTAATTTTTTTTTTAAATTCTCAAAAGCAATATCTATGATATTTATTATTTTTAAATACTTTTTAAGGTTTTTTTTTCATCATATTACCTATTACATTTATTATTATTTTTCTTTCCCTATCCTTCTCTCCTAAAATATATATACTTCAAAAAATGTGAAAAAAAATATTTTTCTAGATTTTATTTTGGATTACATTTTACTTTAATTAATGATCAATCATTGAAAATTTTATTTATTTATTTGTACAACAATAATAAATTCATATTTAAATGTTTAACAAGGAAATTTAAGAATTTAATAAGGTATTTGCCTTGTATTAAAATAAATATTGGTCACATAAAAATATTAATATTTATTTTTATTAAATATATAAATTAGATATATCAGTTTTTTTAACCTTTTAACAATATTGTTCAAAAAAAGTTATAAAATTAAATAACAAAATAATAAAAAATATGTGCATGCATGATGAGTGTTTCTAAAAATGTCATAACATTATGTGAATAATTGATATAATTTTTCTTTATTATAATACAATATTAATGTCTTATTATCTTTAATCTTATTTTTACAAGTTTTAATGAAAAATATGTTAATAGAGTTTAGAATTTAATTAAAATACATTGACAGTATAAATTTTTTTACACTATCAATTAATCATAGGTTTTTTTTTTACCAAAATAAATTAAAAAAATAATATTTCTTAAGGTACTATGCATTGAGCATTATTTACCAATATACATTGGTTTACTGTTACTCTAAGATTCCATCTCCCCGTGGCCGACTTGTCTCTAGCTTTCTATCTCTTTTTTAAATTGTCCCCCATGAAGTTCAGGTCTCCAATACCCGACTTCTTAGGGGGATGTTATCTTTTCTTTTTTCGGTTTTGTGAATTTGTTATTTATATTTATTCTAATTTTATTTTAATTATGAGTTAATTTTAATGTCCCAAATAAATTTGAAATAGTAGTTAAATAATATATTTAGTGGTTAATTAAAATGAGTACAATCAATGAAAATATCTAATAAGATGATTTATAATATTTGTTCATTTTGTAAAATGATTTTAATTTAATTTTAATTTTAATTATGAGGTAATTTTATGGAAAAAAAATTGAAATTGTGGTTAAATAAGTGGTTACTTTTTTAAAAAAAGTACAATAAAGGATTAAATTAATAAAAATTACATAAGAATAAAAATTATTAGGGCTGCCTTGACGTTTCAGCATGATTAGGACATTTATTTTTAGTATCTCTTGGTATGCGACATGCTGAACATCTTTTTGGTTGACCCCTTTCTCTGAGGTCCATTGCAGTATGTATGCGAGTTGATTTTGGGCATTCACTGATATTTCTACGCATAGTTAGATTGTGGGACAATTTCAATCCGTGATATGTTGGTCATGACCCTTTGTTGGGCAACATGTGGAACTTTCAGTTGTAGACGTTGGATACATAATGCATCAAGATCAGCCAATTGTTTATGACAAGAAAAATCAAACACGACAACATAGTCAAATCCGTCGAAATCCTTCATGTAGCAGGCGACCTCCATTGTGTGGAACTGGACACCATTATGGAGATTAAGTACCTCGTTTGTTGTAATATTTATTTAATTTATTCCAAGTAATTATTTTAATTATATTTGTCAATATTATTTTTGTCTTAATTTACCTAAACTAACAAACATAATACACATAATAATTAATTTAATTTGATTAAATAACTTTAATTAATAGAAATCTTCTTATTTGATATTTCTCTTGGTGGTACTAATTTTAATTAACCACTAAATATATTATTTAACCACAATTTTAATTTTTTTTAGCATTAAAATTAACCCATAATTAAAATAAAATTAGATTAAATATATATCACAAAATTGAAAAGAAAGAAAAAAAAGCCACTAAGCAGTCAAGTCTTGAGGATCCAAGCTTCATAGGGCATAATTCAAAAAAAGCATAAAAAGTAAAAGGGAGGTCAGTTCTTTGGGAGATGACATCTTATGTGAATAGTAAATCAGTGTATATTGGTAAATAATGTTTCATGGATAATAATTTAAAAAATATTTTTTTAATTTATTTTGGTAAAAAAGCCTTAATCATACATTGTCATGTCATTGAAAGTCATTGACTTTATTATACTATACTGTGGGAATTTTTGTGGGACCCAGCTGATTTATATTCACTCTAGTGTTGGGGTGAAATTCACTCCCTTATTTGTCAAAAAGACGTAATCACAATTATACCCTTCTTTCCTGTATTTCTTGTCCGAGCCTTCTCTCCCTCGATCTGATCCTCTTCCTTACACATTCTGATTCAGGTCTAATTGGTCTATTGAAAGTGTAAGTATAATTGTTGCTACAAATAAAAATTGTTACATCTTTTATTTATTTACTTTTCCATTCTGGTGCACATAAATAAATTATAAAATAGTAAAAACTAAGAGTATGTTTGATCTAACTTTTTTTTACCTTTTTTTTTTCTTAAAAGAAAAAGTTGGGTTAAACACATTTTATGAAAAACTCTTAAAAAGATAAGCTACTTATTTTGATAAAACAAAATTTGAAATAAAGTAGCTTATAATTAAGTTGGTAAGAGGAGCTTTTTTTCGACTTATAAGGAGTTTATTCATGCAGTCCTCTCATCGAATCTCAACACGACAAAAAAAGTCATTTTTGTAATTTTTCATTATTTTTTCAATTTGAGTGCTTCACCCACTTCCCTGTTCAATAATACTTTATTTTAATTATGTTTATTTATTGTAAGGTTTTAATTTATTTAATTTAGAAAATTAAAAATATTATTTTTTTAAATATTTTTAAATATTTTTCACATAAAATAAACGAACACTAATAACATGAGTAAATAATATAGTTAAATAAAATTTTTATATTTTAAAATATTTATAATTTTTATTCTTTAAATTTAATTCAGATGCCATATTATTTAAAAGCTTTTAATTTATAGTTAAGTTTTTGAATTCTTAATTACAACACTATTTTTATTAAATACTTTTCAGATTATTTATTAAATACTTTTTAATATACATTGACATTATTGAATTTTTTTAAAATAAATTTATTTTATCTTCTAAAAATATTATTAAACAATAATATAACGGTTTTTAAATATTTTAAATTTTTTATTTAATACTTAAATTTATTTAATTAATATTATATATAATAAAATAATTGTAAATTATCTTTAAAATTAATTTTTGTTAATTAAATTAATTTTTTACATTTTTAAAATAATTTTTTTAAAATATATTTATTACATGAAATAAAGAAAAAACGTTACTAAAATTTTTAAATAATATAGTTAAATAAAAATTTTATACTTAAAAATATTTATAATGTTTATTTCTTAAATTTAATTTATATTTGAGATTTTTTAATTTTAATTTGTCATTAAGTTTTTTCATTTTAATTATAACAATATATTTATTAAATACTTTTTCAATTATTTATTAAATACTATTTAATATATAAGTTGATTAAATTAATTTTACATAATTGTAACTCAAAATTAACTATACATAATATTTTTTTATTTCATCAATATATATATTATTTGAAACAATTAGTTTTAGGTAGATGTAAAATTTTAAATTTTTTTGCCAAACAACTTTTTTCTTAAAAGGAGCTTCAAATCTAAAAAAAAATATAAGTTATCAAACAACTTCTACTTTATTTTTAAAGCTCTTATTTTTAGCCTTAAATTTAAAGTAGCTTTTAAGTACAAAAACAAAGCTAGGCAAACATAACCTAAAAAAATGTAAAGAAGTGAGCCTAATACTACTTTCTATTTAATTGGAACGTGACGTGTGTTTTTTTTATAAAAAAAACTCATGATTTACAAAAGGGTAAACTTTATTATTAATTCAAAATAGGAGATGTTAGTTGACCAAAAGAAATAAATGAGACATATTATGTTATTATTATATTATTATAAGGATCAATTTGTCTTTTCATTATTTTGTCTAATTTTTTTTCTTCACTTTGCAATTTAACCAAACAAATGAATGGAAATTATTTCATTCCTTTCCTTTCTAATTCCATCAATTCAAATAATACAAAATTTCACTTAAATTTCATTTCTATTTTCCTCCTTTCTATTTCTTTCCTTCTCATTTCCTTTCTTATCCAAACAAAGTGTAAAAGTCAATATAGTGTTATTTCAATGTTTATTTTCTTTTTCAATTTTTAGTATGTTATATGTGTGAAATATTTATCGGTTTTACCAATGATTAATTTTTGCCGAAAAATCTAACTAATCACCTTTAGTGAGATATTCTCTTCTAACTACATTTTTTCATCCACATAACTCAAACTTGAAAACTTGCTTAAAGAATCCTAACCTAGTTTCATTCAAGCCAATGTAATATTGATTGTTATTTCAATGGCTAATAGTATAAAATCTGTGCTCTAATGGTAATCATATTATTTATTTAATTTAAATGTTTAATGTTTAATTAATGATATATTTAAATTTTATATGTTAAAAATTTTATAAACATATACAAGATAATATTATATATATATATATATGTGTGTGTGTGTGTGTGTGATGAGATGATTTTTAAAATTTTAAATACTTAAGTAAGGTTGAATTATTTTACTAGATAAAAAACAGTATTTTAATAAAATTACTAAAAATATTGAAATTTGAATTTTAAAAGCTAATTAAATTATATATTCATAAATCTTACATTTACGTAACTATCAATATTTAAAGCAACTAATCATAAGATACTATTTAGAAATATAAACATGCCAAATGGATTGTGAATTGAAATCATACTTGCATTATAAAATTGAAAATCATGTGAGTATTACATTATAAAAACTAATCAAGGAAAATTATTAGGAATATTAATTTTGACCACACATATGATTTTGGGAATGTTTGGATAGGTTTCTCAACAAGTATTTATAAAAAAAATAAAAAATAAAATAAATCAAACTTTTTTTATAAGTTAAAATCAACTTATATAATTTACCTTTTGGAGAAGTTCGACAAGAAAACTTTTATAAAAGTTGGACCGCATGAGTTTATTTTAATTTATGAGAAAAGTTTAATAATTTTTTTTCATATTTTCTTCTTTTATAAATATTTATTGAGAATTTTATCTAAACAAATCCTTTTTATATCACTAATAATTGAATACTTGAAAAGAAGAAAATGTTTATTAAATATTTGGATGAAACCTAATTAATCTAATTTAATATATACTTTTTTATCTTGTGTATTTAGTGTATAAGTTAAAAAAAATATTAAATACACACTCTTAAATATTTTAATTACTTAAACAATAAATATTTTTAAATATAATAAATATTATCTTTCTTGATGGATACTTATATTATTATTTACTTAACTTATACACTTGATGTATAAGATAAAAATTACTATTAAATTTTGTTTATGATAGAAGTGAAAATCATTTTAGCTTTATTTATAAAAAGAGTTTAAAGATAATATAACGAATTAACATGTTAAAACGTGGCATAATTTATTCGTTTCAAACTTGAAAGTAATCTATAATTATATCTTTTTATTAATTGTGTTATAATTATTAACACTATTACACTTTTCCTTCAACATTTTATATTAATTTATTTACAAATAAATATTTTCTCATTGTAAATATATTTTTATCTTATATTTTATTAAGAAATTATAATAATATTTTTTCCATTAAATGTAAAAAAATATAACTTAATATATTTTGTATTTATAATTTAATTTTACTATATAATGCACGGATGATGCATTGGTCTATTAAAGATGTGTATAATGATAATTTGTTGTTCATCGTGATAGTTTTATATTAGTTTTTTTTTTCCTAAACAGATGAAGGTAGAAAATAGATCTATCAACTAATTTCCAAGTAGAAATTTACATAACTCATGAAACGTTGAGATAAATTTGAAAACCAGTTAGTTTTTCGTAGAGAGGGAGAGAGAGAGTATTAATGTTAAAAGATTTAATTTAGATTTATAAATAATGTTTTAAAAATGAGTTTAAAAGATTTAATTTATTTGAGTGATAAGATAAAATTATTTTTAAAGTATATAAGTAAATATATTTTGTACGTCTCATGTTCAAAATGGAATTTTGTCAATAAAAACTTAGAAATTTGTCACATTCTTTAAAAAATTTTAATTACTGATAAATTGATCTTAAAAATTCAAATAATCATTCAAACATTATTAGTCTGGTTGAATTGGCACAAAAATGGAGTTGCATATTAACTGTGAATGTTGAATAATTTTTGAAAATTTTAAAACTAAGGGGGTATATTAGATTGAGAATTTAAAGGATTTAAAAAAAAAATTGTGATAAAAAAAGTCTTGTAGTATTCAATTAAGACTTTTTAATAATATAAATAAGTTTTATGGTATTCAATCAAGACTATCAGGATATTTTGAAAAAGGTAACAAAATCGGGTGATATTCAATTGAGATCTTTTATTACATACAAAAAGTCTTTTGGTATTTAAAAACATACAAATTTTGATGAATTATTTTGTAAGCAAGATTTTGTGTGACTTTTCAATAGGATGTATAAATATCACACTCATCCAACAATCCCACCCAAACCCTTGAGACTTTTCTACTCTCTCATTCTTTATTTTTTTTACCGTTGTCAGACTTTTTTTTCTCCCATCACACATAATTCTTTCTCTCTTCGTTGAAGGCAGTGTGGATGTTGATATAGTACTTGGTCATCTCTTTCTTTTAATCCTACATGTCTTCTCTACAATTAGGTAATTCAGTGTGTATATCACTAGAAAGATAATGTTAAAAATGCATAAAAAAAAAAAATCGTGCATCACCAATGCCAATCACACATTCACACCCTGGTCCCAACATAAATAATAGGACTTTGTTTTAGCTTCGAATAAAATAATGTGCTCTACGTAAGTTATGGGGACTTCATGTTCCTTAATATTATTCAAAATCCCCCCAATAAAATTATTAGGAAGTTCAAGCATTTTTTTTTCCTTCTCATGGTAAAGTGCTTTATTTGTTTGTTCTTGAACACTTCTTATTGTTTAGATAACAATTGCATGTACTTATAGATCGACAGTTCTTCAATAGTAAGTAGCACTATGTACTATGATATGTTATGTAATTGAGGTATTAAAAGAGCTTCAGACGGTAATAAAATGGTTAGGCAATAAGTAATAATTTATTCTATGTATTAGAAAACAAATATTTTTATTTTGAAAAATTAGTAGGACATGAAGTTAAAATCAATTATCTATTAAAAAAATTAGAAAAATTGCATTGGTTTTGCTTTTTTTTAATCCAAACCTTATCAATTTTTTGTTAATTTTTTATTGACTCTTGTAACTTTGAATGTTTTCTAAAAATTCAATGAGGTTCTTTCAAATCTTATAAATCTATAAAGTCCTTTTAAATCTTATAAATTCTTATGATATAAATCCATTAAAATCTAAACTATAAAATCTTGATTATAAAAGTCTTTTAAAAAAAATCTTATAAATTATTGCATTCTTGCATAATCTTTTAAAATCTATAAGAATTTTTTATGTCAAAATAGTCTTTTAAAATTCCAATCTAATACACCCCCTAAGTTTTGAGTAAGTAGATCTAATTTAATAAAAAAAAAGGTAAAAAATTATTTATTAACAATAATTTTAAGCATACAAAAAAAAAATTAAAACATCTTTATATTTATACTTTAAAAACAATTTTATTTTATAATATATACTATTCATGTAAAATTTATTTTGTACATTTAATTTTAAAATATTTTAATATGAAATATTATAAAATTATTTCTTTGGGTTAGTGTGCAACTAATTACCTTACATTGTGATGACAATTAGACTCAAATTTAATAAATATTTACAAAAATTATTTATAATAAATAAAATTTTAACCAATTAAATAGGTTTGATTTGAGTGTAGCTAGTTATTCCATAAATTTTATGTATATAAGTGTGGCTCTAAATATTATAGTGCCCAACATACACACAATAACCAACATGTCATTGGTCCAAATAGTACAAGACTCGGATCTCTTAAGTAAGATCACGGCTTGAACCTTGTAGATGGAAAAAAAATGTAGTTGGAAGGAGAGACCCCACTAAAGATAGTCAACCGAGTTTTCTAACAGAGATTAGTAATCAACAAAATCGACTGATTTTTTTTTACCCAAAAAAATCACATAATATATTTACATATTTATTATATTCTACAATTTGAATTTAAAAAATATTTAAATAGTTTTTATTGACTTAAATATTATACTGTTAATTAATACTTTTATTTTCGTATTTTTATAATTAATTCAATATTAAAACCATTTTTCACTTTTATTGGTTTATTAGAAAAGGTATATTAAATATTCTATTTGATTAAAATATAAGTAATAGATGTAAATATGAGTTTATAAATATTTATTGAATATGTACATAAATACTAAACTTTCCACGAGCATTAAAATAAGTTTGAATAAAGATTTTTTTTTTCATAAAAAATGGCAGATATTCTTTTTAAGAGAAGTGCTTTTTAAACAATAAAAATGAACAACTAAATATTTTTTTGATTTTGAAAAGTACTTTTGAGATACATATATATTAAGAAGATAAAAAATAAAAAAATAGAAATAATTGTATATGATATTATGTATAATATTATTTTTTTATGTTCAAATAACAAAGTTGCATATATACAAATACAGATATAAGTTATTTAAATATTAATAAAATTTGATATCGAGAAATATTGTATTTGTTCTGACCATTGAAATTTATTAATAAAAATTTATATTATAATAATATATTTTGTATGATTGAGACATCTCTCTCTCTCTTTTTTAACGAATGAGATCTCTTGTTGATTGGTGCGAGAGCAAATGAAAATGTCATTGGAAAATGGAAAGCATGTAAACTCGTAATATTATTTGTGTCTACTGTCTAGCTTCCACGTGATTTGAGACTCATCCAAAGTCCAAACATATATAAAAAGACGTGACAAGAGAAAATTGACTGAGAAAAGTATGGAAGAAAGGAAATAAAATGAATCTATCAACAAAAAAATGGAGAGAAAATGTGAATAGTAACGTATTTTTTAATTAAAGAGAAAAAGGATAATAATTGACTTTTAATTTTAAATTTCAATTTTGTTTTTCCCTTTCTTTGTCATTTTCCTTAGAAGGAACAAAGAGAACTCTCACCGAAAACAAATCACAGAACAGAGGAGCGGGCATTTTGTAGTAGTAATTATTATCAGAGAGTAATAATTCTCTTCGCATCACTCATGTTCATTGTACACATATTAATTTTTTTATTTCTATTCTTATTATATCACATCATTAGTTATATTAATTATTTATCATTTTATTTTTATCTTTTTATGGTTTTTTTAGACACCATATGTATCTTCTTTTTTTTATAAATTACATATAAGAGACAATTTTATTTGAACCGAATATGAATATGACTATTAGAAGTAATAAAACTTTTTCTTTAAATATTTAACACAACTATATATCTAAAATTCAAACTCAAAATCATTAATTAAAATAAAATAACCTTATATCAATTAATTCACACCTTTTCTTTATAGTTGTATACATTCATCGAGTAATCAACCCAACATAATATATATATATATATATATATATATATATATATATATATATATATATATATATGGGATTCACTAATATACACACACTTATTTTTTAATTAGAATACGTTAACAAACTACATCATAGGTGTATTTTAAGATACATTATAGTTATAACTTACCAACTTATTCTAACTAAAAAACAAGTGTGTGTACGTTAGCAAACCCCACAAGCATTTGTTAACGTACAAAACATTTGTTTTTTAGATGAAGTACGTTAGCAACGTATATCGTTGATGTGTTTTAAGATATATTATAGTTATAACTTGTTAACATATTTCAACTAAAAAATAAATGTATGTATATTAACAAATCCTTTTATATATATATATAGAAAAATAAAAATAATATAACTCATAATGCTGAAAATTTTAATGATGTTAAAAATAAAGGGTACTTTTTATAAGAATACATATTTACCAAGTATAACTAATCAAAATTATTAAACTAATTTTAATAAACTTTATTATTATTATTTTAATTTATTTTTAGTTTTTAATTCATCATATATTTTTTTTTTGCTGACATTAATTAATCATATTTAAAGTATATAATTAAGGGGGCCTTTAATATACCCATTCCTTCCGCCGTTGCCACTGCCAGTGTGGTAGCTTCGCACTCTGCACGTGATTTCACCACTTTCCCATTCAATCGCTGCTAACCTATGAGAATTTTTAATGTGATGCTGATATTTTAAGCAAGATCCAATAAATTTTTAACAACTTTTCCTTACATTTGCAAAAGGGAGCCCTCGCTTTTAATAAACTTTATGAATAATTCTTATATAAAAAAAAACTTTATGAATAATAATAACGATAATATATAACCACTCACCTTAACCATTGGAGTCATAACTATGATGTTGATGATTAGGATCCGTTTGGTTTATAATTTGAACCAATTTTTTACATTATGGACATGTTTTAATATAAAATTTATTATTAAGTTAATTTATATATATATATATATATATATATAAATTATATTTGATGATTAATAATTACTTTTATAAACTAATTTTAACAAAATTTAAAACAAAGGGATTTTTTTACCCCCAAGAACCCATGGCTACCCTTTTTCTTTTTTTTTTTCCATCCCCTATAACATATCATCTCCAATTCTTTTAACATAATATAACTCTTGAAACCGACGGGGATTCTTTATTTCTTTGTATGAGTCCACGAAAGTAGAAAACCAGTTGAGCAAACACCCTGAAAACTGAGCATCATCTAAACCCAACAACATAGCAAAAGCAAGGCCAGTGTTAGGCTTTTACGTTTGAGTTATTATAAATATGCATTTATTTTTTATTTTCTTTTGTCCCATTTTAATTTTTTTTAAATCTTTCTCTCTCTCTCTCTCTCTCTTTTATTACATCCATTATTTTCTCCTTTCACACTTTTCTTTTTCCTTCTTATATCTCTTTTTCTTCTATTCCAATCCACAATGAGGACATTAGTATTTTCCTTTACTTTTTGTGGCGAATGCCTTGAGCTCTTGACTTTAGCTTTCGCTTATATAATATAATAATTTAGTCAATAATTTTAGTTCTTTCAAAGTAAACAGTATATTTAAAAAAAGTATAATTTTAATTATTGATAAAAAGTATTACAGTTAAGATTTTAAATTTTTTCATAGCTTATATATATTTTATCATAATTTTAATCAATATATTTTAATAAAATATTGAAACTATATTTTATTGTTAAAATACATCTAATAACATTAGAGCTAAATCATATTGAATGTATATCTGTATAATTATTATTTAATATTTTTTCCTCCTATTTTTTCCTTTCTTTCTTGCAATATATACATTTCAAAATACGTGAAAAAACATTTTTCAAAATTTTATTTAGGATTATATTTATATTAATAACAAATTCGTATTTAAATGATTAAAAGATAATTTAAGAATTTAATAAAGTATCATAAATCAAAATAAATATTAGTCACATGAAAATATTAATATTTACTTTTTATTTCCATTAAATATATAAATTAGATATATTAATTTTCTTAATCTTTTCAAGAAAATAATTATTAAAAAATAAAATAATAAAAATTATGTACATGCATGATAAATGTTTAAAAAAGATCTTAACATTACTTAATTAATTGATATTTTTTATTATAATATAATATTTATTAGTCTTATCATCATTAATCTCATTATTACAAGTTTTAATAGAAAAAATATTTAAATAACATTTATTTGGTTTAAATTCTTAATGTTCAATTATTAATGTATTTTAATTTTATAAGTCAAAAAATTATAAATATATAAAAGATAATACATTAAATAGAAATCCTATATTATATATACGAGAAGATTATTTTTGAAATTTTAAATATTTAATTGAGGTTGAAAATTTTAGTTAGATAAAAATATTTTTTAACAAAATAACTAAAAAATATTAAAATTTGAACATTACAAATTGATTAAGATATATATTTATAAATATCAGATTTAACTATTAATGTTTAAAGGTAATTATTCATAATATGTTATTTAGAAATTAGAAGTATAAACATATAAATTGAAATGCGAACTAAAACTATATTTGCATTATTGAAATTGAAAATCATATCTAGGTATTACATTATTAAAATTATAAGAGAAATGAAATTATTAGAAATATTAATTTTGACTACACATATAGTTTTAAATATCATCAATAATTGAATATATAAAAATAAAAATTTTATTAAATATTTGGATAAAATTTAATTAATCTAGTTTAATTATACATTTTTTACTTTGTGTATTTAGTACATAAGTTAAAATACATTAAATACACACTCTTAAATACTTTTAATCAGTTAAACAATAAATATTGAATTTTTTGAATATTATAAATATTTATTTTCCAATAAAAAATTATTCTTTTATTTACTTAATCTATGCACTTAATGTACAAAATAAAAAATTGTTGACAAATTTTGTTTGTGACAAAAGTAAAAACCACTTGAATTTTATTTATAACAGAAGTTAAAAAAAAAAATTATGAAATTTCTTGTTAAAACACTGTATACAAATTCATTTCAAAGTAACCAATGATTATAACTTTTTTTATTAATTGTGTTATAACTTATAATTATTAATACTCTTACACTTTATCTTAATATTTTAGATTTATTTATCAATAAATTATTTCCTCACTATAATAATATGTTGTCATTATGATCGTTTTTATATTAGTATTCTTAACAGATATAGGTAGAAAATAGATCAATCAACTAAATTCCAAGTAGAAATTTTCATATTACTCATAAAATGCTGAGATAGTTTTTGTACATTAGAGTACCTTCAATTGGAATGGCGGAATGCTGAGTTGTGTGTTTCCCAGCTGAAGTACATAAAGAGGTTTGTCAAGTGGCAGAACGTTTTTTCTGTAAGAATCAAGTTTTTACCATTAAATTAATAGTTTTATTGCTTGGAAAAAAGAGGGAAAATTAACTAAATGAAATTGCTCGATATAATCCCAAAAGAGAACCAAAAATCAACAATCAAAAAACCAAATTTGAATTTAACAAATAAAAGGAGAAAAAAAATCTCCAAACATTTACATGAACTCCACCACTAGATTCACCATTGAAAGCACGAATCAATTTTTTTTTATTTTAAAATTTTCATTTTAAGTATACAATTCTCAAAATTTTTAAAACATGTTTATATTTATACTATAAAAATAATTTTATTTTAAAATGTTTACTATTTAAATAGAATTCATGTTATAAATTTAATTTATTTTTTTATGTTAAATACAATAAAATTATTTCTTCTGAGTTACTGTACGACTTTCTTCACACAAAATTAAAATTAGATTAACAGATTCAAATTCAATTAATATCTACAATAATTAGGGTTTTAATCAATTAAGTATGTTTGAATTTGAGTTTAGATAGTTATTTGAAGATTTTGATGTATATAAAAGCAGGTCAAGCTATTGTAGTACTCAACATACACATAATCATATATTTTCATATTTGTTATAATTAGGGACGGCAGACTAACTGCCTATTACTTGTCATGTTGGATAAAAATATGCCTCATGCTTGTTTTCATAGGATACTTGTGGATTTTATCAAAATCTACAAGTATTTCATGGATATTTATTAAAAAATAAAAAATAGCTTAAAAAACACATTAACAATAATTTTTAGTTATTCTCACAGTTTTTAAAAATATAATTAAAGGCCAAAAAACCTAAACAAGATACTTTTGTTAATTAATATTAAGTAAAAATAGCTTAGGAATAAAGATAGTATTATATATTTAAGTAATTTTACAATAATGGGTACTCGCAAGTATAGACACTTTGATATCTGCCCCTACCCCATTAATAAACGGTAGTGAAAATATTTGTTTAAATTATCTATAGATACCCATTTAAATATTCATCTTCTATCTGTTACGTATTTTACTAGAGGGTACAAATATATTTGCCATACCTAGTTATGATTCAAAATTTGAATTTAAAAAATCTCAAAATATTTTTAATTAAGTTTAATATTGTACTTTTAATTAATACTTATATTTGGATATTTTATAATTAATTTAATATTGATAATGATATTTTGATTTTACTAATTTATTAGAAAATATATATTAAAATATTCTATTTAATTATAATATAATAATAAATCTTTTTTGGTAAAGACCCAAAGTATCCTTCATGAGAGGCAATTTTATTTGAACTGAGTAGGACCATTGGAAGTAATAAAACTCTCCCTCTAAATATTTAATGCAGTTGCATATCTAGGATTTAAACTTGAAACATCTAGTCAAGCTAAAACAACCCCACGTTAGTTGACCATGTACTTGATGGTATATAAATAATAAATCTAAATATGAGTATATAAATATTGATTAAATATGTACATAAATACTACCTTGGTCCCTATATATAACTCTTTTTTGAAATTTGCTTGTCCATTTTTATAAGCTTTCTCCAAATTGTCTCTTGCATTAATTATTTTTTGACCAAAATACTCTTAATTACTTTACAATTTTTGTAGTCAACAAACAATAAATACTATAAATTAATAAGATAAACTCATTCTCTCTTGTGAGAATTGGAGAAGATGACTAACACACATTAATGAATTAGATAGAAAGAGTGAGATTATAAGTCCAATAATCCTAAGGGTAATTTTGAAAAAATAATACAAATTGTTTACAAATTATATTACTACCTATATTAACCAACTTTCTTGATTCCTATGAATTAATTAAAAGAGTCTTATATATACATTTTTGGAAATAATTCAAATTTTCAATTTCAAATATTTAGGATTTTGTTTAGATTTAAAAATATTATATTTATTTTAGAGATTAATTTGTTTATTCTTTTAATATTAGGATGTAATTTGTATAAATAAGGGTTATTGAAATGAGGAGAACTGTTCATCCTAAAAAGGAGGTCACCACTCTAACTGAGATGGGGAAGAGGTTATATGAAGGAAGGATTTTTCAAAATTGTCATAAAACTTGTAATGGAGTGTAATCTTGTTTGAGAAAATAAGTAAATATAAGATGTTATTGTGAACATAAAAAGATGTGTCAAACCACATTATATTATGTGCGTTCCATATTTGATCTTCATTGTGCGTGAGGGGTTTGTTTTTCCCAGTAATAGGGAAGGAAGTAATACTAAAATTGTTACTAGCATTAATATAACTCTAAATAAGGATCCTTTATCATATAAATATGCAGAATTTTTTCTTAAGAAAATTTTCTTTTTGATTTTGAAATGTATTTTTAAGATACATATATATGAAAAAGATTAAAAAATTAAGAGAAATAAGAGCCCGTTTGGTGGTCATGATAGGATAGGATAAGATAGAATATGACAGCAAGATAAGAATAGGATAAGATAAGAGCAAGATAAACTATAATTTTATCTAATGTTTGGTATACACCACATAACAAACTAGATAATGATAGGATAAAATATAAAATATGTTCAAATGACAAAATTACTATTTTGTTAAAATTACATATAATTTTCTAGAAAGTAACTTTTAATTTTTATGAAAAATATAATTTTAACTAAAGTATACAATATTTGTTTATTCATGTAGTTACTTTTCTTAAAATTTAAAAAAATATATATAAAAATTTTAAAATTATAATTATTATTCAAATATTTTTCTTTAAAATATTTAAATATCAATTAATTAATTTTAATATTTTAATTATTAATATACTTTAAATTTATATACAAAATTATTATAAATATATATATAATAAAAAATATATATAATAAATATAATATATAGTTATATATTAATTTATATATATTACTATATATTATATATATTTTGTCATTATATATATATATATATTATAATATATATCATCATATATTATATATAAATCTTATATATATTTTTCACAATAATATTATATCTATTTATATATAATTATATATAATATTTATTATAATATAACTATCTATCAATAAGTATATATAATTATTTGTAATTATATATATACAAATTTTATATAATAAAAAATATTATATATATGCAAATATATTATTATATATATAATTATATACAATATTTATTATAATATTTAACATATTACATAATATATAGAGAGAGAAAACAAGAGAGATCTTATCCTATCTGATTGCTTCCTAACCCAGCTTTTTTCTCAGGATAAGAAATACATTACAGCAACAGATAGGATAAGAGATAGAATAGTGTAATCATATCCTGTTGGGTCAACAAACGATGGATTACAATAGAATAAGATATTTATCCTATTCTATCCTGGCCACCAAACAGGCCCTAAAAGTAATTATATATAATATCATATATGATGTCAAATTTTTTATGTTTAAGCAATAAAATTGCATATACACAAATATACATATAATTTTTTTTAACCCAAATCCTATTTATTTACATCCAGTTAGGATTTTCTCAAATATAAAATTCGTTATAGAGAAATATTGTATTTGATCTGACCACTGAAATTTCTTAAAATATATTATTAATAAAACTTTATATCATGATACTATATTTTTTATAAATGAGATCTCTCGTTGATGCCAGTAGCTAGAGACTTATCTAAAACGAGAAATTATTAAGTGGTTTGAGACAATTATAGATTAATATCCATATGAGTTATGAAGTCTGTTTTAACCCTGGTCACCTCTAATTGTATTGGGGTCGTTCATGCAAAAAAAAATATAAAATAAAAATAAAAATCGTTCGAAAATGAAAAAGTGTATGATTAAGGGGACCTTTAGTATACCCTTTCCTTCTGCCGCTGCCAGTGTGGTAGCTCTGCACGTGATTTCATCACTTTCCTATCCGTTATTCAATCACAGCTAAACCAACCTGCCAGAATTTTTAAATTGATGACTAAAGAAAGAAAGAGACATATGTAAAAATCTTAGAAAAGTTTTAACGACTTCTTCTTCTTTTGTTGGCAAAAGCCAAAAGCAGACTGGGGCCTTCCTATTAAAGCACTTTATATGTGAATAATAACCACAATATGTAAGCACTCACGACGTTAACCATTGACCGTGATTGATGTTGATGCCATGTAAACTTTATGATTAAGATTAATTTAAATATATATCCAATTATATTTAGTGATTAAAAATAAATTTTAGTACAATAATTTTACCAAAAATTTAGAACAAAGGGAATCTTCCAAGTTGAACTCTTTTATCTCCTTAATTATATATACTTTCAGTTTCGAACGATTCTAGCACAACTACGAAGCTTATTAAATACGATTAATTGAAAAGGATAAAGTATATTTACATAATAATAAAATATAAAAAATCATTGAAATTATTTCATTATTATATTAAATATTTGATTAATTATAATTGGTAAATACGTGTTCTTAAAAAAATATTTTTCTTTTTAATATAATTTAAAAATACTTTTCTAAGATAGATATTAATTAAGTGTTTTCCCCTTTGCTAATCTATGATTATATTGGACAAGAATATTTCGTAAGCTAGCTAAAAGTCAAAAAGGCTAGTTAAAAACTAAACAATTAATTTTTAGTTGAGAACTATTAAGTTAACTTATTAAATTAAAAATATTAGGTAAAATTAAGCGTTGAATTGATTAAGAAATTTAAAATCGCATAAAAAAATATTTTTTAGACAAAAACAGGTAATTATAGTGTTAGGTTCTTAAGATATATTTAAACTTCATCATTTTTGTGTTCGAGGATCAAATGTGCTGGACAAAAATTAAAATAAATAATGTAATAATAAAGGAGGTGATAATTAGAAATTTTAATAAAATATCGAAGATAGAAATGAAAACAAATCTTATTAGCTTAAATGTTAGAATCTAAAATATGAAATAAAATTGCTTGCCAAATATTTTTATTTCGATTAAACAAGTTTATAAACTTGTATAGATTATAAATTACTCGAAATGACTTAACTTACCAAATACACTGTAAGTTTGTAAGATAATTTCAACAACAGAAGATTATTGTTAACAAAATTCAAAAAAATTAGTTAAAAATCCATTCTCTTGTTGCATTAAACTGTAAGATTTTAAAATAAAAGTAATTAAAGTAAATTATACTCACACTTCTTGAGATTTTTTTTCCAGATTACATATAACTAGTACATTAGCCTATGCATTGCACAAAATAAATATTTATTTTATATAACTTAAATTTATAATAAATAAATATTTCTGAATATATAAATTATATTATAATTAAAATTTGTAATTAAACATAAAAATTATATTTTAAATTTATAATAAACAATTATTGTAATACAATGTTAATTTTTAATTATTGATAATTTCTTTCAAAAAAATATTGAAATTCAATTTAGAACTAAAATTATTGAAAATTATAGATTAAAAGAGATAAGTGGTTAAAAAAATTCCTAAAAACACTTTCATTGAAGAATGACAGCTAAAAACATTCTCGTTGAAAAATAGTAACTAAAAACACTCTCGTTCAAAATAATTGCTCTCATTTAATATATAGGGTGGATTCCTCTACTTTTTTAACGTTTACAACAACCTCTCTTATAAAGGTACACGATGTAATGTTTTATAAATAATTAAGGGAATTAATGTAATATATAAGAAATGTCAGTGTAATGTTTTTTAAACAATTAAGGAGTTTAGTGTAGGGATAAAAAAAAGGGGATATCGTGTGCAATTTGAAAAAATATCAGGGAGTATCAATGTAATTTACTCAAGTAATTATAAAGGTTGTTATAGTGAGAAGACCATTTTTATATTAGATTAAGAGGAAAAAATTTGAGCTATACAATTATACATATATGATCGAAATTTATCGTCATGTGATGATACGACTTTAAAAAACTCGCATAACTTGCATGTTTTTATTCTTAACCATTAACATCAAGATTTAATAATTAATATTTATTTTTCTTACTCTTTTATAAAAAAAAATGACTTTCTCATTAAATACATATATCATGTGAGAGTCTGAGATGAACGAATCTCAAGACTTGACCATATAATTCAAATAAATAATTAAGATTAAAATTAAATAAAACAATTTTTTTGGCATTAAATGATTATTTAGTCAAAATTAACTATTTTAAGTTCGCACTAGATACGTGTGTATATTATTCACTGTCATTACAGTGATGTTACATTATTCAGTAAAAGAAAAATGTTATTTCGCAGTATACCAAAAACAAGTTTATGCGTTGCAGAAGTAGATAATGATTAATGAATATTATTATATACCAAAACATTAGTCTTTTAGTAAATGCTTATCAGGATACTCACAAGAAAACTGTAAGTAAAGATTATAACACGGCATCTTCCATTCTTTCAATAATTAATCAATATAATATAACTCTTGAAACAGAGAGATTCTTTGTATGAGTCCACGAAAGTAGAAAACCGGTTGAACAAACACTATGAAAAAGTGAGCATCATCCAAACCCAATAGAGAAAAAGCGAGAGCAATGTTCGGTTTTTATAATGAATGCTTCCTGACTTTGGTTTCGCTTATATAATAATAATAATTTAGTCAACAATTAGTGCTTTTAAAGTAAATAAGTGTATACCAACATGCCGTTGATTTGAGTTGAACTTGGTTTAGATTTTTTAAGCAAGGTTTTATGTTCAAGTCTTGTAGATGAAAAAAAATATGGTTGAGAAGGGAGATCCCACTAAATGGCCAACCAAGTTCTGCAGTGAAAAGTAGTCATCAACAAAGCTAATAGATATTTTGTTTTAATAACATGGTTACAAAAAAAAGAAGTAAATAAGTGTATTTTAAAAGATAAGGCATATTTTTAATTATTAATTAAAAAATTAACAATTAAATTTTAAAACTTTAATAATTTATTATATATTATTATCACCTTAATTATTACTTTTTAATCAATAACTATGACTATATTTTATAGTAAAAATACATCTAATAACATTATAGCTAACATTAAATTTAAACTTAAAATCTCATACAAATTACTTAAATTCCCTACTATTAGGTTCATAGATTGATCCCAATTAGGGGTGGCAAAGTGGGCTGGCCCCGCCAGTCCGCCAAAAAAATGGTAGGGCAGGTTCGACAAGTCAGCCCACCAACCTGCCTCAACCCGCCCCGTTCAACCTGCCAACTCGGCAGGCTACTGGCGGGGCGGGGTGTGTTGGCCCATCAGGCCATATTTTTTTTACAAAAATTTATGTTGCTTTTAGTTTTAGGTTTCTAATTGTAACTTTCTATTGTTTGTATTGCCCTTCCGTTCATTGCGCATACGCATACACTATTGCTTGTGGATTTTAGTTATATTATTCATTAATTTGTTCTAGCATATATGTATAAAAAGGAACAATTTGTTTTTTATTTTAGAATTTTGAAGAAAGATAGAGTATCAAAATTGTCTATTGGGAGTTCACAACTTCACTTGGATCTATCATAATTAAATTAAAGTTTTTATTTCTTTTGATGTTTTTACTTCATGGAAGCATTAATGAGTTTTTTTTCATTTTTTTTAATTTCTAGTGGGCCAGCCTGCCAGCCCATCCCTAAAATAGGGCGGGCTAGAAGACTCAACCCGTCGTCAACAAGCAGCCCAGCCCGCCCCAACCCGTTTTTGGCTAGCTGCGGTGGAGCAAGCCAGCCCTCTTTGTCACCCCTAATCCTAATGAGTCAAAAACAATATAACTTAAAATGATATAATTTAATTGATTTATATATTCTTTTAAAGTTTGAACTTCAAGATGAATGTCACCGGACAACTAATAGTGTGTTTGTTTAAACGTTGAAAACACTTAAATGTCAGTTTGAGCCAATTCATCAAAACACATACTTCTTTGTTTGAATGCTTTGAAAGTTGTGACACTTGCAAACTAAACACACATATAATAGGTGTTTTCTTAAAATGTTGAAAAATATTTTCTTAATAAATTAATATATGCAATGTTCATTATCACATCCAACTTTCACATAATAGATTAAATTTCATTTAATATTATTTTTATCTTTCAGTAATTATTTCTATTATATTTACATTAATTATGCATTCATATTATAGATAGATAAATAAATAAATAGTAAAATTAGTGATTTGGTCCTTTAACTTTATTTGTTTTTTCAGTTTGATTTTTTAGTTTTTTAGTTTTATTTTAAATCTTTATCTATTTGTTTGATTTTAATTTAGTCCAATTTATTAATTACAAAGGCCACTATAATTAACAAAAAAAAACCATTTTTTGACTGTCAAAAACTGTCATAATTAATAAATTGGACAAAATTAAAATCAAATAAAAAGATAAAGAACTAGTATAAAATGAAAAAAATATATTAAGAGACTAAATTAAAAAAATAATAAATTAGCAAATTACTAATTTTGCCTAAATAAATAGGCAGAGAGAGACCGAGAGCATCTCGTACATGGAAAAAAGTTTAAAAAATGTTTATGTCTTTTTAATTTGTATTCTCTTTGTATCAATAATGGAAAGATTTAAAAAGTCGTAGAGACTTTTCATTTCTATTTATATATTATAAATATTCTTTTTCAAAATTTGTGACATGTTTAATTTTGATTTCGAATAGAACATCCTTCCTTTCCCTAAACTTTAGTTCATCAAATCAAACGATAATTAATCTAAGGATCCGTTTGGTGGTCAAGACATAATAGGATAACTATCCTATTCTGTTGTAATCCGTTGTTTGCTGTGATAATAGAATATGATAACATTATCCTACCTCTTATCCTATTCTTTTGTTCCAGTGTATTTCTTATCTTGAGGGGGAGCTGGATTAGGAAACAATAGGATATGATAAACTCTCTCTCACCCCCCCCCCCCCCCCCCCCCCCTCTCTCTCTCTCTTTATATATATATATATATATATAATATAACAAAAAATATAATAAATATAATATATAGTAATAATAATAATAATTTTGACATGCAAAATTTAAAGTATGTTATTAATTAAAATATTAAAAATTAAATAATTACTATTCAAATATTTTTTAAAGAAATTTATTTGAATAATAATTATAATTTTAAAAATCTTATATATTTTTTTTATAATTTTAAGAAAATAAACTATATAAATAAAAAATAATATTGTATACTTTAGTTAAAATTATATATTTTTTTGTAAAAATTTAAAAAATTAAATTAAAAATTACTTTTAAAAAATTATATGTAATTTTACGAAACAGTGATTTTGTTATTTGAACATAATTTATATTTTATTCTATCCTTACCTTATTTGTTATCTGGTGTGCATCAGACATTGGATAAACTCTTATCTTATCCTGTTCTTATCTTGCTCTTATATCTTATCATATTCTATCATATTCTGACCACTAAACAAGCCCTAAAAGTTATCAAATTCTGGATTAGGAAAAACCATTCAATTCTAATATATTCAATTATATTCTAATGATCTACTCGTATTCGATAGAGCGGTCATTATTCTGTAAATCGAATGTAACACGAATACTTTTATTATTTAATTTAATATTTTATATGTTAAATTAATGGTTGGAAATATGCATGTTAGGTATATGTAACATTTCTCTTCAGTTATCCGGTTATCCCCAGAGAGAGAAACCGAGGAGTAGGTTTGAATAAGTTTATTAAGTTTTGTTATGATACTTATTTATAATACTAGTATTTTAACTTGTGCATTATACAGAATAAATATTTATTTTATATAACTTAAATTTATAATACATAAGTACTTTTGAATATATAAATTATATTATAATTAAAATTTGTAATAAATAAATATTTTTGAACATATAAATTATATTTTAAATTTATAATAAACAATTATTGTAATATAATGTTAATTTTTAATTATTAATATTTTTTTAAAAAATATTAAAATTTAATTTAAAACTAAAGATATTGAAAATAATAGATTGAAAGAGATATAAGGTTAGGAAATTTCTAAAAATGTTCTCATTGAAAAATAACAGTTAAAAACGTTCTTGTTGAAGAATAGCAGCTAAAAACACTTTAGTTCAAGATAGCTATTATCATTTAATATATAGGGTGAATTTTTTAGAAGTTACTCTTATTTTAGTTTATGAAAAAAATAATTATTAAGAATAATTATTTATAGTATCTTTATAGATTTTAATTCTCAAAAAATCTAATTATCGTCAGATTTTTAGATATATATAAAATAATTAATAAAAACACTTTTATTATAAAAAATGCAAACATATGAACCCTATGTCTAATGATCAAAATGAATACGCTCACATTCGAAGATAAGGTGCAGCTTTAGATTAATTTATTTTGACTATACGATAGTTTTTAATAACTTTTTTGAATATTGAAAAAAAAAAGTTATTTGTCCAATTTTAAGTCAAAACAAAATGCACTGAAACATTAAATATGATTTTACTGTAACCTAATGACTGTAACCTTATATATGAAAAATATTAGAAGCATATTTTCATTATTAATTGTTTTTCATGTATATCATGAATCTCATGTGAATCTTACGCTGACTGTCTTTTTTTTAATTCATTTCTTTTTTTGTTATTCATCTTACATTGACTGTCTAATTATCTTTTGAAAAATGCTGAACAATACCAATTTTTGTTTAAATATTTAACATTTTTTTTTATAATTGATTTGTTTATTTACTATAAGTTATTCCCACCGTATTGTTTCATTCAAACATCATTTGCTCTTATCTAGATAGTTTAAGTCTTTATTCTAACCTAAAAAAAAAAAAAGTCCTTATTTTAAAAGACGTGATAATTTTGTATAGATTTTCCTTCTCATACAATTGTATATATATATATATATATATATATATATATAATGACTTATGTTTTATAAGCTTTTTTATTAAATTAATTCTATATTTTTAATTATTTATCCATTTCTAAAAGGAAAACTTTTAATTAATACTTAAACTTTTAGAATTAACATTAATTATCATTGGACATTTTTAAACTACTATTAAAATAACATCCTACTAATTGACCCAAATTTTCATATCTTTTGCTATTAAAGTAATTAAACTATTTTTTAATATCTTTTAAAATTTCAAAACCTGTTTTAAATTTTAATTAATATTTTATCACCAATAAAATAATTTTCATCATTGTATACGCACACACACACACACATATATATATATAGAGAGAGAGAGAGAGAGAGAGAGAGAATAGTTTATGCAATAATAGCAAAAAAAAATTTCACACTGTTATTTAATTACAAACTGCTACATAAAATAAGTTTGTTATTTTTTAACTATCTTAAAAATCATATATTGACAATATATAAATATTAAATTCAAATAAAAATTATTTTGAAATGAAATGATAAAAAAATGAAATACGTTTTTAGTTAAAATACGTGCGCCTGTGTGTATTCACCCTTTGAATGAATTAAGTATAATATTACATGGCAGACCCGCCAAGCTGGACTTTGATGGTAAGGTAACGCAACTCATCACTTGACCCTTTGGACTGTGCCACACACTGCATCATCTATAAATTGCTAATTCCATTTCAACCCATTCGTCTGCATCCAACCCCAAACCAAAACCAAGTTCAAGTTCGACAAGCTCCTTTGAGTTTCAATTCATCCCCCAAACTCAACCTTACCATACCCAAAACCCAAACCTTTCCCTATTATATTCTTCTTAATTTTCATACTCGTAGCATCTTATATTATATCATATTATATATCCCCACACACTTTGGTCTTAATATAATGGGTGTTGTGCGCACATGGGAGGGCAAGAGGGCGGAGCTGGAGGCCCTTCGCCGGAGCCTGGTGGCGGCCGCCGGCATCCACCGGCTGAAGGACGACGAGGGACGAAGAACCAACACCTTTGTTTCTTCTTATGAGCATGATGATGAAAAGGGTACCCTACTCTGTGTCACTAGTGGTGTTTCCTACTTCGGCCTTGCCTTGGTCAACCACCTCTTGCTCTTAGGTTACTCTGTTCGAACCACTGTTGACAACCCAGGTAAATCACAAACCAATATTCTTATGTTCTATTTGCCGCAACACTTTAATTAAACAATAAGCACTTATTACAAAAAAAAAAAAAAAACTGTAAAAATTAAAGTTTTATATATATATATATAAAGGTTGATAAAATAAGCTAAAAAAACTTATGACAAGATTATAAGCTACCTTTTAAAACTTAAATAAACTCTTCCAAATTTTGCTGTAAATATGTTAATTCTTCCTCCTTTTTTTTTCTGGGGTGTGGAGCAACGACAACAAAAATTATGAATTTTTTATTGGCTAAATTCAAGGAGTGAACATGGAGCTTTGAATAATAATAGTGTACTAGTTGGTGGGGATGATAGTTTTTCTTGATAAATTATGGTTGGGAACATAAAATTTATCTGGGTAGGTATGATAGAAACAGGGGAGGGAGGGAAATTCAATAAACAAGAGCTATATACAATTTCAACGCTTAATTTGTTTATAAGGTATTGTTCCTAGATTTGGTTAAAGACTGTGACCGTAAACGGGTGTAAATGCTATTAATTGTTTTGTCACTATGACGGGCTTCTGAAGGGAATTACCTTCCAAGTTTCCCTTAATGTAACTTATGAAATATGAAATATTCTGTTAGGTAAAAATTTGTAGTTTATTAAAACATCAACTGATTATTCTGCATCGGAGCATGTGAGCGTACCGTGTACTGATAGGACTTTGTGGGGTTGACTTAACTGTTGAGATGCATTTTTGTTAAATATAATTATTCAAATAATTTATTAAAGTTTAAATAAAATTTACATAATAATAAGAAAGATGTTATTAACATTTTTTTTACGAATTGTAACCGGTCGGAAAACTGTGCACGTGGATGATTAGGTATGTTTGATTGTTTCCGAACATGACAAACTATGTGAGGTGGAAAATTATGCTTAGTTGGCAATTTGATGTCCACGTTTACTGAGCCGATCCAATCAAATATGAACCGAAATGGTTATTAATTTGGTGAGTCGTTGCTAGACAATGTTTTTGTATATGTGGAAAATGTCAACTTCTTTTTTATATATGATGATACGAGATGACCACGTTGATTCATTATTCTAGTGTACTATTTTGAATAAGGAATCGGTCATATATGCCGAATAGCCGACTCAACGTATAATATTCAGCTTCTTATAGTTTCTAAGATCCTGGTTTATTTTAATTATATATCCAATATCTTTATATGAGTAGTTTATTGTGGCGGGATTAAGTATATACGTGTACGCTCACAAAAAACCAAAAGAGTGCTGCAAGAAGTTATGAATTAAAATAACATGTTCTTTTTCCTCCATTAATTTATAGGTAAAATTACATTTATATCCTTGGAATTTAATAAAATTTTACTAAAATCATCTTCCTTTTTAATATTATATAAACCTTTTTAATTTATATAATAATATTAACACAAATCTTTCCTTATTTCTTGTGCGGTTACATAAAACATATTAAAATGATGTTTCAAAATATTAAATATAATTTCATTTAACTTAGAGAAGTGTAAGCGAAATTTCTCCTAATTCATACAGTAGGACACCCAAATGGAATCTCGTATGCGGCCACACTTATGTAGGTTTTTTGATTTGACCTTTACTTATTATTTCGGTAGGGCCAATGCACTCATGATTATTTTCACATTCTTAAACTAAATAATTTTTTTATAAGTTTAAATATATTTTTAGTTTCTTAAAATTGAAGTAAGTTTCTTTTTGGTTTTCTGAATTTAAAATTAATTTTTTTAGTTTTAGAAAGTGTTTTTTAGTCCTTCAGAACTACCTGTAGTATTATTGATAGGAAACAATGAGTCAGTTATATAACATCAACTGAGTTTGGTATAATGTTTTCACTAACAGGAGTTCTACCAGGTGAGTTTTGTGTGATAGATTTAGTAGTGAGTGAATTTTGTGTGACAGATTCACTGGCATTTTGGTAGAGGAATTAAAACATATTTTTTCAAAATTACAATAACTAAAAAATTAATTTTAAATTTGAAGACTAAATATAAACTTATCCCAAATTTAACAAATTAAAAATATATTTAAGCTTAATCTCTTCAATTCACAATAATATTTGAAAAGAGAGTTTTGCAACCTACATGAGTCGATTCAAGTAGAATTGTTCCGTAAAAAAATACTTGTCATCTATTTAAAAACTAACACCAAAAGTGTGGTTGTGTGGAAAACTAAGCATGCCTTAAAAGTTGTTTTGCTTTGGTTTATGATTGTTTAATTTCGATCTTAAACCGAACAAACAACACTACTAAGATACAATAATTTATCCGACTATAGCAAATTTTGAGCCGTGTGGCTAGCATCACTCTCTTTTTTGTTTTCTTGTGTAACTTGTACAGTATTTATTCTTGATGGGGCCTATTAATGGTGGTTATTGACTTGGTGCAGAGGACATAGAGAAGCTAAGGGAAATGGAGATGCGTGGCGAAGTGAGGGCTACAGAACGAAATTTGGAAGTAATAATGGCAAAGTTAAGTGATGTTGATGGGTTAGAGAAAGCATTTGAGGGCTGTCGTGGCGTGTTTCACACCTCAGCATTTACCGACCCTGCCGGTCTCTCTGGCTACACAGTAAGTATATGTTCCTTTTCTCACTTGTAATTTATTTTCTCTTCTCCACGTGACACCCAACCTACCTGGAATGTCCACTGACCTGTCTTAATGACAAATAATTGTTCTTTGGGAGAACTTATGACATAAAAAAATGTTATTGTATTACATAATTTTAGTTGGGTCAAATCAACGCCATGGGATTAATAACTTACTGCATAAAAAAGTGTTACAAGTGTTCAAGTGCATGATTGGCATAAATTATTTTAAAAAAAACCTTACTAGAAAGTTAAAAAGTGGAAGAGACCAGTTCTTTATTCGGTGGCGAAGCAAAGTTCAAATCCTTGTTCGAAGTGTCTATATTTAATATACGACTACATTTTGAATAAGATTGCATCCAGAAAATTGATAATTATTAGAAACAAAAAATTATTGTAATTAAATGGTATTATTTTTTGGGCTTAAACATATATATTTTTTTATCCCTAGAAATATGTTGTATTTTGGCTTAAACACTAATTTTAAAAAACATCATATTTTTAGAGACTTGAAAATATAGTTAAGCAATATTTTTTTTTGTAACAGAATCTTAATAAAACAGGAAGATCAACATGAAGGATGTCTTTGTATAAGGTTATTTTGATAAATTCCACGATGAGATTTGTTTGAAATAAATTTAGAAAAGTTTATAAAATCATGATAAGTTACACTCAAACTTAATTGAAGAGTTAACTTTTTGTCCTTTTTCTTTCTATCCCTGTTCCATCCAGTCTCATGCGCCCAAAATGGGGCGTAGGTTCCCCATTATCCTTAATTAAACATCTTTAATTTCAGTTTAAATATTTGTATGATAAGATAAACCCAAACAAACTCTGCAAAAGCTGCATGTCCCCTTTAGTTATGGCACCCTTTATCTTCTCTGTGGCTAGCATTATTGAACTCGTGTTGCACAAGAAGCCATCGTTTGGCCGTGCCTCAGTGGCAAAATCATCATCAGCTGTAGTTGCATACTTGCATTGCATGATTACCTGTTTGACCCCCCCTCCACGTGTCACATAGTAGTATGTGCTTTACTCAGAGCAAGAATTCTCAATCTTAATAATAGTACGCTGAAAATTGTCGTACAAGTTATTCCTAGGCCTACCACCTAACTAACGGCCACCAGGAACGTATCCAAAAAGGAGCCAAAAAAAAAATTAAACAATAAATATTAAATTATAATAATTAAATATATTATATTGTTATTTAAGTTGTAAATATTATTTTTTTAAAATTTATTTTTTATCATCTTTATAATTAAAAATGATATTTTAATTATAATAATTAAAACATAAAAAATTAATCTTAAAGAATAATATATATAGTTCTCAAAGAGTGAAAGGGAGGAGGGAGGGCAAGGCCTCTGGTTGCCCCTCCCTGAATCCGTCCCTGACGGCCACCATACAGTAAAAAATATTATTATGCACATCATGTGATCAAAGTTACATTTCAACTATTGAATCATGATATGCTTTATACAGAGGGTATGTTTAGTTTAAGGATTTAATGGTTATGTATTGTCAATGTTAAATCTTTTATACTATCAACTAATCAGAAATTTTCATTTATATGACTTTTAGGATAATTATTATAAAAGTCAGCAAATTTACTATACATGATAGTTTGTGATTAGATGTTTACATTATTAGTGTATAGTCTATTTTTTCTTAGTTTAATTGTTGTGAAAATGACATAAATATCTAAGAGAAATAGTTACTGTAAAATATCTAAGCAATTGCTTGTGTCTTATATCTAGAAATCCATGGCCGAGATTGAAGTCCGGGCTGCTGAGAACGTGATGGAAGCATGTGCAAGAACACCTTCCATAAAAAGATGTGTGTTCACATCATCACTATCGGCTTGTGTGTGGCAAGACAATGCACAATCAGACCTTACCCCAGTTATTAATCATGGCTCTTGGAGCACTGAATCATTCTGCATAGACAAGAAGGTAAACTTTGCACAATGATTGCACCTTATTTATGTCATTTTATTATTTTCCTACTATATAACATGCTTATGTAGGTGATACATTATATGAATATGACCCTGCTTTTTTTTTTTTTGAATATATTGCAGCTTTGGTATGCACTGGGCAAGATGAGGGCAGAGAAGGCTGCTTGGAGAATAGCTAGTGAAAGGGGTTTGAAGCTCACTACCATTTGTCCAGCTCTAATTACGGGTCCTGAATTTTGCCATAGGAATCCAACAGCAACAATTGCTTATCTCAAAGGTAATACTATTAACCAAAAGGTGAAATGTGTTTTTGATCCATGAAGATTTGGTCAAATTTGATCCTAGTCCCTTAAAACCAATGAATTTGGTCCTCACATTTCTAAAATACGGTGAAACTAGTACTTGATGCTATGTGGCAGCCACGTCACACGTGGCTTGTTAGATGTGGCTGACATGTGATGACCACATGGCTGACACATAAGCATACAAGGTTAACAGAGTTAGGGTGAGAGATCAATCCACTGATTTTCACAAACACGACGACCAAATTCATCGATTTTAAAGTATAGGGATTAAGACCAAGTTTGACAAAAAATAGAGGGAGCTAAAACATATTTTACCATAATCAAAATCAGTGGTCCAATTTCTTTTACCATTTGATGTTGATGTAATAGAATCTAAAGGTTTTACAATTGCAAATGCAGGTGCCCAAGAAATGTATTCTCATGGTTTGCTAGCAACAGTGGATGTAAACAAATTGGCTGATGCTCATGCATGTGTATTCAAGGCAATGAACAAGAATGCTTCTGGTAGATACATTTGCTTTGATAATGTAATTGGTACCCAGAGTGAGGCAGAGAAGCTGGCCAAGGAGATTGGGATGCCTAAGGAAAAGATATGTGGAGATGCATCAAACGATTCTATACATAGATTTGAACTGTCTAATGAGAAGTTATGCAGACTCATGTCAAGGCCACTCAGGTGTTACAGTGAATATTAGATGAAATCATGTTATGCTTGCCTGAGAGGTTGGTTTATATGGCGTGCCTTAGGCTTAGGAGACTAGAAGAGAAAATAGATGAGGCGTGTTTTATAGTTTGTTTAGTAATTAGTAATGCCTGTATTCATTCGTGGTTTAATTATAATATATAATTCTATTCAATTTTGTACCAAACCTTGCAAATTATCTAACTGCTGAGCTTGGCGACCATTGCAAGTAACTAAATTCCTCATGCTGAGGCAAATTTGGAGGTAAATTTGAACAAAATGTCAAAAATAAAACTCTGCATGTGAGATGTCAAAGATTCCAATGACTAAATTGTTAAATTCATCTGAAAAATCAGTACTTTCAGAAAGGGTAAGTAAGGACTTATGTTTTCTCAACAAAATGACGTTAGTAGGCCATTATGTGGTCAAATTAAGTGAGTCCATTAGATTTTTAAATAAGATGATATGGGCTTAAATGAGCAGATGTCAGTTTTGGCCCATTAGGAGATAATGGGAACCCTATTAGGTTAACACACTATAAGAAGGCTATGGTCCCCAATACACCGAATCATAAGAAAACTCATACTCCCTTCTCCCCATCTGAAGAGAGGCTAAGGTCCCATCGGGAACTCAAGAGATTCGGTTGAGGAAGAACCACAAAGCCACCGGCTCTTTTTGTTCGTGTTCGTGATAAATTGTCTCAAAGATTCTGTGAAGAACGCTTAGATCAGGAACCGATTATGGATCCAGGTATTTATCCTATCCTTAGTAATCCAGCATGTTGTAGATCTTATGTGAGCAAGAACGGGTTGTTCTTGATATATGCATGCTTTTGTAATTATATGCTTCCGCCTAAAGATCTCTCATATTAAAGATTAAAGCATGTATTTAAAGAATTATTTCCAACAATTGGTATCAGAGTATATTGAATATAAAAAAGAAAAATAATGACTTCAGAAGATCAAAATTAGGTACACAAAATGAGCTTTGTAGAGCTTATGTCCTAGAAATTATCAGAGTTAATTTCAACACACTTACAAAGTCAATATGTCCTCAGCTTAACTATTGTTATTGGTTGCTGTTTACCAGGGATTTTGGTTCACAGATTATTTGAAGATCAATCTAGGATCACTCCTTTTGGTGAATTTACAGGTTAATATTGTTTGAGTGTGCTAAATTCAATTAATAAAGGAGATACAAATTAAAAATGACAGAAAAGAGAAGAAAGAAAGTGAGATTGGAAAAGAAAAATGAAAGATAAACATTGAATAGTAAAATAGAAATTAAGAACAAAGTAACTCGTGGAACACATATTCTTAGTCTCAATTGTCTGAAGTCAATGTAAAGACTAGGTATGTTTATATATTTATAAACAAACACTACTGACGAGTAACGACCACTTTCTGAAACCTTTTTTTTTCGATACCCCACTTTCCTGTAAACACAACCACTTTCTGAAACTTTGACGTGCACACACAATTATGTAACTTTCTATCTAAGTACTTGACATGTGTTTGAAGTTTAATATATATTGATAACTTAACATAACTACCGATAACTTCTGTCTTCACTCCAACCAACATCTCGAATCATGTCTTAAAAAAGAAGCTAACTCTTAAAATTCTTCAATCAATATTGTCAAATGTTCCTTTAGACTAGCCTCAAGATATCAATGAATTGCTTGCTTCGACTCCAAATTCTAAACTTCATTCCCTAAACATTACTTTCAAATATTCTTTCCCAAGCTCCAAGCATCAAGTTTTGTTTCCTAGAAACATTTCCTCAAACCCGATATTCAATTTCTTTTAATAACATTTCTTAGAAAATATATCATTCACTCACCAACAGTTCTTGCTCTACGAGTTTGTGATGACTCCACCAGCTTCTATTACTGATCTTTAGTTAATTATGTAGAGCTATTTAAACCGTGGGAGCGGTTACAAAATTGTGTGTACAAAATTAAGTTAAGCTGTATTACTCAAGTATATTTTAAGACTTAAAGGATATATATATTGCAGAAATGTCAAGAAATAGTGTGACCACGAACAAGAAAACCGTAATTATAGATATTGCCGCAACTTTAATAAACTGAATTTAGTATATTACTTAATAAGAAAATCTCGATTTAAATTTTACATGCCAGTTTACCGTTTTACTGTGAAATTTGATTACAATGAACAATACTACACTAAGTAACACTTTCAACATGCAGAATTTAATTCGTATAAAGAAGTTTAATGTCAGTGAGTTCAGTTGAATTTTATTTAATTATTTCCATAAAAAATATATTTGATTTTTTGGTTTGAGACCACAAGTATCCTCCCTTCAGTGGAGACAATTTTGTTCGAGTTGGATAAAACTACTATGCAACATTGTTTTTTTTCTGAATATTTAACGCAATTACATATTTAGGGCTCAAACTCGAGATGACTAATTAAGCTAAAACAACTCTATACCAGTTGATCCACGTGCTCGGCAGTAAAATATATTTGATTTAAACATAAATTAAGCTGCTATATATGTGTAAAGTGTCCGGAGTAGTAGATGCCTGATTAAGTTTAAAACTTAAGACTCCTCGAGCAAATATAACATGGAAATGCTCCTAAACTTCCGAAATTCCTAACATTAATTGTGGTGGTGATTCAACTTGTCATTTGACTGACTGCTATATAAATGTGTTTTAGAAGTTAGAACATATACAAATATTATACGTATTATATTATAAAAATAACTTCGTTATTTAAACATAAAATAATTAATATGGTATGTGTTTTTGGGTTGACCCAATGGCCATATTAACCCAAAGCCCCCGACCCAAGTCGGCCCAACAAGGGAACAGGCCCAATGACCAGCATGAACCGTGTACACGTGATGCAGAGTAGCAGGGCCCCAAAAAAACTCATGGTAGGAGGCAGTCAATGCAGCTTTGTGAAGAAAACTTTCCTAATTAGTGGTATGGTACAGAAATTAAAAATATCTTGAATGGAGTGATTTCAAAGGAGAGAAGTCTCATAAAAAATTCCAGGAGCCATGGAACTTTTTGACCCAAGCTGGAGAATTTGCTGTGAGGCTTTGTAAAGAGGCCATCACTATTTTTGAATGGGATATTTTGCAAGTGACATCGTAGGCAAATACTTCCAGAATTTCAGTTTGCAGAAGCTATGTCATTTTTTATTTGTGGTTTATTCACTTGCGTTGGATTCCAATTTTGTTTTCATGTATCAGGTTTTTTCCTAACGTTTTTCATTTATGAAAAAGAAAAAAAATGTACACATATTTTGTTAATGTGAGTTTCAAGTTGGTTTGATACTTTGATTAATACAACACCACAGGAGTTACGCCAATTATCTTTTACTTATTTTTATTTACCATTGTAGCTATTCCATCATCATTACACTCAATAGATGGAATAACTCATAATATATTCTTCTTCTTCTTCTTTTTTAAAGAAATGTTTAAATTAGGAAAAGACACACCCTCTTGCAACGTTAGGTTGACAACTCATAATATATTTTAAATATTATTAGGTATTTTTAGAGAAAGCATTCACTTAAATAAATATATGCATATTTTAATTTATTTTTAAAAGGACTTTTTTATTAAAAAAGCATGATTATTGTTCTAAATTTAAATTGAAAAGTACAGGGGGTCAAACTTGCTCCCGTAATAAAGAGATTGAGTTTAAAGTTTTCAATTAGGAGTGAAAATAGATGATCTATTTTCTTATAAGCCCTATAAAAGGCTAGTAGGCCTATTGGCCTAAACAGACCTATAGGCTTAAAAGGCCTATTAACCTAAAAATGTTTGTTAATAATTACACATTTTTTTATATTATTATATGTAATATATGTGTTATATATACTTATGTATATATAATATAACATAATATATAATGTAATAATATTTTATTATATATGTCTATAATAGGCTGATTTATTTGGCTTAATTGATTTTTTTAAGGCTACACCTTTTTTTTTTTTTTTTTACCTAAATACGTTTTTTAAATAGCTTAAGTGTAGTCTTTTAATAAACGAGTTAGGCTAGGTCAAGCGGCCAGCCATAGGCTCTTGATAGGCCGCTTGACCTATTTCCACTCTTATCTTCAATAGGTCTTTCAAAGACATTATTAATAATAGATGTTTAGATGAAATGATAAGTCGATAAGTGAATACTGTCATATTAAAAGTTATAGACACTACTATGTAAAGTAAATTATTTGACTTGTAAATTTAACAAATGATTTTTCCAAGTTAGTGATTAGTGATAGAAATACTGATATTATTAAAAGAGAATATATATATATATATATATATATATATATATATAGAGAGAGAGAGAGAGAGAGAGAGAGAGAGAGAGAGAGAGAGAGAGAGCAATGATTGTTAAAATCAATAATTATTTCTTGGCATAATAAAGGAATAATGAATTTTAAATTAGATTAACGAAAGTAACTAGTAATATTATCTTTATTTTGTCATATACAAATAATTATATATGTATTATCAAGAATTACATCTTCAAAAACAAGTTGCAATTCTATTGTTGCACAAAATAAGGAATATGCAAACTATATTATATTTTATAGCTTAAAATAAAGTGTTTAATAAATTATTCAATGAACTGTAATCTTTTGTATTTTTCATTTTTTCAATCATAACTTTATTAAAAAAGAGAGTTTAATTGCTATGGACTGTTAGTATAAAAACTTTTACATCGTCAACTAATCGAAAATCAACTTTAGTGTAACTTTTAGGATTGTTATTATCAAAATTAACAAACTTACCATATATAGTAAGTTGTGATTAGATGACAGTGTAAAACTGTTTTACACTATTAGTATATAGCCCATTTTCTCTAAAAAATTGATAATTAATATTATTAATTTTAACATTAAAAACACATTATTTTAAAAATATTATTTAGCACAAATCATTTATAATAAATTATAGATTGATAAAAGTTTCATTGCTTAAGATCTTTTTGCCATAATTAAATCATATTTTTTATATTCAAATAAATCACATGACAATGCATCTAGTCAATTTCATGAGCTATACTATAAAATATTAGTCCAAACTATACTTTATTCATAGAATGTTGATTTTTGAACACTTACAAATTACAAATACTTTATCAATATTTTCACTTTTCTTTATCTTTTCCTTCTTATCTCATCACATCATCAATCATATCAATCGCTTATATCTTTCTATCTCTCTTAAGAAAAGTGTGTAAGAATCATTTTTCTTTTTCTTAAACGCTTGTTAGTACTATAAAGTTATCACTTTAAGTAAGCAAGGAAAGGTTTTGCACCCTTAACTTTCAAACCGCCCAAATCTCTCTTTTCAATAGAAAATAAAATCAGATCCCTTATCCTAATCTTCTTAGTTAGCTTCCATCCCCTCGCTGATGTTTGAACTGAAATCTAAATTGTTCTCTCTACCAAGTGCATTAGTGTATTACATAACACACACCTTACTTTGTTAAGCCGTTTGAAGAAGTGAATCAAAAGGCAATGTGGGTGCACGTGCATTCTGCCTCTCACGTGCCTGAGTATTGCTCAGGTCAGTGTAAGAAAATCAAACATATATGATCAGACTCAGTGGAAAAAGAGCTACATATATATATATATATGGAGAACAGCATCACTTCCCCATATTCCCTCTCATCGGGACTCTTCAACACACTTCCCTTGCTTGCTTCTGACTTCTCTCTCTCTCTCTATTTCTTAGACAGTTTTTCTACTCAAAGTTATATATATTGTTCTCCTGAGCTTTGATGATTATAAAATATGGTTTTGCCTTTAATTAAATAAAGTTTTACAGACTACGATAAAATAAATTATAAAGCACGCAGAGAGGTACAGAGAGAGAAGGAGATTCCTCTCAACCTGGGTTGGTTGTACATCAAATGGGTGTTTCTTATATATCAGATCAAGTTTGTGTTTGCAATATTACCACAATTAAGAGATTCATCTTATCAGAACCAATTTTGGAGTTTAACTTGGAATTCCTGCAGCTGATTAAAGAGGCCAATCTCATTCTAATTCTGAAAGAGTCATCACTCCTGCACTGAGGTAACAACTCTCTTAAGCTCTTCCTTTTGTTAATTTTGTCAATGCTTGCAGTTTTGAGTTTAATTTCGTTGTCCTTCAGTACTGCATTTTGGTCTGCGGCTTTTAGTTTCAAAGTTAAGAATATAATAAACACATGCAGCCCTTGGTTATGATATTTACAGTTGAAATCTGCTTGATTACTTAATTTCCTATTAACATTTGAAAGTGGATCTTGCATCATGGATATATAGCTTTCCCGTCAACAGCTTCTATTCGCATTTTGGATCTTCATTCCTCACTCTACTGCATTATTGCATGTTTAACTTTTTTGATGAAATTGATTAAAATGTCTAGAAGGAGAGTTATTATTTTTCTGTTTTTGGTTTAGGTTTGGGGGAGAGTGGGTTGGCAACATGTCTTTTATTAAATACAACATTAGTACTATTACGTTATATATTTGAAAATGTCTTGACGCAGAGATAATTAAATTTGTGATTTCTATTTAAATCTCTTCAAACTGAAATTCACTTATCTCCAAAAGGCATACTACATAAACTTTTTCATTTTTATTCATGAACTATACACAAATAAAGTGGTGGCATATACGTCGAAAGTCTACATTCTGCAAGAGCCTTTTTTTAAGGTAAATTTGATCATTTGGTTTTGGTGACTAAACTGCTTGTGTCAAGAAATGGGCCACTCCCATTGTTGAAATTTCCATACGCAACTTTACACCGTGTGCATACGACTTCAAAGAGAATATGCTTTTAAAATGATCATAAAGATAGGATATATGTAACATGCAAATCCTAGTAAATGTAAGGAAAGTGTTGGCAGTTAAACTCCCTTATCACTCTCCGAAAAGAACTTATAGATTTAGCATTTCTTGCGACAGCAAGATATATAGTTGCTGTTCCACAAATGTGACTTCAATGTATAACAAATTGCAACTATGAACGAAAAAATGACATCGAAAAAATGTCACATCTAGTGCCACTGTGGATCTCACTTTCGTAGAACAGCGTTAATAGGTTGTGGAATTTCGGCCAACGTTATTTTTATAAAATTATAATTAAGTTTAAATGTATTTTTAATTCTTATAAATGTAAATTTATTTATTTATTTATTATTTTGACCTAATAAATTTTAAAATTTATAAAGGTGATTACTATCATTCTTATTAGTGAGATAACCTACATTTAATCGTTTTATATTAACAATTATTTTAAAATGACATAATTTTGTATATGACACGTGGAAATCTGTAATTTATTGAGCATGATTAACTTATAGTCAATATGCATGAGAAGATTAGAATTAACAGCAATAGATATTCACTTGCACCAATGTTAGTAGATCTGTTTTCTCTTTCTCCTCGGTTTTCTTTTTTAATTTTTAAATTTTACTACTGGCAGATCTCTTGGAGAACGAGCACATTACGTTAAGTTTTTGATTGAACGTAACTCTACACCCCGTTTTCTATTTTGCTGAATTTAAAGGGCCGAGACCTTTTTTTTTTTTTTTGATAAATTCAAAGAAAAGTTTTTTATATCTTGATAATAAATTTTTCCTATGCGAAAATAATAATAATAATAGTCTTGGAGTAATAACACTTGCAAAGATACTGTGAAAGAAACTTAACTTAAGGATAATTATAAATATATTAAACATATACTAACTTTCTCTTCTAAAAGCGGAGCATCGTTAGGCCAGAGGGTGATCATCCCCCTCCCCCAAACATTTTAGAATATATATATATAATTAAAAATTATTTATATTTTTAGTTAACACTTACAAAATCTTTTATAATATTTTCAAGTATTTTTAAAGTTACTTATTTTCAATTATTAGAAATTTTAGGTCATTGAAATAAGATAAAGAATTTTTTAAATAAAATTATTTATTCTTCAATTATTACTGATTTTAAGTTAGTGAAAGAGTATAAAAAAAATAATTTATAAATTTTTAAGTCACTGAAAGAGCATAAAGAAATTTATTTTTAGCCTTTTTCTTTATTATTATTATTATTATTATAGACAATTTTATGTTAATATTGCATTTTATTTTTTTATGAGGGTAGAGAGCACAATGTGAATGAGAGAAGTTTTTATTTTTTTATAACATTAACCATTATGAATGATTTAATAACAATTTTATACATTAAAAATTTCATTAATTATTGTCTTTTTTATAATATAAAACTATTTATTTTTTCATTTTCCAAACCTTTTCTATGACTTTTATCTTCATTTTGGTATAAGAAAGTTTATACAATATAAATTGAATTTACAAATTTTTCTTGTGTGTAGATTTTTCTCGTGCGTTTTTTATGTAATTTTTTAATGATTTTTTAATTTTTTTTACAAATTTTGTTATAATTTTGACAAAAATATAATTATGTTCTTAAATTTATTGAAAAATTCGTAGAAAAACCTTTTTTTTTATATTCTCATGCAATTTTTTTTATATAAAAACTTAATGTCCCTTGTAATTTTTTTACAAAAAAGATAGATAATTTTTTTTTTATTCAATAGCTAAAGGGAATATAAAAGTCGTAGAAAAGAAATGCGAGAAGTGTTATTATTAAAGTAGAAAAATATTTTAATATCATAAAAAATAATCAATTAAAAATAATTAATATTTGAATATATCTTTAAATACTTAAAATCATCCATAAAAATGATATTATCAAAATTATTACATTCAATTTCAATTTATATGTTATAATCTTAATTATTTTGATCCTTTCATATATTTTTTTTAAGTTGTGCCACTGTAATCTCTTTCTTCTTATGTTTATCTTTCTCTATCTTTCTTATTGTCTTGTTCTTTGTTTTTTTTTTTCCTTATTTTTCTCTTCCTCTGCCTCAATCCACCCAAAATAGAGTTGACATTTACAATTTTCCTTAACTTAATCGGTTCGACAAATCGGTCTCGTTCCAAGTACTAGGCTATTCCTAGACGTGACAAGAGTACAACTTCTTATATATATATATATATATATATATATATATATATATATTTGATTGTGCACATGTGTAATTTGATCGGACGTATATTCTCACTCAAACCAAATTACTCCGTTCTTTCCACTTTAATTCACGTTTAAGGTTTTGACTTTTGACTCAACAATTAAGAAATATAATTTAATATTTTAGATTTAAAAAAAAATATGTAATTTTTTAATATATTACTTGTCTTTTATGTTAATTAGATTCTTTATCATTTATTTCATTTTTATTTTCCACTTTATAATAAATAATTAAAAATATAATAAGAAAAAATATACTTAATGCTTCATTGATATTGTAAAATGACAATTAAAATGGAAGATTTTTTTTTTAACTAAAATGTCAATTAAAATGGAATGAAGGGAGTAATTAATACCATTTGTTTATGAGAGGTGCTCATTTGATTGATTATTTTATGATTTTATTTGAATAATGGACCCTCTCAAAAGCATCAAGATGCTTATGAATCCACCGGAGCTCGATGCTTGTTAGTCCACATTTAATTGACAAGAATTTAAGCATAGTGGTCCCTAAATTATGGCGTGATCGATGCTTGTGAGTCCACAATTATTATGCATCGAGCTCACAAGCATCATCACGCCACAAATTAAGGAATATCATGTTTAAATTCTTGTCAATTAAATGTCTCACCGAATTAATGACGTTGCCAATTAACCCTGAATACGTCTCACTAAATTAATAACATCCTCTCTTATATAGACTCACTCACAACAATTGGTGTTGAACTTTGAGACCAACCCAACGCTTAGAGCTTGACGTTGATCGAACTAAGTAAGTTAAAAGAAATCATTTTTATTATTTCTAATATTTATTTTTTACATTTTTTAATCTACTATTATTTATCATTTTGTGTTAGATCAGGAATCCACGTGAATGAGCATCTTTGTGCCACTTAAAGTGTTTTAGTCTTGTGAGAAACACTAATCTTAAATTATAATTTTTATTTTTTGTTAAATACATTGTTTTCACCTCTAACATAATCCTTTTTTTGTCATTTATTTTCTTTCCAAATGTAATCTTTTGTACCACATATATGCCATATATGTAGAGCAGGGCTTGTTATTTTTCCCTTCTGATTCCAATCTCAAAGTTAAAAATAGTGAGTGACGTTTCAAGAATTAGGCAATTGATGGGATTTTACCTTTTTCTCTCTCATTTCCATTCACATCAAATTTCAATCGGAGATGAATAATTTAATTATTTTTGTCTCATTTTGTTTCTCTCTCTATACATATAATATGAATCGTCATGCTTTATTTATCAAAAAGAGAGTAGGGCATATAACAGGAGCCTGCACAGTGCATATAGACAAGAGTAGCAGTTGCAACCCAAACCAAAATAGGAATAAGGGCTCAATTAATCGTTCTGTTTCATCACAATCACATATCTGTTCCAAGGTCTGCCTTTTTTGATTTTAGGTAAAAACATGTTACACTCTATACTATATTGTCAGCACATTGTTTTTACTACCTTACCCTTGTCATCTACTCTACATTTTTTATCTCATGCCCACACCATTACTCTTATAGTTGCAGGCATTTCTGTAACTCGATTCCATAGCTATAACAAGTGCACAATAGGGGTGAAATTCCCTAATTTGAACTAAAGCTAAAGGTTTCACCCAGACACCCACCAGCAAAAGCTAAAGTGCACAATGAAATATATATATATATAAAATGTTATTATTTTACACTAATTATTATTATTATTTTTACCTAATTTAGAATTAAAAAGAATTGTTGGCCGCAGGGTAGCACGCCTTGGCCGGTTGCAAGCCCTTTTTGGAGAACCAAAATGGACTGGTGGGTTGAAAATCCTAGCCTAACATACTTAAGAGAGTAGCTTAAACGGTCAGTCCTTTAGATAAAGTTCATTTTGCTATCTCTACAATAAGGGTAAAATTTCCTAATTTGAATTAAAGCTAAAGGTTTTTCCCGAATAAAGTCTGGATTTTTTTTTACCTAGTCTGTTATAATCTGTGGCCAGCATTGGGCTGACCCACAATGAACCAGATAATCTATTTTACCACCTCTAACTGCAATATTGTTAATGGGGATAACTTGTGATTAACAATGCCAATAACTCACGTCCAAAAAGGGTCAACAGAGTCCAAGAGGCAAGTCAAGAGTAGTGCCCCATTCAAAGGGACAGTGCCACACACCCTCACACAAACACAAGTACCAAGCCACTGTATCCTTAAACCAAGAAGAGTACTTAACTTCCCACTCTCAGTGGCTGTTGGACTAAATGTAGCAGTAGCGAGCGGCCACAAACGCGCGAACGTTGCTCTCATTTCATTTTAAACTTTTCTCCTTGCAAACCTTCACAATACTTTTTATAATATTTAATTTTTTTTCCGATATTTCTATTATATTGCTCTTTCTATTCCACATTTTCTCTTTTCTTTCATCTCATCATTTTCATAATTACTTATATATATTTGTATACTTTTATTATGCAAAAGTAATTTGTCTTTTATTTTTAATAAGAAAGATATTACCAATATTTTTTTTAATGCATTTTTTATTATTTATTAAGATTTAATGAAAATTACCAAATCATATGAATCACACTCTTTATTTAACAAATTTTACTTATAATTTTATTAATTATAATAAATTTTAACTAATTATAAAAAAATAATTTAAAAAATGTGTGTTAGAAAATATGGTATTTTTTTAACAAATATTCAAAGGATAAAATTTAGATATAGTTTTATAGATATTTTTAATAATGTTCTCCAATTGAAATTGGAGTTTTACATCAATAATCTATGTAAACCTTTACATAGTGTTTGGTTGGAAGAAAATAGAGGAAAATGAGAGATTTTATAACGTTTTGTTGTTTTGTTCAAATTTTAGGAGATGGGAAAAAATAGAGGAGAGCAAAATTCCACCTCATGCAATTCATGCTCTCCTTTGGAGGACATTTAGAGGGAAAGAAAGTAGATTTATAATATGAGAAAATAGGCTATGCATTGATAGTGTAAAGTAGTTTATACGATCATCCTAGGACTGACAATGAACTGAACCAACTCGAAATTAGTTTGAGACTCAAATCGATAATTGATTCATTAAACTTGGTTTATGAACTAAATGAGTCGAATTTGAGTGAAAAATTGAGCTTGTTAAATAAAAAAACTGAACATAAATAAATAAAAAAACTGAACCTGAGCTATGTATAATTCCACTCATTTGGTTCATGAACCAGCTCGATCAATTAATATATATATATATATATATATGTGTGTGTGTGTGTGTGTGTGTGTGTGTGTGTGTGTGTGTGTGTGTGTGTGTGTATTCAAAATAATATGAAATTAAATTAAAAAACTCATATAATTAATTTCATATTAATTTTATTTTGGTATAAAATAAATATACACATAAAAATATGTAATATGATCCTATAATATGATCAAAATTATTAAATAAATTATTAAATTTATGTAATTAATTTTTTAATTAATTTCATATTAATTTTATTTTTTGTACAAAATAAATATATACATAAAAATATGTAATATGATCAAAATTTTGAACCAAATCGAGCTAACGAGTTGAACCGAGGTGTTCACAAGCTTGAATCGAATCGACTTTGAGCTGAAAAAGGTGTCAATCACAAATCAGCATATATAGTAAGTTTATTGACTTTTACAATAACTACCTTAAATATCATACCAACGATGATTCCTAATTGATTGATAGTATAAATTTTTTACACCGACAGTGCATAGTCATTAAATTATAATATTTCCTAGTGAATTGACTAAAATATTCTTACTTATGTTTTAAAATCCAAAATTATAAAAATATAAAAATAAATAAATTTTTAAAATTCTTTCCTTTTTCTTCTTTTAAGTAAACAGAATCTCTAATCAAAATTGTTTCTCTTCTTAATCCCCTTCCTCCCTTCTTTTTAACCAAACAAAAGTTCTAATGTTTATATCTTTGTTAAGTCAATTACTAAGGTGAAACCGTGTAGCAAGCTCGCCTATGCAATACGTACATAATAATAATAATACATAGATATATAGAGCATAGGCTATGAATAAGGAGACAGAGAGAAGAAAGATGTGTATGGTGATGGTAAGCGACACTGAATAGGAAGTGTGATTATTGAGTGATTGAAGTTGGTGATAGATATAACATATATATAAAAAGGCTTTTGGTTTTGCATTGCAGGGGACAAGACATTGAGAATGGTAAATCATCAGAAGGAGAAGAGGCCACGTGGCAGGTTGTCGAAGGAGGGCGAGGGTGGCGGGGATTCGATCAAGTGTTCGGGCAAGTATTGCGGGTCATGCTGCGGCGGCTACGTAGCTGACTGCGTGGCAGTGTGTTGCTGCCCCTGCGCGGTGCTGCATTGCTTGGCTTTGGCTCTTGTCATGGGGCCTTATGTTGTGGGGAGAAAATGTTTGGGGTTGGGAAAGAAAAAGAAAAAGATCAAGAGCAGCAACAAGAAAAACAAGAAGGGGCGTCAAGATGTTGTTGATATTGAGAGGAACACTGAAGGGGGTGCGAGTGTGAGGGTGGGTAGTGGTACTGTCTCTGGTTCTGTTGGGGAAATAGACAGTGTCACTGTCAATGCTGGCTTTGATGCAGAGATTGTTTGGAGGGAGCTCTATCAGATTGGCCATTTGGATTTTGGGAGGGTTTCTTCCCCGCATGGTGATTAATTATGATTACATTGATGAGTTCACTCAATTTCTGGGGTGCAAATCCAAAATGATGGAAGAGTGTGGCCTTGCTTCATTCCTGGTAAATTTTAATTTTAGGGTTTAGGATTAAACATGCTTTTAGTCTTTATAAATATTATAATATTTGTTTTGTCTCTCAAAATAATATTTTCTCTTTTTTTAGTTTTTTATTTATGGAAATGTGTCGGGTGTTTTTTTTTATCATTTTTACAAAAAATTGTCTCTTTTTAATTGATCATTTATAAAAATAAGAATCACATATGATATATTTCTGTAATTAAGGAATTAAAGGAGATGATTTTATTTTGAGGAACTAAAAATGAATGTTATTTTATTTAGAGGAACTGAAAACATATTTCATCCTAATTTCTGGGGGTTGAAAAGTATTGATTTGCAATTTGGCTTTGTACATGTCTCCCGCCTCTTTGATTCAATTGCACACTCGGTGAATTATTAGGAATTGAATTCAAGACATGTCTTTTGAACTTTGATTCCGTGACCTTTGTCAATACATTGTTGTCTTTGTTTTATGTATGGGATCTTTGGAGCAAAGTGCAATGTAACATTTTGTAAGTAGTTCCATTAAGTCTTCTGAGACATTTGTTTTGCGGTCTAATTGAGATTGTATTTGGGATGAGATGAGATCCAATAAAATTTGGAGTTAGACTGTCAAGTCAAGCGTTACTTGTTCCATGTGCAAAGGCAACTTAGAGGGGTCTTTACTTTTATGGTTGATTTACCTTTTTCTATTCACGGCATTGTAAGTTTGGGAGATATTTTTTGTTTTGATCTTATGCTTTATCTACAAATCTATAAATGGTACGTATTTCTACTAAGACCAATGTGTGCATTTTATTGTATGTCCTTCCATTTCTCATTTTCCCTCCACCAATGTCCAATTATTAGCTTATTTGACGTTTTTAATTTATTATTAATTCGAGATGGAAGAGGATATGCCAACTTTCTTTTCAATGATTTGTCCAAGCTAATCTTAAAAAATTAAAAGTTTTAGAGTCTATTTGGATGAGATTTTCTAAAAGAACTTATAGAAAAAGAACTTATTTAAAAGCTTTATTATAAAAAGATCTTTTTAAATAAGCTAATATTGTGTGTGAATAATACATTTTTAAGTGCTTATTTAAAATGATAATTATTTGAGAAGCTGAAAATTTTAGCTTTACAATAAACTCTATTGAAAGCTTTTACTTTTTTAAAAGTTAAAAAAAATGTACATCCAAATACCACTTTTTACATAACAAAGTGTTTATTCTAAAAGATAATATCTTAAAAGATCTTTTAATATGAATCGAAACATGTCCTTAGTAAAGATAGATATAATGACAACAAATGAAAGAGTAAAGTAAGATTCATTCTTTTTTTTTTTTTTCTTTCCAAAAGTCAATTTTGATATCAATAAATGAATCTGGGTGTGTTTGAATTCCCGTTAACTTCCATTGAACGTAAATGACCCATAAGACATGGGTTTACGTTGAAAGTGCAATGGAAAGTAAGAACCAGCGGTTCAAACGGGTAAACAAACGCACACTGCTGTAACTGAGAACGATCAAACGGTAATGTATTGCATTATTGGGGGCAACATGGTAAAACAAGCAAGAAAATAAGGTAATGTACTGCAATGTTTTTCGAAGAGGGCATGTCTAGTACTCAAAATGGAAGTTAGGATGTCCCGGATTTTGAGTCAAGGAGGCACCTTGTCAACGACAAGTGATGTACAGGTCAGAATATTTGGTCCTTAACCACACAACCCAAAATTCATGTTGTTATTGGGCCCATACCAAATTGTCCTCCACTCGCTACTGCGCACTCTTCAATAATGTGAATGCATGTGAACTGTGAACCTCTAAAGGGAAGAAGGGATGCCCTTCCAAGTCATATATAGTAAGGAAGTTTTCACTGAATTCAAATTTTACCATATCCCCTGAAAAATAATGAAAAAACGAAGAAAATACCAATACCAAATTCTCAAGGACAGTTCTGAAAGAGTTTTTCTTTTCCTTTTTTTCTTGAATGCTCTAATATTGATACACATAATTTGTCTTTGATGAAATCTAATAAGTGAACTAATTAATACACATAAATTGCATAAACATGTTGGGTCTAGTAAAATTTTTAAATGTACTGTTACTTTTTAATTTTTTTTATTGGAATAAACATTATTTCATTTCAATAGAAATAGGAACAACAATACAAGTTAGAATTCTATAAACAAATATATATATATATATGGGGATTAGGTAAAGTAATAGCTGCCCGAGCTGGCTTATGAGCAACTACACTTTCTTGTCATCTTGCAAACTTAACTTTGAAGTTTAACTTAGTATCAAGGAGTTCTCTACAGTGAAAAGTAATGGCACCAAATTCAGAAACATCCTTCTTTAGGGAAAGAATGCTATTAACCACAATTTTGCAGTCCAATTTGAAATATACATACTCTAATCTCAACTCTACTGTCCATTGTGTAGCTTTCAACAAACTCACAACCTCCCCTTCTTGAACCATTAGCTTAGGCACAGACTAACCAGTTTTTGCCAAGACAAAGTGACCTTGATCATTCCTCAAGCACATCGCAAAGCCCGTCATATTTTGATCACTGAAAAATGCAGCATTTATGTTACATTTAAGATTGCTAGGAGATGGTTTGGACCAAGTTGTGATTGAATGAATTACAGATTGCAAGGTCTCATTTTCGTAGCATTGTTGGTCCACTCCTTAAGCGCATGGATGGCTCTAATTAATATTTGTGTTATTGTTTCACTTGTATCCTCCCACAGCTTCACGTTCTTTCTCCTCCAAATACTCCCACATGATCATTCTGAATTAGTATCTACGAGATGAGACTAGTATATTGCACAACTTAAAGAAAAACTCTGAAAAGCTGTCAACAAGCTCCTACAACGGTTCAATGAACACTTTTTCTTTGTAACCTTGATCACACAAGGAGGCAGTCCCTCCAAGCTCACCACAGAAAAAATTTCACTCTCTAAGGGATGCACATTTTCCAAATTAGATTCCAATCCTCTTCATGCTAAAAATGATTGGAATCCACTACTTTGTCTAAAAATATATTATAAGCAGACTTCAAATTAAGTGCACAACCCTTCTTTACTTGGTCAACAAACTATTTTATCTTTGTTAGCAGACTTGAAAATTGGTACACTTAACACTGGAGAAGCATCATTAAGGTGAAAAATACTAGTTATTAGTCGCTGGTTATACCTTTTTGTTGTGGTATAAAGAGATCCTCCACCTTCATATTCACTTGATGAAATTGTACAGGGCCTTGGAGTCTCATATAGTCTTCTTCATGCAACCACGGATAAGACCAAACACGGATTCTTGACCCGTCTTTTGCCTTCCTTCACTAGTACTCAGGAACTCCAAATGCTACGCCATGAATAACTTGGATAGTGGTCAACATGCAAATCCCAAAAATCCCCTTAGGAAAAATATTTAGCTTTCAAAATATACATGTGATATCATAGCATCTGGGTTGGAAATAATTTTCCTTGTTTCCCTAGCACGACTAAGTCAAAGCCTTGGGGGTTGTGAAAGTCCATCCCTCTATGTTCTTTTCTAACCGCTAGTTTGCCCCACGACAACCAATTTGTTCCTCTTAATCCTCTATCACTTGTCACATAAAGATGGGGGGAATAAAAAATATGCTCTTAAAATACAATGGAATTACCTGTGAAACAACTTTTAAGAGAATCTCTCAGCTTCCTTTAAACAGGAATTTCCACCAGTTGATCCTCTTCTACAAGTAATCCTTAATGTAATTGAAATTTGACTTCTTATTTCACCCTATCATGAAAGACAAGCCCTTGTATCTATCAGTTCCCATACAAATATGAACTCTTAACATCCTGGTAAACACATCACGCTTGACTTTCCCATATTTCAAAAATTTGTATTAACCTAGTTTTGATCTAACTGAGTTATCTAAAATTTTACATAGAATTTCTAAGTTGTATTTCCTATCTATTGAAAGAAACTCATCGTATAAGTAAAAATTCATAAATATTGTCCATATAATTAAAATATAAACACATTTTTTACTTTATATTGTCTATTTATTTCTCTGTTTATCATCGTAAATTGAACTCGCGTATCCCTATTTTTAACTTAACCTTTCAGTCATTTTCAACTAATGTTCTTACAACAAAGGGTACTAGTATTATATTTTTCATTGTATAAAAACATATAACCCAAGAGTTCTTGCGCAGATGAGTTCTCTTAAGCAATGTTTAAAACTCAGACCAGTAATCGACTCGGTTAAGGTACTGGATTATTGAGTCAATGGTCAAATCAGAGGGTCACTAATTGAACCGCATGACCCAGTCTTAATTAAAAAAATTTAAAATATTCATAAAATATAAATTTCATACCGATAAAATTTATTAAATTAAATTTTAATGGTAATGTGTAGCCCAAAAATAAATAAAAAATCAACAATAATATTTGAGATGAGGGTGAAGGGAGGAAGGACAGAAAGTTACGCATTCAGGTTAAACAAATAAGAGCAAGTGAATGAAGGTTACGCATTTAGGTCAATACAAGAAACATTTATGTCATACGCATATGTATATTCGGATTTACGATTTTGGTAATTATTATCATTTCACATATGAATATTTATTTTTTTATAATTAAAATTTATAGTAAATAAATATTTTTAAATATGTAAATTATATTATAAGTTGGGATTTCTATTTTTTTCAATAGTTGTAGTTAAAAAAACGTTGTTTCACACTTTAATTTTTTTTTCTTTGAACTGATCCGGGTCAACTTGCCGATTCACCTGTTCAACCAGTCGATTTACCGCTTCAACCATAAAATCCACCATGTCAAACTGGGTCGATGACATATTCTATCCAATCACCAGCTCGGACCGATTGCACCACCAATTTCTAGTCCAATCGGTCTAACTGGCCAGTCCAAGCATGTTTTTAAAACACTACTCTTAAGTGTGAAATTGTGCATTAATTAGAACCCGTTTGTTTCAACTTTGTTAAAAAAAAATGTTATGTATAGTTTTTTTTAGAAGTCATTATGTTAAATTTAAATTTTATCAAAATAATTTTTCATATTTTTAATTTAAAAATATATTATAATTATTTAAATACATTTTTAATTTTAAATATTAAAAAAACTTGTACTTAATTAGAAATAATAATGATTATTTATATACACCCCAAATAGGAGTAAATTTTAAGTACGTACTCCTTTGCAAAATATTTTGTTATTTAACAATTTATTGACCTATTTTAATATTTAGACTCATTAGTCTATAAGGATTTAGACACATTAATCTATTTGAATATAGATTTGTTAGTTTACTTGAAATGTTTTATTAAAAAAAAAAACGTTTGGATGATGTTAAATTTTACACTCATATTTAAGAGCAATTTTAATGGTAATAACTAATTAAATTTAGACAATTGTATCTTAATTAGTTATATCGTGAGTTATTTGTATATTATCAATAAGTAACTGTTACTTAGACAAATAATTATTTCTTTTTATAATATGGATCTTTTTATATAAAATATTGCAACGACGTTCTATTGAGTATTGTTGATGTAGTATGTACTCTTTTTCCTTTAAAGCAAGACATTTGTTATGTTATATCATTTTTTCTAATTTAATTTTGAAAATAAAATTAAGAAAAATTAGTAAATATTGAAAGAAAAGTGAAATGAATGCCAAAAACTTACTCTGAAAATGATATATAAGTTTATAAGGTATATATCACACTTATTTATTGCAAAACCTGAGGTGGCATAACACGTCCATGAGATTAAAGCATCAATAAATTCCACCAACCAATATGGAAATCCATACTTCAATGCGACAAGCAATCACAAGATCTATCATCTACGTGTACAAAACAAATATGTAGACACGCTTACAGGTTATAATAACGTAGGCCATCCTAACTGAACAGAAACACAATGATTGTAGAGATCAAATGAACTACTACAGCCATTATTAATCTCAAATAATTAAGCCATAAGTTTGTTGAACATCTATCTATCAACCACGAATCTCATAAATGACGGGACATACGAGAACGACACCAAAACACGTGTCTTTTTAGCAGTGTTATGAAAATAGGACTGGATTGAAGGATTTGACCCAAAAACCAGTAAATTTGTATATTGTTCGGTTGAAATAAATTATAGAACCAATTTTGAGAAAAAATGTTCAAAGAACGAAAAAAATTGGTGCAAAACTAGTAAAACTGGTCAAAACCAATAAAAAAAAATCAATTTACAGTAAATTAACGAAAAATACTTAATATGACATCATTTTAATTTTTTTCTTAAAAATGAAAAATTAACCTAAATTATTTATCATTTTATTTTTTATTCTAAATGTAAACTTGTTATTGTTAATAAATATTATTATCTATTGTTGAAATTTAGACCTAAATATTATGATATATTTAATTTAGACTTTTATATTTATTTAAAATGATAAAAATTTATAAAATAATATTTTATTTTTAATTTTAATTTTAATGTCACAAAAACTATGATATTATATTTTTTAATATTATTAGTATTGTTATTTGAGTTTAATGATCATGCGCTATCAGTGTAAAAAATTTTACACCGTTAACCAATCAAAAATCACTATTAGTATGACTTTTATAGTAGTTATTGTAAAAGTCAACAAACTTACTATATGTCGTGATTTGTGATTAGATGACAATAATAAACTGATTTACACTATCAATGTATAGCGTATTTTCTCTTATTATTTTATTATTATCACTCATTCAACCATAGTCCACAATTAAACTATTAAACCTGTATCTTTACCATTTTAATAACAAATCCAATTTTTAAGACATTGGTTTTTAGTTCAATAGGCCTTATCAAATCAAACAGAAGAATAAAAATAGCAATAATAAACTACAAGGAAAACAAAATTACAACATCCCGAATTAACTGTAAAATTACATAACCTTTTTTAACTTTTGCATATAATTTTGTCATAGAAAAAATTACATAAACGAACCACTGCATGTTGTTCTCGATGTTTCGGGCCACAAAAAATAAAGGAAGGACAAGGCCCGCAATGAGAAAACGACAACATCTTGTTCGAAGCAGCGGGGTCCGCTGCGCAGTTTAGCAAAGGGGCAGATAACGGCACTATCGTGCGCGGGGGAGGTAAATGCGCCGGAGTGTCCGCGGTCGTTGCATATAAGCGCGAGGTCAAAAGAGAACGAGAGGGAAGTGAGTTGAAGAGTTGAGGAGACTCGGTGTGTTGACTCAGCGATGGGGGAAGAGGTGACTCGGATAATGGTGGCAGTGAACGAGTCGAGCTTGAAGGGTTACCCGAACCCTTCGATCAGCAGCAAAGGGGCTTTCGAATGGACCATCGACAAGATCGTTCGCACCAACGTATCTGCCTTTCACATTCTTTTACTTCACGTTCAAGTTCCCGATGAAGATGGTTCTCTCTCTCTCTTTCTTTTTAATTATTTTTTCTTTATTGAGTTTTAGTGGCGTTTCGATTTTATTTTGCATTCGGGTTCTGTTTGGTTTCTCCGAAAATGGAGGAAAGGAAACGGAAAAGGGGGGAAAATTAGTTAATTGAGTATGACTGTATAAGCATGTATAGTTAGTTGTATTATATACATAGATGGTAGTTCATGAAATGTTGGTTTTTTAGATGCAATTTGTTTTTGAAGTGTAATGTGCAAAAGAATTGGGTTTGGGAACATTGTGATGATTCTTGGAGTTGTTCTTGTTTTGTGATTTTATCGATCCTTTTTTTTTTTTTTTTTGGAATTTGCAGCTGATGGAGTGAGGCTTTTATGTTGTGTTATACTAAGCAAAAAGTGAAAGGGACGTGTAATCTGATGGTGGTGATCATTTCTTGTGTTTGCTAGGTTTTGATGACATGGATAGTATCTATGCGTCCCCTGAAGATTTTAAGAACATGAAGCGGAGGGATAGAATTAGAGGGATTCATCTGCTGGAATACTTTGTCAATAGGTGTCATGAAATTGGGGTAATGGTTTTTCTGTTCAACTTCTGCATGCTCTAGCCTTTACCTTCATTCTTGTTAAATGTTAATTGAATTTGGTTTTAAATTATCACTCTAAAATATGTTTAGACAGACATTCAATAATGAATAGGATGACATAATAAAATGGTTAAATGTCTATGTAAAATTATTTTATTTTATATTGACAGTGTATATAAATTAAAGAATAAACTATCAATTTCGTCCTTAAATTATTACTCCTTCTTTTAAGTGGTTCCTAAAGTAATAAAACTATTCAAGTAATCCCTGAAGTACTGAAAACTCATCACTTTAGTCTCTCAATTGATGTATTTTAGTAAAGTTCAAGGACCATTTGAAGGATTTCTTTAATATTTGAAAGATTACTTAGCGTGATTTCTAATACTTTTGGGACTGCTTAAATAGTTTTTTTTACTTTAGAAATTATTTAGGAAAGAGGTTAATACTTCAAGGATGAAATTGATGACCCCAATGATTTATAATACTCTTCTCCATAAGCTAAATGTTGATGTATTTGTAGGTGGTCTGTCAAGCATGGATAATGCAGGGTGATCCCAAAGAAGCAATATGTCATGAAGTGAAACGACTAAGGCCAGATCTTCTGGTTGTGGGTAGCCGAGGTCTTGGTCCTTTCCAAAAGTATGCCCACTTGCTTGACTTTTGTATGAAATATTGAGATTGAGAGTGCATTAAAGCTCCTAGAATTAAATTTGGTCTGAGATATGTTATTAAGGAATTGTGGTGAACATGTTCTGCAGGGTTTTTGTTGGCACTGTGAGTGAATTTTGTTGGAAGCATGCTGAATGCCCTGTCATTACTATCAAACGCAAGGCAGATGAAACTCCCCAGGACCCTGTTGATGACTGATATTTTGTTACACACTAGACATTGAAGATAGATTACCTATGCTCCTATGCTTCTCTGGTTAAAAGAAAAAGAATTGAATATCACTTACGCTTAGTGTATGGAGATTTTCAATGTGGGAACACGAGCAGGAAATCCTACTTTTGGTGCTTTTTTGCCCTTGTTCTATTTATCTGCTGTCTGTAATTCTAAGATGTGTTGATATCTTTTAATGAACAAAGCTGTCCGCTTATGTTAATGTTTGTAATCCTGAGTTGGATGGTGTAATATTGTTCTTCAATACTATGCATGCATCGTTTTGCCTGGCATCTATTGTTCTTCAATTGATGGTGTAATATTGCTCTTCACGTGTGTGGACTTCTTAATACGAACAAATCATTTAATTCTGATGTGTTAAATATGAAGATGATGATTTCAAATAACAGGCTAACAATTTGATCAGAAATTTTCATTATTGAATATCAACAGAACATCCCAAGCGTCTGTCAATTGCCAACACAATTCATAACAAGTGTCGAACTATACATAATTTATTACCATGAATTACGGGATTTCCCAACGTTGACCTCCCTGAGAGAGGCATTCTACAAAGTTAATTTCATATTTTCTTTTAGTTTTACTCCATCTACGTCTCGTCAATAAAACCTAGAAGCCAACTAGAAAAATTGTCATACTTATTTTAAAGAAAATGTAAAATATGTGCGGTGATCCCAAAACTAAGTATAAACTATACAGACTGGAATAGAATAGTTTTTTCTATCATTAAAAGCTGTTTGCATATTACTACCGCGAGAGACTGAATAGTCTGAGGATGTTTATATCTATAAAACTATGCATGCAACAGGTACATATCCTGAACAAGTACCTAATATCATTATCAAACTATACCGACTAACTTTATCTCAAATAAAGTTAGGCCAAAAGGTCAAACAAAAAGAACCCCAGAAAACGACAGACCACAAAAAGGGCATATTATCACTAAACCTACCCTAATCATTGCAACATAATGACTAGTCTCCCATGTGTACATCTAGAACAAAGAAGCTTCAACCATTTTGTTAACATCCTCCAAAAGAGCCTTCATCTCGCCCTCTAGTTTTGCCATCATATCAGGAAATTTGCCACCTGATGCTTCTAGCAGTATGGTCAGACCTTGAAGTTTCTGTTGTATGAAGATCAATTTGGATGCTTCACTACCCTGTGACAATGAAACCGATGGTGTGGCTGCTGGCGAAGGTTTGCGCTTTGATCTCTCAACATGTTGTCCAGACTTGGATTCATCAGACAAATACTGGAGCTGAAAAGTGACATCACAAGATCCAAAAGGGTTATTGTTTTGGGAATGGTTAAATGCATTTTCTGCGTCACAAGCTCTTAGGAAGGACACTCTAGCTGTGTAATTAGTGCGGAACATATCTGTTTCTTCTTCATTCAGAGCTCCAAACTTACTGTACACTGAGAAAAGATCAGATCTTGAAGGCAAAGAGGATCCTGGCCAAAATGAAACAAATAGAAGAGCACCTGGAGCATTTTCATCAGTCCCCTTCTTGCTGCCAGTATTAGTTTCAGGAGTTCTCTTTAATTTTGGCATGCTTGGAGCTGTTTCCTTTCTTCTCTTCTTTGGCCCAGAATTTTGTTTCAGGGCTGATATATGATCATCAGACAGATTTAGATCTTCCAACATTCCATGTTCAGATTCTGACTTCTTTCTCTTCCTTTCAGGTTGACTTTTCTGGTATACTTCACGTAATGATCCTTGGCAATATAAGGAACTTCTGAAGACATAAGTAAAGTCCACAAATTGCTCAAGAGAAGCACCTTGCCTACGAATTTGTGGACTAATAGCTGCACAGTGGACTTGGGACAGAACTTCCTCCCCAGGAGCCTGAATTTTCTTTGGATCAATAGTCTTTTTCCCATCATCTTCTAGTGTCTGGTAATTTGAGCTATCAAAAAGCCTCCCCTTATAAACTGGAAGAGAATGCAGGCCAGCAGCCCCTGCCCTTCTTTGAGATACTTTAGCTTTTCTGGATAATTTAAGGGATTCCGTTTCTACATTTCCCTCCCTTTGCCCCCTGGTTGAAGTAGTGAAAGGAGGGGACAAGTACTTGCTTTTCTTCCTTTCTCTTGACGAATGACCCTTCTCATTTTGTTCTTCGCTCCTCCCTTCATTAGTTTCCTTTTGGCTCCCACCGCCAGTGTTTTCATTGCCAAAAGCCTCTTTCTTCTCTTTTGACTGCATCAATGTGCCAATGTTGCTGTTTTCCTTACCCCCACTGCCATCACTTTCAGCACTTGACACATCTCCATCAGTGTCTAGAGGCAACTCTCTTTTCTTTTGAAGAGGTTTAGAAGCCATTCCATCCCGACAACCTTTTCTCTTCTTTCCACCATTCGACCCAATTGCATTCACCACTTCATCAGTTGCATCTTTGTCCTCCCCCATAATTTCAGCAATGCTTTTCTGCTTTCTAACATGGTTCGATATGTTCCCTGAAAGCCCTGGAGAATGAACCAGTTCATCAAATGGCCCTTGGGTCAGTGCTTCCACAGTACTATTACTGTTATCTACAGCAACCGTTTCATCCATTAGACTATCTTCAACTGCAGCAACCGGCTGGGGATCCATATAATCAGGTAATTTATAAACCCCTTTTGATAGATAAAATGCAGCAAGCTGAGCCTTTAATATCTCAAGCTCCAGAATACTAGCAATATCAACACTTTCCGCAATTCGTTTCACATAAGAAAGTAATTCTGCCGGTTCAATTGGAACATCTAAAAGTATCCCAGGCACAAGAACTCCTTCCTTGATTCCGGGATTTTTTGCCAACGGGAGAGTGGATTCAGAACCAGTTTTCTTAGCAACAAATGGATGACTCATCTTCATATACAAAAGCCTTCCAACCTCATTTACAGCTTCTTGCACAGCGTTGACAAAAGCGATGGAGCTACTCTGCTTCACCATATCATCAAAGTTATCCTTAAAAGGCTTTAATTGTGATGGATGACACCATGCAAAAGTTTCATCCCCAAAGTAGGAGACCAGGAGCCTGTTCTGTTGTTTCAGCTTCAATGCAAAGTGTGATGCATCAGATGGATCATAAACCCGGCCAGGCCACCAAGGATGACTCTCAATTTGACCCCAAACAAAATCACCAACAGCAAAACCATGCCCTTCATCACTCAAGTCCTCCACTTCTACATCCATATTCTCACTCGTCTCTGCAATTGGAACCTCTATAGTCACAATGTGCCCATCACAACCTTCATCTTTTTCTACCCCTTCACTTTTCTCCCCATCTCTTCTGTCTTCCCCACCAACCCCTACCAAACCATCCACACTCAAAACAGCAGCTTCTGCTACTCTATTCTCCGAAGCAATATTTTCAATGTTCCCATTACAATCTTCATTTTTAACTTCCTCTTCACTTTTCCCTCCATCCCTTCCGTCTTCCCCACCAACCCCCACCAACCTATCCACACTCAAAACAGCATCTTCTGCTATACTCTCAGAATTAATAGTCACGTTACCATCACAATCTTTATCTTTTCCTTCCTCTTCACTTTTTCCCCCATCTTGTCCGTCTTCCCCACCAACCCCTACTGCACTATCCACACTCATAACAGCAGCTTCTGCTACTCTACTCTCAGAAGCAATAGTCAAAATGTTCCCATCAATATCTTCATCTTTTCCTTCCTCTTCAATTTTCCCTCCATCTCTTCTGTCTTCCCCAACAACCCCAACCAAACTATCCACGCTCAAAATAGCAGTTTCTGCCACTCCACTCTCAGAAGAAATAGCCACAACGTTTCTATCACAATCTTTATCATTTCCTTCCTCTTCATTTTTTCCCCCATCTCTTCCGTCTTCCCCATCAACCCCTACCAAACTATCCACACTAAAAACAGCAGCTTCTGCTACTCCACTCTCAGGAGCAATAGTCACATCGTCCCCATCACAATCTTCACATTTTCCTTCCTCTTCACTTTTCCCCCCATCTCTTCTGTCTACCCCATCAACCCCTACCGAACTATCCACACTAAAAACAGCAGCTTCTGCTACTCCACCCTCAGGAGCAATAGTCACACCGTCTCCATCACAATCTTCATATTTTCCTACCTCTTCACTTTTCCCTCCATCTCTTGCGTCTTCTCCACCAACCCCTACCGAACCATCCACACTCAAAACAGCAGCCTCAGCCACTCTACTCTCAGAAGCAAACATATAGTCCAACTTCTCAGAAGCATAAACATAGTCCAACTTCTCAGCACCATCACTAGAAAACACCGTGCTTACATCACTTTCTTGCATTTCTAACCATGAGGACACCCCATTCACCTCAGAATCAGTCAAAACTTGACCATCATTTTCACCCAAAACTGAAACATTGGTCTCCAAGACACTACTACTACTATCACTCTTGACAACTTCAACAACCCCATCATCATCACCCAACCCTTGGTTTTCAATGCTAGAAAACCCACCCCCATTCTCAGGAACCCCACAACGTCCCTCGCCACTTCTCAAACCGCCAAGAACTTCCCTAAGCTCCTTCTCCTGCTCTGAACCTTGAACCATGTTGTCACTTTCTGGCATAGAAGACGAACCTTGAGCCATGCTGTCACTTTCATCCGTGCCCATTGAAAAAGATCAAATTTTTCTCGACAATATCAACCTATTCTGAGAAAAGTAAAAAAACAAGAAAACCAAAAGACATGTAAAAACATATAAACAAAAATACATTCAACACATTTCTAGGGCTTTAGGTTCCATGCAATGCAAGAGTGAATATAGCAAGAACATTACCCTTCAATGGTAAAAATATATATAAAAAAAAAGTTTAACAAATAACAAGGAAAAAGACAAACAAGAAAAAAGCCACACTATAGTAATTTTTTAAATGATCGAAAGGGATAAAGATAAAGAGAAGAGAATACCTGAAGAATGAAAAGGTAGTGTAGCAAGCTTTTGCTTGTGCCCTAAACCAGAAGTAATCCTTAAAACCCAATATTGACCTGAGAATCTGTGGTCATATAGAAGAAGCATGCCATTCTGGGCTATTATAATTTATAAATTATATAAATATAAATATTGACATTAGTAAAAATTAAGTAATTTAAAAAGTAATGAAGTTACATTAATTACGGTGAGAGAATCGAGAGGGAAAATTTCTAGTTGTGGAATGTGTTTGAAATTATCGAGGATTTCCGAGATGGTGACAGCTTAAGTTCATTTTCTCTCTCGGTACTGTTAATTTCATTATTGCAGCGCAAAGACTCTACGGAATACTAACAGGACGGTGGAGTGATTGGAGAGTGAGATTGTCTTTGTCTCGACGATATTTTACATTTCATGTTGCGTTCAGAGACGAGTCCAGACTCGCGAGAGTACATGATCAACACTACACGCTTTACTTTCACGCCATCTTTGTCCTCACGCACGCAAATGGAATGTGCAAGGACGAGTCTAGTTCAGTGTTTTTTTTTTTTTTTTTTCGACAAAGAAGCGAAGAGTCATAAAAGAAAATAAAAAGATCAAATAAATTAACTTTTTTATAAGATAAAATTAATTTAAAAGGAATGCCAGCAACTAAGGGAAATAGGCTATACCGGCTAGATTTTGGTAGTCCTGAATTCGGCTTTTATTAAAAAGATAAAGTTAGAGTTTAACTTATTTAATTATTATAAACTTTTTTTAAAGACTTGTTCTTGACTTAGATAAAAATTTGGCTTAACCTGTAAGTCTATTTAAAAACCTGTTTTCTTATAAGACCAATAAAAATACTGATAGGCCTATTAGCCTAAGTAGGCCTGTTGGCCTAAAAAGACCTATTGACCCAAAATGATCTATTAGTAATTATACATTTTTTATATTATTATTTGTAATATATGTATTATATATAATTATATACATATAATATAACATAATATATAATATAGGCTTAATTACACTTTTTGCTTCCTAAATTTTTATAATTTCACAAATTTTGCCTCTCTGATTATTATTTTTTTTGCAAATTTTGCCTTCCAATTTACAAAATATTGCTAATTTTACCCTAATATAGAAAAACTATCACAATTAAAACATTTTGTGGCCATTTTTTCTTTAAATTGCCACAATTAAGACAATTTTGTAGTGTTTTTTCTTTAATTGTGGTGGTTTTTTAATTGAGGGAAAAATTTCAGAAATTTTATAAATTGGGAAGCAAAATTTGCAAAAAAAAAATTATGGTAAAATTTGCAAAATTGTAAAACTTTAGAGACAAAAAGTATAATTAATCCTATAATATAATAATATTTCATTATATATGTATATAAATAGATTGCCTAATAGGATTAATAGACTTTTTTAAGGCCTAAGGCCTGACTTTTTTTTACCTAAATAGGCTTTTTAAAAAGCTTAAAAAGTCCTAGCCTAACCTTTTTAATAAAGGAATCAAGTTAAGCTATAGGCCTCTAATAGGCGACCTGACCTATTTCCACCCTTACTAGCAACATTCTCTCTAACGAAAAATTATTATATAGTTCAAGACCACTAAGTGTTTATGGTCTTAACCAATATGTATATGACACATATTCAAATTTTATAATTTACGAGAAAATTAATAACAATTGATTATATATCATGTGAAGATTAATGGAGACCATGGTGGTCTAGGACCACCTAATAATTTCTCCTCTAAACACTCTCTCTATTATTAGTTAGAATTTATTGAAAATCACAAATTTTGGTAGGTCTCACTTCTAAATCGAGAAATACTTATTAAATGAGAAGTGAGACTTATCAAAAATTGTGATTTTAAATATATTCCAGCCAATAATAGAAAAAGTATTAGAAAAATAGAATTAGAGAGAATGTTGTTAACACTTTTCTTAACTTAAACCATTGATGCTAAGTTAGGTGACAGAGGCTACGGTGGCAAACCAAAATATGTCTCCCATTGTGGGAAAGATTTTATAATCGTTAGATTAAATAATTGAAAAATGAATGGCTATGATTGTAATAACTATACCGATTGGTAAGGTAATTTAGAAATTTATTGTTTTTTTTTTAAATCCAGCTGAATAGCAGAAATACTATAGCCAATGTCCCTTTTCCTATTTCCAGCCTTGAATTTGGTAGTGGCAGACTTTGGACCCTCATTGGATCATCATATCCAAGTTACGATGTGACAATCAAAGACATTGGATCTTGTTTGGCATAATCGGACCTTTCGGTTTTTCTGGCTAGAGACAATTGGAGTTTGTCAGGCGTTTTTGGAATCCTAAATCAGAAAACGTGTAGCCATAAACTTATGAAGCGTAACCTTCAAAATAGGTAACATATGGTAGCAAATGGGGAACAATGGACATGGAACAAAAGGGGAAACATGAGAAAATGGGGAACAAGAGGTTGGAAATAGGGAATAGAACATCAAGAAATAAGGGTCCGATTTCAGGCTACGATGGCAAACCAAAATATGTCTCCCATTGTGGGAAAGTTTTTACAACCGTTAGATTAAATAATTGAAAAATGAACGGCTATGATTGTAATAGCTATACCGATTAGTAAGGTAATTTAGAAATTTATTGTTTTTTTTAAAAAAAATTCCACTTAGGTAGTAAAAAACTATAAACACTGTCTTTTTTCCCATTTCCAACCTTGAATTTGGTGGTGGTAGACTTTGGACCCTAATCGGATCATCAAATCCAAGTTTCAATGTGACAAATAAAGACATTGGATCTCGTTTGGCATAATCAGACCTTTTGATTTTTTTGGCCAGAGATAGTTGGAGTTTGTCAGACATTTCTTGAATCCTAAATCAGAAAACGTGTAGCCATAAACTTATGAAGCGTAACCTTTGAGATAGGTAACGTATGGTATTAAATGGGCAACAGTGGACAGGGAACAAAATGGGAAACATGAAAAAATAGAGAGTGAAAGGTTGGAAATAGGGAATAAAACATTGGGAAACAGAGGTCCGATCTTAGCTGCGAGAAAAAGTTTGAAAATGATTATTCACAACTATAGTGCTTTATTCATCCATGTGACATTTTTTTTATAATACACGATCACTCCAACTTTGAACAACCAGTATCCCTATTAACATCCCAACCGTTGATTTTCAAAGTCATGTATTTAATGGTTATAAAAGTTTTCCCTTGGTAGGAGACATATTTTTGTTTCCACCGTAGCCTCAATCATGTTAGGTTGCAATCAACATAGAAGGGGGAAAATGGAAAGAAAAAAATGGAAAGATTATGTTTTTTCTTGTTTGGTTGTCATATATGCTTTAGTTGGTATGAAGGAAAGACATAGGATAAATGGAAATAAGTAAGAGAGAAATGGGGAAGAGAGAAATAAAGAAGAAATAAAGTAAATTTTGAGTTGTTTAGTTTGAAAGATATAGAAGTGAAATTGAAAAGAAATAATATTGGAATTTCTTCTAAGTTTGTTTAGTCTATTATGGAAAGAGAGAAGAGAAATGAGAATAGAAGTAATAAGACTATATTACTCCTAACACACAACCTCACATATAATTGAAATTCCCAACCATAAAAATCAAGTCTTGCTCATCAAAATCAATTTCCCAGACTTGGAGATGCAAAGATCGATTATAAGACTACACAATTGATTATCTGGTTACATATAGTCGTTGAAAAAAGAACCAATTATCAGGGAAAGACAACCGAGTATCATACTAAGAATCGAAACCAAGAATCGATTAGTAGATGGAAAAAGCCAATTATTAGGATCATCATAATTAATTATGAAAAAGAGGAAAAGGGGAAATTGAAGGGACTATTCAATTAATCAATTATTAGAGACAAATAAAACCCATTCTTATTTACCTGTGTGTGGAGCAAATTAAAGCAAATCTAACACAAGCAAATGCAAGTAACCCAACTAGTTGAGAGAAGACTAAAAGTACAATGAAAGGGTTAATTTAGGTACTAACATTACACCTTAGTCTCTCTTTTCACCAAAGTTGGCCCAACATATTCTTATGCCTAAAACAAACTTTATAGAAAAGAGGAAAAGGGGGAAATCAGAGGGACTGTGCAGTTAATTGATTATTAGAGACAAAATAAAATCCATTATTATTTACCTGTGCGTGAAGCAAATTAGAGGAAATTTGGCATGGGCAAATTCAAGTAACTCAGCAACTGATAGAAGGCAAAAAGTACAATAAAAGGTTAATTATTTAAGAAGTAAAATTATATACTTTAGTCTCTTTCTTCACTAGGGCTGGCCTAACATATTCTTAGGCCCGAAACGAACTTTGAGGTAAGGCCTTTTTAAAGTTAATAAAAGTAATAGAAAAATTAGGGCTTAAAAAAATGGTTTTTTCTCAAGAAAAAAGTACACCTTAATTACCACTACATTGAACCAACAAATAGTAAAAGTTATGTAAATACTAATACTAAATAACTTTTTTCTAAAAGGTCTAAAGCAAGGGCTTGAGTCACCTTATCTTGGGTCAGCTCTACTCTTCACCTTATGCCAATTTCACTGTTATCCCCCCACCTAGGCATGGAATTTTTTTAAGTGGGACCCATTAACTTTTAATTTCTTTCCTTCATATTTCATCTTTACCTCTTCCTCCTTCTTCCTCCTTTCAATTTTCATACTATTTCTCCTCTACCCAACAAATTAATAAACAAGGAAGGAAAGAAAGTTTTGGTTGGTCTCCATGCCAAAATTTCTTTTTTTCTAGCTGGAAAGAAAAAGGAGAGAGGCAACGTGTGTGTTTGAATTAATAAGGCAAAAATATCCTTAAGTTGATTTATATTGCTAATTTTGTTTTATTTTATTTTAAGTGGTAAAATATTATTTATTTATTATTATTCTTTTAATTAGGAAAGAGAGGGTACTTTGTGCCTCTCTATTAAGGATAACAATTCTAACCAGAGCCTATGGATACCCACAAAAAATATTCATAATGGGTAAAGTAAACACTCACTCAATAGAGATGGATTTGGAGGTGGGGATCTACCTAAAAAATTAATCGGAACAGGTGCAAATATGGGTACTATAGTACCTATCCCGCCACACGAACACGCACTCATGAATGTACACTCCAACACACCCACACAATTATTTAATTAAAATATCTTATATATCTTATATATATATCTTTTGACTTTCTAATATATAATTATAAACTAATTAGTGTCAACACTTGACGTCCAAGTTTAAGAATCAACTATTCTTTAAGTTTATTGTTAGATTTAATCAACTTTAAGAATTATAATGTTACGTTTAAGAATACTATGCTAAATGATTATATTCCTAATGTAGTGACAAATTTTTTAATTAATATTTTTTTATTGATTTTACACTTAAGTAAAATGCAAATAACATGTGTGAGTATAGGTATATAGGTATTCAATAAGCATGGGAATGGAGATTAAAGTTGTTGCCCACATAGGTATGAGGTCGAGTACGAGTATTTTTTTCAAACATAGGTATGGGGACAAGTACTATAGTACCCTACCTAGACCCTATCTATTGTCATCCTTACTCTCTATATGGAATTTTTTTAAAGGAGGTTAAATAAAAAAATTAGAAATATAGTTATTTTGAAATTGAACTTTATCTATAGTTAGTAGGGTGGTTTTTATATATGTAGTTAAAACATATGGTGTAGTTTGTAATAATAGTTTATGGGTAAAATAGTCCAAAAAATTTTAAGACGAAAAGTGAGTATCATCATTATAATAATTATATATTATAGATTTGTCTTGTGTCTATATTTTATGTTTTTAATTTTTATTTAGTTTCATTTTTGTTTAAAGGTATCTATACTTTGTCCTTTCCTCTCATTTTCTACTCAATTAAACAAGAAAAAAGAAATCTTATATTTTTTCTTTCTTCTACTTTCTTTTTTACTAGATGACCAAAAAATTATCTCACTTTTTACTTTTTTTTTTCCTTTCACTTTCTTTCTTTCTACTTTCCTTTGTCAATCAAACATAGTGTAGAATAGGGGTATAAGCGGGTTAGGATCGACTCGCGAACTCGACCAACCCAATTGCATTTTAGTAGGTTGGGTTGAGTCATCGAGTTGATGCTTTCCCAATCTGATCTATTATTTTATTAATAAAAAATTAAAATATTATATGTTAAAACAAAGGAAGAATTTATAACCCTCAAATATCAATCGTTTGGTTACTCATTATATTGCATGTTCGCTATCGTCTGATCACCTAATCATGTAGCGTCTTTATCTTTCTTTTAAAGATTCAGTAACTAACTCCTTTCAGACAAGGTTCTAATGATCAGTACACTGCATATATGTAAAAGCGTAAACAACCTCAAAATAAATGAAGTCTACATACCTACTCTCGAGGAAAGTACTTTACGCGTAAAAGAAGGAATGTGTGTGCGGATGTCAGTACGGAAAAGCAGATATGTCCACTGGTATAAGATTGAGTATGAGAATGACTAAGATAAGCAAACTGTTTTATCTTATCAAAGTGACAAGTTAGTGAAAGGTATTAAATGTTGTACTTAATGCTGCAACAACTCTTTTTCAACAGACGAAAGATATCTCTTGCAAGCACTTATAATGGACACTTTTTTAGAGAAGCCTATAAATAGAAGAAGAGACCTCAGTTTCAAATGCTGGTCAATTTGATAAATCTTGAATTGTTGAAAAGCTTTCATCTTCTAATATTCATATTCGCTACTTGTAAAAGCTCTCTTTGAACTTCGTTGTATATTCGTTTGACAGGACGTTAAACTAAGTGAGATAACTCATGTTCAACCTTTTTCTCTAAGAAATCGGTAGAAGCTTGAAGAGGCTTTGATTCAAAGAATACTTGGGTTTTTGCTTGGAGAGGCAAGTTAAAGACTACTTGGGTTGAGTCTGAAGAGGCTTGGTTAAAAGAACACTTGTAATTTGATTAAGTTAGTGGGACTTGGTTGTTGCCAAGAACTGGATGTAGTATCTTGGATGAGATGAACCAGTATAATTCCTTCGTGTTTCTCTGATTATCTTTCTGCATTCCTCTTTTTCTAAATAATGTTTTAAAAGTCTTTTGGTTAATCCTTCAGACGATACTTCTTTAAAAAGGTTTTTGCAAAAATTTGCCATAACACAATTCAACCCCCTTTCTTGTATTATTTCTATGTTTTACATTATAATATTTACATATTCACTTAGCAAAGGAGAATCATTTTATTTGATAGTTACTTTGAGTTTTAGTTTGTTTATTTTTATTATATAATTCAAATAATTGTTAAATTAGTTTAAGACATGTATTGTATTATTCCATTTGAGACATGTATTGTATTTTTCTTGTGAGTGTTAAATTTGTATAGTTCGATTTGTATTTTAAATTGAACATGCATTGGATGAGTTGAAATAATTAAGTATTTTATTTTTTTATTTTCTCTTTTTTCCCTAAATTTTATTTATTTTTTCTGATTTTTTAATATCTAAAATTATGTTAATATTTTATTTATTTAACTCGAGTCAACTCGATTAAGTTCAGGTCAGGTCGGGTTGGGTTATTTTGAAAAAAAATACAAACCCCACCTAACCCAACTCGATTAAGTTTAATATGGTTGGGTCTTAAATGAAGCTAAACCTGACCTAACCCGAGCTGCTTACATCCTTAATGTAAAAGTTCTTTTATTTAATTTTTAAAATATTAAGATTTATATGTTAATTTTAATTTATAACAAAGGTTTAAGTTATTTTATTTTTTATTTTCTTTCAGAGAAGTTTAATTTAATTTATCCTTATTCAGATGATTTTTTTAAATCTATACGAAATTTTTTTACACACATCTTATCATAAATTACTATTAATAATAAAATTATTTTTTTTCTAATAATTATTTAAAAATTATATTTATCATAGTTTTTAACCGCGTAAAATTTTTTATATTGATCATATATAAAAAAATTAAAGTCAATTAATATGCCTATTAAATTTAATATACATATTATAATAAGACCAGATTAAAAATAATTATGAGCTTAAAAATATTAATTTTATGTTTTAAGTTTTTATATGTTACTACCTCACCATTTAGATATCCTAATATGTCTACCCAAATAATATCAGATAAAAAAAAAAAAGCAATGAACTTGCTTATATTCATGACTCAAAAACAAGCAATTAAGCGTCTGTTTAGATAAAAAAATTTATAAACACTTTTAGGAAAAAAATAAGAAGAAAAATTGAAATAAACTTCTTTAAAAATTAAAATTAGTTTATGCATAAGTTAAAATCAACTTTTGGAGAAGCTAATATGAGAGAATTTTTACAAATTAGCTTATATATAAACTAATTTTAGCTTTTGGAGAAATTTGTTTTCTTTTTTTTTTCTTATTTTCTTCTCCTATAAGTGGTTTTGGAGAAGTTTACCCAAACATGTCCTAAATAACGTTTAATTCAGTACTGAAATTCAACAATAGAATTATTCTCCGGGAAGTATCAAGTTGTAATTCTCAAAGCCAAACAGAAAAGCAGTAAAAGGATATGCGTAAACCAACACACTGCAACAAAAAACGAAAACATGAATGAGGGAATAAAGTAAGCTGAATTGATGCTAGGGATAATATGGAGCTAACTCCTTTTTCATTACAACTCAAATTGAAATTGGATTGATCTACATGGAATTGTTACACAAGAAGAATTGGGAAATTAAATCAAAAGTCTAAACCCTAAACAAAGGAAATGGAGGGTGGTTGAGACGAAGGGGAAGTGATTAGTGAATGGTTGGCTTAGGGTAGTGCGTAGGATAACAAGAGGAGGGTAAGAAGCAAAGGAGAAATTAATGTACATAATTGCCCCTTATGAAATGTGAAATGTAAAGTTGATTTTTGAACATAAAAATAAAATGAAAAATAAAAATACAAGGGGCATTCCGAGAATCGAACTCGGGACCTCTCGCACCCAAAGCGAGAATCATACCACTAGACCAAATGCCCAGGTGATCTTTACTGTAGATTTCAAAATTTATCACTATTTAAATTGTCTATAGTTTTTTAAAAATCTACACATTTTTCAATTGTTAACTATTTTTATTTTATAAAAAGACGATTAAGTGAATTTTAGCTGTCCAATTACAAACTGCATGGTGTATCTTTTGTATTTGGATGGTAAAGAATCGAATTCAAAGGGTACGGTATTATTGGCTAATGCAAATCTTAAATAAAGAAAATGCTACTACTTCTTATGGCCAAAAAAATAGATTAGAAAAGTAGGAAGAGTTAATTTAATTTGTATTGACAATTAATCTAGTGCTTTTTTGTTGCGATACTCTAGTTAACTAGCAATATTATTGGCTATTGAGTTATCATTGGAACACTGTGCCTTAATGTACCACAAATAAACCTTCCCACTATAGTCGAAAATCAAGATAACTACTGTGATAACCATGATGAATGATTTGCCTATTGGATATGTAGTCACAATCAATGGAACCATTACCACAATGCGTGGATCAGATAAAATGATGTAAGAATAATAATAACATATCTTATGCCAATAGTTACAGCTTAAGAAAATCAGTGTAGACTACTGGAGCGAAAAAGAAGACCAATAATGAATAATCAAATTTACTGTTATGTCTTATTTCATTACAGCGGGCTCGGAATCATTTTCATATAGGAAGATAGATATGGTTGGCTGACATGAATCCTATCAACCAAGGAGTTTTTGCAATAATATATGAGAAGCCACATTGTGGTAGTTCAAAAGTTTTATAATACATTCTGGATTACTCCCTAAGTTTTGAAGTAGACAAGATTTGGCGAAAATTCCGTGATCAACATCCCATATATCATTATAATAGTTCCAAAATAAAATTTGAAGTACCTTTGCATTGTAGTTAATTCAAATCAAATGATAGGCCATCTTAAGTGGAATTCAACTTTTTTTCTCTCACCTACAATAAGAGAATATAAAATAATAAAACCCACTTTTTTATGTGAAGATGCGTTGTTTCTATTTATAATGGTTGTTACACATAGATTTTACCTTTTTATATAATTGAGGTAAGAAATCTATGATATTGATATTTGTCTGCCATCTTTAGTTTAAATAAATAAACCACTGTAAAATACACCCCCCCCCCCCCCCCCCCCCCCCAAAAAAAAGTCTCAAATATTTTGAAGTGAGGAGTAATTGAAAAAGGACAGTGATCAAACATTCAATAATTACATCTGTAGTTGCTGATTAACACTTGCAAATAAACATTGTGTTTTTTGATTAGACAGACAATTTTTATATCATATATATAAAGTGCTTCAGGGAAGATCATGATTACTTCTATTCCATTGATCACTAAAGCTGCAGCACACCACTCCTTGGCTGTATATTCACCACCACCAATGACAACTGCGTTCCCTCCAGGACAAGATTATCTTGCATAACATTAACAAGCCTATTTGCATCAGCTATATCTCATAAATAAGAGAAATTATACACTCTTTTCGAATTCTTTAAGCTTCAAAGCTTGCAGTTTACATTGCATTTATGTCTAACACACTTCTGTAAATACTTTCTGGCAGCAGACATAAGCATGCGTTACTAAGTATCAAATGCAACACTTTATTTATTAGTTAACAATTAATATATTCTTATTAGGAGTACCCAAACCCTTACATCACACAATCTACCTTATACATTATTGATCAATACATGTCATAAGATAAGTAATCCAACCATAAAAAGAAAATCCAGCACCTGTTACTTGGTCTAAGTTTAATCAAAATTCAGGACAAGAAAATCCTAACTCTAATCTAGAACACCATGAGCTAGTATTTAATAATTTCTAAGAGCCTGTTACAATCCAGTGATACATTCTTAAATATAATCCATCAGATAGTGCACTTGAGTCGTGGTAGTCACCTAGTCATTGGAGAAAGTTTTCCTATTGATTTCTAGTAAAGTTTACATACGAGACATACCCCTCAAAACACAACAAAAACTAGTGGGTAACAACCTACATATACCATGTTCAGCCAAAAATAAATTAATTTTTCTAGAGTGCGTGGCCTTATGAATGCATCGAGTTTAATTTAAAGGCTTAATTATGTTTTTAGTTTTCCAAATTTGAGAAATGTATTTTTTTAGTCTCTTAAATTAAAAATTAATCTTTTTAGTCCCTCAAATTTTAAAAATTTCTGTTTTGGTTCTTTTGTCCAAATACAGTTAGTGAATCTGCTACACGAAACTCACCCAATAATGTTTCTATCAGTGAAAACATTACACCAAACTCAACTGATGCTGTACAACTGATTCAATCTCTTTTATAATTGATACCGTAGGTGATCCTAAAGGACCAAAACACGAGTTTTTAAAATTTGAGAAACTAAAAAGATTAATTTTTTATATGAGAATATAAAAAAAATACATTTCTTAAATTTAGGAGATTAAAAACATAATTAACCCTAATTTAAATGATGAAATTATTAGAGCCAGGCACAGAATTGCTATTGAACTCAACTACTCCCGTAGGATGCAATGCAAGTGGAGATGATCAAATAGTAACAAAATCAAAGCAGTAGAACAGCAATTAATGACATTACATGCCTTTAAGCATTAATTTTTTCTACCCGTCGCCATGGATAAGTAGAACATTAAATTATTGAGTGATTCCTTTTTTTTTCCTAAAAATTGAGTCAAATTTTCATCTTGACAAATTTTAGCACAAAGAATAAGTAGATTTGTTCACGTGAAATTCTGACCTAAGGCCATCAATGGATCATCAAACGTCAATGGATTTTCAGTAAAATATGATGATAATGATGACTGACGTTTCTTTTGCAAGATAAGAAAGAAGGAAGAAGAGAGAAGTAAAGTGGAGAAGAAATAAAATATTTATTGTATTTGAATGCTTTGAAAAAAATTGATAAAGAAAAATAAGTATTGGCGATCCCCTCAAAAACATTTGCCACTTTATTTAGACGTGAAATTGGGGAGAGAAGGCTGTTGGTTTTACTTTCAAATTATTAAAAAATTAAATAGTATTTTTATAACATAAAAAACAATTTCTTGTTATGAAAAAATAGAAACATAAATAAGTTCAAAATTTTAAGGTTAAATTTAATTTTTTATTTTTATAAAAAATTAAATAATTAATTTTTTTCTACTCATTCCCATAATCTAAACAAGAAAGAGAGAATTTCTTCACTTTTTTCACTTTTTTTCTTCTTATTTTCATATTCAAATAACACAATTTTATATTATTTTCCTTTTATTTTTTATCCCTCTTATATCTCTTCTTTTTCTCCTTTTTTTTCTTTATTTCTCTCATTATGATTTTTGTGTGTACAATGATCGTAATAAAATTAAAACCTATGACCTCATGCATATACTATCCAATTTTTCTACTACTAAGTTGATCCTAGTAGATTTATTTCTCTCATTATCTAAACAAAGCATATAAGCCCAATAATCATATCATGTTTTTAACTTTATAAAGGGGAGGCTGAAACCTGGAACTAACGAACCTCTGTTTCTTTTGGGCAAAAACAATAGTTGTTCAAAAATGGGAGCAAAACAATAATTGGCCCAGTGACAAAAAAAAAAAAGGAAGAAAACTCTCAATTCTGGCTTGTCCTTCCCCAGTAATAGTTTTCTCTGCATAAATCATCGATTCGTGGTAGCATTTGTTCTGATGGTTTTTGTTTTTTCAAATAGTCTAGATTTTCTATAGAACTTGATATTTACGGGGTTGAATTTTTCTTCAAAATATTAAGCTCAAACCAGCAGCAATCCAAGAGATTCAGGACATGCTTTTAGTTCCATCACTGACAGCTTTCAAAAAAGTAGTACAAGCGTTGTAAACTACTTGTTAGGAGAAGTATATTACCTAGGCGATGTAGATAATTATTAATTAGAATTAGAATATAAAGGAATATATGTTTATTAAAAAATAAAAATGAAAAACAAAGGATATCAATCTTAATTTCCTGGAACTGAAAGGGTTATATAAAAAGTGTGTGGCACATAATCGGTATATGATTCTGGTTCCATGGGGCATGTTCTATATTACCAAAGTCGCTTCGTTTTAAATTAAATGTAATAAAAAAGATTCATAGAAATTAGCTTAGAAAAATATTAGGATTTTAAATAAATTAATAATTTGTACATAGATCAAAGCAAGATTTGTGAAATTTTAAATATTAATAGGAAGTTTAATAAAAAGATCAAGAATTTCCGTATGTATGAAAATAATTAACTAAAATTAAGTAAATAATTAGTTGATAGTTAAATTAATTAGGAGAGTGTGAGAATAAATTAATTAAATGAACAATTAGAGAAAGGTTAAAATTAAATGATTAAATGTGTGTGTTACTAGATAATTAGAATTGGGTTAGTGAAATAATATCCCTTGGTTTAATTTTTTCTCTCCTCTGGGCTTTTAAAAAAATGTAGGCCCATATTAAGTGTGTAGCTTTATATTTTGTTTTTCTCAGCTGTTGGACCAAAAGCACACACCTAACCCTAAATGAATTATAGTAGGAGTTGATTTCCTTTTTTTAAAAAAAAAAAAAAAACATCCAACGGACAGGAAAGAAAAAAAGTCTCTACCATTGGATCAAAATTAGAATGAATAAATTACACTGGTATCTCGTAAAATTTTGTCAACTTTCACTTTGATACCCCTTATTTTTTTACTCCCAACCGTGGCTTGGGAGGGTCAGTCATGGACTGGAGTTTTGTTATGAGAGTGTGATTATTGAAATTGAAACAGATTAATTGAAGAATGAAAGGTGAAAATCATGGGAGGTGAATGAATCGTTGATAAAGGAATGAGTGTAAGTGATGAAATTTTCTTTAAGAGAGGCATTAGTGCTGGAACGAGCAGCACCTCTGCTTAGGAAAGAAGGCGACCAATGGTGCCAATTGTTGGAGATATTGGGCTGTAGAAGCATGTTGGCTAGTGGAAAAAGGGGGAAACACAAAATCCGTAATGGATCCAACGTTGGGCTATAAAGAATTAATTAAAACCTACTAACTCATTTAATGACTAGTTTAAAAAAAAAATAGAGAGAGAGAAAATCAAGAGTCCTTAACGGACTCAGTTATTTGGATTGTGGCACATCTCAAACCAATTTTAAAACCATAACAAAAAGTTGATAATGGTGTAAAAAATATATATATATAAATATACATATATAATTAATAATAAACAGTAGAGTAACGAAATATATAAACTATAGTAATTTGGCATATAAGTCATGTACAAGTACTAACCAAAAACAATAAGAAGAAAATGAAGAGTCCAATGAGGTGAAAGACTTTAATTAACTATTTTTATATAATTGGACCTTTTATTTTCTGTTTTTGTTTAATTTTGTAATTGGGCCTATTGTTTGGGCTTCAATTGTGCATCACATAGAGAAAGAGCTAGGGTTAGCTTCCTTGTGTTAATAGCACCTTGAAATAAACTCTATAAATAGATATGTAATCCTTTTCATTTGGAAGAAGTTGAATAAGATTGAAGTTTTTGACTCCATTGTAAGTGAGTTGAGCGTCGGCTCATCTTTTTTGGTTCTTGGATCGGAACCTCTTGATTCTTCTAAAAGGTTTCCATACCTTTATGGCAAATCTTCACTTGACTTATCACTCTCCTAGAGTGTGACGCCTTCTTTCCCATTTCTCTTTTATTCTACTTTTTTCTATTTTATCTATCTTCTTCCATTTTCTTGTCTTTTCTATTTTGTCTTTTCAATTCTCTGGCTTACTTTTTTATGCGCCATTTGCTTTAACTCTATCATTTGTTGCGCAAGTGTCATCTTCTACTTTCTTTTATTTTATTTCTATAATTGTTGTTACAAGATAACCAACTTAAAGAAGATTCGTAAAAACAATATGACTCCGAATTAGGATCATATATGTAAAGTTCTATCTCTCTACAGAACTATTAATGACCATATATTGAACCAAAATTCTTGTGTAAACAATATTAAATCGTAAAATTGTACGTGCACCATACACTAAATAATTAATATTATTTTTGTCTCATGATCTTAAATCGATGACTCACTATTTTGAGTGGCCGACCCCCAACGTGAATGATCCTTACCTATCACATGTGAGTTTTCCTTTGGATTTGGGGAAAAAAGTTTTTGGCACATAAAACATGTGACTGAATAGAATGAGCGACAAATAAATGTTGTAAACTCCTTTTGATGTGATCATAGGCGCAAAGTTAAAGCCCATAAGTAGTTGTCGTTGTTTCCTTTATAAGATACGGTAGACCCCTACAAAGTCTCTAGCTAGTCCATCGCCTCTCTTACCTTTGTCTACATCTGAATATATACGTTGGAAGCTAAAATTGAAGTTTGCTATATCGTGTATACCATTATAATGCTGTCATTTGCCTAACTTGGTGCTCAAAAAATAACAAGCAAATTAGATCCTTATGCTCGAAGAATCAAGATCAATGATAAATTATATATATAAATATAACAACGAAGATGACATTAATTGTATGAAATTGCTATTGATAATAGTAACACGAATCTTTTATTTTACTTCCTTAATGATCAAGGATGTGAAGGAAGTTGTTAAGGAATATTATTGAACAAGTAGATGCGGTGAATTTAAGAGGGGCATGTGAAGATTTCAACTATGAACTCATCGTCAAGAATTAGGTTTACGTCGGGGTCCAATGTGTTGCATGGCCATGCACCAAAGTAGGTAATAGGGAAAAGTAGAGGTGAGTTCTTGATAAAAATATTAAGTCGTTGCGATTTCATGTGGCTTGAGTTAGGCAGTGTAAGGGCAATTTCTTCTTCCAAAAATGGAAATGCAAGTTCATGCCCATACTTGCCTGGTTGTCTTTCCATTTATATAGATGAAACGTTTGAGACTACCACTAGCTAGCTAGCTCATGCCGTATACGTCCTCATGTAATCTACAAGTGAAATTACGTCATTGATGGGCTCATTCATACGAGACAAAAGTAACTTATAATAAGCACTAGAAACTAATTATATTTATAATTATAACCGCCATGATTTGTGGCTAATTTTTGGCCTAGTTAGACAAATTCATATTATTTATTTTTATTCTCTGAACTCCCTCTATCAACTAATTAAAAGACAAGGTATGAATAAATCCGTGCTTAAACTATGTAGTATGTAAGAACAACTAATCATTAGGTTGAGCTTGAGACAAGACACTAATTCTGAACAAATTAATTAAGCTACATATATTTGAGACAAAGCAATCATTTATACTAGGATTTACTAAAATACGAGCATGCCTGCCACTGATAATATATTATGCTTCAACGTTTGCGGTATGGTACACCTACTATCTCATTATAATAAGATCAATGCACATATAGTGCAAGCTCCTATTTAAATTTCAATCCATAACTAACTTAATTCTGAACTCATGTATGGTAAAACCAAACTTAATTTAACTACTCTTTTTTTTTTTTTTTTCTTAATAAGCCAAAAAGTATATTATTAAATGTAGACCAAACAGACCCAATGATGTTATTAAGCCTGACACACTCTATTAGAACTTATTTATATATCATTATATATATGGTTTATATATGCATATAGGTTTAATCCCCATTGAGTAATTGCATAGACCAGATATCCTCCATGCTCCAATAGTTGTTGTCATTGGTACAGCAACTTGACTGATCATTGATTATAGGGAACTGAGTTGGAAATGGCTCCAAAATTCCTTGGTATGAGGGTGGAGAGTAAGTCTCAATGGGCTGTGCCATGGTGGATACTCTGCTAGTGCTAGTGCTTGCTTGATGATTATCATTTATCTCCGAATTACCCTGTTGTTGTAAATTCTCAGCTTGCTTAATGTGCTTCTGGATCCTAGTTCTCCAGAAGTTTTTAATCTCATTGTCAGTTCTTCCCGGAAGATGCTTTGCAATTTTGGACCACCTGCATTAGTGCATAGAATGATTTGTAAAAGACAGTGGCACATAACTGAAAATTATATACTGATTTTGCTCGGCTATATGTAAAATATTTTTTAGAACCAAAACTTCTAAAATGAATGAGTTAATGTACGTGGTCAAGCAAACTTAATTATATGTCTTTAAGATTGCTTATTATAAGCATCTACTTATTAATGCTAATAATATGCGCCTTGGCATCCAACATTTATTATAAGTACATTATTCAATGAGACAAGAACATACGATTGAGTTAATTAAAATTGTAGAACCACTAATCATGATATGATAAAAACCAGTAAATTGAGATGGCGAGGGTGTAAATTATATGTGCGTGTTTGTGCTTGAAAGGGATTTCTTAAAAAGGGAAAAGCATAAAGTTGATATTAATTAAAAGTTGCCAATGGGAATGCCACATTTTATAGGTAAATAAGCAAAATGTAACGAAACCGATATTAAATACGTATCACGTGTCTGATTGAGACCATGTTCCTTGGCTGAGATTAAAAGTGATGCATGTTAGTCTCACATATAAAAAAGATCGACTATGGTATAAGGTGCTACCGAAGGTCCCTTTGTTGGTATCATGCCTTTGCTTTGCAGCGGGGGTTCCAAGGTCACCAAATCAAATTTCTCAACGCAACCCTCAGGTAGAAAGTGTTATACAATTCAAACATTTCCAACTCTCTCTCTCTCTCTCTCTCTATATATATATATATAATATTCTTCTTAGTAAAAGCAGTTTTGGGGTTGGGTTTTACACAAATACTAATTTTCAAGGAATTATTTTTCTACATATCACCTCATAAATTTCCTTCTTTTCTTGTATTTAATTTGACTCTCATAAACTTGCTTCGCTTCTCTTTGTTTAAGAAAAGCCACGTGTCCCATATATATATGTAACTGGTTAATTATGTTATCCTAGCTAGTTATATTTATGTCTTTTCCTTCTTAAATAATTGAGGTTGTTTTTTGTTGGTTGGGAAGAAGTTGAGGATGGGAAAGGTACTGGGGTCGAGCAAGCTATTATGTCTCTGTGCACTATGCAAGTCTATAATCAAGGACACCCTATTCTATTGAAGAAATTATTAGGTAATTCAGAACTACAAAGTGTCTATAGTCCCAACCAATGTGTTTATAAGACATATTTAACTTTTACAATTCACGAAAAAAAATTAATAACACTTGATTACATGTTATATATAGATTAATAGGGACCATGGTAGTCCAGGACCAGCTAATAATTTCTCATTCTATTTCTATTGCCCCTGCATTGTCAATAAAAGCCCAAAAATGCATGCTATTGGTTTGGGTTTATTTCATCCAAACTCCTTGATATTGTTTTTTTGACATGTGATCTAGAGTGCTATTCAATGTGCCCCACTTCCATAAGCTCGTACCCAAAATAGAAGTTGATCTAGTCCAAACTAATCGGTTCTAAATCATTATTTATAGAGATAGCCAATTATAAAACGAACTATAGGAAATTGAATAGCTTCATTGATAATAAGTAATAAAGGATTATAAAGTATAAGTATGTTTTAGAGTATCCCTTACACTTTTTTTTAATATATTTTTGTCTTAAAGAAACTAATAATTTAAATTATTGAGGTACACCATCTATCCTAGTTCATATATTTGCTGTTTAAGAAAAGTAACTATTTTCTGGCGTTTTGTATTATTGTGTTTCTTTTTCTTTGAGTGATGATAAATAAACACCTCTATATATCATACACTCCATAATCATATCACCCATTATATTTATATTTCTCTTTATTTTTTCTCTTTCCTTTTCTAGGTGTTGAATAAAGTTTGGTGTGCTTTAATAGTCAATTTCTAACTTTCAGAGCAATTCAAAGATAGTACATACTTCGAAGTTCAAAAGTTAGAAAAAAAAATTATATAAAAAGAAAAACTTTGCATTTAATGAGTTCATCGTGAAAATTTTAAAAAGAAGCACAAGGAGAAATTTAAAGAAAAATACGAGGAAATTTAACATTGATGCCTCCCCACTCAAATAGTCTTCCATGACCATACTAAGGCAGCCTTGTAGTGGCATGCTTCCAAAACCAAACACTACATTAATTATAGAAGAGTGCCAAGACCTTCTTATATATCTTTCGAATGTAAAGAGAAAACTCGTGATTAAATTTTCTTTTGGGAAAATAATATACCACTCCTACCAAAATTAAGATCTAGAAAATAGAAAATATGCACTCTACGTTTTTTTTTTACTTCTATTATGATTATCATATATATTCACCTATTACCCCACTTTGCATGAAGTTCTATGATCAAAAGCTGTTCCTCGGGTGTAATATTCCCTCTTCTAACATCAGGACGAAGGTAGTTTAGCCACCGGAGTCGACAACTCTTTCCCGTACGTTTAAGACCTAAAAAAAATAAAAATAAAAATGAAGATGATGAATGAGTATCACCCAAGGGTTTATAGAGGAGAAAAATGAAAAGAGGTGGAGAATAATCAATAATTAATATATAATTAAAAAAGATGGTTGGGGTGGGGGGGAGGATATTTTTACCAGAAGCTTTAGCTAGAGAGTTCCAAACACCTTCACCGTGATTTGCAATATAGTTGATCAAGATCAAGTCTTCTTCCATGGTCCATGGTCCCTTTCTGATTTCAGGATCTTGAGATGAGTTGCATGGTTTTTTGTCCATTATATTTGTATGCATATGAGAGTGAGAGAGAAAGAGAGAGAAGAGAGATGGAAATCCTAATGAGTGTCGGAGGGTTTAAATAGAGGAGAATTATAAGATGATTTGTTACTTGTAATAATGCATTTTCATTAGTAAGTCCACAAGGTTTTCCGTGCCTAACTATGTTAATCATATTAACATGCACGCATGCATGAATATCCAAACTAACATATGTTTGCAAGCATGACTATTTTTTGTCTCTTGGATAAACTATAACTTATAATTACAAATTAATATCCCTTCGTACTCTAAAGCCAAAAAAGCATTTGCATCAGAAACATATGGTGTGTATGTATTGATACATTTTTTCAAAAGAGGCTAGAAAAGGAGATAAGATATTTCAAAAATACCACAAGAGTCTCATTGGATAATGAAAGAAGGTAACTATTCACCTCCTTTAAGGTGTGTGTGTGTGTGTGTATATATATTCACAGCACCGTTATTTATTATTTATGAATCAAATTTTATTAAAATTTGATTATTTAATTAATAATCAATGTCACATCTTATTAGAATACAATATTAAATAATTCTTATGCAGAAGAAATTTTATCTTCAACAGAGCAAATATAAATACATTACAGGAGAATTCAACAAAGAAACAAGTTTAAAATTGTTGTAATATTTTCAATCTCTACAGTGTATTACGTAACATACACATACGAACATATATAAAATTAAATTATCAATATTTATATCTCTTTATTTTTTAGTCCTTGAAAATTATAAACATAATATAATTTTAGTCAATGATGAAGGATGAAAATTACATTATGAAATATTTAAGCTTTATTTATAAAATAAAAAAATTATTGCTTCATAATTGAATCAACGTCATGTTCATATATCATACAGTAATAGGTTTTCATGTTAAATATATTTGTTTTTGTACTAATTTATGACTGCCCATTAATAAATAAGATGACCGACCAATCCGAACATGACTTCAATGTGCAGTATTATAAATTTTTAGTGTAAACAATAACGATGCATGTCATATGTGACAAGAACATTATAAACCGACCCATAATTTTATCTTATAGTAAATGTCTAGAATGTGTTAGAATGTGTTCGATATAAAAGAACGTGATGGTATTGAAAATAAATATATACTGAAAATGAAAGAAAAAAAAAAAAAGGTGATGTAGGCAACATAATAAAGTGAAAAGAATCAAACAAAGAAAAGGTCACTAATTTATATTCAGTTACATATCCACTCCCATATTATAACAAGATAGAATTTAAGTTTATAAATATTAATGGTATTATTTTTAATTAAAATTAATATTTGATTTCAATAAAAATCAAACTATTAATATGTATAAACATTACAAGTGTAATTAAACAATACATCATATTAAATGTATGTTGCATTTATTATTTATATCGATTTTTATATTAATGAAATTATTTATTAATATAATACATTATATACGCATATTATTAAGTTAAATCTGAAATATTTAATTAATATTTTATTTTTATTAAATAAAGATTATATTAGTGAAGGTAAGTTTGATGAGTGATATATATTTATAATGGTATGTGTATCCCTTGTAGGTTTTTCTTTCTTTTTTTAAATGCTGGAAATCTCATCCCTTAATTTAGTTATAATAAATGAAGAAAAAATGGTTTTTAAATGATGAAATCATCACCCTGAACTTGTTTTACCAAACTGCAGGGAACTTAGATATGTAGAATGAATATACCTATTAGATAAAAGATAATATTAGTTCGTGGTTATATATCTTTTTACTCTCTCATATAGGATGTATCTAGTGAGAGAGCTTTTTCTATATGAGAGTAAGAGGAGCAAATTTAAGCCATTAGATTTTATCATTAACAATCAAGATTAAAACATACAAGTTATGTGAGTTTTTTAAAAAGTTACATGATTTTTTAAGACTATCTATGTATGTTTGTATAACCTAAATTTAGTCTTCTCACTCTCATATAAAGATGATATATATAACCTAGACATACAAGTATTTTTTTGTCCATAAAATTTTAAAAAAATACTCCTTTTAGAGTAACATCTCGGGCGTTGACGAGGGCGGGGAGTGATCGCTGGTGCAAAAGAGATGAGACACGGACAATGAGCGGCTCCTGGCAGGCTTCCAGCGGGAGGGGTACATGAATGAATCGAATACACACCCAAACGAGAGGGATCTAGAGGCTGTGCGGGTATGGGACTGTACAGTTGAGGATAGCTTAAAGGAATTAATAAGTGCTACCCATACCAACAAGATGCATCTACTTTTTGGTAGCCTATCACTTAAGAACTTCACAGTTAAGCGTGCTTGACTTGGAGCAATTTAAGGATGGGTGATCTACTGGGAAGTTTCCCGGGAAGCGTGTGAGTTAGGACAAAGCACGCTGAAAAGTCTTGTGTTGGTTTGTGAGGATAGTCACAGATCCTGCAAGCGGCCGGGCGTTACATTTAGCCCCTCGTCATAAATGACATTACACTCGTTGGTGACGTGGCTAACAGTGTCCACATCATCAAATGTCATATAATCATCATATGCCACGTGAAAATATTAAATATCTTTTTAGTCTCTCAAATTTAGGCCTACTTTCCTTTTGATCCTTCAAATTTAAAAGTGTTTTTTAAGTCCCTAAATTTAAAAGTTATTTTTCAATCTCCCAAACTTAAAACTAATTTTTTAGTCTCCCAAATTTGAAAGTGATTTTCTTAGTCCCCTAATTTGGAAATAGCTCATTTTGGTCCTCGAAAGTTGACGTTAAAAAATTTGTGGGCTAATAATATGTTTTCTAGCGGTTTTGAATATACGATTATAATGATTTTAACTCCCAAAATTTATATTAATGAATAATACTTTAAAATATGTGTTGTGGCAGTTTTAAACTCGCAAAATCCAATAACGCAAAAAAAAAAAAAAAAAAATCACAGCAACCTCAATCTAGTAATACCCTCACAACTTAAAAATGTCATTTAATATCAATGTCATTTATGTGTTGGGAGATGAGGGTGTCGAGATTGAGTTGTTGACAGTGGATGTGGAGGGAAATGTCTTCCCTAAGGAAGGAGAAAGTGTCGGTGTTTTTGTGAGGGTAAGAAGAGAAGAGGTAATTGTTGCCTTTGCCTCTCCTTCTTCCCCTTTTTAATTCATCTCTTCTCTTATTCCTCTCCCCTTTTTCTCATGCTCTCTTTCTCCCATATTCTCTTTCTCGCTCTTTCCTTCCCTTTTCGCGGCCTGGGTGGCCATTGCCACTGCCATTGCCAAGACGGCATGGCCCTAACTCATCTTCTCCTTACTTGTCTCCTTTTCTCCCGCTCACTTTATCTCTGGCTCACTCTCTCTTCATCTTGCTTGTTTATCCTCTCTTTCTCTCCGTCCCCTGCTCCTTGTTATGTCGCCATGGGTGGGATTTTGGCTTGCTTTTTATTTTGGGACTAAGATATGGTGACTTGTAGCTGGAATGTGCGAACATGGTGTTTATTGGATTTTGATTTTGCTTTATTGGATTTTGGGAGTTTAAAACCACCACAAAACATATTTTAAAAAATTATTTGTTAATCTAAATTTTAGGGTTTAAAACTACCATAAATTGTATTTTTAAATCTGCCAAAAAAGCACGTTGTTAACCACATCAACAGATTTTTCAATGGCGTCAACTTTGAGGACCAAAAAGAGTTAGTTCCAAAATAAAGAGATTAAAAAATTACTTTTAAATTTTAGGGACTAAAAAAATCACTTTAAAATTTAGGAACCAAAAAGATATTTAAGCCAAAAAATTAAATATTCCCACGTGGCATATAATGACTACATGGCATATGATGACGTGGACATTGTTAGCCACGTTAGTAATGAGTGTAACGACTTTTATGATGAGGAACTAAAAGGAGCTGTTTTCAAATTTTAGGGATTAAAAAATGACTTTTTAATTTGGGAGACCAAAAAGAAACTTGATACAAATTTGAGGGACCAAAAACTAAGGGTGTTTAGATCCAATCCAATCCAAAATAAAACCGCAAATTGGTCCAAAAAAATCAAAAGCCGATTAAAATCAAACTATTTTAGACTTTTTTGGATTATTTTTTTTGTATAATTGATCAATTAGGATCGAATTTCAGTTAGTGTTTCCAAAATCGAACCAATCCAAACTGAACCGATATTTTTTAATACACATGAGTTTTATGCTTTTTCAATACACTTGTGTTTTATGCTTTTTAATACACATGAACTTTTTTTATATCCTTTTGTTGCCAAATAACAAATAATCTAACTTTTTATTAATTTAACGTCACACATATAAGGATACTTGAGAATGATCTATCCTTTTACTATCAAATAACAAATAATTAAGCAAAGAATTTTTTTGCTAAATTTTAGTGTCATTAAATAAATGTTTATTTTTGGTGTGTTTTTGTTGATTTTTGGTGTTTTTGACTTAAGAATGAAAAATATCGGATTGTAATATGTTATTAGATGTAATATAAATATGTAAGGATCGGTAAAAATGAATCATCCAATCTAATCCAAAATGCATTTTATCGAATTTGATTGGATTGGATTTTTTTAATAAAGCAATCCAAACCAAACTGAATCGCATATTGATTTAATATTTGGATTAGATGACTTTTTGGCTCAAAACTGGTCCAAACTAATCCCCAAACACCCTTACCAAAACATATTTAAGCCGTATAAGTTGTATGTTTTAATCTTGATCGTTAATGATAAGATCCAATGGCTTAGCTTTGTTCTTTTCACTCTCATATAAAAAAGGCCCTCTCACTATCAGCAATAATATATAGTTATTGTATAAATAAGTGTGTGTGTGTGTGTGTGTGTTAGCAAACCCTATAAGCATTTGCTAACATACACCCACTTATTTTTTAGTTGAAATACATTAACGAGCTACACCATGGGTGTATTTTAATATGTATTGTAGTTATAACTTGTTAATATACTCCAAATAAAAAACAAGTGTATGTACATTAGCAAATCTCATACCCTTCCCCACACACATATATATATTCTGTGTAACATATATATTATTGTATAAATAATAGACTTAATTACCTTTTTTCCTCCAATTTTGTAAATTTTGCTCTCAAATATTTTTTTCTTCTTTTTTCTTATTTTAACCCTAAAGTTACAAAATTTTGCAAATTTGTCCTAATATTAGTTGATCGCCCATTGCTGTTAGTTGATTATAACGTGACAGATAGTGCTAACATGAACTGCTAATGTGGTAGTCTGATGTTAACGTAGCAATGCATATGACACTGGCATGGCAGTTAATGTAGCACCTGAAGTAATAAGAAAATTAAATTGCACTTTTAACTCCTACTTTTAAAATTCTACACATTTTGTCATAAAGTACAATTAAGCCTTCAGAAAAGTCATTGCCTTTTTTTTTTTGTTTGGGAACCCTTGACCACTTCCTTGCTCATTGCCATCAAAGTCACTAAGTCATTTAGCTTTTATGGTTTATATATAAAAAATATATTATATATATTATTACTACATTGTTGATTGTACTTTTGGTCTCTCCAATGTATGTTTATATTTATTGTATAAAAAATATTAAAAATGAAGATAATAAATTTATTTATTAAATATTTTTATTTTAATTATATAAATTTATTTATGAAATTATATAAAATTATTTATATAAGTTTTAATTACAACCAAATTTAATTTAAAATTTTATAAAAATACTAAATAATTTTAGTTTTATTTTTAATTTAACTTTTTGTGTTTGACTTATCTTATTCAAATTTAAGTGGATGATTAGAATTACAATCACATTCGATGGACTCAATTAAACTAGAACACCATGAAAATCTTGCATAAGGGAGGGGACATTAATGACAATCATACAAATGAATTGGACGCCATATTTTATCCCAAACCTTAAGGTAATAAGTGCATAAGTAGCTCTTATATATAAGGGGAGGAGGAATATTTCAATCATTTGGTGGAGAAATATTGATCAAAACATGGGCAATGAATAGAGGTGTTTAGGGTGGTGATCAAAAGCAAATTTTAGAGGAAGAACTAAAATTTGTCACTTAGATTAGATTGTAGTAATCTACTCTATATGGCTTATGCGCAATAATGTTGTGATTTAAATTGGTTAATGGGATTTGTTGCAATTGTTAGATGTAATCAAATTTTGTTCTTGGTCATGGATATTAGCTAAGTGGAGCATATTGTTGTAATTTTTTGGACTGGTGTGTCAGTCCAATTGGCTGTTTATCCTTTTAATGTTCTTTCTTTTTCCCTCTTGAACAATATATGAGTTTGAGTCTTGTACTCAACTTAATAAAATTTTGCTTATAAATATTTTTTAAAATAAAAAAAAATTTAAGAAAGAAGTTACATAAAATATTACCTTAATTGTTATTTTTTTGTAAATGTGTTATTGTTTTTATTGAAAGAATAGGAATATTGGAGATACACAAAGTAATTAACATGTAAGTAGATTTTGCTTCTAGTAGTTGCTCTTTACAATTGGAAGATGATTAGTATCCTTTCCTTCATATTTTGGTATTTCATGCTCTATGCTTCCAGAGCATCTAAATCTTTTGTAATTCTAGTAAAAAATTTACACAAATAATTTTATATAATTTAATAAAATTAATATAATTTATAGATTTGTATAATTAAAATGAAAATGTTTAATAACTAAATTTATTATTTTAATTTTTTATATTTTTTCATACAATAAATATAAATATATATTTGAGAGACTAAAAGTGCAATCAACAAATATAATAATGATATATATAATATATTTTTATATATAAACCAAAACTAAATGGCTTAGCAACTTTGATGGCAATGGGAAAGGCAGTGGTCAAGGGTTCAAAAGGCAACAACTTTTCTAAAGGGTCAAATGCACTTTAGGGGCAAAATGTGTGAAATTTTGAAAGTATAGGCCAAAAAGTGCAATTTAATTCTCTTACCACATCAGTTGCCACATCAATAGTCCATGTCAATGTCACATGCAATTGAATGTTAGCAATTCACATTAGCACTACCCTTCATGTTAGTGTTCAACATTGCCACATCATAATCAACTAATGATAATGGACAGTCAATTAACATTAGGACAAAATTTGTAAAATTTTGTAAATTGGAAGACAAAAAGTACAATTAAGTCTAAACTATTTTATATATATATATATATATATATATATATATATATATATATATATTATAATCAACATATTATCTTGTCCATATTTATAAAGATTTTGATATACAAAATTCAAATATTATCAAGTTATTTATCAAAAATTTAAATAAATAAATATTATTCAAATTTTTTTATAGAATTTATAAGAAAAATATCAAAGATAACAAAATTTATGAATATTATATTCTAATAAAAAAATTATATCAATTATTTAATGCATGTTATAATATTTTTTTAAAATGTTCATCACATGTGTGTGCATATATATTATCATATTCTTTTATAGTTGTTGCATTGATCTGTTATAAAAACTTTATAATTTGTTTATAAAATCTTCTATGTTAATTGTTTCATTAATCTATTAGTTACTTTTTACTTAATTTTTACAATTTTAAAAATAATGTAAAAAATTTTAAAAATATATTAAAATATAGTTTTTAAAATTTACTATGTAATTCTAATAAGAAAATAATGTTGTCATTGTGTGTGTATTAATAAAATTTAAGGTAGTATAGGCAAAAAAAACTCTTATACAATTGAACATTATTTTTTTTACGGTAACCTTTTTTCTTCCAATTTACTTCTTCTATTTTTGCTCAAAATAAAGATAATTTAGTAATTAAAGTATTTAGGCAATTAAGGGTATTTGTATGACTAACTATCTAATTGCAATAAATTTGGAACAAATAGCCAATTTATATCTCCTACAATCGAGGATTAAGATATTATTGGAATCTGTCACATAATTTGTTATATCTTTCCATTTATTCATTCCATTTGTTGTGTATTTGAATTTGAGTTTTAACATTTATTCTGACATATTATTATTCTCTATCCAATTATTTTATTATTATTATTTCCTTAAATTCTTAGAGAAAAAAGGTCATATACTGACAATTTAAAGTAATTTTACATTGTCATCCAATCATAAACCACCATTTATTGTAAGTTTGTTGGCAGTGTAAAACTTTTTACACTGACAATGTATGATCATTAAACTCAAATTCTTATATGTATTGTAATCTGTAATATAATATGTTATATATTTCCATTTATTCTTTTTCATTTATTGTGTATTAAATTTGAATTTTCGCATTTATTCTGACCTATTATTATTCTTGTTCTAATTTTTTTCATTATTTTTTTCTTAAATTCTTATATGTATTGTAGTATATGGGATTTAGTGGACACTACTTAGTTAAATCAAGTTTTATTAGATTCTAAAAAGATAAATGTGTGTAAATGTTACTCCAAATTACAACCATCTAATTTTTTTGTTACTCTTAATAAAATCAATTCTCACCAAATTTTAATATATAATGAGTGTTCTTATCTTTTATTGTGAATTTGTTGTGAATATCCTTTCATAATACGATCTACTCGCTTAACTTGGAAAAAAAAGTCGTTTCATTTTCTTGACCTCAAAATTCTACTTTCATTCTTTACCAAAGTATTCTTAACTAAATATTGTCTTATATTTTTTTGTTATTTGTTTAATACTTCTTACAGAATGATGCCAAGCATGTATATTGTTTATGAAATTAATTTTGAGAGGATCAAGTATAAGATTTTAGTTTCAGTCATTTGGTTGTGGTTGAGTATTGATTTCAATAATAGAAGCTAAGTCAACAACCTTGATTTGATTTGATTGGAAGATAAGGTAAGAGAACAAAATGAATAAAGCATATAACTTTTTTTTTTAATTTTCTTCTTTATTTGATTTGTTGTCATTTTTTGTAGTGTAGTAAAATTCATTCTACTATAAGGACAGTTTATATAAAACTATTTGAGAAGCTTCTACATGAAGGCAAAGTTTATATAATGGAGAACTTTATAGTAGGTAGTCTAGGGAAAATATGGAGAGTTACTAATCACAAATGGAAGCTAAATTTCATGTCAATTACCAAAGTAATAGAGGCTATATGTGACAACATTCCTATGGACTTTTATGAATTTGTTCCATTTTCAAAAATATTTTCTGCCTTTCATGAAGCATATTTGATTGGTGAGTTATGAGCTATCTTCATTTTTTAATTCTTAAATTGTTAAATGGTATGTCAAAAAATTCTTTAGATTTTTTACAATACACTATTTTTGCTAGATTCTTTTTTATTTATTTATCAAAGTAGATGTGATTGGCCATATAGTTGAAAATGATAATTTGACAGGCACAGTCGATAATGGGAAAAGGAGGAAACATATTAATATGGCTCTTGAAAATTTAGAGTGAGTAATTTGATGCCTTTTTTTTTTTCAATTTTAGTACTATAAGTTATAAATCAGAAAATGTTCACTTGATCAAAATGTTGCCTTAAATTTTATTGATTGTTTCAAATTTTTAAGTACTTAAGTGTACTTTGTATGCTAGTTAGTGGTAAATAAAAGACATTTTATGTCATATTTTTAATATATGAATCAAAGAACTGTTTGTACTTTATGGGATGAGTATGCTAAAGAAATGGTTAAGTTTCTGAACGAAGAAACTTTTGATATTGCTCGTATTATGATTATTCAAACATGCAAAATGAAAGCATTTGGTAGTATGACGTATGTTTTATGAATTAATTAGATTTTAACTTGCAATTCTATTTTTTTTCTTCCTTCATTCGACATAGAATTTTGTCTCAAAGACACTTGGCATATCTAATGCTTATAACAAAATCAAATTATTGATTAACCCTCGTTTAACTGAGGTTGTTGATTATAGGGAAAGCATGTTCCCTTTCTTCTCATTTCCTTATTAGTATTCTTTATTTTATAGGATTGTTTATAAAAGCTTTCAGGGACACAAGCTTTTACCACTAAGCCTATCAGGAAAGTGACAATAAAGAAAGAGCTCAAAGATTAATCAACCTCAATATTATTCATTATCAAGTCTTTATGTGTTCTTATTTTGTTTAGGACATATATATTTGTAATTAGTACTCTAAATTTTATGTTTTATAACTTTTAAATTATATGTAATAAATGTAAATTAAAATAATAACTTAAAAAATTTAAAACATAATAACAAGTCTGTGTATCGTTTGGGTCACCACACTATCTAACTTATGTTTAAGATAAATTAGATAGTATATATATATATATATATATATATATATATATATATATATATATATTAATTATCCAATATATTAGCTGGTGTGCATTAAATATAGGATAATATAAAAGCTTATCATGTTCTTATCATTCAAAACCTTGATGCTTGTTTTGTGAGTTATAAACAGAAGATCTAACAAAGTACAAATCCAAGAATCAAGTGGTGGATGCTCAAGGGAGATAAGCCTTTATCTTTTTAGGAGAAATTATTTGAGGAAAGAAATTAGGAATTACATGGTAATGCTAACTTCATTTGGGATGATATGTCTAAGAGGATTATGAAGGTTTCTAAAACAATCTTGGTTAAATCAAAAGGTTTTGGTATGAGAGATAAAGAGCCTTGATAGTGGAACAAAATTGTTCAAGATAGGCAAGGAACAAAAGAAAGTGCTTTAAGGCCTTACATGGATGCAATAACGCTAAGCATTGGACAAGGTATATCATAATGCTAGAAACGAGACAAGAAAAGTTGTAAGACGTGATCCATAGCTTTTGAAGAGTTTTACGAAGAGCTCGAGACAAAGAATGGATAACATAAGATATATAAACTTGCCAAAATAAAGAAAGGAAAATAAGAGATTTAGATTAAGATTTGTTAAGAATGAAGAAGAGAAACTTTTGGTTACAGATCAGCATGTCAAAGAAAGAAGGGAGAATTATTTTTATGAGTTTTTCAATGATAGACAATGATCAACTTGTAATATGGAACGACTAGAAATCTAAGAAGACAAATAAAATTTGACATACTACCATAGAATGCAAGTTGGAGGGTAAAAAAAGCCCTTAAAATGATGGATAATGGTAAAATTGTAGGTCTTGTGGTATTCCTCTTGAAGTTTGGAAGTGTGTAGACAAACAAGATATCATTTGTCTCATTAAGTTATTTATGAGAATATAAGATCTAAGGACATGTTAGATGAGTGGAGGAGAGACTTTGGTTACTATATTTAAGAACAAGAGGGATATTCAGAATTGAGTAAATTAAAGAGGAATAAAACGTATGAGTTACAATATGAAATTATGGGAAAATGTGATTGAGCATAGATTAAGAGAAGACTAGGATTGTAGTGAATAAACTTGGTTTTATGCTACGAGAGCCTACAAGAAAAGGCATTTATCTTTTACGAGAGTTGATGAAAAGGTATCGAAGCAAAGCAAGAGACTTACATATGGTTTTTATTTATTTGGAAAAAAACATATGATCAAGTAGCAAGAGAGATGTTGTGGAAGACTTTAGAAAAGAAAGGTATTTGTGCGACTTATATCTAAGCAATACAAGACATGTATCATAGGATAACTACTAACTTGAGAACTCTAGGAGGTGAGACTAAAGACTATCTTATAAGGATAGGATTACATCAAGGCTAATTCTTGAGTCCTTACTTATTTAATCTAGTCTTGAATGCACTTAACAAGGGCGTACAAAAGATTATCCTAATTCCATTTTTTTGTGAATTATATAGTTTTGATTGAGTAATCAAATGAAGTGGTTAACTGTAAACTTGAGTTAATCGTTTCCTTAGTCAAAGGGTTTTCACTTGAATAGGAGTAAGAAAGAGTATATGCATTGCAATTTTAGCAAGAAACGAGAGGAAATTGAATTCAAAGAAAAATTGGAGAAGATATCATATTACAAATTTTTATATTTAATTAAGTATTTCAGATAAATATTACAAAATGATAGAGAAATCAATGAAGATGTCACACATAGCATATAAGCTGGATGGTTGAAATTGAGAAAGACATTGTGAGATATTTTCCATTGCAAAGTACCTACTAAGCTTAAAGGAGGATTTTATTGTATTACTATATGTCCAACTACATACTATGGCAGCGAATGTTAGGCTTTAAAAAGACAATAAGAGAAAAAGGTGGAATAGCAAAAATGAGAATGTTAAGATGAATGTGTAGCCACAAAAAAGACAAAAGACGAATATATATACAAAGAAAGTTTGGTGCAATATTGATTGAGGAAAAGATGACAAAAAATTAGATAAGGTGATTTGGGCATATGCAAAGAAGGTCACTAGAAACACCAATGAGAAGAGTAGATTAAATCTCATGATTAATAACATCCCTAAGAATTTGGTCTTTAACTAAATCAAACAGCATCATACAATTTATGTAATGAACCTCATTTAGTTGGATAAGGCTTTGTAGTAGTTGTTGTTAAATTATACTATATATGTTGAATAATGAAAAAAAAAATAGCAAGAATATAGCTGTCGACAAACACAAATTTTTCATTTAAAATCTTGACATTTCTTTTGTTTGATTAATAACATAAATTTGAGAGTTGAGTGCGGAATGCTCTTTCGTTCTCTTGATTAACATGTTTTAGCTTTTAATTCACCATTATATTATAAATTAAGTCCTTCTGATCTTGAATATAAATGTTTTTAAGGTATCTAATATATTCTTTTTATTTATACTTTTTATTCCTTTTAAGAACTATTATTTAAATTAAACTAATTTTAATTTATTTGAATTTTAAATTTTGAATCTTAATATACTATGTTAAATTAAAATATCTATTTTATATATCAACCAAATCTTAAGATTATTGTAATATTAATTAAACTTAATTTAAATTTATTTTAAAATTTTTCATTATGAAAACATATCAATAAGATCAAATTTTATTTAAATAATTTTTTCCATAATTTCTTCTTCAATTTTTAAAGCCTTACCTCTTTAATTTTTTTTATATGATAAAATAAAATATTAATTATTAATCATAAAAATATCTATTATTTTCTTTAGTTTATATTATATTAATAAATTGAGAAAAAAAGTCATACACTAACAAGGTAACATAGTTTTACACTGTCATCCAATCACAAACCATTATGTATGATAATTTGTTGACTTTTATAATATTAGTCTTAAAAGTCATACTAAGAGTGAATTTCAATTGATTGACAGTGTAAGACTTTTTATACTGACACTGCATGACCATTAAACTCTAATAAATTTATTTAAATTTAAAAATATCCATATAATACAAAAATACGCTAACTAATTTTCATTAGCTTTTATTCTTCCATTATTTCGCTCCATTAACCGAAAATTCATGGACAGATTTTTGTTTTGTTTTTTGAAGAATAGAAGGAAATCGACAAAACCAACCAGAATATCAAAGGCAATTAATAAAATGTGGTCAGGATTGTTTATAGAGGTAATCAGTATTTTTAATGCATGAAGAAAATGTACGATAAGTATGTGACTCTCATGGAAAGAATATTGCATCATGATCCATGGTTTAGACTAAAATAAATACAGCTCTTTAATTAAAGTGACCACTTCCTAACTTCAACCAAGTGAACAACTAGACTCATTATCTGATCAAATCAATGTGTCTTCTTCCTTAATTTTGCTCACCAACCAGCAGTTTTCAGTTCAGACACCAAGGAAAGTTGCATAAAAGCATTGCTAATTTGGCAAATCCGTGTTACGGGTCTTGATATATTGAGTACACCCCTTGACATGATTCAACGCACTCCACCTCCATAGCGCGTGGGATGATCTATTTTATTAGTACGTTGTTAATAGCTCTTAGGAATACTTTATAATAAAAAATATAATTATTTATTAGATATACAAATTTGAAATTTATTAATTTTAGAAAGCAATTCTAGTTTTATTTAGGTTAAATTAATCGGTAAGTTTCTGAACTATTTAAAATTTTTTAATTAGGTCTCCAAACTAAAAAAAATTGTAATTGGATCTTTGATCTTATAAAATTTTTGTAATTGAGTCCCTAAGCTCTTTAAAACAGCCACAAATTGTCATTTTCTAACAATTTTAAGCTACTAAAAACTAACATTAAAGACTCAATGACAAAAATTTTAAAGATCAAATATCCAATTACAAAAATTTTTAGTTTAGGAACCTACTTAAAAATTGTGGAGTAGTTCAAAGACCTACTGATTAATTTAACCTTTTATTTATTATGAAAATTAGAAAATAGATAAATCATAAGTGCATTAGATTGAATAAGGCTCAACTTTTTTAATAAAAAAATGACAAAACTTAGATACAATATTTTAGGTGTTGTTCTCCAATCATAAATGAAAATCTACATAATAAAGATATGCATCAAAGAATTATGTACATTACAATGAAACTCTAATGCTAATTAGAGAACAACACCACTAATATCTAAGGCCCCATTTGGGGTGGTTTTTAGTTGTGAGTTTTGAAATTTTCAAAAACTGCAACTAGTTTTCAATTTTTAAAAATTAATTTTAGTTTTTTCTCAAATTTTTGGTTTCAAAATAAACTCATTTTGAAAATTTTTTTTATTTTGTTAAAATTAGTTTAAGGGTATATTTGTGTGGTGGTGGCGAAGGTGGCGATAGTGGTGGGAGTAATGACGACAGTAACAGTGGTGGTGGCGTTGATGGTCGTCGTAGTGGTAGTAGCAGCAATACCGGCGGTGACGATGTTAGTGGGGGTGGTAGGAAGAGCCTTTGTCAAATGTAGTGATGTGTACTTTTTTAAAAACTAAAAGCTAGATTCACAAAACCTTTTTTCTTGGTTTTGAAAATGAATATAAAAGTGTTTTAAAATTGAGTTAAAGACCATTTCAGCTCCATTTTAGCCAAACACATTTTGTTTTGAAAATTAAATTTGAAAACTAAAAACCAAAAACTCACAACCACTTCAAACGGCCTAAGGTACTATATTTAAGTTTTGTGTTTGAAAAAAAAATTGATACTGCTTCTTGTTACTAATAAAGTAATTATTTCTCTGAAATTTCTAGAAAAGGGTGTTTCCAATGGGTCCAAAGTTCGCTTACGCTAGGGAAGTCTATCTGTTCCATGCATTCAGATTCCAATTCCCTTATAGGCACAAGAGTCCAGCAACACTACAGGAGAGACCATTATGTGGTTCCTTTAATTGAAAATGTTGTCGATTCCTTTCTAAAACGTTAAAGGCTTAAGGAAGAAGATAACATGGGATTAGTGGCTAGAAAACTATTGGGACTTTGGAATGTCTACATTATTTAGGGATCGTAATTACCACTCACATGTGAGAGAACCAAAGAACTCGCAACAGATATTACGCTAGACCCGTCCCAACCACATATATTTTGTGGCTAATATGGCTTTAAAATTTTCATCAATAATGGTAGCCACCAAGATAGGTCACATGCTGTGGATTGGTAATACTAAATACTAACTACAACAGTTCCATGTTGATATGTGTTTAGATCGATCTATCTTAAATTTAGAAAAATAGATGTTAAAATGAAAATAATTTATTTCAAATTTAAAAATAAGTTAATGAAAGTACGCATTTTTATCATTGTTATTAAACTCACGCGTTGCTCCATGGAGCTTTCGAATAACTTTAACAAATCAATTTTTTGCATGTCTTGAGTTCGAACCCAAGTGCCAATGGTTTTGAAGAAGTTACTGTCATTTCACCAATGCAACCATCCAATGCAACCATCCAATGTCTGCATGGTAAATATAGTTTATATACAATCTGCTTTGCTCATGCGGTTGGACCAATAACACACTAGTTTGACCAATGAACCATCAACCTAATACTTCGACTGAGTCAATGAACGATTTAATTTACAGATAACTTATGAGAGTGAGATTAAATTTTTAGGATTTTTAATTTTTTAAAATTTAAATTATTGTTATTATGACTATGATATTATTTTTAAATTCAAATTTAAATTAAATCATATTTTATTTTAAATTATAATAATTACTATTATTTTAAATTATATTAGTTATTATTATTGTTATTATGAGAATGTTATTATCTTTAAATTTAAATTAAAAATTATTTTATTTTAAATTATAACAAATCCTCTTGTCTCTAAAATATTATTTTATAATTATATTATTATCTTTAAATTTACATTAATTTAAAAATTAATGTATATTAAATTGATTCATTAAAAGAATATAATAAAATGCTTTTAATTTATATAATTGAATGATTATATCTAACAAAATTTACTCTATGCATTTGCGGGGGTTAAAATGATATACAGTGTATGGATATTTTTAAATGTAAATAAAATTTATGAGTAAAATTAAATTTCATAGAATAATATGTGTTTTTACTTCAATAAAGAATATTACTATCTCCTTCTCATATCTTTTAGATTTCTTTTTTTTGGTGAACTCTCATATTTTTACATGTTAGCCTTCTTTTTAATCCCAAAACAATTGATGTTTTAAAATTTCAAACTCTAATTAATGCTTTTTTTCTTAAATATATCCTTATTTAATATCTCAATACTAGTAATGCCGGTATCAAGAATCAAGCTATTAAATAAGGACATTTGGTCCAAATATAATAATATTTTACATCTATTAAATATTTTTTAATCTATATGCATTAATCTTAAACATCTAAAGATATGGGAATGGAATAGTATATCATATAAGAATAAATTAAAGAGATAAAACTTTTAAAATTGAAGAAAAAAGTTGTAGAAATAAATTATTTGAATTAAGACAGGACATTTTTATTAATGAGGAATGCTATATTGCACAAAATAATTCTTGCACGAAAATACACGAAATTCAAACCAACCAATCAGAGTAAGCATAACTATTCAAAGGGGAGAGAAAACAAATATGATTGTCCAATAAAATAACAAGTGACTATTCTTAAATTTCGTACTCTTTATCAATTTCCTTTATTGATACTAGACGAAAGAGAGACATTTTGCGATTCTCTATATTTTTTTTTCTAAATTAAAAATAAAACAAAAGAAAAAGAGAGAAAGTGAAGATTAAATAAAAATAATTAGTGTGAGAAGTTGAAGCAGAATGTAATAAGGTAGTTTACAAAATTAGTCAAAGAGTAAAAACATCTAAATAAATATGGAGACCAAAACATGGTATCGCCTTTATCAATAATTTTGGATGACATGTCAACTTTTAAAATTAAATTCAAATTATAATTGATTAAAGGCTTAAATATATTTTAAGTTCATGCAAATATAGTTTTATCTAATTTTAGTCCTCGCAAAAAAAAAAAATTGTTGTTTTTAGATCCTAGACATTTTCTTACTTATTAGTGTTCTTTTTTAGTACTTACTATTAACTCTATTTAATTTAGCATTGCCATGACTAACACAAAATAAAGAATATTAATTAACATAATTAAGTTAATAAAGAATATTTTAGATTAAGATAATTAGATTATTTTTAGGTTCATAATTCAATTAAATAATGTATTTATTATTTTATATAAATAATATTATTATATAGAATACACTTTTATTATTTATTTTTAATTTCAATATATTATGAGCAATAATTTGTATTACTTTTAATATTGTTCTTACTTTTTAGTTCACTAATTTACTTTAATATTGTACCTTTTATAAAAAAAATTATAATTTACTTAGACACTTATAATTTACTTTTAATATATTACTTTTGTCTTTGGAGACAAAATCACTACTTATGATATATTGAAAAAATAACATCAAAATTATAACAGCAGTCAAAATTAGTGAATTAAAATGTAAAAATAATATCAAAAGTAATATATTAAAAATAAATTACAAGTGTCTAAATAAATTTTATATATATATATATATATATATTAAAAAGTATAATGTAAAAAATAAATTAGGGAATTGAAAGTAAAAACAATATTAAAAGCAATAAAAATCAATGTTCATAATATATTAAAAATTAAAAATAAATTATAAAAGTAAATTATGTGTAATTATCTTATTTATATAAAATAATAAATATATTACTTAATTGAATAACACGCCTAAAAATAATCTAATTATCTTAATTTAAAATATTTTTCATTACCTTAATTATTCTTATTTTGTGAGTCATGTCAACACTAAATTAACTAGAGTTAATAGTAAGGACTAAAAAAGAATACTAGTTGTGGGTAAGGAGGGATTCGAACCCCAGACACCGTGGTTCATAGCTGTGTGCTCTAATATTGATCTAGAGACCCCAGCCCGTCGTCTCTACTCAATATCTGTTTCCCGGAATATCTTAAAAAAAAGGAACCTTTACTCTCACTAGCCTAAGAAGATGTGAAAGCTGCTCTCTCTATAAAAACGGTGCATTCCTAGGTGTGAAGTGGGAGAGAAGTGATTTCATAATTGGGGTTTTGAAGTCAAAGATCTAAAAATAACAAAAAAATTTGCAATAACTAAAACCAGAAAGAATCATATTTGCAAGGACTTAAAGTATATTTAAGTCTTGATTGAAATTATAATAATATTATATTTTAGTTTATATAAATTTGAAATATATTTTTAATTTGATATAACATATCATTTAAAATTTAAAACAGATTTAAATTAATTAAAATTAAGTAATAATATTTAAAATGAATATAAAATATAGATAAAAAATTTTAATATTTAATAAAGAAAAAGTTACTCAACTTGATAAAAAAGGAAATAATTTATTACTAGAACAGCGTGCCTCTCTTTCATTTTTTAAAAAATAAAATATACTATATATATTATATACTATATAATATATTATATTACATATTCTTTAGTATATAATATATAATATATTATATAATATGTTATATATTATACACTATATTATAGTGTATAACATATTACATATTATAAAATATAAAGTATAATATATATATATATATATATATATATATATATATATATATATATATATATAATATGGGGCAGCAAAGCGGGCTAGTCTGACCCATTTTGACCCGCCCTGTTGCCAACCTGCCAAAAACGATTTGGGGCGATTTGGCCCGCCTATTAAGGAGAAGGCTTAAAGTTTTGACCCACTAGAAATGAGAAAAATTTTAAAAATAAGAAGAAAAAAAAAGACCTTAAGTTTAATAAAAAAGTTCAATACAATTATAATTCTTGATTAATTTTTAACATTGGTTGCTAATTTAATCATCTTTTTTTTATTTCTAATAGCAAGGGATTAAGGAGTAAATAGCAAATTGTTTTACTTGATTGATGTTTACATTTCTTTAGATCTTAAATGTTATCAAGATTAAAAAAATATTTTTAGAAAAAAATAATGTGGCCAGGCAAACCAACTCGCCTCGACCCACCGGTGGCCCTTGTTGGCAGGTTGGGCTGGCAAGTTGAACCACCTAGCCCACCCCGCAAATTTCGAGCGGGTGGGTGGTCCAGCCCACCAGGCTCAACCCATTTTGTCATTCCTAATATTTATACATTATATATTATATATATGGGCATAATAAATATAATATATATAGTAATATATATTAATTTATTTTATATATTATTTTATGTTGAATATTAAAAACTATAAATATATATATATATATATATATATATATAAAGAGAGAAAGATCATATCCTATCATGTTACTTCTTAATCTAATCTTTCCTATCATGTTACTTCCTAATCCAGCTTCTTCTTCGAGATAAGAAATACAATGGACTAATAAGATAGAATAAGGGGGTAGAATAAGATTATTATATTCTATTAGTGCAACAAACATTTAATTATACCAAGATAGGATATATCATAACCTATCATATTTTGGCCACCAAATGCACGCGCACACACACACAGACACAGATGCGCGTGCACACACAGATGAGATATATATATATATATATATGCATGAAAATAACTGGAAACAGTGGAAATACAAGATAATTCTAAATTTTCATATAGAAGTAATAGACATGGTCAATCTGAAGTGAGGGGGAAAAGGCAATAAGGACTGTGGAAGATACACAAGTACATACTATCTTGCACTGAAAACTGGTTCTGTATCAGGTGATGGTTGTGTCCTTCGAGTGTATTTGAGCAGCAAACCTTCTGAAGAAACACCTGGTACATTCAGATCTCTGAAACATCCAAAAAGGGGTTAATTCAAATGTTAAAAAAATTAAAATGATACATTTTAAGGTAAAAATAATTATGAGATGTCCACCTGATATAGGGCTGCAGATCCTTCCATTGCCATTTTGGCCTCTCTCTGAAAAGAATGGGGAAACGCTCAGCTGGATTGGAAGGCAAAGAAGCGACACTGAAGGCGCGAGCCCATGTCTCAACTCCAACTCTCTCTGTTAATACCTCTCCTTCCACAAGATCAAAAGTGGGTTGCATTCCCTCTGGAATCTTCTGCCTCCATTCATCCATGAAACTCTCCAACTCTCTCTTACCCCCTTTCAGGATTTCTCTTGCAAAATGTACGCACACTCGCTTCTCATCCAACTTCCAGACACAGCTATGCATGCACTCATTTGCTTTCTTGCCATATACATGCAAACAATGCCTTGCAAGCACCCCAGGAAATCCATCTGATTCCAGTGTACTCACAACTTCATCTTCATTTAAAGCATTAAGTGACCAGTCATTCAACACTGCATTTTTCAAAAGCATTCCCAGAATTATGTCCATGTAACTCTCGTCTACTAATCTCCAATACCCATTAATCTCAACCGCTGAAAGAGCCCGCAGTCCAGACATTAATTCCTCATCACTAGCTTGAATATTGTTTATAAGATCATTCCAGTTATATAATCCTACTCTACATTCCTGATTCTCTTCTAAATTTCCCATGTCATCATACTCCTCGAAATTGTAAGGCTTTTCTGACAGAACTGATTTAAGTTTATCAAGTCTGGGGGCTGCCTCAATAAGCTCCATATTACCAGATACAACTTTGATTACAGGTGCAACAACTTTCTCTTCATCATTATTGCTATCATTCTTTTGTGGATTTTCATAAAATTCTGAATGATTTGCAGATGGTACAAGCAGAACAGAATTGGAAGTTCCAACAAATTTCATAGCATATGTTTTGGATTGAGTACAAAGAACTGAGTCTTCGTCAGGCTGTCCTCTTAAGACCACCCTGGAATAGAATAGAAATCATGTTAAAGTTAAAATTACAAATTGGGGAAGCTGAGGGCAGGGGCAGAGTAAGGTCTTGTTTGGATAAACATCTCCACAAACACTTATGGGAGAAGAAAATAAGAAGTAAAAATGAAACAAGTTTTTCCCATAAGCTAAAATTATAAGCTAATTTGTAGAAATTCTTTCACATTAGCTTATTCAAAAGTTGATTTTAACTTATACATAAGTTAATTTTAGCTTATGAAAAAAGTTTGTGTTATTTTTCCTTCTTGTTTTCTTCTCTCATAAGTATTTGTGAAAAAGTTTATCCAAACAAAATCTTACAACCAACTGAATGTTGGTCAATGCATACCTTTCATGCAGAATATCTGGGAGAAGTTTCTCATCAAGCTCTAGAAGGAGGAGGTCATCATAAGGTCCAAAAAATGGATGATATGCAACAGTAATTGATGATCCAGGAGATATATGTTTAAGTGCTTCTGCCCCTCTTGAACCTGGCTGCGGTGGTTCCATGTCTCCCACCCACTAAGTACGAAGCATGAGTTAGGGGAAAAAAAATGAAGATTTCTTCACATACTACACTATGCCAGAAGTTAGGGAAAGAAATAACACAAGTTTACATCTATGGCCCTGTTTAGATAAGTTTTTCCATAAATACTTATAGGAGAAAAAAATAAAATAAGTTTCTCCCAGTTAAAAAAATAGTTTATGCATAAATTAAAATCAGTTTTTTTGAAGAAGCTAAAAGGGAGAAACTGATCCAAAAAGCTGATTTTAACTTATGAATAAGACACAAGCTATTTTTAGCTTATGAGAGAAGCTTGTTTCAATTTTTTTATTTTTATTTTCTTCTTCTATAAGTATTTATGAAAAAAGGTTGTCCGAACATTGCCAATATTATAGTATAGATACTCGATTCCTCTATTAGTAGATACTTCTAGCAATTTGTTACAGAAGCGCTGCATAATTCTAATGATGCTTTCAATGTCTCTATAAATATGATGATTGATTTTATTATTTAAATCATTTATCTTGGCTTTACCGATTGAAGTTAATCAGGAAAAAAAAAAAAAAAAAACAGAAGCTTAAATGAGAAAAATGAATCAAATATGATTAAAAGGGGTAACGAAAGACAGAAGAATTACCTTGAGGTATTATTGGTAAATATGGAACGCGATTCGTTCTTTGATTTCTTCCGTGCTTTGGCCGCGCCGCGTCGAATTCGAATGTGACCAACGGTAAAGGCGGAGAACAGGATAACCCTTCGCGCCCAAATCGACTGTGGTTTTAGAAAGAAGCGCGTGTATCTAATCTCGTACATAATCTCTGCTTTTATTTTATAATATTTTAAGAGAAGTTTCATTTGTACTTTTTTTTAGGATGTGTTTGCTAGAAAAGAGAGAAATAAGATAGATGAAAATAAATAAATAAAAGTGAATAAAAATATATGAAATATAAGTAAAAATAAAAATGTTTGGTTTAAGAAAAATAAATAAGAAATAAGAAAAAAATAAATAGATGAATGTAAATAGGTGAAAAATAGAGTAAAAATAATTAATGAATTCCATAATTTTTTATTTATCTCCTCTCTTATTTTCTCTTAACCAAACACATTCACTTTTTTATTTTCCCATTCCACTATTTCTTTTTTCTCTACCTTATTTCTCCTCTATCAAACAAAACATAAATGTTCTAACTTTTGATTTTATTTTATAGATTTTAATATACCTTTTGCTCACTTTTAAGTTTACTCTTTTTAATTTGCTTTAAATGTTTATGTTATATTTTTTTGTTTGTTTCTTATCATTAGAAAGTTGTTACCAAATACTGACATGACAAATGATACGTCAAGTGTAACATCATTAAATAATAACATTATTTCCTATCACGTTATCAAAAATAAAGTGTCATGTTATAAAAATATTATGTCATTAAAAAGTGTTATGTCATTAGTGTCACGTCAATAAAAATATCATGTTATCATTTTTATTTTTCAATTATTTTTTATATTAAATACTAAAACAAAATAAAACATGTCAAGATTAAAAACAAAAAGAAAATAATTTACTAAAACAAAAATAAACTATATGGACTAACAACAAAGATAATATAATTTACATGAATTAAATAAAAAAGTAAAATATTTATGGGAATGAAAAAAAATTCATGTTTTAAATTAAACATTAATATAAAATAAATACTTAAATATTAATATGAAATGGAGATAGTTCAACCTAGGGGTGTAAATGAGTCGAGCCGAGTTAAACACTTGAAGTTTAGGCTTGTCTTGTGAAAAAAATTAATTGCTCAAGCTTGGCTCATTTATTTAAACGAGCCTAACTAAAAGCTTGAGCTTGGCTTGTTTAAAAAATATAAAGCTTAAGTTTGGCTTGTTAAACACATTTATAACTTAATTATTTTTAATTTTATGAAAATTTTTCTTAAATTAATTTTTAACTTCATCAATTTAGTATTTATTTAAACATTTTAATACTATATGATGATCTATAAATAAAAATATGTGCTCAACATGTAAAATATGAAATTCAAACATTCTAGACTATTTCATTTTTATAATTTAGTAAATAAATAATTCATAACTTCTTGACTACTATAAAAAAAACTTCAAAATTAATTTTAATACTCTCAACAAAGTTCCACACATTTCCATAATGAATATATAAATAACAAAGAAAAACAAAATCCCTATCATCAACTTAAATAAATGAGTTATTCACGAGCCATTAATATCAAGCTTGTAAAATTTGAACTTGACTCATATAAATAATTGAGCCAAAACTCAAGCTTAAGTGACTTTATTTAATTAAACAAGTGAGCTTAAATGATCATTCAACGAGTCGAGCTCAAATAGATAACGTATAGCTCAACTCATTTACACCCCTAATTCAACCTATTTATAAATAGGTAAGATAAATGCTTAAACTAGTGAAAGTATCTAAGCGCATAAGCTTCACTTTCATGAAATTGCTTGGTTCCTTTTTTTTTTCTTTATAGTTTAAGGGTTAAATTTATAAAATAAAATACCTTTCTCTTTTTGGTAATTAATCATCGTGAAATTACTAATAATAACTATTACTAATAATAACTAATGGGTAGTTAGTTCAAATGATATTGTTTAATCCCTTTTAAGTAAAGTCTTAATTTTAAATATCGAGTATGAAAAATATTCCCGCTAAAAGAACTAATTCCCATGCTTAACTTACAAGCTAGTCATCTAGTTTACTGGACTAAAACTAAGTTATTAAAAGCATTTGATTAGGGAGCGTTTTTGTAAAAATTACAAGCTTGATAGCTTTGCTTTGATAAGTTAATAGAAGTACCATACGACTTGGCTAGGAACTCCACAATATTTTTTCTAATTTTGTCCTTGTTAATTTCTAAAAATGAAAACCTTTTACCAACCTCTAATTAAGACCTTTATTTTTAAAAATTACATGCATATACTTTATGAAATGCATTTTACTTAATAATAATAATAAATTTATACATAAATTTATTTAATTATTATTATTATTATTATTATTATTATTATTATTATATATATATGCACACACATAAATCATGAAGAACCTTGATAACCATACACCCTATTTTACGTGTATAAGGTGAAAAAATGAAAGAACTAGATAGAAAGAAAAAAGGAGAGAAATGTGTGTGTGTGTGTGTGTGTGTGTGTGTGTGTAACAATATTTTTGGGATCAATGCATCTCACACCTCAAAAGTGGCTTAGTTTGAGCCGTTATATTTTTCCAAGTCCGAATCCAAGAGATCCGAGTGCCCATTTAGATAACATGTAAAATCAATTTTTTACACCATAATACATGTTTTATTATAAAATTTATTACTAAAATCAATTTAGACACAGATCTCAATCACATTTAATAATTTAAAAATCAATTCTACTCAACCTTAAAACAAAAGGTACCAAGTCGCTATCTATAAGTGGAGTTTTGCAAAGATAATACTTGAACAGGTGACTCTTGGCCCAAGAGCAAAAACTGGTGCAATATTACAAACCTGATTCAACAATATCACCAGCAGTACCCCAAGAACAAAAACCGCGGAAATATTCAACCGATAATCAAACTAACAAAATGAACACGAACAAGGCACGCACGCTAAAGGATTGCAATAGTTCCAATTATAGCTAAAAGTATTAGCTAATTTAAGCAATCATACAAACCCAAGTTACACAGAAGAAGAGAATACTTCTAACAAGCATTCTACGATTACAACATTCACTAGAAAGGATAAGCATCTTTCTCCAAGAACCGGTAGACTCGCATGAAATCACCAGACAAGACCAAAATTTTTCAAATGTCTCATGCCTATGAAAACAGAAGAAATTGGTAAGTCACCAAATATAAAATCCAAAATAACAGACATCACGTTATTAACTATTTAACTAGTGCTGTTCAGTCTAAAAGCATTCAGGGACAGTTTTTGTAGCAATACAGATAATTCTATTAACACACAATATAGTACATTTCAGTTTTACTTAGATCGATCTTATTTAATTTAGTTGTTAATTTTCAGTTTTGAAAAAATTTTAAAATTAAAACCAGTTTTCAGCTAATTTCAACTTTTTTCACTTTTCAAATTTCATACCAAATTTTAAATCCAGACTACAAGGATCACCCCTCACTTAACTCTCATTGATTCTAAATCTCTAACTAGTCAACTTCTATGACAGTTTGGGGATATAGGGGAGGGGACGGCGATGGTGGCAGTAGCAGAGGTAGCAACCAACGGTGTGGTGGTCATGGTAGTAAATAGTGATGTTGGCAATGTTGGCTTACCTTGAGACTTACCTAGAGATGGTACAAGGTTTTCATTATAATTAGAGCTACAGCATTGAGACTTACCTTGCTGGCAATGTTGTTAGAAAGCCAGTCCAAACCCTCATAGAGACCCTCTCCAGAAGTTGCACAGGTGCTCTGGATATACCTGAAATAAATCAAGACATTGAATGAAAAAGGGTTGCTCACACATGCAGTCTCTTCAGTCAAAGTTAAATATATCATCGTAGTTACAGACTAATCCACGAAAGTTCCCTCTACATATATGCAAGAAATCTCAAATCATCATCTTTATCAATTGAAAGTTTATTTTGATGCAAACAGATCTTTATACCAGTGGCGTTGAGAAAGTGAATGAAGTCCAAGCTTGTCAGTTATTTCTGCAGCATTCATTGCATTAGGAAGATCTTGCTTGTTCGCAAAAACAAGCAAAACAGCATCTCTAAGTTCATCCTGAAACAAAATCAACATTCAGAATCAAACATCACCATTATAAATTTCCAATATACTGTCATTGAATTCCAAAATCCTTTGTTTATATTACTTGAATTTGGGTGGGGCCACTCAACCCCAAAAGCTAACTCGTGTGATGAGGATTGCTCAAGTTTTTATAAGCTCTACTTTAGCCATATCTATAGTCGACATAGGATCTCAACACCCTCCCTCATGTCCAGGATTGGACATCTGGAAGACTGGAATGTAGAGATTGTAGGACTGATTTTTTCTTTTATATATTGCACTGAGAAAGACGCAGGACTAGCTAATTTTATTATTATTTTGCACTAGGAAAGCCACAGGGCCAGGTAGATTTTTGGAGAATAGAGGGTGTTGAGAGTCATAACTACAAGGATTTATAGATATCCCTAATTACCGTAGTTACATCAAGGCAATCCTTAACTATCCTCCTTTTTATGTTAACTCTAACACATTACATGGGTAAAAAAGTAGAAATAATTTAGATAACAAAAATCAGCAGGGAAATGGGGTGAAAATGAATCCATGCAACCCATGTACATAGCATAAGTAAACAACACAAGAACACACACACCAAAAAAAAAAAAAAAAACAATAAATATCTTGGTCAATGAGTCAGTAATGCAATAAATTACATCCATCAAGACTAAAGAGGTTCTATCAAAGGTTACAAATGATAATTAAAAAATTTCCAAATCAATGCATAATGTAATAAGCTCTCATTCCTTTTCCTTTTTGTGTATTTTCTCTTTTGGCATTTAAAAAATACATAAACACTCCTGAAGAAAATTAAAAATTAATATGGTTACCAAACAAGGAGATACCCCTACAGTAAATTGTCAGACTTTGTACCAAAATTGAGAGGAAAAATTAATTTGTAGGTAGTAAACACTCAAAACAAAACGCATTTAATAAGAGCTAGTGTGTCTAGTCTTAGGGCTTTAGACAGAGATCATCAAAACTGAAAATGTTGGAAAGCAAATAATAAAAAGCAATATAGAAAAGAAAGCACATAAAGGGTAGGTCAAACTGCTGAAGCTCCCCTAGGAATAGAACACATTCAAATCCTTGGGAATGGGAAGCAACCCTTGTGGGGAGACCATACGTCACATGGTCAAACGGGAATTATTCATATGTACAGCTCATAATGGGGTAAAACTGTATCTTAGTCTTAGCCCATAAAAGGCAATATACAAAAGAATGGATCAATTTCCAATTAACACACTTAGCAATAAGACTCCCTCTCCCCCTAAAAATGATTTTCAAAAGACTTAGACAACTTGAAAGACAAACAGAAAGAACACAAAACATTAAAATCATAAAATGATAGATAACAAAGGATATGATGGAAAAGGGTGTAATAGGGGCAGTTATGAACAGTTATGCCTTGTGGCAGTTATGTATTTGTTTAATATAGAAGTAGTGTGTGATGGGGAAGTTATGTGCGTTGTAATTCTGAATTCAGGACAAAGAATAGTATCTGTAGAAGTCATACAACTCTGGGACAACTAGACAAATTGTTGTATTTCAGTGAGATTTAATAAAATTTCTATCAATTTATTACTGGTGTTCTATCAGGATATATGTGAGTGAAAGTAACACGGCTATAAAAATCATATACCTCATTCAACATCCTGTGCAACTCATCCCTTGCCTCAACCACTCGATCTCTATCATTGCTATCAACCACAAAAATGAGACCCTGAGTGTTCTGGAAATAATGCCTCCACAGTGGACGGATCTACATATAGCAACTAAAATTATTACAAAATATTGCACAAACCCTTACAATAGAAAAAATCAAAAAGATGTGACAATTGAACAAACAACATGGGGCACTAACTAAACATCCCACAGCCATAAATGGTGCTTAGAACTTGCTTAAAGAATACTAAATATCAACCAAAAGAAGACAGGTCCACCAGTGATGTCAAAAAGGAATAATATGGCAATAAATACATCATCTCAATCAATTGATATAGCAATAAAGACAATTGAAATGCTCATATTGTCACTCAATAACAGTGAAACAATTGCATAACACACATTATGCAGAACCAAGCCTACACTCCCCACTGCCATCACCATAAGAGAGAGAGAGAGAGGGAAAGATAAGCATAAGCAATGCCAACACACTTTCCCCGACCAAACCTCTTGGTAAGAAATATAAAAGCCACCTCCAAATTGACATGTAATCCTCAACTTTCTAGATCAATCAAACCAGGTATAGAGATCCCATTAATCAAAAGCTTGAATAGAGTCAGGAATCAGAACATGAAAGACAGTTTGAGATTGAGAATCAAAGCCATGCATAACTTCTACTAGTTCTTTGTTATAATTAAAATAGGAACAAACAAGCATAAAGAGACAGAAAGAGCAGCTTTACCTTGTCTTGACCACCAACATCCCACACAGTGAAGCTGATGTTCTTGTACTCCACAGTCTCAACATTAAATCCTGCAGAGGAAAAAGTGACTCTCATTAATTTATTAATTTATACATGTACGACCACAATAGGAAATACTGCATTACTGCTTTATCAAACCCTTCATAACGTTTAAGTTTCCACGGTCATTAATAATATCATTGCACAAGTGCCAGAAATACCAAAGTGAAAAAGAAAAAAAATCAATAAATTGAAATTTGTGAAAAAGGGATCAATATACTAATAATTAAAAATCGGCTCCTGCATGCATATAGCATAAACTTCCACCTCCTCTGAATAGCTACGATTGCAATTCTTAAAAAAAAAAAATTATTAGGGAAAAACAACCCCTCTTTCACACACATTTATTCATTACGTGCGAACTTTTAATATCGTTATAATTTCCCTAACTAAGAATAACAACACAATCATCACCCCCAGCCCCAGGCGGTCCATCAATTTCTGTAACGAGTTCAGATTTTCACATAATCGAAAATCACAAACACTACGCTAATCTGAGTAATAAATTTTAGATGTGTGATGTACATAATTACAATTATTATCAATTTCTGTTACGAGTTTAGATTTTCATATATTCGAAAATCACAAACACTACGCTAATCTGAGTAATAAATTTTCGATGTGCGATGTACATAATTATAATTATTTTGTTTTGGTTTTCCACGGGTATCCTCCTTAGAGACAATCCTGTTCCAGACCCTGTCAGACACACTAAAAATAGACTAGACACCTCTCCCAGTGGGGATTCAAACCTTAGTTCACCATTTTGAATTATAATAATAATTATTATTATTATTACCACATAATTATAATCATAATTCAAAGTAAAAGAAGATAAAAAAAAGGTGCAATAAAGGCGTTAGAACAATTACTAAAAAGGAAAATTAACGAGTAATAATAGTGAAGAAAGTGAAATTACCAATGGTGGGAATAGTGGTGACGATTTCTCCAAGCTTGAGTTTGTACAAGATGGTTGTCTTACCAGCAGCATCGAGACCTACCATCAGAATCCTCATTTCCTTCTTCGCGAACAACCTGCTGAACAGCTTCGTGAACGACAATCCCATCTTCTCTCACTCCTAATCGCTGATCCAAACGACGCAATCAATCACCCGATCGTAGATCGATCAATTCACAAACTCGATCAGATACGAAAGTAATTATGATAAATTAAAAATTAATAAAGAAACAAAAATTGGAGCGGAAAAAAAAAATTCTGGTTGTTGTTTGAAAGATCGACTGAAATTGAGAGAGATCGAAGGGAGTTAAATCGGGGAGTGATGGATTTGTTTACCTCTTCTCGTTCTATGTCGAGGTTTTCGAAGAGAAGAGCGAATCGCGATTTTTGTTCTCGGAGAAAGAGAGAGAGAGAGAAAAATTGTAGTCTCTCTTACACAATTATTTAATAACAAATGCTTCTGCTACGGCGTCGCATAGAGTCTTCGTGAAAACGTGGTCGTTTTCGTTTGGGTCCTTTCCGATTGTGCTTGATCAATGATCATTATTCAATAACCAATTCTCTCTCTACAAGTACAACAAAAGGATTGAATATATTTTTGGTTTATGTAAAATAAATGATTTTTTATTTTTGTCATTATAATTTTGTTTAGTTTTTATTCCTTAAAAATTTGAAATTATCATTTAATAAAATGTCCAGTATTTTAGGTGGCATTCACTAATGTCTTTGATACTATGTTAGTATGTAATGTTTATAAATTTTTAAAATAAATATTATTTATCTATCATAAAATAAATATCAAAAATTAAAAACAGTGATTTCAAATTTTGAAGAGATGAAAATTAAAAAAAAAAGAACAAAAATCAAAATTTGTTTATTTTACAAAAATTAAAAATAGTAATTTCAAATTTTAGAGAGATGAAAATTACAGAAAAAATCTTACTATAGACCAAAATCAAAACCCACTCAATTTATAAGGATTAAAAATATATTTTAAAAAAAATAGATCGTCTATATTTATTGGATTTTTTCTGAGTTTTTTTTACATTATATTTTTTTCATGCTAAAGTTACTCCATTATCAATTTTTCCTTTTATTTTTTTTTGTTAAAAATAAAAGGAATGAGGTATTCTAAAAATATTTTATTACATTACTGTATATAATAGCATGAGGGGAGGTATTTCATCATATTGTCCGAGTTCGATCACCTGACATAAAGGATTCTCGATTCTTAAGATTTAAGAATTCTTCATTCTTAAGTTATATGACGCTTACTTTTAGGTCATTTTTTTTTCTTTTTAATAAACTTAACATCATTGCTTTCCTCAAAATAAAAATAAAAAATCATTGCTAGAACTTTAAGTAATGAATAGCTTTGTGTAAATCAATTTCTGTTTATAATAATTTAAACAAAAGAAACTTACACGTTGTGACCTTTTATTTTTGACCAATTCACTTTGTATTTTTTTAGACATTAGACATTATCCGTGTTGAGATATTAACAAATTCACAAAAATATTTATTTGCAATAATTGTTACAATTAAGACTTGATTACGTTAGACATTAGAGTAATGAATATGAATTATGAATGAAAAATAAAGAGCTAACGTCGTGAACTACTGAGGATTTCATTCATTCTGTTATTTTCTTCTAAGAGACGTAGGTAATGTATAGAAGGTACGTGTTATTAAATGCGATCCATTTTGGCTGAAATATCCAAAACAGGCAGTTCAAGGATAAAATAAATATAGTCTTTCCTTTAAGCTTAAAAATAATGTTAAGTGTCAACAACTCTCTTCTCACCAAAAAAAATAATTATTAATTAACTAATGGGTAGTATTAGAAGTGTAACAGGGGATTTCATCAAGGGATATTTTGGTAGTGTTGACCTTTCTAATATTGTTCATGTAGGAATTATGGCATTATACCATGAGGTACTCGTGTTGGAAGGAGGGTTACAAAAAAATTGTTTGTTATTCAAATTTTTTGGTGGTTATTCGCTTGGTAAAGGAACCGGTTTCTCCCCACCACCATTATAGCAATGAATTGACTGTGATCAAACATCACTTGACAAAACTGGCGAAGTTTCCAGTTGCTTCACATCTGCAAGGAAGGAAATCAATATGCAGATCATCTAGTCAAGATGGGTGCAAATCCTAAAGATGATTTAGTAGTGGTTCAAGAAGCTCCAAGGACTATGAATCATTTAGTGTTACTTGATGCGCACGTTGTATTTGTGTCTTTAGCCGTTCATTTTAGCTTCTTTTTTCTTTCTTTTCCCCATGTAGCTTCTTTTTTCCTTTCTTTTCCCCATGTAACGAAAAAAGTTAGTATTAGACATAAAGATTTTTTTCTTTTAAAAGACATATTCTTCATATTGCTATACATGGCTCTCTCACAATAAGTAACTATTTTATTTATTTTGGGTTTTATTTTTATGCATTGTCAGTGTAAAAAATTTTATATTGTTACCCAATTAAAAATCATTGTTGGTATAACTTTAAAGTTAGTTATTATAAAAGTCGAAAAACTTATCATACATATCAGTTTGTAATTGAATGATAGTGTAAAAATTATTTACACTATTATATTTACTCGTATTTTATGACATTTTTTTGTCTTATTAATCTTAATTAATATAGACATCTTCTACTATTTAATATTATATAAACATAGAAATAGACTCTAAAGTCACCAAAAACTAACTGCCATAAACTCTAAAAATACTTCGTCTTAAATTTTACTTTAGACTTAAATATACATTAGCCATCCCTAGATACAATATACCAAAAAGAATATAAAGGGATATTTGTTAGTAGTTAATAAATTGAAATTTTAAATATCTCAAGACTCAATGTAAAAAGTTATAAATCATATCCTTAATTATAACTGAAGAAGCACGGGTACAATTTAGAATATGTAAAATTAGTACGATATAATTATAAAAATATGAATCCTTAATTAAAATTATCAATTTTCTTTAATTATTTTAAATATGATAAATATTATCATATATTTCTTATAATATATCTTACATTCATATTAAAATTTTTAAACAATTAAAAAAGTTTCCAATATAATACTGTGTAAAATACATATACTATTTTAAAGTATGGGGTATTTACCATTCTGGGGAGAGCCTGAGACCCAAGTATGCAATGGGTCACATAGCCTATTAGAAGAAAAAAATGCCTTGGATCACATCATATTTATATTATGATTCTACCGAAGATATCACCAGTATTTCAAAAAGGCCTAAGCCCATCATGACATGCTGCCATGTAACTAGGGAACAATCCCAATGCTCTTGTGAGTCTTACCTCACATGAACGGGAATCCTTAAAGTCTCCTCAAACCTAGACTCATGAAAAATAAATAAAGGTTTAAATATACAAATACAGTGAATTTTGATTTTAATTCTTACGAAATTCTTATATTTATTTCATTTCTTATAAATTTAATATTTTTAAAATGGTCTTCGTTATAATTCAGTAATAACATGATATATATCAGTAATCATTTTAAAATTATCTTTTTTTTTAGATAACCATGTTATAAGTACAAAATATCCACTAATTTTGTTTATGAATAATTTTTGTTAAAAAACCTAGCTGACCACCTTTAATAGGATTTTTTCTTGACAAAGTATCATATATTTCTTATAATTTATCTTACATTCATATTAAAATGATCTGAGATGTATGTCTGTCACCTTATCACAGACACCATTTCGAAAAACGTTTAAATTTTACAAGAATCAAAACTAATAAAAAAGTTTTATAAGAATTAAACCAAACTTCACTAAATTTGTTGGGAGTAAGAAACATTTTAAACCCAAAATAAATCAAACCAAAACTACTTGTTTTCACGTGGAACTGTTGAAGCTGCTTAGCTCATCGTGACTCGTATACCACGCAAGGTTTCTAAATTCAATTCGTCGTCTCGTGAGGATTTCTTCGCAAGTCACTCATTCAAATAGGCCCACCACAACCTAGACCCATATTAAAACACCAAAAATAAAAGGCTATCGTGGACATAATTGAAAAAAAAAAAGAAAAAGATATATGATATATGGCTAACACATTCTTTCCACTGGACACATTTTTCAATCTAAATATACGGTGGCTTGTAAATATTCTCCCCAACATCTTTTCCGCACACCGTTCTCTGTGTCACCTAGCATTATATTACATGAATGTGAACTAATTTTAAGATATCATGACAACTAACAACTTTAATTCCATGATATATTTATAATAATAGTCTATATATATATCCCTAACGTTGTGTTGATAAATTCAGCAAGAATCAATGTTAGAATGGATTCCTGCGCCAGATGGGTTGCCACGCTGAAGACATTCAACAGGAGGGACTGTCCTGGTCTTCAACTCCCCATATGCTTCCCAACAAAAGGGAACATTGGAGTTCTGAGCTGATTCTAGCTGTATGGTATCAAGGGTGATACCAGTACAAGGTAAGCTATCACTGCATGCAAAATAAATAGGCTCCTTAGTGTATGTTCCCTTTATATTCACATAATTTATGCCTGACACTGCCACAGCTGATGATTCATTCCTGCACCGGCCACCATCACAATAGTATTGGTCAATCGCAATTGGAGTTTGAACCCCAGAAACTTGAACGTTCGAGAACATAACGTTTTGGACTGAGCCAGAGCCACCCTGTGGAATACAAATGCAATAAGTTTCAATTGACCTGTAAAGTAACTTGGTGCATATTTAGATTCACGTTGGATCGTGCAAAATCACATTGAAATAGCAACTAACGTGATTTAAGGGAAATGTTCATATGTGTGGTTTTATGTTAAAAAACTGATTGTGTCCATAATATATTTTGAGTTAAAGCAATTTTAAGTGGTTTTTATGGTAGATAAAAAAATTTATAATTTTATTATTAACTTGCTTTTAAAATAAGAAATATGTTAGTCAATACCCCTAAGATATTGATTCAGAAATCAAAAATATAAGTTTTTATTGAAAATTGTGTTAGGGTTGCATTAGAAATTACAAAAGAGTGTACTAACACATTTAAAAAAAAAAAAAAAACTTTTTTACTTTTGATTTCTTAACTAGTGCTTAGGGCACTGGTTAGCAAAACTCTTAAAATATAAATATATTTAAACATAAATTATTTTACTTTAAAATCAATTTAACCAGAATCAATTTTGTAAAATCAATTTTATAAATGCTCGTCAAAACACAGCTAAGGTGGAAAAATGAAGTAACACGTGACTATACCTGCCATGTTTTAATTCTCACGCCAGTCAGGGTATTTTGGATAGTAACATCTCGGACGGTGACGTTTCTAACACAGGCTTTGGTGTTCTCTCTTCCAAGACTTCCAATGCTGATTCCATGGCCAGGCCCACAATTGACGTTGTGTACATATATGTCGGAGCAACCAGCTTGTACAGAGATGCAGTCATCGCCTGCATAAAGCAGCAAAACAAATTTTACTCACATGAACAAATTATTGGATTTGGACGTGTTTCAGAGTTCAAACTTCTCTGCTTTGTTTTTTTCAAATTGAAATAATTTCACTGTCTTTTAGGGGGAATAAACAAAATTTAATTAAAATGGATAGATAGGATAAAGATTATTTTAGATTGTCATTTGATCATATGATAAAATTGTTAAGTTTTGTAATAATTTCTTTAAAATTATATTTGAGGTGATTTTTAATTGATTACAATAAAAAAAAAAATCTTTACACTAATAAAGTATCAATATTAAACTCAATTAAATATTAGTAAAGTATATTGAGATAATTTATTTATGGTTCTATTATTTATTTGAAGAATACTGCCTACACATTTCTTGTTGTTTTCTGGATTATAAAATGACAACATGACACGTCAATGTTTAATCCAGGAATAGGAGAGGAGATAGGAATGAAAAAAGTGATTTGATTTCTTCTAACACATTTTCTTATGCATAAAATTCATGTGAAAATCATTGAATGATATGGATTTCGCTCTCTATTTAGTCTATCCCCATATTGTATTATTATTTTGGTGGTCTCATAGCATAGTATTTGGAAATTATATGGGATTGTGACTAATATTTAAGTTGAGAAGGTAAACCCATACAAGGGATTACAGCTCTCGGCGCTTATAATTTCATTCACGAGATGAGATAGTGTTTGTATTATTAGTATTTCTCTTTATTTTATTTTGTTGGTCTCATAACATGGTAGTTAGAAGTTATATTGGATTGTGACTAAAGCTGTCAAATGGGCCGGACCGGCCCATCCCGGCCTAGCCCAACGGGTCAAGTATCAAAAGTGGGCTGGGCCGGCCCAAATTCTTGATGGGTTATTTTTTCTAGTCCGACCTAGTCTATCGAGCAGGCCAAATGACTTGTGACTATTTTTTTTTAATTTTTAGTATATTTTATAAAAGAAAAAAATAAAAAAAATGTAGTACCAGGCCAAGTAAGCCCAATTTTTTTCGGGCTGACTTTTTAGTGCCTGGCCCAGTTTTTATTGGGTCGAACCAATTTTGCCAGTTCTAATTGTGACCAACACAAGTTGAGACTGTGGACCCGTACAAGCGAATAAAATTCTCTCAGCACTTAATTTTTTTTATTCGCGAGACGAGATATTGTTTGTGTTTGATATCTCATTCAGGATGATGAAATGATACGTTTAAGATTTTGATTTCTTTTAGAATTATGCTTACCACACGCAAGTGTGCTGCTGTAGATGACCACACTTTGGGAGCTCTGTAAGTGAATTCCATCAGTGTTGGGGCTATCACCAGGTGATGAAACAGTTATATCAAAGACCTGAACGTTTGTGCAAGAGTCAAACTTGAGATGGGTCTGTTGACTGTTCTGAATTGTTATTCCTGTGACTGTTACACCGGTACTTCCATAGAACCTGAGTGCCTGTATATAATAAAGGAATAATAACAGAACACATGAGAATTTTAGTTTCAATGTTAAGGAGATGTTCAATGATGCAAGGACTCTTACCGTTGGTTTTGTGCTTGGCAGTTTTTCACTGGTTTCCACCATCTCATCTGTGGGATTGTAAGTGGGTGAGTCATTCCACCAGACAGAGCCTTGACCATCAATGACACCTTTACCTCTGATTGTAATCTTATTAAGCTTTGAGAATTCAAGCCATTGCAAGGTACCAGAGCCCCAGGCTGCAGAGCTTGTAGGTGCAATGATTTTGCCATCCAACTGCATGTATTTTTATGAACATAATATGTGAGTGTTAGATTCCATCTTAAAATAAATTGACATTAAGTGAAGTTGCACAACATGTATATAAGCTACATTCTAGAAATTGAGACAGACAATGTACGACTTTCTAATACCCCCTTACATGGAAATGGGCTATAAACTCTTATGTTAGATTTTACTTTAAAACTAATTGACATTAACTGAAGTTGTTTAACAAATATTTAAACGTTAAGAATTGAAGCAGGTGATGTGAGATTTTTCAACAGTGATAAACATCCTTTCAATATTTCAAGGATTCTCTAGTTTGAGAAAATATTTTTCTTTGTTTTAATTTTTAATTTTTAATTTTTTTTGTTCTCACTCGTAATTGTAAAAATGGCTTCACCTTTTTGTCTTTTTATGATTACTAGTCAAAATATGAAATAAAAACAAAACATTTTATCAAAAAATCCAAAAGGGGCATTGGCCTAGCTATGTTCTAGTGCTTGTAGTGTTTCTAGGGTGACATATAGGAGAGAGAAACATGGGAAGAGATAAAGTAATTCCTTCACCTGAAAGACAATGTTTGGCTCACAATTAGGGCCTGAGAAAGAGATTGGTTTCACCAAAAATACAGAACCAGATGGAACAACCATTGTTGATCCCTCCACCTTACAAGCAGCTGCCCATGCATCTTCAAAGGCCTGTTTTTTAGTGTAGTACCAAGTTAATACTTACAGAAATAAAAATAATTAATGAGAAGCTACCATAAGTGCAATAAATACACACACAAAAACTATTACACTAGTGGGTTTATCTTTTTCTTTTTAATATTTTTTGTAGCTAATAAGGCTGAGGAAGCAGCCATTGACATTTGTCATCATCTAACTACCAAAATTTAAATATGTTTATTATTCCAAATTTGTAATTCTTAGATGTGTATCATTTTGTTTTCTGAAGTTCACTCTCTATGAAAAGTGAAATTGAATCCATGAGGCAAAATAAGGAATCAATTAATTTGAAATTAAATTACCTTTGTGTCATCTGCATGTCCATCACCTTTAGCACCATAGTCTAATACATTAAAAGTAGAAGAGGCAGCTTTGAGTTTCCTCCAGTGGCTGACTCGTGTGGCGGTGCAGCTTGAAGACCACACAAAAAATGCCATGGCAATGATCAATGCAATGGTGTTTAGATTCATATTCATAGTCTTCATTTTTAAAAGAGACAGAGATACAAAGAAGGTGAAGAAATGATTTGAAGAGAAGAGATTTTGTGCTGCTAACATAGCGGGAAATTGAAGCCCTATTTATAGAGAAACATTTGTGACACTTGCTTTGCTATGCACACGAGCCTCACAGTATCAAATCGTGACAGGTCACAGGTAATGGACAATGCAAGAATTTAATTGGAATATTTTTTTATTTTGTTATCTAATTGACAATTACTTAAAAATTATTTATTTTTGTAATAATTATTTTAAAAGTCGTTAACAGTTATCGAAATTAAACTTTTGACGTTATTGTACATGTATTGATTGATTATATATATTTCTTTACCCACCTATTGACATGATATGCGGAGTTTCACAAACTTCAGTTCATATGGATGAATTTTAATTGCTAGCACGTTGTGGAGGGCCCATACCATGGACTCAAATTACTATGGCTAGGGTTTTTTTTTCTCCTCTCTTATTCTTGCAATTGAAAAATAATATATACATCAGAAAAGAAAAAAAATATACAAGACACGAAAACATGTGAGTTCAATCTTCATGACATACGAAATGACGCAACTTAAAGAAATTTAATTATGATCGATTTTTTATATTTCAATTTTTGCACTCACGGACTCATCTTACATTTTTCTCTTTTTTGTGATTACATTTATCGTTTTTATCTCTTTTCTTTTCATCTCTCAGTGTTCATATCCTTGAGGGTATGATAAATCTTTTTTTTTTCCTAAAAAAATTAGTTTTAAACCCAAAAGGTAAAAGGCACAGCAATAGAAAAAATAATAATAATCACTTAATCGGCTGTTGTTACTTGCTTGACCTGCCAAATCTCAACTTCAATGCATGCATCAACGACTTGTTGGTTATTATTGTTAAGTCTATGTGGCGCTTGCTTTCTTTTATTGCAGTTAGTTTAGTTGACGATGATATAAAATTTTGTTATCTGATAGTGCTTATTGCTTGTTTAAATCTTCTATGTTATGATTCGCCTTTTTGGTTGGTTAAATGGGAAGGAACCTTGCCATGAGGAATTGAGGATATGGTCTAGGTCAATGATTTCCTCTTTCATGACTAGGTCGTTAAGGGCTCAACAAATATTTTAAGGAAAAACCTTAAGATATAATATCTTAGATATTATTGGTATTGTTCTCCAATAAAAATTGAAGATTTACCTCGATAATTTGCATAATAAAAACATGCATTAAAAGATTTTGTAGATTACCAAAGTGAATTTCTAATTTTGATTGGAGAATAGTATTAACAGTACCTTAGGTACTATACCTAAGTTTTGTCCATATTTTAATCATTAAACCGCATTTAATGCGACAATATTGCCTATAAAATGTTTTGCATGTTAGAATATGTTGTGCTGGCCCAATGGAAGAGTGTTTATTAGGCTTAGGTGTATATCAAGAATAGGAGGTGTATCACCCAAAAGATTCGAACATATTGGATTTGATCTCTATATCTTTTTTTTTTTTTTTGGACTTGGCTTCTACTTTTCTTTTTTTTTGGGCTTGTACTCAAGTCAGTCTCAGAGGCCTCAAGTCTATGCTTCCTTTTTTTTTTGTTAGCTACCTGAGCTTGTGCCTCTTTTAGTCTCATAGGCCTTCTTTTTTTTTTTGGTTTGGTACGAACTTTTTTTATGTTATTTGAGCTCTAATACCATGTTAGAATATGTAGTGCTGGCCCAATGAAAGAGTGTTGATTAGGCTTAGGTGTATATCAAGAATAAGAGGTGTATCACCTAAAAGATTCGAACCTATTGGATTTGATCTCTCTATCCTTATATACACTTTAACTTGACTTTATTTGTCCGATGTGAAAATTTAGTTCTCTAACATTGCATGTGGAACGACGCAGCCAAATCACATTCTAAAATAAATAGAATGGGATATATAATTTTTTCATTAAAAAAAGTTATATTTTTAATTTTATTAAAAGTGTACAGCCAAATAGAATAAACATAGACTGATTATGGATTCCATTCTATCTGCATGTGAAATCCTATTATAATTTTTATTCACTCATATCGTGGAAATTGAAACAAATTTATGATCCAAAAAGTTGAAAAAAAATGGAGGAAAGGATCAAATCAAATTAATTAATCATGATGTTTTAGGTAAAGTATTTATGGAATTTATTATAATATGATCTATATCATGGACATTTCCTCTTATTTTCATGGGTAAACTACGTAGTCTGTTTAGTTGAAACGATTAAATTATATTATTTTTTATTCTAATTTAAACAATTATACTATTTTCTTTTAAAAGATAAAAACATGTTACATGTGATTTATTTTAATGTAAACAAACTTCTTAATGATAGTAAATAATTTTTATTCACTCATATCGTGGAAATTGAAACATATTTATGATCCAAAAAGTTGAAAAAAATGGAGGAAAGGATCAAATCAAATTAATTAATCATGATGTTTTAGGTAAAGTATTTATGGAATTTATTATAATATGATCTATATCATGGACATTTCCTCTTATTTTCATGGGTAAACTGCTTAGTCTTTTTAGTTGAAACGATTAAATTATATTATTTTTTATTCTAATTTAAACAATTACACTATTTTCTTTTAAAAGATAAAAACATGTTACATGTGATTTATTTTAATGTAAACAAACTTCTTAATATAAAATAAAGTCAAATATGATATATAGTACTATTTTTCTATAAATGAACCGTGTACGTATGATCACATTTTTTAAGTGTGTAACGAATATGAAAATCTCACATTTTCAAGTTATTCAAGAATGGCTTACAAACTTAAAAAAAAAAAAAAAAAACAGTACACTTAAAGTTGTATATGAAGAGGAAAATTATATTAATTTAAAAAGTTCATTCGTAACTATTCATTGCCATTGACAAATTTATGTATATTAAAATGAATTAAAATATAATATATTTTTATTTCTCACGAGAGAAAAGTGTAATTTTTTATAATTTTTATAATAAATTATAAAAGAAAGGATAATATAATTTAAATATATATCTATGTAAATGTAATTTATCCTTACTTTATTTTTTCTAAATCTTTTATATATTAAAAGGAGTTTAATGGTCATATATTAACCACCATTTATTGTAAATTTGTTGACTTTTATAATAAATGCTTTAAAAGTTATATTAATATTTATTTATGATTAAATGACAGTATAAAATTTTTTACACTAACAATGCATGTCTATTAAACTCTATTAAAAATGTAATGAAAATTTAACACATGAATGAGCAAGAAATTACGCATTTAATTCGTACTTATAAAGCCATCAAACCCGGCAACCAAAACGGCAAAGGGAACTAGGGAAGTTAAATAAATCAACTCCATGAAAGTGACACCCCATGTGAATATTCAACAGTATAACAGGTTATGATGCTACCTAGATGCGGCGAATTTGAATGTGACAGCAAATCATTTTAAATGTTATTTTTATTCAAATAAGTTTAATTGTTATGTATTGTTAAAAAAAAATTATTCTATCAACTAATCAAAAAGCAATTTTAGTATGACTTTTAAGATGATTATTATCAAAGTCAACAAATTTATTATATATGGTGAATTGTGATTAAATGATAATATAAAATTACACTGTCAGTACATAAACCATTTTCTCTATTTAAATAGACATTTTATTAAACTTACATAATTTAATAGTTAAAAATCATATCTAAATGCAACAAATAGTTGCAGTTAAATTTTTGTTTTATTAAACCAAAATTAAAATTTTAAACCGTGTGATTATTTGTCATCATACTGTCTTACTCAACCCCAACAAAATTACTTCCCATAAAAACTATACGTAGATTGTGTCAAAAAAAATAAATAAATAAACCATGTGATCATAGAAATGGCCGTTAATTTTAATTAAAAAATGTCATTATTAAAAGAGAACCGTTAAATTAGTTGTCTGCGCAGTTTACGGAATTCTATGGCTTGTCCTTCTATTTTTACCTGAGGTTGCAATTCGGATTTTACATTCACCCAAACAAGTGTTGCTTACGTTTATTAGGTTTAAAAAAATGCATTTTCGTCCACTACTTTTTTACAGTTTTTTTTCTTCTGATTTATTTTAAATTTGTATATTATTTAACTAACAAATAAGTTTTAAAATTATTTCTGCTTATTACACTAATGAATTAGTCTTATTTAATCTTAAGTGACTAATAATATTTATTTTTACCTTAAATAATAATACTAATTGGGTTAACTTGTAAGAAAACGGAAAAAATAAAAAAAAGTTGTGTTAACTCGTAATCATTTTCCCTTAAGCTATTATTAAAGTTATCTCTTTCTTAAGAATATGTTACATTTTAGTCAACATTCTTTTTAATTTACAGTTAAACAAACATTGCAAAACCGCAAATATGATTCTTTATGCCAACATTAATTATAACCTAAAGTTGAATTTTGTGTGAATCAATAAATGTGTAGACACTAAAGGACTTCGTAACTACTTTTGATATGGCATATTTGAATATAATCACGTTTGGAATCCTCATTAGATATAAAATCTTTATAATCTTAATGTTCTATACCAATTAAACAGAGACAGAAAGTCAAGACGCTTGAGGATTACCAAATTCTGTCATTTGATAAACTTGTGAAAAAGAATGTGATTAATGTTTAATAATACAGCTTTTAATCATTGATAATGTTCAACTGTCACTATTGTGTAAAAGACCTTTTAAATCGATTAAAAACAACATTTTAAATCAGTTCTAGTACCGATTTAGATACAGGTGATATAAAAAGTGGGAAAATTTTTAAATGGATTTTCACCCAATTTAAAAAAAAAAAGTTTTTTAACTTGGTTGTGTTTACAACCGATCTAGAAAGGCCCTGGGATTTCCTTCAAAAAGCACATGCATCCAAAATAAATTAACCCCAACCATATCCACTTGTCTGCAAGTTCATATCATAATTCATAAACAAAGCGCTCGTAGATAATTAATACATAACGTCACAAACTGAACAAGACATGCAACAAAGGAAAATAGAAGATAAATAGCAAGTGCATTCACTCACTTACACCAAGATTGAGCACATCCACATTACAACACATACTACTAACAATTAATCAAAATATTAATGACCCCAAAAAAAAAATCAAACCATCTTTCTCCTGATCTTGTATATTTTAGGTTGCTTTTTTAAATCGGTTGGAAAAGTAACTGATCTAAAAATAATTTTTTAAATCGAGTAAGCAAATAATCGATTTAAAAGAGTGATTCTACATCAATTAAAAGACAACCAATTTAAAAGATTTTCAAATAATTTTTAAAATGCCACCATGTTTTTTTAAAATCAGTTCTCATGTAACTGATTTAAAAACCCTGATGCAAAAAGTCGTTTTTGCAATAGTGTTTAAATTGGTTAGGGCAAGAACCAATTTAAAAAAAAAATACTTTTTAAATCGGTTCATTATTGAACCGATTTAAAAAGTGTTTTTTTAAATTGGTTCAAAAATAATTGAGGTAAAATGTTTAACTTTTTAAATCAATTCTGAATAAACTGAGTTAAAATATTGGTTAAAATTTCAAAGTGTACCCACAAAGATGTTTTTAAATCTGTTCATTGTGAACTAAGTTAAAAAAAGTTGCAAAAAATTTCAAATATGTCACCGCGTTCATATTTTAAATCGATTCATTTTGAACCGAGTTAAATTCCTATTTTAAAAAACGTATTTTGTAGTAGTGTGTACATAATTTGAGAAGTTTCTGATTACCAGAGTTGGTTGCAATTACAACTTACCTTGCCAGAATTGTCAAAATTTCTTATTTTGAATTTATCCTATCTTATAATTTATTTTATACATAGACTGATGCTTGAACATATCTCATGCATTTTTTCATGGTCTTTTCTTTTTTCTTTTTCAACATTGTGTCTTACTTCTATGGATCTTTCATGGTTTTTTCTTATCTTTTTTAGTTGTAAAATTAATTTTTACTTAGATCCGGAGGCTATTTTTCCACCTCCACCGCCCATGTGTTTTTCCCTAACATTGCATAATTGTTTAATTATTCATTTTAAAGTTATTTATTATTTAAGTTAACTCTATGGATAATTTAGCCACATATTTAAAGTGTTTCTATCTAATTTGCATCAAGTATGCATTTTCTTTCTTCAATAATCTTTTGTATATTTATAAGGTGTTTTGAAGTACCTTTAAGTACAATAAAGGTTTAATGAGTTAACTCAATCCAATCCAATTAACCCTGACTACACTTGCACTTTGGCATCACTACCTCGTTTCTACTCCATGGACAACTGGGGTGTACTTTCAGTACATAAGTCGGTGTGACTGACTTGCATAACAAATAATAGACACCTTCTTCCTCAAGAATGCAATCCTCATTGCATTTCTTGGAACCACTCCTTGACACATATAGGCTTCCTTTCCACGCACATAATTCAACATGCGAGCTGCTAGTAAGCCTAACAAGCACCCCATCACCCCTCCACCTAACCATTTCCTCCTCTCCATATAACACCAAAAATAAGCTCATTGACATGTTTGTATTGAACATTTGGTGTTGTCTGTGAGAAATTGGTTTCCCCTACAAAACTTTCATAAACAAGATGGTCAACACGTGGAAAGGTACATCTCACCAATAAAGAGTTAACCCTAACACTGTGAACTACAAACCTCAACTAGTCAATGGCTAAGAGCCAATCACTACAGGGAGGGAACACTCCAATAACATCCAACTTATGCTCAACCTAACTAGGCCACTTATCAGGAATAGTCTCCTCAACTTGAGCAGCACCTTGAAAAAGTGACAAGAGTCGCTAAACTTGCTCAAAAAGTTGGGTGACATAATCCAAAAACAATCACACAGGCTCGAGAAGCTAAAACTTGACCACAAAAGGCTTTTTACTAAAGTGACCACAAATGACGATACCTCATCTTAGGACCACATTAAAACCATTGTAATGTGATCCCCTGTCAAAAAAGAACACCTACCACCCTTTTGCAAACAAAGGAGTCTCTTCCAAGATATCACCTCAAGCCTCTAACAAACCTATTTATCATCAAGTTTCTAATGATTAAGACATGGTTCATGTTAACCTCCCACTCTTGGAGCACATCATGCTCTTCCCAATCCCCCAAGATTTGAACAACTGCCCACCATTGACCCATATGACGGCATAGGGAATTAATACAAACACCTCAACATGTTTGAGTCAACTCTGTCCTACAAAGAGGTGCACAACATAGTCTTTGGTCGCACATTTCTACTAACTTTGAAGAAAGTAGCATTGTAATGGTTTCAATCCTTGTACCCACTATCTATTAATGCTTGGACTGAGCTCAAAGCCTAATTTCTCACAAACTTGCCAACCAGTAAGGTCCAACCCAACATAAAGGTCAATCTCATGTTGATCTGACAAAAATACGATGAATCTCTAAATGACTACATCATCAAATTCACTCACGAAGCAAGGCAAGTATAAAACCTACTTCTTAGGATCAAGCTACATCTTATCAAAGACGTCCGACTATCAAGCACCCCATTACACACATCCTTTGCAAAAAAGAAGGTGAAGTTAATGGAGGGATTTTTGGAGCGAGTGAAGAAATATATTAATTTGAAAGACAAAATGAGAGTCATCCAAATTAAAGGACTTGAAACCCTCAATAAAAAGACTAAGGATCCAAAGTCTCACAAAGGTCAAGGTCAAGGAAACAACCACCACTCGTTGCAGTATATTAAGTGTACCCCTACTACACTAATCATTACCTTATCAATGATTTTGGTTAAAGTCATGACACTGAGTTTCAAGGGGCCAACATAAATCGGTCCAAACACATCAAACAACAATCAAAAGAAAGCTAATATAATGACTTGAATCTACATATTTTTTATGCAACCTTTTATTTTTATAATTTTTGTGATTTCTCGCAATTTTTTTACATAATTTTTTTGCAAATTTTGTTGTAATTTTAGGAAAAATATGGTTATTTCCTTGAATTCATTGAAAAATTCAAAGAAATTTTTAATTCTTTCTTTTGCATATTCTTGTGCAAATTTTGTTTTGTATAAAAAAAATAAACTTTTCTTGCAAATTTTTTCATTAAAAAATTATAGACAAATTTTCTATTTTTTTTTTATTAAGTAGTAAACAGGAGTATAAAAGTTGTAAGATAAATTTTCTAATTATGTTTTTAATCCTTACATTTTAACAAAAAACATGTATCCCAAAGATTAAAATCACATCACTTTTAGTAAATGTCAGAACTAAAAACCTATAAAATTTTCATAGGAAGTAAAACCAATATTTCAAAATATTTTTAGGGACCAAAATTATATTTTATTTTTTACTTTATACATTATAATCTTAATTATTTTGGTCCCTCTAAATTATTTTTTAAAGCTCCACCACTAGTCATGTCAACATCACATAAATATGTAGTGTGATGTCAATATATGTGTCAGCTAATCACATGTGTTGGAGAATCATATTAGCATGATGTCATGTTGATGTCAGTATGTCGATGTCACCTCATCAGTAAAATCTGTTAGATATTGCACAATTACAATTTTTGATATCCCATGAGGGAGTCAAAGATCTTCATCACATCACAGTGGTTAAAAATATATTTATAAACGATTTTTAACTTGGCGAGATTCATTTTTTGTGAAAAAAATTATTAAATGAGAATTTAAAAGCCATGCCAAGTAATATTGCAAAAGATTGGAAGCGTTCAGAGAAAGGAAATCCAGTGGAGACGCAATGTTTGAAAATATTATATAATAGAAATTCATTTCATTTCAAAGAGACAGCGATCACGCCGCCATCCATGTTATTAGCTCTTCTTCAACGACCAATATTGAACATCAATGCCATATGTTTAGGCTTTTATCTATCGTCTTCTAGTGATTAGCTATACATAAAATTGACATTTATGGGCTTCATACACTTTATACCAAGACCAAAGCATTTTTTTTTATAATTTCCTCTTAATTTGCTGAATATAGCCAGATGGGTAGAGAATCATTGCTTCCACAACTTAGCAATGTCTTGAACATTTGGGTTCGAAATTTGTCACTTACTTATTATGTGGCTGCTGATTGTTACTTGGCTTCGAAGTTATATTATATAGGTGCAAAATATTTATGTGCAATATCCTTGTTTAAGATACGTATAAAATTGACATGTTTCAAACGGTGGCGTTGTTTCTTAACTGATCTCTCTTTGTAAACTAATAATTGTTGATGATCATAATCATATTCATAATTAATATCCAAGACTTAAAAATATGGATATGTTTGATATTGATTGCGATATGCACGAAGACTCCAAATGTATTACATTAGTGTTGTACATATCAGAAATATATTAATATTAACTTGCATTTGTTGTTTTAATGGACAATTTAACTTCTAATCAATCTCTATGAACAAAATCTGGAAGTTTGTCTGCTTCAAATCAAATTGCTCAAGTGGAAGATCTAAACAAAAATAAAAAAAAACAAAGCTAAAACAACCAATGTCAAAATCAAAAAACTTGATTTTTACACCACAATTTTCAGGGTCGGCTCAAGGGATATTTGAGACTTTAGGCCATGGAAAATATATATATATATTTTTAAATATTTTTAAATTTTATATTTCTTACTTTTTCTGATGTAAAATTAGTTATTAAATTTGTATAATTAAGTCTAGAAACTATTTTTTTCTCAATTGATAAAAGAAAAAACTTCAATCAAGTTACGTACTTATCATCAATATTTTCATTCAGATAATGATACGTGGACAGTCTTTTCAACAACAATAATTTCTATTAAATATGTATAATAGAATTTTAAATAAATATTCATGTGTAATCATTTGATTAAATGACAAAAGTTTTTGAGATGTAATTGAATGCAAAACATTTCATTAATTTTAATTTTAAAAAAATCTTTTCACCAAAGGTACAATCATTAATGATATTGTATAAGTCGTTTATAGTTAGTGATATTTTTTTTATTAAAAACATAGCATTCATTAAATTTAACAACAACTTTAATTATTACCTTAAATTGTAATTAAATTTTGTCAAAAATAATTAATTATAATTTATTAAAATTAATACTATATTTTGTCGTTTAATATTCTTAATTTAATAGCAAATCTTTAACAAATATTAATTTTTTAAATATATATTATATATAATTTTTTGCGACCAAAAAAAAATGGGACTTAAGCATACACCTCATTTGCTTACGCGAGCGAGCCCACTGCTGATTTTTATGCCATGTAAAAGCTTTTGCAAGAAAATTAAAACTGTTAACACAGTATATGCAGTTCCCCTTATCATTACTTTCTTGCTCCTTCAACTCATGACGCCGTGCACATGATTTATATAATTTTTTTTCTTTTATTAATTTCCTGTTAACTGCACCTGTACCAATGATCAAAAGTACACCATATTTTTCTTATGTGAAGAATTGAATGTCACGCATTAATCTAGATTTCCACGGCACATGTCCTCTCACTAGATGAACGTTAATACGTTATTCTATTTATCAAAAACAAAAATGATTTTCTAACGCCTACAAGAGCCTAGAGAGAAGCATACAGAGGCTACGTTATTAAAAAAATAATAAAAGTACTCCAAGTTCAAATGCTCTCCTTTAACTTATACGACATGTGAAATACATACGTAAGACAGACCATAGACTCTCTAAGCATCTGTTTTCACGTGATACTTGTTAAAAAAGTATCCGTGCATTCCGTTTATTTAATTAGTATAGTGACAAGCGAGATACATTAATATTTTAACGGATTCAATAAAAAATAAAGATTAAATTATATTAGTAATTCCACTATTAAAAAGAATAAAATAGAGGATCAAATATATTATAAGAATATAATCTATAATGTCAGAAACAACAGACTCTATTAAAATTAAAAAAAAATGAATTTAGAGACCAAATCCACAAATTAAAGTGTTTATAAAAATAGAGAAAAATAAAAAATCAGATAAAATGAAATAATCCATATAAAAAATGATTAAGAGATGTAATGGAAAAATCAATATTAACCAAAGATATTATGAATATTACAAAACAAAAACCAAAGGTTGCATTACATTCATAAAACAAAAATGAAATACGAAAACCAAAAAGAAAATCGAAGACAAATGAAAATGGAACACATTAAGAATCAAATGTTCATCAGGAAAAAAAATAATAAAACAAAACCATTCATATTCCTCAATTAAAAGTGAATTTGAAATAAGAAAACAACAACCGAAAACTCCTCAAGAAGTAGCAGTACAATATGCTAAAATGTATCAACAAAAAGAAACGCAAATGTGATAGAAAATGTAAAATAAAATCATAAATTAAAACTTACTAATTTTAATGCCAATGCAAAGAATAACTCCTCAAATTACACATAACTAAGAAAAATACATTACACCCTATTATATAGAACCTTATCACCAACTATAGCAACCTTCCTTAGTAAATACTAAACTGGACTCTCTTTTTTTTTTTTTTCAAAATAAGTCTTTCAAAATTACCAACACCTTTATGGAAACGATGATAACAATGATAACGGTTTCTAATAATATTGATACTAAAATAAAATTTACATTCACAACTCTAGAATAAATTTTATATACACTTTAGTAGGACTCACAATGTAAAAGTTGATAAATTTATATTTAATAAATTTATGTGAATGTATTACAATGCAAAAATAGATAAAAAATATATATATATACAAATTGTGTTTGATACTTCAATAGTTCAATCTATGTAAATACCATATCTTAATTTTTGTTTATTTTGCAGAAAAAAAAATATTGAAAATTTGGTTGCAATGTTGGAAACGCCTAGATCGACACTAAGCATTACAAGTGTATAAGACAATTGAGGTGTTTAAGCCTCATTGCTAAGTGTAGGAAAAGGGAGATAAGCGTTGACCAAGCACTATCAAACATAAAATTACTATCTTGCCAGCAATCTTAAAAGGGTCAAAAAGAGGAAAAGCAATATTGTGCCAAGTGCTGCAAACAGAGAACAATCTTTAGGCCAATGTTAGAAGCGCTACAATGTAGATTTGATGTAGTAATCAAACGCTTAAGCACTAAATCTCAGCACTAAGCATAAGCGAGAAAATTGTTAGTGTTGTATGAAGCACTAAAAGCATCATGAGCCAATCATGACCACCATAAAAGCTGAATTGAGGTGCATAGCAAGACAGGATATCACCTACTACAAAAATATTAATTCTCTCTTCCATCCATTGAATAATATTTGTGCCTTAAGAGAGGATTTTGAAGCTTCAATGAAACCATCAACTATATATATTTTTTGTCTCTTTCTTTTTTTCTCTATTTGTACACTAGTGCAAAATCGTGTTTTTATATCGAGGATTCTAAATCAGTTATATGATAACCATTTTAAAAGAAAAACTCAGTAGTATTTTTGTAATTAATTACAACTTTTTAAAATCGGTTCATGCTTAACCAATGTAAAATCACTTTTTTAAATCGGTTTTTTGTTAACCGATTTAAAAACTAGAAATTACGATGGCATTTTTGTAACTAGTTGCAACTTATTTAGATCAATCATTGTTTAACCGATTTAGAATAGCTTTTCTAACTTGGTTCTTTTGTAGATTGAGTTAAAAGCTTGTGCTTTAAATCGTTTGGTTGTGAAACGATTTAAAAGAAATAAAAATAAAAAATAAATCTATTGGTGTCTACGCGTGAAGGAAATAGAAGCGATCTCTCTCATGCATGCTCAATCCTCACTCCTCCCCTCCAATGCGATCTCTCTTTCTCTCTTTGTGTTGGTGCCATGAAATGCCCAAATGACGACATAGCCACCACAACGATGAAGCCAGTGTTCCTAACCATAGCCCAATGCGAAGCCAGTGTTCAGTCCTCACACCTCCCCTCCAATGCTGCTAGGGAGAAGTCGAGAGAGTAGAAGCACTGTCAAGAGCAGATTCAAAACCCTTGATGTAACATCCTCAAAATATTACTTAAATAATTATCTAATAATTTTTATTTGTTTAATTGTCTTGTGACATTAATCAAAAGTCTAGATATAAATTTATAAATTTTGAAAGCTTTGATTTAGCTTCAGTGAATAAATAATATCTAGACTTAATAATAATAATAATAATAATAATAATAATAATAATAATAATAATAATAATAATAAAGGTAATAATTAGAATTATATAAAAATGTCTAAATAATTAGCAGAGACATTTCTGAAATTGAGAAAAATATATTCTAGCCTTAAAATAATATTAGAAAGGTATCTAAGAAATAAAAATAATTTTTGGTAATTTTATAAATAAAATTAGATTTATTGCAATTAATAAATTAGAATAAAGAAAGATAATTAAGAGATAAATCATATAATGGTCAAGAAATTTAAGAAAAATAATTTTTAAGCTTAGAAAAATGATCAGAAATTTATCATAAATTTTTAAAAAAATTTCGAGAATTTTTATAATTTAGCATATATGAGTAAAAAGTGTTCACAGGCACTTATAGAGCACAATTAGAAACACTAAATGAGCTTTAAACATTACAAAAAAATTACAGGAGCTTTTTTAGTGTGTCTAAACCTTACTTGAACAAGGAGAACTCAAACTGAGATCTTTATAGCAGTTTTCTAAAAATAAGTTTGTAAATAGCTCATAAAATGACTTATAAAATAAATTAGTTATTTTAAGCTTTGTTTGCAGAGATATCTCAAATATGTGATTAGAGAGGGACTAGATTAAGTCTAATGCCATTAACTCCAACTCCTTCTAAGCCCGTTGAATCGAAATTTAAACAAACATCGAATATTTTAGTGACACATGTCAACACTTAGAGGTTAAAAACTTGGTATTTTCTCTCCTCCCTTCTATAAATAACAAGCACTTCCTTCTCCCAAACCCTCATCTTCACTTTTTTCATTCTCCTTCCAAAGCTCTCAAAACTCCAAGGTTTTCTCAAGGCCCAAGTCTTCCAATTCCATTGGTGACCAACCTAAGGTGAGTGGAATCTCTTCTTCTTCCTCTTTCTCCTCCATAAATTCGTCACCCCTCACCATCTACCATTCTCCACCAATTCCTCTTTGTCTCCTCTTGAAATTTCTTCAAATTCTCAAAGGGCTTTTGTTATAGAACACTAATTGAAGCTTATTTGATCTTGATTGTGCAATTAGAAACTTGATTAGAGCATGAATTTGCAAAGCCCTTTCCTTTCCTCTTGTGGACAACCGCGGGTCATTATGGCTAAGGGGATAGAAACTATACTAATTTGATTTCAAGAATGATAATGGCCTAGATGGTGGTTTTGTTAAATTGTATGTTGTCAATTTTATTTGTATGACTCTTGAGGATTCTAACTGTGGTGTACTTGCATGATTGGCCACATAGAGCTTAGTTGGGCCTTATATGATGTTCTTGATGATGGAATTGCTTGAAATATATGTCAATTGCTTGATTATAATGCTTAAAAATTAAATTACAAGTTGCTGAATTTTACTGCAGTAGAACGGTCTCTATTTTTCGTGTATAAATTCCTGTATGGTTGGAATTTTTGCATGATTTTTGGTAGAGAGATGCCTCTATATGTCTAGAATATCCCTGTAAAATTTTGTACTCTAATTCCATGTGATGAATATTTGATGAATTTTTGATTGACTACTGTTCTGTCAAATTCTGACAACAACCAGCCACGAAAAAGTGATTAATTGGACTTTTAAATGATTTTATAAAAATTATAAAAAATTATATTTAGAAACCAGACATATTGAAGGTTAAAAATGAAAAATATGGTTGAAATAAAAATTCATTTGCTATGCCAAAACGATCAACAAAAACAAGGTATCACAATATGGTAGAAAACAGAAAATTGCCTATGATGTAATTGATATTCCTAAAGCTTAGCTTTGTGTTTTATAGTATGGGTAGATAATTTGAATCATCAAATTGGTAATCAAAAGATAATTTGGGATAAAACAAGTGTAGATTAATTAGTATCTTTTAATTATAATAAGCATTCGTTTGTTAATGAGAGATGTGATGTGAATGATACCTATAAATGACCAATTGATTGTGATGACAATTTTAATAAAATGAATGTAATTGTGGAATGGATATGTTGGCCATGGTTTCCCTCTGTTGATTTATTGTCCATGCCTAATGAGAGATGTGATGGAATGTACCAAAATAGAGGAGGTTTTGTTAAATTTTATAGAAAAGTATGAATGTTTATAATTGAATATATTATTCTTGTGGATGTTCATACATCATACGCATATATATTGATGTTGTGAACCATGCATTGATGGCATGTGTTATGGATGGGGAAGCCACAGTTTGGTACACTGAGGAATGAAAGGCAGGGACCCACTTGTGGAGGTCTTAGGGGTAAGGTATTAAGCGGTGAAGGTCTTAATGGCTAGGGTAGCGCCCTTGAGTTGGGATATTTGCCTGACCAAACTTGATAACCTTGACAACTGCTCAGCATTCCAGGATTGGTGTGAGAGTATACCTCTGTTTAGACTATGAATGTCCTGAGCTGAAAGATTGCTCGTTCCCTCAATGAGGAGGAGGATTGTACCTTGGTGTGAGAGAGGTATATATACTCCCAGTCACTTCCTATGGATATTGATGAACACTTAGTAGATTATGGACCCACATGCATTGCATTAACGAGTGTCTCAATAAAACCTGAATTGGTGTGGTATAGGACGCATCACTTGTGGATGGTAGCAGTACAAACGGACTTGTAGTGCTACCATTTGGATTTATTGAGTAACTTGATAAAAATAATTGATGGATTGAAAAGAAAGACGATAGATCATACATCAAATCTTTGTTTGTGTGTAGCATGGGAATGGGATGCATTATGTGTGCGTAATGACTATGATATTTACATATGCTGTGATAATTTATTATGAATTGTGAATGTGCTCTTTACTAAATGCTGTAATGTTTAATACATGGTTTTATAATTTATTGTATGATATGGCTCTGTTAATGTCTGTTATACTAATTTTGTGATATGAACTATGGTTTGGGTGGGTCTCTGGGTTTATTTGATTTCTTGGTTTCAAATTGTCTGGTTCTTGCCCCTGATTAATTTGTCCCTTCTTTCATCTGCGAATGTTTGGAACGGAAATAGGGAGCGGATTGCCTTTTGATTTATACGTGAGCAGGTACATGGCTTAGGAATGCGTGGTATTGACAAAAGAGTCACATTAGCTTGAGGCACTACATGGATCATAAGGCTTACAACCCCCAACTAAGAAGGTATCAGAGTGGTGTGACAGAAGCGTAGTTGAAGATGTAAAAGACCAGTTCTTATGGAACGACGAGTTCATGGTTTGATTCTATAATACCAGATGTTGAAATAATCTAGTGTGGTGTCAAAATTGGTATTCCCTTGGGATTAGAATGGTAATACTCTAATCTGAAGGAGTATCCAGTTGTGTAGTAGACCGTGCTATAATGTCATTAGAGTGTAATGTAAACTCTTTTTGTGTCAAGAATATGTAGCTGTATATTTGTAGAGTTTTAAATTGTATTTCATTTTCATTGGTATTTGTTATCATAGTATTTTATTAATGGTTTGGTAGTAAAACTCTTATTTCGTTTTACATGAAAAAAGATTTCACATTTTATATTATGCTACAATTTTGGTTTTAAAGGATTTAAACAAAAAAAAAATCTACCTTAATGTCTACTACTAAGCTATTAGAGCTCAAATTTGGGTTACAAAAATGTTGACAGTTAAGGGTGTTACACTTGGCCTCTCATCTCTCTGATTAGCTTTATTTCTTAACCTCTCTCTCTTTCGCGTTTCGATTTCCCTCACTCTTTTCTAAAATTAACCTTGTTAGACCGTGTTGTAGCCAGATCTGTGTCATTTTTTGTCCTAGGTCTCAACAGAACCCCAGCTCGGGTGTTGAGCTTGAACTAGACTCTAAACCAGAATCGCATGCATGAGAGGATTTCACGATGGCACTGTCGTTCTTAGTGAGGGTGTCGTTGATTAGGTCACCGAGGTTCAAGATCTAAAACAGAGGACAAGAGATTTTTTTCTACTACGATTTTTTTTTACTATAAAATTTGTAAGATGTGTATAATCTTTGGCACACCTGTTGTGTGTTGAAGACGAGTAGCTGAAATTCTAAATCTCTTACTACTTAGTACTTGCCTTTTGTTCAAATATTTGTGTTTGCGAGCCCCTTTGATCTACGATTTTTGTTAACAGTCATTAAGTTTAAAGAATCATAATGTGGGTGAAAGTATTTTTAAAGTATATGTTAGAGTATTTTTAAAATATAAAAAATGTTCTTTAGAATGATGTTGATCCACTGAGGGCACGTCTGATGCTCAGGTCAGTTGCACATTTCTTTAGACAATGACTTTTTATCTCAGTTAAGTACAAAATCGAGTTAAAAACTTTTTAACTCAGTTTTGGTCATAACCTAGTTAAAAAGTGTGGCTTTTTAATTCAATTTCACAATGAATTGAGTTAAAAAGTTTTCTTTAATTAGGTTCAAAATCTGTTTTAAAATTAACTTTTTTTATATTGTCTATATCTAAATCGGTTCTTGAACTAGTTTACAAAGCCCTTTTTAACCGATTTAATCATGACCATTTTGAAAGCTAAATTGAGGTGTAAAGCAAGATAGGATATCACCTACTACAAAACTACTAATTATATCTTCCATCCATTGAATAATATTTGTGCCTTAAGAGAGGATTTTGAAGCTTCAACGAAACCATCAACTATATATATATTTTGTCTCTTTCTTTGTTTCTCTATTTGTATCCATGTTTTGTTGATTTCCCTTAAACTAAGGGTAGATGAACCCTATGACAATTCTCTATAATTGAACCAATTTGATTCAATATAAGTTTCCTTTATGATTGAGTGATCTTTCTCTTTGCTTAATGTGTTTTGCTAATTGGCCATTAGTGGAATCAATTTAAGATTCATTTATGATTAAGAAATTATAAATGCAATTTTACCTTAGATTAGTTGCATTGTTTGAAATGGGTTTAAAGACAAAATTTCTTAATCGAGTATTCTTATAAATTTCTACACTTACACTATAAGAAAATCTCTCACCGGTGTCAAATTTTAGCAAATGCTAACTAAAAAATGTCAACACTAACCACGACTTTAGTGTCAACCCTGCATTAGCCTCATGACTGATGCATTTTTTGTTGAACCTATACTTTAGCGTTGACCACCTCTAAAGTGAAACTTGTGACTATTTATAAAATGGTTGACACTAAATTTAGTTGCTTGGAATTAGTGTCAACCTGACTGACACTAACATTAGATGCGAAAAGAGAGCATCAACTAGGTCAATGCTAGATTTATATATATGTATGTATGTATGTATGTATATATTAAATTACTCCTTGCTTGATCAAACCATTCGTAGTAAAACACAATTATCTTATTACTTAAACCACGATATTCTAATTCAAAGATACATTGGATGATGTTGTAAAAAATACCTTATCCTTTTTCTATAAGTCCTTTTACATGCACCTCACAATTGACAGTCTTTTTTACCATCATTCCAAGCCGTAGTATCAAACTTGTACCCATTAACCAAGTACATGTGCCATGATATTGCCTTTGATTCGGGACCTAAAGCTAATGACTTTATGTCTGTCTTGGTCACCCCATTCCTCTCATCATATACTTATGAAGAAGATACACTTATGCTTAAAGAGTGTGTTTATTGATAATTACATCAATTGAGTACATTACACTTACATATGCCTTGAACCATGTTAGAAAGTCTTCATTAGCACATCATTATAGTTTCCCACCTCATGCCTTTGGGAAGATGTCTTGCAGCTTAACAAAACTTGCACTTAAATAAGTTGATATCTTCCTCATAATATAACATGCAATATTCACACAACAGTTAATCTTCTAGGCCTTCAACATTAACTTAGACATCAATCTTGTTGCTTGGAAGTGGTTTTTGTAACACCCCTACTTTTGTATATTAAATTATTTTGTATGTTTTAAATTTTTTTTTTAAGTCATCAATGTATTTAGAACAATTAATAATAATTTTAGAAATTTTTCTAGAATTTATTGAGATAATTTTTGTAAAATGACAAAAATACCCCTGGTTGACTGTTGGAACCAATCGGAGACTTTTTGACCTCAAAATATTTTGAAAATTTTATATTAAATATCTCTCATTATAAAAACTTTATTTTGAGAAAAAAGTAGTGAAAAATATAATAATCCTATTTTAATTCTTCCACTGTTTTTTATATATATTTGGCACTACAATTCTGAAAAATCGGAAAAGAATTTTGAAATTCTGACTCCCACCATTTTGCTCAAAATCTCAAGAGCTATTTAATCGTGATTTTTAATAATTTTTCCGAGCCGGAGCCTGGAGAAATTAGAAAATGACAATTTTACCCCTATTTCTCAACATTAAGAACTGACATGAGGAAAAGATTCAATTGACATTAAAATGTCAATTTGAGCTTGGAATTATGTCATATATATTAAAATATAATTTTGGGAATTTTTTTGGAATTTCTGTGTAAAATGACCAAAATGCCCTTGCGTGTCTAATAAGCCAGCCAGTACTGGTTTGACTTTCAAAAAGGGTGGAAATAGTAATTTTAGTTTAATTATGGGTAAAATATTTAATTTTAGAATTTTTATACAAATTTTGGTATTTATTGAATTAAAATGGATTTTCTATGAAGTTTCTAGCTTAAAAATATAAAATAAAAACATATAATTTGAAATAAATTAATAAAAATTAAAATTTAAGTTGTTACTCTGCCCAAATTTAGATTATTAAATTATAATTACTAAATTGTTACTCTGCTCAAATTTTAATTATTAAATTATACTTGCTAAGCTGTTACTCTGTTCAATTTTAGAAAATTAAAATGCGCTTGCTAAGCTGTTACTCTGCTCAATTTTAGAAAATGTATTTATTTAGTTGTTATTCTGCCAAAATTTTAGTAATTATACTATAATTGCTATGTCGTTATTCTGTTAAAATTCTGGTATTGTGCAATTTCTGCAAAATAAGGCAGAAATGTTGATTGTACTGGTGCTCAAGTTAAATGAGACCAGGGAAACCTCTGCTTGAGAAGTTAGGAATTGATAGTTTAGTGAGTAATGTAAAGCAAGTGACATGTAGTGACATGGCACCCTGCTAGGGAAGCCACAGTTTTGTACGCTGAGGAATGAAAGGCAGGAACCCACTTGCGGAGGTCTTGGGGGTAGGCATCGAGTGGTGAAGGTCCCAATGGCCAGGGTAGCGCCCTTGAGCCGGGATATTCGCCTAACCAAACTCGATAACCCCGACAACTGCTCAGCATTCCAAGATTGGTTTGAGAGTATATTTCTATAAATGGATATCCTAAATTGTTATTTTGTTCCTCAATGATGACAAGGACTGTACCATGTGATGGTGTTGAGAGAGGTATATGTACTCCCAGTCACTTCCCAGGTTCTGTTGAGAACTATTACCCACTAATGGAAAGTATGGATCCATACCTAGTCAAGGGTAGTCGGATACAACTTAGAATGAATCTTAGGATCTCTTGTGTTGTTAGTTGCGTTTTGTCTTTGTTTTATGGTAGATTTCCTACCGCACATGTAAAAGTGATTTTAGAACAAAACACCTCACTCCATTATTTTCTTTTGTGTATGATTGGTCGTGATTATTGAAGAGGACATTAACGCTCCGTGATGCTGAGTACGAGATAGAGAACATCTCAACGAAGGAGGACCTAAAGACCTATAGTATTTTCTTTTTGTATAAGAGATATGATAGATAAATACTGCTCTGTATAGGATCTCTTTTGATGTACATAGTGGGCTAGGTAGTATATGTATTTCGATGTACTTTTGTTTCTGACTGTTATGTATTACTCAAACCATGATGTACAGTTTTATGAAATATATGTATATATCTTTCATATTTTATTACCATTTCCAAATTCTGTTAAGTTTGGAATTTCTTTTAAAACTGGAAAAATTTTACACACATTTTTATTTACTTAAACTTAATAACTAAATTAAAATGAATTATATTTAAAATTAAATAGGTGTTACAGTTTTCAAGTAAGTATTGTTTTATTGGTGCTATGTCAACAAGCGTTTGTGCAAAAAAGTCAATGCACCTTTGAGGAACATGCTAGATAGATTTAGCCACCAAAAGCTTAATTGATATTGAAAACATGGATTTGGTTGCTCCTTTGTAAATAAGTTGGTTTGCATTTATCGATGTATTATAAAATGGTTGAGCCTCTCAATTAGCAACTCTTCTATATAGGTTGACTCAGCTCCCACGTTAGCATTAATATTAAGGACTTCAATGATTGGCCTAAAAGCATCATACATCATTTGACATATTAACTAGAATTGATCTTCACCATCCACCTCCCTAGGCTCATTGCATGCCCCTCTCCTAGACAAAAAGTAGGGTTGTTACATTGCTTTCATGACAAACTCTACAACTCCATGACAAACTCGTCTTTCAACCTTTTCCTATCAACATTGACCCTGCCAAATTCCATTACAAAATCTATACAATCAGAATTGTCTCGACACAACATTCTCCTACATATTTTCACACAACTTCTCTTGATTAAAGTGTTGGCATAACATTTTTATGTCCATGCCATATTTATTTCAAAATGCAATACTAATTCAAATCAATCTGACAAATAATGATATATCCATATAACCAACTAATTTTTTTTCTTCAGAATCTAGCATATACAAATGGATAGGAAATTGAATCTTGAGATTCCTACATAATCTAGCACATACTTATTAGTCCAACTTCTAACATGGTAGATGTTTTTCTAATAAACAAGAAATATCATCAAAAATTGGGAGAAAATGCATGAAAATACTCAATAGTATGCAGACCCTCTTGCGTCGGCCTTTTCCTCAATGCATTAGGTGAGATTAGCTCTTGCAAAAGAAAGAGTAAGATAATGAGAGTAAGACAAAGCAAAAAAGAGAAAGACACTACTTGTACAGCGTCTTGTCATTGATGACAGCAATGGATGGCAACATGATAGAGTGAATAAGAGAGAGGTGGGGTAGAGAGAAAGAAATAAAGTGAGAGAAAAAGGGGTACTTTGGTAGGTGGTTAGTGCCAACGGTAAAGGGTGTTCACAATGGCAAGGGGCTTTATGCGTAGGGGTAGAGGTGAGGGAAAGAGGAAAAGTGAGATAAGCGGGTGCAGTTTTGCATAAAGTTTAGACTTAGTGACCCTATGACCAATGTTAAGTGCAACATTTATTATACATTTATTATTTTGTTAAAGTTAGCATCGGGCCAACCGATGTTAACTTAAATATCTTGCTTCGCATCAATTTAGGCCGATGTTAAGTTCAAATTTAGTATCAGTCTGACCGACACAATGTATTTTAATATTAAATAATTGAAGCAAAATGGGATTCTAGAAGTTGCATCCACATAGAGTTAATAAGGTCAACACTAATAGTGTTAGTGTTGTGGTTAACACTAACATTTCAACCTTATTTCGCGTTAATGCTTGATTAAATTTAGGTATTCTAAGAGATTAAAACACTAAGTATAATTGAAAAGGCTATGGGCCAAGATATTGGACTTATTCTAGTTTAGCTAATTCAAACTTCAAAATTCATGAATGAGCTTATATTGAATTGGGTGGAATTACATGGAAGGAAAATTGAGGGATTCGAACCCTAGTCACTTCCATTCACTGTTCGTCACTTAATTAGAAAATTATAAAAACAAGTAGCTAATCATTATAGTTTCAATTGATGTTTTTGATTACATTTGGGAGAAAGATTTGATCATTTGGATTACATTCTGGTTTTGAAATTCAAATTCAAATTCCTTATCCTTTTCTTTGCATGCATTTTGTGCACAACCTTGGCTATGTTTGGCAAAACTAGCTGAAAAGCTAGCTGATAGCTAGTAGCTGAAAGTTATTAAGCTAGCTTATTATATTATAAGTATTTGGTAAAATTATATGTTGAAATAGTAGATAAATATAAAACGACAAAAATGGACATGTTTGTATGATACTTTTATATAAATATTAATTTATTTTATTCATAAAAATATATTTTATAAATATTATAAAATATATAAAATAATATTTATAAAATAAATATTTATAACATAATATTTATAATTTTAGTTTTTTTAATTAATTTTAAACTCTTGTAATTTTTTATTTATAAATCAATTATTTTGGGACATTTAAAATGTTAATGTGATGGTGTGATAACAATTTCATTAGCATTGTATTAGAAATGTATAAGGAAGATCAATAAATTAATTAACAAAAATTAAAAGTAGTATTACCTGAAGCCAAATAAATAATAAAATCTTACCTTATTTAAAAGGAATAAAAAGAAAAGTTAATAAATATTTTAAGGGTAAAAAAAAAATATATAAAAAGCTAGAAGCTAGTTGTTAAAATCATGACAAGTGTACCGGTTATACAAGTAATAAAGTGAAAGTAAAGTATCGTCTCCATAGGGATTGTGATTTTAATCTCAATTTAACTAAAAATTGCTTGCGTATTATGAATTAAAAGAAGCATCATAATTTTTGTGATTTTAAGAGTTAAGGAGCAAAAATAAATTGAGAATGCGATTTAAATGATGTTTAGAAACTTAATGAGTAAAAACGTTCCCTTGATTCTCCTTTAAAATGACCTCTTTCTTTCCCAAACCCCTTCTTTTTAAGCAATTTACCTTCAATTTCTCTAACTTGGTTTAACCTTGATCCTTAAGCGATAAACTCTTTAATCCTAATGATGAACCTTAATCCCTTACGCGAGCAAAACCAGTCATAAGCATTAAGAGAAGGAAATTTGCACAAAGACATACAATTTATTCCTATTCCTAGGCTCAAGAGTTGTATGGTTATTGAACTGGAACGGTCTAAACCCAATTTTCCAATTGCAAGATTTAGATTACTAAACAATATCTTAATGAGTATCAATCATGGAAAAGCATTAAGCGCAAATTCAATAACTAAATTAAGAAAAATAAGAGAAAGATTTAGAAAAAAAATCGATTACATTAATTTCAAATCAAGGTTCATCCTAACGCAACCCCAAAGCGGTTTAGAAACTCATAGAGTAGCTAAACTCAAAACAAAAAGAAAAAAAATACAAAGAAAGTCATTAATCTTAAGAATCAAGCCCCAATTCTTCAAGATCCAAAGCCGAAGATCAATCTTCAAGCTCTTCCTCGCTTCCGGTCCTTAGATGAGTCAAAGAATGCCCCCAAATGTGTTTTTTTTTCTTTTTATAGCGAGTTTGGGCTACATGCGCTATAAAATAAACTAGGCTTGCAAAACAGACAGTCTGGAACGTGTTGGCACCGGGCATAGGCCAAGTTGGCGCCAGGTGCTACCTTTTCGAAAATCCATCAACGTTCTGGTGCCAGGAGCCAGTTTTTGACATTGGGTGCCACTTTCTCCAGAAGCTTTGTTTTGCGTCAGCATCAGGTGTGGCTATGAATGGCGCTAGGCGCCACCTTTTGTATCTTTTGCAGTTAGAAAATTTCATTGTTCTCCACCTAAAAATCATCCTCTTCTCTTATTAATTTTTTTTTTCTATCTTTATCAAAACCCAAATAAACACATAAAAATCATGTAATTTTAAAATAAAAACTACAAAAACCATTTATTCCATGAAATGTCTTGTTATTAGGTTAATTTCTTATAAATTTCCATTGAGCAAGTGTGAATATCATGTAAGATGGCTCTATAAATCTACATTAGTTGTAGATTTATCACTAGCGTTTTAAAAAATGAGCATTTTAAAAAATGCTATAAGCTACTAAAAAAAGTTTGTTTACCAAACACTACTAATAAGGTTAAATAATGCTCTTAAAAAAAAAAAGAAGTCAAACAAGCTTTTCAATTAGTAAAAACTACTAAAAACTAGTTGAAATGACTTGCCAAATATAGTCCTTGTGTATTTTCTTGCCATTCAAGAGGGTTATCGGTCCCTCCCATCCTTTTGGAGAGATATGAATCTGAATTTGAATTTGACATGTTGCTATTGCAATTAGAATGTGGGTCTTGAAATAAGAAAAAGCACACAAGAAGGGGGGGTTGAATTGTGCGTTTAAAACTTTTTCGAAACAAGTAGATTAGTCTGGAAAACGTTTTCAAGGGTAGGGATAGAGAAAATAAAAGACAGAAAGTTTTATACTGGTTCACTCAACTTGAGCTACGTTCAGGCCCTTCACCTAGAAGGTATCCTCTAACCAACCTTAGGTTACAAGTATTGTTCGTGACCTCTTCAGGCTTTACAATGCAATCACCCTAGATTGCTTAACCCAAGTATTCTTTTACACTAAGCCTCTCCAGGCTTTCACAACACAACAAGTGTTTTTAAAAAGAAAGGTCAACTCACGTAGTGAGGATTTGAAAGATTAAGCTCAAGATCACTTTGAGGATCTTTACAAGATATTTTCTATCGTCCACTGGACGCTTCTATCAGAGTATTACAAAAGACTTTATGTACTTGTTCTTTTTCACAAACTTCGCCTTTTCTATTCACTTCACACTGCTATTCTTCTTCGTTGGTGCATGCATATATATATAGTCTTCAAGAAAAAGATCTGATGTAGAGGATTTTGACTTGTTATGCAATGAGAAGCGTGCAAACTATCTGTTCAGAAAGGTCAGGCATGGCAGTTTTTAGACTTACACTAAAAAGGAAGGTGCAGGACTGCGCTGGCGGTCTATTCTTCTAAACATTCTTCATTTGTCTTGGCAGCTTGATAAGTTGACTTGCTTTATCTATTCTGCTGCGCTTTTGCACTGAAATGATATTGATGTTATTTAATGCTTCAAACAAATTTGAATGTTAGTTCACAGAAGTAGTAATATGTCAGTTACGAGGAAGATTTAGCATAAATCAAATTGGCGTTCAAACAAAAAACTTAGCCGTTTGAATATATGATCTTGGAGGCTTGTTATGAGTTTATTCATCGGACGGTCGCCTTCAGTTTGTTCAACTGGTAGGTTCTCTTTGGCAAGTCTTCTGGATGATCTTTAACACGTCTACTGGACAGTTGTTAACATGTCTGTTGAACGGTTTTTAACATGTTTACTAGACGGTCTTCTTAGCTGTGACGGGGTTAGTCTATACGCACAAGATTTAAACATTAATAAGCATGTTATCTTCAAAACATTGAGAGTTTAGACGCTTCTACATCTTTAGTTCCAACAATCTCCCCCTTTTTGATGATGACAAACCTTATTAATTTTTAAGTTTTTTTAAAAAATAAAGAAGCGCATAAAGGAGTTTTCGAATGACTTATTATGCTCCCCCTGAATCGGATATATCAAGTTTTGTATAAGATATCAGCTTGAATCCATATCAAATATCATACCAAGTATCAAGCATATTATATATAACAGATATAGGATTTAATATAATCAGAGCAATACTCGAGGTAAAGCATATCAACTATGTATTTTATTTAGCTGTTCAGAGCATAAATTGTCAGAGCATAAATTTAACAAGAACATATGCAAAAAGATGCAACAAAGGCAAAAACAAAAAACATAAAAAAACTAATAATGCTTTCTCCCCCTTTGTCATTAGCAAAAAAAAGACAATAGGAAAAAGGAGTCATCATCACAGTCACTGTGGTGGTGGCGGAGGAGGAGAAGGTTAAGAAGGATGGAGGAGGACTTGTTGATTCTAGAGAATTTGGTGAAGAAGAGGGAAAATAGGTTGAAGTTGGGTGGCAACATATTGTTGAATGGCGAGGTCAACAAAGGGGATGGATGAAAGGACGGAAGTAAAGATAGGGAGGTTGGCGGAGGTTTGGGAGCCAGGAGTAGGTGGTGGTGGAGGTGTAGGTGATGCTGGTTGAGAAGGTGGAAGAGCTTCAGAGGGGGGAAGAGGTGCTTCTAAAAACTTTAGGTTTGTCACGTCAAGTTGGTAAGGACGAGGAGGGGTCCAAAGGCAGGGCGGTTAGAAAGTGTTGATGTGAGTAAGGGCAGCAATCAAAGTGTATAGGATAGAAGTTTCTGTACCAAGGAGTGGACACTCATCTGGTGGACGGACAAAGGTAGCTGAAGTGTCCGAAAAGTGAAAGACACGAGCTGGACGCTGCGTGAATTCATAATTCGTTGCAGTTGGGATATCGGCCTTGTTGTCTATTGAAATGCCACTGCTGGACGCTTCTTGTTTGCATAAGAACATATGTTGATGCTAAAAGCATTCAGCATCGGTCTCATCCATGTCTGTATAAAGACACTGAGCTAAAAACCATTCACGGGAATGGATTGGATGATGTTGAAATGCATCTCTAGACAGTAACGGCAAAGATGGTGCCTTGGTCAGAGTTTTCTTCTTCTTGCGGTTTTCATCTATGATAGGAAGTCTTGGACAGACGCGGTCTGGTTGGATGCGAATGGATGTGGAAGGTCAGATGTGTTGGGATGGAGGAATGAACAGCTGATACTTCAAGAATGCTGAACCTTTGAGAGTGTTGCAGAACATATGCTCAAAGGCAGATGGAAAGAATCCATCTTCTTCCGGATCTATAGGCCGAAACTTCAAATCTGCAGGCCGTAGATGAATGATCCGTTCGTCCGTTGGTCTTCTTTGTTGTAGAGCTTTCTCGGTGTCTTCGACTGGAGGTACTCTGTGTTGAAGTACTCCAGGAGGATGAGCATTTATGCGCCAAACTCATACAACTCTAGGATACCGCCGTCTGATAAACCGCTTGAGCAGCAAGTGTTCAATGGCTCCAGGAGGTAGTGCCAGTTATTCTTCCGATGGCTGATGGACATAGTCGTCCATGTACTTCTCCATGATGATCGGAGAGTAGTCAAAACCGAAGTCTGGTTCAGGAAGCTCTAGACGCAGAATGATGGCATTGTCGTCCAGGAGGTTTTGGAAATTGCCTTCAACAAAAAGTAGAGGCCATTTCTGTTTGGTTTGCGCCAAGGTTTCTGAGGAAGAGGTAGGTAAGGGGATGATGGTTGAGGAGGGAGGTGATTTAGGAGGTTTAATGGAGAGGTAAGATTTTGAGATACCGGGGGTAGGAATGGTGCAGGTATAACCTTCATCACCAGGCAACAACATTTCTGGTTCAGGTGTGGCTTGTGTTTCGGTTTGTGGTTGGGTAAAAGGTTCATATGGTTCAATAAGGATAGATTCAATAAAATCATTTTTAGGTTCGTCAGCAGCAGCAAGAAAGGAAAGCTTACGTTTCTTAAACTGTGCTTCCCCTGGCAGTGTGTCTGCTGGTCGTTTGGATGAGGTAGATGGTTGGGATTATGGTTAAGCAGGAACATCAACCATGGCAGCTTTCTGCTTCTTGACAAGCTTACCAATTGGTTCCTCGTCTTCATCATCAGAGGCGACGATCAACTGTCTCTTAGCAGGTAGTATGGTTGGTGCAACAGAAGGAGCAGATGCAGCAATAGGAGTAGCTGCAAGTGGAGCTGAAGGTCGTTGGGTCTTAGACCTTGTAGCTCTGGTCGCTTGCGCCTTGGACGACCTCCTTCTGGTGGACGGTCTGGCAGCAATTGGATTCTCAAACAGTACCTCGTTGTCCACAAGTGCAGCATGCTGGACGATTGGCGCTACTGTTTGTAGGGCTATCATCTCAACAGCTTTTTCTTTGACGTCCACGAGTTTGGATGTGGTCTCCAAAGGCTTCAACACGAAACCAGCCTTCATCTGTGCAACATTGTTGCGTCCAAACGGCAGTTGTGTGAATCTATGGCCACCACCCAAAATCCGAATCTTGCTTTGCTCCCCAAGAGAAAAGGCAAAGAAAGCATAAAATACTTACTGTTGCCAAAAGATTCTGTTAAGAAGTGCGGCATAGGTAATCTGGTCGCGCTCTCCGCGTCCTCTCATGGTCCTGAAGATGTTGCTCAGGATGAGGTGTGGCAGGTTGAACTATTAACCAGTGATCATGTGGAACAACGCGAACCGGTGCAGGAAGGTAACACTGTCCTTAGATCCAGTCTTGTGAAGAATTCCCTTGTTCAGAAATTGCTAGAATATCTTCCCTTCTTTTGTCAATTTATTGTACTCGACTGGGCCTTGTCCTTCGGGACCCGTTAGCGCAACATCAACTGTGTCGTGTCCTCCAAAACAGTCTTCCCAGCCGTTTTTGATACAGCACCCAGCCCGCTCACAACTAATGGCTTGGGTGACAGAACCTAGGTCCAGTGTGACCTTAACTTCCAGAACGGTTCCAATGATGTCCGTCTTTGAGAAAACGGCAGAGTTCCAGAACTGTCGGATGAATTCTGGGTATATGATTTCATTCAGGTGGAAGTAGTTGAGAATTCCACATCTAAGCAAGTTATCCTTTACATTCACCCCCATGTCGTTGAGAGCTTGGATACCGAAGCGGCTTTCGATGAGAACAACAGCCTTGTCTAGGCTCTTCACACGAGCCATGACCTTTGCTAGTAGGACCAGCCTTTTCAGTTGCCATATCTGAGAGCTTGAAGGAAGGTTAGGGTTTTAGAAGTTGAGGGAGTTCAGGTGAATTTGAGAAGAGGTGAGTATTTGGTTTGGGTTTGAGTGTATATGACAAAACCAAAGAGTTTTGCTTTTGGCGGTTCTTTTACTTTTGAAGAGAGAGGTGATGTATAATAAATGTTTGGTCAGGCGCTTACATTTTTCGAGGTTGGTTATACGGCGCATGAGTGACTCAGACAAAAAAGAAAGCATTTATTTCAAATCATTTCCAGAGAAAATATGATTAAGTACAGATAAGGATGCACACACAAATGAAGGCCGTTTATGGAATGCAAAAAAAATATGCAAGTGAATGATGAATTATTGGATGTTATGAAAGCATGGGATGCTACAGAACTTTTGACGATCAAGGCATGTTGAATAAAACTATTCACTTATAAATTCCATACCTAGAAGATCTCGAATATGGATGAGTTTATCTTTAGGAAGGGATTTTGTAAATATATCTGCCAATTGAATTTCAGTGTTAATAAACTGAATATCGACAACTCCCTTCTGAACATAATCTCTTATAAAATGATATTTTATTTCAATGTGCTTTGTCCTAGAATGCAGGATAGGATTTTTTGACAAATTTATAGCAGTAGTGTTATCATAGAAGATAGGAATGTTACTTTCGTAGATATTGTAGTCTTTTAACTGGTGCTTGATACATAAGAGTTGTGAGCAACAAGACGCAGCTAAGACATACTCTGCTTCCGCTGTAGACAGGGCAATAGTCCCTTTTGTTTTGCTCGTCCAGGAGACTAGATTCCCACCAATGAGGTGACATCCTTCGCTAGTGCTTTTGCGTTCTACTCTATCTCCCGCATAGTCAGCATCGCAAAAACCAACCAATCTGTATTCTTTGTTTGACTTAAAACATAAACCAAGATTAGTGGTTCTTTTTAAGTATCTAAAGATTCTCTTAACTGCTGTTAGATGAGTTTCTCTAGGATCAAACTGAAAGCGAGCACATAGACATACACTAACCATAATGTCAGGTCTAACGCTGTGAGACATAAAAGGGATCCAATCATACCTCAGTATGTAGATTGATTTACCTTTTTAGAAGTGTTGTCCAGGCTAAGTATTGATGATGGATGCATGGGTGTACTCATTTCTTTTGCATCGTCCATCTTATATTTTTTGAGAAGTTCGTTGACATACTTTGTCTGATGTATGAATATGTCATTTCTAGTCTGCTTTACTTGCAATCCCAGGAAGAATTTTAATTCTCCCATCATACTCATCTTGAATTCTGCTGTCATAATCTTAGAAAAATCCTTGCATAAAGCGTCATTAGTAGCACCAAATATAATGTCGTCTACATATATTTGTGCAATAATAAAATATGATTTGACATCTTTGCGAAAGAGAGTGGTATCTACTTTTCCTCTAGAGAAACCATTTTCTAAAAGAAAAGAACTTAGCTTTTCATACCAAGCTCTTGGGGCTTGTTTAAGTCCATACAAAGCCTTTTTAAGTTTGAAAATATGTTTTGGAAAAGTATCACACTCAAAACCAGGAGGTTGTTTCACATAGACTTCCTCGTTTATTATGCCATTTAAGAATGCACTTTTTACATCCATTTGATAGAGCTTCATATTACTATGAGCAGCAAATGAAAGTAAGATGCGAATGGTTTCTAATCTAGCTACTGGTGCAAAAGTTTCGGTAAAATCTATACCTTCGTGTTGAGAGTAGCCTTGAGCTATAAGTCTTGCTTTATTTCTTACCACATTGCCAGCTTCATCAAGCTTGTTGCAAAATACCCACTTTGTTCCAATGATAGACTTGTCCTTAGGTGCAAGAACTGGCGTCCAAACATCATTCTTTTCAAATTGACTAAGTTCATCCTTCATGGCGCTAATCCAGCCATCATCCAGGAGAGCTTCGTTTACTGTCTTTAGTTCCAGTTGAGAAATCAAAGCAGTTTGAGCTTGCTCCTTGAAAATCGATCTTGTCCTAACATGATCTTGAACGTTTCCAAGAATTTGATTGTCTGGATGATAGGTCTTCATTTGCCAAGAGCGTCCAGGTGGTTCTTTTTCTTCTGCTTTTGGATCGTCCATTTGATCTCTGGACGTTGAAGGTCTGGCATTGTCCAACTTTATATCTGCAAATGAATCGTCTAGCTCTGATATTTCATTATCAGGCTTTTTGTCATTGAACTTAACGTGGATGGCTTCTTCAACTGCTAAGGTTCTAGAGTTGTAAATTCTATAAGCCTTGGATGTTTCAGAATAGCCTAATAGTATTCCATCATCATACTTTGAATCAAACTTACCAAGGTTGTCCTTAGTATTTAGAATGAAACATTGACATCCAAAGGGATGAAGATATGATATGTTGGGTTTTCGTCCTTTCCACAATTCATAGGGAGTCTTTTTCAGAACAGGTCTTATATAAATTCTATTTTGTAAATAACATGCAATGTTTACGGCTTCAGCCCAGAAGTGCTTAGGAGTTGAGTTATCATTTAGCATGGTTCTAGCCATTTCTTGCAATGACCTGTTCTTTCTCTCTACCACACCATTTTGTTGTGGTGATCGTGGTACAGAAAAGTTGTGGAGAATTCCGTTCTCCTCATAGAACCCTTGAAAACTTTCGTTTTCAAACTCCCATCCGTGATCACTTCTTATTGAAGCTATACAAACACCTTTTTCATTTTGTATCCTTTTGCAAAAAATAGAAAAGATTTTATAAGACTCATCCTTGTGTTTTAAGAACATAACCCATGTCCATCTAAAATAGTCGTCCACTATGACTAGTCCATATCGTTTTCCGTTCAGGGAGGCTATTCTAGTTGGATTAAACAAGTCAATATGTAATAGCTCAAGAGGTCTAGATGTGGAAACAGTATTTTTTTGATTCAAAAGAGCTTTTTACTTGTTTCCCTTTTTGACATGCATCACATAGAACATCAGACTTATAAGCAAGATTTGGAAGTCCTCTTACGAGGTTATGCTTATTTAGCTTTGAGATTAATCTCAAGTTTGGATGTCCAAGCTTCTTGTGCCAAGTCCATTGATTCTCCTTGATGGATACTAGACAAGATACATTTTGATTTGTGAGGTCAACTAGATCAATCTTATAAAGATTGCTTTGCCTTTTAGCAGAGAATAATATGGATCCATCTAAATTCTTGACAGTACATTTGTCTTTGTCAAAGGAGACATTGTGTCCACTGTCACATAATTGACTTATGCTCAGTAGATTATGTCTGAGACCTTCAACATATAAAACATTTTCAATAGAAGGGAAGGAATGCTTACCGATTGTTCCTAGACCTGTCATTTTTCCCTTCTGGTTTCCTCCAAAGGTGACCCACCCACCATTCTTGGGTTGCAGGCTTTGGAACAGACACCTTTCTCCCGTCATGTGCCGTGAGCAACCACTGTCCAAGTACCATGACTGGGGTCTTCTTTCAGTTGTCAAGAAAATCTGCAACAGATATTATCATAGACTTAGGTACCCAAATGGACTTGGGTCCTTTTCTGTTAGTTCCTAAGGCATTGGACGCCTTCTTTGTTGGATGATATCTACATTGTGTTGATTCATGCCTATTCTTTCCACATATTTTACAAAAGGTTATATTTTTACCAAGTATGTGGTTTTCTTCTTTAACATAACCAAGTCCAGATTTGTCATGAGGACTTCTTCTATACGATAGGATTTTATCTAGATTTTTAGTTCCACTGACAAATTTAGACAAACTTTCTTTTAGATGAGTAACTTCTTTTTGAAGTTCTAAGACTTCATGAGAAGATGTTTCTTCTAAAATATGTTTAGTTTTCAAGACCTCATTTTCTTTCAAAACCTTTTTATGCTATTTGTTGAGCAAATTTAATTCTTTTTATTTTTGAAAATTTCTTTTTCAGTTCTCTATATCCTACTGAAAGAGTTGAGGAGTTAGCAAGCAAGTCACTATAAGCTTCTTGTAAGGAGATTAAGTTATCGAAATTTACCTCTTCGTCTTGCTCATTGTCTGAGCTATCAAAGCTGGTTCCTGCCATGAGACACAGGTTGGCTTCTTCTTCTCCTTCTTCATCTGATGAAGATAGGTCCATGTCTTTCTAGGTAGCCATGAGACCCTTTTTCTTGAAGAATGTCCTCTTTTTGTCTTTCTGTAGACTAGGACATTCAACTCTGAAATGTCTAGGCTTTTTACATTCATAGCATACTGAAGGACTTTTTTCTTTTAGAGTTTTGTTAAACTTCTTTGTGAAGTTTTTGGCTCTTGATCCTCCTTTCTTCCTCCACATAGCCTGTATTTTCCTTGAGATGAAGGATATCTCATCCTCATCAGAGTCGTCCTTCCCAGATTCTTCCTTAGAGGATTCTTCCACGTTTAGTGCCTTGGACACTGATCCTCTGGATGGACGCTGGACGCTTAGAGCGATGGACTTCTTCTTCTGTCCTTCGTCTTGTTTCAGTTCCAGTTTGTGGACTTTAAGAGTTCCAAGTAACTCTTCTATTGAGAGTGCTGTTAGATCCTTGGAAGCTCTTAAGGCTGTAACCTACGGTCTCCATTGCCTAAGCAAACTTCTCAAGATTTTGTCAATGTGATCATAATTATCATAGGTTTTGCCTAAGGACCTCAAGTTGTTTATTATGGTTTGAAATCTACCAAACATAAGTTCGATAGTTTCATTTTCCTCCATAGTAAAGAGTTCATATTGTCTTACGAGTCAGCTCAATTTGGACCTCTTTACTTGTGAGGTTCTTTCGTAGGCAAGAGCGAGGGTGTCCCACATTTTCTTAGCACTTTTTAGACTATGTACCTTTTCATATTCAGATTCAGCTAAGGCACACATCATAGCATTTCTAGCCTTTGAGTTTAGAAGATACCTCTGTTTGTGAGATTTTGTCCATTGACTTCTTGGGAGTTCTACTCCATCATGGTCAAAGGGCAGGTACTCGCCAGTTTCTACTACGTCCCATATGTCTATGTGACATGCATAAAAGAATGCTATCATTCTTTACTTCCAGTAATCGTAGTTTGGACCTTTGAATAGAGGCGGTCTGTTAACGGCTTGTCTTTCGTTTTCCATGAAAGATCAGGATTGTTTTTACCCTTGCAGTGTTAGATGCTCAACCCCAAGAGGTCGAGCTCTGATACCAATTGAAATAAGAAAAAGTGCACAAGAAGGAGGGGTTGAATTGTGCATTTAAAACTTTTTCGAAACAAGTAGATTAGTCTGGAAAACGTTTTCAAGGGTAGGGATAAAGAGAAGAAAATACAGAAAGTTTTATACTGGTTCACTTAACCTGAGCTACATCCAGTCCCTTCACCTAGAAGGTATCCACTAACCAACCTTAGGTTACAAGTATTATTTGTGGCCTTTTCAGGCTTTACAATGCAATCACCCTAGATTGCTTAACCTAAGTATTCTTTTACACTAAGCCTCTCCAGGTTTTCACAACACAACAAGTGTGTTTAAAAAGAAAGGTCAACTCACGTAGTGAGGATTTGAAAGATTAAGCTCAAGATCACTTTGAGGATCTTTACAAGATATTTTCTATTGTCCACTAGACACTTCTATCAGAGTATTACAAAAGACTTTATGTACTTGTTCTTTTTCACAAACTTCGCCTTTTTTATTCACTTCACACTGCTATTCTTCTTCGTTGGTGCATGCATATATATATAGTCTTTAAGAAAAATATTTGTTGTAGAAGATTTTCACTTGTTATGCAATGAGAAGCGTGCAAACTATCTTTTCAAAAAGGTCAGGCATGGCAGTTTTTAGACTTGCACTAAAAAGGAAGGTGCAGGACTGTGTTGGCGGTCTGTTCTTTTGAACATTCTTCATTTGTCTTGGCAGCTTGATAAGTTGACTTGCTTTATCTATTCTGCTGCGCTTTTGCACTGAAATGATGTTGATGTTATTTAATGCTTCAAACAAATTTGAACAAAAGTAGTAATATGTTAATTACAAGGAAGATTTAGCATAAATCAAATTGACATTCAAACAAAAAACTTAGCCGTTTGAATATATGATCTTGGAGGCTTGTTATGAGTTTATTCATCGGATGGTTGCCTTCAGTTTGTTCAATTGGTAGGTCTTCTTTGGCGAGTCTTCTGGACGGTCTTTAACACGTCTACTAGATGATCTTAACACGTCTACTGGACAGTTGTTAACACGTCTGTTGGACGGTTTTTAACACGTTTACTGGACGGTCTTCTTAGCTGTGACGGGGTTAGTCTATATGCACAAGATTTAAACATTAATAAGCATATTATCTTCAAAACATTGAGAGTTTAGACGTTTCTACGTCTTTGGTTCCAACAGGTCTTTCATCATGGGAAAAATACAATCGCCAACTTATTCCACTAAATAAATGCTAAACACATTGCCATTAATACGAACTCCTAGATTCTTCTTAATTAAATCATGTAACAATGTTCTAATTAAAATTCTTGCTACATTTAATCTTGTTCTGTACTTGATATCTTTATTGAAGTTATTGAACATTCTTGAAGTGAACGCCAACCTCCAGGAAAAGACCTTCCTTCCAAGCATGAACCAGAATTACAAAACATTTTACCATTAGAGTAGCTCTTCAAACTAGTTTTAAAGCCAAATCTTTACCTTATTGATAAGAAAAAGGATCTCTTGGTTTTCCTCAGCCTTCAAAAGGATTAAGTCACCTCCCAGCGGAATGAACACATCCATGATTCTTCTCAATCTTCTAAATATTTTCAGAAAGTCCCTTCCAAAAGCTTGTGGAAAGTTAGTAAAAAAAAAAGTGATAAACCCCCTTAACCCTCCCTTGCACTAGGTGTTTGCCACGTAAAGGATGAAATTAACAAACTTTCTCTCATCACATCTATTAGGGGTTGAAACGTTCCTGATCATTCACACTAATGACTTACCCCTTCCCACCCCTTTTTTCCAAATCTTCTTCCACTCCATTAGCTTGTGTTAAAAGTGTATTTTCATGCCCTTTGTGATATCCCAATATGTTCCTTCAACCTTCTTGACTAGCACGCAATAATTATTGCCACTACATTGAAGTTAAATTATGAGTTCACCACCAGAACAAAGGTAGTGAAAAAAAAAAAGGCAAGTGATGCTAATGCATGAAAAGAAAAGAGATTTTAAAATAAAAATACAATAAGAAAAGGAACAATCTTCTTTTGCAACTCCATCAAGTCACCATGAATTCGCATGAATAACCTATCACACATTGACATAGCCATAACACTGTGTCTACACACCATGAACGAATCCGTGCAACCCATTAATCAATTTAGCCATACGTGCATCCTTCGCACTAGGCCGCATCTGCTTCGAACTAGTCTTGAGAATGCTAGCATTGATCCAAAAACCACACGCTAAAAGCACACTTGCATCACACCAGAAGCGCATGCACTTGCAGCATACTAGCACCATGAAAGCCCCGATAGCATATTGCTCTCACCAACACCGTACATCCAAATATGTCACGATGGCTATGTTTACACACCCTTGTCTCTGGTCAAGCATCCTATTCTCTTTTTGCTGATATTTTGTTTTACTTTATTATATATTATTTAGTGTTGTCTAACTTATCCAAGTAAAAATAAGATTAAACAACTCGATCCAAATTGATTGGTGGAATTAATATCTGCAACCAATTATCTTAAAGTATATCACAAAATTGCACCAATCATTTTGGATGAGGTTGTTTAACCCTATTTTTACTTAGAATAAATTAGATAACTCCATATTATTTTGGTTGTATTTTAATTTGTCTTATTTGTTTGCCATCTGGGTTTGGCCTATTCATATGTGGTCATTATTTTCATTGGATCATTACTTTATTCATGTTGGAGCTTTATTTCATTTTGAGCATGTGGACCATTATTGTTTAGAAGCAATGCAAGGGACCAAGCCTCATTTGTCTTTCCTAGCAAACCCTTTTTCACTCTTCACACTCTCCAATTTTATCTTTTTTAAATTTGGACAAGAACTAATATTTTTCAATAATATTTTTATTTTTTTATTTTTAATTATCTTTTTATTTTGATATTTGTATTTGTTTAAAACTTTGATATTTTCATTTTATCTTTGAGTAAATCGTCCATTAACGTAAATAAATATTAGTTTGATATTGTTGTCTACATTAAAATATTTTTCCATCTTAAAATATTGGTATTATTTTTCAATCACTAACTTATAAGACCCATTTACTAAATTCACATGTCAAATAATTTATTTTACTTACGAAATTATTTTTTTTATGTAACTTATGAATATTGCTGGTAACTTAGAATATATTAATATTTACTTAGACAATGTATTTGAATGAACTATCAAGGGCATCAAGTTTAATCTTTTATTAACTGAGCAAGTTTGTTTCGCGTATATTTTACTTAAATTTTGAAAAACAATCACTTTCTTTTAACAAAATAGTCCTTTAAAAAAGTTGGGGAAAATTATTATTTTTAAAAATAAACTAAATTAAATACAAATATATTTATTTAAGAATGTATCATCTTTAAAAATATATAAAATATTTAAAATTTATTATGAGTCATTCTATATATTAGAAATACTAATGACGTAATATATATAATTGTAAATAAAAATAAGAAAAGAACAATAAATTAACTGTTAACATATAATAAATTTTTAAATAATTTAAAAGTATATATACTATGCATTCTAATTTGGTTAATTTAAATATGTTTTATCACTAATAAGAATTAAAAAAAGAATTTTTTTAAATATATGGTAAATTTTAAAATAGTTCATAATAATTTGTTTAAAATAATAACTAATGATAGAATTAAAAATAAATTATTGATATATATTTGTCAAATTCTATATGTTATATAAATATACAATGGATTTCTTTATTTAAAATATGTTTCACAAACTATTTTTTTTCAAAAATGATAAAAATAACAAACTTTAATGTATATATTAAGACACATGCGCACACACACACTATGTTTCACAAACTATTTTTTCCAAAAATGATAAAAACAACAAACTTTAATGTATATATTAAGGCACACACACGAATGCACACACATACACATATGCGCACACACACTAACTGTGTAGTAATTACTTGTTAATTAATAATATATTTTTAAGATACACAACTTGTGGAAAAGTTAGTATTTTGACTTGTACATTATAAATTTTTTATAATTAAATTCCATAATAAATGTTAATTAGCATTTAAGAAAAAAACTACTTGATAAAATAAAAATTAGTTTCCAAAAAATAAAAAATTATTATAATAAAGTTATAATAATTATTTAATATTTATTTTTTCGATAATTTGATAAAGTATGATAAATGTTTCTTAATTAATTTTTAATTAATAATATATTTTTAAAATATACAAACCTATGTAGTAATATACTTAAGATAGATACACACATTGTGTAGTAATAACTTTTTAATTAATAATATATTTTTAAGATACACAAACCTATGTAGTAATATAATTTTAGGATACACACACAAATTATGTAGTAATCCACCTTACATATTAAATGAGAACCTCTATCTGTAACTAAAAGAGCTCACTCTCCCCACTTTCTTTCACATTTATTTTCGTTTGAATACTCTTTTGTGGTAAAATTATGTAATGCACACTCCAATAGTGCAATTTTTTACCCTCCAAACCACTCTCCCTCCCTTTCCCAAACTCTCTCCATCAAAATCAATAACAGAAAATCTTATATCATAATATATTCTTTGATCTTTTTTCACAATCTTAGTGTATCTTTTTTCATCTATTACTCTATTTATTATCTTAAATCATTGCCTATAAGATTATCTTTGTAATTCGTCATCTCTGAATTCATGAGGATTTTATTTGATTTCTTGGGAATAAATTATCCTTATCTCTTCTAACTTGCATATTGATTTAAATTATTTTATCTCTTACCAAAATTAAATTCTTTTATCTCTTATCACATTTTAACTATCTTGTCTATTCTTGAAAAAAAAACAAACTATTTTGTCTCTCTCATCTCCGATTTTGTGGGATAATTTTTCTTCGGTTTCTTGGGGATAATGATTTATATTATCCTTTCTCCTATCATGAAAAAAACAAACTATTGTTTTTCTATTTAAATTTCTCTCCCTTTACTGTTATCATTATCTAGAATTGACAAAACTAATATTATTATTGAATTTTATTTATTTTGATACATTATGTTGCCAATTATTATATTTATATATTTAATATTTTTCTATATAGTATGAATAATTTTTCACTTTTTATGATAAAAACTTATAATCATGAAATTTAATATTGAATTTGACCAGTATAATGCATGAACTAAAATACTAGTTACTTTTTAATTAATAATATACTTTTAAGATACACAAACATGTGTAGCATGCACACACACACTATTTGTGTAGTAATTTTTTTTTATTAATAATATATTTTTAAGATACACAAACCCGTGTAACATGCATACACACAACACACTAACTATGTAGTAATTACTTTCTAATTAATAATATATTTTTAATCAAATTAACCACCACACACATCCACCAAATCCCAAATTGCCATTGCATGCCGCCACCCACATCCATCAAACCCCAAACCTCAAATCGCAAACCACATCCACCAAACCCCAAAACCATCACCGCATGCTACCATCCACATCCACCAAACTCCAAACCTTAAACCTTAAACCACCATTGCCACCACCACTTGCAAAAACAAAACATAAATAGTAAAGAAGAAACCACCATCACCACCGCACAGAGCCACCACCACCTTAAACCTCAAATCATCATCACCGTCGATATCCATTGCCTCCAAAACCACCTACAACATAGAGAAAAGAAAACCATTAATAAATGAAAGAAAAGGGGGGGGGGGGGGGGGGTGAGAAGGAGGCTCATAGAGTGGGAAGGGGAAGAAGTGGTTGACGATAAAATAAGCAATACTAGCAACGATCAAGCCGATGCTAATATTTGTTTTTTTAATATAAGTTAGCGTTGACTTAGCCGATGCTAATAATTCTTTTTTAATATTAGTAGTGTCGGTCATAGCCATTGCTTACTTTTAAATTTAAGAAAAGTTAGAAGACAGGAGTGGCTTTACGTATTCGCTCTCATAAATATTTTTCAAAAATTCTTAGTTAGTGTCAGTTAGGCTGACGCTAATAATTCTTTTTTTTAAACATTACTAGTGTCAGTCATGGCTAATGTAATCTAAAAAAGAAAATATATATATATTAAAAAATTAACAAAAAGCATTTTATTGGCGGTTTAGCGTTGGCTAATAGGCGCTATTTAATGTCAGTGTTGAGGTTGACACTAATTCAAGCTTTTCTTGTATTGTATTTACTTTGTTTCTCATTTCCACTGTGAAAAATGACTATCTTACATTTTCATGGGAATGAAAGTTACTTTCTAAAGTAACCACTTCTTCCCACTTCATTATTTCACATTTTTTCCACTTTTATTTTTTTAATTCTTTAATTAAATAAAATAGTTTTTTTTTCCTAAAATTACTAAATGCTAATTAAACACGTTCATAGGAATAATATTCTTAGAAATATTATTCCTAAAAATATAACATTATACCTTGACATAAACACCCACTTGAATCATTTAATGCACGTCTACGGTCTATCTCCACGTCATAAACCATTTAACACAAGTATATCCAAAGCTATAAAGATTAGCTTTTACGTTTTTTTTTTATTTGACGTGGAAATTTAGGAGCAATGTATGTTAATAATGTCAATGCAAAACTAGTGGTGTTCACGAGTACAAGTACCTGCAGACCCTAACCAACCCAACCCAACCCAAATGTTTTGGTTCAATTTTTTGAGTTGTTCAGATAAAACCCAACCTAACCCGATCAAACTCATTATTCTTCAGGTTAGGTAACTGGTTTGACTGTTGAACCTGTAAACCCAACCCAACCTATTGACGTGGTATTTAATTTTTAATTTATTATTTATATATATTTTTCTTAGGAAATATCTTAAAATAAAAAAAAGAAAAATTGAGAAAACAGTTAAACACACACTCGAACCTATGATTCTTAGGAAATATCTTAAAATAAAAAAAATTGAGAAAATAGTTAAACACGCACTCAAACCTATGATTTCAATCTCTTACTCATATTAGATTTCTCGTTTCGTACTATGTTGTTTCAGTTCATTGCTTTATTTACTGTATTTTTTTTCTTTTTTAAACATCTAGCTTTATTTATATGTTGTATTGATATCAACCAAACATCTTTTAAACAATAAGCATTGTCCAAATAAATCATGCCTTAACAAATAGTTGAAATGTACAATTTAAGTGTATTATGTTGATTTGTCTAGCCAAATAACAAGTATCAAAATGCATATTCTAAGAAAATTTGACTTTAAAAAAAAAAGGGAAAGGTCATATACAATTATTCAAATTTATGGACAACCATATTTGTTGTAGTTATATTTAGTACAGTAGCATTTTTTTTTCAATTTTATTTCCACAATTGTTTATTAAAATGGTAAGAAAAAATTACATTTTTCTAGAAAATTTAAATTTTTTTATATTTTGTACCCAAAGACCTAACCCAATCCAACCCATTATTGATTGAGTTTGTTCGATTTGAATTTGATACAAAAATTACACAAATCTAACCCAACCCAAACTACTTTGATCAGTTTGGGTTATGGGTTTGGCCACACCCAACTCAAACTGACCCATGAACACACCTATGCAAAATGTGTTATTAATTAATTTTCAATAATGTTTTTTATTACTATCTTATCTAAATACTTATTTAATTTGTAATTATATTCTAAACTTTTTAATAACTTTTTAAAAATTATTATAATAACTTATGTTATTAATAATTTTAATAATCTATATCATTTAAAAAATAAATAAACTAATTTATAATAATTTTTTAAGGATAAAACGTAGGTAAACTTCTTTTAAGTGTTTTTAGTAGGTTCTTCAATCCAATTATAATTTTATCTTGATAGTTTACAAAATAAAAACTAGTATTAAAAATCAACATATATTAAAATAAAGCTTTAATTCTAATAAAAAAATATCAATCATATTTAAAAATCTATATTTAAATTTTTTTTATTTTTATATAATACTAACATTTTAACTTATACATCACACAAGTTAAATACTTATTTTTATATAATTAAAATTAATAATAAATAAATTTTTTGAATGATAAAAAATATTTTTAAATATATAAATTATATTTTAAATTTAAAATGAATAATTTCAACTGTGATATATAGCTATTTTTAATTATTAAAAATATTTTTAAAAAACATATTAAAATTTAATTTAGGAATAAAAAAAAGAATAAGTTGAAAAAGATAAGTAATTGAGAAAATTAAATATGCATATTAAGATAACAGAAAAATAATTTAAAATAATTGAAAGATCATTTTTTTGACTAATTACAAAGAGAGAAATATTAAAAACACAATTTCTAACATACTTTTTTTATCACACTCTCTCTCATTGGTTAATGTTTATTGAAAATCACAAAATTTTATGAATTTCATCTCTTATTTAATGAACATCTCTTCTAATTTTATAATTTTTAATAAATTTTAATTAATAAGAGAGAGTGCGTTAGAAAATGTGTTCCTAACATTTCTCTTACAAAAATAATATGTAAAGTATACATAAAAAAATAAAAATATTTAATTAAAAATAAAAATAAATTATATATAATTTTATATTTTATATTTTAATTTCTAATATAAGAATTAATTAGTGTCACATCATATCACAATTTTCAAGAACTCTTGTCACCTTGTATTAAATAAAGAAAAAAGAAGAGATTCTTCTTTTTCATCCAACTCAACCTCTCGAGTATGATTAAGAAATCATACTTGCGCATCACACCATTTCTTTCTATTTCATTTCGTGACATCTTTACTCAAGAAAGTAAACTAGCTTTAAAGCTTGTATTCCTATCTAACTGCTCAGAACAAAACATGTATCTTAATTTATAAAACATCCTTTTGTCTTTCTACGTTTGATTGTCTAATTAAGGTGGACCCTAGTGAGAATGGAACAACAAGATTTTTCACATATAAAGTGCGCAAATAAGTCCCTAAATTTACACCTGATTTAAGGACGTGACACACCATTTATGCAGACTTTAGGGGTGTTTGTTTCACATAATGATATTGTATTTTCAGGAATGTCATTCCTGGGAATATTATAACCAGAAACATTATTCCTAAGAACATTTAAACGTATATTTGGTTAGATTTTAACATTCCTAATTTTTTTTAAAATTAAAAATAAATAAAATGAAAAATAAGAGTTGGAATGGAAGTTATAGCACAAGTTTGGATCTAAGTCCAACATCCATGTTTATAGGCAAATTCATGTCAAAAGTGATGAAAGGAGTGTTGGGATTGCATCTAGGATCCATGTAAAGCAATTGCTTCAAATTGTGTGTTTTTTATTCCTGATGTAAAACCAAACATGCGAAAAATGATGTAGAAGCAAGAATAATTTGTTTCAACTTTATGTGTGTCCTTTACTGTGAATGGATTTCCAAACAAGTAGATAGTTGGTTTAAAAAATAACTTCCTATATTACTATAAGAATATAATTTTCCCACCCTTCACCATAGGAATAAAGTGACTTAGAATATGTTTCTTTCAAGTCTTACAAAATTATTCTTGGAAATTTGTGTATGGGAATGTAACATTCCCTTGTTTGGTACAAGTTAAAATATATATATATATATTCCCAGACTTTATTTATCCTTAGGAATCTATATGACATATATTTTCCCCAATTTCTATTCCTATGTAAAGAGATGAGAATCTTATGTTCCCATGAGAATGGAAGTTATTTTCTAATATATCTTCCCACTTTCACCTTATTTTACCTCATTTTTTATTTTTGAATTAAAATAAACAAGTATGTTAACCCGTGTGACACATAGAGGTAAAGTGTTTGTTTGTGTGGGTTGTGAAATAATATAATATACAATAATATAAAATTTTAAAGGACACAATTTTTTTTTTCAAAATGAAAAAATAGTATATAATATTTAATTAATAAAATTTACTTATAATAAAAATAAGATTGTATTTACAATTATAATTAATGGTTAGGTGAATAATGATAATAAAAAATCATTTGAAAGTATATATTGTTGATTTTTTAAATGAAAAAGAAAGTTTTAATATAAAAATTAAAAAAAAATTGAAATAATAAAAAAAAGAAACCTTAAAGTATAAAAATTAGCATAATTAATATTTTATGAATTTTCAAAAAAAGAATATACAAATAAATATTAAATAACGATAAAGAATACTTATCAAAAAGAGAATACACATACACACCCACATATATATATATATATATATATATATATATATATATATATAGCATAAAAGACACTTTCGTATAAAATAAATGACGTGATAAAATTAATTACATGGTTCCTTGTCAAGGTTTTTTTGTAATTTTGATGCATCTTATTTTTTCTTAAAAAAATAATTTATCTTACTGCATAATACACATGATAGAATTGAAGACTCAAAAGATAAAGGATGCCTTGAATTGAAAACTCAAAATTCATATAAAATAATTGAAGAAACATAAAGATCGAAGCTGGGTAGAAAATGGCTATGGATGTTACATATTTGAATTTTAAGATAGTTTAGCAATTATTAACAAATACATAGAAAGTTGTCATTAGATACATGAAGGTGTAACTAAAATATAACAACTCTTGCTTTGAAAAGGCACAAATACTCAAAAATTTTCATCAAAACTTACAAGCATTTGAACTGTGAGACCAAAATGTTATTTGAGAAGGATTAGGTGTAAGTTTTCTTTTTAATTTCAATTCATTTTGTTATTCCTTTAGTCTTCTAAAATAATTATTGTTCCTTGCATTATAAATCTTAAATCCCTTTAAAGAAGTTGTTTTCCTTTCCAGATTGTTTTTTTCTTGGGAATTCCAAAACAATTTTGTATGTAACAGAAATTAGTATAAACACCCAAACATTTACAATTTGATCACTTGTTTAGGTTGGCTCCCAAGTTCTCCAAGAGCCTTATCCAATGTTGTGTTGAAATCGTCAAAGGAAGTCAATTCTATCCTGCAAACAAAACGACCATTATATGAAATTGGTATGCCTAATGAATGAGAAATAAAACTGTGAGAACATTCAAAGACAATTTGATTGTACTGAGTAAATATAACCCAATCCCTCTTTGAAAGGTAGAATAGAAAACATACTTGTGTAATTTTAAATAGTTAAAAAGGCTTTGCATTTTGTATTAAAATTTTATAATTGTTTTAATAAAATTGTATTCAATAATCTCATTTGAATAAATGTCATCATAAAATTACACAATTCTTTGTCAAGGTTTTTTGTAATTTTGATGTTGTTTAATTTTTTTAAAAAAAACTGCATTTATCTTACTAAATAATACACGTGATAGGGAAATATATAATTACAAATATTTTAATTGTAGTTAGTTTATTATCTTAAAAAAAATTGTTTTTTCTAAACACGAAAATTTTCTTTAAAAAATTGAATTGCAATTAAGCTAAATAGTTAGTTTAACAATTGGGATTGAATATAAACTTGCTACAATATTTCGCATTTTGCAAATTAATTTTTCCTATAACAAAGCCACGAAAAGAATCAAAAGGATTAAAGGTAAATGAAGGTAAGATACATATACATATGAATGAAATTTAACCTTGGAAAGTTTGGCTTTTGCAAGTTGAAGGATAACAATGACATTTATTGAGTCCCTAAAACCAAGAAATGTATTAAACTCATCTACACATGGTTCAAACAAAGTACAATCTATCTTATAAATGTTACAACAAAAATAAAACATAAGAAATAAAAAATATAAAAAAATAGAATTATATAAAAGAATAGATAGTTAGGATAAATAATACCCATCAGCCTTTAATATAATATAATTCCTTTTAGATTTTAAGCTATTTTTTTCATTTTCCTTTCAGTCCCATAACTCATTAAAATTCCAATTACATCTTAAAAATCATATAAAGTGAAAATATAAATTTGAGATTAAAACATTAGGATGAAAATTGAGAACGTGCAATTTAATTTCTGAGACTTACCAATCAAAACTTCAAAATCGATTTCATCACCACAAATCTGACTAATAGGAACAAATGAATACATATATGAAGCCAATGCTCCATCATCAACCATAACAACCTCAACCTTAACAACCTTTGTTCCATATTGAAAGTTGATCTTGTACTTATATAAGGTAGGTCTAAAATCCTTAGTATTAAAAGTGACACTGAATGAATGAATAGAGCAAACCAAACCCTCATCCATAATATTTTGCAATCGATAGATGAAAGTAATGAATAGAAGCTTGAATTTTACATCATTGAAAAAAAAATGATAAGAACAGATCATAACATATAAAACGATTCAATATATTAAAAAAAACACATACAAATAAAAGTATATTGTTATTCTTTTGTCTAACATCTTATTGCTGAAAAAAGATAAATATTTGTATATCATAATTTGTATAATTACACAAGTGGCTTAAAATGTAAATTTAAATTTGATATCAATTTGTATATATTTCTATATTTCCATTATTATTTGATTGTCATATTTTTATGTTTCTGTTATTATTTAAATTTGATATGGTTGTTATTTTTCAATTATCAAATTAAAATTTATAAGGGTTATATATAGGTATGTCTCTTGTACCCAAAAAATATGGAGTTCTATTCAAATATTTTTTTCTTTAGAGTATATGTTTATTTAAATTTCCAAGTTTCCATTATTATTTGAAATTTAAAAAAAAAATCTAATTTGACAAAGAAAAGAAACCTTAAAATATACTATTGTTCTTTTGTCTAATTATCTTATTGCTGAAAATGGATAAATCATTATCTTTTTTAATGTTTTCGTTATTACTTGAATTTGATATGGTTGTTATATCTATATCTACATAGGAGTTGAATTTTTGCTTTTAAGTGATAATTAATTTATTTGTATCTATAAATATGTTTTAATGTAGATCTCCTTTTTTAGCAAGGTGTAAAGAAGAATACCTTGGAAGGCATTATACTAGGTGATGACAAGCAGCAATAATTTCCTCCAAAATGAGTTGTAAATGTATAGTATATAGATATAGATTGCTAAAAAAATGATAAATCATTATCTTTTTTAATTTTTTTGTTATTACTTGAATTTGATATGGTTGTTATATCTATATCTATATCTATATGGGAGTTGAATTTTTGTTTTTAAGTGATAATTAATTTATTTTTATTTGTAAATATATTTAAATATATATTTCCTTTTTTAGCAAGATGTAAAGAAGAGTACCTTGGAAGATATTATACCAGGTGATGATACGTGACAATACTTTCCTTTAAAATGAGTTGTAAATGAATAAAATATAGATTATTATATTTACACCACTAGTATTTTAGCCCGTGCATTGCACAGGTCAATTTTAATATCTAAATTTTATGATTATAATTAATTATCATAAAAATAAAAAATATATATTCATATGATATAATTAAAGAGAAAACAGGCCATGCACTGACAATGTAAAGTAATTTTACTCTGTTATCCAAGCACAAATCATCATTTATTATAAGTATGTTGACTTTTATAATAAATACCTTAAAAGTCATATCAATGGTGATTTGTGATTGATTGACAATATAAAACTTTTTATACTGACAGTGTATGACCATTAAACTCATAATTAAAATAAACAACAATCAATATGTAAATTGTAAGGAAAAATATTTATAAGATTTGTCTCTAAAAATGTCATTTACAATGATATACATCTACAATGTTATGGAATGTATATAAGATAAAAGTGAAATTCTAATTTAGTCTCTGGAGACTCGAATTAACATTATCAATTAATTTACTTTTTGACATTTATAAAGCAAAAATAAAAGCAATATAGCGTTAATTTTAGTGTATAAACATCAAATTGATTCTTAATATTAAAAGTTAATTAATAATCCTCAAATTCATAAATTAAATTGATTCTTAATATTGTGCAGTAAATTGATTAAAATGTTAATTTTAAGAATTAAATTAATTGATAGTTATGTTATTAAAATTAAGCATTTTATAATAAAAAACAATACCAATTTTAAAAACTGAATTAATATTTTATTATATAATATAATAATTAAAAAATGCAAATACCTATACAAAATATAAATTATATGAAAAATAAAACATTGATCTATCTATCAATCTATCTAAGTATATATATATATATATAAAGATGCAAAGGTCAAGATAATAACCAGTAATATCATACCACATATATTGAGTGATAACACATAAGCAAAAAAGAAAAAAGACAAGATAATACAGTAGGAAAACATATGAAATGTTATGTTGTATATAAGTGCAAACATACATAAAAGTATATAGAAAAGATATCATTTATCTACATTCATGATAATTATTGCTTTGTAATCCCCAAATCTTCCTTGATTGGAATACCAAATGTGCATTCTAGGATCATTTTTACTTTTCCTGTAATTTATCAGAAATATGTGTAATTTGTCATCATTTTTAGTTAACCAATAAGAAAGGATATCAATTAAATAAAAAGTTAATAAAGTTGAAAATTTGTTTACCTTGCAAGGATTCTTTTCAATTCTTTATAGAAATCATCATCCATGATTTCTTGAGTTTTGAAAAACTACAAAATAACTCAGACAATGTCGTGTATAAATAAGACAAATTTAGCACTCATTTAATGTAATAGTTTATCAAAGAACTAAATAGAACCTTATGAATGCAGATATTTTGTTTTGCATGAAATTTGTTACTATGACAATTGTCAATTAATGTTGCATTTTCAAGTTTGTTAACATTAAGAAAAAAGTGAGTTACAATAACTTTAAAAATGAGAAATGTTACAACTAATTATATGGTAGATTTGTGTTTTATTATAACTACTATATTTCTACATCAATTATCACACAAATAAAATATTTTAAATGAATATCATTACATTAATTATCTATCTATTAAGCCAACATTTTTTTTACTATTTTTCGAAGTTTAGTTTTATCTATTATTACTGTAGAATCCCACCCAATAGAATATATTTTTAGACGATGAATCTGTAATGAAGAAATTTAAAAATTTAGTGATTTAACAATGACATAACATGAAGATGTTATTATAAATTTTGATTTAACACTGTTGTTAATTAGGTAAATTGTTGCAAGTGACTACTCTTCCTTTCAAATACTCCATAACTTTTCAAATTCACTCTCCTAGAAAAAATAAATAATTTCATTGAAAAATTGAAAAAGAACAAATTAAATTTTATTGAAAAAAACTAAGAAAATAGCTTGCATTCCAGGCCAACTTGTGACATATGTAGGCCTTTGATATGGCGATCTTGCAATAATTTTTTAGCACTAAAGCATACATATATATTAGGCATTTCAATAAAAAAAGAAAATCAATTATATGAAATGGTAAAAAAGTAGTAAAACTATTCAGCAATAAAGAATTCAATATTTAAAAATAACAGTTAAAAATAATTATATCTCAAACTATTGCACATGCATGTGCGACTTAATTGATCCATTCAACCAATAACAAAGAAGAAAAATGGATACAATGGCCTTCTTTGTTGCAATAGCTCCCCCCCGCCCCCCTCCTTTTTAACAAAAAGCCATTAAAGATACACATGTTGATTATTTTCAATTTCAATAAATGGCAATACAAAATATAGAGGTCCCTAACAGTGAATATTAAACACTAAAGAATCAACAACAAATACTCATTATTTTTTTTTCCAAATAAAACTTGCATATTTCATATCACTTGTTAAGATAAAGAACGAATTTATAACCCTCAAATATTTTGATAATAACAAACAGATAAATTTATATATGTCCTTGCATAATCGTCTGATCATTAATTCGTATACAATCGTCTGATGTTTTTAAGATGAGTATCGTCTTATCTCTTGATTAGATAAACTTTATAACTAACAAATCTTACAGACGATGACAACATTCTAAAATGATTTACACATCAATCAGAGCGTAAGCTACCTCGAAACGTATTATGCCTATACACCTACTCTCGAAGAAAGTCAGCGAAAAAGAAGGAATATGTGTGCGAATGTCAGAACGGGAAAGCGGACATGACAACTGCTAAAGGATTGAGTACAAGAATAGAAAAGATAAGCAAACTGCTTTATCTTATCATATGACAAGTTGGTGAAAGGCATTAAATGCTGCATTTAAAACTCCAACAATTCTCTTCATCAGACGAATGTCATCTTCTGTAATACACTTAATAGATTCTTTTTTGAAGCCTATAAATAGAAGAAGAGACCTCTTTTGAATGTTGTTGTTGCTGATCATCATTTGCTTTAAGAAAAGAAACAAATTGCGTAAACTCTGTAAAATTTTCTTTATACTTCATTGTATATTTGTCTGATAAGACGTTAAACCTAGTGAGGTAAACTCACACATAAACCTTTTTCTTAACGAGATTGGTGGAAGCTTGAAGAGGCTTTGATTCAAAGAATACTTGGGTGTTTGCTTGGAGAGGCAAGTGAAAGACTATTTGGGTTGAGCCTAAAGAGGCTTATGGAAAGAATACTTGTAACTTGTGAAAGTTAGTGGAACTTGGTCGTTGCCAAGAACTGGACGTAGTCTCTGGGGTGAGACGAACCAGTATAATTTATGTGTGCTTTTCGGTTTTGTCTTTCAGCTTTCGTCTGTCTTTTAAAATGTTTTTGAAAATCCTTTTGATCTTATTTTAAACAATACGTCGTTAATAAAAGAATTTCAAAAATTTGATATAGCACAATTCAACCTCCCTTCTTGTGTTATCTTTGTGTTCTACAATTTGGTATCAAAGCTCAGCCTCTAAGGGTTGAGTACCTTAACAAGTGTTAGAAGAAAAGATTTGCATGACAAACCTTGAAGGACAGTTCATTCCTGAATGAGCCCTCTGTCAAGGCTTCCAGCCTTCAATGGAGAAGATTATGCATACTGGAAGGACAGAATGGAAATGTATATCAAGTCCGCTCACTATAGTATCTGGAGAATCATCACACATGGAGATCATGTTATAATCAAGTCAGAAAATGAATACAATCAAGATGACTACAACATGTTACAGCAAAACGCAAAAGCTAAGTACATTATAGCTTGTGCCTTATCAAAAACTGAATATAATAAATTTTGCAGCTGCAGAACTGCTAAGGAAATGTGGGATGCTATACGTATAACATATGAAGGCACAGAAGATGTTTGTCTCAGGAGAGCACCTTTTGTGTATACGTCTTCAATGCCATGGGATCAACTCCTAGAATATATTTTGGAATGATAAATCAAGAAAAAAAATTGGTAAGGAAAATTCACTTTCCAAAAATTAATCCTTTTGATTTGGAAGGAAAAAAAGTGAGAGAAGAAAAAATAATTAAAATTGAAAAATTAAAGTCTTCTTGTTTTATCATATAAATAGAATTTAAATGTTATTATAATGGTATATTAATAAATAATAAGGTGATATAATATCCCTTCCTTGAAATGTTGTTGCACTAATGGTAAATATCTAAATATTAGAATAATCTATCTTTTTCAAATAAGAAGCTAATTATTATTATGTCATAAAAGTAATACTTTTCCCTTAAATTTTTACCTATACTTTTATATGAATTTAATTTCTATTTTTTTCATGTAAGTTCTATTTGGTGTATATTTTAGTTGGATAATATGACAAATTGTGCTATACTTTATAATTATTTATAAATTATAGATAATTATAGTCATTAATATGAAAGCTTGTCCCCATTTAATAATCAAAATTTTATTCTATTTAATAAATAGATAATAGTATAATAGTTGCCATTATAACAGTAATAGTATTACATAATAGAATGATTGTTATAATCGATATTAATTAACATGTAATCAATTAATATTTAACATAATATCAATTGTTCTTTGTTATAATAGTATTACAGTAAGTCATTATAAAATCATGATGATAAAAAAATTATCCTAATTATGAAATCAATATCCACAAAATCTTGATCCATAAAAAAATTATCCTAATTATAAAACCAAGATATATTAAAAAATTATCCTAATTATAAAATCAAGACCCATCAAATTGTTCTAATTATAATTATTCTACATAGGGTAAAATCTTAAATAGTTTGAACTGAAATTTAAAACTAAAGTGCATAGACTTAGAAAAAAAATGAAAAATCGAGCAACATAAAAATCTAAAATAGTTCCTTTTTAGAATTTTCATAACCATTTTGGCTTGAACTAATCTAGACGTTCTCAATTTTCATGTCCTTTTTAAGAATTTTGAGCAGTGCTGAATCCTCTCCTATAGCATAGCATGAGATAGCACTTTATCATAGCTCTTATGAAACCCATGGCTGACAACATCTTCATTATATTGGTCATGTTCATTTTCAACAGACAAATCAGAATCTTCTATAACAATTGGAGTGTTTTCCAGAAAGAAAAAAAAAACATCTTTGAATGAAATTGGTTATTTTTAAGAAGCCACACTTTTAATATTTTATTATTTCTATATATAAATGTCATATTAATTGATTTCATAAATTAATCATATCATTTATTAATTAAGGTAGTAATTTAATTACAGTAATTTACGTATATAACTATATAAAACGAAAACAATATATTTATGGGTTTTATTTTCAAATCGTAGTATAATAAAGGTAAGAAAATGTGTAATAGTTATCTTTATTAAAAATTTACTCGAAAAGAATTTTAAAATTCAAAATTCAAATGTCCGTAGCAAACATAAATATTTAAAACACATTAATTGGATAAATTCAGTTACCGAAAATAAAAGAACAAATATAATCATTACAATAATTATAATTATGGTCTGGAACCAAACCAAATACTTATAAAGCAACACATGTTATTCGAATTTCACTCCAACTGACACATGCAATCCAAGCCTTGAAAACTACTGTGGATTCGACATGTTTACTCTGAATCTGTGAATGGATTCACAAATTTATTTATAATGATAATTATAATTATGGTGTAGAACTGAACCAAATATTTACAAAGCACCATATAATAACATATGTTATTCGAATTTCTCTCCAAGTGACATGTGTAATCCAAGCCTTGAAAACTACTATGGATTTGACATGTGTACTCCGAGCTTGTAAATGGATTCACAAATTTATTTATAATGATTTATAAATATTCTAAGGAATGGTAAGTATTTTTGTATTTACCAAACATCTTTGATGGGAATAACATTCGCAATAATAGTACTTCCAGGAATATCATTTCCTAAAATATAATTAAATCCACGAAACAAACGCTTCATTAAATAATAGTATAACTACTTTTCAGGAAATAAACAATACCCATGAATATTTTTTTTAAAACTCATAACAAACATGAGAATATTACATTCCTAACTTCACATTCCTGAAAATGAGTTTTTAATCTATGAAATAAACACACTCTTTATTTCTACCCAATTATTAATTATTTTAAAAATATTGTTGAAATATTTTGCATAACCTTAAATCATTTATATTCCTTCATGCTTTGAATATTTTACGACACTAATAGTAGCTTCAACTAATAAGTAGAAAATCATATTTATTAAATGCTAAAAAAGATTTTTTTATATATATTAAACATTAATTATATTTATTAATATATATTATCCATTTAAATAAAAAATACAAAATAATATATATTGTCTAAATGATGGTTGTTTTGTTTATCATACGATATTGATTATATTTGTATTTATTTTTGCTAGGATTATTATAATTAACATATAACAATATTTATATATTATATTTATATTTATTTATTTTTATAAATAAACAATGCTTCTAGTGGAAACATATAAATCAAATAATGGCTAGTCATTATATAGTGACCTAGTGGAAACTCATCACTATTATATCATGTCAAGCAAGTAAATCTGGCTTTTTTTTTTTTTTAAGCAGCATGGAGAATGTGGAATGAAATCAAAAGATGCTTCTAACATTATAGGTGAAGCTTATTATAGGAAGCTGTCAAACACTTTTGATCTGTGGTAAAAGGAAGATCATGTGGTTTTTTATATAGCTACATTCAGTTTTCATGTACCTAAATCATGCACTACTTGTGTTGGGTTTAGAATACGTTGATTTAATGCTGTTTAACCAAAAATCAAATATTGTCTATAGCAATTTATAGATGGTTAGAATTAGTTTATATTTATTTTATTATATATATATAAATTTGCTAATGTACACCCACTTGTTTTTAGTTGGAGCACGTTAGCAAGCTACACCATAAGTGTATTTTAAGATACATTATAATTATAGCTTACTAATGTATTCTAACTAAAAAATAAGTGCATGTATGTTAGCAAATCCCACAAGTATTTGCTAACATACACACACTTATTTTTTAGTTGGAGTACGTTAGCAAGCTACACCCGTTGTGTATTTTAAGATACACTATAGTTATAGCTTGCAAACGTATTCTAACTAAAAAACAAGTATGTGTATGTTAACAAATCCCATATATATATATATAAGTAAATAATGGTATGGATTTAATATTATTGATATATATCATATAAATATATTTTCATTAATAAATTGTAAATATGTTCATTATTTACAAATATATTATAAATTTTTGTTCATTATAATATATAATTTTTTATTTACAAAATGTTCATTAATAAAAATTTATAAATATATTCTTATTATTTTAAATTATATACACAAAATGTTTTATATATATATTTTTTATCAAATTTAGTTAAACCAAACATATTTTCAATGTTTTCGTTTTTAGAAAGTAAAAAATAAGAAGTCAAAGCAAACATATTTTCTAAATGTTGAAAATTTGAAAATAAAAAGTATTTTCAGAACTGAAAATAAAAAATAAAAATATTTTTTTTTCTCAAACCAAGCTAGACCTTAAAGAAATTAGTGGGTAATGGTGTTTTTATCTTTTATGTTTTTCTTATTATATTTTTTTGGTGTACGTTTTTCTTATTTTAATAAAAAGTTATTATAATATATTTTTTCTGCCTCATATTATATTTCATTTCTGTTACTTGATTAAAGAATTAATAAATAGTTGTTTTTTTTTTTTGAAATTACACTAAAATACTTTTAAAATAAGTTAAAATATATTTTTGTCTTTTATCTTATTTTTTGGTTCTAGTTTGGTCTCGCAAATTAATTTTTTTTTTTATTTTGGTATCTTAAAGTGTTTGTGATAAATCAAATTAGTTCATAAACTTTTTGTATTGACTGTGTTAATTTTAGTTGATGTGACAAATACCATTTAATGTGACATCTCTTAGAGTTTGTTATATGTCACCAAATTAACTTAGTGTAATAAACAAATAAAAAGACAAACTTAATCTAATAAAGACATTTTAAGAGGTTAAAGTAAAACTTTTCAAACCTAAAAAATTAAATTGAAACAAAAAAATAAAAAATAAAATTAAAGACCAAAAACATATTTTAATAATAATAAGATTTTTTTTAATAAAAATGATTCAGTTTTAATTTTTGAAAATTAACATTTATCTTAAAAAATTTAATTTATCTTAAATTATTTATCATTTTAGTGTGTGTTTTCCGCATTTTAAACCATTTAACGCTAGTCCCCCAAAGCTAGAGACGGTAACTTTCACATTTCTTTTTGTTATTTGACATGAAAATTCTAAACAACCTACGTCAATAATTCCAATGCAAACATGCTATTAATTAAATTCTAATAGTATTTATATTACTATCTTATATAAATACTTGTTTAATTTATAATTGTATTCTAAACTTTTCAATTTATAATTTATATTATAATTTTATTATGATTATAATTCATAATAATTAGATTTAATTATATACTTATAATTTATATATAATTATAACATATATAATTATAATTTATATTACTTTTTTAAATTTAATTATATCATATTAAAAATTTATTATAAATATCTTTAAATATATAAATTATATTTTAGCTTTATAATGAAGAATTTAAATTGTGATATAAGGTGATTTTTAACTATTAATAATTTTTTTAAACAGTTATTAAAATTTAATTTAGAGATAAATATAAAAAGGAATAAGTTAAAAGAGATAAATGGTTAAAAAAAAATTAAGCATACATATAAAAATAAAAAAAAATAGTTTGTGATGGTCGAAAGAAAAGTTTTCTATCTAGTTTCAAAAATAGTGTACATAATGCACATAAAAAAGACAAAAAAATTGAGAAAGAATTTAATTTTTGTGACCTATTAGTATAAAAAACTTTATATTGTCAATTAATTAAAATTATTATTAATATAACTTTTAAAATAATTATTATAAAAATTAACAAATTTATTATAAATAACGGTTTATAGTTAAACGATAGTATAATTTTTAATATATATATTATTTACTTTTTGAAGAAATAAAAATATAATTATTAATTTACATATTTTATTATTAATAACATATTTTTTAATGTATTTTTTATTATTAATTAGATTTTATAAAATATTATAAAATCATAAATGAAAAATTATTAAATAAAAACAAAACTTTATAATTTTTAATAAATTTTAATTAATAATAAAAATATACTATATCATTAATATTTTTGACTATTTAAAAAAATTAATATCACATCACATCACATCACAATCATCAAGAATTTTGATGACTTTGCATTAAATATGAAAATAAAAAAAAATTCTTCTTTTTCACCTAACTCACTCTCTCAAGTATGATTGTGAAATCATACTCGCTCATCACACAGCTCTCATTCATTTCTTTCCATTTCATTTCTTTCCTTTCCTGACACTATTCGAGAGGAAAACCAGCTGTAGAGTTGGTATTGCATTCTAACGGCTCAGATTCCTTCACTTTCTTGTCTCTCTACCGTGTGATTGCCCAGTTAACGTGGATCCACCGAGAGGGAAACGCCAAAGACTACACACAGAAAGTGTGCGAGTATGGAAAGTTTTTCCATGCCAATGTTGCATTGTCCCTGAATTGGTACTTGATTCAGGGACGTGACTCAGTCCTGAGTCCGTTTCCGCGCACTTCAAAGCCCTCTTCCTCTCTCTCTCTTTCTCTCTCATTCACTCGTCACTCTCTTCGCCCTTTCTTCCTCCTCGTAAGATTCGTCTGCGAAAGGTTCTGAACCTTTTTTTTTCTTCGTTTTAATTTTTTGTTTAATTTTGTGTAATTATAAGCGGTTGAATTTGTGTTGACCGTGCGTTTTCTTTTTCTTTTGTTTTTTTTGTGTGTGTTTTTTCTGCAGAGGTGGAGTTGTGAAAGTGCATTTTCCGAGGGTGGGTTCGCGCTTCAGCATTTTCCAACCGGTAGGAATTTCACTTGTGGTTGTGAATTTCTGTGTTGTTTGAAATTGAATCATGTTTAATAGGTGGTGAACTCGTTTTTTAGGGTTTGTCATTTGTGTGTTTGATAAGCTTAGTTTAGAAGAATAATTAATTCTTGTGTGCTTTTTAGAAGAGTTTTTAAAAGATGCACAGCTGTTTGTTTTGCTCGGGGGAAATGGGTGAAATTTGTGTTCCCTGTTTTTCCTGAGAGTTCAATTATTTTTTTCTTTTATGGTACCATTGCATGTTGTATAGGGTTCATAATTATTGTCAAAGATGGAAGAAAATCACTAGAACCCTAGGTTGAGTTTTTCCGTGTTTATCTGCTCCAGGCAGCACAGTTGTGGACCCAGTCAGTTATTGCTTTTCATTAATGTAGCATTCCTCTTTATATATGTAATAATATGTGGTGTGAATGTGTGATCCTGCGTCCATATGCTTGAATATCTTACCTACGCCTCCATTTGCAAAGTATAGTGATTTTGTTCCTTTTATTGTTATGGTCAAAGTTAATGCCTTACTTGAATTGCCAAAAACCACTCCCAGAAGCAAATTGGCAAGCTGCTAGGGAACTACTCAATGCTAGATTGGACCATTGCTCACTAACTCAATGTCCTGAGTAGTGTGATGAGAGGCACTTTTCTTTGTGTAGTGAACGTTTTATATGGACACGTGTGTTTCCTGATGAGAGGCACTTTTCTTCTCGTGTAGGTAATGTTTTATGTGGACACATGGTTCATAGGAGTACGTGACAGCCACATGATCTTTGTTAGTCAAGTGGATGTGGGGTTTTTTTTTTGGGAGGGGAGGGGGAGGGGGGGTGTGCATGCCATATACAGGGTTGTCAATAGCAGCTCATTGGCTGATGTATTTTGTGGCTTGACCAAAGTTGGCCTATCCAAAATGCTCATAATGGAACATTTTCATGTAGCACATGCAGCACTTCGACATGCCTCTAAATCCCCAAAAATCTCTGAGCCTAAATGCCTCAAAATCCCTTTCATCATGTCTTTTGGCTCTTTCAGACCGAGTGAGCTGGAGCATTATGATGTTGTCAATTCTCTTCCTTGTTGCTGGTAGCAACACATGGCATGGTTATCTGTTCTGTCTCATCACGAGCAACACCAATTCTATTTTTTTCTGTTCTTTTGTGTGCAACTCATTATATTTCTATATCGTTCTGTTCCATGGAGGGGTTACAAATGGATGGATTAGATGGATTTTGAACTAGATTATAATGCAACAACAAAAACCTTATCCCACTAGGTGAGGTTGGCTGCATGGATCACACGATGCCATTGGGCTCGGTTAGAGACCAAACCAAATCCTTAGATAATATTATTCAGTGTTGCCAAATGGTGGCCATGCCGGCTGCCATAGTGTGGTGCTCATGGCAAAAAACTTTAAAAAAAGAAAAACAAGGGACTTGGGCCATGTGGCCTGACCTGAACCTGGTCCACAAAAGGTTTTAAACCCTAAAACTATATCAAACACACAAAGAAACGCTCAACTCTCTTCCTCTCTCAGTCTCCTCACTAACTTGTGCCTCCCCCAAGCGAGTAACAGCCACCAGCGACCTCCAGCTCCAATGACCACTGTCCACTGGCGATCATTGCCTGCCTTTCTTTGGCATTGGCCATCCTTCATTTAATTAATATTTTCTATTTTTGTTTTTTAATTCTCTTTTGTTTTAAAAAAATATTTTTTTCTTTGATTCTGTCAATATCTATCTATTCTTTAATTTTTTTTTTGTTTCCTTTCATTCTTTTTCTGCTCTATTCAATTCTTGTTTTAAATGTATTTTTCAATTCTTTTGTCCACCATTGCTTCTGCCATAGGCCGCCATGTGTATATGGTGGATTTTTGGCTTGCCACCATAATCTGCCATCTGCCATTGATAACACTGATATTATTCAGCGTTAGATCCCTCTTAACAACTTTCTCTAATATTCTGTTTTGGTCTCCCTCTCCCTTTTCATGGGACTAGATTATATTAGATGGATAAAAATGAAGAATTAATATCGGTTAGAAATTAGATAATTCTTATTCATCCATGACTTATTTAATAGATGGATATCCAAATCCTATCTGTGACCCATCTGTTAATCAATTTCAGCATATGAAATGAAATCCTCAAATTCATCCATTGTTTATTATTATTTTACAATATTTTCTCGTGACTTGAATTATAAAACTTTTTAATTCTATGAGATTGTTTTTATCATGTATTATTATCATTAATAACGCTAGAATAAAGTCTACCAAGAGTGGTTCAATTTTGCTGATGTAAATATTTGTTTGAAGAACTTTTCTGCTTTTTGCCCATTTTATTTTTTTCATTGCCAAAATTTCTGGAGAAGAAATAATGTTAATAGTCACCACAGCCAATGTTAAAGAAAGCTTGATTTAGCCATGGATAGCAACAGTGGTGGCAAGTCAGCTTGATGAAGAGATAACTGGAAGGAGCTCTTGCTCAGAAGAGCAGGATTTTTGTGTAATGGTTAATATCCTATGGATCAATGCAGAGGATGATTGGATCTATGAATAATTCAATGCCCATAAATTATCCATTAAGCAAAAATGATCCAATAAATCCAGTCCATCAATTATAGAATAAATTACCCTCCCCTCCTTTGGGAGATGCTTAAATTACACTCCCCTCCCTCTTATTTTAAAACATACACTTTCCTCTTCGGAAAGATGAATGAGTTACACACTAGTCATTTTCAATATAAACGAATCTCTTAACAGTGGTGAATAATTATGAATGTGTCTTCTAACGATACTTTGTCTTTTTTACAACTGTTAGTGTCACTGGTAACTAATTTGGAACATCTAACTACTGATTTTAGTATTTTAGATGGTATAATGAAGTTTTAACTACCTTTATTATTAGCTTTAAAATTATCTAAAATCTTTATTGTATCTTCTAAGGTGACAAAATTAATAGTAGATGTTCAAAACTAATTGTTAATCATGTTAAGAATCACCACAAAAGATTTTTTTTCCCCCTTCTAAAAAGCTGGTTTTCATTAAAATGGATTCAAATGTAACTTATATTCTTTTCTCAAGGGAGGGGAGTGTATATTTGAAAATAAGAGAAGAGGGGTGTGTATTAGTGTAAGAGGAGTTTTGCATATCTTATATAATTTCATGCTTGTCTTCATAGTTCCTTAATATACTTTGGAACTCCTTTGTCTGTTTTATTAGTTATAGTGTCTACTATGTGATCTGCCATGCTGCAATAGCATTTGGGTAATGGCTGCTCCATTAAGGTGTATTCCACCATTAACTCTACTTTGTTAGCAAAGAATGAATGGGCCTTTTGGCCCTTTTTGATACTTGGGGATAAAATGCATATATCCCAAACTTAGTTTTTCTTTTTTTTTTGAAACTATTTCAATTTTTAAGATGACGTTACAAATTGGGGTAACTACTGATGCATTGCAGATTTGTGGATCTTATTTGTCTTTATTTGTGCATTGTGTTGTTCTAGGTTATAAATAATTGTCCACGTATTTTTGCAATTGCTAATAGTTCTACCTTTTAGAATTGGCTGTTTGGAGTTTTTGGTGAATTCTGGGTTAGCTCCCTCCATTTCAATTTGTTTAGATGGACTAGTAAGTAGTAACAGGCTTTTGGTACAAGTTATGTATTGAAAGTTTTGTGGTGACATACTGAAGATTTCAATGCTTTGAATACTGGTCCAGTCCAATTGATTTTTCACTGAATTGAGTCCATGAAGCGTGTTGAATAGCTTGGTTTGACTGCCACTCCTAAATGTAATTAGTTTTGTGTGATGCTAATTCTTTTACTTCTGTGCTTGGGCAGCCAAAATATCTGTATTCTGCGAAGCCGAGAGATTGAAGATGGTATGTTTTACTTGTCAATTTTAAAATCATATGGTTCATATCCACACGAGCATATTTTGGTTATTTACTTGTCCTCATTCACAACTCCACCTTTAGTTTTCTTTGGGAGAATATATGATTCTAAAACACGTTTCTTTTTTCTCCGTTTTTCTTGTTTCATATTTGTCTTTTTGCTACTTAGCTTTTGCTTCTCTTTTTGAACAATTATTGCAGGGAGGAGATGATTCTGGTGTGGAGAGTGACAATTTTGATTGGAACACCGAAGACGAGCTTGAAATTGACAACTATCATTCTTCATCTTCATGTTTAACTGTTCCTAATGGAGATGCTGTTACTGGGTCTGGAGAGGTAAGCTTTTAGAGACCTTTTTTTGTGTGTGTGTGTGAGATCTGGAATGTTGTTGGTGTAACTTGATAACCAACTAACCATGATAAACCAAAATGATAACCTAACCTTGCAGGTCAATGCAGAAAAAAAAAAAAAAACCTTGAGAATTGAAACCATACAAAATTAATTTTCATGTATAATGTCTATTTTACTGTTTAGATCTTTTATGGAACTCATACATGTATTAATTTTTTACAATAGAACATTATGCCTTTTGATCTATTGAAACAACCTCACCTAGTTGGAAATGGCTTTGTCATTGTTCTGCATGTTTATTATTTCATTGTAGCTAGTTCTTCATGAATCAAATTTTGTCTTTTCTATTGCTATTATGTGGACTTATTTACTGATTTTGCATCCCCTCCTGTATTTGGGTAACCTTAATATCTGGTTCTATATTCTAAGGCTACTGTGGAGTGTGGAATATGCTAATTAGAAGGTTTATAACTTTATATTCAAATACTCACAAGCTGTTACCTTTCTTTTGGTACTGTCACTTCCTCTTTTTTATTGTACACAACAAAATATGTAAGATTCTTTTCATTCTCTCTTTTGTACAAGACCTCTGTCTGCTATTAAAGGGATTCTTTTCATTTTCTTTACTAACTTGATTGTTTGAAAACCCAATGCAAAAATGCATTCTTGAGAAACATGCATGTAGAAATAACACTGCACAAAGGAAATAGAGTTTTTAGCTACTAATGTCCTATTCTCTCCCCCTTAAGGCAAGCTCATCTGCAGTTTCGGCTAATTCCAAGGTACTTGACCACTTCGTTGGCATGGGATTTTCTAGAGAAATGGTTTCTAAAGTAATTCAGGAATACGGTAAAAGCATTGCTTTACTCTATTTAAATATAGATTTGATTCATAAAGTTCATAAATAATATTACTCTGATGAACATCCAGGTGAGGAAAACGAAGATAAACTACTTGAAGAACTTCTCTCATACAAGGTGAGTTGATATTTTCATAAGTCTTGAGCATTGTGACCTTGTCTCTTTGAGCTATTATTGAATTATAACCAATTTCTCTACTGTAGTTGTCTCACCTCATATTTCATAAATAATAAGCAGTTCCATTTCCATACTGTGGAGTTATTAGCATCTTACAATTAACATAATGAATTGTGAATCATTGCTGGTTTTCTTGCTAGTTGTTTTTATTTTGGGGCCATCCTGTCTAATCTGGAGAGGGTGAGCCTTATAGCAACGGTAAGTTTGCTGTATTATAACTTGGAGGTCACACATTCAAATTTTGAAACCAGTCTCTCTGCATGTGAGGGTAAGGTTACATACATTTACCCATTGTCATTAGTGTGCTATAGCGAAGTAGTGGAACAGAGTGGCCAATGGCCAAAGACTGCTATTGGATTCAAATAGCGGAGCAGTTTTCAATAGTGGCCAAAATAGCGGCTTTTCATGTGCTATGGTGCTATAACGGTGCTACCATGATATATCCTTCCAAAACCCTTACCCCTGGAATACTGTTGTTTGGGGTATTTTTGGGTAAAATATTTCACCAAAAGTTACCTCTGCTTTGACCTCTGATCCTTTACACTTTATAAGACTGTTTTTTCATGTGTTCAGTTCTTCCTTTAGACTTTTGCTAATTTAAAATAGCGGTCATCCCACTTTCTGCTATCTCGCTATAGTGTTTTTGGAATTGGCCGCCACACATTGCCATTCGAGATTGATAACTATGCATCTACCCTTCCTAATTTTGCACATTTGTAGCAGACATGTTATTTCTATCAATTTGCAATGATATTTTAGTTCATGAAATGAAATAAAATTTTAAGTACCTTCTTATCAAAAAAATTACCAGTTTTAATTATATTGTATAAATTATAAGCAATAGACCGATGGTTATATATTTTATTCTTCAAACTTGAAGGAAAATGCTTTCTGAAAAAATCATGCATTTAAATTTTTAAACTGATTTTATTTACTTGTTATGATTCTTTCCTCTTATGAAAAGGATAACGATTTCTTATTTTAATATTTCAATATTGTCATTTAGCATTGTTTAAGTAATAACATCAATGCGAGGAAAACATTATATTAAAGCTTCTAGTTATTAAGGTTTGGAGTAAATTCCTATTAAAAGTTATCTTTCTTTCTTTGTAAGGCTTCTAGTGCTCAATCCATTGTTTCTTTGAGGGAGTTCCCCTTCTTTCTTCCTTTTAATATAAAATTTCTTCTGAAATGGGTTATGGGACTGTGTCGCCAAGAAACTCTGCAAATGATTGCAATTTTGGACTTGAGTTGCGAAGATGTAGGGTGGTGTTAAATGAGTGGCTTGAGCACCCTAAAAATGGCAATATGGAAATTTGGGTACTGGGATGGTTAATTCTTTCTACAACCATAATTGTGCCTTAATACAATTGCAATAATATTTTATCAATATCAATGAGTGATCTGTGTGGTTCTTTTGTGCATATAATTGCTCCTTTTTTCAGTCTTCACCTCTTTCGTTTTGGTTCTTTTGTTTACCGACTTTTTTTGTAGATTTCTTCCCGACATATTTAATATACCATTTGCATGTTATAAGATTTTGACTGTTAATGTTACAATTGTCTTGATATTTTTGTTTTCATATTTGCAGGCTCTAGAAAGTTCTCCCCAGCCACAGCAGCAAATTGAGGCAGATCCTTGTTCTTCAGAGAATGCAGGGAGCTCTTGGGATGATGTCTCAGATACTGATATTTTTTCTGATGATGAAGTAATCTCTGCTCTTTGTGCTTTGATGTTTGTTTTTTAGAGTTTATATGATTTGATTCATCTTATTATCTTGTTATTTTGTGTCTTAAATGTCATCTACTGGCATGGTTTCTGCTAGTGCTATAGGACATACAATTTGACATGTAATCATTTTCAAGCATGAGACAGATTAGAATGGTTTATGTTTCTTCCTTGGGCATCTCAGGGACTTGTACAATTTCATTTTCCTAGTTCAAAGAAAAATGAAACGTCATCATGCTTTTACTTGCTTTTACAAACATTTATGGGAGGTCTGAAATTGCTTATGCTAGGAAACAATATAGATGCAGGTTGGGTATTATAAGATACAGCTTGCTTATTTTATTTGATATTTTTTGCAGGATATTGCAAAAACTATTTCTGAGAATGATGATACCTTACAGTCTTTGGTGAAAATGGGGTACAAGCAGGAGGAGGCTTTAGTTGCCATAGAAAGATTAGGTGCGTTTTGTATGATCCATTTGTATGTTTGGTGTGGGTTGTTAGCTTGTTATTTTTGCAAAAATGATAGAAATTTTTTATTTTATTATTGTTGCTTGTTATATGATTCAGTGATCTTCAATTGATTTCGAGCACCTTGATTTGTGTCCCTTGGGCAATTGAGCCATTAGACAAATAAAAAAATAAAAATGCTGCCTGATTATATTTGTTTTCTAGGAGGTTTAAGGATTGGCATTCTATGTGCTGTCAGCTGTTGGATATTTTATATACACTCTTAGCACAAGTTTTTGTCACACAGCTAAAATGCATCCGTGAATGCTTTTCTGGATGAAAACTTCATATTGTAATTCCCAATGTTTGATTTAGACATACCAAATTCTTTTGCATTGAAATTTGAATACTCGTAGTTTCAAATGTAATTATGAATGAAGAACAAGCATTATCATCTAAACACCTGGTATTATGTAATATGCTTTAGTTATGTATCCAACTTCATGAAGAGCAATCATAGCCTTTTTGAAAGATCCAACACTTAATTAGTTTAGTAGAGATCAGGATCAACTTGTCCAGCATGGCTGCAAGTCACTAAAAACGAAGCAAAAAACTGTAGTTTTGAAGTCATACTAGGAAGCTTTTTTTAACAAATCAATGCTATCCGTCATTTTGATCACTCTCATTTCACATGGTAATCCAGGTCATTCTCTAACTTTTTGAATCTCTCAGTTGAGTCCTACTTGCTGAATGATTATTAATTTGCATTTTATACTATTGTATACTCCAAGATAATAGATAGAACATAAGTGCCTAGTAGTTTCCCTTGCCTGGAGATTAGCTGTTTCAATGTCCAGAGCAGAGCACAGACAAATTCTTTTCAGTTTGGAACCACCCTTATTGTGGATAATAGATGAAAATCTTCTTATCCATAATCATCTTATGAATGCAATTACTTCCTAGTCAAACCAAGAAAAATATGAGATGAAGTTAATTGCTAACACTATAATCAGGATTTACATGCAGATGTAACAACCATAGATCATGTGTTATATAATCATCTCTAGAGAATGCTACTGTTTCAGATTATTGGTCAATTTTGTATAATAAATTAATAGATCATAAATTTTGTTATTTTGCCCAAATATCATCTGAATCACATTAATTTGGTCAACCACAATTTTACTCTCCATTTTCTTGGCTCTTTATTGTAATGAAATACTGCAGGTCCGAACTCCTCACTTGAAGAATTGGTAGATTTTATAGGTGTTGCTCAAATGGCAAAGGCAGAAGAAGCCCTTCTACCTCCTGAAGAAAAGGTAGCAATGTAGCATATTGCCATGTTGGTATTTTGGGATGAATAAAATAGAAATTTAATGCATATTATTTTCTGTAACTTTTTCCTTAAAATTATCCATTATCCATCCATCTATTGCTCTTCCCCTCTCCCCCTTCATTCATCTGTCATGTATAATTTGTTTTAACTTTCTTTTCACAGCTACGATACAATGACTATGCTAAGTCCAATAAACGAAGATTTTATGATTATGAAGTGTTGGGAAGGAAAAAGCCTAGGGGATGTGAGAAGAAAATCCTCAATGAAGATGACGAGGAAGCTCTTCATCTTCCAAACCCAATGATTGGGTATGGTGTACCTACAGAGTCAAGCTTCATAACACAAAGAAGGCTTCCAGAAGATGCCATTGGGCCACCGTACTTCTATTACGAGAATGTGGCCTTAGCACCAAAAGGTGTTTGGCAAACAATTTCAAGATTCTTGTATGATGTTGAGCCTGAGTTTGTAGATTCAAAGTATTTCTGTGCTGCAGCCAGGAAAAGGGGCTATGTTCACAATCTCCCCATCCAAAATAGATTCCCGCTTCTACCACTTCCACCGCGCACAATACATGAGGCTTTTCCCCTAACAAAGAAGTGGTGGCCCTCATGGGACACAAGGACCAAACTTAATTGTTTGCAAACATGTATTGGCAGTGCAAAACTAACAGAAAGAATTAGAAAAGCTGTAGAAAACTATGATGGAGAACCACCTGATCACAACCAAAAGTATGTTCTTGATCAATGTCGGAAATGGAATCTGGTTTGGGTGGGAAGGAATAAGGTTGCTCCACTAGAGCCTGATGAAGTAGAAACACTGTTGGGCTTCCCAAGGAACCACACCAGGGGAGGTGGAATAAGTAGGACTGATAGATATAAGTCACTTGGCAATTCATTCCAGGTATGATAATTCTCTCTCTCTCTTCGTATTATAATGAAGCCTCCATAAAGATTCTGCTGGATGTGGTTACTGTCATGAAGAAATATAATACTCCTTGGAACTATATTTTTATGCATATTCAGAGTAATCAGGTAGAGGAAGACCAGGAAAAACAGAATGAACCTTTCAAAAGGATTTATATGTAAATAACCTCTTATCTCCATGAAGAATTGGTTTTTGACAGAACACTATGGTGACATTTGATCTATGTGGGAGAGACCTCAGCTAAGGCTTTGGTTTGTTGAATTCAGAATCATGTTGTCAAAGTGCCAGAAATCATATGCAGTTTCAGCATGTTTCTTTTCTATGAAATTTTCTAATGGATTCTACGAAACAAGTGGTTAATGCATTTAAGTATCCACGTAAATTTCTCTTTCCTTATTGGTTCAGTTTATTTCAGGTTGACACTGTGGCATACCACTTGTCAGTTCTAAAGGAGATGTATCCTAATGGTATCAATCTTCTTTCTCTCTTTTCTGGAATTGGTGGGGCAGAAGTAGCTCTTCATCGGCTTGGTATTCCTCTCAAGAATGTTGTGTCTGTTGAAAAATCAGAAGTGAATAGGAATATTGTTAGAAGTTGGTGGGAGCAAACAAATCAGAAAGGTAATTTATATGATATGGATGATGTACAGCAGCTAGATGGTGATCGTTTGCAGCAGCTGATGAACACTTTTGGGGGTTTTGATCTCATTGTTGGTGGCAGTCCATGTAATAACCTGGCTGGTAGCAACAGGGTCAGCCGGGATGGACTGCAGGGTAAAGAATCGTCTCTTTTCTTTGATTACTTTCGGATTCTGGACTTGGTAAAAAATATGATGGCAAAACATCGATGATTTTGTTTGAAGAAACCTTCGTCTCCGGTTTTGTATTTAATCCAACATTTAGAATCTTCGTATGTAACCTGAAACATTAGAGACAGATACTTCTCACCCCATTTTTGTTGCCAAAGAAGGGCAACGGTTTCAAATAAAAAAATTTGTCTTAAAATTTCTGATTTCAGGTTACTATTTCATTGATACATCCTTGTAATGGTGCTTTTTCCAATTTTCCAATTTTCTCTTTATGATAATCATGGTTGTGATTAGCATTTAGCAGCAACTGTGTTTCACCAGTTATTTAATTGGTCTCGTGTTGGTTTCTGACCTAAAAGGATCAACTTTTGTCTGTTGTTCACACAGATGAGACGCTAGCGCAGAAAATTTACTGAAACATTTTTTTGCCTGTTATTTTTTGTTAGAAATTCTGTAATGCGAGTTTTGCTGGGTAATCGTGTTGAATTGGTTTGTTTGGCAACTAGATTAATATTGTTTGTGCTTTGTCTTGTCTCCCGTAGTTGGGTGTTTTTGGTTTTCCCCGGATTTTTCCCCCTTGGATATCTTTAGTTTCTACAGAAGTATAGTTTATGTGGAATCAATGTAACTTGGAATAAAAAAAGTGTTTAAGCGCAAAATTGACGCCCCGGACTAGGAAAGACTCAGGCCAAAAGTAAAGTTTTGTGCTTCTTCCGTGTAGTCCCTCTTTTGGCAGATTTGGGAAGTATTTGGTGTATTTGTAGGTTTTTTTGCTTCCCTTTCTAAGTATCGAGGCTTCAACATTTTAAGAAAGAGAAATAATACTTGTATAATATATTGTACAACAAATTTTACAATCAAGAAAGAAAAAGATAGAAAAGAGAGAGAAGTTTAAAATATAATAAATAATGTAATGTAATGATGTAATAGAGATAGACACAGAAAATGTTGTATAAATTGCTGTAAGAATTGTTTGCATGTATTACATCTCTTCAAGAAATTCCTAATCTGACTGGAGGTAAATCAACAGAGACGTTCGATGTAGGAAAGAGCTGCCACTAGCGTAATGAGCTTCGTCTTAGAGTCGAACATCACTGGTTATAAATGAAGTTGAAGTGTCAACTTAATATTCATGGAGGAATTTATATAAAAACGGGTTACTTTTCTCATACAAAAATAGAAACCTGAAATTAAATAGTAGGAAGGACGTAATCCAAGTCAAAGGGTATTGAGTAGGTTTGATTTTAAGATTTATATATATGAAAATAAATACTGTGAGGATAGTTTTTTCACTTTTATCCCCCATACTTTAGAAAAAAAAAATGTCAAATAATAAGTAATATGATCCTGATTACTTATTTTACTGCGTGAATTATTTTAAATTTCGTATTATAATATTATTTTGGATAAAAACCTATGTCTAAAAAAATTTCAGAGCACTATTATAGTGTATGTTCGGAGAGGAATGAGGGTAGGAAAGAGAGAAGAGAAGACACGAGGGATGGAGAGGGGAGGACTTCAATCTTTTTTTTTCTTTTTTTGATTGGTTTAAAAATTTAAATGAGAGGAGAGGAAAAAATGAAGAGACAATATCATTTTTGGTTCCTTTACAATATTGAGGGATTTTTAAGAAAGGAATTGCATTGACTAAATTGGCTTAAGATTTTATTTTTCTGTTCTTTCTCCTTATTAATTATTATAAGAGTATAATGGTACATTGGGTTTGAATTTTATATATATATCACTATGACTATTTTATCAAATATATCGTATTTTAAAAAATAATCTTTTATCCTTTTTTTGTGTTTGAAAAATCCTTTTTCCTTAGATAAAAAGATTTTTTTCTCCTCTATAATATCCCAGACATGGAATGAAAAGTTGGGTGGGGCCGATGCAACTAGAGCCGACGGGTGCAAAATTGACCAGGTTGATTTGTTTCGGCAAAACATGATCATATAAAAGCAATGTGATTTTTTTTGGTTACATAAAAGTAATGTGATTAATTATTTTTGTTAATATCTTTTAAACTTTAGTGTTGTTTTATTAATTCTTTAGTTATATCAAGAATTCGTTATTGATCTCAATTATATATAGTTAATAAAAAACAAGTACGAAACAATAAATATAAAATAAAAATACACACATTATCTTAATTAAATAAAAAAATTATGTCATAAAATTAATTTTATATATTTTAATAATTTTTCCTTTCAAATGAAAAATAATTTTTTAATATCATTACATTTAAATTTTTATACCTTTTATATTTTTCAATATTACAGGGAAGATTTGTAAATTAAAATTTTTAATCCTATTGTTTTATATAAAATAATAGAAAATAATGTGACTTAATTTATTCCATATATAAAATATCTTATAAACTGCATAACATTTATGTTTTTCATTGTTAATGTAATTATTTTAGTAAATAAAATTAAACTTATTATATTACTTGCATAAAATAAAAATACTATAAGTAATAAATAATGAGATGAAATTAATCGTTAATGTATATAAAATTTTAAATAATTTTAAAGTAATATTAATATGCATTTTAATTTGGTTACTTTAATATATGTTTTATGAAAAATAATAATTAAAAAATGGATATTTTAAATATGTAGAAAATTTTAAAACAATTCATTATAATTTACTTAAAATAATAATTAAGGGTAAATACAAGAGATAAATTATTTTATATATATATATATATTCATCAATTCCTATATATGATATTAATATTTAATTTTATATTTTAAAATATATTTTATAAACTATTTTTTTAAATCTTAATTAATTAACTAAATTGTGTTATACTATATAAGAAAAAAAATCTGTTCATTTATATATTTGTATAAATATTACATTAATAGCATTAAATAATATATTAATATGTCTTTTGAATTTTAGTTTACTTATATATATATATATGTATATTTAACAAAATTTGTATATTATATTAATATAGATTTGAATTTTTATTTTTAGAAATATGTTTAGAATCTAATAAACTCATTTTTATAAAATCTTAATTAAATAAAAAAATTGTATCCTACTATATACGGAAGATATATTTATTTATATATTTGTATGGATATTTATATATTAATGTTTTTAAATGCTATTTTAATATTTCTTTTCAAGTCTAATTTACTTATAGAGTTTAATGGTGATTTCTAATTAAATGACTGTATAAAACTTTTTACACTAACAGTGCATGATCATTAAACTCTTTACTTATATATGTATATAGATTATAGATTACATACACACACACACACACACACACACACACACATACATATATATATGTATGTATGTACATACACACACACACACACACACACACACATATATATATATATATAGGTCACGATCCGTTGACACCAAGTGTTAAAGTTAGTTAAATTACACCTTTAATAACTTTTTGTAAAATGAAAATTTAATTGATCTAATCGTTGAATTTGATGTTTTTATTAATTAGATTAAGTATACAAAATTCCATACAATTCCAAAATTATTTAGTAATTCATCGCATCATTTTATTTTAACATACAATAAAAAATTAAAATATAAGTAAATGTTCAATGTTAGATGACATATCTAGAAAAGTCTAAATTATGTGAAATTTGATATACATGATCATGAAAATAATATCACATAATTTAATAATTGGATTAGTTAAATTTGCATTCTACAAAGAGTTATTAAAAGTATAGTTTGACTAACTTTGACACCTGGTATTAACAGATATACATAACTATGATTGTTTTATTAAATATATCGTATTTTAAAAAAAATTTTTGATCCTTTTTTTCTTTGTCAGAAACAGCCTTTTTCCTTATATAAAAAGATATTTTTTTTCTCCTCTAAAATAATGTTGTACTCAGACATGTAATGTAAACTTGGGTCGGGCCTATGCATTCAGACCCAACTAGAGCAAGTTTGACCAGGTTGATGTGTTTTGTTCGTGTAAAACACGATCCAACAACATTCATTTCCAACCAGAACAAGTTGCTCTGATGACACTTAACCATGGTCAAGAATTCCAGCTCAAATCACTAACCATGGTCACACGCCAAACCTAAGCCAACCCAACCCTTTCACTCTCCCTTTAATAATACATACATGTATGTGTCACCTGATTCCTATAAATAACCACTTTCATTCGTTCCTTCTTTCTCTCTTCCCTCTTCTTCCTCCTCCTTTCGTTCCCTCTTTTCACTTTCGCCCCATTTTCGAAGCGTGCCGTGAGGCTCTGCGACCCGAATTCCGAACCCGAATTCGGTTTCAATCTTAGAGAGAGAAACTCTGACCTAGCGCGCAGAATCTACGGCCACTTCTCGCTCTTAAATCGGTATAATAAGATTCGTCTCGTTTCGTTATTTTGTTTTCAAAATTTTTAGGTTAATTTTGCGCGTTACGTGCACCATTTCGTAATCGACCAGATCTGAGTGTGGAATCTTAGGGTATGCTCGTGCGTGAGCACTGTTTCCTTCACTTGCGGTTTGATTGAATCTAGGGCTTCGTTTTCGGAATTGGATTTGTGCTGCATGTAATTGTTTTCGCTGGATTTGTGTTTTCTGAATTGGATTTCGTCGTGTTCTTTATGCGTTGAAATTATATTTTTCAGCTTCAGAGTTTTCCCTTTGTTGGTTACTGTGTTTAGGATTTGTTTTGGTTCCTGGTGAAAATCCGTAGCTGTAGATTAGGGTTTGTTAACGTGCTCCGTGTGAACATTTGAGATTCGCTGGGATTGAATTTTAGGTTTGTTGATGAATGCTTGATTTGGTTGATAATGGATATTATGCTGAATGTAGGGTTGCTGTCAAGGGAAATATAATCGCTCTTATAGTTTCACTAAGTCATTATTATGTTTTAATTGCAAATTATTCCTTGCTATTTTTTTTTTAGTATATATATATATATATATATATATTAGGTAGGTTGTTGCTAACTTGTTATATGTTTATTCTGTGTTGTTAGAATTGTATTGCTGGTTTCCTTGCTATGGCTGCCACAGCAACTGCCTCTTCAGTGGGTCCGCGGTATGCACCACCAGACCCAACACTCCCTAAACCATGGCGGGGTCTTGTGGATGGCAAGACTGGGTATCTTTACTTTTGGAATCCCGAGACTAATGTCACCCAGTATGAGAGGCCCTCAAGCTCAGCCGCCCCACCAAAGTCTTCTTCAGTGCCTAGCTCTTCTGTCCAGGTTCAACAATCGTCTCAAGGGTTGCAACGTGGTCGAAGTCCTGATTTCAGTGATAGGTATGATAGAAATGGCAGCAGTGGGTCAAACGAAGCTGGATCACGGAACCATCAGGTTTTTATGCTTGACTTTATTTGTTGTATTTTTCATGATATATGGTAGCTGACATGACCTATGACACAATTTTTTGGTTTGTAGTTTAGCTGTATGTAATATTCTACCAACTGGTTGTGGTTTGGTAACAACGATTTTTGACCATCTTCTGAATTAATTTCAAATCACTGTTTATGATATCCATATTAGGATGGCTACAGGTAGGGGATGGGACAAATCTAGACTGTATCGAACTAAAACATTAAGTTCACAAAGCGTGTATTGAACAATTTAATTCTTCGTTTTTCCTTAAATGGATGCTACAGATGTTTGGGCATTACACATCTAAAGGAAATGAATGCATCATATTGGTAGAGGGAAAAGGAATGCAGTGTTTGAAAATCAACTGTATATTTCTCTTAATCATAGTTTGTTTTGGGGACTTATCTTAAATGTCTTTCATCTTGTAATAGAGTTCAAAAGGTGGAAGTTATAGTTCTCATAATGTTCCAAATGGAACAAATGTTGCTAGCAATGTCAATTCTTCTGTCAGAGGTCACGGGGCTTCGGATGCTGGAGCTGGACTATCTCCTGAGTCTTATCGACATCGGCATGAAATAACTGTGACAGTGAGTATATATATTATAATTTCATGGCAAATAATTATATTACATTACTCTGTCATTTTGATATGTACATTTACATCCTTTATTATTGTTGCTATAGACTTTACTTCGGTGACACAAGTTCTTTTATTAAATCTTTTTAGAATATGTTTGGAAAATTCCATATAATTGAATGCTATTCGCTGCTTTTGGGTTTTGCTCCAATTACAATTTAATTGAGGTTTTTCATATTTTTTCTAGGGAGACAATGTGCCTCCACCCCTTACATCATTTGGGTCTACTGGCTTTCCATCTGAGATTCTGAGAGAGGTATCAGCTTCTATTCCCTTTTCTTCTTTCCTTCTGTATCTTCAATAGTGGCAGTTAGGAGGATACCCAAGCTTCCATAGGTATCTGACCCAATTTTTCCTTGTGCAAGTCTCTGATTCCTGAAGCTCCAATTTCTAAGTTTCAGGCTCATAATTTTCCTGCCATCTTTACTTTTTTGTCGTAGGTGCGATATTTGCTCCTGGGGAGGAGCTAATGTCGTACGCTGTGGTGCCCTCTTTTGTGGGGCTATCATTTAGTTTGGACTTTGGAGCGCCCTTTATGGTGGACCAAGTTTTTGGAAGGGCTTTCCGAATCATCCAAGTTCGTGGCTGGGACTGCTGTTGGTCATGATTCAGTCTGCCACTTGGTCTGTACGGAAGAAGATGCCTCCTCATGCGCTACCTTGCATCAGCAAGCATTGGTGGCTTGCATATGAGGGATGATGCTTCTTCCGGCATTAACTCCTCTATAAGTCCCAAAGAAAACCAATATCCTGGATTTTCCTTTTTTTAGGTACAAAATGCTGGGTTCTCAGCCCCAACCCCAATTCAGGCACAGTCATGGCCCATTGCTCTTCAAGGTAGAGATATAGTTGCCATTGCTAAAACAGGCTCAGGGAAAACCTTGGGGTATGTAATTCCGGCATTTATTCACCTCAAGCGCTGTGGTAATAACTCCAAATTGGGCCCCACTGCATTGGTACTTTCACCAACAAGGGAGTTGGCAACACAGATACAAGATGAAGCTGTGAAGTTTGGGAAATCATCGAGAATTTCTTGTGCAGTAAGTAATTGTTCTCCTTTTTTCAAATTATTTTTTGTTGTGCTTGGATACCTTTGAAAATTATTGTTGCACTCCCAAATTTGAGAATGTGAACCAATATTGCTTGTAGTATAGTATCATTCTTCATTGGATTGCCTCTGCACTAATAGGTTCTTTATATGTTTGTTTTCCCTATTATGTTATGTCAACTTTCAATGTGTTATTTCTTTTTATATTGAGATATTTCATGTAAGCAAACATAAATAATAATTGTGGGCTTCATAATCTATGAAGCACAAACATTGACATGGGTACTGGACACAACATGAACATTTGGACATGACTAATGTCCAAAATATAGGACATTGGGACGCTGCATGTATGTGTGTGTACAGAGAGAGTCAAATGAAATGAAATATGAGCAACATTTCTACAAAAGAATATTAAGAGACTTTATTTTACAAAAAAATATTCAGACATTATTTTACAATGTAAGCACTTGGTCTTTACAAAAAATCCCAAAATAAGAAAATGAAATTGTATTTTTCTAGAAAGGTTTATTCAACTTCCTAAACCAACTAAGTTCTACCATTTTTTTTATGATAAAGAGCTTCACAAAAAAAAGTAGAGATATTATTTTTTAATACTTTATATTATATTTTACTTGTAAGTTGATTTTTCTAAAAGTTAAATGAATTATTTAAAATAATACTAGTGTTTAGTCTATCCATATGGAGGTGTCAGTTCAAGTATCTAAGTTGACCAAAACATGATTTTTTATTAGACACCTAATGAGAAGTGTCTAACACTTGTTGGATAGGTGTTTGTTGTCGGAAATGTGTCCGGCACTGCAACACTTCAAACTGGAGAGGTGCCCGTGGTTCATATTTCATAATCCTTGACCATGAGTTAAACTGAGCTAAAGAAAAACTACTTGTCTGGGTTTGCTACTATTTATTTATTCATTGTGTTTTTTTTTTTGCTAGTGTTTGTATGGAGGAGCACCAAAGGGTCCTCAACTGAGAGACATTGACCGTGGAGCAGATATTGTGGTGGCCACTCCTGGTCGCTTGAATGATATTCTTGAGATGAGAAGAATTAGTCTTCATCAGGTCTCTTACCTGGTGCTAGATGAGGCAGACAGGATGCTGGATATGGGTTTTGAACCTCAAATTAGGAAAATTGTGAATGAGGTGCCTAATCGCAGGCAAACTCTCATGTTTACTGCAACATGGCCAAAGGAGGTTAGGAAAATTGCAGCTGATCTGCTAGTCAAGCCTGTTCAGGTGAACATTGGCAATGTAGACGAGCTTGTTGCTAACAAGTCCATTACTCAGGTTTGATATCTGCTACTGCTATATTTGAGTGCAATGTTTTTTTTCCCCCTTGCATGTATCTTTGATAGCCCTTTTTTTCATTATGCTATTTTTCTTTTAGACAGTATATTGATGTCAGTTGATTGCTATAAACTGTATAATTAATGTGTTTTCCTGTTATTACATCAGCATATTGAAGTATTGTCACAAATGGACAAACAGAGACGGCTGGAACATATTTTGCGGTCACAGGATCAAGGATCAAAGATTATTATTTTTTGTTCTACCAAGAAAATGTGTGATCAACTTGCTCGTAATCTGACACGTCAGTTTGGAGCTGCTGCTATTCATGGGGATAAATCCCAGGCTGAGAGGGATCATGTGTTGAATCAGTTTCGTACTGGGAGGTCTCCTGTGCTAGTAGCCACAGATGTTGCTGCTCGGGGATTGGATATCAAAGACATTAGGTTGTTAACTATTTGTTTTATTATATATATTTGTTTATTCTGAGGTCTATGTGTTGGTTAATGAGAGAATTTATGTACTGTACCCACTGTAATGTAGTATGTTTTCCCATGATTCTGTTTACTGGGTGAACTTGTCTTGGAAAAGTGACCATCGTATTTGACAATGGCCATAAATATTTCGCAGGGTGGTTGTCAACTATGACTTCCCTACAGGAGTGGAAGATTATGTTCATAGGATTGGAAGGACTGGGAGAGCTGGAGCCACTGGGCTAGCTTACACTTTCTTTGGTGACCAGGATGCTAAATATGCTTCAGATCTCATCAAAGTTTTGGAAGGTGCAAACCAAAAGGTACCTCCAGAACTTCGTGATATGTCATCACGGGGTGGTGGTGGGATGAGCAGATCCAGACGATGGGGTTCTGGTGGACGAGGTGGACGGGGTGATTCTGGATATGGTGGAAGGAATAATGACTCAGGATATGGTGGAAGGGGTAATGATGCAGGATATGGTGGAAGAGGTAGCGATTCAAATTATGGAGGGAGGGGGACTGCTGCTTCTGGCAGAGGTGGAGGCCGTGGGTTTGACTATGACTCACAGAGGTTAGTTTTGTTTATTGTTAGAGATATTTTCTGTTTTTTATTGAAAAACAATGTCCTTTATTTACTTTACGAGAGGATTTGGTTTATGTAGAAGGATTCTTAATGCTGTTCTACATGTTTTGATGTAATGGTTACAAATGTGTTGTTTTGTGGCATAGGAATGACCGGGGTCGGAGTCCGGACAAGGGATCTAATTGGAGTGATCGCTACAAAAGCGTTAACCGTGATCGCAGTCGTAGTCCTGAAAGGGCTGTACTGCCTCAACATTCCCAAGGCAGCTTTCACAAGGCAATGATGGAACGTGGGGATAGTGATCGCAATAAGAGCTTTAACCGAGATCAAAGCCGCAGTCCTAGCCCTCATAAACAGGAGAGGGCTGCAGCAGTTCGAGAACGTTCCCCAGTTTACAGTTTTCATCGATCAATGATGGGACAAGGTCAATCATCCCCTTCATCTCAACGGCAGCGTGCACCCCATTACAGTGATGATTGTTTTAAAGAAGAGAAAAGTTCAAGACATGCACGCAGTCCGAACCGAAATTCACCCTCTTCCCTGGGTGGTGGTAGGTCTAATAATAGTCCTCCAAAAGAGTGGGGGGGATCTTTGGGTGATGGAAGATATGGTGGATCTCATTCATCCTTCAATGGAGAAGAGGAGGAAGGGATGATCCCTGATGAAGAAGGAATGATAGGTCAAGATGATCGCATATATCAAAGTGTGGATTAGGATTTTGGTTGTCCTGACCATTTCTTATAAGGTTTACATATATGCTAAAGTTGTTTTGGTCTACTTAAATTAGTGGAAGGGCATTGTTGCTTGAACACGGGCAAGTTAGGATCTGGTAGTGGGAATTCATGGCAAATGTATATTTTGAGGGGCTTTGTAGAAGCCTGGAAATAGATGAACCTATTGACGAATATTTTGTGGTTTTTTGTTATTTTGGTGCTACTCGAGTTCATATAGAGCCGGGTTCTTTGTTCCCACACAATCAAAACAGAAATTATTCAGCTACTATAAAATGTTGTATTCCTCCACTTTACCAAGTGGCAGCATATGTTATTGTTGAAAGAAAGCAATCTCGAGTGACATCTTGCCGTTTGCTTCTATAGCCTTCTGTCTTAATTTGTCAAGTCCGTTGCCTGTGTTTTTGTAATCTGTGAGGAACTAGTGTTGAAATTTTTATTAAGTGAATCTATTATTTTAATTGGGTAGAGAGTAGCATTTTTTATGTACCGTGCCCTTTTGGAAAAAAAAGAGAGTGGAGGTTGAATCATAATGATACCTAGAACTCACGCTAATTTAGGATATGTTTGGACTTTAGACAACGGATTTAGGCATTAGGACCATGTTGATTTATGGTTGGTCTTTATTTTGTTTGGGAGTCATCTAAGCAAGAGAAAAAGAAAATAGACTTGTTTGATTGTTTAGAGTTATCTAAAATAGAAGTGAAGAAAAGACCTTCCTTTCTTGGTTATTTCCAAAATTTTGGGTTTTGGGAAAAAAAGAATACAAACGTTTATATATTTTTAAGATACTTGGTAAGATCATAAATTTATATTCTTTGTAATTATTTTAATTTAATTATTTATTTACTTCTTTTTTGTGGATTTGATTTGGTTTCATGTTGCAGTGCTAATGACTTGCGTTCGGAGTGAAGCTACTGAAAGTAGTTTCTACATTTTTTGTTACTTGAATGTGAATTTTAGCTGGGATGCAGGTTATTAATGAGAATCCAAACACAAAATACCACATAAAATAAGGTTTTGGTCTTTCACATCTTTTCCTTACTATTTTTTTATCTTTATCTTTGATTTCTTTAGTTCACTTGGTATCTTTACTTCCAAAACACCATTTGGAAAGCACATCTTTTATAGTTGCCGGTGTACACTTATAAAATGAAAGTTAAAAAGGCATTCGGAATGCATATTGAGTGCGAGACAACTAGGGACAAAAATGGACCAGTTAAGTCAGACTTCACTTTAAATAACCATAGTCTATTTTTCAAACTTAAAACATATTAACCTTTTTATTTGACATAATTTTTTTAAAGGTTTGACGTAACCTTTTTAAAGATACGATATATAGTTTGTTCAGATTTACGTTTGCGGGTACTAAATGTCTGTTTAGCCAAACTATGTTGATAGAATTTTTTTTTGTTTGAACTCATTGGAATGTATGATAACTGACGTCCGAACACACATCTAACCTTAAAACATTATTTATTACTTTTTAATAAACTAATTTAAACTTTTATGTAAATCAATTAGTCTAAGCTTTCAAATAGGTTAATAAGTATATACTTTTAATACATTACTATCAAACCTTAATACAATATTAATAAAAATAAAAATATTATTACAATATTATTTATATTAATTTAAATATGTTAGCCTTTTAAGCTTGGGAGGCTTTGTGAATGATATAGACTTTGACTTGTTTAACTAAATAATCTTTTAAAAAGATTTTAATCTAATTTATTTAATAAATTGACCAATACTAGCTCAAACCTGACGAGAATTGTGCCATAAGCTTTTGATAAGTTGTATGATTATGGATGTGTTTGGTTTCATGTTCAAATGGATCCAACTTGAGTCTAAGATTAGTCAAATTTGATTTTTCATCGACTATGATGTTTGGCAACATGTTGCAAACTTGATTTGGGTGATTTAGACTCAAGTCAAATTGAAGCTACTCCAATAGCTTTTACATCTATAATAACGTGAGTCCATACATTTATTTCTCATATACCCCTTGAAAACTACACGACAACATGCACTTGTGTAGACAACTCAACATGCCCAACTAGGTTGCGCCAAAAATATGCTTTATAACCCTTTATATTCGTCATAACCCCTTGAATGACTGCTGAGATTAAAACCTAATTATAAACACCTCTTATGAGACCACTAATGCTATTACTGTTGCCACCACCATCTCCACCACCATCGCCATTACCACCACTCGGGATTAGATTTGCCTTAAAAAGATAGCATCTTTATTTTTATGCCTTTTAAACTACCATTCCCCTAATTCTTCACTACTCTATCCTGTCCAAACCTCCTACGACTACTAGTTGAATCTTCTTTTTCATCAAACTCATTCCCATCACCTTTATTGTAGTTGTTAGCCTTTTCTTTAACATGAACTTTTCCCTCCAACACATGTGGAATATGTCGTGGTTGTTGCTTGAGCATTTTCTATCTCGTCAATTCTACCATGGAGTTGTTCTATTTAATCGTCATCATAGTAAATGCCAAATTTCTCCCATCATCACCTCTATGAGGAGCTTGAGGTGCTTTATTTCAGGAATAATGTCCACAATGCTCTTGAAATTGTTGTCATATTTCCTACAAAACAAAGTAAGTAACAATATGCAATAGGACCTCACCACATATTAAGTGTTTCACCCAACTAAATTGATTTACACAATTTTGCTCGTGTAGCACTGCTTCCTCAATCTGCTCGTACTCTTGTTCAGCAAGCTTTTCTTCTTTTTCCTTCCTTTTCTTCTTAACCCTTTTTGATTTAGCTTTGGCTTTCCTGAGCTGCTTTTCCTCTTGTGCTTGAGTTTTAGGTTCAGGAATCTTTTTGGATTTTGAGGGCTTTTTGGAAACTTTGGTAGGGGCAGCGGGTTTAGTGGTAGTAGCTGGTGGAGGTGGCTGTGCGGATGGAGGTTCAGGGATGGTTGTGCTTGTGGTTGTAAGTAGAGTGTTAATGGGAAGGTCATCGTTTGAGTTAGGTTAGGGGGTTGGTTTGGATCTCAGATGAATAGTTAGGGGTTTTTGTTTTTTATGAGGGGACGACAGTTGTGGTTATGGTTTAGGGTCTTGTTGAGATGGTCTTTTGATGGATAGTTTATGTTTGTGTGGTTTGGTCTGTTTGGGTTGTGGTTGAGATGGTTGAGGTTTCGTCTGTAGTGGAGGTTGAGTAGATGTAGAACTAGTAGAAGGATCAGTCGACGATCCAACCTAGAAAGCAATTCCAACCACTTCTTCAGGAGGTTCTTCCTTGATTAGAGCCAACTCAGGATGTTTGGCTATATATCCAGTAAACATATGAACTATCCTCATCTCCCTGATTATGGACACGTGAATCTTAGAACCTTGTTTCTTCTTCTACCATCTAGACTCATTAACGCCTGCCAATCTAATGATCTCAGTAAAAAGCATGGTGTAGGGAATGGGATACCTCTGTTTGCCTTTGGAGCTTTCCTTTGACTTGGTGAGGCAAGATCGCCAGTTGTCCAAGACAAGAGCAGGCAAGTTGACCTTCTAACCCGTCAATATTTTGTAAATGCAGAATCTGTCCTTGGAGGATACATTATCCTTTGAGCCTTTTCTTGGCAGGATAATATGTAGAAGGACGTTATGGATGAGTTTGCATTCTAGTTTCATGTTTGAAGAGTACAGAAACCTCTTCAGAATGTCCTTGTTGTCAGTCTGGGGTATGGGGTTTCCATATAATGCTAGGTCGACTATTTCTAGGGTGATAACTTTCTCTCAGTTTTTTGTGGACAAGTCACCTTTTTCCTTGCAGCGTGATGCTGTTGCAAAAGTGTTTGTTGAGATGATGATGGCTTGGTTGTCAACGGTTCCAGTGATGGTTCCATTCACCTCTGATGCAGAAGCCCAAAAGTAGGCATATGGGGTGTGATACCAGGTAGTTCGTTTTTGAACGAATGATTCCTATCCAACGTTCTCAATGTACATTCGTAGAGGGAATCCTTCTTCTTCAAGTTTCTTGAGATCAACCCATTTTCCAGCAACAAAGTCACCTTCTGGGAATCTCTCCATAGGGGCAAGCTGTTTTTAAGTGGCCATGAGTGTAGGTTTGAAAGGTTGAGATTTTTGGGAGTAAAAGCGAGAGAGAGGGTTTAAGTGCAGAGAGTATGAAGGGTTTTCAGAGAGTGTAAAGAAAAAGAAAGAGTGGCTTTTTCGAATATATATGAAGTTTGAAAGTACTAAAAGGACGTGCATTTATGATGACTTGATGTGGCAGGAAGGACGACGCACATATCTTGGGAGGTTATTGATGAGTAATCATGAGGGGAAAGATTACGAATAAATAAAAACTTTACATATTTAGAGAAGCATGTGTTAGTAAGACAGAGTGTAATAAAGTGTAAGACGATGTAAAGTAAGACGAAAATTAAAATAATTGATAGGACGATGCATGTAAGATGTTTTACTCATGCAAAACTTTCAAGTGCAAGTTTTCTAAAATTAAGTTAAAATGCTCTTTAGGTAAAGCTTTTTTAAAGATGTCAGCCCATTAATGGTCTGTATCAATAAATTTAATATTAAAAACACCTTTTTGAATATAATCACGAATAAAATGATGTCTTATTTCTATATGTTTTGCTTTAGAATGTTGAATAGGGTTTTTAGATAGATTGATTACACTAATATTGTCACATAACACTGGAATGTTATGCTCAAAGCTAGAGTAATCTTCAAGTTGATATTTTACCCATAAGAGCTGTGAGCAGCAACTAGCAGCTGATACATATTCTTCCTCAGTAGTAGAAAGTGTATTTGAGTTCTGCTTCTTGTTGGTTCAGGATATAAGACATGGTTTGATGAAGTGACATCCACCACTTGTGCTTTTTCTTTCAATTCTGTCACCAGCATAGTCTGCATCACAGTATCCCACTGACCTGAAATCTCTATTTTTCTCATAGAATAAGCTTAGGTTAGAGGTACCAACAAGATATCTAAAAATCCTTTTAACATCTTTCAAGTGAGACTCTCTAGGGTTAGATTGAAATCTGGCACATAAGCAGACGCTATGCATGATATCTGGTCTACCGGCAGTTAAATAGATAAGTGAGTCAATCATACATTTGTAGATAATCTGGTCTATTGGTTTACCAGATTCGTCCTTTGTTATGATAACAGACGGATGCATTAGTGTGCTCATAGGTTTTGATTCATTCATCTTATACTTTTTGAGTAGTTCTTTGGTGTATTTTTGTTGATGAATGTATATACCTTTCTTCTCTTGTTTAACTTGCAGGTTACGAAAGAATTTTAATTCTCCAATCATGCTCATTTCAAATTCTCTTTGTATCAAATCTGAGAAATCCTTACATAGAGTTTCATTAGTAGCTCCAAAAATTATGTCATCTACATAAATTTGAACTATTATGAAATCTTGGTTAGATTCCTTTGTAAAGAAAGTTGTGTCTACTTTTCCTCTCATAAAGCCATTTGTAATGAGAAAACTGCTCAGTCTGTCATACCAAGCACGAGGTGCTTGTTTAAGACAATACAAAGTCTTTTTGAGTTTAACCACATGGTTTGGGAGGATTGGATCCTCAAAACTAGGAGGTTGTCTAACATAGACTTCTTATTCAATAAAACCGTTTAAAAAGGTACTTTTAACATCCATTTGAAAAAGCTTAATGTTTTGTGAGCGGCAAAGCCAAGTGTAATTCTAATAACTTCTAATCTAGCAACAAGAGCAAAAGTTACAGTGAAATCAATACATTCTTGTTGATTGTAACCTTATGCTACTACCTTGCTTTGTTTCTTATTACCTTTCCACTTTCATCAAGTTTATTGTGAAATACCCATCTTGTTCCAATGATGCTTTTATGTTCAGGTTTAGGAACAAGGATCCACACATCATTTCTTGAAAATTGATGTAGTTCTTCTTGCATAGCTATCACCCAGTCATCGTCTGTTAGTGCTTCTTCAATAGTCTTTCTGAAACTAGGGCGCAAGATGCTTGATTCTTAAATGATGACCTTGTATTGACTCTTTCAGTCTGTTCTCCAATAATCTGATCTTGTGGATGATAGGTAATGAACTTCCAGTCCTTGTGAGATTATTTTGTCTGATTATTAGTCTACCGTTGTTGAGGAATATCTTCTGATTTCTTTACTTCGTCTGTTCTTATTGGATCAGACGATCCTATCCGTAAGTCTGCAGGAACATCTTCCAAATCTTATAGTCTCCTATCAGGGGTTAGTGTATCATTGAATTAAATATGAATGGATTCTTCTACAACAGAAGTTCTAGAGTTAAATACTCTAAATGCTTTTGATGTATCAAAATATCCTAAAAAAAAAAAAACCTTTATCAACCTTAGAGTCAAATTTTCCCAATTGATTTCTAGTGTTGAGAATGTAACATTCACATCCAAAAGGATGAAAGTATGAAATGTTGGGTCTTCTACCTCTCCACAGTTCATAAGGAGTCTTATTAATTAATGGTCTGATTAATATTCTGTTTTGAACATAGCACACTACATTTACAACTTCTACCCAGAAGTACTTATGAATTGAATTTTCACAAAGCATGGTTCTAGCCATCTCTTGTAGAGTTCTATTTTTCCTTCCAACTACCCCATTTTGTTGAGGTGTTCTCGATGAGGAGAAGTTGTGGAAAATTTCATTCTTTTCACAAGAGAATTTGAACTCAGTGTTATCAAATTCAGTTCTATGGTCACTTCTAATTGCAGTGATACAAAAAGATTTTTCATTTTGAACATGTTTATAGAATATTTCAAACACATTGAAGGACTCGTGTTTGTGAGTTAGGAAGCAAACCCACGTATATCTAGAATAGTCATCAATAATAACAAAATCATACTTTTTCCTGCGAAGACTAAGAGTTTTTGTAGGTCCAAACAAATCCATATGCAACAGTTCTAATGGTTTAAAAGTGGAAACAACATCTTTGGATTTAAAAGAGGTTTTAATTTGTTTCCCTTTTTGACATGCTTCACAAAGAAGATGAGTTTTCCAAGAAATCTCAGGCAATCCTTTCACTAAACTCTTTTTATATAGTTTTGAAATATGTTTCAGATTGATGTGCCCAAGCTTTTTATGCCAAATCCATTTTTCATCTTCTTTGGTCATTAAGCAAGTAACATTTTGTTTGTTTAGATCCTCAAGCTTAATCTTGTACAGATTGTTATGTCTTTTGGCAGTAAAAAGAATAGATTCATCATTTCTTTTGACTATACATGATTCCTTGTTAAAGGACACAACAAACCCATTGTCACAAAATTGGCTTATGCTAAGCAAGTTATAATTTAGTCCCTTAACACATAAAACATTATCTATAGATGGAAGAGGAGACTTACTGACTTTACCTATACCAATGATATTTCCTTTTCCGTTTCCTCCAAAAGAGACTGTTCCTTCAAATGGTTGGAGGTCTAGGAACATAGACCTTTCTCTCGTCATGTGACGTGAGCATCCACTATCCAGGTACCAGAATGAATCCCTCCTTTTTCCTATTAAGGATATCTGTAATATAAATTATTTAAGATTTTGGCACCCAAATACTTTTGGGTCATTTTGAGTTAGGTCTTATTTGACATTTGCTTTCTTTTGTGTTGAGACCTTTGAAATGAGTGTCTAGATTTTCCACAAAAGTTACAGAAGGTTGAATAAGATTTAGAAGATGATGGTTTAGAATCTTTATCTTTTACAAAGCCTATGCCAGATTTGTCAGATGGAGGTCTTCTATGTTTTAAGATTAATTGAAGTTTTTAAGATCCATCTACAAATTTAACCAGATCATGTTTCAGACTAATGACCTCTTTCTTCAGTTTGTTGACTTTAGAGAAAAGCATTGTCTTTTCAGGATTTGAGGCTTGACTCTTATGCATTCTTTTTAGATCTTTCTTGAGTATTTTGTTTTCTAAAATAGCTTCTTGATACTTTTCTTTATATTTCTTATACTCAAGAGCAATCATGTGAGCATTGGCAAGAAGAGTGTCATATGATATATCTTCTTGGTCATCAGACTCAGATTCACAACTATTAGACTCATGCAGAAAATTTTCAGAGATAGACTTTACCTCAAATGTTATTTTCTTAGTATCTGCCATGAGACAAATATTAGCCTTTTCATCGTCTGAACTACTACTATTGCTGTCTAGATATTCCCAAGTGGCTAGAAGATTCTTCTTTCTGTTCCTCTTCTTGGAATTCCATCCTCTTTTCAATTTGGGACATTCAGCCTTTATATGTCCAGGCTTTTTGCACTCAAAACAGATAATTTTGTTGTTTTCTTCTTGAGGAAGCTTTCTGTATCTAGTGTCCTTCTTTCTAGAAGATTGCTTAAATCTTGCTTTCTTTTTGAGCATTTTCTTGAATTTTTTGGTTATGAGAGAGATCTCATCGTCTGTAGAGTAGCTGGAGCTTTTGCCTGAGCTTTCAGATTAATCAGACTGAACCTTTAAGGCTTTGTTCCTAGCTTTCGTCTTAGTCTTTTCATCTACTCTTTGACTCGATTCTCCATTCTTTAGAGCAATAGAGTCATTATTTTTGATTTTATATCTTTTAAAGAGACGAACTTCATGGACTCTTAGAGCTCCCAACAACTCATTCAAAGTTAAAGTCTTCATGTCCCTTGTTTCAGCTATAGCTGTAGCCTTGGGTTCCCACACTTTTGGAAGACTATCCAAGATTTTGAGATTGTTTTGAGCTTTGGAAAACTTAACACCTAGACTTTGGAGACCATTGAGAATTATTTGAAATCTTCCAAACATCTCGTCAATAGTTTTTGTTTCCTTCATGGTGAACATCTCATAGTATCTTTCAAGAGTTGCTGTTCTTTTGAGACGAACATCTTCTATACCTTCATGTGTTATGCGTATAGCATCCCACATTTCTTTTGCTATTTTGCAGCTGCAAATTTTGTTATATTCAGTTTTGGATAAGGCACAGGTTATAATATACCTTACCTTTGCATTTTACTGTAGCATATTGAAGTCATCTTGATTGTATTCATTTTTTGGCTTTGTTACAACAAGATCTTTATGCGTTATGATTCTCCAGATGCTATAATGAGTGGACTTGATGTACATCTCCATTTTGTCTCTCCAATATGCATAATCTTCTCCATTAAAGGCTAGAGGCCTTTACAATGAGGCTCTTCTAGGAATGAATTGTCTTTCAAGGTTTGCCATGCAGATCTTTTCCTCTAACACTTGTTAAGGTGCTCAACCCTTAAAGGCTGAGCTCTGATACCAAATTGTAAATCACAAAGATAACACAAGAAAGGGGGGGGGGGTTGAATTGTGTTATAGCAAATTTTCGCAAAACCTTTTCAAAGACATATCGTCTGAAGGATTAATCAAAAGATTTTTAAAACTTTATTTAGAGAAAGATGAATGCTTGAAGAAAAATAGAAAAGCACACAAGAATTATACTGGTTTGTCTCACCCCAAAAACTAAGTCCAGTTCTTGGAAATAATCAAGTCCCATTAACTTAAAACAAGTTACAACTATTCTTTCAACCAAGCCTCTTCAGGTTCAACCCAAGTAGTCTTTAACTTACCTCTCCAAGCAAAAACTCAAGTATTCTTTGAATCGAAGCCTCTTTAGGCTTCTATCGATTTCTTAAAGAAAAAGGTTGAATGAGAGTTATCTCACTTAGTTTAACGTCCTAACAGATGAATATACAATGAAATACAAATAAAACTTTTAACAAGCAGTAGTTAGAGATTTTCAATTAGCCAGCTAACTAACTTTGAGACTGAGGTCTCTTCTTCTATTTATAGGCTTCTCTAGAAAAGTATCCATTGTGAGTGCTTGCAGGAGACAACCTTCGTCTGTTGAAAAGAGTCATTGAAGCATTAAATGTAACATTTAATACCTTTCACCAACTTGTCACTTTGATAAGATAAAGCGGTCTGCTTATCTTTACCATTCTCATACTCAATCTTGTAGTAGTGGACGTATTTGCTTTTCCGTTTTGAGATCCGCACGCACATTCCTTCTTTTACGTGTAAAGTGAACTTTCCTCGAGAGTAGGTGTGTAGACTTCATTTATTTTGAGGTTGTTTATGCTTTTACAACTAACTAGTGTGCAGATTATTAGAACATCGTTTGAAAGTCGTTAGTTACTGAATCTTTTAACAGAAAGATAAAGACGGTATAAGCTAAAGTGATCAGACGATAGTGAATATGCAGATTACGAGTGACCAGACGATTGCTTGAAAAACTCTTTTTAACTATTTGTTACTATCAAAACATTTAAGAGTTATAAATTCATCCTTTGTCTTAACAGTCTCACATTGGATGATCTACAGCTATGCATCTTTCCCTTCCTTTATATAAAGAGGTGTCTACCAAACAATGGGACCAAGGAAGAAAATCCATTAATCACGACTTAATGCAAAGCATGGAGCCTATAAAAGTTTAATTTTTATTAAAGGCATGTGGTGGATTGTTTTATGTATAGTGCCCACCACAAATTGTTGTCTTGAGGTAAATTTGTCTATCTTATCTTTTTTTTTTTTCCTATGCTTTACTACCCTTTTTTATCATTGTTATTGTTGTTAAATTTTATTCTTTGTATGCCCTTTTCAAATTAGGAATATTTTATTTTTAATTAAATTTTTAGAAAAAAGATTAATTGGATGTGACATATTCTTAATCCTAAGGTTTTGAGGCACATGTTATGACAACTTGATATCTTTAATTCTTTCTAAAATTAAAAATGTTAAATTAAAATTAAATTGTTACAAAAATAATAAACATTATTGTTATTATTACTTTTTATCTTTGTTTTTGATTGTTATTTTTATTTATTTTATTTTTATCAGGAATATTCTTTTTTTTTAAATAACTTAAATAGAAAAAAATGATTAATTGGATGTGACATCTTCTTAATTCCGAGATGTTAAGGCACAATTTGTGATAGCTCGGTGTCTTAAGACTCCCTTACAAGGTAAAACAAAATAAAAATAAAAATTTTAAACTAAAATTAATTTGCTTCAATGAATTAACTTGGGTGTATATCTTTGTTAATTCTATTTTTAGGACGTATGAGCTGTGACAATTCAAAAATCCTAAAATTTAATAAACGAAATTAAAAAATAACAACACACAAACATTTTCTACAAAAGATTTACGGGAGTCTGATTCTGTAGTATACTAAGAGATATGTAGGAGCACGGAACCATTCTTGTCGATCTCAAAAATAATAAAATTTAATCATAATAAAACTAAATTTTGTAATAAATAAAATTCTTTTTCGTCGTATTTATTTTTAGGTGAGATAAATATTTTAAAAGATATTAATAATTTGCTTAATTAATTAGAGGTAATCATTTTAGGATGGACGTTGTGGGGTGCTAACACTTTCCTTACACATAATTGACAACTTAGAATATGGTTTCAAAGGCCATTTTTTAAGGGTTTTTTCAATGTTTTTCCTTAATAAATATTGGTGGTGACTCCTTATTTATAAACATATTTGATGCTGTCCTGCCGCAACTCCAATTGCGACAATGACAAGAAGTGTGTTTACAAAAATTTGTTAGAAAATACATTATTAAGATTTCTCATAGATTCATCATTATACATTGCAAAACAACTATTTATTTTTAATTAAAGTAACTTAAGTTCTATATTTAATAAGTTCTTCTATAGTTTTTTATATATCAACCAATTCAACACCAATTTTTTATATGATGAAATATTAAAACTAAAAGAGACTGATTTTTCTTATAAATGAAACAATAATATTTTAAAAAAATATATGCGCATGTGTATACACACATAAATATATACAAAGAAAACTTTAAATTTTTAATCTCATTAATGTTTCTAAATTAAATAGGATTATCTCCTATACAATATTATTATACTCTACACTAAACATTAATACTTTATGTGGTAGTACCAAAAGCCTCTATAATATAATAAGAGTTTAACGGTCTTGCACTGTCAGTATAAAACGTTTTATACTGTTATTCAATCAAAAATCACCATTAATATGACTTTTAAAGTATTTATTATAAAAGTCAACAAACTTACAATAAATAGTGGTTTGTGATTGAATAACAGTGTAAAACTACTTTACACTGTTAGTGCATGACCATTAAACTCATATAATATGATAATTATTTATCCGTTTTCTTTGCTATGTTTAATTTGCTACAAGATAAAATATGTATAAAGCACATGTTGCGCCTGCATGCATATAATTAAATTTTCAAGGAAATTTGCAACATAATATTAGAATAAATAGTTGTCTGTACCAAAAAAGAATGAATAGTTTTGTATTTTTCAAAAGTTTGAGTTCGAAATGGAATTAATAAATTCTTTTTAAATTTTACCTAAACTGCATTAAAAGCTCAAATTAACTATTCATAAAACCATACAAATAATGAGATTGTTATTTTCAGCTTCATTTTAGTTGCTTCTTCCACTTTAGTAAATTCATGCATTTCCTTCAAATTGAGTTGGGGCGATGGCAGCACATTTTTTTTTTTTGCTCTATAATTAAGTATCTTCATAAGTACAATTGTGAGTTTAATACTTAGATTGAGGGTAATAATTAGGTAATATCTTGTCCAAAATGATGACTCTAGAATTTAGCTCTGATTTTATAGGTAAGATTTGCTTGGATTAATTATGGTCCAATTCTATTAGGACCAATAATTATTGGGTTCCGGCAAATTTAACCTAATCTAATGGTATACATAATATATATTATAATAAATAAATTATTTGTATGCATGCCTTATACTTAGTGTTGATGTAATTCTTTTCCTTTTTTAAGGTTAGATTGAATTTTGACTAATTTGAGTTGGAAAGATTTATTTTCGTAGAATTTTTTTTAATATTTTTTTTATTTGCAAAACAGAAATATAAGATTAATTTTGTCCAAATAAAATTAGAGTAAATTACACTCCTCTTTTGAAAGATGTGAGTATTATACTACCCATTTTCTTCTGTTGAAATATACATTTTAGTTTATTTAATTTAACACCGTTAAAGTAGATTACTCTCTCCTCTCTTGAGAGATGCAAATACTTCATTGTCTTTCTATCTTATGTTAAAATATAGAATAAATTACATATTTTTTCCATAAGAGATGTGAGTATTGTCTTGCTCCTTTCCTCTTATATTAAAATATATACTTTACTCCATTTAGTTTAATACGGTTAAAAAATATTCTTAAAAGACTCTAAAACATATACTAAAATATATAAGTATTAAATTTTTTAACAATTACATTTTATTTAATAATAGTTTTTTAATATATATAAATTCATTTAGAAAGTTATACGTTTAATATACATATATTATCATTAAATTTATTAAATTAAATAAATATATTATATTTAATAAATATAATAAGTAATACTATATTAAAAAATATAAGTTTATTTATATATTTATATAAATACCACATTAATAGCATTAATTAAATACTACCTCAATACTTGTGTTTAATTCTATTTTGCTTATATATATATATATATATATAATTTTATTTTTATATAATTTGTTTACTTTAAAATATGTTTAATGAAAATAATAATTAAAAAATAAATATTTTTTAAATATATGATTAAATTTAGAATAATTGATAATAATTTATTTAAAATAATAATTAAAGACATATATTAAGAGATAAATTTTTATGTATTTATCAATATATATATATATATATTATAGAGTAAGGTGTAATATATGTTTCTATTAGGGAAGAAAAGTGTGTATTTTAACAAAAGGAGAGAGAGCGGTGTAACACTTGCATTTTTCAGGAAATGATAGTGTAAAGGATATTTTAATATTAATCTTTTTAATGAAAGTTAAAGAAAAATTAAAAAAATACAGAGTAAAATATATCATATACTTGAATTTGTTAGGGAAGAAGAGTGTAAATTTTAATATAAGAGAAGGACAATATATTTGCATTCTCAAAAGAGGGGATTTGGTAATTTACTCATAAAATTATTCTTGTTTCCTTTTAGACCAATAGATATTAGTTGATATTAATATCTCCTTCCATGAGCAATTAGCTTCTCTTTTAAGTTTTTTTTGTAAATATATAAATTCACCTCTTTAAAATGCAATAATGGTAGTAAAGAAGAAGAAGTTAAATATTAATATAATATAAAATTTAAAATGCAGTAAAATCACCTCATTAATTTTATGCATTTAATATAATATTAAAATAATAATGAAATTTAATTTAAACTAATTCAAAATTGCATAATAAATTTAAATATATGTAACTAAAAGTAATTTAAAATAAATTCCAATGAATAAAATGTGGCACTTGTTAGCGTCCACACAAAGGTATAAAAATTAGCAATCTTCATATATCTAACATAGAATAATGTTATTTGCAATTGATATTCTTGATGACATCGTTCATTGATAGTTGTGTTAGTGGAGATGTACATGTTAAAATACTCTAATACTTAAGCCAACAAAGAGATTGCAAGTGTGGGAGAATAAGAGAAACTTAAAATGTGACCATCCTACCTGGGAAGTTTCCTCTCCCTTAGAATGGAGTCCTTGAATGACAAGGAGGTTAAGATCTTATCCTTTAAGAGTGGTCAAATTCCAATAGTTAAGATATTTAGAGATTTTTTTAGTGAATTAAAGTCTACAGTAAAAATAATAATAAATAAAGTTATATTTCCTTTTTTATTAAAATAAAACAGCATTATTTTCTTTCTTCATTGAAATCATATTCTCAAATAAAATGTAAAACATAATAACTTGCATAAGTGCGGTGGTTAACAATTTATGTGTCTATATATTTTATTATTTTATATTAAATGCCTCTTCACTTTTAAAACTTCAACATTTATTTCATTACTTAATTTTAATATATAAAGACTTCACAATGAATATTTTATTAAATGTAAAGGGGAGACATTAAATAGGTTAAGGAATGGTGAAATTTGAAGGGGTCAGTTACATGCTGATCTTTATTTCCTTGACACTGCACAGGACATGAGTCACTCATGGCTTCAACCCAGCCCTTAGTTTCAATTTTTCATACATGATGCCAAAAGAGACAAAAAATATGGTTACAGACTTGACTCAGGATTGACTTATTTGCCCCCTTCTTTTAAACACAAAACCCGGAATTGATTATGATGCCACTCAAGGTTCTTTTGTTGGCATATACCTGGTTAGGTGCATTGTTACGAAAAGCAAGTCCCTACCATCATGAAACTTTGTATCTCTCTTACCATATACGGTTTGGTGCTTAGAATGTGATGCTTTTTCTCAATTTAAAGGATCAAAAGCAAATAAAGTAGGAAAAAAGAATGCCGAATAGGGTAGAGTTCGATCTGGAAAAGGGAAATTCTAGCTTAGATATGCTTGATGTTAGCCAACTATATGTTAATTCTCGAGCCATTTCTTTTTAACATGCATAAACAATATATGATAAAAAAAAATTGCATAGATTTCATGCTATATAGCCTTCTGAATGTGAGTGTATTTAATTTAATCTTTCAGCAAAACATTTCCTTACCAAAACTGGTTAGACATGGCTGTAAGTTGATCAATTTCCATATAGTCTACTGAATGTGAGTGTATTTAATCAATTTCTTATTAACCAACAAAATTTGACATAATTAATTACTATGTAACTAAATTCTTTAAAAATATCCACGAAAATTTAATTTTTAACTATATATATAAAAAACTAACCCACTTTAATAATTTTTACACGTCAAACCTCAATTTCAGTTTCTCTAGTGCCAAAACCAGGCTATTTTTTCTTTCTTAATTTTCCTAAAATATTACAGGCATACCAGTTGAGATTTTGATAAAAATTGCGATCCGAAGTGCATTATTATCTGAGCCTTGTTAAACGTTTTGCACCACGTCTTCTACCTGTCCAAAATCCTTCCTCAAAAAAAGGATTTTATCATAACTCTTTTCTTTTTCTCCAAAAAGCTTTACTGCAGAATAGAGGGGGGAAAAGATTAGAAAAAGAAAAATAATTTGTAGATACAGCAACTCCATTTGACACTTAATAAGAGAAAGACATAGAAGAGAAAAAAATGTAGGTATGATAGTAAGTGATGTAAGAAGTAGAAATTATTAGATAGTTCTAATCAATCTCTACATTGACATATAATTGAGTTTTTCAATTTACGAAAAAAATAAAATTAATAATACTCAATTACATACCATGTAAAAATTGATTAAAACCAAAGTGATTCCAAGCTAGAAGAGAGAGATAAAATAAATATAAGTATTAATGAAGTGTTTATAAATCATTACTCCTAGCAAAAATAAAAGAAATGGGAAACAAAACCCCAATTTCTTGATTGTGCTAGCAAAGAGTAGAACCTCAACAGCCACACTAACTATGAATCAGAGCCATAGAATGCTTATGCATGAAGGGCTATTTTCCACGTTTTCCCCAACTCTGTTTCTTCCATTTCTAGGTCCCACCACAGCCTATAACCATAAGAACCCCTTATTCCCCACCTCACTGTCACATACAACAATCTCTCTCTCTTTTTCATAACTCAATTGTTGTGAGCTTTTCTACATGGAGTTTGATCCAAACAGCTTCCAAGGGCCACAACAACTCCCATACCTTTCAAGCCTTTTCCCTGCAAACCACTGCTTGAAGCCACAGACTCAAACTACGTTTCCCTCACAAGGCTCCATTATTATTCCACCATCACCACCACCCATCTTGTATCATCCCAACACTTTCCACCATTTTCAAGACCACATCATGAATGTGCCTACCCACAACCCTGCCTTTGTGATGGAGGGTCCTTCCTCCCACATCACCACCCCCTTATATGGGATACCAACCCCCTCTTTGGGTGATGGGGGAGCCTTTGTTAACGTTCACCGTCACCACCCTGTGACGTTAGCACCAAACCACAACAAAATAATGGATGGTTTGCATGGCCACCACAAAGGCAAAGTCATATGGGATTTCTCACAAAAAACCATGGTTCGTCCATGTGAAGCTTCTTCCTCCAAGTCACCTCTTTCTCTCTCTAATGAGTATGGACTAGTCATGAGTGAGTATCATTGGGACATTGATCAGAGGATGCAGCAGCTAAAGAAGGTAAAGATGGAAAAGGATACCCACATTGCTAATTATAACATAATCAAAGGGCAGTGGACTTTGGAAGAAGACAGGTATATATATGTGGCACTCACTTATGCACAGAATTTTCTGTTCTCTTTCTTTCTCTGTCTTTTTATTTGGTTTCTCTTTTTTAAAAAAAGAAAAAAAAAATCAATTCTGTTGTGTCATTAAAATTTATTCGAGTGTTTGACACTGATTCCGATAGGATCGTTTTTGAAAAAGGATGTCTGAGACAAAAAAAAATAAAAATAGAAAAATCTATGTGATTTGCTATATTTTTATTGAGAAGGCTTATAAAACAATATTTTTATTGTGAAGATTTCCTTCGATTCATTTCATTTTATGATTTTTTTAATGCTAAAAAAATTGTGAATATTTAATTAGTTTGAGTTTATGGTTTTTGTAGTGCTCTTGTGGAATTGGTGAACCAATTTGGGCTGAAGAAATGGTCGCAAATTGCAAAGTTACTGTATGGCAGGATTGGGAAGCAATGTCGGGAAAGATGGCACAACCATCTCCAGCCAAACATTAGGGTTTCTCCCCTTTCCATTCTTATTTCTTAGACATACATACTAACATTTTTTTTTTTGAGTCAATCAAAGTGGTAATGAACATAAACATTAAAAAAATAAAAAATAAATGCAATTAAATTTGTCTATATGTAATTTTATGACAAAAACTATTTTTTAAGAAAATTCATAAAAAATATTATTATTTTTTACATGTGCATTTACACATATGGTAATATGATCGTATAACACTTTTATAACATTTCAATTTATTTTTAACAAATTCTTCGAAACTGACATTTAAGTCTATTTCTAACATTCTTCCTAACAAAGAATATGTTTGTTTAATATTTGTCTCTTTCTCTCGCAATGTTATTCATGCTAGAGATGAAGGTAATGGAGTTAGGTGAATATTGAATAGTTTCATTTGCTTTCCAAAAAAGAAGATGAATTTTGAATAGTATTTTTTTATTCAAATGATCATATGTTGTCAATAAAAAATTATTTAATCACAATACTAAAGAAAAGTCTTGTAATTATTTTGTTTGATGTGAAAAATGATATTAAGCTACTTTTTATTATATATAGTTGTAATTTATTTATGTGTGTGTGTGTGTGTGTGTGTGTGTATATATATATGCATATTTTTATATATTTATATACAATATAACGTAATTATATATTTTTGTGTAAAATGAAACGCATAGACATGCAATTAATTAATTCTATTTAAACAGGATTGTTTAGCAATAAATTTTTTAGAAGATTTATGATAGACATTTATTTCTTTTTGACATTTGATTGTTTGTGAGCTAATATGACGTAATATTTTTTATGAATATTATTATTATGCATGGTTTGAAATACGTAAATTTAAATAAGTCATTTTTTAAATATTTTTTATTGTTTGTTATAATTAAATATTTTTTTTTTAAATTTTAATTTATTTTGTAATATGATGTTTCTAACTTGATATCTACTCCTATATTTCAATAACAAAGTTAAATATTTTAATAATGACTAGTGAAAAATTATTTTTAAAAAATAGTTTTTATAATTTCTTTATGATATTTTTTTGTAAAAAAAATATTTAAATATTTCATTTTTTTCTGACACATCCTCTTAACCGAAACACATGACTTTATAAGTTTAGTTAGCTTTTGTTGGTTCGATGTTTCGTTTCTTTTTAGTTTGACCTTTGAATTGAAGGGCATGGATTTACATGTTCGGTCAGTTCTTTCGGCTTTTGAAACACATGAACTGACATTTTCCGTTTCTTTATCTTCATTAATTTTTCATTTAATTTGTTTTATTTATTATTTATATATGTTACAATTTGATATCTAAGCTTATATATATTTGGATAAATTAAAACTTTTATAATTTGTTCTAATATGTGTGTGCACACATCTATGAATTTTCCATTCATTAGTTTAGTGGTTGCAGCAAAGCATGGTGGTCCAATTTTGATTCAATTGTCCTCTATGTAAATCAAGTATATATAAATGCATACATTTTTTGTCTATTAATCCTGCAGAAGGACTCATGGACCCTGGAGGAAGACATGATACTGATCAAAGCCCACCAAGAAGTTGGAAACAAATGGTCAGAGATTGCAAAGAGGTTGCCTGGTAGGACTGAGAACACCATCAAGAACCATTGGAACGCCGCGAAGCGGCGCCGGAACTGCAAAAGGCACAACAAGAACAAGGCCACCACTTATGAAGGATCACTGCTCCATGCCTACGTCAAAAGGGTCACTGCTACTGAAGAAGCTGCAAAAGTGCTCAAGAAATCCATAAGCAAGAAGAATAGTAAGAAGGTGGTGAGATGTAGTTGCGATGAGCTAGCTCTTTTGTTGGGCTATGATCAGTGCTCACATGATGTGTTCAATGGAAACAACGGAATGCAAGTCAATAATAATGCTCATGGTGGAAACATTATGCGATGAAGAGACAGGTGCAAAATACTGGTTATATATGTTTATGCCTTTGATCAGACATATTACTTTGTGCCTTCTATTCCGTAATGGTGTTCTTTTAATTGGCTGGACATTAATAGTGCTAAATGTCAGTCCATGATATCATCTATATTCCTATGTTTTGTTTTATGTGTTTGTGCTTTAATTTCGGTTTCAATGTAGTCAGTTTTCCAATGTAGCTAACTTTCAGCTGTTACATTAGCATATAAATAATGTAGGATTTATGTATCTAACTTTTGGTGTAGAAATATAGAACATCTCTGAATTTGCTATAGCCTATTCACCTACTCTCTCTCTCTCTCTCTCTCTCTCTCTCTCTCTCTATAAATTTAATATTAAGACTTTTCTTTGTATCCAATTCCACAAAATAAAAGATAACCGTCAATACATCTATGAGTATGTAAGAAATTTCACTCATGTTGACTTGGTTTTTATGAGTTTTTGCATCGTTTTAATTAAATGTTCTTAACTGTATTGAATTGTAAGAAATGGACATATGAAACCAATTAAGAACTAAAAAATAATATTAAAATAGTTTTTGTAAGAACTTTCATCATTTTGTTTTTATTTTTAAAGTATCATAAATTTTAATTAATTGTATCCATAGATCATGATAAAATTTTAGACACATTTCCACATCCAAGCTGAAAACTAATTAATGCTTCAATTTCGAAAGTGTTTTATATATATATATATATATATATATATATATATATATAGATTAATTTGACTATGTTAACATGAACCATTTTAATCATATAGATTAATTGTTCATATTAATATAGTTAAATTAATCCGAAGGTCTCTATAGTTTTATAGACCCTTTAATTAAGTCCCCTCAATTAAAAACACTTTAAAAAATTTCTTATAGTTTAAAAAATTTGTAATTAAATCCCTATACACTAACGGTGTTATAACTCCGTTAATTTATATTTAACTTAATTATATTTTTAGTCTCTCAACTTTCTTCCTATTTACAATCAAGTTTGAGTGTAGGTAGTATGCAAAAATGAGAAAAGAATTAATAAAAGTGTTATAGGCGGGAATTGAACCCCACCTTTGAGTCTACCAATAATATTAAAATCACGAGACTAATGACTTTATTTAGTATACAAATGAAATTTATATTATATATAACCTAAACGTGAGACCAGAATTACACATATATTTATCAACACTAAATTAAATAATATTAACATCATATAAACAACTAATATTAAATTAATATTAATAAATATAGATTAATAATATATATTTTTCAGCATGAACGAAGTTTGAACCCCCACCCTTAGAGTTCACTAAAATCTATAAATTAATATATATTAATGAACTTCTAGAAAAATTTAAATATATTAGATATCTTATAAATATATTAGAAGAAGGTTAATTGAAAATATATGATATAAATATTTTTTTTTCAATGAAATATATATAAAAAATTATTTCATCAATAATAATATTTTATTTTAGTCACTAAAATATGTAGAGAAAAAATAAAAAATTAAAAAAACACAATTTTATAAGAAAAGAAAATTATTTAAAATAGAGTGATTAAGTTATAATTGAGATATATAATATTAAAAAGTATTAGTTATTGTCTATTTTATTTTATAATATTGTATTGTTTATTTACTAGTAGTAAATATATGTGTAATTTTGGTCTTTAGTATATATTATTAGTTTATATTTATTAATATTAATTTTAATATATACTATATATTTATTAATATTAATTTAATATTATTAATATTCTATAAATATATACAAATTTATATTTATTATATTTATTAATAAAAATTTTAATATTATTAATTTATATAATATTAATATTATTTAATTTAGTAATAGTAAATATATGTGCAATTTTAGTTTTCCATTTAAGTTATATATAATATAATTTTTATTTATATATCAAATAAAGTCATTAGATTAATGATTTTAGTGGTGTTGGTGAACTTTAAGGTTGGGGATTTGATTTCCACCTTAATCACCTTTATTAATTTCTTTCTTATTTTTGCATACCACCTACATTCGGACTTGATTATAAATAAGAGAAAAGTTGAGAGACTAAATATGCGATTAAATTAAATATAAATTAAAAGAATTATAATACCATTAGCATGAAGGGATTTATTTACAAACTTTTTAAACTATAAGGATTTTTTAAATTATTTTTAACTGTAGGGACTTAATTAAGAAGTCTATAAAACTATAAGGACCTACAAATTAATTTAACCTATTAATATTTATGCCATAGATTAATTTCATACAGGAATATTATATATAAATGCACACACATAAATTAATTGTTCATATTAATACTTATGTCATAAACACACACACACACATTAATATTTATGTCATACATTAATTAATTTCATACAGGAATATTATATGTATAAAAACACACACACACATATTAATATTTATATCATGGATTAATTTCATACAGGAATCTTATATATAAATACACACACATAGATTAATTGTTCATATATATTAATATTTATTTCATATATTAATTTCACATACACATACACAAATAAAATATAAAGAAATAAAAAAATAGTAGTAAACTGATAGTATAATCTTAAGGAAAATAAAAAAATATTAGTACAGTAATAATATAATAGTCTAAAATCAGTAGAAAAATTATATCATAAAATGGAAAATAAACATAATAAAAAATCACACATAATAATAAATTGTTATTATAATAATAAAATAATATTATAAATAAAAAATAATAACATAATATTATAAAAACAAAAATTTAAAAATATTAAAAAATAAGAATATTTATACTTATACATCGCACGGGTACCAGGTCTAGTTAATTTTTAAATCTTATTAATATCTCGCTATCAATATATTCATCATATTCTTTTCGTTTATAAGCAAAAATTAATTAAGAAATGTAGGTTTTATTTTATTTTATTGTGATTCAATTTCTCTACAATTCAATTAGAACAAAGCTGTAAATAGAACCATATTCTCAAGTTAATGAAGAACAATTTGTTTGTGTGCAATTAAAGTTACTTCTAAAATATGATATTATTTTTTTAATAATCAAATATGAAAATAAGCAACGTACAAGTATGAAAAGAGAAAATAACAAAATAACAAAAGTTCTGTTTTTTTAAAAGTTTTTCAGAAGTTAAAGAGAAAATAACAAAAAGTATATAAGGTCCTGAATCAGTTTTAATCATTAAAAATATGTTTTAAATATACAATGTTTAGTTAATGTAAAACAAATCAAATTATAAAGCCTAAGGCAAGTTGAGACATAAGATAACGTCTTTACATTTTTCTTTTATAAGCAAAGGCTTTATTAAACAAATAGAGAGTACAAGAGGTACTCTATCCAAATTACAAAGTTCTTACAAATTTAAATTAAGAAGATAGATAAAGGAAAGTTACAGGATCAGAACACCAATAAGAAAAAGAGTATTGAACAATTTTTTTAGCCTTAAACCATATCCACAATCTGACCTTTATCAAGTCCAGGATGGCAATGAAGTCAAAAAGAGCACCCTGAAACACAACATTATTATGTATTATTCAAATAGATCAAACCACGACTTGCCAAAACAGATGACAAATAGGATGTAGCTTTTTCTTTAAGAAGAAAGACTTGAACTAAAAAATGAGTGGAGATATCATTAGGTAAAACCCCTGAAAAACCAAGGCATGTTTAAACTGCATTCTAAATCTGATAAAATATCAAGAGAATCTTCGTTGAAGGAAAGAAATCCCCTGAACATGAGACAATACTCCCTTTTTGTAAAGATTAACCTGATATGGGGCACTAAGTATAATTGTAGCGATCAAAGATGAACTCCATTTTCTTCTCCCATTCAATATATGCTTAGGGATCAATTTTTTTTAAAAGAAAGTATCTTCATTTTTATGCCTCTTAACTGTCATTCCCCCAATTCCTCGCTACTCTATCCTGTCCAAACCTCCTAAAACTACCTATTGAATCTTTTTTTTCTTCATTAAATTTAGTACCGTCACCTCCATTATAGCTGTCAACCTTTTCTTAATTAACACGAACTTTTCCCTTCTACACACATGTGGAATACGTCATTGTTGTTGCTCAAGCATTTTCTATCTCTTTGGTCAATTCTCTCATGGAGTTGCTCTAATTAATTGTCGTCATAGTAAACACCAATTTTCTCCCATCATCACCTCCATGAAGAGCTTGAGGTCCTATATTTCAGGAGTAGCCTCCACAATGCTCTTGAAATTGTTAACATATTTCTTGCAAAACAATATGCAATAGGACCTCACCACATATTTAAGTGTTTCATCTAAATAAATTGATTCACACAATTTTTCTCATGTTTACACTCATGATTTTGTCTCTTGTCCACTTTAATGCTCTCACCACTGTTGCCTTTTTTCACTCTTTAATTTTCACTCAGTTTTTATAGCTAGAGCTAATTAAACCAATATCAAAACCTCCGCAACAATTGTCAAAGTGTTGCCAAGGGAATTTATATTTGAAGGACAAATACAATTAATCCAAGCTTTTAGAATAACCAAAACAGAATTGAACTTTGCGCACAAAGAACCCATAAGATTCAAACTTGGTGCACAAATAATATAAAGAGTTTGAATTTCGAGCACAAAATCTTTTGTTCTTTTCTTCTCTCTCCTTTTTGTTGTTGTTGTTGTGTTTTTTACTCAAATCTTGACAAGAGAATGAAGATTAATTCAAAATTACCAAAAGCAAACAAAAACTATAGAAATGGGTAAGATTAGAACCAGAGCTTTGATTACCAAGTGGTATGAACGTCAACAAGAATTGATGAGACCCTAACCAATTTAGTCTTTCTGAAATCAATATCTAATTAAAATTGTATATGGAACAATGACTCGATGCCTAACAAGAAATTCTATCTCCTATTGGCCCAATGAATTTTCGCAAATAAATCTCAACTAGTTAATGAAAATTAAGACAAATCAAAATTGAGAAACTCCTAGTGATTATCATCTAAAACAAATAATAGGAAAAAAAATCAAAATTTTGCTACCCCTATGAAATTAGCGTTCCTTATCAAAAATAAAATGAAATTTTCCCATATGACTTAAAGTCTCACAATATTCTAAAATAAAGGGAAACAACATAATACATAGAAGGAAACAAGACAATCTGAAATAACTAGTTGATTAATTCTCCTCTTCAATCTAAAAGTAAATATTTGATTCTTCTCCTCAATTTATTCGACAAAAAAGAAAAGTACATACTTGTACTATCCATATCCTCATTAACCATTCTAGGGAGCTTCTTTTATTCATTGGTGACTAAATGGTGCCATTATAAAAAATCATTTTTTTTTATAGTAGACAAATGTTGAAATGAAACTCTATAAAATATAGGACGATCCAAGTTTTTGATTTCTAAACAAGTTTGAAAAGTGATTTTCACTTCCCTTTTAATGTCATCAAGCTTTAAATTCTCTCTAACTCTTCAGTCTTTCTTCAATCAAATCACAATTGTTCATCATTAATAAAAACTTGGTCAATGTTTGTGGAGATTGGTCTATTGATCAACCTCCAAAATTATTGACTAATTTTTATTATTGATCAATCTTCATTAAAATTGCCAATTTGGCAACTAATTGACTAATCATAGAATAAATTGCCCAATTATTTTAGATTGTTAGATGCAATGAGCGACTATGATTTGATTAGAGAGAGGCTAGCTAGAGAGAGAGTCAATAGGAGAAAATATATTTCCAACAATAAGTTGTTCTAACCAAATGTCAACAAATAATAAAGTACTAATAATTTTTTTAATTTTAAAGTTTATTATTTAAACAAGAATATCCCTAGTAAATTGTGGCTAAATTAGCACAAAATTATGAAAAAAAAATTAATTGTTGATATTCTTTCTTTTTTTATCTACATTTTAGTGTTCTTTAGAATATCTTTATATTTCTTCCTATTATCTCAATCTATAACTGGCAAAAACTTGGATTTTGGCTTGATTTAACCTGCTTGATCACTACTAAATACTAGATAAATAGTCTAATGAACATTAGGTCAACAATATATATACTACAACAAATTTTTGTATGTTACAACATTGTCTTACATACAAGTGCAAAATGTTTCATTTAAAAAACTTGCACAAAGCTTTTTTTTTTTTTTATCATATGCACAAACAACAGTATTGTATGGGATTTTATCATATTTCGTACTTTTTTCATAATTTCTCTATAAACTTCCTCTTGTTTTTGGACATTTAATAAAATTAATTTAAGATCATTGGCAAACATCTTTTAAAAATATGGAGAGAATTAAAAAAAAAAGTAATACATTTAGATGTTGGAAGGTGAGATTTTAGTAAATAATTTAGGTATTCAGTTTACCCACTAGGGTCGGCTTAGTAGTTGGGAGGTTTGGATAATATGCACAAGGTCTTATGTTTTAACCTTGTTGTTGTTGGTGTACACACACACACAAATTAGCTATTCAATTATTGTAGCTATTCTAATTTTGCCATAATTAAAAGCTATTTAGCCATGCTATGGTTTAATGTGTGGTTATTCAGCTCTTTTTCCTCCTTATTTATATGTCATCCATTGGTTAAAAGTATAGTTAGAATACCCATTTTATAAAAAATGGACAAATTTCCTCTTTTAATTTAATTTTTGACAATGAGTTAAACAGAGTTCACTTTTAATATGGTATCAAAACTTATTTTATTAGATCATTGTAAATGTTTAGAGTCCTTAAAACTTCACACCTTAGATATCCAATCTTAAGTGTGAGAGAGACGTGTTAAGATGTCTCATGTTCATTAGGAAAATGACTAGAATACTTCTTATAGGCTCAGCCCATTAATTTCTAATATTTAAACCATAAAGTTGAAGGATATGCAACATTTTTTTTTTCTTATTTTCACTGCAATTTAAAATGGTTATGTCAGGGTTTGATATATGGAAAGTAAAATTGATTTAAAATTTAGAAAATACCTAATTTACTTAATATTTTTACACTATAGTCCAAATTTTAGAAAATAATGTGACGATAAATTATTGCATAAAATAAATATAATTTTTTATTACACAAACATTATATTAAAATAGATTTATTGGAAATTAAAAATCTATATTTCTTAAAAAAATTTGCTTATCCAAAAAACAAAATGTATATTTCTATTTACGAAAGTTTACGAGTGTATTTGGGAAACAATGTTAAAAGTTGACGTGGTTACGTATATTAGCGGTGTGAATTTAATAATTAATAATAAATCTAAATTCTAGTAATTACTATTCTTTGATGAAAATGAATCAACATCGAAAAATATATAATATCATGGTATGCTGCAAATGATTGGTAGGGGTTGTGGTGCCACACCTTATATATCTATTGTGATGCCTATGCATGCCTCTTGTTAAAAAATATATATATATGGAAAAGTTGTTTGTATATCATTAGTATTATCATGAAATTAAACTTCAATGTCTTCCCCCAACTCCTCTCCTCCCAAACAAAATTCGTACATGCTCCCATAATAAGTGGGCATATATAAATGATTCTCCTCATTCAAAATAAAATTCATTCATGTCCCATAAAATGTGGACATATATAAATGCTATGAGGTATATTTGCTTTTGCAGCACATGTCGCTATATTTCATCCAGAAATCTTTAATATATTATAAATAAAAGAACTAAAATGAGAAGGTGGTTGTATTGAATGCTGTTAATTTATTATAAGCTTACATGTGAATGGAACTGTTTTGTAAATGGGTTAGAGTACCCTTGTTTAATTTATTTTCCTTTCAAAAAATAAGTTGTACTGAATGCTAGTGACATGCTATTTTCCATATAAATCGTAATAAGGGTCTCCGACCTTTATAAAAGGAATAAAACAACATCGAACAAACTTTCTTTTGAATCAAGAAATTTTTATTTACAAAATTGGTGGTGGGGAGGGGCACAAATAAGTCAAAATGGATTGTGTTGTTAAAAATATTAAGTAGTGAGAGATTTAAATAATTTATATGAAGTTAATCAAGTTATAGATATAGACTTCTCTATTTATACAAGTTGTGTTGGTAAATAAATTTCATGAAATTTTAAATTAGCTACAGATTTAAGAATTAGTTGATATAACATATAAATTAAGAGATAATAAATACAAAATAAAAAAATGAAATAACGAATAGATAAGCTAAAAATATACAAAATAAATAATCATAAGTAAATAAATATAGAAATATAGAATCAGTGAATGAATCAAATTTCCACAATATATATAGACGCACGAAGAGTGCTAATAATACAGTTTTAAATATTATTTTTCTAACACAGTTTTTATTATTAGATAACATTTGTTGGTAATTATAAAATCATGAATAAAAACTTAGTAAATAAGAAGTAAGAGCTACATAATTTTGTAGTTTTCAATAAATTTTAATTAATGATAAAGAGTGTATTTAAAAAGGTATATTAGAGAATTCATTACTAACATTTCTCATAGACTTATTATACGTTGCAAAAGCAATAGAATTAAAACAACTATTTATTTATAATTAAAGTAGTTCTATATTTTTTTTTTCGTTAAGACAAAGGTGGATATCATTGAAATATAGAAGACCGAATTAAAAAACACATAATGTGTCACAAATTACAACATTCATAAAACAAATAGAGTAAATAAAAATGGAGCACATAACTAACAAAGCAACACATAAGTAGGTCTTCATTAAGCAACAACAACATATATCTTGCTTCAATCATCCTTGCTACACCAAGACGTATTATATTGACTTCTTTCATATAATTTTTTATATATCAACCAATTCAACACCAACTTTTTATATAATAAAGTAATGAAACTGAAAGAGACTGATTTTTCTTATATAGAAACTATAAGATTTTTAAAAAAATATGCGCATGTGCATACACACATAAACATATACAAAGAAAACCGGTCCTTCTGCCCCGGTAAAGCAATATATATATATATATATAGAGAGAGAGAGAGAGAGAAAAGGGTCAAATGACACCGGTGTAACTTACACCAACTATTATACCATTTAATAACTTTAAATTGAATAATTTTATCTTAAAACCCATTGTTGGATTGAAAGTTCTTTTAACATAGATGATATATACAACTTTTTATATTAATCCAAAATTATTTAATACTTTATTCATATAGATCAAAATAGACGTAATATATGCTTTTCAAAATATGGTAAAACATGGGTCATTTGATTACGTTCTATTATTATTTAATTTTGACAAAGTTTGACATAAACAATCTTGGTAATATGAAATTATAATTCAATGGTTGAATCGATAAAAATCACATTCCATATCAAGTTATTGAATGGTATAATAGCTGGTGTAAGTTACACCGGTGTGATTTGATCCTTCCATATATATATATATATATATATATATATAACACCCATTTGTTTTTTAGTTAGAGTACGTTAGCAAGTTACACCATTGGTGTGTTTTAAGATATATTATAGTTATAACTTGTTAACATACTTCAACTAAAAAACAAGTGTGTGTACATTGGCAAATCCTGCAAGCATTTGTTAACGTATACCCACTTATTTTTTAGTTAGAGTACGTTAGCAAGCTACACCGTTAATGTATTTTAAAATACATTTTAATTATAACTTACTAGCGTACACTAACTAAAAATCAACTTGCTAATATATATATATATATATATATATATATATATATATATATATATATATATATATATATAACACAAATAAAACTTTAAATTTTTAGTCTCACTAATGTCTCTAAATTAAATAGGCTTATCTCCTATAAAATATTATTGTTACACTAAAAGAGAACTTTATACTTTTAGGAACATTAATACTTGATGTGGTAGTACCAAAAATCTCTATAATCTAATAATATGATATATTTATCCGTTTTCTTTGTTAAGTTTGATTTACGACGAGATAAAGTATGAATAAGGCGCATGTGATGTCTGCATGCATATGTATAGCTTTTAATTAAATTTTCAATCTCTCAAAAAATAATTTTTTTTCCAAGGAATTTTTTTTTCATGTGATGTCTGCATCACCATCATCACTACCATTACCACCTTCATTGTAGCCGCCACCGTCATTGCTGCTGCCGTCACCGCCGTTGCCACCACTCTCATCACCATCATTAATACTATCATCACCATAGATAATTTATATTAAAAAGGATATTGCAGTAAATTTTATATTATTTTTTTATGTTATCCATTATCTACCAAACAATGTACATAATAAAAAGTTGGCATGTAACTTAAGCATTTATCTTGTGTTGGTCCCCTTGTGTTGTACCTTAGTATGTATTAAACGCAACGCTAGAATTTAAACTCTGATATTATAGGTAAGATTTGCCTGGGTTAATTACGGTCCGGCCAATTCTATTAGGACCAATCATTATTGAGTTCCAGCAAATTTAACCCAATCTAATGGTATTATATATATTATAATAAATAAATTATTTGGACGCATGTCTCAAATATATGCTAAGTGTTTATGTAATTCATTTGAGGTTAGATCAAATTTCGACTAATTTAAGTTGGATAGATTTCTTTTCATAGAAATAGTTTTTTTAATATTTATTTTTTATTAATGTTCTGGACTCCCTTTGGGCTTAGCCACGTGGCCCGGGCCCATGGTAACTAACTTATCACCTTGCTGTTATATAAGGCATTATATGCCTTCAGGTACAAATCTAAGCCTTATTATTCACCTCTTACAGACACTGACTTAGGCATCGGAGTGTCTTTGCAGGTGACAACCAGGTGCTACCACTCGCCGGAGCCGCCTAGAGCGTCCACCCCGTTCGAGGTACCAAAACACTCTTGAACATTAGCGCCGTTTGTGGGAAGGTGATGTCCCTTCCTCCTTTTTGGTGGACGCTCATAGCCATTGCGGATCCACCGCTATCATCTTCAACAGATGCGGAGCACCTAATTTCTGATTCATTCCATTGAAGCTTCGCATCTGACTGAAGTCACAAATTCAAGCATTCAAGGTTCATCAATGCTCAGTTTTAAGGAACACGTTCAGTCTCGCCTTAGGTTTGGTTCAGTCATTGAATCAGACTTTTGTCGGCGAATCTGGAAAAATGGAAGAAGGAAAAGGAGAATATGTTAAACTGCAAAAGGCACAATCACACTCGCGTTCACTGGACTCTTCTCGAATCCTGTTGAAGAACATGCTCAAATTATGATTTCGGATCAGTTCAACGGTTTTTGAGTTTGTTCATCAATTCGATTTACCCTTTTACGCATGCTAAGCTCATTGCCTGGATTTTGCTATGCTTTTTTTGGAAGTTTTTTTTTTTTTTTTTTTTTTCTGAAGTCATAGATCTAATTCGCTCCTATGACACTCTACTTTTGTGTCACATCGCGCTTATTTTCTTGGACAGCTAAAATCCAATCCACATTGAGACAAGTTAAAATCCTGCCGACATCGACATTGCCCCTAACCAGGGTAGAAATAGTTGAGACATGCTTAATGCTGTAGAGTCAATTGTCGACCTACCTAATTAACGAGTAACTATATTCAAAAAAGGTTTATAATTAAAGTCTTATGGGATTATTGGGGCTGGCTATTACTTCCAATTATCCTGGACACTTCGAACTCTGGACAAAACCTTTTTCAGCTCCGCCTTTGTGTATAGGCCAAGTTTTTACATGCACTCCTTGAATTGCAAGACTGTTTTCGTGGACGGGGCTAAGCAAGCCTTTGAAGCCGGGCAACCACTGTGCCAGAGATCGACAATTAAAAGCCAAGATTAATCCCGGCTTGATCACAGACATCACTCTACTTCCGACATCCATTCCAAAGTCAGCGCATAAACCACCTGAGATTGTATCCTGCCATGGTCAACTATACCTGACGTTAACATCGGCAAAGTCTTACCCGAGATTAAGACAGCTAACGTAGGCCGACATCAAAGTTGGCATTCGAGATTAAGATAAAACATAACCAAGATCAAGATAACAAATGCACAGCTGGGATCGTATACGCTCATTGGAAGCACGCTGACATAGACCCCAACAGAGAACAAGACAGCAAGCATAGTCTAGATGTTAATGTCGGCAAAGCCTTACCAAGATTAAGGCACCAACGTTCCGTGATCAAATTGATCTCCCCACAAGCTAGTCGTGATTTCAAAGCTACCAACGTTTGCTCGAAGTTAACATCGAATGTCCAAAGCACTCTAAACCAACAATGCTAAGCACAATCTCATCACGCAAGCCGTCATCTTCATCCTTTACGTGAACACTCGAACATCGACATTGCAACCTGACATGGGCGAAGCCAGTTCTGATCTCAGAAACACCGCTCGACTTTTAATGGAGGGACTCATGCATAGTTAGCTCTCATTGGCCTAGTGCAAATGCTCCTTTCGATTCTAATCTCAGAATAAAACCGACTTTATGAGGGTCTTTTAGGGACAAGCATCCAACTTTCAGGCTCAAAGCTGCCCAGCTTTCAATGTTGGCTAGCCATTAGCACTCGACATACTTGAACCAAATTACCCAAGTGGTAGAGATCTAACTAGAAGCTTGATTCGACGTACGAACTTATGTACAAGCATCTAGTCATAAGTAATTCAATGCCCGACGTTAAGGTCGGCAAGCTTTTGAATCCATTTCCGAGATGAAAGCACATGTTTGTTGTCAATTCTGGGGTATGTGTCAGAGCAAGCGCCAACATACCAAAGTTACAATCAACCGAGTCTCAACACCACTTCCTCAGCAGGACCACTAGGCCATCCCAACGGGCTTCAGTGCTGACGTCTACCTACCCTAGCGTTATCGAGTGAGTCTGCCAGCAAAGTCGATCTCAACTTGGTTCAACTGCCCACCAATGCTCTACGCATAATTGACTATCCGTTTTAAGCCCGACATTAAAAGTCTGCTAAGACTTTAAAGCTATCACTAAGATGAAAGCACCAACGTTCTGAGGTAGCGATCAACCGAGCTCAACATCATACATTCTCGAGCTAGGGGTAGCATAAGACACAGTCTCAGCACTCAAGCCATCAACGTCATCCTTCATTCAAATGGGGTAGCTAACATCGAGGTGGCATACAAGCCTTCAAAGTAAAAGCTATTCCCTTGCAGGAACTATCAATAACAAGAAACGACTTTATGTAAGCATGGAGTATTGCTCGTGTGGTTTAATTTTGTAAAGAGAACTTTCACACAGAAGCAAAGGATGGCTAAGTTAATAAACACTATAGCTTCAGTTTTATTTAATTTTACTGACATTATCTATGTCATCATGCAAGCTTGCTTTATGTCTGTCTAAAAGAAATTGCAGGACCGACATATCGCCTCTTAAGGTAGATTTACAGCTGACTCGGGGGCATGCATGGACAAAATGGTCAAAATCATTTACAATTATTTTGCAGGTCAAAAACAAAAAAAGAAAAAAGAAAAGCCATGCGAACTGTCCCATGTACGTGGATTCGCTCCAGCCGGGGTAGGAAGATTGCTAAAATTGAAGACAAAGCCATGCGAACTACCCTGTGTACATGGATTCGCTCCAACCAGGGTAGGAAGATCACTAAAATTGAAGATAAAGCCATGCGAACTACCTCGTGTACTTGGATTCGCTCTAGCTGGGGTAGGAAGATTGCTAAAATCAAAGACAAGGCCATGCGAACTACACTATGTAAGTGGATTCGCTCCAGTTAGGGTAGGAAGATCGCTAAAATGGAGACAAAGCCATTGCGAACTACCCCGTGTACGTGGATTCGCTCCAGCCGGGATAGGAAGATCACTACAATTGAAGATAAATCCATGCGAACTACCTTGTATACGTGGATTTGCTCTAACCGGGATAGGAAGATCGCTAAAATCAAAGACGAGGCCATGCGAACTACATCGTGTACGTGGATTCGCTTCAGCTGGGGTAGGAAGATCGCTAAAATGAAGACAAAGCCATTGCGAACTACCCTGTGTACATGGATTCGCTCCAACCGAGGTAGGAAGATTGCTTCAGCAGGGATAGAAAGACATCTACCTTGCCGGATATGTTCAAGGCTCATCAGGTAAAAAAAAGGCAAAAAATATATATAACAAATATATATATTGAAATTCATTTCAGGTATAAAAGCAAAGCAAAAAGCGACAGCTCAACTGAGAAGTCGGGTAACATCGAAACTTAATTTTTGCTTTAAACTAACATTCTGCAGAAAGAGAGCAAATGTGACAGTAAAAGCGTAAGCCACGAGACTCAAAGAACAAGCCTGTGCTCAGGTCAACACGAGCCATCGATTTCGGGGGCTACTGTTTTGGACCCCCTTTGGGCCTAATCATGTAGCCCGAGGCTCATGGTAACTAACTTACCACCTTGTTGCTATATAAGGCATTATATGCCTTCAAGTATAAATCTAAGCCTTATTATTCACCTCTTATAGACACCGACTTAGGTATAAGAGTGTCTTTGCAGGTGACAACCAGGTGCTACCACTCGTTGGAGCCGCCTAGAGCGTCCACCCCGTTCAAGGTACCAAAACACTCTCGAACAATTAACAAAACAGAAATGTATGCTTTTGTCCAAATAAAATTGTGCTTGTTTCATTTTAGACCAATAGATACCAACAAAAAAAAAATAAAAAAATAGACCAATAGACATTAGTTGATATTTATATTTCCGTCCATGAGTAATTGACTTCTTTTTTTAAGTTTTTTCTTTAATTAAATTCGCCTCCTTAAAAGGCAATAATGGTAGTAAAGAAGAGAAAGTTAAATATTAATATAATATTTATTTATCCATTTATTTATATAATATAAAATTAAAAATACAATAAAATCACCTCATTTATTAATTTATGCATTTAATATAATATTAAAATAACAATAAAATTTAATTTAAAATAATTCAAAATTGCATAATCAATTTAAATGTAAGTAAATGAAATTAATTTAAAAATAAATTCCACTGAATAAAATATGGCACTTGTTAGCTTCCACACGAAGGTATGAAAGTTAGAAATCTTCATATATTGAACATAGAATAATGTTATTTATATTTCACATTCTTGATGATGTTGCTCATTGATAGTTGTATCAATGAGGAATATAAATGTTAAAATTCTCTAATATTTGAGTTAACAAAGAGATTGCAAGTGTGGGAGAATATAAAAGAAGAATAACAGTGTGACCATCCTACCTGAAAAGCTCCCTCCCTTTTATAGAATGGAGTCTACAGTAAGGTAAAAATATTAAAAAAGTTATATATATATATATATATATCCTCTTTTATTAAAATAAAACGTCATTATTTTCTTTCTTCATTGATATCAAATTCTCAAAGAATAAAATGTAAAACTTGATAACTTGCATAAGAAAGCGTTGAGGTTAACAATTTATGTGTGTATATATTATATTATATTAAGAGTTTAATAAGTATGTACTGTCAGGGGGTGTTTGGTAGGAAAATTCTTTTAAGTTTTCTAGAAATCTTAGTTGAGAATATTAATATTCTATGTTTGGTATGTGAATTTTAAAAATCATTCTTAGGAATTATTTTTTAATTAAGTTTCTCACTAAAACTTTTCTATAAGAGAGGAGAATTCCAGATTTCCATGAAGAGGGAAATTTTTTTATAATTATGTCTCTCATTCCTAAAATTATTTTAGACATACAAAATATATTTACGACATTCCCAAAAAACATGATTCCCAAAAAATATAATTTCTAGAAAATATGATTCCCAAGTTTAAAAAAAGATTTCATATACCAAAAGTCCTACTAGAATAAAAGTTTTTACATTATCAATCAATCAAAAATAAGTTTTGATGTGACTTTTAAGATAGTGGTTATAAAAGTCAACAAATTTATTATATAACATAATGGTTTGCGATTGAATAACAGTGTAAAAATTAGTACATATATTATTTATTCTTATATTAAATGCTTCTTCATATTTAAAACTTCAACATTTATTTCATTACTTAATTCTAATATATAAAGACCTTCACAATGAATATTTTATTAGATGTAAAAGGGCGACATTAAATAGGTTAAGGTTGAAAGTTTTGGAGGGTCAGTTGCGTGCTGATCTTTATTTCCTTCACACTGTACAGGACATAAGTTACTCATAGCTTCAACCCAGTCCTTAGTTTCAATTTTTCAAACATGATGCCATAAGAGACAAAAGATATAGTTACAGAATTGACTCAAAACTGACTTATTTGCCCTCTCCCTTAAAACATAAAACCCGGAATTGATTATGATTCCATTCAAGGTCCTTTTGTTGCCATAATACCTGGTTAGGTACTACATTGTTACGAAAAGAAAGCCCCTGATATCATGAAACTTTGTATCTCTTTTACCATATACGGTTTGGTTTGGTGCTTTCTTAAAAAGTCTCCTTGCTTTCCATAGAAAGTGATGCTTTTTGAGTTTTTTTTTCTCAATTTAAAGGATCAAAAACAACTATTGTACTTCCTCACCTTCAACCTCGGAGAACAAAAATATGCTTGATGATTGATGATGATAAAGTGGGAAAAAAGAATACCGAATAGAGTAGAGTTTGATCTGGAAAAGGGAATTTTAGCTTAGATATGCTTGATGTTAGCCAACTATATACTTTAATTCTTGAACCTTTCCTTTTAAAATTCATAAACAGTATTTGGTAATAATAAAAAAATAGCATAGATTTCATGCCATATAGCCCACTGAATATAAGTGTATAATCAAATATTTTAGCAAAACATTTCCGTACTAAAACAGGTTATACATGGCCGTAAGTTGATTTTTTATATATATATTTTTGTTTAAGACTAACGTAAATTAGACATTATATTGGACATCTGATCAATTTGAGTCGAGTCCAATAAGCTCACTGTAAATAACAAAACTCTTTCTTAGGTGATTAATAATTGCACTCAAAAAAACATATCAAGCTTTAGATTTTGAAAAAAAAAATACAATTATTAGGGGGGTTTACTTAATAACTGATAGGATTTCAAGATTTAATTTTACTTGAGTAGTCCTATATACAAGAATATTGGGTGTAAACAAAAAAGTTTTGTTTCATCACAATATGAAAAATTTCTTATAATATCGTTTTTTGTTTCTCTTTCAATAAAGTTAATGAACCTATCCTTTCAATTAGATTCACTTAAATGCAAAATAAAACTACATTTCATTCCTCTCGTGTATTATAAAGGTCGATTTATTTAAATTTTATATTAGATAATAATGGCAAAAGTATATGGAAATATTACTTTCTGTATGCTAATAATTTTAGTACGGTTGTATGTATAAAAAGATTTATTGGGAGAGATAAAATTCACTTTAATGATTTTTATGTATTAATTTTTGTCTATTGATAATGAAATATATTTTATTCATACACACACAAAAAAGTAATGCTAATAACACACTTTACAACGCACTTGTTTTAACACATTTTTATTATTAGATAATATGTATGTTGGTCTTATCAAATGATATATGCCTATCATCTCCATTCATTAGAGTTCACTCCTTTAAATTTAATAAAATTTACCTAATAAGAAGAAAATTTATTTAATCATTTTTTTATCAACCAACAAATTTCGACAGAATTAATAGATAATTAAATTCTTTAGAAATATTCACCAAAATTTAATTTTTAACTATATATATATATATATATATATATTAACTCACTTTAATAATTTTTACCCGTCAAACCTCAATTTCAGTTCTCTAGTACCAAAATCAGGTCATTTTTTTTCTTTATTTTCCCTAAAGTTTTACAGGCATACCAATTGTGATTTTGATAAAAATTGTCCTAAAAATCAGAAGAGAATTATTATCTGAGATTTTATTTTTTTTACAATAGTCACATTGAAATTAAAATTTATGGCCTCATGCATATTATCTTAATTTTCCATTACTAGGCCGACTTTAATAGATTTATTATCTGATTCTTGTTAACAAGACTATTATCTGAGCCTTGTTAATCATTCTGCACCACGTCTTCCACCTGTCTAAAAACATTTCTTAAAATACAAGATTTTGTAACGATTTCATCGTGACTTCTTTCTTTTTCTCCAAAGTAACTTTACTGCAGAAAAGAGGGGGAAAAGACTAGCAAAAGAAAAATGATCCTTAGACAATTCAAGTCTATTTGACACCTATTAAGGGAAAAAAAAAATAAAAGGAAAAAAATTATAAGCATAATAATAGATGATATAATTTGATAGAAAGAGATATATAAAAAAAATAATGAGTATTAATAAAAACTAATTATTACATAGTGTTAATGAGCAGTAATTATTATATAGTCTCATCATACTATCATGTATTTAATTATGGTTCTAACTAATTTTTATGTCACTTATAACTAAAATTTTTAATTTACGGAAAAAATTAATAACATTTAATTCCATATTACATAGAAATTATGAATAATGTATTTAGAATAAAGGAGTGTTTATGAATCAATAACTCTTAGCAAAAATAAAATAAATGGGAAACAGAAGTACCCGGTTTTCTTGCTTGCGCTAGCAAAGAGTAGAACCTCAACAGTCACACTAACTATGAATCACAGCCGTAGAATGGTTACGCATCAAGGGCTATTTTCCACATTTGCCCTCACTCTGTTTCTTCCATTTCTAGGTCCCCACCACTACAGTCTATAACTATAAGAAACTCCTATTCCCCGCATCACATACAACAAATTCTCTCTCTCTCTCTCTCTCTCTCTCTCTCTCTCTTTCTGTTTCATAACTCTCACAACTTTTGTTGTAAGCTTTTCTGCATGGAGTTTGATCCAAGCTACTTCCAAGAGCCACATCAACTCCCATACCTTTCAAGCACTTTTCCTGCAAACCCCAGCTTGAAGCCACACACCCAAACCATGTTCCCCTCACAAAGCTCCATTCTCATTCCATCATCACCACCGCCCAAACCCATCTTCTATAACCCCAACAACACTTTCCACCATTTTCAAGACCACATCATGAATGTGCCTAACCACAACCCTGCCTTCGCGATGGAGGGTCCTTCCTCACACATCACCACGCCCTTCTATGGGATACCAACCCCTTTCTTGGGTGATGGGTCTTCCCTAGGAGGGGGCTTTGTTGACGTTCACCGTCACCACCCTGTGACGTTAGCACCAAACAACAACAAAATGGTGGATGCTTTTCATGGCCACCACAAAGGCAAAGTCATGTGGGATTTTTCACAGAAAACCATGGTTCAGCCATGGGACGCTTCTTCCTCCAAGTCACCATCAACTCTTCCTCTCTCTAATGAGTATGGATTGGTGATGATGAGTGAATATCGTTGGGACACTGATCAGAGGATGCAACAGCTGAAGAAGGTAAAGGTGGAAAAGCATACCAACATCGCTATTGCTAATGATTACATAATTAAAGGACAATGGACTTCGGAAGAGGACAGGTATATATATGTCGCACTTATTTGTGCACAGAATTTTCTATTCCCTATCTATCTGTCTTTTTATTTGGTTTCTCTTTTCTTCTTTAAGAAAAAAAAAATAAAAAAATCAAGTTTGCTGTGTCATTAAATTTTATGAAATTGTGTCTGACATGTGTCTGACAGGATTGTCTCTAAATGGAGGAGGATAGTTGTGGAGAAAAAAATTTCTATGTGATTTGCATAGATTTTTATTGAGAAGTTTTTCTTTGATTCGTTTCATTTCAGCATTTTTTTAATGCTGAAAAATAGTGGTGAATATTTAATTAATTCGAGTTTGTGGTTTTTGTAGTGCTCTTGTGGAATTGGTGGAACAATTCGGGCTGAAGAAATGGTCGCAAATTGCAAAGTTATTGCACGGCAGGATTGGGAAGCAGTGTCGGGAAAGATGGCACAACCATCTCCGGCCAAACATTAGGGTTTCTCTCCTTTTCATTCTTATTTTTCAGACATACATACATTTTTTTTAAGTTAATCATGGGATTAAAATTTAAACTTATATAAAAAATAGCACATGTATTTATGCTATAAATTAAACATAAACATGCAATTATTCATTAACATTAATTGGCATCAAAGATTAAAAAAATAGAAAAATGTACATGCAATTAAATTTGCATTTTTACAATTCTATGACTAAGCTATTATTTTAAGAAAATTCAAAAATAATTATTTTTTTACATGTATATCTACCATAGCTATCAAATCCGGACCGCCCTGTTGAACCAGTTTAACCAGAAATCAGTTTGCCATTCAGTCCATATTTATCGTTAAATCATTTGACTCAATAACTGATCTCAAACAGAAAATACCGGTCTTAAACAACCAAAACTTGTGATTTACCGATTATCACTGATTGTGCTATACTTGCATTAAAGTTATGTTATTTGCCCCGTTTTTATAAGGATTGAAACTTGCTTATACACAAAAACTACCCAATGTGGGACTTTGTTCCATTCGGTAACCACCAACCTACAGCATGCTTCTACTATTTGTCGTTTTTATAAGGAGTGGAACTTGCTTACACATAAAAGCTGTCCAATGTGGTAGTTCCACTCAGTGAGCCAAAACACCTTCTTCCAGTGGACAAAAACTTCATCCCCAGTTTCAAACTCCTTTCCGGCACCCGAGTAAAACTAGCGTCTCCTTCATTCCAAAGATATACTCAACATATACGATGGCTATCTTTTGAAACTCTCCTTTAATAAAATAATAATGCTCCAACATAAATCAATTGATAAAACACCATCCACTTGGTGCAATCCAAAAACTAAAAGTAAAAAATGTACATAAGTTAAACCTGTTAAAACTTTTTTATGCACAGATTTTACCTTCAAATTTCACTTATGAAACTTTACAATGAAAAAAGAGAAGGGATTTTACTAGTTAAAGTATTACACCAGTGTTTTGTTATAACATTATTAGTTATATTAAAAAATTAAAAATATTATTTAATTATAACTGGTTCAACCATTGAACCTTGAACTAGTATCCTCACTAATTTAATGACCGGTCTAGTTTTCAAAACATTGGTATTTACACATATGGTAATATAATCGTATAACACTTTTATAAATTTTAAATTATTTTGACAAATTCTTTGAAACAGACGTTTTAGTCTATTTCTAACAAATTTTTCCAAACGAGAAAATGCTCGTTTAATATTTGTCTTTTTCTCTTCACAATGTATATTCATGTGAGAGATGATCATATGTCGTCAATAAAAAACTTTTCTTTAAGATTGTGATTAAATAATTTTTATTGACAACATATGATCATCTCTCACATTTTTTTCTGATAAAAAAAATGTGAGAGATGATCATATGTTGTCAATAAAAATTATTTAATCACAATCTTAAAGAAAAGTTTTGGAATTATTTTATTTGATGTGAAAAATGATATTAAACTACTTTTTATTACATATAATTGTAATTTATTATAACTTGAAATATATTTTTGTGTAAAATGAAATGCATAGACATGCAATTAATTAATTCTATTTAAACATATTTTTTAGCAATAATTTTTTTAGATAATAATGATAGACATTTATTTCTTTTTGACACTTGATTGTTTTGTGAGATAATATGATGTAACATTTTTATCAATATTTTATTTTTATTATTATATGTTGTTTGAAATACATAAATTTAAATTATCAATTTTTTTGTCACTTATATGTAATATTTTTATTTTATTGTTTGATATGATTAAATATTATTTTTATTTAAATTTTTAATTTATTTTGTGATATGATGTTTCTAACTCGATATCTACTCCTATACTTCAATAAAAAAATTTAAATATTTTAATGACTAGTATAAAATTATTTTAAAAAAATAGTTTTTATAACTTCTTTATGATATTTTTAAATATTTTATTTCTTTTCTGACACTTCCTCTTAACCGAAATACAAAAATTTATAATTTCAGTTGACTTTTGTTGGTTTCTGTAATTTACATGAGTTTTTTTTTTTTTTAATTTGACCTTTGAATCGAAGTGCATGAATTTATATGTTCGATCAATTTTTGCTGATTTCTGGAACACATGAACAGGCATTTTCCATTTCTTGATGGTCATTAATTTTTCATTTAATTTATTTTATTTATTATTTATATATGTTACTGTTTGATATCTAACCTTATATTTGGATAAAGTAAAACTTTTATAATTTGTTCTAATATATGTGTGTGTACACATCTAATATCCCATTTATTTTCTAACATATCCTCTTGAAACATATTAATTTACAAGTTTAACCAATTACTAGTCTCATATCAGTTACGGTGTTCCAATTTTTTTTATGAATTATATGTAGGCATGTATTAAAACAATTCACAGTGTATTATCATATTCATTAGTTTAGTGGTAGCAGCAAAGCATGGTGGTCCAATTGTGATTCAATATTTGTCCTGTATGTAACTTAATTCAAGTATATACCCACACATTTTTTTGTCTATTAACCAAACCTGTAGAAGGACTCTTGGACCCTGGAGGAAGACATGATTCTGATCAAAGCCCACCAAGAAGTTGGAAACAAATGGTCAGAGATTGCAAAGAGGTTGCCTGGTAGGACTGAGAACACCATCAAGAACCATTGGAACACCGCGAAGCGGCGCCGGAACTGCAAAAGGCACAACAAGAACAAGGCCACCACTTATGAAGGATCACTGCTCCATGCCTACGTCAAAAGGGTCACTGCTACTGAAGAAGCTGCAAAAGTGCTCAAGAAATCCATAAGCAAGAAGAATAAGAAGGTGGTGAGATGTGGTTGTGATGAGCTAGCTCTTTTGTTGGGCTATGACAAGTGCTCACATGATGTCTTCAATGGAAACAGCAGCGGCTATGCGCCAATGCAAGTCAATAATAATAATGCTGATGGTGGAAACATTGGTTATGGTGCAATGGCAAAGGATGATATGAAGAGGGAAATGAATCAGACGGGTGCAAAATACTGATTAGAGGAGGCATATATGCGTGCATGGTTATATAAGGTTATGCCTTAATTTGATCAGACATATTACTTTGTTCCTTCTATTCCGTAGCGGTGTTTTCTTGGTTGGACATTAGTTATGAGAGAATTTAGGTAGGAATGTCATTTCGTGATATCATCTATCTTTCTATGTGTTGTTTTATGTGTTTGTTGTTTAATTTCAGTTTCAATATAGTCAGTTTTCTAATGTAGCTAACTTTCGGATGTTACAATAACTTACAAATGTATGACTTCTGAATCCAACTTTTGGTATATAAATATAGAATATCTCTAAATTTGCTATAGCCTATTCACCTAATATGTCTATAGGAGTGTTCACGGGTGGGTTTGGGTTGGGTTTGGCCAAATCCGATACCCGAACCGATCAAAATAAATTAAGCTGAGTTAGATTGAATTTTTGTAATTTTTTTTATCAAACTCGAATCGAACCAGCCCGATCAATAACAGGTTGTTTTGGGTTGAGTTTATGGGTACCCGTTATTATTTAGTAACATATTAAATATATTTTTATAAAAAAAAATTATAAAAACTAAATTATTTTTTTAAAAATAAAAAATCATAATAAACGTTGCATTGTTCATTACACGTGAATGATAGACTCTATTATGTAAGTCAAGGTTCAATAGCCACATCCACTATTTTCATTGGATTGACTTGGTGGTCAATATACATATATTTATGTTTGTATGTTACAATTAAAAGTAGTTAATTCAATATTGAAACATTTATTATTCATAATTTTTTTAAACTAAAAATATATATAAATAATAAATTTAAAAATTATTCATGTCAACAAATTGAGTTCACGGTTTAAAAATCAAAACTCGTTACCCAACCCGTTGTTTTGGGTGCTATCCAAACATCTAAAAAATCCACACCAAAATGTTTGGGTTGATTTGAGTCAATTTAGGTTCACGGTTATCCGTACCTATTAACATACCTGTTAACATCCCTATCTCTGTGCATAAATTTTACATTAAGGCTTTTCTTGTATCCAATTCCACAAAATACGAGATAACCGTCAATACATTTATAAGTAAGAAATTCACTCATATTGACTTGGTTTTTATGAGTTATATTTTGCACCGTTTTAGTTAAATATTCTTACCTGTATTGAATTGTACGAGTCCAGTATTGACATATGCAACCAATTAAAAAATTAAAAAATAATATCAGAATATTTTTTGTAAGAACTTTCCTCATTTATTATTATTATTTTAAAATATAATAAATTGTAATTAATTGTATCTATATAGCATCCAAGTCATAAAATTTTAGACACTTTTCCACATTTAGCTAATTAACGCTTCAGTTTCAAAAGACTTCTATATAAAGGCAATTCATGACATTGAGGCAATGACGCACCTCTAGTATCACTACCATAGGGGTAGTAGCCCAATGTATTTGAGGCTTCAAAGTTAAATTATAAAAGTGATTTTTTTTAACTTATTAAATATAATTTCGGGATAATACATTCTCAGGCGTTTAAACTTTTTAGATTTTTTTTAAATATGTCCTTAAACTATAAAAATTTATAATTGAGTCTTCCAATTTTTTGTAATTAGGTCCCTAGTGTTAACGGTAAATTTACAAACAGTTAACTTACATCCAGGGACCTAATTATAAAAATTGAAAAAAAAATTAGAGACTTAGTTAAAAAAACTCAAAAATCATTTACTATGAAAATTTTGTGTTAAAACGTTTTTTATTTAAAATTGAAGGGAATAATATTTTCTAAACTAATTACATATAGAATGTTAAAATTGGCCTGCTTCGATGGTTTAGTGGGCCAAGCCAAGCTGGGCTTGGCTCTTTATTTTGAGACACAAAACAAACAGGGCCAATTTGGCCTGGCTTGATGGGCCAAACAGGCTAGGCCATGTTGTGAAATGTTGGTACACAACTTAGCAAACCTATTTGGTTCGGTATTTTTTTATTTTTTCTTATAAAAAATATAATAATATATTGGGGCTATATGAAAAAGCTTGACCTACTTTTCAAACTTTGACTTGTTGGGCCTGTCTCGGCCGAGCAGCTCATTTTAACAACTCTACTAAAGATACAGCTCCTTGTCCTTGAATGTCAGTTAATCTTTCTTATATAATTTGCTATATATATGCATTATTATATAAGGTGATCCAGTAGTTCTTTTAAGTTTTAGGACAAAGAAAAACCTTGGAAGTGTTAGAACATACACTCATAAAATCAAAGATGGAAAAAGAGAGAGAACAAGATAGAGATATGGGTACTAAACAGTTTTTTTTTTTTAATTTATCACTACTGTGCACATATGCAACATCACTATTTATAGTACACAGTAACAAATAGTTAGTTAACAGCCCACTAACTATCTAATTAACATAATTACTAATTGAATTATCTACAACAAGAAACAAATTTATAGGGTGCACAAATTGCAGGACATGTTTCTTATTACAAAGTTTTATTAAGTGACAATACATCCATAGGTCCCTAAATTTTTTGGAATTTTTAAAATAGGTCCCTAAACTATAAAATTTGTAATTGAGTCGTTAATCTTTTTCAATTTTTGTAATTAGGTCCCTAGGATTAGGAGGGAATAAAGAATATTCTATCAAAGTTAATGGTTTGTAAGTGGACCATTAACTCCAAGGATTTGATTACAAAAATTGAAAAAGATTAAGGACTCAATTATAAATTTTTATAATTTCAGGACCAATTTAAAAAAACCCAAAAAGTTCACAAACCTACGAATGTATTATCCCTATAATTTTTTTAGTAGAAAATAGTTTCTAACTTTATATGTATAATTAATTTTAAAATCTTATTAACTCTATCAATATTTTCATCATATTCTTTTCGTTTATAAACAAATATTTATTAAGAAATATTGGTTTTATGTTTCTTTGGATTTAATTTCTCTATAAAATGATTTTCATAATATATATTAAAAAGCTGTATAATTCAATTAGAACAAAGCTGTAAATAGAACCATATTCTCTGCTGGTTAATGAAGAACATTTTGTGTGTGCGCAATTAAAATTACTTCTAAAAAATGATTTTTTTTTAAAGAGGATGTTCTGTTTTTTAGAAGTACTTAAAGAAAAAAATAACAAAAAGTATATATTCAAATGAATAGATACAAATTTTTTAAGAAAAAATTATTTATATGATGAAAATGATAGTTTACACAATTACTTCATGTCCTTGAACAGAGGTGACCATTTGATATAAATTATAAAATAATAATGAATTTGTGTGAATGATGGAAAATAGTAAAAAATTAAAAGAAAAGAAAAAATTACGAGCAACAATTATTAAATAATAATTTATTGACAATAATGAAAAAGCAAACAATAAAATATATTCATTAAAATAATAAAATGAAAGAATATAGATAAGGTCCTAAATCTGTTTTAATCATTAAAAAATATTTAAAATATACAATATTTTGTTAATGTAAAATAAATCAAATTATAAAGCCTAAAATAAGTTGAGACGTAGGGTAGGGCTTTACTTGTCTTGCCTTAAAGTTGTTGACCCTATAGCATCATCCAAAAAATTAAGCACTCAAAAGTGATAAGGTCAAAAGTCACAGATAAAAGTTTAGACGGACATTAGACTCTTGATTAATCTAAATTGAGTCAAGTGCATCCATTTAGACGGACAAAATTCTCTTAATGTTTATTTTTTCATTTACAAAATTTAAATTCGAAATCTTACTTAAGAAACATTTCTCCACCACTTGAACCCGCCAATGTCGGTATGAATTAGAAATCAAACAAGTATACCAACCAAAAAGTAGATTACAAGAATTAAAATAAACATAAAAGTTTGCGGGAGAAGCTTTAGCAAATATAATCTTAGCTATTCATTTTTTTCATAAATAATTAACATTAAGAGTTATATAGAGGTCAAATATTTACCCATAATAAAAAAGTTATTACGTGACAGTGTTACGATTTTAACCATAAATAATAAATTAAGATTTTTTAATTCTGCTTTTATAATAAACCATTTCTCATACTTGTTATTCTCCCACGTATTTACCACATACGACAATATACACTTAGAAAATTCATATGTTATTAGAGTCTAATGTTGACCACAATTGTTTGATCCAATGGTATAGATTTGTTACTTTTATCGAAATAAACTACTTAGCTCAGCCTTAGTTTGTGTGTGTAAATATGTGTATTAAGAAGAGAAATGGAAAAAATGACGGGAGCTGATCAAATATTCAAATTCACGTGTTTCAATATTTTTGGTGGATGGTCGAAAATAAACACAAAAGAAGGAAAAACAAAAGACTAAGGTCTAGGAAAAGAAACTCCAACTGCATTCGCTAGTGGAGACAGGCTCTATTAAGGGGGTGATTCAAGGATATGGAGAACTTGCTTAGCTTGGGCACCCATATTGGCCAAATAATATTGGACAAACAAGTTGTGACTTAACTTTTCCTTAATGGCGTGAAGCAAAATGTCGTGTTTCTGCATAATTGGAAAGACACCTTCAGGTAAGCGAATGACTGAAAGGGAATCAGACAAACTAGTTACTAATCCGCGACCCTTTGTCTAAGCAAGTTCCGCGTCGTGGAATTAATAAAGCTAACAACTCTACGTGCAAGTCTGTAGACCTCCCAAATGAGCCACAAAATCCTGCAATCCAAGCTCTGATTATTTCGAATGAGACTACCATATCCTGCCTGTCCCAGGTTCCACCTGCAATTATCATCAATATTCAAAATGATATTCGTAGTAAAACTTTGTCACCTTTGCACCATTCACACTTCTTGTGGCGGTTCAAGTCCCTAAGCTTAAAAATTAGCAAAGATAGTTGCATGAAGAGATGAGACCAGGGCCAGCTCAACTTTGGATGAAACCTAAAACAAACTTTAAAAAAGACTTTTTTATTTTAAATAAAAAAACTATATGTTAGACTTTTTTACTAATATTTGTGGCTTTTTTGCCAACAAATGTAGTATTTTTGTTTTATAAAATATAATAGTGAATAATTTTTTGTTGGTGAACTTAAAATTTAAATTTTAGTAACTTTATCCTTGAATCATCCCTAGATGAGACATTGTGGGTCCAACTACAAATAGTGACCATCCTTCCCTCAAAACAAAACAAGTTTCTTGTCCTCCAAATCCATCAAAGACCTGTCATGAAGTGAAGGCCATCTGTCCTTGACGTAGCTTCCATAAGCCACTCATGAGGATGAGTATAGGCATGTGTGAAATTGATGTTCTCCCAAAGCTTCCTTAACTTAAGTGTATGCAGTCTCTAACATAGTCAAATGGAGTTTCGTCTTCTAATGTACACCTCGGGCAACGTCTGGAAGGGCACCAATGGCAGTGGGCAAGTACACACATAGAGGGTGGGATAACATTATGTCACAAAAGCCACATGAGGAACTTGATCTCCTCAGAAGCAAAAAGCTGCCACAACCAATTCTAGGAAGTAGCTAGCACTGCTGCAAACGTGCCAATAAAAATGGACTTATATACCCCATTAGGACTACCGTCCCAAATGAGTGTGCTAGGAATCCTAGTAACAAATTGGAAAGACATGGCTTTAATTTCCTTTGTAGAGGAATGCTAGCATCACTTTTTCTAATATTTTTTTTTTAACATTTTTTAATTATTGGTTGAAATTTATTAAAAATTACAAATTTTAATAAGTCTTATTTTTAAATTAAAAAAAAGACTCATTAAATAAAAAATAAAACTTATTAAAATTTATAATTTCTAATAAATTTTAACTAATAATAAAGATAATATTGAAATGAAAATGTTATGAAACTATCATTTCTCTTTCCTATGTAACATTCTCTAGATGTGGCTAAATGATTCAAGGCCCACTATTCATTGACGTAACGGTCTCTCTCGCAACAGCTTGTCAGAATCCTGGATGTGGACAAAAGAAACGTGGTTGCATATATGCCCCACTTCGACCACTTATCGTACCAAAAGGAGAGCAAGCCCACTCCAGTCTCCAGCTTGCGTGATGTATCCAAGCTCCAAAATCGACGTCGTTTTGACTATAGAATTCCAAATGGCAGACCCCCCACTAAGATGATTCGAGAGAAGGCAACCTCCTGTAGGGACATATTCATGCAGGAGGATTGGGAACCCAATGTTGGGCACACTGTTACAAATCCCAAATGAGTTTGCTTAACATGGCAAAATTCATTTCCCTAGAAGTACGAAGACTGAGACCCCCATGTCTTTTGGGAAGTGGTATTTAATGCCAGCGAACTAAGTGAATGCCTCGTTGCATAGTGCCTTTCCAAATAAATTCCCTAGTCATGCAGTCAATCAAAGAGCAAGTGTTCTGAAGGAGCCAAAACAACTGCATATAGTGCGTATAGGAATGGATGAGAGAATCGATGACGCAAGAACAAGTCTGCCAGTTTTATTTAGTAAGTGATTTTTCCAGGAAGCTAATCTTTTTTGCATTTTGACAATTAGGAAATCAGATTCGGACCTCTAAAGCCTAGCTTTTATAATAGGAAAGCCCAAGTATCTCTTTAAGGAGCATGTACTTCGGATGGAGAAGATGGGAGGGCAAGTTCCACCTTAGCCTTAGGGACTCCTATTAAGAAAATAAGCTCTAGATTTGGCGAGGCTTACTTTTGAGCCAGAAGCCTTGGTGAAGACATAAAAAAATATTGACAATAAGCCATACCTAGGAACCTTTTGCTTTAGTGAAAAGCAAGACATCGTCCACAAGGAATATATAAGAAATAGGAGGACCATTTCTAAATACCCGAACAGGCAACCAATTCCTATCACAGACTTCTGTAATTTCTGGAGAATGTTTCTTCATTCATATGACAAAAAGACACTAACCAGAGTTGTGGCAGGATGACAAAATGAAATATAAAAATAGAGGAGTCGTCACTATCATTTAAGAGAAATCATATCGAAAAACCTTAAGAATGGTCTTGAACCAAAAAACATATTTGAGAGTCGATTACAGGAAGGCAATAGCACCTTACAACGTCCGTTATAAGATGATTACCCTTTAACCTAACGTGTAAAATAAAAAAAGTCTTTCATCTTGCTTATTAAATAATCTAACAAAACAAATAAATTTTATTATAAAAATTTTTTATTCTTTTTTATTATTTTAATCCTTTATTGATGAATTTTAGGAAAGTGAAATATTTATGGAAATATTTTTTTTTAACACAACAAGGTGTTACCCTTTTCTTATGTATCTTCAGGTGTAATGGAAAATCAAGGTTACGTAATTTTTTTGGTAGAAAAATGTTTGTGGTTTGAAGTTTTTTAGTCTTGAATTCTTTTTTGTCATTTATTTTTTCTATTCAAATACTTGTTTTTGTTTTTTTAAAGATTTTATTTAAAAAGATTCCTCGATAACCAAACAGGAATTATATCGAAAATGATTATCATTACTCCCTTTTAAGGCCTTTGTAATACCCAAATAGGAAGAAAATCTAAAATGGTTATTACTAAACCTTTATTTATTAATTTTTATATTTAAATTTTTGTTTTACATTTTTTTTCTTAAGATTTTTATTTAATTTATATATTTGTTATTTTTTAAAAAGTTTATATCTAAAAGGCTTTCATGATAACCGAACAGCAAATGTATCCAAAATAGTTATCAATAAACTTCTTAAGGCTTTTGTAATACTCAAATGAGAAGTGCATTCAAAATGAATATTACCAAACCATTAATTTTAATTAACATAATTACTTAATTAATTATTTTGTAATTCAAAAAGGGTTCTAACTTTAACATTGTCATTTTTTACTTATTCATCTATCTGTATATCTATACAATTTTATCTTTCTTATCATATATTTATGTTTCCCTTATTACTACTTGTAATCTGAAATCGAAAGGGAGTTGGGCTCTAATTGTTGATTCTAATTATATGTACACTGGCCTTACATTTCACTGACCCAAAAGTTTAAACGGTCAAAAACTTAGGCAAAAAGGAAAAAATATAAAGCATTAAAAAAATGAAAGAAACCTAAATAAAATAACCTAAAAAAAGGGGAAGGGTAGAGAACGCAAAAGCGAAAACGAAGTCCCTAACCAAGAAGCACAGTGAGGCTCGCTGGAACTCGCGGGAGCGTTGGGTGTTGGGTTGCTTTGATGAAGGAGGATCGTGTATTCGGCGAGACCAAGGGGTATACAGTAGTGTACTATAATTAGGGAATATGTGTGGGCTTGACAGGTTCAAGAGTAAAACTACTAAAACTCAAGTTTTAGATTCATTAACAAAAAATTATTTGTTATTAGTTTTTATAAAACAAAAAAGCTATATATATTAACAAAAAAGATTATATATGTTAGCAAAAAAACTAACAAATAACTTTTTTATTTAAAAAAAAAATCTCTTTTAAAATTTGCTTTAAGACTATTTAACGTTAGGCCGAACCTGTTAGCGACATGCGGATACACATCTTAGAGGTTACTCTATTTTGGGAACCTAACAGTGCCCAAGTCAGCATGTGTATGAACAGGCTCACGACCTGGGGCTGGGTAACCAAGGCTCACCAACAAATGTCGGTCAAATTTTACACAGCATAAAAACTAAGTGCATGTTTGGTTTACAGTTCAACGTGTTAAATGTAAAAGACACAAAATATTGCTTTTTAGTTTTGTGTATTAGAAAATGTGAATTTCTATTTGCATTGATGCAAATGGGTTTCCAAACACAGCTTAAGCAGTTACCATCATGTATCAACAATTACAACATAAAACCAAGTAGTAACCATCAAGTATCAGCAAGCTCAGCATAAAACCAAATGGAAACCAATGTGTATCAGCAAACACAACACAAGACCAAGTAACCAACAACACGTATCAGCAGTCATAAACACTTACACGAGACACAGGCAATGAAACAGGCAGCATAGACATCAGTTTTCATTTGTTTCTTTTTCATATTGCAGCAACAGCAAGAACGTGTAAGTAGAAGTAAAAAATGCATGAAATGGAACTAGCAAAGCAAGAGTGAGAAGAAACAAGCCATCATACACATATGTATCACATGTTCACGATAATGAAAAGGAAATGTATCATCTGTTTGCAGCAAAAATAGAGGAATGGGATAGGAACAATACCTACTGAGGCACGCAACAACTTGATAGAAACGTAGACTCAAGGCAGTAGACGAGCCTCCTCACACACTAGGCAACCCTCACAAGCAAGAGAATGACTTCACAGAGGCAGAGTAACAGTACCGAAAAATGAACCCCTTTTTTCCTTGATGTATAGGGTATTTATACAGAAAGAATTTGATCCTACCCTTGTATATCCAGATTATAAGTAGTATAATAAGGGAAACATAAATATATGATAAGAACGATAAAATTGTATAGATAGATAACATAAGAGTAATGATATGAACACCTATACTATACATCCACCTGACCTAGTTGACATTTTTCATTTCTCTTTATATTTTTCTTCTTATCATATCATAGTACTCCTTATATTTATATTTTTCTCTTTTTCATCTCTTTTAAGTGTAGATTAGCACAAAACCCGTGTCCATGAATCATTTTTCATAACATAACTATCAATGAGCATCATCATCAAGAATATGAAATATAAATGACATTATTCTATGTTAGATATGTGATGATTGCTAACTTTTATACCTTCGTGTGGAGGTTAACAAGTGCCACATTTTATTCATTGTAATCTATTTTAAATTAATTTTGGTTAATTATATTTAAATTGATTATTCAATTTTAAATTATTTGAAATTAAATTTATTATTATTATTTTAATATTATACATATTAAATGCATAAATAAATGAGGTGATTTTATTGTATTTTAAATTTTATATTATATTAATATTTAACTTCTTTATTACCATTATTGCATTTTAAACAGGTGAATTTAATTGCAGGGAAAAAAGCTTAAGCAACAACTTAATTACTCATGGAAGGAAATATAAATACATATCAACTAATGTCTATTGGTGTACACCCAAAAAAAAAAAGAAAAAAAATTTGTCTATTGGTCTAAAAGGAAACAAGCATAATTTTATTTGGATAAAATCTTAGATTTTTGTTTTGTAAATAAGAAATAAACATTAAAAAAAATTCTACGAAAATAGATCTATCCGACTCAAAATAGTCAAAAGGACAAATCCAAGTGTATTGACGGAGTTGCTTTGTGTTATTGACTGGTTGAAGGATGGAGCGATGGTGTTCTCTGTAGGAGTCGTGACTGTGGAACCCAAATAGCCACCGGACGGGTCTTGTCGTAAGAGATGCATCATCATCTCATAACACATTGTCTGACGTACATGTATCTTTTCAAGATAATTGGTGCTAGGGCACAAGTAGCCACCTCTGGCGCAAGGGCATATTGATTTGATTACTCAAAAGCTTGTAAGAGTTGAATATGAAGACTGGAACAAACTCTTGCCAAGGTTTTTTTTTTTTTTTGGATAATAGGTTTTTCAAGAATTGTGTAGCCCCTAGCAAGACGCACTAGTTCTAATAATACTAGGGAAGAACATTGGATATAGTTTGATGAAGGAGAAATTAAAGAGAACACGGTGCCTTAGTGGAGGGTTTAGCATAATGGATGTTGATAATGAGTTTTATATGGTCAAGCTTGATTTGAGTGAAGATAGAGAGCATTGGGCAAACAAACCCCTTCTCACACAAAATCACAAATAGAAAATAGCAAAAAGACACTAATTTAACATAATTCGGTACTTCTTGCCTATGTCCACGCAAAACATCCAATAATATTCATTCTCTCAAATAACATTACATTTCATTACAAGTTTTCTGGACAAACTTGATAAACCTCCCTTCACATAACCCTTCTCTCCAAGCCGGGGTGACCCTTCTACAGGCCAAAGTGATTCCTCTCCTCTCAATTATCCTTATTTATACAACTTGTATCTTAATATTAAAAGAGAAAACAAATTTTTAAAATAAATATAGTATCTTTAAATCCAAAAAAATCCTAGAGATTTAAAATTTTAAATTTGAATTGTCTCCCAACAATTTCTCCCTCAATTAAACTTTTCAAACATTCTCTTCAACTCCCACCATCATTGATGTTCATCCCAATCTTCTCCAATCGCGCTTCTGCTCCACAAACTTTGGTGTGTTCTCCATCCACTCTGCGAGTATTGAATGGTAACACTTCTTGTACTTATACCGCCATTAGCTATCGAAACACACCATTTGACTTTTCTATTGCCAAGAAGACTTTCAACACAAAAATTTGCACCACTATTACTTATCAAGACAACCGCTTGACTTTCCATTGCCAAGAAGACTTTCAACGCAATGATCCCACACAGATCTGCCATCAACTTCATCAAGCTTTAATACTCCTCTTCTGACAAGTCACCAAATTGCACAACCATCTGCTTTGATACCACTGTTAAGGAAACAAACCATTTCTCACATAAAAGCAAAAATAGAAAATAGTGCAAGGACACCAATTTAACATGGTTTGAAACCTCTTGCCTATGTCCACAGCAACATCCAATAATATTCATTCTCTCAAGTAACATTACAATCTATTACAATTTTTTGGATAAACTTGAAAAACCTTCCTTGAAATGACCTCTCCTCTCTAGGCTGAGGTGGTTCTTCTCCTCTCGAAAATGCTTATTTATACAACTTGCATCTTAATATTAAAAGAAAATAAAATCTCTGAAATAAATATAGTATCTTAAAATCTAAACAAAATCTTAGAAATTTAAAATTTAAAATTTGAATTGTCTCCCAACAAAAATAAGGTTATTTTTGGAGAACCTTGGATGATCATCAGCCATTATTTAGTGTCTCCATGATTTTGTATCCCCTCCTACTACCGTGTATGGTACTATGGTGTGGGTACGTTTTTGGTCTTATTCTGGTGTATTATGATGAGATTTTCTTGATGGCCTTAACTTTAGTAGTGTGACGGCCAATTAAAGTGGATAGTAGTACTTTGAAGGTGGAGAGGGGGCGTTTTGCTCGCATATGTGTGGAGATTGATCTTATCCAGCCAGTTGTGGGTAAAGTTTGGCTTAAAGGGCATTGGTATAAGGTTGCTTACGAGGGTTTGCACATTATATGTGCTAACTGCCAAGTGTGGGTGCTATGGACGTGTTGCTCGCAACTGTTCTGTAAAGCCTACACAACCACCACAAAACAACACATTTAACACAATGGTGATCTAAGAGGAGAGGAAGGCAAATTCACAATCATCAATGCTAAAGCAAATATGTGGAAACTAATACCACGATGTTTAGCTCATAGTTAAACGAAAATCTCGTTAAGAATCAATCACAAAAAAGCGTTTAAAAAGGTAACAGTGCTAAATCAAATAGATTTAATGTTATTGCAAATTTAAATGTAGATCCAGGCACTGCTCATAATACCACGTCATTGGCTGCTGATGAGGGGAGTAAACCGATTAGTCAATAGTGAGCTGCCACCTGATCCGTCTTTATTAATTCTTTCACATTTTGCACTTGTAAGACAGTGTCCATTGTAACATATAAAAATTTTGTTGCAGTATATTCGTTGTTGACTTAATGTTCGTTGGGCTATTTATCTAGTTTTGTAGTGATCAAGCAAGTAAATCAAGCCAAAATCTAACTACCCAAGTTCTTACTTCTTACCAGTTATAGATTGAGAGACTACAAGGTTTCCTGACAGATTTAGCTCTTTTTGAACTGTTTATGTATCAATTGGTAGACCGACAATCTTCCAACAAAAGTTGTTTTTCTTGTGATTCAAACTAAACTCGCGCATTCTCGCCTTATTTTGTCTTTTGATAGCACGTGTTTATGAACATTAAACATAAAAGGGAACATTTTAAACAAAATGAACAAGTGATGCATAACAAAGAAATAATTTTTTTATTAATGAGACTATACAAAAAAAAATAAAAATGAAGCTTAAAAGGGAATTCTTTGGTATTCTTTCATTTGAGTGTAACAGTTCTCTTTGTATTATTTGCCAATATTTAGTCACGCAGCGACTACTAATTAATAACGAGTTCTTTTTGTGTGTATAATAGTGGTAACAAAGTTTAAACATAAGACATTGTACAAACTATCAGATCTCTATTATTTGGCCGACCCTCGTGGGTTAATTAATAAGGAGTACTGATACCCTCACAACATGGAAGAAAAAAAAATAAATCAATGGCTGTTATTTGCTTTTCCCTCTCCCTATATTCCTTTCTTTGGAAGGGTTATGCTGCCTCAATTTGTCTTTGGCACTGGCTTAATCCGCTTTGCCCTTGAGTACAAGAAAACTCCAACAAGTGCAACACCAGTTCCTGTAGTCACATGCACACCACAAGAAAAGGGATAGAAGAAATTAAGTTGTAGCAATTTTAGTTCACATATGCTTGAGACTGAAAAGTTAATTAACAAAACACCAAAATATTTGTGGGACATGTATTATATATATATATATATAGGCCATGAGAGACTTACCAAGTGTGTTAACGGGTGAGACAGGAGTTTGGAAGAAGATAACTGAAGAAACAATGACAACCACACGCTTCACACAGTTTCCAACCGAGTGGGTCACAGGGGACACCATCTGTAATATCATATAAGAAACCTGCCACCGAATACACTTGATTAGGTCCAAGACGCTTGATACAATACTCAATTGGTCAGTGTCAATGTATGTCAATGTGACTAAATGTGACTAATTTGGACCCCTAGTGAGGCTATTAAATCATTAACATAACATTAAACAAGTGGTTTGTTTTATAAACCACAAACTAATAAAATGATCGAGTATAAACATATATATCAAAAAGCCCAGAAGTTTACATTTCGAAATTCAAATGTTAAATCTATGCAGTATATTATTGTCAAACATCATGATGGGTCAAAGTTCAGAATGTTTCATAGATCATGTCACATGTGTCGAGAGTAATGAAATTTAATTTTATAATAGTTAAATCATGGACTAAATCTCAGGAAATATGTCTGGGGAAAATGACAATCTACCGACATCTTTTGATAAGGACACATGTTATGATAACATTCAAAATAATATGCAAGCTCAGAAATGAACCAGACGAGACCATTTTGCAAAGGAAAATGCACAAAGGACTTCAGAGAGCTAGAAGTTTGTTAATTCAGAATTTTTAATAAAATGCAAAAGCTAGAAAGTAGGTTTGAAAAATCAAAGGGTCACAATCTAGCAAAATACAGCTCACGATGAGAGAAACTGTACGGACAAGATACAAAAATCCAACGCATGACAATCTTCTATATAGAAAATCCCATATTATTTAGGCTTAATTGTATTTTTTACTTCTAAAGTTTTACAATTTCGTAAATTTTGCCATAAAACCTTTTTTATTTTTCGGGAATTTTGCCCCAAATAAAAAACCGTTACAATTAAAGAAAAAACTATCACAAAATTATTTTAATTGTGGTGGTTTAAAGGAAAAACAGTCATAAAATATCTTAATTGTAACGGTTTTTCTATGTTATAACAAAATTCATGATATTTTGTAAATTGAAAGACAAAATTTGTGAAATTGTAAAACTTTTGAGATAAAAAGTACAATTAAGCCTATTATTTGAGTATTGGAGCAAAGTTAATTATTGCCTTGCATATCATAATTAACATGACAATCTTCTAAGCAGAAAATCCCATTATTCACAACACCAAAACAAAACAATATTCATGAAAGGCCGCACCTGCTGATATGCATGGAAGCAGAGCGCTGCCAAAACTGATCTGACACATAGCACTCTAACATTCAGCCCTGCCTTAATAGGAAAGAACAGCATACTACATGTTAGGCAGATTTTTCTCTTCCTCAATTACTTAACAATGAAAAATAGTGGCAAAGAGCATATGATTTTAAGAATAAAAATAAAATTGTATACATACAGCAGATTGCAGGTATGAAGGAGTAAACTTGACACCCTCCACAAGTATAGCGAATGGGACCAACAGGATAAAGGAAATAATGGTTATAACTGAGTAGAGATTTATATTGTCCAAAGTTTCCTGTCAAGAACATGCTTCAAATGATGAGCCTTATTTTTAACAGAATATTGTAAAAGAGTTCCAATAAGTAAAGTGATATAATTAGTTTCACAAACAAATACTCCCTCCGGACTTGAAATAAGCAGATCTAAACTCATGTATGGTGGTTCAAAATATAAGCAAATTTTATCTGATTTCACTCTATTTGATGAAATCATTCTCAAAATACCCTTTATTTAATTCATATTTTATTTTCAATGATTCCTTTGGTTCTCATGATATCAACCACAAGGCTTTCAAAATAGAGAGTATTCTCATTTGAAACAATTTCTTATAGAATTGAAGTATTCAATCAATTAGAGTGAAAGATAGTTTAGGGAACAAAGTTAATTTTTTAAATGAAATTGAGAAAATTAAATGAGGTTGACTTACATTCTTAAGTAGCGTGAATTAGTTATTTTTTGCTTGAATTCAAGTCTGGATGGAATATATATATATGCGTGTGCACATGCAGACACATACAGACAACAACTTCATTTTGTAACTATGTTATAACAACAATAAGTTACTTGCACTATGCAGATACGGGGAAGTTCTTTACCTCTTCATTAGTCATCAATTTTTTGCTCAAAACATTCCGCGATTGATTGGTGAGGTTAGATGCCATAGCAGTGGAGAACCCAATCCTGTTTTGAGACAGAACATGTCAAACTCAAGGATCAATACTACACCCCTCCAACAAATATTGGTAAATAGTTTATGATCAGTATCAAAATCATTCAATGTTGTCCCTGGAGGAACTCTCTGCCTGAACAGTTTTAGTTTGATTAATTACCAATTGAAAGAGACTTCAGTCCTTGATGCCAGTGCCACTCCCCCCACTATTGGTACAAGGGAAGAAACCACCCAGAAAGTGGGCCTCTGTTCATTTAAGGATCAAAAGTGAAGGTCAGAACACCAAAACAATTAGATTATTCTGCATTTTGACATGAATGAGTAGCATAGGGTGTAGAAGCATTAGCACCTAGTCACTGACTATCACAATATGCAAAAGAGCACATATTGATATAGCTATTATTTTGCATTGGTGATGAAAAATATAATTATATAATGAGTAAATAGGTTATGTACTAACACTGTAAAGCATTTTTACACTAGTATCCGATCACAAATTATCATGTATGATAAATTTATTGATTTTTATAATAACTACTTTAAAAGTCATACTTATCATGATTTCTGATTGATTGACAACATTAAAAAACTTTACATTGACGGCGTATAGAAATTAAACTCTTAAATAATTTATATTTCAAGCATGAAAACCACATTCTGTATAATTGACACAGTCAAAATAACACCAAGGAAAGTAGAAGTTAGTCCTGTTTATATACACGGATTATTCAAACTAAGGTGTGTAAATTAAGTAGCACAGGGCACATGTCTAATTGTCTACCAACCATTCTAGGCAAAGTAGGTTTGAAGCTACCTCCTAGTCCTACTTCTGATGTTGTCTTGAAATTGTTGATGAGTGATGACACTATCCAATTCTAACAACTGTGTTCTCGTCATAACCATACTTCTTTCTTTGCCTATAATTACTTAAAAAGAAATATGGAGCCTCCATATTCTTATGTCAAAAAATTTATCAACTATATCTTACAAGATCATTGATCAATTTAAAGGTATTACAAGTGACATTTCTAATTCAAGACACGTAAGGTCCATAAGCCCTCTGATTTCATTTCTCTCAGCCATCCAGACAGAGAAATGGCAGGACTAAGATAAGAGATTACTTGGTATATTGCAAGGCATGTAGGGGTACAGTACCGGTACCTTGCACATACAAATATTCCATCCGATCTCGAAGGAGGGGGGAAAAAAAAAAAAACTTCTTGTGCACTGTTTCAAAATATAAGTAAATCTTAACTAATTTTACTCTATTTAATAAGACTATTTTCAAAATACCCTTCATTTAATTAAAATGCTATTTTCAATGATTTTTTTTTTGTTCTTGATATCAAATTCTAACAAAGTTTCAATGAAGTATAGTTTAGGGAAAAAAAAAATTCTAAATGAAATTAGTAAAATTAAATTATTTTAACCAACTTTCTTAATTAGCATCAATTAAGCTTTTATTTTTACATATATTTGAGATCGGAGGAACTATACAAGTACAAGATACCACAATTTTTGAAAATCTAACACATGGATTTGTTAATATTAATTTTAAAATAAGGAGAGCTAACAACACTTTCTCAAACACTCTTTTCTAACACTCTCAACTATTGGTTGAAATTTATTAAAAATTACAAATTTTAGATATCCTACTCTTAAATCAGGAAAGAGATTTATTAAATAAGAAGCAACACCCACCAAAATTTATAATTTTCATTAGATTTTAGCCAATAGTTGAGAGTGTTAAAAAGAATGTGATTGAGAGAATGTTGTTAGCATTTCTCTTTTAAAATATATACAAGAACTCAGAATTTTATAAAATAGAACACGACAAAATTATATAAAAGATAAAAATGCATAAATTTTGGAATATATCATGATATAAATTGAGTAAATAGATTAGTGTGAAAACCTTGCAATAAAAGAAATTAACGAAAATCGTTAAGGATGATTGGGCCTGATTGAATAAGTCAATAAGAAGACGAAAATGAGAAACTGAAAGAAAAGAAGAGAAGGCATGGATTTGTTTTAAATTTCATTGAAATTGAATCACTTTCCAAGACGATCAAACGGTTTTGATTGAAAATGGCACCAATCTCAATCACTTTCGATGACAGCAACAAGGCTTCCATTCAACTTCCGTTGGCATTCACAAACGGGTAAACTAACCAGTTATTTAAAAATAAATAAAAATGTTAGATACAGTACCTGTTAGTGTTGTTTTCTTATTAAAATTAGAGATTTACTTTGGTAATTTACGAAATTTTTTAATACATACTTTTATTATGTAGATTACTGAGATGAATCTCTAATTTTGATTAGAAAATAATACTACAGTAACTAAGGTACTATATTTAAGTTTTTTCTTTATTTAAACGATAAAAATTAGATCAGTTTTATATGTGTTGTTAGTGTTGTTCTCTAATTAGAATTAGAGTTTCACCATGATAATCACATAATAAAAGATAGATTACCGAAGTGAAATTCTAATTCTGCTTGAAAAACATACACCAACAGCATATATGGTAAGTTTTGTCCTTATTTAAAATTTCATAAATTTGATTTTAAATTATGATTTAAATTTGTGTGTAAATTAATCTAAATAATATATTTATATTGGAAATTGAAAGAATCCCTAATCTTAACACACACACACACACAAAAACTGTCATTTGCAGGGGGTAAATGCCCTAACTGGTACCCAAGTCATAGTCAAACTCAACACTGGAGCATTGGAGAATCCGGATTAGTTTTAGGCAGCGATTTCATGAGTTCATTCAGTCAGTAAATCGAAACTGTTAGATAAAGATCAGACAGTCCTTGATTTGAGCAATCTAATTTTCACCTAGTAGTTCTTATTCACTGAATGCATGAAATCACTAACTGCAGTTAATTCAGATTCCTCGTATCTAATAAAAAAACAGAAAACAGAAAGGGTTTAATTTTCATCCAGGGTCATGAAAAGATTTTTACGCCATTAATTAATTAAAATTTAGCAATCAACTTAAGTATGACTTCTCAAATAGTTATTACAAAAGTCAACAATCTTATCATACATAATAACCAATGATTGAATGATAATTTGAAGAACTTTTACTGTGTATTTAAATTAAATTCAAACAAAATATTAAATTTAATAAAAAAAATTCAAACAAAAATATTAACTACAACATACTCAATCTTCCTAACCTCTAATATTAACTACAGCAGTATAACTTATTTCAAGTAAAAATGAGATTAAACAATATCATTAAAAATTATTGGTATAATTTTCTATGTTGTACTAACTATTTTTAAATACATAAAAATTTTTACCAATCATATTTGATAGAATTGGTTAACTCTATTTTTACTTTCAGTAAGTTAGATAACTCCTTAACTACATGTAACAAGTGCAAGCCTGCACAGCAACAAGGAAGAAAATTTAAAATTTCTAAGAAAAAAAAAATAGAAAGTGAAGGCTTGAACATTACCTCACCCAGGAAGAGAGCAGAAAGTACAACAGTGAAGAAAGGCTCCATAGCTTTGATTGTGTGAGTAAAAGATACAGCAACCTTGCCAAGACTAATGTTGGTCAAGAGGTTCCCCATTGTGTGAGCCACAGCCAGTGGAAGAATTGCTGCAATCTGTGAACACAAATATAAATTAATCATTTGAAATCAGAGTGATAACCCCACCAAATTGATGGACCACCCCTTTTTCACCACCCAATTCAAAATACCTCTGAACCACTGATGTTTGGTCTGGGATGGAGATTCAAAGTCCAGATCAAATTAATCATCAAAGTTGCAAAGCCAAATTGAAATGCTGTAACTGTTGCTGGAAATTGATAGACTTTTAGAACCTAATAGACAACCAGTGCATTGCAATTGAGAACAACCAAAAGAGAGTTTAAAGAAAAGGAAGAAAAAAGTGAAGACACCCCACAATTTCTTAATGCAAGCCTGTGTTTGAAACTTTAAATTTTACCCTCTCAACTTAGGACAAAACTTAGATGAAGTTTTTTTGAGTGCTTTTATAATTAGAATTTCACTTCGATAATTTATACTATTTTTAATACAAAGTTTTATTACTAAAAATACTTAAAAAATTGCATCTAAGTTTTATCTCTAAAATTAATGTCACTTTCCCTCCCCACACTCCCACCCCAGATCCCAATAATTGCAAAAGTGGAATCTTTAGACTGCAAATGGTGGATGAAAATGAAGAACCTGTTTGTTGTAGATGTTGAAGTAGATATTCAAAAGGTACCAAGTTGCAAGCATGGCCCCAAGCTGCAGAGTCTTTACCATACTACTTGATTTGGTTGGTTCATCACTTCCAGCCTCAGGCAGAGAAGCAGCAAGGACTCTGAAAGATGCAAATTTTGGGGTGGAAACGAGAAAAGGAAAAGACTTTCTAGCACTGAGGAGGAAAGAATGAGATGGGCATGGAAGTCCATCGATGGTGAGACTGAGTGGTGAAGAAGAAGAAGAAGAAGAAGAAAGGTGGGAATGAGAGAGGGGAGGAGGGAACTTGGGTGTGGTTATGTGGTTTGGAACATGTGGAGTTGAAGGAAAGAGTGACAAAGAAAGGGTGTGCATTTTGGGGTTCAGAGAGGCTAACAAAGAGAGAGAATAAGGAGACATAGCCGTTGCATGGAGTGAAGAGATTCCAAACAATTAGGAATGTTGTTTCTGATTCTGAGGGGCAACACACGAAACATTGATATAGCTAATGAAGACAACTTATGGTGTGTTTGTAAAAAAGTTGCCCTCGACGTAAACCGACGTTCATTCAATGAAAGGGTAGTCTTCCTTCTCTGTTTTTTGTCTAGAAAAGTGTGAACATCCGTTTTCTCATCTGTTAATGGCAATCCAAACTCGCACTTAATAGTTGGGAGAGAGTATGATCATTCATGAGGTGTCTCTGAACTGGCAGAAGTTACTATGTGCTCCCAATTATTGTATGGTTTGGATTATATAATTTCAGTTAATTTTTACATGACATATAATTAGTACATTTTTTAATTTTAAAAAAAAATTAATAACGTGTCAAGCAGAGATTGGCAAGGATTACATGTTTCGGCCAATCTCTATTAACATGTAATTGTATTTTTTTAATTTATAAAAAATAATTAACATAAATTAGTTGAAACCACATAATATTGGAAAGATCATATAATAATTTTTCTTAAACTAGAAGAAATTATTGTATAGTCAGAATCTACATGATTCCAATTAAACTATACATGACATATAATCACATATTTTAATTTAAAATAAAAATAATTTTTTTTTTCTAAAGAATGTTGAAAGGCTTTGCTTACAGCGAGTGTATTACATTCTAAAGTAAAATGTTGATGGATTTTAATATTTTGTCACTTCTTTTTCTCATTTCTTTTTCATTGTTTTTTATTTCTCTTTTCTTTTTCATGACACTATTAATTACTTCACCTACTTTCTATCTTCTTTATTTTTTCTTTTTTCTTTTCTTCATCCCTCTCTTATCTCTCTAACCACCTCATACTTATGTATAAATGTGAAAAAATCATAACTTAATATTTAGGCTACAACATATTTTTGATCTCTTATCTTTTAACTAAAATTTGTTTTAGTCCTTTATCTTTTAAAAGATTTATTTTGATCATTTAACTCTTAAATTTGACTAAATGTTGTCCTTTCCAAATAGTGATCGTTTTTAATTTTGCAACACGATTTTGAATGCTTTTTGACTGATTCAAGATATAAAACTTGTCCCATTAAATTCACCTACACGACAACTATGAAATGCAACTAATGTTCAAACCAAAAAGAGCCACAAACATGATGGAAATTGCATGAAAAATGAGTTCCACGAGCAACTAGAAAAGAATATGATATTAGATTTTTTTAGCTTTCTGGTTGCTCATGAGACTCGCTTTTTACTATTTCGAAAGGACAACATTAACTCAAATTTGAGAGTTAAAAACCAAAATGAATTTTTTAAAAGATAAGGCTATGTTTGGATTGGTGGTAGAAAATGAAATGGAATGAAATGAATTGAAATATAATTGAATAGGATTGATTGAAATAGAATGGAATAAAAATGTCATTCTATTTTTTAGATATTTTATAATGGAATGAAATAAAGATTTCATTTTATTGTTTAGAAAAAAGACGGAACAAAATGAATTATAACTTTTTAATTCTCATATTATCCTTATTTTAAATATATTATTCTTAAGAAACTAATGATTAGAATAAAATTTGTAAAGATAAAAAAGTCATTTTATAATTTAAAAACTTTGTTCCATCAAGTGCACCCCAAATTTGAATGAAAGAAAATTAGAGTAAAGGGATAGAATGAAATGGATCATGTTTCATCTTTTTTCTATTATGTTTCATTTCTATTTTTAGAAATCAAACAATGAAACAACTTTCCTTCCCACTCCATCACTCTCTATTCCACCCTTTACCACCAATCCAAACATAGCCTAAAAGACCAAAATGAATTTAGTAAAAAAATAAAGAACGAAAAGTAAATTTTAGGGTAATATTTATTATAATTTATTTAAATACTTTTAATCGAATTAATAATAAAAATATTTTGAATAAAAATTTCTTAAACAAGAAGGACAATAAATACATGAAAATAATATTAAACGCACCTGTATATAATGTTTAAGACCAAATGTTGATTAGCATATTAAGAAACTCAGTTGAAAAATATTTTATATTTTTTATTTATAAGTAATTATAAAAACATCATTTTATTTTTAAAAAATTGTATAAAAAAATTAATAAAAACAAGATTTGTTTTACAAAGTTTTATGATGAAATAAATAAAAAAGTTGATTTCATTTCATATCTTAATTTTAAAAGAAAAAAATATTAGATAAAACAAAATTGAGTAAACCTTATTTTAATTCTTAAAATTGTAAATATTAGTTTCTTTAATCATTAACTTTACAAAATATTATTTGGTTTTTCTTTTTGTACTCCATTGAATCAGGTTGTTCAGTACGTTCTCCTGGTTTGTTTTTCAATTTCTTTTATTTCTTTCGGTGGCTTGGATTGTGTATATAATTTATAGATTAAATTACAAGGTAATTTAAAGGGTAAATTATTACTATATATATATATATATATATATATATAGGAATTTGCTAATGTATACACACTTATTCTTTAATTAGAGTATATTAACAAGTTATAACAATAATGTATCTTAAAATACACTCACGATGTAGCTTGCTAACATACTCTAACTAGAAAATAAGTGTGTGTACGTTAGCAAATACTTGTAGGGTACAATATAACTTGTTAACGTACTCCAACTAAAAAACAAGTGTGTACACCTACAGTATAGCTTGTTAACGTATCCCAACAAAAAAACAAGTGTGTGTGTTATATATACTAATTTTTAATTTTAATCAATCATATAAGTTATACATAACTAAAATTTACAATTCTTACATTCTTAAAATAAGAATTATTTTTACTATAAATGACTTCTTTTGTTTTTGGTGTATGTGACAAGCCTTTTTCGGATAGAATATATTTCGTTTGAAATTTGTCTGAATTCAATATTTGTTTGAAATTCATGAGAAAAGTGTTTGAAATTCGCCTAACATTTATCTCAAAATCTGTCTGAAAAAGATAATTGTCTAGTGGTGAGAACCAACTACATTAAAGATAGAGTCAAACATAGTTTTTGAAGATGATTGATGATTACATATTTTAAATATTTGATAATGTGCTTTCTACTTAATATTGTGTGTGTATTTGAAATTTGCATTTTAGATGTTTAGTTTATAAGACTTTTAATTTCATATTTGGTTGGTTTATTTGGTTAATCAACTTAAAAATGTTCGATACTTTAATAGTTGGATTGATGATCATGTTTGATTTTGAATTTTTTGTTATTTAATTCTATTTTTATTGCTATGTTTACACATTTTACATTTTTCATTTTTTCATTTTTTATTTGCAAGTTGATGGCCTATTAGCTCGCGGGCTATGCAATGTAGACACAGGCCTATAAAACTTGGCCAATTTATGTTGCAGTTTGGGTCAACCCTGCCTATTTAAGTTGCAGGTCTTTGCGGACCAGACTTAAACAGGTGGGCTAACTCGTATACCTAACTCTACCAAAAGAGTTGTTATTCTTATATTGTTATGGAAAATGACAAATATACAAGCTACATTAAAAGTATAATTTATAATGAAGTGTTTAATAAATTACTACAATGAATTACAATACCCATATATTTTATTTTTTCAATCATAAACTCATTAAAAAAATGGCAATTAATATTATTGATCTTCACACACACATTACTGTAAAAAGCACTTTTTAAATCGATTAAAAAGGATTTTTTTTAAATTGGTTCAAGAACCGATTTACATACAGACAAGTGAATTTTGAACTGAGTTAAAAAAGACTTTTTAACTCAGTTCATTGGGGAACTAGGTTAAAAAGTCTATTGTTTAACTCAATTTTTGACATAACCGAGTTAAAATCAAGCTCAGGATTGTAGCAGCATTAAACTCCACCCCATCAGCCTACATATCTTTAAAAAGCTCCAAAGCCTCCAAATCCCACCCATTCTACGAACAGCTACCTATTTTCGATTTCTCCATCACAACACTCAACTCCATTTCCTAGTCCTTGAACTTGTTAAACACCTCCAACGCGGTGTCAACCATACCATTCCACGACAAGCCAGTAAGAAAAGCATTCAAAGAACCAATTTCCATTACCTCCACTTCATCAAACATCCGACTCATCTCCTTCATACACCCACACTTTCCATACATATCAAGCATCACACTAACCATAAACCTGTCACGTTCCAAACCCTGCTTGATCACATAACCATGAACTTGAGCACCCATCACCACATCCTCCAAGCACCCCACAACAAGAAGCACACATGAAACAGTACTCCCAATAGGCCAAAACCCTTCCAACTACATCATCTGAATCATCGCCACCACCTCATTATAAAAAAGATCTATTGTTGTAATTAAGCATGTAGAAAAAGGAGCCTTAGAATACAAATACTTTCAATGAATCAACATTAAATGATGTGTAAAAAGATTTTGATTTAATGCTTGTTATCATACGGTGTGAAAACAAGGTAAAGTACAGCAAATGAACAAGTATATGTATACATTTTTCTGCTTATTAAAACAAATGAAAAATAAAGCATTTCAAAGAGAAATAGAAATTTGAAAGGGAACAAACCCAAGCTACTAGCAAGCAGAATGCAACTGACATTAATTGATAAAGTTCATTTGTCTACACAAACAAGGTTATCATTGAACCACTAAGACAGTCAGACAAAAATGTATAGTTAATTAACCATAAGACAAAAATAGCACAAAAAAGCTCTTTCACCTCGTCCACAAGTCCAAGGCACGAGTAACCCGCAATCATGGCACTCCAAACAACCACGTCCCTCTCAGGAATTCTATCAAACAATTTTCAGGCATTCACAATCCGATCGCATTTTAGGTATATATGGACCAAAGAAGGCACCACAATGGAATCAAAGGTGAAGCCGAAGATAGAGGCAAAGGTGTGGACCTACTTGCCTTGGTTGAGGGTGATGTAGGCCTTGATGGCAAAAGGGAGGAAGAAGGCATTAGGGTGAGGCCACTGGGGGAGGTGGGAGAAGGCGGTAAGGACGTGGTGGAAGTGGGAGGAGCGAGCAAAGGGGTGGATGAGGGAAGAGAAGGAGAAAAGGATGGAGTAGGGGAGGTGGGAGAGGAAGAGGTTAAGCTGGGGGAGGAGAGGGAGAAGAAGGTGGTGGTTAGGTGGGTGTCAAAGAAGAGGTTCAGTCAAAGGATGAGGGTGTGGACTTGCCACACATGCAAAAAGGAAATGACTTAAGGAGGGGCCAACTGAGTTTGAAGAGTTTTCTGCTAGCTTGAACTAGAAGAAAGGTGTTAAAAATATAAGTTTTTAACTCAGTTGGGGGTACAACTAATTTAAAAACTACTTTTTAAATCGGTTGATCAAAGATCAAATTTAAAAAGTAAGTTTTTAAACAAAATTAAGTTAAAAAATTGGTCAAAAATTTTGAAACTGAACTCGCATCATCTAGAATTGATTTAAAAAAGTTGTAAAAAATTTTAAAATTGCCATCAAATCCATGTTTTTAAATCGGTTCACCTTGAACCGAGTCAAAAAAGTTTTAAAAAATTTCAAAACTGTCACCACATCCATAGTAGAAACCGAGTTAAAATTCTCTTCTAGAAAAAGAATTTTGTTGAAGTGACACACATATATTATTTTAAAAATATTATTTATGATGAATCATTTCTAACACACACACACACACACATATTATCTTTAAAATATTATAAAAGTTTCATTTCTTAATTTCTTTTTTACATATTTAAATTATATTCGCACACATACACACACACACATATATTATCTTTAAAATATTATTCACGATGAATCATTTATAGTAAATATATAAAAGTTCCATTTCTTAATTTTTTTTTACATATTTAAATTATATTTTTTACATTCAAATAAACTCGTGCAACACACCAATATCTAGTAAAAAAATCTTGATGTGCATTGAGGTTTAAACCAAAAACTTCATGTAAATTACTCAAATCTTCACCACTAAGCTGACTTTAGAAGGTTTGATATCTATTAAAAATGTAATACTCAAATTATTAATTAAATTGAATACTCAAATTGTTAATTTAAATGGGATTTTTTCAGGGATTGAATTAGGTTACCTTAAGATAATTAAAATTATTTTAAGATATTATTGGATGTTTTTAATGTATTCTAACATTACTAGTTTTAGAACTTAAAATATAAAATAAATTTTAAATACTTTTATTATTGCCTTTCATACTTAAATTTTTATTTCATCTTCTAAATTCTCCAAATTAATAGTTCTGAAATTAATTGACAATGATGTTAAAATCAGAGACAGAAAATTTGCCTATATATAAAAAATTCATTTACATTAAAATAAATTAAGGTATAATAAATTAATATATCTCTAAAGAAATAAAAAAGTACTCTTTTTAATAAAAAAGGTCATTTAATTTAAAAATTTATTATGAAATTAGAGAGTACAATTTATCCTAATTTATACATACATACATCGTTTTATTTACATTCTTTTGGTGAGCATAAATATATGAGTTTAATGGTCATACATTGTCGGTGTAAAAAGTTTTACATTGTCAACTAATTAGGATTCATCGTTAATATGACTTTTAAATATTTATTATAAAAGTCAATAAAATTACAATAAATGATGGTTTGTGATTAGATGACAGTGTAAAATTACTTTACACTGTCAGTGTATGACCTGTTTTCTCTAAATATATATACATCGTTGTTTCAGCTTCTTCTTTTTTTTCTTCTTTTTTTTGATGTAGTTGTTTCAGCTTCTTAACGTTACAGGGAATGAAAGTGAAATGTGCAAGTGCAACCACGTCTAAAAAACTCAAAGTCGATAAGTAATTTTTTATGTTGATATGATATATGTGTATACGTGTTTGGTTTCAAAATATTTTGCAGGGAAAAAAATCGGCAGAAAATAGTTGTGGATGAGAGTCAACAGCTAGTCTCACTCAAATAACGTATTATATACACTTACAATGGTATATGATATTTATTAGATTTTTTAAGATAAATTTATGGTGACTGTGTTAAATTTTGCAAAATAAATCAATAAAAACGTGTAAATATATAAGGGTTTTGTCAACTTTTTTTCTTTTAATAATAAAAAGTTTAGATTAGGAAAAGTTTGTTCCAAGTAAAGTCAGGGAAGATTACAAATTTTAATGAATATTTATAATAAGATTATAAATTACCTACCAATAGGTTACTATATAATAGAACTTAGGGTTAAATATGTTTTTGGTCTTCCAAAAATTGACCTGTTTTGGTTTTAATCCTCAGAAAAAAATTTTATTGAATAAAGTCTTTCAAATATTAAAAATATCTAATTAGATCCATGTACTAAACTTTATCTAACTTTTTTGTTAAATGATGGCCACATAACATTACAATCACTATTAATTTGCTGATGTGATCATTCATGTTAACTGTTATATCTAAGTCAAATTAGTAACATATTTTTTGAATAAAATTATTACATGTTTAACTATAAACTACAATTTTTTTTTATCTTAAGGCAAAAGTAGTTACACAAATTTTTATTAAAAACTATCACTAGATACTTCAAGTAATAAAATATTTTACTTGACAATTGATGTGACCATCATTTAAAAGAAAAATTAAACAGAGTTTAGCACAGGAATCTAATTAGGATATTTTTAATATTTGAGAGACTTTATTCAAGAAAAAAAATTCTCAGGACTAAAACCAAAATAGGTCAATTTTTGGAGGACTAAAAACATATTTAATCCTAGAACTTAAATTCTGAATTTACAAGAATGATGTTAACATATATTTCTATAAAACGTTAATTAAGAGGTGTTTAAACTACATTCATCTCTTTCTTATATAAACTCTTTTTTTATATATGGATGAATGAGTTACATTTTAACTCTTTCAAAATAAATGAAACCTCTTGATATTGATAAAGAATTATTAATATGCTTTTATTGATATTTTGTCTTTTTCTACAACTTTCATGTTACAAATAATTAATTTTGAATATCCTATTAATTTTAATATTTTAGAGAGCAGCTAGAATTAAGTTTCAAATATCTCTATTGATAATTGTAGGCTTAATTTAAAATTTCATCTAAAATTTTTATTTCATTTTCTAAAGTCACAAAATTAATATATAAAAGATGATATTTAAAATTAGTTGTTAGTTTTGTCAAGAATCACACCATGAGAAAAAAAATCTTTTAAAAATTCATTTACATTAAAATAGACTTAAATACATATCACATGGAATAAGATTCATTGACACTAAGTGTAAATGTAAGTCTAAAGATGTAAAACACAAAAATAACACAAGAAGGGGGGTTGAATTGTGTTATAGCAAATTTTCGCAAAACTTTTGTTAAAGACGTATCTTCTGAAATAAGATTAAAAAGTTTTTCAAAAACATTTTATAAGATAGACGAAAGTTGAAAGACAAACTGGAAAGCACACAGGGTTTATACTAGTTTGTCTCATCCCAAAGACTACGTCCAGCTCTTGGCAATAACCAAGTTCCACTAACCTTTTCAAGTTACAAGTATTATTTCCACAAGCCTCTTCAGGCTCAACCCAAGTAGTCTTTTACTTGCCTCTCCAAGAAAAAACCCAGTATTCTTTGAATCAAAGCCTCTTCAAGCTTTCACCAATCTCATTAAGAAAAATGTTTATGCATGAGTTACCTCACTGGGTTTAACGTCTTAACAGACGAATATACAAGTAAGTGCACAAAAAGAATTTTACAATCAGAGTATACAAGAGCTTTTTCTTTTTTTAAAGATGTTATGATTTTTCAGAATCAGCAGCAATTGCACGAAAGAAGTCTCTTCTTTTATTTATAGGCTTCTCCAAAAGTATCCGTTGAGTGCTTTGCAAGAGACAGCCGTCATTTGATGAAGAGAGTCGTTGGAGCATTAAATGCAACGTTTAATGCCTTTCACCAACTTGTCATATGATAAGATAAAGCAGTCTGCTTATCTTTTCTATTCTTGTACTCAATCTTGTAGCAATTATCATGTCTACTTTCCCGTTCTGACATTCGCACACACATTCCTTCTTTTTCGCTGACTTTCCTCGAGAGTAGGTATATAGGCTTTATAAGTTTCGAGGTAGCTTTCGCTCTAATTGATCTGCAAATCATTTTAGAACGGTGTCATCGTCTATAAGATCTGTTACTTATTTAATCAAAGGTTAAAGACGATATATATTTTTAAAGATATCAGATGATTGCTTATAAACCTGTTATGGATGACCAGACAATTGTGTAAAAACATATACTTTAACTGTTTGTTATTATTAAAATATTTGAGGGTTATGAATTCGTCCTTTGGCTTAACAAAAGACATATACCAAATTTAAACCGTTGATCTAATATATATTAATCTTATAGTTTAAAATTGTTAACCATATATATAATCAATTAAAATAATCATAAAGATTAGTTAGCTTTTTATTACGGCAATTAGTTAGTTAGTAGTAGCCTTTTGTGTGCACCTAATACACATATATATAACAGGTACCCATACCTAATAGTGATCAGTCTTGTATCTTTATTTTCTTCTCACTCGGTTTACATAATAGACATGAAGTCGTTGTTCCTCACTATCTCGTCTTTCTCTTCATAGTCGCTTCTGGTTTCACATGGTATCAAAGCTCCTTCCTAGGGGCTCCATCACCACTGTTGCATCTGCTCTTTCCTTTCTTTTACACTTATGTTTAACTCTTGATCCTCCCTCTTTTCCCTTTTTGAATATCAACTATGGCCTCAACTGCTAGAGGATATCAGATTGATATGCTTGACCTATATTACATGCACCCAAGCGACAACCCTAGGATTGCCCTTGTCTCACCTCCACTTCTTGGTACCAGCAACTATCACTCTTGGTCCAGATCCATGATGATGGCCTTACTATCAAAGAACAAAGTAAAATTCATAGATGGAACCCTACCAAAACCAGCAGAATCTGACAGCAAATGGTTGGCTTAGGATTGTTGCAACACTATGGTCCTCTCTTGGATTAACCATTCTATTGATCTTGAAATTTATCAGAGCATTTTATGGATGGACACAGCAACCGAGGTCTAGAAAGATTTGAAGGACAGATATTATCAAGGTGATGTATTTAGAATTTCTGAATTACAAGAAGAAATCTATATGTTGAGGCAAGGTAATGCCTCCATCACCACATATTTCACAAAACTGAAAAAGCTTAGACAAGAATTGGACAACTTCAAACCCATTCCCAACTGCACATGTGCTATAAGATGCTCATGCAATTTGATTCCCAAGATTAAGGAGTACAGGGAAGGTGACTATGTCATCTGATTCTTGAGGGGACTAAATGAGCAATATCCTACCGTTAGATCCCAAAAAATGCTGATGGATCCTCTTCCTGACATTAGTAGGGTGTTCTCCTTATTGATCCAACAAGAAAGACAAGCTAATATTCAATTAGAAGAGCCAGGTGTCCTTGTCAATGCCTTTGACACTGTTGGTAGAGGAAAAGGAGCATCAAGAGGAAGAGGAAATCGTGGAGGTAGATCATATGGAGGAAAAGGAAGAGGCAGCAAGATCTGTTCCTACTACAACAAGACAAATCACACTGTAGACACATGCTTCAAGAAGCATGGCTATCCTCCACACTTCCAGAAAAATGGAACCATCAATAGCTACACTACTAAAGGTGATCAAAAGGAAGAAAAGAATATGTCTAATCCCTTTGAGGAGGAAAATGAAAACTCTGGAAAATTGGTCTTCACACCTGATCACACAAGGCTTTGCTGGCTTTTCTTCAAAACTCGACTACAATGTCGACTCATAGCATCAATCATATGAACACCCTTCTACAACTGATTAACAAAAATATCTTAATATAAATAGTAATTTTAACATATTTTGTGATAATCAATAGTTAATTTTAATCAATCAATCAAATCATTTGATTTAAATAATTGTTTGACTAATTTAATTTTATACTTTAACTATTTATGAAAATTATTAACAGATTATCTTTTTTACAGTTTTTTGGTAATAAATAGTAAAAAAATATATAAAAGCATTAATTTTGACATGTGTTATTGTAACCAATTAATTAAATTTTATCTTAAATTAATTAATTAAATTATTTGATTTAATCAATTTTTTTTGCAACTATTATGTAATGATTACTTACTATTTATATAAAAATTAGTTATAATTATTTACTATTGTTACCAAAAAAAATTAAAAACAAAATAATCTATTAATGATATTTATAAATAATTGATGCAAAAAATTCTAAACAATTTGACAAGAAATCAACTCAAATAATTTCATCCATTGATTAAAATTAAAAATTAACTTATTGATTATTATAAAATATGTCAAATTTAGTATGACTATATATATATCAATGAAAATATTAGTGAAAAAAAAATTAATCTGTTAATAATTTATGTTTATAATTATATGTTACGATATATAATTATATTTTACAATTTAATCTGTATATTATGTTAGTTACGTTAATTATATATTACAATATATAATTATATATAATTTCTATATTACAATTTAAATTATATATTACTTTAAGTATATATTACAATTTAAAAAACAAATTATATATATACTACAATAAAACACGTCAAAATTCATGTAATTATATATATTTTACTATTTATTACAAGAAAATTTGTAAAAATATTAATTCATTAATAATTTTGGTAAATAATTAAAGCAAAAAAGTTAAATCAATCAATTAAATCTAATCAAATGATTTGATTGATTAATTAAAGTTAACTAATCGATTATCATCAAATATATTAAAGTTACTATATATATTAAGATATTTTAAACCATAGAACTAATCTATATTAATTGTTTAAATTTGGTATAAGTCTTTAGGCTTATACTTGATGTCAACAGATCCTATTCCATATAACATATATTTATCTTTTATCAAGGATGAAAGTGTATAATTTAAAATAAAAAGAGAGAGAAATATAATTTAAACATTTTTCAAGAGAAGGGAATATAACTTATCCACTTATCAAATAAAAATTGGAAACATTTAATATCTTAACATATATTTAATACTTCGTTATAATAATTTAATGAGAATATTTTTTTATATTTATCATATATTATATATATAAGATGACTTCCCTAATGCTACCTTAAATAAGATTACCTCTCATTAAGTATTCTGCTTTTCATGTTTGTTTCAGTTTATAGAAAAATAATTACTTAAAAAAGCTCTTCAGAAAAGTTTTTTTTCTCAAAATAAAGAGATTTAAAACATATATGTTTATTTTAGTTATTAATTTATTGTTAAAGAATAATTACTTTATTCTTTTGAAAATGCTCTTTGAAATTTGAAAAACAAATATTTTATCGAAACAAAATAATCTAAATACTCCTCAATTATATATGTTTATTCAAGTAAATTATTTTACCAAAATTATTCTACATACGCAGCAACGGATAACTTCTCTTCTGAAAACTGGGGGGGGGAACCACGTGTAGAAAAGTGGCACAAATTAAATTAGGAAGGATTTTCGAACGTGATTTATTTGATAAATAAGAAAATAACTTAAAAAATGGTATATCTTAACGCAAACGCCCACGACCTCATAAATTTAAAAGAGAAAAAGAAATTGACAGCAAAAATTAAATTAAATAATACTACAAAATGGACCACGTTTCACTCGCTGTCCGCATCCCTCTGTGCGTTAAGAAATTATTAGGTAATCCAAGATTATTAACTGTACATGGTTCTAATCAGTGTGTATATAACATATATTTAAATTTTATAATTTTTAATAAAAAATTAATAACACTTAATTGCATATCAAGTGAAGATTAATGGGGACCATGATGATCCATGACCACCTAATAATTTCTCCTCCTGTAGGTTAAAGTTAAGAATGAGTAAGATTTGAGGCTGAAATCGTTGCAGTGAACAAACCCAACAAGGACCACGATTTGTAAATTAGACAAAACTTAGATATAGTAACTTAGGTATTGTTGGTGTTGTTTTTCAATTACAACTGAAAATTTATCTCAATAATCTGCATAATAAAAATATGAATTAAAGAATTTCATAAATTACTGAAGTGAATCTCAGCACCAACTATACCTAAAATACTGTATTTAAGTTTTGTCCTTGCGAATTTAACTTTGTTTTATTTACTACTAGTTGTAGCTATGTGGCAGCAGACATTGAGAATAACCAATTAATAATGCTGCAGCGGTGTCTGGTTGAAAATGATTTTGAGAAAACAACAATGCTTGTATGGATTAATTAGAGAACCAAAACATTTGAGTTACAGCATTTGTACCTATATGAACTAAGTGTATTTCAACCAATAAAATGGACACGAGGGTTTCCTTTCTATTTCATTTGGTAGGCCAGGGCCATAAGATAATGGTGGAACGAAAGTGAGAATGAAAATGAAATTAATTTGACGTTCAAGAATCAAATTAAATTCAGATAGTGGCATTGAAACTTCTACAACTGAGTTTCAATTTTCAAGCTTCTTAAGCGATGCCACACTTATATGTGAATTCAAACTGTGCCACACTTACATGCCTTCACGAGTTAAAGCAAAACGTATCCTAATTAATGTGCTTAAGACCCATTCCGGTAGTTTTTAGTTTCAAATTTTAAAATTTTTAAAAATTAAAGGTTTAATTACTAATTTGGTACCTTAATTTATTTATTTTATTCAATTGGGTCCTTTTATTATTAAACGTTCCAATTAGGTCTTATAATTTTTTAAAAAGTTCAATAGGTCCCATAATTTTTAAAAATGCTCCAATGTTACCCATTTTCATCCAAAACGATGTCATTTTTATTACATTTTTCACGCTGTTTAGTGTAAAATTAGACAAAAAATGACATAGTTTTAAATGAAAAAGGAGTAACATTAGAGCATTTTTAAAAATTATGAGACCTAATTGAATTTTTTAAAAATTATGAAACCCAATTAGAGCGTCTAATAATAGAGGAATCCAATAGAATAAAATAAATTAATTAAAGAACCAAATTAATAATTAAGCCCAAATTAAAACCAGTTTTAGTTTTAAAAAATTACTATCAATCTTATAATTTTTTTTAAAAAGTTCTTGACAACAACCATTCTTTCACAAATCATATATTTCTTTAAGTTCCTATTGTGCAAAAATTACATAAGCAATAGTGATAAAAAAATAAAAATAATTTTAAAAATAATAATATAAACAACAAAAATAATAATATTTATTTTCATAATAATAATAATAATAATTTTAATCGTAATAAACAACAACAATAATAACCATTTTAATAATAATAATAATTTTTATAATAATAATAAGCTTGGTCTTGACATTAACGGTAACATAATTTTAAAACTCAAAACAAAAAACAAAAAACCAATTTTCATGATTTTGACAAAAGGCTTAAAATCATTTCGAAAATGCATTAAAAATGATTTTGAAACTATTTTATCCAAACACATTTTTTGAAAATAAGATTTAAAAACTAAAAACTAGAAACTTAGCACGTAAGGGCCCGTTTGGGGTGGTTTTTAGTCGTGAGTTTCGAAAATTTCAAAATCTACAACTAGTTTTCAGTTTTTAAAAATTAGTTTTAGTTTTTTCTCAAATTTTGGTTTCAAAATAAACTCATTTTTGAAATTTTTTTATTTTGTTAAAATTAGTTTAAGAGTATGTTTGTATGGTGGTAGCAAAGGTGGCGGTGGTAATGGTGGTGGTAATGACGACAGTTATAGTGGTGGTGGCGCTGATGGTGATGGTGGTGGTAATAGCAGTGGCGGCGACAATGACGATGTTAATGGTGGTGGTGGGAAAAGCCATTGTCAAATGTAGTGATGTGTATTTTTTTAAAAACTAAAAACTAGATTCACAAAACCTTTTTTCTTGGTCTTGAAAATGAATGTAAAAGTGTTTTAAAATTGAGTTAAAAACCATTTCAACTCCATTTTAGCCAAACGCGTTTTGTTTTGAAAATTGGATTTGAAAACCAAAAACTCACAATCACCCCACACGAGCCCTAAATCAACAAATAATTACTCTAATGTTTGACCTTTTGAGTCCTCGGTTAATCAATCCCCTGCATTAAATAAATCAAATAAGCTAACAATTTATCATATTTGGGGTAAAACAATCAATTGGGTAAGCTAACTATAAATCTGTTTTATAGTTGTTTTAAGTTGTTTTCATTACTTTTCTTATGTCATTCAAGTACAATTATAAATAAAAAGGTCTTCATTCTTTTCTTCATTGGGTGTGATAGAAAAAATAAAAATAAAAATTGCATTGTTCTACTTGTTGATAATCGTTTGAAAATGCATGGTTCTAAATTTTGGAATGGCCTAAATTTTCATAAATGTGCTAGTTGTATGCTAGATCTAAAGCAAATTGTTAGAATACATTAAATCTGTTTATAGTTGTTTTAAGTTGTTTTCATTATTTTTCTTATGTCATTCAAGTATAATTATAAATAAAAAGGTCTTCATTCTTTTTGTTCTGGAAGTTACTCAGACCTATGGCTCTAAGTCGACCCCATGCCACCTATTCCAGTTTTAACATCCTCGGGTATCCTGGCTCATGTTTCCCTGCTATCCTGGATCAACTCTACTTCGACCCCGGCACAGCACCGAATGCACCTAATGGCAAGGAACACGTGTAGTTGGGCACCCAAACGCAGGCTGCCACATAGCACCAGCTCTAATAGAATTTCCCTCCAAAACACCTTATATAAAGGACTCCACACCCATTAGGTACGCACGCTCTCTCACATAATCACAAATACCCAAACTCTCACTGATTTAAGCATCGGAGTCTTTGCAGGTGCCACCACCAAAGAAGCTGACAACCACCGTGGAAGCCTACCGGAGACGTATCCTCGTGTTCACCACACAACATTGGCGTCGTTTGTGGGAATCGCTTTCAGATTCTCTTCTCTTCATTTCGTTTTCTTCATCCTCTAAAGATCGCGATGGTGAGCACAAGGAACTGCAAATCCACTGTGGCACCTTCGCCACTAAAGCTTCCACCACCGTCACCTAAGGATGATGAAGCTGCTTTGGCCACTCTTGAGGCAGCTCCCCACCCGTACGACATTCCAGCACCCTCAGTCAATATAGCAGACCTTGCTACACTGTTGCAGCAATAGAGAGATGCTCTGAAGGAGCAGGAGAAGATCATTGCTGAACTCCGAGCAGAGAGAGACAACAAGAAGGTTACAGAGAATACCTACGATCGCACTGAGAGGTTTGTTGCATCTGGTCTAAAACCTGCGCTAGAGATGCACGACACAAAGGTGGACAAGGAGGACGAATTGGTTCCGTTCAACTATCCTTTCTCCCTGAGGATCTTGAATTTGTAGGTCCCAAAGCAGCTGCAGCAGCTACATTCCCTTGAGTTGTATGATGGACCTTCTAATCCTAGCGATCATCTCTCAGTGTTTGAGTCAACGATGTCCTACAAAGGAGCGTCAGCTTCATTCACGTGTAGAGCGTTTCCTCTCTCGTTGAAGGGAGTAGTGCTGAAGTGGTTCCAATCTCTCGAACCGAGGTCTATTGATTCTTGGACGATGATGAAGGAGAAATTTAAGACCCCCTTTGTGATTAGCAAGGCCAGACCAAAGACTAAGGTCGATCTACAGAGAATCCGCCAAGGCGTGGACGAACCATTGAAGGAATATATTAGTAGATTCAACAAAGAGGCAAGGGCTGCTGAGAATTTGCAATCCAGAGTAGTTTTGATGCTGGCGAAGGACGGGGTGAGACCAGGCTCGCCTTTCTTCATATCGATTGCAAAACACCTCCAAACTCTATGGAGGATTTTTTGAAGAAAGGGAAGAAGTATACCAATTACGAGAATGTACTGGAGGCTGGCCAGATGAAAACGACCGACACTGTGTCACAGAAAAAGAACACACAAGCAAAGACCGACAAACCACCACGTCATGATGACCGAGGTTTATACAAAAGAGGAGGCCCGAGGTTTGAAGAATATACGTCGCTAAATGCCTCTAGAGCAAGAATCTTGAACGAGGTATACAATGTGGAGTTTGTGGAAAAGGGGATAAAACCCTCAAGGCCGATAAAGAACAGGGAAGCCGAGGATCAATCCAAATACTGTTGATATCACAGGGCGACAGGGCACAACACTGATGAATGCTATCAGTTAAAAGATACCATTGAAGTGTTGATCAGACGAGGGAGACTGGATCGCTTTGTGAAGCGAAGCGGGGGTTGCAACGATAGAGGATGACATCCCTCGCCGCCAAGAAGAGAGAGATCAAGGAGGCCAAGGCGGGGGCGCTCTCCACCTCAGAGAGAAAGATCACCATGCCAACATAGCCCGGCGAGAGGCCACTCACCAGCTCGACCATCATGGGATGATGTTGAGGTACAAGCTACACGTCGTCAATCTCTTAGACGGTCGTCATCACGACAACCCACAAGATCCCCTGTGCACTTACCCGCAAGAAGCCACGAGATCATATATGTCATTGCGGACAGATTCTCGGGAGGAGGTCCGTCAAATAACGCGAGAAAGAGACATGCTAGAGAAATGATGACAACTTCTTCCAGGGCTCGTGTTGATAAAAGCCCCGTAAAGAGAAAAACGCCACCCTTGGTGTTTGACGACACGGACTATGCTGACGTACTGCCCAATCATGACGACCTTCTCGTGGTAAATACGTTAATGGCAAACAAGGAGGTTCACATGTTGCTGGTTGACATTGGTAGCTCAGCCGATGTTATGTTCTATGAGCTATTTCAGAAGTTAAAGATCCCAGAATCTGAGTTGATGCTGTACAACGAAGATCTAATAGGATTCTCCGAGCATCACATAACACCGGTGGGGTACATAAAACTCCACATGACGTTTGGGAAGCCACCTCACACGAAAACTGTAGTCACACGGTTTATAATGGTGGATGCCAAATCGTCTTACAATGCGATCCTAAGCAGACCAACGTTGAATGCACTAAAAGCTATTATCTTGGTCTCACATTTGGCCATGAAATTCGTAGGCGACGACATAGAGATAGTCACCCTTCAGGGTGACCAGAGAAAAGCAAGAGAATGCTACAAGGAATCATTAAAGGTCGACCGTAACCCCAACATAGATTACAAGCTCAACCTTGAAGAGGGCGAGGTACTCTTGATAGAATTATATTGCCGGGATGAGATAAAGAAAGACACCTGGATACCCCATCCAGAACCAGATGGAGAATGCGTCCTAGTTCAGATTAGGATAGAGGAACATCAGGTCGTGAAAATTGGAGCCGACCTCGATGAAAAAATGAAGGAGGACATGTCAACACTTATGAAGAATAACGTTGGCTTGTTCGCATGGAGGCCGGCAAATATGCCAGGAATAGATCCCAATCTTTCTTGTCATCGGTTAGAGGTGGATCCCTCTGTGAAACCGGTGTGTCAGAGAAGGAGAAAGATGGCCCCTGAGCGCTTAGAAGGGATCGACAGACAGGTAAAGGAGTTGCTAAAAGCGGGGTTCATCCGAGAAGTGAAGTATACCACATGGTTGGCCAACGTAGTGCTTGTGAAGAAACAGAATGGGAAATGGAGAATGTGTGTGGATTACACTGACCTAAACAAGCACTGCTCGAAGGATTCATACCCCCTGCCCGACATTGACAAGCTCATTAATAGTTCATCCGGATTTCATTACTTGTCGTTCATGGATGCTTACTCTGGATACAACCAAATCCCTCTTTATCTAGGTGATCAAGAGAAAATGACCTTTATGACGGAGAATGCCAATTATTGCTATAAGGTGATGTCCTTCAGATTGAAGAACGCCGGGGCCACATATCAGAGAATGATGAATAAGGTGTTTGAAGCACAGATAGGGTGGAACCTAGAGGTTTACGTTGATGACATGATCATAAAAAGTGCTACCCCTACAGCACACCTTCAGGATTTGTAGGAGACTTTCACTCAGTTAGAAAAGTTTAATATGTGGCTGAATCCCAATAAATGCACGTTTGGTGTCTCGACTGGTAAATTTTTGGGATACATACTATCTAAAAGAGGTATCAAGTTGAACCTAGAAAAGTGCAAAGCCATACTAGAGATGAAGAGCCCTCAGAGCATGAAAGAGGTTTAGAAATTAATGGGGCACCTGGTCGCGTTGACAAGGTTCATAGCCAAGGTCGGCACAGAATGCTCTCCCCTTCTTCCGACTTTTAAGGAAGGGCAAACCCTTTGAATGGACAGATGATTGTGAAGCCACGTTCGTAAGACTGAAAGAGACCCTATCCGCTCTGCCCTTACTCACTAAACCCAAGATGGGTGAACTGTTATATCTATATTTAGTAGTGGGCGATGAAGCTGTAAGTGATGCGCTAGTGTGGGAGACGCCGGAAGGACAAAAATTGGTCTATTTTGTAAGCAAAGCTTTGCAAGGAGCTGAACCAAGATATCCCAAGGTTGAGAAGGTCGTATTTACTTTGGTGATGGCCGCCAGAAGGTTAAGACCCTACTTCCAGTCGCACCAAATCGTAGTAAAGATGGATCAGCCAATCTACCATATCCTACACATGCCCGAGTTAGCAGGAAGAATGACGACGTGGGCCATAGAGTTATCAGAATACGAGATTCAATACGAACAAAGGCAAGCATTGAAAGCCTAGGCGCTAGCCGACTTTATAATAGAATTGACACCGACATAGTCCTCACCTAGAGACTCAGTCTGAACCCTCTTTGTAGATGGATCATCTAATGAAAAGAGGAATGGAGCCAGCATACTGTTGGAGTCTGTGGACAGCGTTGTGTTGGAATAATCGCTGACTTTTACGTTTTCCACCTCCAACAACCAGGCAGAGTATGAAGCGTGCATAGCCGGATTAGTTATGGCGGCCGACATTGGCATTGTGTCATTGCGCGTATATAGTGATTCACAGTTGATGATTTCACAGATTAACGGGCCTATCAAGCCAAAGAACCGATGTTGCAGAAGTACTTGGCGAAAGTGAAAACTCTTATTGGGAAGTTTCATAAAATAGACTTCGTCTACATTCCCCGCAAGAAGAATGTCAGGGCAAATATTTTATCGAAGTTAGCTAGCACTAAATCTTCCGGCAATAATAGGACGGTCATCCAACAGACAATTTACGAACCCAATCTCGTGTTGGCGATCGAATCGGAGCAGAGTTGGATGTCTCCTATTATCGAATATCTAAATGAAGGTGTCGTTTCAGAAGATAGAAAAGAAGCGAAAAGGTTAGAGCAGTCCGCAGCTCATTTCTGCATAGTGAACAACAAACTATACCGACGTGGCTTTTCCCAACCGTTGCTTAGATGTTTGGAGAAGCCAGAGTCTGAATACGTGATGACCGAGATACACGAAGGAAGCTGCGGCCAACATTTAAGAGGTAGAGCGTTAGCGAAAAAGATACTCAGAGCTAGCTATTATTGGCCGACATTGGAAAATGACGCTATGTAGTTTGCCAAGAAGTGTGACAGATGCCAAAAATGCTTCAACATCCATCTCACTCCTCCGAAAGATTTAAGCACGATTATTTCTCCCTAGCCTTTCACATGGTGGGGGATTGACATCCTCAGCCCCTTCCCCAAAGCACCCGGCCAAGTCAAATTCTTGGTGGTAACAATTGACTACTTCACCAAGTGGATTGAAGCAGAGGCGTTGGCTATTATCACGGCAAGAAATGTGGAAAACTTTGTATTCCGATAGATCATTTGCAGGTTTAGGATACCGGATGTCCCACTGTTAGATAACGGCACGCAATTTATAGATAAAGGCTTCCAAAAGCTTTTAGCCAAGTTGAAGATCAAGCAAGATTTCACATCGGTTGAAGATCTACAAACGAATGGACAAGCGGAGGCAGCAAACTAAGTCATCCTCAAAGGACTCAAGAGGCGTCTGGATGAAGCAAAAGGGTGCTGGTTGAGCAACTATCACATGTCCTATGGGCATACCGCACAACCCCTCATTCTTCCACAAGGGAGTCTCATTTCCGCCTTACCTACGGCGTGGAGGCAATGATCCCAGCGGAAATTGGAGAGCCGACGTGGAGAATGGCTAACCTAAAGTTGGAGGATAACGATGGACTGCTAAGGTCAGAGTTAGACATAGCGGAAGAAAGAAGAGAAGTGACCGTTATAAGAGAAGCTGCTTTAAAGAGACAGGTCGCTGCGAGATACAACAAAAAAGCCATACGTTGCTCCTTCAAGACCGGCAATCTCGTCTTAAGGCGTGCCGACATCGGGGGAAGAAATGCTAGACAAGGGAAGCTCGCCAATAAATGGGAAGGCCCTTACAAGGTTACGTCAAAGACAGGAACGGGTGCATACGCCCTAGAGACGCTACTCAGGGTTACCATCCCTCGAACTTGGAACACAGGCAATCCCAGACGGTATTACAGTTGAGGCACGATAAGTAATACTAGTTTTAATTTCCTAGTTAATCTAACTATATAGTGTAGTCGGACAGAGTCGTATATTATAACTTGTGACTCTTGTAATATTTTTTGGCCCACGTGATTAATAAAACGAGAGTTTGCCCCCTTTATAAAGCTTATTACAGGGGTGAATGAGCAAAGTGAAACCAAGCAAGCAATGAGAACTACCCCGTGTACGTGGGTTCGCTCCAGCCGGGGTAGGAAGATCGCTAAAATCAAAAGCAAGCAATGCGAACTACCCCGTGTATGTGGATTCACTCCAACCCAGGTAGGAAAATCGCTAAAATCAAAGACAAAGTAATGCGAACTACCCTGTGTACGTGGATTCGCTCTAGCCGGGGTAGGAAGATTGCTAAAATCAAAGACAAAGCAATGCGAACTACCCCATGTACATGGATTCGCTCCAGCCGAGATAGGAAGATTGCTAAAATCAAAGACAAAGCAATGCAAACTACCCCATGTACATGGATTCGCTCCAGCCGAGATAGGAAGATCGTTAAAATCGAAAGCAAGCAATGCGAACTACCCCGTGTACATGGATTCACTCCAGCCGGGGTAGGAAGATCGCTAAAAGCAAAAGCACGAAGAACATAGGACAAAACACAAAGGATGAAAGTCGAAGTTGAAAGTGTGAAAAGAAAAGCAAAAGCGCGAGGAACAACGGACAAAACATGAAGAATGAAAGCCAAAACCGAAAGTGTGAAAAGAAAAACAAAAGATCACGGCATATACATTAAATCTTAGTCAAATGAAAAGAACAAGATTATGAAGCATCAAAATTCATTACTGATACTTAAAGAAATTACATATACATATTATCTGATAGGAACATAAACAAAAATTACAAGATAAACCGGCATCCCAGCCCTTCATGCTCCGGCGTTGGTAGCACTTATAGAAACGTCGGCATCTTCGGAGTCAAGATCATCACCTAGGATCACCACCTCGGTTGAAGAAGGGACAGTCGGCGTCACCTGCGGGGTTGATATGAAGCTATCTGCAAGCTCCCTCGCAGCATCCTTTTTATCCATTTGAGGCTCAAAATCAACCCCGAACCCCTGATGCTTTCCTCCGACTTCATCTTCCTCGGCCTAGTCATCAACTTCGAAATCAACCGTTGGAATAGTAGGATCTTCCGGCGTCATCTCTCCATCTATATTCACATGTCAAACGCCATCAATGACTTTGCAATCCGGGTGGGCACAAGCAGGGTCCAGATTGCGCTGAAGGAGGAAGCATACTTGTTCCACAGTGTAGTCAAAAGACAACTGGACGGACTCGATCTAGTGGCAGCGCATCAAAACAGACTCCTCTTGAGAAGCTGTCAGGCCGACCTTTAAGCCATGAACTTTCTCTTCAGATACCTAAAGCCAAGATGATAGATTCGTTTCAAGCTCAGTATATCTAGCGTCGGCCGTGAACAACTTCTCCTAAAGGTCAACTTCAACCTTGGCCAACCACAGCCTTTCAGCTTTCTCCGCGTCCAGCTACCCCTTCAAACCTCGTACCTCTTCCTACAGCTCAGCTCTCCTCCAGCCAGATTCCTCTTTGGCCATACACCCCCCTCTTCTGCTTGCTAGAGCTGGGATATTATCCCATCTTTCTCGGCTAAGGCATCCAGAGGATTAATGGTACGAAAGGCGTTCTTCATCAGCACATACTGCGTATAGCCACGAAACATATGGTCGAAGAGATTGCCCAACCCCTCAATCCTAGTTTGCAATGCCCCCAGGTCCCTTCGCATGTTGCTCATTTCCTCTTGGATTTCTTCTTCAAAAACAGCTGCCTCCCCGGATAAGATACGTTGGTCGGCCAACTCTACCGTCGAAGGCTGGGGCTAATCATTCCGACGTTTCTTCAAAGGTGGTGCCTTCTCTTGCGCTTCGTCAGTCACAGCTCTTTTTTGTGGAACAGTAGTGGTAGAACTAACGGCGACAGAAGCAGCTCTCACCACATCAATCTGTGCGCCAACAACGGGGGCAGTTTTTGACGAGGGAGCATCCCGGACCCTAGCCTCCCTTGTGACTATCCTCTTTGCTACAGAGGGGCAGTAGGGGGAAGCGCCTTTGATTTCTCCACGACCTTGGCCGTTCCCTTGACCCTCTTAAACTCCTTCGGTTTAGCAACTTTATCTTGCTGAAGGGCCAAGGTGAAGTCGGCCATCTTTGATTTCACCATTTCGTCTACAAAACAAAACAGGCTGAGTCAGAATATACACAAAAGGTTAAGAAAATCAAACAAAAAATATAAATATGCAAGGATTCACACAAACACACCAAAATTACTGCGATACTCCAATGGAGTGGTGTCAATCAACCATTGGCACTGAATCTGGCCTTGCAGATTCTTGACTATAGCAAAGAAATGCTCTCGGGCTCGAGCTTCATCCGGGGTTAGGTCAGCATCCCTGACCAGATATTTACCAGGGTTTAAGCAGTAATGGTCGTACAACCAATACAAAAGGAACCGGGGTTCAATAACATTTTCCCCTACATTCCGAACCATAAACAGGACCTCCCAACCCTCTACACGGGGACGTAAAAAGAAAAATTTATCTTTGTAATCTTTATATGAGTCCTAAAACGGCTTCAACAGTGCCCGACCCCTGACGCTTCAGAATGAGATGGAGGAAAACTTGCTATTATATGTTTGGCGGAGAGGGGTGAAATAGTATAAAAACAAACTCCAGGTGCACACAACCCCCTCTCAAGCACACAAACTCTCAAACGCCACAAGGAACGCCCAGCTGTTAGGATGCAGTTGCGAAGGGGCGATATTCAGAAAATTCAAAACAGACACTTGGAAGTCCGTAAAGGGCAACCTGACTCCAAGGTGTTCAAAGAAGGTCAAGTACATTGGTAGGAAATCCAGGTATAAATACCCAGCCGCAGCAGCCTCGGCCTCATCTAGTGGAGCCCCCATATTATCCTTCCGACCTTGGAAGCATATACAACCGTCATTTCCAAGAGCCACCACATCAAAAGGCCTCTCGGCAGCTCCTCGACTAAGCTCAAGATGGCCCGCCAATGCGTCCGATGCCTCTTGAGAAAAACATGACCTAGTCCCAGCCACCTCTTTATCTACCCAATCAATGCCAAGGCCGACAGCGTCATGATAGGCCTCCAGAGTAGTCTCCACATTCTTGACGGTCTTCCCCATCTCCCTGCCAAAAACACCGAAAGAAGAATCAGAAAGGGCTAGTTGCTGGTCAAGTTGCGATAAAACCCTAGTAATAGCTTTCGTCGACCTTTCAACCCCGGAAGCGCTACTTGACCTGAAGGGAATTTTCATTAGGTCGGGATATTGCACCTAAGCATTCGCGTACTCTAGCACTTCGTCTAGGTCATATGACATTCCTATAGCCTTTAAATGACTTCAACACTTCTCTAAGATTTCGGGACAGATTACTATTTTGAGCAGCGAAGGTTGTTTCGGGTCAGCTGTTAAAGGGCGCTCGTCGGCCCTTCTTACAGACCGCTGTCTATCTACCCTACCCTGAACAAACCCTCCCCCGCATACAGATGCAGGGCCGATGGAGGAACTGGCATGACCACGGCTACCAGCACCGCGAGACGAAGGCAATGCCGATGACCGAAACAACCAATTCGCAGCAAAACCTCCTGAACCGCTGCCACGACCGCCATGAGTGGAAGACGAGGTATTGCATCTATGCGGATCCATCTTTGACGAAACAAACAACAATATAGTACAGAAAAATCACAAAACAAAGTAACTTGAAGCGAAAATAGAACAAGAATATTACCTTAGTATATAAGTTGACCAGAGCTAGAAGAGACGTTGAAGCAGAAACGGAATGTCGCAACCTTCACCGAAAGAACGAGACAAAAAGCAAATAAACGTTCAAATGGGAAAATCTTTGACAATAGAGTAAGAACAAGCGTACTGCAATTGTCAGAAGAAAAACCTTTTATATTACGGGTCATATCGAGGCAAAGCCTAAGCCCAAGTTTTTTCAAAAGACAACCGCCAAATTTCCTAGAATTCAAAGCACCACAAAGTTTAAGATATCGAATCATTGCGCATTTAATATGCCTCGGTTATCGCAAAGTTGCGGCGCACCTATTTGAAAAAATGAAAGGATGCGCAAATCGTTCAGATCCAAAGTCGACAAGACCTTCCCTAGCAAAAAGTTCTATCGACTTAGGGGCAACACCACCCTGTACCCTCTTTTAGCCTCTTAAGCTGACGATGATTCCCCAAGCATCACCGGCTTAGGGGCAACTGTTCTAGAGGTTACTCAGATCTATGGCTCTAAGTCATCCCCACGCCACCTATTCCAGTTTTAACATCCTCGGGTATCCCAGCTCATGTTTCCCTACTATCCCGAATCAACTCTACTTCGAACCCGGCACAGCACCGAATGCACCTAACGGCAAAGAACGCGTGTAGTTGGGCACCCAAACGCATGCTGCCACGTGGCACCAACTCCAATAGAATTTCTCTCCAAAACGCCTTATATAAAGGACTCCACACCCATTAGGTACGCACGCTTTCTCACATAATCACAAATACCCAAACTCTTGCTGAATTAAGCATTGGAGTCCTTGCAGGTGCCACCATCGAAGAAGCTGACAACTACCGTGGAAGCTTACCAGAGACGTATCCTCGTGTTCACCACACAACACTTTTCTTCTTTAGGTGTGATGGGAAAATAAAAAAAAAGAATTTGATAATAAAAATTAAAATTTTAGAGTAGTTAGTACCACATTGGTATTAGAGTCTAACTGATTAAGTCCCTCAAAGCAAAAATCCTTGTATCGAAAGTCTTTCTAATGGCAAGGATGGCTAGACGCGTGTTCCATTTATGAACGACAATATCTTAAAAATCCTTGTATCCAAAGTCTTTCTAATGGTAAGGATGGTTAGGCAACATATACCATTAGTGAACAACAATACTAAAGGAACATATGTGACCCACATTTATCTAATATCTTAAGGTTTTGAGTTAAGTGTGAGTAGTTAGTCCCACATTGGTATTAGAGTCTAACTGATTAGGCACCTCATAGTAGAAATTGTATCAAAAGTCTTTCTGATGGTAAGGATGGTTAGGCAGCTTGTCCCATTGGTGAACGATGATACTGAAAGAGCACATGTGACCCTCATATACCTAATATTTTAAGGTTTTAGGTGAAAATGTGGTGTCTAATTTTCTTGGCAATCCTTGTCACTCTCCCATACTCCCCAATTAATGGTATTAAAGTTAATGATGTGACTTGGTGACTGTCTTATACGAGTGTTGGAGCATAGCATAATTGGTGGTAGATCCATGTATAAAGATTCATTGTATCAAAAAAAATCTTCCTGATAATGTGGAGGTCAAGCTAAGAGAAATTATTTGGCTAGGTGCAAGGGTAATGTATGAAATATACATCCTGTTGTTTTTGGAGGCTAGAAGTCACAAATTGTCAAACAGAGTAGCAACCTGAGACGTGTGATGATCACACTGTCTTCAAGGAATTATCTGTGTGATGTGCAAATCTCTCAATCCTGACTAAAGGATTAGGGTATCAAAACTAGCAAGCAATAAAATAGAAAAACCCAAGGAGAAAAGGAGAGAAAAAATTTTCAATGCGAAAAAAAGAAGGAAAAGAACCCTTTTTATAGTTCAAAAAGGGTGCATTTATTTCCGAAAATTTGTATATTAATGCTAATTAATCAAAAATAATCATTAATTAATATATATTAAAACAAGTAATAATGTCAATTAAAATATGACATTAGTGTCATCAAAAATGAAAATTATTCCAAGTCAAAAATGGTAACTTAGAAATCTCTCATATTTCCAGATAAGCTTTCAATTCAAAAATATTATCTCAAAATATTTAATTAAAACATAATAAAAAAAACTTCAAAGGTCCCATCATTTCATGTGTACAAAGACAAATTAGAGGTTTTACACTGCATCAAGCCCACAAGGCCCAATCTAATGCATGTGCATGCTCACTTCCCTTGCTTGTTTTAAAGCTCTTGAAACAACTTGATATATGAACACTTGAAAAAATCCTAAACCATGCAATATGGGACATGTGTCTTTTGAAATACTCCAAAAAATTGCAACACATCCAAACGGAAAAAGCGAGATAATATTGAGTGTCTAATTGAAAAGGTAAAGAAAGTAAGAGTTTTACTCTCCAAATTATATATTTTAATTTATAATATAGAAGAATATTTAAGTTTACAATAAATACACTCTTATTAATTCACTTTACATATTTATTAATTTTTGGAGTCAAATGCCTGATACAATGACAAGAAGCATGTATCAGGTTAAATAAAATATAAAGGAATAATAGAACACAAGCAAGAGTCCAATGAATGGTGGGTTGGAATGGTGTACATACTTGATTCCCCTTAAGACAATATCTTGGATTTGAGTCTTGTACATAGGAGGAGGGAAACTCCACTGAGAAAACTAACCTCATCATGTGGATATTTCCAACTTAAAATTACCTTGCATGGAGGATATAAACATAAGCAAGGACATAGACACTTCAGGACTGTCATTGGTATGCACTAGACCATTCACATTGGCGGCTGGCTGGTACGTTGGGAGGAGAGGGACAAGGCAGAGACTCAATGGGTTGAAAAAAAAAAAGATCACTTAGGATTTTCACACACTAAACTATACTTTTTTTAATTTAATAAAAAAAAATTAGTAAAAAAATTAAACGTAAATCAACACATTTTAATTCATGGGTTAAGTGAGAGCCAACTCTAATCCTGTCAATCTTATTTTCATGTGAGTTTGTTACAATTAATCAAATTGTGTAGGTATATAAGGATTAATACACTGTTCGAATTAGATAAATATTAATTACGTTAAAATTTGACAAAATCCAACCCTAACAATTTTACCCATTCAAAAAAGCTTACAAGCAGTTGAAACAATTTCGTTTATTTTATTTAATTATAGCGTAAATCAATTGCTTTGCTTTTCTTTAATTGCTTTACCATTTTTCGTTGAATCCCCTTCAGTTCTAATAATATTCAATTGGTTTTTTTATCAAAAAAAAATTATTCAATTGGTTTAATTTAATAAACCAATATGTATTAACATCATTCCTCATAAAAACAAGAGAATACTACCAACGCAACCTCTAAAACTCTATTATTAATTAAAATTTATTAGAGAATACAAAATTTTGTAATTCCAACTTTTTAATTATTAAAATATTAATCAATAAATCTCACCCATAATTTTGTAATTGTTAATAAATTTTCACTAATAATAAAAAATATGTTAAAAAAAAGCATTATTACCCATTCTCTAACAGAACTTTTACGACAGCTAGCCATTGTGAAAGCGAAACATCACCTATCGTTGCTCAAGATTGAGCTTGTTTGCGAGATGGTTCCCAGCATCATTGTCACACTTCAAACCATGAGGTTGAAGACGAAAACTCGGTGAAACAGATGGCTAATTGAAATCTTCCCTAAAACATTGTGACAGTTAGCCTATGTTTGCTAAAGAGGAGAAAAATAGATTAAAAAAAAAATAATAAGAAATAAGTTAAGAGATGATAAATAAATAAAAAATAATTTAAAATTTTAAGTTATTTGATAGAAAAGTAATAGATGAAAAATAGGAAAGAAATAAAAAAGTAAATAAAAATATGTGAAAAATAAAACGAAAATAAGTAGTAAAACCCACAAAATTTTAAAAAATTTATCATCTATTTCTACTCAACCAAACTACCTATACTTTTAATAGTTCAAAAATTTATTCTTCTCTCCTCTCCTCTCCATTGTACCAAACAAAGCATTAATTCAAACCATGCGGTGTGACAAAAAGTGAAAACTGGGTGAAACAGATGAATATTTGAAAGCTTTCCTAAAACATTGTGACACTTCATCCCAGATGCCTTTTTACACACGAATTACTCAGAAGCCACATAAAGGGTTCAACAAAAAAAAATCAAATTCACAAAAATCATAAACCGTCATCTGCATTTTTAACATCTAAATTTTGTACTTTCCTAATTCCGCTGGTTCATACTCAAGGATTTTTACCGTTTAGATAACTATGATGGTGGTGTGTAAGAATGGGAAAGCCAGTGCCAAAAGTATCAAGAATCAATGATAAAATTGTCAGGAGCCCCTCCCCTCCTTAAAGTTTTTCTGACATTCTAGGGTCCCATGATTTCAACCAATATTAATATCGCTGGTCAAAAAAGTAGGCACCCATCAAACACTGTTCAGCTTTTCCAACTTCTGTTTCTCCTTCCCTCTGCAAAAGTAATGCCTAGACCACTGCAGGCTCTCGGAGCTTTCTCTCAAGATTATGTGCCACACCATCAATAAATTCCTCCGTGTTCAAGTAAAATTCCCTTGATACCCTACACATAATGCAGATGTCCAAAACAATTAGACATACGGTTATATATTGGTTAATACCCCATGCTCAAGTGTCAAACAATATGCATGCCAAAAACCAGTATAAAATATATAGGCCATTAACACGCAAATCAAATTCATGTGTTAATTTTAAGAAAAAAAATGGAATCAAATAATAAATAAACAGGTTTTAACAAACAAACATGGCTTATTAGAATTTCATTAAATTTTTATAACATCCAAATATTTCATTAAATAATAAATTCTTAAAAGGAATTGCTTCAAAGTAGGACAAGAATAAGGAATTTAACTAAAAATAGTAATACAAAATTTTCGATGATATTTGTAATACTAAAATATTCAAATGAGAGTAAGCATGGGGGAGGAAAGAGATCCACTTACTTAGGTCCATGAACCAGAATTGCAAGATCTTTAGTCATCTTTCCTGACTCCACTGTCTCAACACATGCAGCCTCCAACTTATGAGTAAAATCCCGTAATTTTTCATTATTATCCAGCTTGGCTCTAGTAAATAATAACAGAACATTGTCAATAACAGATTCTGAGAAAAGGGAGAATGAGGAAGAGGGAACATGAAAAGAGGTAAAAAATGTAAATCAGTTTATACAAGAACATCACCGCATGCCTTCTGGAAGATAATTCAAAATGAGTTCATTGTCCAAAATTAAACAGCTAAGTACATCTTAAATGGAGAGTATCAAGAGAAACATGTTTTGTTTGTTTCCTGATGGAAGTCAGCTCGCTGGACCTACGGACCACGGTATGGAATACATTGGGCTCTTTGCCTTAAAACTAATAAATGGTAAGAGATACCTGTCCATCTGGGGTAGGAAAGTCAAGAGAAAAAGGACATGCACAAGTGAGCTCAGGAAAAAGAAAAGGGGGAGTGAAACTCAGGTGTAATCCCCCCACCCCCCAAGTGGAATGGCGCCTCCCTCAAGGAGGGCTTCAATCCCATCTTCTTGACAAATTGCTCTGTTTAGACTTGACAACAGGTTCAATCCTCATCCAGGTCTTTCTAGATTCTAGAATCAGCATATAGGTATATGTTCTTCCAGCCTTTCACTCTCTGCCAGTTATAAGAACACCCACTGGTCCTTGTCTATAAAAATCCCAACTTTTACTCACTATCGAAATGGCATCCAAGTCACCACAAAAACAATGTCACAACAGAGATGATGACTTAGACTTATCACTAAAAGAAAACACAACAGGGGAAAAACTGTCAACCTTGAAAATAGTTAGACCTCATTCTCATGGTAGATTTCCAGAATGGCATATCATGTGTTCAATGTTAGTCTGGGAAAAAGCTTAACTGAAAAGAGGGAGGAAGGCCACATAAGTATGGAAGGCCATTTCCTAATTTATTGACAATTTGACATCAAAAAATGATAGACACTTCAATGTGTAGGCATTAAAAAGATATTACAATTTATCCAATTATATTATTTACTCCAATCTAAAACTTATGCAAAAGCATTGAAGTGTCCACTCATACATGGAAATGAGATTAACAAAGGAAAACTTTCAAAGAACATCAAAATGCACTAGAATCTGCAGCTTGAATTAAGCAACAAAGTACCTATGTGCCAGTCCTCGTGTCCACGCAAATATGGAAGCAATACTGTTTGTACTAGTTTCTTGTCCCTTTTGATGAAACCGAAAATGTCGAGTTACAGTTCCATGAGCTGCCTCAGCTTCTAATGTCTTGCCATCAGAAGATAACTGTAAAATTTTGGTTGTAAAATAAAGTATGACATCCAATAAACAAAATAGAGATAACAATGTTGATGAAAAAATGCTGAAATATTAGTATTCTAATACGCACCAGCACAGAAGTCATGAGACCCAGTGAGCCAAATCCTGCACACAAGAATTCAAGAAACTTCATTTAAAAGATACCTCCTAGCGTGTTAGGAGTATTCATGTCACCAAATTTTCAAATGCTCTCTTTCACATTCCATAAAGACATGAATAAAAAATGAAATTAACAAAAACACCAGAACATACACATATTCACAGGGTCAGGTATATGAAAAGCAAGAGATAGTAGGTGTTGTTTGTTTGCAAAACTTGGCATTTTAAAACAAATTTTAATAATTGCTTATTTTTCCAATAAATCTTTTCCTTAAGGCCATCTTCTCATGTGTTTTTTATAAAGGTTTAGAAAACCAGTGATAACCAAAATTTTCATAATTATGCCTTTAGCAAAGCTAATCTATTTGATAATATTAGCTAGCAATAATTACAAGATCCAATCAAAGCAAATTATCATCTCAACATTTAGGGTCCTCGATAATAAACAGAGCTCCCATAGCTGGTATGATCCCAATTTCAAGTATCCTGATTTATACGCTAATTGAGCCAAATGGCTATGACTACTGGACTGGGATATAATGCTTTTTTGTATTGGTGAAACTTGACCACTTTTGGATAATCAGAAGTGTCAGGCAGGGCTGCTGGCTAATCAACCAATTACTGCTTGTTTACATCATACATACTACCATCATGCTTACCAAGTTCCCATTTTGGACATAAAAGATAAGTTATCCACAATCTATATTACCTTGAGCAAGTAAATCACTTTGGACATCACCATCATAATTCTTGCAAGCCCAAACATATCCACCTTCACTCTTGAGTGCATATGCCACCATGTCATCAATTAGCCTATGCTCATACCTGAAGTCATTTAAACGTGTCTACCATCTATGTGTGTATATGTAATGGATCAAAGCAAATGGATCAATAAACATCTGAACAAACCATATTGAGTGTTCTTCAAACTTTTGCTTCCACCTTTCTTCATACACCTCCTGGAATATGTCCTTAAATCTACAATAATGTCAAACTGTAAATCATCTCCAATAACAACAAACAAAAAAAAGGCTGTCTGAATTACAAAGTTTATCATACAAAGGTGACACTTAAAGACTAGAAAAAAAGTAGAAAAAACAGACACTAAAAGATGAGCTTTATTGGATATCACTGTTATTCCTAAATCTGAATCAATGGTGATTGCAAGAATCCAGAGGGGAGAAACAGTACAGAACTGAATATCTCAAAGTCACAGGAAATTTGAGAGTCCTGGTTCTCCCCTCCCAATCCCTATTCAAACTCTAAAACCCCCCCCCACTATTATTTCCCTCCCATTCTTAGTACTGTCCACTCTCTAACTACTAACCAACTGTTGATACAGTTGTCAACAGAGCTGTAATTGAGTCCGCTCTAACTGCTGATACATGGGCCAAGCACCAAACAAAAAATGTAAAAAACCCAGACATATAATAATAATCACCTGCCATCATATTTCTTTAGAATTGTGTTTTTGGTGCTCAAGTAAAGTGGCCATTTCTTTGCAAATGCCAGTGACATTGATGATTCAGCAAATGCTCGAATAGACTGCCACATTAGAAAAGCTAATGTTGAAATACAACAAAAGCAACTTCTATTTAATTAAAACATACTGCTGTATACATACTGAAAATATAAAATAAAGCAAACCTCATCAACATTATACATAGCAAGTGCTACACCTGGGCCTTTGAAATTGTAAACATCAAGCTCTGTTGGAGCATCACCATCTTCTGGGACTAAATTAGAGAAATACACAAGTTTGTAAACTACATGTATGATATTCTAAATAATAACTTTAAAAAAGTTTCAACTCCATTGAAAGCAGGGCTGTGGAAATTAACATACCAAATACCAACTTAAGCTTCCCCAGCCCTCTAATTATTGCATCAGTGGCACGATACTGATCACCAAAAGCATGCCTACCAATACAAATGGGTTTTTTCCATCCTGTAAACTAAAGAATAAGTTCTAAATGGTACTGTGCAGTGTTTCAACTCCATTAAGGATCAAACAAGAGTTAAGGAATTACCGTGAACAATTCTCGGTATGTTACGGCATATTATGGGTTCACGGAAAACAGTACCTATAAAGAAAGGAAAAATATCACAAAGAAAATTTTGAAAAAGTTTTAGAATAGAAGTAATATTTTCAACAAACAAAGAACCAAAGCTTAATTAACTTGGATTCAGAACATTTTTTATTCAGTAACTACGAATACAATACATTTTGATTGCTAGGGTCCACTTAATGTCATACAAGATGCTGTTAAAATGAATTAGCAGAAATTTGTACTTGTAAAACAACACAGGACCCAGACCCTAACCTTTATTTTAACAGCCTCTAAGGATTTCCCTCCCTTGACAATTAAAAAATGACAATGTGAACCTATAATATTGATTTTAGTAAGTGCACAACAAGTAGCAAACTATTTATAGTGAGGGAAATTGATGTATATAAAAGAAACAAAAAAAATTCATCATTTACAGCATCATGTTCTCAATAATCTAGGAATATCACCATATGCAAAGAAGTTTATTGACATTGGGAAATTAATGACAAATTCCAGTGCTACTAACAAGACAAGCAACAATACAGTTACGATCAGAGATAAAAAATAAAAAAAATGAACTACAAAATATAGATGTGCTTCAAGAAGATTGACAAGGAAAAAAAAACTACAAGCTACAGACAAATATGTTAAAACAAGGATTGGATTATGTCAGGATCAGTATATATTTATCAAAAGTATTGAATAACTGAATCACAACATATAGAAATTGTATGATAAATTTAACATTTACATGTAATGTGACCAAAATAAATAATCAAATATTGAAATTCTGCAAGCATAATAGACAAAACAACTTCTCACACACAAAAAAAAATATTTCCCTAAGCAAACTAATTTCCTATATACATGGTCATCTAACTTCAATACACAAAAGAAGGAAACGTGTGGGGGGGGAAAGCCATTCTTGCAGTAAAGTCAATGGATAACAACATTAAATTTGATGTCTGCATTCAATATGATGGGCATGTTACAAACCATTTAAAATATTCCTAATTGTGCCATTGGGGCTTCTCCACATAGACTTCAGTCCAAATTCTTTCACTCGGGTCTCATCTGAAAATTTGGAAGAGTTAAGATAATCATTTTTGCACAAAAATGACAAATGAATCAAGATTATGCACTAGTGTCCACTTGCCGTGCACCAGGTAATATGAAGATATAGAATATTTGGTCAATTTAAAGCCAAGTACAACTAACCAGGAGTTATTGTTGCACATTTCACAGCAACATTGTACCTGAAGCAAACAGAAGCCTCAATTAACAAATGGGAAGCAGTTCCAAAATTTTTTATAAAATATAATGATATTAGAACAAAGAGAGAGAATGACAGTTAAAAGCAGCATAAGAAAGCCACTAAAGCAGGAAGAAAAATACAATCAGGTGAAAAGAAAATAAAAAAATGCAGCAAGGCAGCACAATCCCTATACAAGTCTGTAGACTGTAACTAATGGCAAGTCCCTTGAAACAGACACTGGCAGTGCACCACAGAGAGGCCAAAAATATAATCCTACGCTGAAGTATGTTAAGGGCAGAGAAACCCCCTTAACTATGCAAGTGCTCCACTCCAACCAAATGTACCAAAGGATTGCATGAACAGACCAATGCCATTGCCAAAAAATATTTGCCTTCCTTTTGGTAAATGGTAAAACAAAAACTTTAAACCTAACCAACAAAAAACTGTTGACAAGGGAAGACAAGCACAAAGCTTATCGGAGAAACACATACTCAGACTTCAAGTATCCTGATGAAAAACCAAATAAGGCAAACACAAACATGTTCCCCCCATCAACTCTCCCAGCAAGTGGTTTTTTATGTCTAAACTCTATAGTAGTTTTTCTGAAACTAAATAAGTACCGTTACATGGCTTTCAAATTCTCACCATGTCCAGAAACTCTATATATTAGTCTAATCTCTCTTTATACCTCCCTTTTAAGACACCTAACTCTGCCACAACATCCACTCTTAGCAACAATAGGAATCAAATATAAATAGTTAAAGCCTTATGCATGTTTTTTTTGTCACTTCCGTTGATTAAAAATTACTCACTTGAGAGTGGCTTCAGCACTTTCCACAGTAACTCTGTCATTGGTGGCATCACGATTCTGAAGCCCCAAATCAAAATACTTTATGTTCAAATCCAGGTAAGGAAATATAAGCTGCAGTGCGCAAAACCACTTGTTTATATTAAAAGCAAATCCAAAATCATCAAAATAATAATAAGAGTAATACCCCTAAATTAGTCCCTAAAATTACTGAATGTCAATCTTTTTAGTCCTTAATTTTGTAATGTTAGGGATCAAAATGACCGTCATCTGCTAACATAACAAACTAAAACGAGTCATTTCAGATACTAAATTGACCAATAGTCATAATTTCAGCTATTAATTAATGAATAAAACTTATACGCAATTCTCTATGTGTTTTTTGTGTTGTTTTCCAATCAAAATTGGAGAGTCACCTGGATAACTTATCTTAACCTTTAATGCAAGCCTTTAAACACAAATTACCGAGATAAAACTCTAATTCTAATTAAAAAACAATGCTAAAAGCACATAAGGAATTACATATAAGTTTTATCCTTAATTAATCTAGTTTATTACTCTAACGATAAATAAACACCGAGAAATTCAGGCGTTCATACTTTATCCTTGATCATCCTCCATATAACCCTCGTCATTTCATCACCTAAACAGCAAAGAAAACCAATCAAACTGTGATGAAACAAGATAAGTTACTGCTACTGGAGCAGGAGGATGTTATTGTTACCGTCCATTTCGACAATGGGATTCAGAACTGGAACTCTGTCGAAGGCGGTGCGAGCAGCGTAGCATCGAAGCGAGAGGCGATTGGAGAAGGAAATAGTGCGAGAGTGAAGAACGCGAGCGTCGAAGAGAGTTGGAGTTGAAGGGAAGAGGAAGTTAGGGTTTCTGAGAGACGTTGAGGAGAGCATGGTGGTGATTGTGGCTCTTAATCGAACCACTGCAGCTCTTACCATCCGTTGGGAGCGGGACTGTGTGAGTGCAGCTTACAATTACAACTTGTTGGACAAGCTCAAACTGGTTTACTCCAACACGTCTCCTAATGTGCCTTTCGTGGCTTTTTTTCTAAGGTAATTTTCTACATCATGTCAATTTTATTTTATGGGTTCAAATTTATTCAAAATCATAAATTTTGGTAAGTCTTATTTTTAAATTAAAAGGGAGATTTATTAAATAAAAAAAAAGTCACCAAAATTCGTGATTTTTAATAAATTTCAGCCAATAATAAAGAGTATTAAAAAGAGTGACACTAACATGTCTTTTATTTTACTTTTATTTTTATTTTTATAGAGAGACGATCAATTATTTTCAAGGTCAATCATCATTCATGTCATGGATAATAGAAAGATAAATGTTAGTAACACATCTTCTTAGATAATCTTTAAAATGTATTCTTTTTTATTGGTTAAAATTTATTAAAAATAAAAAAAAATATGAATTTCATGTCTTATTTAATAAATCTCTCATAATTTTATAGTTTCTAATAAATTTTAACCAATAAATGTGTTGCTATCTTTTAATAATATTAATAATATTATAATAATAATAAAGTAAATTACCTAAATATTTCTAGTTTCATTTTACCCTTTAATTATTATTGGTATATTAATATTTGTTGGGAAAATTTTGAAAGTAATCGGAAAAGGTATGTCAAAGTCAACCTTAATTGAATAAAAGTTGAGACATGAATCAAGTGAAATAGTAACTCATTAGGGGATTTAGGTAATTTACATGAGGTATCAAGTTCTATAATTATTGTCATTATTATATACCAAAAAAATTGAGAAAATAGTTATCAAATGCCATATACAACCTAGGATAAACTTATTAGTATTGAACGACATGAAAGAAGAAGTGGGATATTTTATTTAAAATTTAGGCTTAATTACACTTTTGATCCTTCATGTACTGCAATTGTGCAATTTTGGTATCCCAAATTCTAATTGTGCAAACTGGGTCCCTCAAGTATTGCAATAATAGGATTTTGGTCCCTCAAACTTCAATTGTGCAAATTAGGTTCCTCAGATATTGTAATTGTGCGATTTTGGTCCATTTATTAGTCTTTTGTTAAATATTTAACATGACTGATAATGTGGTCTTGATGGATGATGTGGCAATTGGCATGATAATTGATGACAGGGCAAATGATATGCTTTAATGCATCATATAAAATTTGTTAAATATTTAACAAAAAACTTACAAAGGGACCAAAATTGAATAATTGTGATATTTGGGGGATTCAATTTGTGCAATTGAAACTTTGGAGACCAAAATCACACAATTGTCATACTTGAAGGACCAAATAGCACAATTGTGATAATTGAGGGACCAAAAGTGTAATTAAGCCTAAAATTAAATGTTTGAGTTCAATACAACAACCCTCATTGAATACTACAAAATTGGCTAATATCATGATTGCAAGTTCAACTAATTTCATGTCAAGTTTAGCTATGTTGGGACTTGAAATAACAAGCTCAAATGGGTTGAAATCTGTGAAGCCTTTTCAATACTTTTCAGATACCCCATGCACCAACAATGAACAACTAAATACCCAAACTAGCCCATCCAATCAAAACAACAGGGGTTGAGTATATCAAAAGGGGTTAGTCTCCCACAATGTGGTGAACCAATGTTCAAGTCCTCACTAGTAAAGGTGCCCACATTTAGTATTTGACTATGTCTCGAATAAGATTGCCTCTGAAGGAAAAACTAGTGGGAAATAAAAAGCCCAACCAATCAAGAAAATAAAGTTTGAGAGCTATAGTTGTGGAGAAGATAGGGCTCTTAAGGCAAAATCAATGTTCAACAAAAAACTAATTTGAAGTAAAAGTCAATATATTCAATCCTTTGACCAATAACTATTGGAAGATTTAATTTCAAGTGACGAATACAATTCAAAGGGGGGCTAAAGGCTCAATTAGATTACCGTGACAATTTGTGCCTAAGTGTTGCTCTTTGAGCCCCTCTTCTTTAGATCGAGTTTTGTTGACATCTACATTAAGTAAGCATCAAATAAATGGGGAATTATCAACAATTGCTTGCAGTTTAGTATGTTATTCCTTCATCTGTAACTGATGTCCATATGTTATTCTATTATAACTCATAAGTTAGGGTAGTTACTTTTTTATTTGAAAAATGGGTGGTTACTTGATTTAGTCTTTGAATAAAAGAATTGCCTAAGAGCCAAAAGTTGAAAACTTTGTACTAAAAGCTCACTTAAAAAAAAAGCCTACACATTTGTTTTCTAATATAAACAGGCATCCAAAGGATATAATGTATAAATTTCCAACAAAAAAAGTAAAGTTTGTTCAATTTACCTTCATTTCTTCCTTACTGTTAACTTTAATTTTCACTATTCCTTTACTTCTTATGTAACAATGTATTGGTTGTTCTTAACACTATGAACCTATTATCTAGAGTTATCCACACAAGAATTTGATTTGAATCTTCGATTGTGAAAAATCATTGTAAAGAATACTATAATTGTACAAATATTTTTTTAATTTCAAATTTCTTTTTGATGTAGTATTACGTTATAAAATAATTATTCTCATTTTTCTCATCTTACCAAAAAATAAAAATAAAATGCAAACAAATAGTAATTATTCTCATTTTTCTCATCTCCTTGATGATGGTGATAATAATAATAACAACATCAACTACTACTACTATTATTACAACAATTATTTATTCTAAAAATAAAAAAAATGGTTAACATTTTCTTACTCCAATATAAGTTAAGAAAATATTAATTTAATAAGTATGAGTATATAATAAAAAGGTTTAATACATCAGTTGGTTCCTCAATTTTTGAAATTTTTTTAATTAGGTCCCTGAATTAAAAAAATTTATAATTATCTTTTACAATTTTTGTAATTAAGTTATTAAAGATAATAAAACTATCACAAATTGTAAATTTTCTTTGACACAAACTAACTTTAGATACTCAATTACAAAAATTGTAAAAGATCAATGACTTAATTATAAATTTTTTTAGTTCACATACCTAATTAAAATTTCTTCAAAAATTTAGAAAATATTAAACCTAATCAAAATACATACATACATACATATATATATATATATATATATATATATATATATATATATATATTTATATTTATTTATTTATATTTATTTATTATATTTATTTATTTATTTAATTTTAATTTTAATTGTTAAACCCTAAAACCCTACCTCTGCATTCGGTTCCCCAAGTCGAAGTTGTAACTAGTGTTGTACCCTGCTTTTGCTTTCTTCCTTCCTTCACTTCACCGGAGCGAATGAGGAGAACGAAGCCACTACTCCGCACCGTACCGCACTTCCTCACATGGCACGCCTTCCGGTTCCGCACCATTTGCTCCGGCGGCACCACCAAGCACCTCGATGCCTTCACCGAGCAATTCGAAATCGGCTCGCGCGTGATCACGCTCCAGACCGGCAAGATCGCGCGCTTCGCAAACGGCGCCGTCGTTTTGGCCATGGACAACACCAACGTTCTCTCCACCGTCACCTCAGCCAAAGGCGACGCCGTTCGCGATTTCTTACCCCTCACCGTAAGTGCCTCCACCACTCTGTACTCTCCCTCGATTCTGTGCTATTCCGCTCGTGTCTAAACGGCGCAATGAAAATGCCGTTTCGTAATAACAGGTGGATTATCAAGAGAAGCAGTTCGCACAAGGCGTGATTCCGACGTCGTTCATGCGGAGGGAAGGTGCTCCGAAGGAACGTGAACTACTGTGCGGTCGAATCATTGACCGGCCGATTCGACCTCTGTTTCCACCTGGATTTTACCACGAGGTTCAGGTGTGTTCTGCTGCTATTGTTTATCTATTGCATATATGGGTTTAATTCTCGTGCATAGACAATGTAAAGAGTTTTTATACTGTCAATTGATTAAAAATCATGATAGGAATGACTTTCAAGGTAGTTTTTACACTTTCAACTAATTAGAAATCATGATAGATATGACTTTTAATTTGTGATCGGAAGACAATGTAAAAACTCTGTGCACTGTCAGCTCATAGACTATTTACTCTTCATTTATTATTTATTCATTTATTTTTTAGTTTCATTTTTATGCATTGTTACTGTAAAGATTTTTACATTGTAAACTAATGAGAAAGCATCTTAGGTATGACTTTTAAAATATTTATTATAAAAATAAATGAATTTACTATATATGACAATATGTAATTGGATGACGGTAGAAAAAAGTTTTACACTAAATGTGCATTCTAATTAAGTTCTTTATTTTTTGTTTAAATTTTATTTGCGATTTTTTTTTTCTAATAAAAAATAAATGCCTTACTCTTAGGTAATGGCGAGTGTTCTTTCTTCTGATGGAAAACAAGATCCTGATGTGTTAGCGGCTAATGCGACTTCAGCTGCTCTTATGTTATCGGATATTCCATGGGGCGGTCCCATTGGAATGGTTCGAATTGGTAGGATATGCGGGCAGTTTATTGTAAATCCTACCATGGATGAGGTAATATTGAACGAGCTACATCATTTGAAGTGATTATTGTGTTTTTGTTTGTTGTTGGAACTTGGTTTTGTAATTAGATTGTGACTTTGTTAATGAGCATACTTGGTTGGTTGAATTGCATTCTTTTCCGCTCTCTTATTGGTTCTAATTGTGGTGTTGCAGCTTAAGTCAAGTGATCTTAACTTGGTGTATGCCTGTACGAAGGACAAAACTTTGATGATTGATGTACAAGCTCGCGAGATATCTGAAAAAGACCTAGAAGCTGGGTTAAGGCTGGCTCACCCCGAGGTGATTTTGAAATTTGTTACTTTTTTTTACGCGTTTGGTAATTGAATGTTATTGAGATGGGTTGCTATAATTGTTTAGGCAGTTAAGTATATTGAACCTCAAATCAGACTTGCTGCTAAAGCTGGTAAATCTAAGAAGGAATACAAATTGTCTATGCTGTCTGACAAAACACTGGAGAAAGTTAGTAATATGGCAGAGGCACCGATCGAAGCTGTTTTTACTGATCCTAGCTATGGAAAGGTGCTCTATTCTTCCTCTTGTTTTCTTGCTTTTTATGTTTTGTGAAAGTTAGATGCTTTGCTCGCTCATTATACTTTTGGATTATCTGTTATATATTTTCTTCCAGTTTGAACGTGGAGAAGCATTAGACAATATTACACAAGATGTAAAGAGAGTGCTCGAAGAAGAAGGTGATGAAGAAAGCTTAAAAGTCTTGCCAAAGGCTGTAGATACAGTGAGGAAGAAGGTATGGAGCATTGTGATAAGTTTATTAGAAATTTAGAGACTAGTAAGCTTATTTTGTTTATTTTTTATTGAGGAAGAATGTGTTATCCTTAATTAATCACTCTGAAAATTTTACCATTTTGTATGAAATATCAGCTGGTTATAAATTGATTAATTTCCGTATCTGGCCATAGATATGGGGGAATAAGTATTTCACTGTACGATTACGAGTAGGGGACACATATCAAAGGATATTCACTTGGGTATTGTTGGGGTAAAATAGAAAGTAACAAAAAAAATTGGTCTGATTCAATATTTCTTCCAGTGGGATATCAGTCTAATTCATCATCTTCTAAAGTTTCCAAAGACATAAAAATTGCTTTCGTCATAAAATATTTAGTGCTAAACTTGAAAATGAATATAGAAGGAAGATTTTATTTGCACTCTGTAAAATATCTTCCCCTCGTCTCTTTAATCTGGTGTAGCTTGTAGCTATATTATTCTGGTTTTACTATTATGAAGATACCTTACAAACTTGTATTTTTGTATAATTATTCACTTGGCACGTAAAGAAAATTGATAATTGGCTATCTGTTATTAAGAGTTATTACTGGTGATGTTATCTCTAAATATTTAATTCTTAACAATTATTTTGTGTGTGTCATTGTCATGTTGATTTCAAATGTACTTGTTGAAGATTGGTGTTTATATTTTCATATATTATAGGTGGTCCGTAAAAGAATTATTGCAGAAGGATACAGAGTTGACGGAAGAAAGCTAGATGAAGTAAGGCCTTTGTATTGTGAAGCTGGACATATATCCATGTTGCATGGATCTGCACTATTTTCCCGTGGAGAAACACAGGTCAAATATATTTTATGTTTTCTTGCTATTGGTTTTTGAAAGTTAGATAATCGTGATGATGTTAAATAATCATTTTATTTTGAGTGGTTTCAGTTCCATCTGTGGTGATATATGTTGATGACATGGACAGGTCTTATGTACAGTAACACTTGGAGCACCTACAGATGCGCAACGCTTGGAGTCTGTAGTCGGTCCTCCGACAAAGCGATTTATGCTTCATTATAGTTTTCCTCCCTTCTGCATAAATGAAGTTGGTAAACGTGGAGGTCTGAACAGACGTGAAGTCGGTCATGGTAAATAAGTAACTCACTAAGACTATCCATAATTTACAGAGATCTCCCATATTTGCATAATGGCTGAAACCTCCCCAATTATAATTTCTTTTTGTAACATTTCCCTAAAATGTCAATTCATAACAGATTAGGACCTGTTTTTATTTTTTTGAAGGAAAAAAAAATGCTGTTTTAATCGAAAACAAGTTTGAAAATTTATAATAATTAGATAGGTTTATTGAAAAAATAAAAACTTCAAAAAATATTTTTAAGTGTCTTTTCCCAGAAGTTAAAAAAAGCAACTTTTGATTGAAAAAAACTCTATACTCTCTCTGTTTATTTTCATCTGCCACTTTGAAAGATAGTATACAAATTAAGGAATGATTTCCACTATTATTTCCCTCTCATTTATGATTAGCGTGCAAAATATTTGAGAATTAGATAAAGGTATAATTGAAAAGGTGATTAATGTCGTCTTTAACTTCTAAATGGACAAATAAATTGTAACATTTTTTTCTTCCATAAGTGGACAAATAAAAAGAAACAGAGGAGTATATCATAAAAGCACTTTTTTTAATAAAAAGTTATATACTAATGCGTTCTTAGTTTAAGACAGTATTATCGGAATGCTTCCTCATTATTAAAAAATGAGCATTGTGGCCCTAGAACTGGACTGGAAGATTTTATCTATTTGGACATTTAATTAAGTAGCCAATCTGGGCATCTTGGTGCGGAAGCTTGGGCCATTGCTATTTGAGGGGGAACAAGATAATCAGAGGTTGACTTTGGCTGCAGAGCCATGCCTATCTGTTGTTTGTGGTGCTAGATGTTTCTAATGCTTTTTGGATGGAATGAATGACAGTAAAAAGTTGAGAAGTAATTGGTGGGGGGAGAGAATAAATTAAGGGTAAAATATGTTTTTAGTCTCTCTAAAATTTGTCAAATTCAGTTTTAGTCCCTCTAAAATTGTCTTATTTTGGTCTCTCTAATTTGAAAATACACCACCGTTGGTCCTCAAAGTGGTTTAGATAGCGCTTTATAACCGCTATTAAATGTTATTTTGAGGACTAAAAATACTGTATTTTCAAATTAGAGGGACTAAAATAGAACAAAAAATTTTAGAGGGACTAAACTGAATTTGACAAATTTTAGAGGGATTAAAAACATATTTTACCCATAAATTAATGTAAACAAGATTACATGCGATGTTAAAAATCAAATTTAATTATCTTATATATAATAAAATGAATGATTACCAAAAGGCCGTGTAGTGAAATTTGATGTCTATTATTATATGAAAGTATTGGGTATAAATTCAATAGGAGATTTAAAGGCTTGAAAAGTGATGAACGGCACAACCTTGATCTATCATTCTACGTGGAAAGGGGCTCTGAAATTATCAATTGAAAGGAAATAAATAGAATAATTTATATGAAAGAACAAAATTACTTTACAACAATTGACTTCTCTAGGTTTGGGCATGTTTTATTATAAGCCACAGCTATATAAAAGATAATAAACAGATAGATGGCCAAATAAGGATATTTATTTTGGAAACCAGAAAGAAAGTGTTCCTAGTAATCCTAAGTAACTGTATTTTGGCTCACCAATCTAAAGCTCGTTAATTAAAGAGCTTGGCATTTTTGTTGTTTTGCTTTTGTAGGAACTCTTGCTGAGAAAGCTCTTCTTGCTGTTTTGCCTCCTGAAGATGATTTTCCATATACTGTTCGTGTCAACTCTGAAGTCATGGCTTCAGATGGTTCAACGTCAATGGCAACCGTATGTGGAGGTACTTTTTCAACCCACAATAATAGCATTTGTGATTGCATTTTATGATCTTAATTGAATTTTTTTTTATATCTTTCTTGCTGATGAAGTTTTAATTGATTTAGATGGTAACATATAAGTATCCTTTTTTTAAATAAAAGAATTATTATTAGAAAAAAGAAAGTCAAAATAAAAGTATGATGTAAGTTGTAACTTGTAACCAGGTGTGCAAACAGAAAAATAGAGAGGCATGAAATTATTGTAATTTGATCAGCCGCAAATAACTGGCCAATGTCCTTGGGCAAAATAGAGAGAAAATTCACTGTGAATCTTTCTGTTTTATAGGTAGTATGGCTTTGATGGATGCTGGCATCCCCGTACGTGAACATGTTGCTGGGGTTTCTGTGGGTCTTGTTAGTGAGCTTGATCCATCCACTGGCAAAATAACGGATTATCGTATATTGACTGATATTCTGGTACACTCCAGAACTTGTTGAATTATTATATCATTTCATATAATGTCTGTTTGAGTAATATCCAATTAAAATTATATTTTATATTTTACTGCTAATTTATCAACAATTTACACTCAAGTTGTTACTCGGTATTTTATGATCTTTTTGAATAATAACTTATGTCAATATTTTTGAATGTTTCCTATATTTTTAATTTATAATGACAGATTATAATTTTAACTTACATAAATAATGATATTAAAAAAACAAATAATGAATTTTGTTTGCATATTTGTTTAGAATATATAGTTTTATATAGTTATATTGTGATACTCTAGTTTCATACTTTTGAGTATCAATTATGTATTTTCATAATATTACATATTTGCAATGTTTACCTCTGCTTTTCATGGTATCCTGATATGTTTCAGTGATTCTATATTACTAAGCAAAGAGGAAGATGTTTAACAGAAAATAGATTATTGATTTCATGCAAAAGTATTAATTTTAATTTTTCTAAGGGCTTGGAAGACCATCTGGGTGACATAGACTTCAAGATTGCTGGAACTCGAAAAGGAGTTACTGCTATTCAGTTGGATATAAAACCAGCTGGAATTCCTCCGGATATCATATATGAATGTTTAGAACCTGCGCGCAAAGCTCGTCTTCAAATTCTTGATCACATGGAACAAGAAATTAATATACCTCATAACAAGAATGACAGTACTTCTCCACGACTAGGTTAAGATTTTTAACTTCTTTTAGTTCATTTGGTTTTTGTTTCAAGTTAGGTTCCTTGATAATGTATGATACCCTAAAGTTTGAAATTTATTGTTGATGATGCAGCCACCTTAAAGTACAACAATGATGCTCTTCGTCGCCTAATTGGGCCAATGGGTGCTATAAAGAGAAAAATGGAAGAGGAAACAGGTCAATTTAACTTTCAAGTTTTTCAAAATTGCTTTAACAATTTTTTATTCTGTCAATGGTTTGCCTATAAATGCAGTGTTTGAGGATCACTTTTATTTTACTAAAACAGTTTTTTGCTCTGATATAATATTTTGGTTGATCTTCCTTAATGCACGCAGTCATTGGAAAATTGCATTTTTTTTTTCCATTTCAATTGATGATGTAAAACAGTGAAAGTGATATGTGGTTTACCAACGGGGTTTGTTCAACAGTTAGAATCAAAGTACTTTGCTTGAAAGTTGAAAGGCCTGGGTTTGATTCCTGTTGTTAACAATTCCATTGGTAAAAGATGTGTAAATATCATGGTAAGCTCTTGCTGAGGTGCCTTGACCTTGGAATAGAGTGGCCTTCCCCTACCAAATTTTTTCTTAAAAAAAAAAATGTTCCTTTAATATTTCCTTGCACCTCAAGACAATAACAATGGCCTTATCCCACTAGGTAAGGTCAGGTACATGGATCACACGAAGCCATTGAGCTCAGTTTAAAAGCAAACTCTCAAGCATATTATTCACTGTGAAATTCCTTTTAATAATACCCTCCAATGTCCTTGATTTCGCTCTATCCGTTTTCATAGTGTTGAAAACCATGCAATCTACGTTCGTCGCCGGTGTCTCCAGTAGCTCTCTTTGCATGTGTTCAAACTACCTTAATCGATTTTCTGTCATCTTTTCTTCATAGATGTCACACTAATATCTCCTTGTGTGCAATCATTTTGTATCTTGTCCTTTTTTGTGTGGCCATACATTTATCTTAATATAATCAATTATGCTACTCCCACTTTTTTCTCTTCTTGTCCCTTTAGAGTCCAACATTCACTATCATAGAGTATAACTGATCGTATAGCAGTATGATAAATTTTCCTTTTTGTTCGGTAGATACTTTGGGTCACAAATAATCCCCAATGCCTTTTTCCCTTTTTAATCACCCAAATTGTATCCTATGTGTGACATTTTCTTTAATTTGCTCATCATATTGTAATATTGATCCCCCTATGGTATTGAAATCTCCAATTTTTGTTTAGATTTGTTAACTAACTGTTCACCTGCTTTAACTATTTGATTCTGTCTTCCTCTGCCATTTAGACTGTATTATGAAGTTCTCTTATACTTCCTGATATGTTTTTTTTGATGAAGAAGGATTCATTTGTTCACGTTTTTTGGGCCTGTCAGTTCTGATGCTTCTTGATCTTGTTTTGTCATTAATTGCAATGTTTATATCAAAAATATATATATATTGAAATATTGTCATTTCTTTGGCTTCTAAATATGAATATGCTTTCGATGGATTTCTTGCATGCTGTGTTATAGACTTTGAGGAGCAGAACACATTTACTGAACATGTTATTATGTACTACAATCAGGTGCACGGATGTCCGTAGGTGATGGAACACTTACAATAGTTGCTAAGAATCAATCTGTAATGGACAAAGTGCTAGAAAAGGTAGTTCTTCCATTCTGTTGAACCATTAATTTTCGTTTGGAATTTCATTCACGTAGTCATAAGTGAAATAATTGTCTGTCCTATTATATCAGGAATTGATGTACTGATAATATCATGCAGTAATGCTTTCCTTAAGAATTAAGATTTCTCTTGTAAGCTATTTTATTCTATACATTTGTTCATATACTGGAAACAGACTCTGCTTGTGGAGACCGGCATACATCTACCCTTCCCAGACCCCACTTGGTGGGAGCCTTGTGCATTGAGTCATCTGTTAAGTTCATTATTTGTTCATATATATATATGCTAATTCATGTATATATTAATGACAAATGGTGAAATATCTACCCTCATCTTTTTCCTTGTGACTGTCATTCTGAAGTGTAACCTTTTTGTTTGTCAGATTGATTTTATAGTGGGCCGTGAAATTGAAGTCGGAGGTATCTACACAGGTATTGTCAGCACTATTAAAGAATACGGAGCTTTTGTGGAGTTTAATGGTGGTCAGCAGGGCCTACTCCACATTTCTGAGTTGTCACATGAACCGGTATGTATGATTTTAACTATTTAATTGCTTATCATTAAGAGTCATGTGTCGGGTCTGCTATTAACAGGCATAGCAATTTGCATGTAATAATTTGTCTTTAATAACTCTGCATCCTTAGGTTTCCCGAGTTTCAGGGGTTGTCTCTGTTGGCCAGAAGCTTTCTTTGATGTGTATAGGCCAAGATGTTCATGGTAACATTAAATTATCCCTTAAAGCAACTTTGCCTCGTCCTGGAGTGTTGGAGATGAATGATGTAGTTGAAGGATCTGTTGCATCTGCAAAAGAAACAGCTAACATTTGGGCACCAGTTGGGAATGTGTCTAGACAGTCTAGTACACAAGAACAACAAAATTCTGCTTCTGAGTTGTCTTTAGGCAATCTTGAGTTGGGTGAAGCAAAATCACCACCCTCCCAAGTACCAGTAATTTTAATACGTAGTGCTGTTGAGTGTGATGAAGAGGAGAAATCTTCCAGCTTGAATCTGTCTTCAAAAGGTCCTCACGTAGATAATGGGGTGCAATTGAATCGCAAGTCAAAATCTCGTCAATCTCAAAATGTGATTGATTCTCCACATAAGTCAAAATCTCGTAGATTTCAAGATGTTGATTCTCCATCTTCTCATTCAGGTCCCTTGCCATATACAAATGTTAAGAAGACAAAACTTTCAATGCAAAAAGAGTCAAAATCTGATCTTCAAAGGCCAGAGGGGGATGAGCAGGAACCTAAAGATAAGGTATCTGTATCTGCAAAAGATCTGAAACTTGGAACAAAAGTAACTGCCAAAGTTTATCAAATTCGTGCACATGGGTTAGTGTTGGATTTGGGAGGAGGACTTCGAGGAATGTACCGGTTTGAGGTAGGAGTAATCTTTGTATCCTCTTTTCTCATGATTTCACGTTGAGGAGATATTCTCTAGTCATTTGGTATTTTTTTGGTTAATCATACTGTGTCTTTTTAGTGGCCATTATGATGCATTTATCGAACATTATCTGTTTCTCAATGGAATTGCTTTGCTGACCATTCATACACGCAAGTTCACACACCTTTAAATTGATGTCTTTCTTTCTTGCTTTCCATTTCCACAACTATTGATCTATCTCATTGTAGCATCACTTCACAGATAAGCTCAAGAATTCCTCTAACTTCTAAAACCCACGCCACTATTATTAAATTGTATTATTCTCTTCCTCTTGATGTATCATTATTACTTAACCCACTTTTTCTTCTGTTTTGTCATGCAGGAAAATAACGAAAAAGACTTTAAGATAGGTGATGAGATGCGAGTTGTGTGCTCAAGCTTTTCTAGCAAGGGAATTCCAGTATTGTCTTTTGAGGATGATAAATAACTTCCCTTCCTAGTGGCAATTCCTTTCATGAGAGAGCCCATGGATTTTTACTGCCATGGTTTGGAAAAAAAAATTCTTCCAGCAGTGTAAGCAACATCAATGGGTTTATTGAAAATCTTGTTTTCGATAAAGCCTAATAACATCAATTTGATCAATGTAACTTGCCTCGGCGTGGTGACGCTTAATAGTTGTTGAGCTGCTGGGAATGCGGTGATGGACTTTGGGAATTTTTGCGCTGCTGTCCTTGGATTAATGGTATGAAGCTCGAGAAAGCTGTTGGAAAATGGGTCGTTGAGATGCTTGATGCATGTTTGCCAATTGCCATCATGACTGCCATTTCGCAATAAGACGTTGAGGGTTGAACGTCCATGTAACCGGCTGATATTTAGTTGTTAGATATCCATAGTGTCTGATAAATGTATAAGGGTTATTCTTGATTGATTTATGTTGGCTTTTGATGCCAAGTTGATTATATGTTGATTAAAAGTTGTGGCAACTTTTGTGGGGGAAAGAGTTACCTTATTCACGTCCTATCTTGAGAGGGGTGACAATACTAGTGCTTACACTGAAGGACATTGAACAGCCGGCACCTTCCAAACCCCATTTATTTAATTGATTATTTGGCTTTGTCATCTCATTTCGTCTTTAAGTGGCAACGTCAACATTTGATGTGTCTGACTCATCTAAGCCTTTAAATTTTGGACATGGGTATATTATTCTCAGTTCCCCCCAGTTTTCCTGTTTTATTTTTATTTTTATTTTTATTTTTTTATTCTTGGTATTGTGTTTTCTGTACATTGAGAGGAGGCATCTTATATCATGGGGAGAAAAGGATCGTTGCAGTTAAAAAAAAGCTACTAATAGAACAACGAAACAGGTGATAGTTAAAAATGTACTACAAATATAAAATAGATCACATGAATTCAAAATCTGTAGACCTTTTAGAATGTAATAGCATGTAGTAACTTTTAATAGCTTATAACGGGAATTTCTGCCACTTTGACCCTCACGTAAAAGCTTCCCGTGTTTGTGTCTGTTTAGGGTCAAATTTTTAAGTTACTAATGTAGTTTACTATACGCAGTAAATAGTAAAACTTTCTGTTATTTGCAATTGGTGAGTGAGTGAAGAGGAATTATGTGATTGATGGACAGAACATAGATGCGTAGTAATGTGATTGATGGAAGGCAGAGAAGTGGTTCGAAGCTACTGCATGAGTGAAGAACAAGTACAATTCCTTGACGTAACAATGTTATTATAAGGGGGAAAAGCTAAAAAGTACGAAGAGTGTTATAATTTTATTGGAGATCAATTTTTCATTTTAATTAACCTTTACCGTGTATGGTCTGTTGTATGTTTTGAGTAAGTATTTCAAAAGATTAAAATCGTTATTTAATCAAATTTAGAATATTATTTTAAATTAATTTAATGATTTATTAAAATAAATATTTTACTATAAATTAGTTTTGTTGACTTGGTCTTTTAGACTGAATCTAATCTTAACTTTCAATTTAGCCTTAGGTAGTTTTAGAAACTTTATCTTTTTTTATAAATATCTATACTTCAAAGGGTTTTAGGGTAGAATTTTCGCTCACACATCTTCCTTTTTTTCTCTCTTCTGTGACTATGTGGATTATTCTAAAAAGACTTGCTAGTTTTGTTGCCCCAACCTTTATTGGGATGAGCCTGCTATATCCTGGGAGACTTGCGTATCACGTGAATAAGTCCTTGAGAAGAATGTGAGATTACACGTCTCAGGCTTAATTTGTTTTTGACTATTCATATTTGTTGATTCGTGATTGATCGTGGTTCGTGATCATTCAAACTTGAGGATTCAATTTGATGGAGAGATCATGACTATGGACAACAAGGATAACAATCTCAAGGACTTAGTTTATTTTATTTTATTTTCATCACAATTTATTCATAATTTTTGTTTTACCCAAATCCCTAATTTTTTTTCTTCTATACCCGTTTGGAGCTCGCCGCCCAATTCAGCCTCCGCACCTGCTTCTCCGACTACAGTAATGTGCGCTATAACATCTACGATCGCAGCGGGAACATTGTCCCGAGTGGAATCGCTGCTGACTCGTAAAAAAAAAAAAAAACGATGGACTTGGCGATTCAAAAGTTGAGGAATCAGGAGGAAGAAACAAATGACGATCCAGACGAATAAAAAAGGAGCATGTTATCCTCAACTTTTAAATTTTCTTTTAAAAAAAAAAATGATATAAGTCAAGCATGCCATCTATGACTTGATTATGCTTCAATTCTTATTAAGAAGTCTATATACACTCTACACAAGTGTACTTACAGTCGACATCGAAACATTAAATAAAATTGAATAAATTGTGACCTATATTGTGTAATTCAGACTTAAAGTTGGACTCAAAATTAAAGGTTCATTTAACAATGAGTCGAACATCCAATTATATTGTTTGGTATAAAATGGGCAATATTATTTTGATTCTTTGAACGTTGACTATAACTGGTGTCTATTCATCCCTTCTAGAAAGCGTGTAACATGGTCCATTAAAATACAGTTCTCAAAAGTTGTCGAATTCTAATGCTCCAATATTTTCCCAGTAAACATCGCCATATTAGCACATCGAAGGAACAAAATTGAATTAATCGCTGACAAAAGGGTTGCTCTCAATTGTAATGGAGATTATCGGTATATATTGTAAAATATATATATGTTTGTATCAAACGAAACTTCATGTTTACTTTAAAAGTAAGTTCATTAGAAAGTCAAATCAATATCTATATTCCCGTTTACAATCACAAAACTCCAAAACAGAAGCATACAAGAGTTTTTTTTTTTAAAGAAAGTGTGGTTTAAATGAGTTACGCTTCTTATTCTCGACTTATATAATATATACTATATATATATGATAAAAATTAAAAAAAAATCGGCCACTAATAAACGAGGAATAAGACTTAAAAAAACAAAAAATTAAGAACATAGCCTATAATTCACGATTCACATTATATAAAATATCAATGTTTCACCTTATAAAAATATTTTGGTATATATACTTTTTAGATTTTCATAAAATAAAGATATGCACTTTGCTGGTTTTTTTAATCAAAGAATTCTGTGAATATACAAATGTTCTTATTTTATTTCCAACAGTGATACATAGAAATTCTTAGAGTGTTAATATCTATTGAACAACCCTTATTTCTTTCTATTTCTCTCTTCTTGTCAAAAAGTTATTATTGTATAATATGAGATTATTAGTGTCTATAGTCTCGATCAACCTCCACGTGACACGTAATTGAATTTTTCAATTTACAAGAGTGTAAAATTTGGTTATATGTCATGCGAAAATTAAATAGGAGTATAGACATGTAGTAGTTCTAGATTATACAATAATTTATCTATCTCGAAATATTATATTTTTCTTTTATTTCTTTCTCTCCCTATAAGTGTAAACACCCAAAACATTTTCCTTTTATTTCAATGACATAAACCGTCACAGAGTAAAGAGCTAATATTATTAGAAATCATTCTTAGCAGTGAATTTTCCATGTACTTGGTTTAAAGGTTCCAAATAGTGATTATGTTGAATAGGGGTCGTGTTAGACACTACAGCATGATAGCAACAGGAAGAATGAAAAGTCCAAGCTGCCAACCACACGCATATTCTCTCTGTCTCCTTTGCATCTTCTTCCATCACCCTCTTCCACTTAAACTCACAAAACACGAAAAAGAGACCTATAACTCTTTCCTGCAGAACATATGAGGGAAATAGAGAATGCTTAGAACACAAGAGTCAACATAACAAGCAAGGTTTTAAAAAACAGTCCATGAGTGCGATTTCGGCCACAACATCAAGATTTTTGGAGTCTCTGTGACCACATCACGACCTCAATTATGGCTGCATCAGTCGTATTTGTCTTTAATTTTTTATAATATCAAGGATCAAGACGAAACTACAACCGTGACCGCAACCACAGTTTAAGGCCTTGATAACAAGCATGGCTTCCAAATATCACAACAGCCACTACAAGTGCCAGAATCCATCATTTGTTGTTATCTTCACAGTGGCCACCTTGGTGTGTTTCTCCCACTCAGCACTATCTGATCCAAGAATCTCAGAAGTGGGGCTCTACTGTGGCATACGCGAGGAACCACCAAAGGGTAACTACATCCACAGTTTCGCCAAAGAAATGGGAAGACTTCAAGAACTTGTGACCAACCACAACTGGGGCACTCACTCAGAGAACATGTCATCGTCCACCACTCCCATTTATGGTTTGGCACAATGCTTCCAAGACCTTTCCCACAATGATTGCCTTCAGTGCTTTGTTGCCAGCCGCACCAAGCTCCCTCGCTGCCTCCCTTCTTTTTCTGCTCGCATTTACCTTGATGGTTGCTTCCTTCGCTATGACAACTACAGTTTCTACACCGAAGACACTGACCCTTTGAGGGACACTGTGAACTGCACCTCCCAGTATGGTTCTGTGGTTGGTGATGGTGAGAGGTTTGTGTTTGTTGAGAGTGTTGGCAAAGTGGTTGACAGTGTGGTGAGGGAGGCAGTGACCGAGGGAGGAGGGTTTGCAATGGGAAAAGGTGAGGGAGTTTATGCCTTGGCACAGTGCTGGAAAAGTGTTGGGGGAAAAGGGTGCAGTCATTGCTTAAGGAAAGCTGGAAATGAGGTTAGAGGGTGTTTGCCTAAGAGGGAAGGGAGGGCCCTGAATTCTGGGTGTTATTTGAGATATTCAACAATTGAGTTCTACAATCAAGGAGGTGAAGATGGTGAAGGAGATGGTAAGAGTGTTGTTCTAGTTTGAAGTTTTCATATTCTTTACTAGTTGTCTTAGTCCTGTTTGGATAAATTTTTCAATAAGTACTTAGAGGAGAAAAAAATGAATTAAATTTCTCATGTAAGTAAAAATCAAATTATGCACTTCAATAACTTTTATCGAAAATCTCTTATTTAACTTTTTCAAAAACTGAGTTGCATAAGTTGATTTTAACTTATAGAAGAAGTTTGATTCATGTTGCTTTCTATTTTCTTCTTCTATATGTACTTATGGAGAAATTTATACAAACTTGTGATTGGAATTTGGAAACTGGAGCTCAACTGGGAATTTCGATTATATTTTTTTACCATGCACTTTCAAATTTCTTCTGTTGTTTATTGAATAAATGACAAATTGAGAGGGAAAGAAGATAGAGATGAATTTGTTATTCTATCACTGTGACTGAAATGCTGCTTTTCAACTTTAACTTTCCTACACTGCTATAACTCTTGGGTTAGTTGGTGTCTAAACTTCGTCCAGAATAGATTCCTAGATTTTAGTCCATAGATGGCACAGATTCATGTTAGTCATTTATTTTATATACATGTTAATGCAACCACGTTTTCATTTTTCAGATTCTTCAAGAAAACGAGCCATCATAACAGCAGGGTTAATCTTGGCTGCAGCTGTTGTAGTGCTCTCTCTCGCAGCCTCTTATGTGGCCTTCACCAAATTTTCAAAGAGAAAAAGTAATGTTCTGAAGAAAACTATTGTCATACCAAAAAGATATATTTGGAATGATTATTTGTTAATTTTTCTGATGCTGTATTTCATTTTCTCCTGAATCACTCAGAAAACAATTTCATTGAGATTCCCTCTTCCTTAAAGAATTCTAGCTTGAATTACAAATATGAAACTCTTGAGAAGGCCACAGATTATTTCAGCTCTTCAAGAAAAATAGGTCAAGGAGGAGCTGGCTCTGTATTCAAAGGGACTCTTCCAAATCGGAAAGATGTTGCTGTTAAGAGACTGGTCTTCAATAATAGACAATGGGTGGATGATTTCTTCAATGAAGTGAATTTGATTAGTGGAATACAGCACAAGAACCTTGTCAAACTATTGGGTTGTAGCATTGAAGGCCCTGAGAGCCTCATTGTGTATGAGTACCTATCAAACAAGAGCTTAGATCAATTCATTTTTGGTAAGTTCCCTTTCTCTAATAATAACTCCAAATGAAAATATTGTACTATGTTTCCAATTAATTTCCTAATTGGGTTAAATGTGTTTTTAGTTCATGCAAATAGGATAAAGTTCATTTTTAGTCCCTCAAAAATAAATAATCTCTTTTTAGTCTCTTTTTTATGAAAATGAGTCAGATGTGATCCTTGTCCTTCATAAAAAATCGTCTGCTTTTGGTTTCTCATTTATGAAAATAAGGACCAAGAAAGGTGACATACTAATCTGCTTTGCAGAAAACGACAAAACAAAGATTCTAAAATGGAGGCAGCGGTTTGATATAATTCTTGGAACTGCAGAAGGGCTTGCATATCTTCATGGAGGCTCTGAAATAAGAATCATCCATAGAGACATCAAAAGTAGCAATGTTCTTCTTGATGAGAATCTGAACCCCAAGATTACAGACTTTGGTCTTGCCCGGTGTTTTGGTGCTGATAAAACGCATCTAAGCACTGGAATTGCTGGAACACTGTAAGTCTTTGATTTTAGCACATGATATTATGCATGCAAGTAACCATACCTACATTCCCAAGCGAGCATATCACTTCCTTTTATGTAATCTATTCGCTTTTTAACAAGCTAAGAAATTTAGACTATTTAGGTAAAAAACCAAAGTAAACTCTGATTCATTTGTCTATGAATAACATGCTCTCTTACACAAGTGCATTGCATTAAATTTAATGCTTTGAGGTGAAGTGTCAAGAAAAGAATAGATTTTTCAATTCAAATTTCTAACACACCGCTATTGTGAAAAGGCACTGACATCATATAAAGAAACTATTCAAGACAAAAGCATGAGCTGGTAATTAAAATTGTGTAGTTTTTATTTATTTTGTTAACAAGTTTCATAGTTTTAAGTGACTCTAGCTTTCTTCATTTCTTGGAGCAGAGGTTACATGGCTCCTGAGTATCTCATTCAAGGACAACTTACAGATAAAGCTGATGTGTATAGCTTTGGAGTACTTGTTCTGGAGATTTTAAGTGGCAGGAAGAATAATGTCTTCCGTGATGATTCTGGTTCCCTTTTGCAAACAGTAAGTCTAGTGCCTAATTTGCACAAAACTTTGAATCAGCATAATTAAGCGTTTATTGAATAAGTTTTTATCAGTAAGCACTAATGTATAAATTGTTTCAAGAATTGAAGAAAAAATATGGTTAAATTGTTTTCATGTAAGTTGTAAGTTATTTTCATAAGTTATCCTGAAAAGATTATTAAAATAAACTAAAAACAACTTATAGACATAAGTTATTTTCATAAGCTCTTTCAAACACCTATACGAGCACTTATCTTATGCCATAACTCAAAATAGGTGGTTCCAATTGCATCCTATATACTTTATGTTTGTGATTACCAATGTAGAAAATTGTCCTTTTGGCACCAGGTCTGGAAGCTTTACAAATCAAACAGATTGGCTGAAGCTGTTGATCCTTGCTTGGGAGATGACTTTCCTCCAGCAGAAGCATCAAGGGTGTTTCAAATTGGATTACTATGTACACAAGCTTCTGCTTCCCTGAGGCCATCCATGGCTCAAGTTGTTTGCATGTTAAGTAATTCAAATTTGGATGTCCCTATACCAAAACAACCCCCATTTTTGAACTCTAGATTGCTAGATCAAACAGCTCCATTAGGTTTTAGCACAGACAGCTCCTCAACAAATGCATTTAAGAAGATTGGTGTGTCCTACAGCTCCTCTGAGTCCTCTAGTACATGCAGCTTAATTAGGCCATCAAGAAATGAAGAAACAATTATGGAAACTTGATTCCCAATAATTCCATGTTTTTGGGTGGTCCGCCCAACCAACCAACCAACCAAAAAAACGGATAGGGTATGTTACATTTTTCTTAAAACCAATTGGCATCAAGTAAAGTTGCCCAACATGTAATTAAATCACATCCTAGTAATTGAGGAAGGCGATATGAGACTTTAAGAAGTAATCAAGTAAAATTCTAATGACATGGGCTGGACATCAAGTATATAGTTTAACTAAGCTTGTTTTATATGTATATTTTGCATGCAAACACTTGTAAGAATACAGATTTTTGCAAATCCAGATTCCAAACTTAAAATTAATCTTTAATTACTGATCATATATCCTTAATTATTTTATTGACTTATCCATCACCTTGCTACAGTGTCATAACTAGTATTTATAATTGTTAAAGATGAGTTTACTTTTCAAATTTGCTTATTATATCAAAGATGTTATAGTTATATGAATAAAAAAAAAAGATGTTGTAGTTATTAATATTATTGTACTTGAAAAATATCATGCATGCAACATGCTCATTCTTCCAAGCCACAATTGTCTCTTTAATAATATGGGTGGGTAGTGTACCATTATTTTTCTGGTATTGACGTGAAACAGGATTTGGCTGCGGTAGCTGACTTTCAAATTAAGAGTGATGTAACAACTTTCAAGATTTGAATAACTGTTAATTCACATTTCTGATGTAACAGCTTGTGAGTTTACTTGTTACTTATTATGACAATTTATTATATGCGATGTCTAACCAACCACCCTGACGGAACAGCTAGCAACTTCCTTCTGATGAAATCAATTTATTTTATTGAGTAAAATTTGTTTCAGGGCTCTCAATTATCTGTTAAAATTAGTCAACTTCTTATATTTTAAAATTGATTATTTTGATTCGTATATTTTTTTATAATTGATAAATTTCATTCCTCTTTATAGAACTTAAGATACTAGAGTGAGGAATGAAATTCATCAATTATAAAAAATACAAGAAGCAAAATCATTGTTTTAAAGGACATGGACTAAAACCAATTGTAATCGAAAATTGAGGGATCTAAAATATATTTTACCCATTTTATTTTTATAATTTTGTAATTTTCTTATAATATTAAGAGGAAAATGATTTAAGAAATAATATAATAATAAAGATGTAAAATTGCACGGTTTTAACAGGACCAAGCTGTGTTGAGGTTTTGTGTGTGTGTGTGTGTGTGTGGATAAGGCTGTGCTGAGATTGTCACTTGTCAGAAAGTATATAAAACAATTCTCCTATTGAGATATCTACAGCAACTCAGTTCTTTTTTAGTGTCCCTTCACCTGGCAATTGGCATCATGCACTGCAAGTCTCACGCCAAATGAGAATGTGTTCAAATTTCAATCAGAGAGGCTGGATTCTAGGTTTGCTGAGTGGATTCTCTTCTGGGTGGAGAGCATTGACATGTTTAGAGATTGAGTTTTCAAGAAAAATTTATAGGAAAAAATTTAAGATGCAATTTATTAAATGTTTTTTTTACATTGTTATTCAATAAGAATTAGAATTTTCACTCAATCATTTGCATAATAAAGGTCAGTCTAGGTAAGTAAAGTGAAACTTCAATTCTAATAAGACAACGACACTAAAAACATTAAAAAAAAAACAAAAACAAAAAAAAATGTTTATAAGATTTGTCCAAATTTACATTCGAGGCTTGAATATCTTGCGTCTTTTTTTTTTCTTTTTTTTATAGGCACGTTAACAATCTATTACCACCTCACTCTTCGCCAAATAGACTATTATATTTTAAGAGATTTTATGTTTTTCTTCTTTGTTTTATCCAACAAAGTAAAATAAAAGCCAACAATAACATTAGACTAAATGTCCAATTGCAATCACATTATATTATTGAAATTCGGAACATGTGTGATGCACCATTGTGCCTTGTCTGTTCAATATTTTTTTATGTATAAATAAAATAATTAAATATGCAATATTTATAATTAAGAAAGTCAAAGTGGAGCACCACACGTTGATAGAACTTCTCTAATAATTTAATCAAATAGATAGCTCCTAATAGTCCAACTATAATGTTGTATATATGATAATCTAATTTGATAAATAGCACCAATAAAGCACATGAGTCGTGGGCGATTGACCAGTGTGCATGAAGTGGATTGAAGAATTAATGGAGGACAAAGGAGTTGAGAAATTGGAAGTCACGAGATAAGCTAAGAAAATAATAATTTAGTAAAAAAAAAATAAGAGTTAAAAGATAAAAGATGTCTAAAGGGAAATGAAAAGATGAGAGAAAAGAAATGAATTAGGATATTAGATAGTTAAAAGAAATTAGGAATTAATAATAATTAGTGTTAATAAAAAATTATTTTAAGGTGACATGAAAATACAAAAAAAATATTACAATGAAATTTATTTCTAATAATTTAAATTAACTATAAATAATTTTTTTAAAGATATATATATATATATATATATATATATAGGGGCAGGATCCATTGACACCAAGTGTAAGAGTTAGTCAAATTACACCTTCAATAACTTTTTGTATAATATAAATTTAACCAATCCAACTGTTGAATTTGATGATATTATCTTTATGATTATGTATATCAAATTTCACATCATTTGGACTTTTCTAAATATGTTATCTAATATTGAATATTTACATATATTTTAATATCATATTGTGCATTAAAATAAAGTAATTTAATGAACTATTAAATAATTTTAGAATTATATGAAATTTTGCATACTTAATCTAATTAATAAGAACATCAAATTCAACAGTTGGATTAGTTAAATTTGTATTATACAAAAAGTTATTGAAGGTGTAATTTGACTAACTCTTACACTTGGTGTCAACGGATACTGCCCCCATATATATATATATATATTCAATGGCTTTTAAGGGTTCCAAGACTCCCATCCCACGGCCCTTCGCTCGGAGGAGATTGTAGGATATGTTAAGTGTGATTGAATTGATATGTCTTACATTACACTGATAAAAAAGCCCGCAGTTATTTGAATTGCTAACAGTAATACTCCGTATTTTTTTAAGTATTTCTTTCTATTTTTTTATATTTTTTACTTTTCAAAAATCAAATTAAAAAAGATAAAAATAAACCTAAAAAAAAGATAAAAATAAAAAAATAAATAATACACACATGTATTAAGTAAGACGTGCAAAATAATGTAGACAGAAAGATTGGTTTGAATGTTTCGAAAGTTTACAAACTTGAGTGTAAAAGTTCATGCAAAGAACTTCAAAAAATGGTAAATATGACAACCTCAAAATAGGACTCATAACCGGCATATAACTTACAAAAATACTATTTAACTTGACAATCTAACCAACATAGAAATATTTTCAAAAAAATAATACTTCAAATCTATTAAAATTTCAACAAAGTCTCTTCTATAGTTTCAATATATCAAAATGATAAACATTGTTAAGATCTATCAACAGCTTTTCAACAGTCAGAAGACACGAACGACCGGCCATTCTTAATATTATATTAAGGTATTTAATATAATTCTAAAATAACAATATGAACTTCCTAAAACTGAAAAATGTTCAAAGTACAATACAAAGTTAAAAAAAGAAATTCAAAACAATAGAAGTCTACCAAAGAAATTATCTACAAGGAAAGACCATAACTCTCAATAGCTTGCAACTCAGTTGTAAACTTAGTTATTGTGAACAATAAAAATTATAAATCTGGGTAATATAATTATACATTAATAGTAAAGATTAAAAGCTATCTAATAATTATATGATCATTTAAAAAAATCATGTATATTTGACCATTCAAATATGATCTAATAGTTTAAATTTATAATTCTCATTTCTCACATTAACGAAAGTTATCATTTGATATACTCCATATATATATATATATATATATATGTAACCAAATTTTTTATTTTATAATAATTTTACATAAAATATATAGAACATAAATATTTCTCAAAATTGATCAAATTGATTAAGTTTGTGATGCTTAAAAAAAGAAATTCAAAATCCAAATCAAACCTAACCCAAATATCTTCTTCAACTTGAACCTATATTTTTAGCATGTTTGGAATCAAATCAAGAACGCACAACCCTATTCTCTCTCCACGTTTCCCAGAAGCAACAAAATGTTACTTCTGCGTTATTTGTTTAATTGGACGTGGTTTTACTAAAGGATGTACGTAATGGATGGGTCCCCAAACACGCTATTCATCAAACACAGGGACAGGTTGGGGAAGGAAGAAAACCAAATTGTCTCGTACTTACATATAGGTTCAAGGCTATATTCTTTTTTTTTTTAACAGATGATTCATTCATTGAAAATGTCCAAGGCTATATACTGTATCCCTCCAAACAAACAAACAGACCCAACTAGTAATATTGTTTAGCCTTTGTTTAGTAAAAAGAGAGAAATAGATAGGAAAAAAATAGGTAAGAAATAAGATAAAAAATAAGAAATAATTTTAAATTTTAAATTGTTTGGTATGAAAGAAATAGATGAGAAATAAGAAAGAGATAAAATAGTAAATAAAAGTAAATAAGAAATAGAGTAAAAATAAATAATAAAACCTACAAAATTTTACAAATTTTTTACCCATTTCTACTCAATCAAACTACCTATATTTTTTAAATTCAAACATTTCCTCTCCTCTCCATTGTACCAATCAAAGCATCAAGTCTTTAGACCATTTTGGCACTCAAGTCGTCAAGTTTAGGTACGTTTTCATTTTCTGAAGTGCAAGTTTTGTCGACACTTTGACCGATACTTCGTCTTTTTTAAAATAAAATTCTACTAATAATGTCTGAAAGGTATTTGTTAAAAAATTAAGTAAAATATTAGTACACCATAAACTTGACTTCTTTATTTAATTTTTATCTTTAAATTCTTAACAAATACTCTTAAAATACTCAGTAAGACTTAACTTACAGTAACTCACTGTAGGATTATGTATAAGGATTAAAACAAAAAGTCATTAAATATTTTTAATTGAAAAGATGTAAATTCATTCAATTATATCATTCCCTTATTCAGTTAATACTTTTTTTTTTAATTCTACCAAGTATACATTGAAAGATAATAATTAAATTAAAAAAAAAATTAACGCTTTCTTACTTTTGTAAAATGACATAGTTTCAAACAAACTAAAACTTCAAAATTGATAATTACTTTAAAATATCAAGAGCGGGAGAGGAAGAATAGGGGCTGTGACAGAATGTTGAATTTTTGCATGTGAGAAGCATTAAGCAACAAGAGAGGAATGACCTTCTAGCCTAGGCAGTTACTATTTGACAGGCTACTTTAATTGGAAGTAATAATCAGTCTCGTCTGATTATCATTCATCTACTCTCCCTCGCCCCTCTTTTTCTTCTTCAATGAATAACATGATTTTGTTAAAGCTCCAAAAGGGGCAAAGTAACCATCAGAGGCCCAACTCCCTAAAATTAGAATGATTAAAATGGTCACAATAGAAGACTTGGAAAAGGAGCAACACAGAAGGGCTACTAATTTTAAATTAGCAGGCTACCTTCTTGTTTTCACCAAGATGCTTCCAAGTCTATTTCTAACCAAAGAGAATGCTTCCCAAAATGGTAAATGCGGCAAAGTCCACCAACTACCAAGAATTCCAACCAAAGTGAACGTTTGATCTCTTACTTCAACAGCAGCCAAGCAAAGAAGCTTATAGTCCTGCACTTCAACTTTGCTGGCGTATAGTGACTGCATATAAAAGGATCACCAGATGTCAGAGGCAATAGTCACCCAGCATAAGTGTTCCAAGTTGTCGGGATCAGTGAAATTCACAGCATTAGTAAGATATTAAATGTCCTGTATTTTGATGGTAATATACACACTACAAATTCAGAGTAAAAATATGATATTTGTTATATCAACATGGCAGATCAACTATATCGATGCACACATTATTACATCTGAATATCTGATTATAGTATCATTTAACACACAAGTTAGTTTGCTGGAACGTGCTAAGTATAGGTTCCCCAATTTGTTTTCAGAAGGCTGCAGATAAGAAAAAATGCTGGTTTCTAAACAATATATGATTGAATGCTACATGAACCGCAAAGGAAATTCAATTATTTCATCAGTTTATCATAAAATGATTTTAGAATAAAAGTGGAAAAACAAAAATAGTTTATTAGATTTCCATACTAGAAACATACATAACTAAATATATGAGATGGCCATGCACCTTTACTCTAAGAAATCGAGTTTCTTGGCGCATAGATTGTTGGCACAGCTGCAATATAAGAAATTTTAATCAACACATTGTCACGAAAATAGAAGAGACATTAGGATAAGAATAAGGTCACGAAAATTCTTACAAAAATCATGAAAACTCGAGAGTTACCCAATGAAATATGTTAAAAAAACCAAGTAAAAATATCTTAAGGTGGTTAGAATTTGGAAAAATAAAAACAAAGATAATTCAGGTACAATCTGTAGTTTACACTGTCAAATTATTACTGCAGTATCTGACCTGATCAACAAATACATAGACAGAGAAAGGGTTGGGCTTTGTGCTGAGGAGGAATAATGTAAGTTTAATGAATAATATTGTAATTGAGTCATCCAAGTTTGTCAACACTGTAAGAAAGAAAAAAACAGGCAGCCAAAATTTCCTAGCCAATCTCCAGAAGTGATGCACATTTTCTTCCTCCTCCGAAAGGTCCTGTGATTCATCATCATCTACCAATGCATCCCCGGCTACTTGTTACAAATAAAAATACTCTTGTCATTGAAACAAAAATGGGAAAAGAAGGTATGGAGGACACTTACTAAGAAAATAAACAGAAAAGCTAAAGTACATAATACCAATCAGATATGCAGCTCACCATCCATGGCATGAGCTATAATTGGTGCAGTTGCAATTGACACACCTAAAATGCTTCCACTGCACATGTAACTTCCTGGAATATGCACCATAAACCCCATCATGCGACATAAAAATTGATAATACTCACAGATAATCAGAAGGATGTGCCAACTTTCAAGTCTAGCATATTTCTTGTGGGTGTCACTTACTTAAATAAATAGCATGCTACATTGCCAGACACAAGAAACTTGTCAAATTAAAACCATCACATGCTTACATGTCAGCCTTAAGCAACAACTCTGCCACAGCCGAATTGAAATGATACAAAACTAAGCTTGTATAAAAATTAAAAACCTAAAAATAAGCAAAGAAAACCTCATTTCTAGCTAATGGATACAAAGTACTACTTCTGTATTGTACAATTTCTATTCAATATTGTCTCTCCCTAGAAATTTCCGAATTCCTAGTAGAAAATAATGAATCATATTCAATATTACCTCTATCAAAACTTATGAAACCAAAACTTATGTATAATCAATCCTACATTTTCATTGGGATTTTCTTAGATTTTGCAGTTATAGTGACTAGCTAGTGCACTATTGCAAAGTGGTTGTTAAACTCGAGAGTTTACGTAAACTCCTGAAGTTTTTATAAACTCAACTTGTAGAGTTAACTCGTAAACTCTATAAAAAATAATATTAAAAAACATATTAGTGACATATACCCTCAACAAAATACTCTTAACACAATAATAATTCAACATTTTAACTTCATAATAAAGCAAAAATAGCAAACCACAATATTAAAGTGTCATAATACATTAGTACTAAATAAGATCAAACTACATAAATGACCAAACCATAAATAAATTCATAAAAAACATAAGTTATTAGAGTGAAAATATTTCAAAAAAGAATTAATTTCTTCAAATCATTTAATCTCTGTTAAAACATTGTCATTGTGAAGTCAATCGAGGACAAAAATTACATTTGATTCCAAACTTGCTGACTCGCTTCTTGACTCGAGAGCAGTGTTATCGATAGCGGATGGCGGATTATGGCGGCAAGCCAAAAATCCGTCATATAAATATGGTGGATGGCGTTGCGGAATATGGCGGTCAAAATAAAAATAGAATGTATATATGTAGATAAATATAAAAAAATATAGAAATAAAACTGCAATGCAAAATTAATAAAACACAGCCACAAAACTAACAATAACAGCAAGTTGTAAAAATTCAATAACAGTAAAATGATACCAAAACACCAAGTTCAGGAATTCAAACAACTAAAATAGAAAAAACAAGTTTGAGACTTAAAATGATAGCCATAAAACTAACAAAACACTGAAAACAGCAAGCTAAACTGTCTTAATGTCTAATATTCATCTTCTGGCTCTTCCTCAACCCCAACATAGTCATTTTCCTTGTCATCTAGTGAGACATATCCCTCTTCCTCTTCTCCTTCAAATTTGTCAAAGTTAAACAATTCTTCTTCGGTATCCTCGGAGTCAGAGTTCTCAAGTTCCAATTCTTCATCAACTTGAACTGCTTTTTCTTTCCCTTTTTCTCTTGAGCTTGAAGTTGCACCTGGACCTTTCTTAGAAGCTTGGGTAGCTCCAATAACAATTCCACCACTTGATGGCTCCTTTCTTTTTTTGCTTGCTTTCCTCCTTGTATAGATTCTATGCTCTCCCACTCCTGAAGCTTCATAAACAGTTGCCCAATTTAGTGTGGTATCATCAGCAAAAACCAACTCATTCCCTGCTACATCTTCATTGTCATAATCCACCTCTCCCACTAACCACTCATTACACTCATCAATGTCATTGAGTGCAATAAGGTCAATTTCATCTTTAAGATTATATCTCTGCTTGAGCTGTTGGCTATATTTGATGTACACCAAATCATGCAACTTTTTATGGTCTAGATTATTTCTCTTTTTTGAATGAATCTGCATTATAAATATAAACAAAGGGTTAATTAGTTTGTTCCTATCCTAGGCTTGACCATCAAAATAAATCAAAGATAATGAGTAATGAATTGTGATTATTACTTGCTCAAACACACTCCAATTGCGTTCACATCCCGATGCACTACATGTCAAGCTCAAAATCTTGATAGCTAGCTGCTACAAGTATGGAGCCCAGTGGCCAAACAATCGCCACCATTGAGCTACAACACCAAAGAGTGCGACTTAAAATCAAAATTTAAACATTAAAATTTAATTATTTAAAACACTTCGAATACTAGGAGTAGAGATTAGGATTTTCTCACCAGGAGATGTGGTCTTCCTTGATGATTTTCCAAAGTCAGAATCAAATAGACCACTAGCACTCTTATAAATTGACAACTCGATTAGAATCTTTTGTTGCACATCTTTACTTGGCACCAACCTCTTGATGCAATCATACAACCCATTAGTAACCTCCAAATCAAACTCCAATTGTGGGTTGGCATAATAGAACTCGGGGTTTAAAAAGTGACCAACTGCATGCAGTGGTCGATGAAGCTGACAATTCCATCTATCATCAATGATTGCAAATACATCTTTGTATTTATTTTCATTGTTGTTGAAAGACTTCATAATTGCTTCTTTGGCCTTCTCCATAGCTTCATAAATATAGCCCATAGCTGGTTTTCTTTCCCCATCAACAAGACGAAGTACTCAAACAAGAGAAGCCATGACTTTGAGAGTAAAAACCACATGGTTCCAAAATGAAGGCATAAGGACAATTTTTGTTGCTTGCCTCCCCTTAACTTCCTTAGACAACTTGTTTTTGCTCCATTCATCAGAAGTAAACATCTTTCTCAAATTTCCCTTCTCTTGATGAAGCCTTGCCTTCCAATGATAGAAAGGAAGTAGCAAATCTTGTCACAGCATGTCTTACCAATTCCCTCTTGTTTGTGAAATGTCTCAACAAACTCAAGGTACTAAAGTGGCTATAGATAAACCCAACAAGACTAACTCCCCTTTGAATTGTCTTCTTTATTAAAGGAAGCTTTCCAATGTCTTCAAGCATCAAGTCTATGCAGTGGGTTGCACAAGGGGTCCAATAAAGATGTGGTCTTTTATCTTCCAACATCTTACCAGCTAAAACATAATTGCTTCCATTATCTGTTATAACCTGAACAACATTATGTTCCCCAATCTCCTCCACGAGGGAATCAAGCAACTCAAACATCTTTTCACCCGTCTTCACAAATTTAGAGCCATCAATGGACTTCACAAACATTGTCCCTGCGGGAGAGTTCACCAAAAAATTAATCAAGCACCGTTGCTTTCGGTCAGTCCATGCATCTGACATAATAGAACAGCCATGTTTGCTCCACTGCTCCTTATGATCCTTCAACAAATCTTCAGTGTATTCCAACTCCTTGTTGAGTAGTGGAACTCTAATATCATGATAAGATGGAGCTGGCAGATTTGGACCATAAGCACCAATGGCTGAAATCATATCTTGAAAGCTCTTCATTTTAATAAGGTTGAATGATAAGCCAGCTTGGTACCAAAAACGAGCTATATATTGATGGACCCTGGCCTTTGCCTCTTTGTCACATGCCTCTCGGATGTTAGCTTGTCTTAATTTCTCCTTCTTTCTCCTCCCAATAACTGTCTCTGGATTTTTACAAAACAGGTCCATTGGCCCTTTTTTAGCAGTATTCTTTCTCCCCCCCTTAGGATTACTAGTTGCTGATGCAAAAAGTATGTCCTCATCTTCACTATCATGATAGACCATATTTGGGATTTCAGTGTTGTCTTCCTTTTGTTTCTCTCTAAAAAGTGCCCAGAGCTCTTCTCTAACTTCCTTTGGATACTTGGTGCAAGCTGCAACATTGCCCTTCTTTCCCATAAGATGCTGTTTGGCCCTGGTGATTCCTCCTTTTGTAATTTTTCCACAATAATTGTAGACAATAGTATTAGTGTCTGCTTCATCCAAGGAATGGCAATGCTTCCATCCTGGATTAAGTCTGCTGCTTCCTCTTGAAGAACCTTGCTCGGTGGCCATGGTGACGGTGTGGAGCAGGCCGTCGGAGATCGTCTTCAAAGTGGAGTCGACGTCGGAGTTGGCCGCCGGTGCAGTGCAATCGTCGAAGATGGCGGTGGTCTGGTGCAGAGGCGCCACGTGAACAGAATGCGTCTCCACTGGTCGCCGGTGTAATGCGAGTGAAGGCGATGGTCGTCGATCATCGGTCGTCAGTCGCCGAAGAAGACGCGCAGCAACCTTGCACTGTGCGAACTACGAAGAGAAGCCGGCGAGTGGTTTCGATTTTTACCCAAGTTCGACCATAAGTTGGCACAGAGAAGAAAAGGTCCACAATAAAATTTTGGGCTTGGGTCGGGTCATACGACCTAGCCCATTTCTTTCTTTTTTAAACTTTAGAAACCTATTGGGTTGGGACCGAGTCAAGGCCCATTTTAATTCTGAAAACAAATTTTAGGGTTTCATAACCCATTTTTGTGGTGGGTTGGGGTCGGGCCACATGACCCGACACTTCTTCTCTGTCCCTTCAACGAACAACAGCAGCGGCATTTCTGCCATAGCCGCCTGCGACGCCATAACCACGTCGCCCATTGCAGCTGCCATGGCCCGCCACGCGAAATCTGCCACACCACCGCCTTTCCGTGGCGGCCTGAGAAATTCCCACCACCGCCTTCCGCCGTGGCACCGCCATGGCCGCTTTTCAATAACACTGCTCGAGAGTTTATGCGAGTTTGCCCAAAAAAGAGTTAAACAGCCATTTAACTCATTTTGTCTACCTAGAATCATAGAATCCTAAGAGTTTAAGAGTTAACTCGAGAGTTTAACAGCCACAATTGCATTAACAGAAAAATAAAATAAAAATTAAAGTAAATAGTACATGCACTGAAAGAGTTATTATATTGTCAATCAACCGAAAATTCCCATATATGCTAATTTTATTGACTTTATTAAGTAAATGTTTAATACATCAGTTGGTCCCTAAACTTTTGAAGAGTTTTTAATTAGGTCCCTAAACTAAAATAATTTGTAATTAGGTTCTTGATCTTTTAAAATTTTTGTAATTGAATCCTTGAAAGTAGTAAAACTGCCACAAATTGTAAATTTTCTGATAGTTTCAAACCGCCACAAACTAACTTTAGGAACTCAATTAGAAAAATTATAGAAGATCAAGGACCTAATTACAATTTTTTTTAATTCAGAGACCTAATTTAAAATTCTCCAAAAGATTAGGGACCAACAAATGTATTAAACCTTAAGTAAATTACACTAACTCCTCTAGAACTTTCGTCAAATTTCTCTCAATACTCCTCTTTTTTTTTTTCATACACTAATTTCCCTTAATGGTTTGCAAAACATTATACTAATACTCGCTATACATTAGGCTAACCCCTTTAATTATTTGAAAAACATTACATTACTATCTTTATAAGGAGTTGTTATAAACGTTAAAAAAGTAAGGAGTCGTGTACAATCTCTGGAAACCTAAAGAGGAGTTAGCATAATTTACTCTTTATAATAATTACTTTAAACGTCATCTCTAGCATCAATGCATAGAAATTAAACTCTAAAACTTAAAGAGTGGCACAAACAAGTTAATGAGAAGTAAACTAATAAAATGTTGGTAGTCAATTCACATTGAATATGGATGAATGGAGCAAGAGAATAAAAAAATTTAAAAAGAAGAAGAAAAAAGAAAGCAACAGAGTCAGTTAATTTACCAGTAACGCGGAAATTGCGTAGATAGTTAGCAGCAACGTTAAGAGGGGAAAGAAAAACGAAGGCGCGATGGGAGAGCGAGAGTTGGAGGTTGTTCGCTTTCAGTAGAGTTCTTACGGAAGCGAATTTCAATTTGTTGTAATCTGAATCAAAAATTAAAAGAATAAAGCGATAAGAAAAAAGGACGAGAAAGGGAGAGAGAGAGAGAGAGAGAAAGTGGAAATTAAAGTAGAGAAGAAGAAGAAAGGTACTATACTGGTAGTGAGAGTGAAGTGGTTGAAGCGAGAGATTGAAGAAGAGGGAACGGAAAATCTGCATACATTAACAAACTTTGCAGCGTGTGCTTGACCCTTCATTTTCTTTCTCTCCTTTCTTCCTTCTCTCCTCCCTCCTCGTTCATCGACAGTGGAGTGCCTCGTTTATTTACATTGTGATTCAGGGGGAAAAAATGATGAAAACTCCTAAAAATATATTTTTAAATGCAAATGCAAATGTTAATAGATACTTTTTTTGATGGACAAAGCTTATTTCTAATTTTATAATTGTTGTTTTTACTGTTTTTAATTAGAATTAGAGTTTTTTCTCAATAATTTGTATAATTTTTAATACAAATCTTTATTTTATAGATTATTGAAATAAAACTCTAATTCTTATTAGAGAACAATAAAACAACAATTATAAAATTATATATAAATTTTATTCCTTCTGATAACTATATTATAAATGTGAAGTATCCATCTTTAATATAATCTTCTCTACCAAATATATATTTTTCCATTTACAAAATTTAAATTCAAGATCTTGTTTAAGGATTCGAACTTAATGTCACTTAGTTCATGAGTACTATTTAAACAGTTAAAAATCAAATAAAAATTAAAAAACGTTATTAGTACACTTTATTATAATTTTTAATCAAAACTTTCGGTGATTATTAATTTTTAAATTGGAAAAGCTCAACAAAAATTGCTTAATTAAACGACCCTAACTCATTCAGGTCAAGTATGTCTTATTTTCTATCGGCAGAATTAGGGTATAGATCAAGTAAGCCACAAGTAGAAAATAAAGTAAGTCTAATTATAATTAGGTAATAAAAACAATGTAAATATGAGATGATCTGTGTAGTCATTTGCCTTCGTTGAATCCCATCTTACCTAGACTTGCTTATAATTTATGGTATGTTTAGTTTAAGGAAAAAAAAAAAAGGAAATGAATGAAAGGAAAAGGAAAGAAATAGAGCAAAATGTGAGATAACTTTTTAAATTGTTTGTTTAAAGTGAAAATGAGAAGAAGGAAAGATAATTTTTTTTTATTTCTTTGATTATATAAAAAGTGAAAGAAAAGAAAAAAAAAATGTGTATAAAATGACATAAATATCTCTAATAAAGGAAAAAGAAATATGTAAAAAATAAGGGTAAAGTAGTCTTTTTATTTTGTAAAACCATATTTCCTTCTCCAATCTTCTCACTTTTGAATGGATCACCATTTCTGTAAGATCCACATTATTTTTTATCTTTTCTGCAAAGCTAGAATCAAAAGTAGAAAGGAAGGAATGTTTTAAATTTTTTAATCCTTCTTGAATCCTCCGATTCAAACACAGCCTTAGTGTGGTATTACAATCACCTAGTATTTGATAAAAACAAATAACTGTAGATTTTGCATCGTTTACCACTTGACGTGTTTTTTGGCTCTAAAGCACGTAAAAAATGCAACTTCAAATACACAATTAATAATTGACAAATCGCGTTGCCACAATTTCCCAACGGTAAGGTTAATAGAAATTGTATTTATTTATTTTAGGCAAGTTAATATAAATTAAAAAATATGTATTGTTGTAAAAACAATACTTGCAAGAACGACTAGGGTTGGCTTAGCGAGGTAATTTGAATAATATATACAAGGTCTTAAATTTTAATCTTGTTGGCGTCATTATAGACACACAAAAATACTTGCAATATTTGTTATTAATAAATTATGTTGGAAATTATAAATCATAAACAATATTATAATAAATAACATACATACACCAAATAAGGTCCTTAATCTATTTGCAATAGCAAGCAAATAGGCGCTTGACATAGATGTAGGAATATCCTGCGTAGTATGGTAGTTTAAAATTTCTACATTAGGCGCTTGACATGATGAAAAACTTAACAGGTTACAAAAAATTACTATATGAGCAGGTTAGGAAATGAGGTTGGGAAGGACGGTGGTGTGGGAGAGAAGATGCTTGAGCTTAGGCCGAAGGACAAGAAGGTTTGAAAGTAAGGCTTTTGATTTATTGAGGGAGAGAAGATGGCGGAGTTGGAAGAGGTGGAGGAAGCTGCACTGCATGTAACTGAGATGGCGCTGTCTTTGAAAAGGGTGGAACTTGTCAAGACCAGGCTTCGTCCACACTGGAAGCTCTTAAATCATCTAATTCAGGAATGGTTAGCGCTACATAACCATTCATGAATTAGCTAGATGATTTGCAAACTTTAACAATGGATAAACTATGGTCCCTGATGAGTTCCATTGTTTTCACAGACAACTCCTAACTTTAACCATTTAATTTTTTTTAACTATTCTCTTCATTACACTTATATACTGACTTAAAGTTAAAATACTACAATGATACGTATTTAACTATTTCCTATGTTATGATTGAACCTCTCCACGTTCACTTACATTTCTTTGATACATAAGTAATAAATTCATAAAATTTGATCTCGTTTAAAATAACAATACTTTCGTTATTATTCAATAATTGATACATAACCAATATTGAAACTTAGAATACTGTCCCCATATCCACTTCTACACAGGATAAACTATAGGGTAATAATATTTAAAAGAAAAACTGAACTCAGTAACTGTCCTGAAATAGTATTTTGTTCATAATAATATTTAGACAACTAATATAATAAAACACTAATATTTAAATGACCAATTTAATTAAATCCGGAATGAATTGATATATATTTGGAAGTTTAATATTTAAATTATATAAATTTAACCCTTAATTTTGTGCTTATAAAGCCCAACATAGCAAATTATCTTCTCAAAAATTGAGCCCGTTTGAAAATTAAAAAGAAAATAATGCAAAGTATTGTGCATCATTTTCCTTCAGTCATTTCCGACAACTGTATTCCAAGGTTAGAACAATACAAGCCAGTTGTCAAATTGCAAAACATTTACAAGGGAAAAAATGGGGGAAAAAATTGCTCCCACTCCAAAACAAAATATACTACCAATAGGGACTGCCATTCCAACAGCTTCCAGAGGCACCAAGCCCTAGCAGTATCCTCTATTGTTAATCGACCAAGCCTAAAGGGGTATGTTTAAAGGTTGAAGAGAGGGTATAAGAAAAATGAAAGAGCAAAGCTGGAAATTATCAATAAAATATTTATTCCTTGATTGTTTTCTCCCTCGTAATTGTTAATAAAATTTTTCACTGATTATTAATACCCATTTTTAAATTTGAAAACCTTAACAAACAAAAAATTCTTAATTAAACGACCCTCACTCATTCAGGTCAGGTATGCCATGTTTGCTATGCCTACCGAATTAGGGTATTGATTAGCCACAAGTAGAAAATACGGTAAGTCTAATTATAATTAGATGTATTCATTTAAGATTTTTGAATTCCATCGTAGTTATACTCGCTTAAAATTTCTCAAATTGTATTTGCTTATTTTAGGTCAAGTCAATCTAAATTAAGAAAGAATTTTTTTAGTTTCCTATAGGTATCCTCTTTTGGAAATAATCCTGCACCATCGAACACTAAATATAGACATCTCTCCTAACAAGAATTCAAACCTTGGTTTACCACATTATGGGAGACTAGCCTCTTCTACTAGACTGAATCCCTATTGATAAATTAAAAAATATGTATAATTATAATAAACAATATTGACAATATTTATTATTGATATCTTATATTAAAAAATGAGTAAATTATATTTTTGGTCCTCCAAAAATTATCTCGTTTTGATTTTAGTCCTCAAAAAAAAATTCCTTGAATAAAGTCTCAAAAATTAAATATATCCTAATTAGATACCTGTACTAAACTCCGTTTAACTTTTCTATTAAATGACGACCACATCAGCATCACAATCATCATTAATTTACTAATGTGATTGTCCATGTCAATTGTTATATCCAAATCAAATAATAACATACTTTTTGAATAAAATTATTATATGCTTAACCTTAAACCACAGATGTTTTTAATCCTAAAACAAAAATAATTACACGATTTTTTATTAAAAATTATCACTAGACACTTCAAGTAATAAAATACTTTACTTGAAAACTGATATAACCATCATTTAACACAAAAGTTAAGCAAGATTTAGCACAGAGATCTAATTAGAATATTTTTAATATATGAGGAATTTTACCTAAGTTTTTTTTTTCTAAAATCTAAAATCAAAACAGATCAATTTTTAAAGACTAAAAACATATGTAACCCTTAAAAAATATATATTATAAACAATATATATACACCCAATAAGGTCCTTAATCTATTTGCAATATCGATCAAATAAGGCAAATTCTTCATTTCACTTTATTTATTTATTTATTTTGGCACAAATCACTTATAAATAGAGAGAAAGAATAAATATATAGCTTTATAACTTAATTTGCATAAACGATAATTTGCCATTGCAAATTGTTTTATTAAAAAAATTCAACCTAACCACATTTGGGAAGCATTGCATAGTGGATAACAACAAATTTGCTCACAAACGAGAAGAATGTGCTTGAGCACTGATTGAACAATCAATCTTCCCAGTTGCATTGGCTCCTGAAACAGCAAAATTTGATCTACAAGAATCCATCTACAACTTGAAGTCACAACTTCAGAACAGTTGCAACTAAATTCACAGATTCCTTGACTTCCAGCCTCATCTACCTTGCAGGAACAGTATTCAAAACAATCTAGTTTCACAAATTAATAGAGCCTGCATTTTCCAGTCCCAGCACAAACTGAACACTCATCTGCATCTCCAGCCACATGCTTTAAACAATGCTTGATCCTACCATTGACAACATCCTGCGGCACAAGATCGTTAAAGTTCAAAATGATACAATTCATTACACGGAACGACATTGGAAGAAACATAATAAAAATTGAGGAACAAAGTAAAAGTTGACAAATTCCCACTGGCCACCCCAAAAAAAAAGGAGAGAATGGCTGTAGAGGACAAGCAGCATGTGAAAAGCTGCTAGTGGCGAAACTATATGAAGTATGAACCATTGCTATAGCCACAGCTTGGCAAAGACAGGATAGTTTAGATCCTCATTCAATTAGTGTAGTCAGCTATATCCTTCGATTTCAAATCTGCCACAAGGACCATATTCATGGGTTATCCCTTGAGAAAGTCCCACCCACCAAGCTTGACTCCCTAAATAAACAAACCAGATGCCTACAGAGCACTTGTGTTAGGGACGTGCTTGTTGGTTCTAATGAGCCCAATGTCTGCTGCAGAAAATGAACAAGATACTGAGGCCCAGGAGTGAGTATCACAAACCCAAAGATTGGGATTTATATGTCCATTGAGAATATGAGGGGTTATGGATTTTGTTACTGTAGGACAGGTGTCAGGTCATGATAATAAAATCTGAGAGAGAGTGACGGTATTTGCTGCATAGCCATGTTTCTAGGAGGTTGTTAGATTGAGGCTAACAGAATATATCATGATGTATGCAATAGTGAAAGTTGGAGAATAGTATTTTCCTCTGAATTCTCTCTTTCTTTGCTTGGGAGTTTCCCTGTCCTCGAAACAGGAATTTTCTTTATTTTCTGGCTTATAACAACTAACAACTTGGCATAGCTTAAATTAATCTTAAAGAAGCAACCTAAAACCAAAGGGATTTGAATCCATGCTTCGCTATGATCAAGTAAAGACTACAAAAGAGAGAAGCTTCTAACCATTGAATACACTCCAATAGGTTCATAAAAGACTATTTGAAATAAATCTTTTTGGACACATGACATTTAAGAAATAATAAGTCTAATCAAAGTTGACCACAACATAAATACAATCAAACTTGAAATTTGGAACGGAACAACTTTTAGTGAATGTTTAAACAAATTCAACTTGGGATACATAATATAAATGAAACAAATGTAAGAGAATTCATACCACGAGTAGCTCATGCAGTCCAAGGGGTGCAGTTACAATGTATGACACATCTGGGTGCTCCTTCGCTGCCTCAGCGCTTAAGGAAGGAATATCCTGCATCATATGATGGATTTTAAAATTTTTGCCTCCTTTCTACCTTCATCAAGTCAAAAGAATCATTTTGACAATTTATAGAAAGTAGGACAGAGTTCTATGCAGGCCTACCTGACTCCAATGCCTTCCAGGAGAGAGAAAAAAGGGATTGATAATAATACGGTGTGCACCTTGTTGAACGCAAGATTGAAAAGCATCCCTTATTGATGGTTCTGCCAATTCCTGCAAATGTATAATACAATTAAGAAGCATCAAGAATTTGCTCCATAGCTACAACTTTGTCATGAAATGAAAAGGCAAAGACATGGCTAGATGCACAAAGAAAATTGTGTTACTACTATTGTCTTTTCTACCAGCTAAATCTAGAATCCAGGTCAGACCGTGAAAGAAAGTGTAAGAAGCTCAGCTGCATTTTCTCGTGAAGGCAAATCATGTTTTATTGTGCATGCCAAACAACCCAAGGAAAATGCTAAGAATCCTAAAATAATGCCAGACTAGCTCACATGCTCTCAGGTGCTTTTTCAAGACCAAGGAAGCTTTATCCTTAAATTGAGGCAAGAGACAACAATAGTCAAATAGCCTATAGGCTATAGCAGCTCAAGTATCTATCTACCATCATTCAGATTTCATTTTTTATCTTCATATGGTCTTTCGGTGCTTGATATGATGAAAAACTCAACAGATTACAGAAAATTACCATATGAGCAGGCTCCACAATCTCATACCCAGTTTTATGCTTAAACATCTCCACAAATTCATCTGACATTCAAAATAAGACAACTTTTAGACATAAAATTAAAATATTCCCTAGTACATAACCAATTTCAGAAAACTCCCCTCCCCTCACCCCTCGAAAAAATTCATGTATCAAGTTAATACAAAAAGAGTGGTAATACACAAGAAACAAACTAAGAGACCATAATAGGTGGGTATAGCTTACTAAGCATGAGATTGGACTCTTTGCGGCGCGAACCATGATCCACAATTATCACTGCGTCTCCACAACCAACTTCACCAGAGTTTTCCCTAAAACCACCATTTTGACTGCTCAGACACAAAGATCTGCTTAAATTTTTAGGCTTGGAGGAACAGAAGAGAAAATTTGAGGACTTGAAGGGCACCCATCTTGGGTTGGCTCCGATTTCACTTACAGAAAAACTGTAACAGCAACGAGAACAATGCTAATAAGAGAAAAAAGAAGAAATTTTGAGATGAAGTATACAATGAGAAAGAAAAAAGGTACCCAAAAATTTAATTGAGAATTAAAGCAAGAAGTATACCTTGGGAAGGCATGAGAACGAAGTGAGAAAGACTTCATCAGCATCATTGATCATAAGACGGTCAACACCACTTCTACTTCTTCCAAGAGAGATGAGATACTATGGTTGTGTTATGCTCTGTTCCTAACTTCCTATCCAACTCTAACCACAATTTATAATTTCCACCAACTGATATAAGTAAATGCACGTCCTGCAAACGATTATCATGCCAATGACTACAAGGATCTATTAAAAGAACGGGACAATGGGACACAAAACCGCATCTCATTCAAATAGCAATAATCCATCTCATTTTTTTTTAAATAATTAAAATCAAAATAAATAATAATATAGACAAGATACAAATTTCGTTCCAACTGTCCCATAAAATTTATCACACGTTATAAAATTGTCACTATTATAAACATAGAGACACCAAAACCCATATGCATAACCAATCCCTTATAGTCCAGAAAAACAAACAGTACAAATCACATGCAACAAATTCGGACATGAACAATGCAGTTCATCAAAGTTATTTCCATAACTCAAGCATCAAATTATAGCAAAACAACAAAGTTATAGTTACAATTCAATTAGGTACTTAATTTTTCATATTTTGATTCGACCAAAAATTAAACTAATAAGTCACTGCACATCCAATTAGAAATCTTATTAGTATTGATACTTGATCCATATCTTACTAAAAACAAGTCAGAAACCCACTAAAACAAAACAAACCTCTATTCAGTATTCACAAGGCTAAGCTAAATTGTTAATGTTTGACGCAGCATGGTTTATGAAACTAGCTGCCAAAAAAGAAAACCAAGAAAACTCTACATAATAAGATTCTAATTGAATTGTTTCATGTTTCCTAGAAACAAAAAGATGAAGCTGTTAACGGTTGATTACTTGATTTGTCTGTGTAGCGATAGTTGACCAAAAAGCAAGAGTGTAAGTTGTATGACCCAAATCACATGACCAAGTGAAACTTAAAGTAGACTGTTGGATATCTCATATTGACTAGTGATATAGCCAGAATAGTGTATAGAAGTGGGGTATTAGGGCCTATCTTAGTGGTTATAGTTGGACTTATCAGGCCACACCTTATCAGACCCCCTGCATATGTTTAATCCTGCAAACTTCACACTCAAATGTCCAGTCCTCAACATAAGGGGGAGCTAAATTCTAAGACATTATGTTCAGTAGCAGATGAAGGGTAAACATACAAAAACAGTGTTGCCACGGACAACAGTATAAAATACAGTTTCTCCTTTTAATTTGTTCATTAGAAATCTGAGTTTCAGCATTGAACTTGTCGTTTTGACCTTAGAATCCAAGTAGTGGAAACAACCAATTGCGATGGGAAAAGGGAATCCAAGTCCATTGCGGAGTTAATTTCATTTATATCCCCCTCCACACTTGGAATCTTTCCCTTTGTTCCTTTTCATTGTTGAAGTGAAATAGCAGCGGTTTCATTATGGAGTTAATTTCATTGTTCCACATAAATGGTGCAACAGACAACAGGAATTTCATTCATCCAATACCTAAATTTACAACGAGGAGAGAAAGGGAGTGGACCTGACGGTGGAGACGGTGGCGGGAGCGGTGGTTCTACCGAGAGATGCCACGAAGGAACCAAAAGATAGACACAATCAAGCAAGCATCTCTAAGCTAAGCTCTATTATCCAGTTTATTTAAAAAAAATGCTTATTTTTATTTTTTTATATAAAATAAACATATTAAAATTTAAGAAATTTTCAGCATCTAATTAAAATATATTAATAATGTAAAACAATTAGAAAAAATAGGTTATGCATTGAAAGTGTAAAATAGTTTTACATTGTCATTCAATCACAAACCATCATTTATTATAAGTTTGTTAACTTTTATAATAAATACTTTAAAAGTCATATCAATAGTGATTTTTGATTGGTTGACAGTATAAAACTTTTTATATTGACAATGTATGACCATTAAACTCAAAAAACTACATTATCATCTAATTACAAATTGATATATATAACAAAATTCTTTATATATATAAGGGTGGTACATTACGAAAATGGCATTCTTGTGTGAGAATAAGAATAGTCAATCTCAACCATTAAATTAAAATGAAAGACCTAAATTAAAATACTTAAGAATTCAAATTTAAACCTAATGTAACCATCAAATCTCTAAAAGATTCACTAAACAAAAAATAAATGTCCAAAAGATCTCGATTATCATGTCCTAAAATATCTTAATTATCACGCCACTCTCTTCTTTAAGATTATCGTTAACTTATCACCATCTCTGCCATGATTGCCACCGCCACCGTTATCATGACTGTTGCCGCATCTACTGCCGCTGTCACTACTGCCATAACCATCGTTGCCGCCACAACCATAACCGTCACTGCTAGGGATGCAAAAAAACCCGCACCCGCGGATATTCGGAGATAAAATCCGCCATGGGTAGAAAATGGGTACCTTAAATGGATACCCGCTACTCATAATTATATATTTAGTTAAATACCTTTATATATTAATATAGATAAAATTACATAAATTTATCCAAAATTTTTAAAACAATTGTTTATTATGAGAGAAATCTTATACAATTATATTACAAGAGAAAAATAACATAAATTTGTGAGCATTTAAACTTTTTTTTTTAAGAAAAATTGTTAGAATAATTAAAAGTTATATTTAAAGTGATTATTTTAAACAATAACTCTTTAATTTATAGATTTAAATTTATAAATTTAAAGTGACATTTATAGTATTTTATGATTGTCCACAACATATAAAATAAATTTGTTGTTTTTTTATTTTTTGAAAGTATCCATGGATACCCGCGGATATCCGCGAGTATTCGCTTAACGGATACCCGCGCAAGTAACAAGGTGGGTACAGGTGCAGATTTTGTTTGGCGGGACAGGTAATGTAACACCCATTTAATTTTAAATATAATTCATATTAATTTAGTTATTAAGTTTAAGTAAATAAAAATGTGTGTAAAATTTTTCCAGTTTTAAAAGAAATTCCAAACTTAACAGAATTTGGAAATGGTAATAAAATATGAAAGATATATACATATATTTCATAAAACTGTACATCATGGTTTAAGTAATACATAACAGTCAGAAAACAAAAGTACATCGAAATACATATACTATCTAGCCCACTATATACATCAAAAGATATCCTATACAGAGTAGTATTTATCTACCCTATCCCTTATACAAAAAGAAAATACTATAGGTCTTCAAGTCCTCCCCCGTTGAGATGTTCTCTATCTCGTACTCAACATTACGGAGCGTTAATGTTGTCTTCAATAATCACGACCAATCATACACAAAAGAAAATAACGGAGTGATGTGCTTTGTTCTAAAATCACTTTTACATGTGCGGTAGGAAATCTATTATAAAACAAAGATAAAACACAACTGACAACACAAGAGATCCTAAGATTCATTATAAGTTATATCCGACTACCCTTGACTAGATATGGATCCATACTTCCCATTAGTGGGTAATAGTTCTCAACAGAACCTGGGAAGTGACTGGGAGTACATATACCTCTCTCAACACCATCACATGGTACAGTCCTCGTCATCATTGAGGAACAAAATAACAATTTAGGATATTCATTTATAGAGGTATACTCTCAAACCAATCCTGGAATGCTGAGCAATTGTCAAGGTTATCAAGTTTGGTCAGGCAAATATCCCAACTCAAGGGCGCTACCCTGGCCATTGGGACTTTCACCACTCGATGCCTACCACCAAGACCTACGCAAGTGGGTCCCTGCCTTTCATTCCTTAGCGTACCAAACTGTGGCTTCCCTAGCAAGGTGCCATGCCACTGCATGTCACTTGCTTTATATTACTCACTAATTTATCACTTCCTAATTTATCAAATAGAGGTTTCCCTAGTCTCATTTAATTTGAGTATCAGTATAATCAATATTTCTGCCTTATTTTGCAGAAATTGCACTATACCAAAATTTTAACAAAATAATGATATAACAATTATAGTATAATTACTAAAATTTTGGCAGAATAACAACTAAATAAATACATTTTGATTTTCTAAATTTGAGCAGAGTAACAGCTTAGTAAATGTATTTTTATTTTCTAAAATTGAACAGAGTAACAACTTAGCAAAAATTAAAGTTTAACATTAAACAATAATAACAATAATAAAACTTAAGCCTCAACGGGTTTAGGGAAAAACCCTTCCTACCAACATGCAAAGTGACAGTAATTTAGAACCAACCCCACTCCCCCCATTACCTCTAAGATAGTTGATGAAGAGGATGGAATTGTTGATGCAAAGCTTCTAGGAGGAGAAATTCTACTGGTTGAAAACTAGCAAAATTTTAACATAAAAACTAGATAAAAAAATATTTTAGAGAGAGAAAACTTTAGAAAGAGAAGCTCTCTAGCTTGGGAAAGGAAAGGATGAGTGAAAATCTGAAAACTTTGAGGCCTATTTATAGAAGAAGGAGGGGGGTTAGGTGTCCAAAGATTTACATCATCCATTATGTCATTATTATGTCATAAATCCAATTTTTATTTATTTTTAATCCAATTTAGGGACACATATCTCAAATAGGTGATGAATCACCTATTTTAGGGTTAGGGACGTGCTCCACCAGCTGTCCCAAGCCTCCATGTGTCAAATTTTATCTGTAGGTAAATTAACCGGTACCGACAAAAACGACTAAACTTGAAAAATTAGCTTTTAATATAAAAATAGTGTATTTTAATGCAAAACTGGACAAATACATTAATTTTCATCAAAAATAAATTTCTAATAATGAATTTTAATTTTTATTAATTTATTTCAAATTATATGTATTTATTTTGTATTTTTGAGCTAGAAAATCCATTTTAACTCAATAAATACCAAAATTATTATCAAAATTATAAAATTAAATATTTTACCCATAATTAAACTAAAATTACCATTTTCACCCTTTTTGAATGTCAAACCAGTACTGGTTGGCTTATTAGACACGCAAGGGCATTTTGGTCATTTTACACAGAAATTCTAGAAAATTCCCAAAATTATATTTTAATATATATGACATAATTCTAAGCTCAAATTGACATTTTAATGTCAATTGAATCTTTTCCTCATGTTAGTTCTTAATGTTGAAGAATAGGGATAAAATTGTCATTTTCTAATTTCTCCAGGCTCCGGCTCGGAAAAATTATTAAAAATCACGATTAAATAGCTCTTGAGATTTTGAACAAAATGGTGGAAGTCAGAATTTCAAAATTCCTTTTCGATTTTTCAGAATTGTATTACCAAATATTAAAAAAAACAGTGGAAGAATTGAAATAGGATTATTATATTTTTTACTACTTTTCTCTCAAAATAAAGTTTCTATAATGAGAGATACTTAATATAAATTTTTCAAAATATTTTGAGGTCAAAAAGTCTCCGGTTTGTTCCCACAATCAACCAGGGATATTTTTGTCATTTTACAAAAATTATCTCAATAAATTCTAAAAAATTTCTAAAATTATTATTAATTTTTATAAATACATTGATGACTTAAAAACAATTTTTAAACATACAAAATAATTTAATATATAAAAGTAGGGGTGTTATAGGTAACTACTACCCGTACCCGCCCCGCCCCATTGACATTCCTAGTCACTGCCATCACTGTCTTTGCCACCACCACCATGACCGATAATAGTGAACAATGATAGTGGCAATGGTGATGATATTAGCACATCACCACCACCACCATGACTGTCGCCATCGTCATGACAGTTGCCGCCATCACCGTCGTCGTTGCCATCAACTATAGTGATGGCGACAACGGTTATGATGGTTGTGGTGGCAGTAGTCATGGCGGTGATGGTGATGGATTAAGGACCATGTTGGAGATATTTGAGATATTTTAAGACGTGATAATTGAGATATTTTAGGACGTGATAATCGATATTTTTTAGAGATTTCATCTTTGTTTGGTGGATCTTTTAGAGGTTTAATGGTTATATGAGGTTAAATTTGGATTCCTAGGTATTTTAATCAGGCCTTCCATTTTAATTTAACGGTTGAGATTGATTATTCTCATTTTCACATAAAAAAAGCCATTCTTATAGTATACGCCCCCTATATATGTGTGTGTGAGGGGAAAAAAAAAACACAAATAAGACAAATCATTTTATGTATAGTAGTGGGAATTATGAGACAAAAAATAATTATACGAGAGTCTTGTTCAAAGTTTTAAATTATCATTGTGGAAAATTGTGAACAAACAATGAGACCGTAATCACAGTTGCATATGATAACAGAGACCGCAATTTATGACCTTAGACATCCCTAACTCTAACCTTACCCATCTGATTCAACTTTTTTTCTTTAAGTAGTTTTGCAGAAATTTTAGATTTCATTCTTTGTCCTTCCTAAATGGGGAAAAAAAAGGAAAATTGTGGAGATTTATATGAGAGTTTCATTCAAGGTTTTACATTATCATTGTGGAAATTTGTGAACAAACAATAGAACCGTAATCACAATTGCATATGATAATAGAGACTGTAATTTATGATCGTAGACATCCCTCACTCTAACCTTACCCATATGATTCAACTTTTTTCTTTAAGTAGTTTTGCAGAATTTTTGATTTCATTCTTTGTCCTTCCTAAATGGGAAAAAGAAGGAAAATTGTGAAAAATTATGAACAAACAATGGGACCGTAATCATAGTTGCATATGGTAACAGAGACCGCAATTTATGACCTGGGACATCCTCGACTCTAGCCTTTCCCATCTGATTCAACTTTTTTTCTTTAAGTAGTATTGTGGAAATTTTTGATTTCATTCTTTGTCCTTCCCAAATGGGAATAAAAAAGGAAAATTGTGAAAAATTATATGAGAGTCTCGTTCAAGGTTTGACATTATCATTATGGAAATTTGTGAACAAACAACGAGACCGTAATCATAGTAGCATATGATAACATAGACCACAATTTATGACCTTAGACATCCCCGACTCTACCCTTACCCATTTGATTCAACTTTTTTCTTTAAGTAGTTTTGTAAAAAAAATTGATTTCATTCTTTGTCCTTCCTAGATTGGAAAAAAGAAGGTTAGAGGGGAAATAAATTATTTCACATGAGGTCCACATGCATTTTCTTATTTCCTTCTTCATTTCAGCCTTAAACAAACAATGAAAATGATATATTTCCACCTTACTTCCATCCTCTCCATTTCATTTCTTTCCATTTTGCTGCAAATAAACAAAGTGTTATAGTTTTGGAAGATACTCTTTATGTTGATTTGTTGCATCCAATCCTGCAGTGTAAATCGACTTATTACTAAAATACTTAACAAGGAGATGTGTTTATCATTCACTTTCAATTAAATGTTGGTGATGGCAATGCTATTTGCTATTACTGGTCTTAGCAGCCAAAAACCAAGCTTGATCACTATAGCAATTGCGGTATTTGGCTCTAACTTCTAAGCCTCCAATTTCCCCATACTCTCTATCTAAACCTCTTGAATAGGCTAAATAATCCAATATTTACAATATTTGTTACATAAAGTTTTGCTTGCCCTTATTTTTGAGAGTTATGTCTCGGAGACCAAGCAAGCCCATTTAGGGACTGTAACTACGATCATTTAGATCCAATATCATTACATAGTTTGGGCCCTTCGGCTTTTTTCGACTCATGGGTGCCGGTTTGTCGCATTTGTAAATTGTGATGCAATTATGCAATGGTGATGTGTTCTATTTTACGTGGAAGTGAGGGACAAGCCATGTAAATGATGACTTAAGTGTAGGAAGGACCTGTAACCTGTTGTTGTTAATGTCATTATATACGATGATTGCCCTCTGCGACTCTGCCACACCCTCATAAATTTAAATTAATGCAATGCTTACTTCAATTCTATCTTACTCATTAAATATGCTGTCTGGTTTTCAAACGAATAGCATTTCTGGCAATTAGCAATTCTAGAGCGGTTTCACCAATTTTTTTAAGAGATAAGAATTTAGAAACATAAAATTTGTATAAAAAATATAATATTTAATATTATTAATATATTTATATTGCAAATTTTAAAAAAATATTTATTATTTTTTGAACAAATATCTTAAACATATTTGTTCATAAGATTCTTTTTATATATTAAAACATTTGTTAAATATTTAAAAAATATTATACAAAAGTGTTAAAGTTTTTAATACAGCAAATACTATATTTTAATTGAATATTTTTCTTTTTGTTATTAACAATTATTTTTAAAATATTTTTTGTTGTAGGAGTTATTTATTAAAATTTTAATTAAGAGAAGCAAAAACTTTTAAGCTTTTTTATGAATAAAATTTATGTAAGTCTTAAAAATGTATCAATCATATAAAAAAATATATTTATTTTTATGGAAAAATATATTTATTTAACCAAATTTATATATGTGAGCATCTCATAAAAAAAATACATATTTATTCGAGCACGTAAGATAGAATATACTTATATAATAAATACTTACAATCCGTTACATACTTTATATGTAAATTTATACTTTATATGTCTAATCAATAAGATAAACAGTCATTTTCATCCTTAAAAATATAAAGCACTGTAATATTGGTTTCTAAAACTAAGAATTAAAAAAAATGTTTTTAAAAATATAATTCATTAATTAAATTAGTCTAAAATTTTAAAAAATATGTGATTAAAGTGACAATATTAACATGTATTTAAAATTTTAAATAGAACAACTAAAGACTTACTTATTTAAAATTTTTATAATTTCAAATATTAATGTGATACTTTACTCTTTCAAGAATCAAATTGATTCTTTATCCAAATAAGATCATGATGATCCGGAAGGGGCGAAAAAAAAAACCAAAGGGCATACGAAAAGTGAAAAGAACAAATAAATAAAATATGCTGTGGCTTACGGTACATTGACGGTGAAGATATGAACTATAAGGGACATGGGGCCCAAAGGACAGAGGACAAAGGACAATTTGGTAAATTCACATGTCATGCCACGGCCAATTTTGTTGTTGCGGGACCCAACAGCCGCCACAGCCCGCATTTCGCGGGCTACAAACATTGTTTGTGTCTGTCTTCGTAGTTTTGGCGCCAACCGACTTTGGTTCAAAATATTTTCCAATCTCACGGGCAGTTCGGGCAGAGGGTATCCAGATGTGACTGAAAGAGGCTAAAACCGCGTTACAACCAAACTAGCTCAAAAAAAATAAAAGGAAAAAAATTAGTCAAAATTAAAAGAGAGAGAGAGAGAGAGTATTAGCAGTAGCACCATCATGTTCACTGTTTGGTTCCAAATTTAGAATCTTTCATATGCTTAGGATTCCTCAGAGACCCATGTGTACGTGTCTCTACTCTTCCCTTTCTTTCATTCATTGGATTCCTCCTTCTTTGCCCATTTACCTATTTCCATTTTCCTCCTCCAATTAATACTTAACAGTTAATACTCCCACCCTCCCAATTATGTCTACCTTTCCACCCTCCCCTTTCACTTCTTTCTTCATATGTTTATGCGTATGCCATACAAATTCAACTTGCCACCAATTAAATGCACCATAGTACTATATTTCAGTGTACCATATAAATTATATTGTGCTTAGTATTCCACCGACTACAGTGCACTTATTTAGGTTCAAAATTAATGCCAAAACAAAAATAATGGAATTAATTTTATGGGGGGTTTGGGGGTAACAACAATTACTAAGAGACAAACTTGGCTTCCCTCTTCCCCTAATTGACTACTCGTATTTTATGCTTTGGCTCATATAAGGTTGCTCCCAATTAATGTGTCCTAAGGTTCATTGAAGGATTCCTAGGGGCGTGGAATGTTTGTTAGTTTAGTAACTTCGGTTACGTATTGGTATTTGGTGGAGTAATCAACGCATATATGGTATGTAATTTGCTTTATGTTAAGAGTTTTGTAAGTAGTACTTGTTATAGGATAGAGTAGAGAAAGGACCATGCTAGAGGCTACAATCCGTGGTGACAAGTCACGTCATTGCATATGGTACTAGATTGGGGCTGAGAATCCTGGCATACTGGATACTGCTAAACGCTAATCAGTAACTACACTATATGTCAAAACTCTGCAGGCTCTGTACTTGTACATTAATTTCACCCACACCATTTTCATATCTTTTCATGACATCATATACATATCTAGATTTTGTTTGTTAACATGTTATTTGTACAAAATATTTATTGATTTAATTGATAATTAATTTTTATCAAAAAATTTGACTGATTATTTGTAGTAAGAATTTTCTTTTCAGTTTTTTTTTTTTCATCAACAACATTTAAACATAAGGCTTTGTTTAATGAATTTGAATTTAATCCTACTTAGACTAACGACACGTGAATATATACATTTCTAATTTATTATTTATACACCAAAATTATATAAAAACTTATGTAGTATTTTTATTTTCTATTACTTTATTTCATTTCATTTCATATTTTCCTTTCCCTCTTATTTATATAAATTGTCACATATATTTATTTTATAAATGTAATTTCTCTTCCTGATGAAAAATATATTGCTGCCGCACTACGGAGTCGGGTCATGTAAACGGAAAAGGTAATTTATAAATGATAAGGATATTTTTGTCCATTTATTTTAAAAAATTATATACTTTTTTTATCACATCATTTATATTTTTAGAAGTTTTTTTCCACTTTTATTGTAAAAAAATTAAATAAAAAACATTAATGATTTACAAATGGCACCATTTTAAAATTTCTTCATATGGATCGATCCTTGACATTATAAAAAAATTTAAACTTACAAGCCATTAATTGGCTCATGTTGTATAATTTTTTTTAATCTTTTTATACTTTATTTTTTACATAGTTATCTTATTTTTTTTATCACATCATTTATTATATTTATCACTTTTTTCTCTATTGAAATATAATAAAATAATAATAAATATTCTTAAAATACTGGTTTAAATTTTATAAAAATTATTGATGCATCCTACAATATTTTTTAATGTATCATTATTGTAATTTAAAAAAAAATATTAACTAATAAATCAATACTGATTAAGAAGATCATAGAATATAAGGATATTCATAAACTGATCCAATTCAATAAAAACTAAAAAACAAAAAACTTATCCAAAAAATTGAAAACTGAATAAACCGAAAACTAAAAAAATCAAAATTTTGTATTGAATTAGATCAGATTTTGAATTTAATTTTGAAAACTGATTCAATTCAATCTAAACCAAACTTATATATTTGTATTTGTTTTTATTTATAAATTTTTGTTGCAACTTATATTTTTATTTTTATTTCTTATATATTTGTAAAATTATCACATAACTTATACTTATTTGTGAAAATATATTCAATTAAAAACAATTTTTTAATAACTATTTGAGTAGATGTATAAAATAATCAGTACATCTTTTCTCTTATTTTATTTTTAATTTTTAAAAGATGAACAAAAGCACAAAATGTCTATAAATATAATGTTTATTATGTTTATTTAATATATTTTATCATTTATCTAATGAGTTTAATGGTTATGCACTGACAGTATAAAATTTTTTATACTGTCAACTAATTAGAAATCACCATTGATATGACTTTAAAAATATTTATTATAAAAATCAATAAACTTACAATAAATGGTGATTTGTAAATAAATGACAGTGTAAAACCTGCATGACCTTTTTTCTCTTATCTAATACCCTTTTCCAAAAAAAATAAAAGTAAGAATTAAATGAAAAATCAATCTAATTTAAATGTTAAATTAGATCGATTTTAAATTTTAAACTAAATTAATTAAATAATAAATTAAAATAATTGAATAAAATAATTTTCTTTTTTTAAAATTTGATTCAATCCAATCCGCCAGTAGATGTGTATACCTAACTAGTATTGACATGAGCTCGTGTCAGCATCCTTGTCTGCTCCAGAACACCATGAACTCGCTCTGGTGCCAGTAGTAACACACGAGAAATGCCAAAAAGCGACGCAAAAGTTTGCGGTAGAAAAACAATTAATGCAAAATTTTGCAACATGACCTATGCCGTGCACTCAAACATTACTGTAATGCTTTTATTTTTCCAGGTAAGTACAAGGATAAAAACCCCAGACATAGTTGGTAAATAAATTAGAAACAAAACATTGTCAACCCATGAAATAAAATTTCATTCTTTTAGTAAAAACTACTCTAGATATCTGTATAAATAGCACATAGTATAAGAATAATTTTGAATTCTCCTACAATGTTTTTTATTAATATTTTATTTATTAAATAAAAATATTAAATATTTTAAACATTAAATATATTTTGTCTTATATAAAGTATTGAAAAAATTTATAAGAAATATAACATTATGAACTATATAAGTCCAAGAAACTATCAATCCTTAAAGTAAATTTTGGAGTGTGAGTACTCTAAGTATAATTGTGTAAATAAGTAAATTTAAGACATTTTAAATGTTATTTACCATTTTAAGATATTATAAAATAATTCTTATATTAAACAAATTTAATAATAATAATTTTATTATTGCAAAATAATCCTCATATTTAATCAATTTAAAATACTAGCTCCCTTCTCCTCTAACCCCTTTTTTTTCGGTATTACTTTTGCAAACTCCGGCGACGTCAACGGCCATGCGTGTGGGATCTCAAGCACGCAAAGCCCATTTTTGTTACCATTCACATAGCAGAGAAGTCACCAAGAAAACGGCGAAAGTTTTGCAAGATGGAGATATTTTTCAATTTTAAAAAGCATTTTCCATAATGTAAGGATTTGTGTGTGTGTGTGTATATAATTAAGATTAGAAACTATAACTTAATACAAATTATCCAGACTTTCATCACTATGCCAACTCCAATGAGTTATATGAAGATTGTTTAGAAAATATAAAATATTAACCGTTATATTTAAAAAAAAAAACTTTTAATCAATGCATACTTAAAAATTCTGTTAAAATATGGAGTTGGCTCTAGTCAATAAACTTTAGTCTTCTAGAGTGGACTTCTCGAGAGACCTAATTTTAAGGATATAACTCTTCAAAATTTGAAGTTACCATTTTGATGTATGCATTTCTGACTTAGATATAAGAAAAAACAAGTTATTAATATGCTTAGGCTACTATTTTAAAATTTTAAAATTAAGTAAAATAAATTTTGAGAAAAGTAAATATTTTAACTTTTCCATAAATAAGATTCGATTTAGAGTGTGAAACTTACAAAAATATATTTATATTTATATCTTAAAGAATTTGGTTTATATATATATGGTCTGTGTGAAAAATTTTTATATAGACATCTAATAAGAATTCACTCTATTACCACATCATATTAATAATGGGATAATGTTATATAAATTAAGTTCCATTTTAAAAGTAATTTTATTTTATCTTTTTATTTTTGATAAATCGGAGGGACTAAGTCCTAGAATTACAAACATTATGATTAATGGCAAGGCCAACATAATCTTGCAACAGCAAATAACCACAGACAGCCTCGAGGAAGAAGATCCAATATATGTAATTTTTTTTCAATTTAAATGCATTTCTAAAATTTCAGTCATTTAGTAAAGAGTTTAATGACTATGCACTATGAGTGTAAAAAATTTTATATTGTCAACCGAACATAAATTACTGTTGGTATAACTTTTAAGATAGTTATTATAAAAGTTAACACATTTTGTACATAACTACTCTAGATATTTGTATAAATAGCACATGGTATAAGAATAATTTTGAATTTTCTTATAACATTTTTTATTAATCTTTTGTTTATGAATAAAAATATTAAATATTTTAAAACATTAAATATATTTTATCTTTTATAAAGTATTGAAAAAATTTATAAGAAATATAACATTATGAACTATATAAGTCCAAGAAACTATCAATCCTTAAAGTAAATTGTGGAGTGTGTAAATAAGTAAATTTAAGAGGTTTTAAATGTTATTTGTAATTTTTAAGATATTATAAATTATTCTTATATTAAATAAATTTAACAATAATAATTTTTTATATTAGCTCCTTTCTCCTCTAACCCCTTTCTCTCAGTATTACTTTTGCAAACTCCGGCGACCTCAACGGCCATGTGTGTGGGGTCTCAAGCATGCAAAGTCCATTTTTGCTATCAATCACATAGCAGAGAAGTCCCCAAGAAAACGGTGAAAGTTTTGCAAGATGGAGATATTTTTCAATTTTAAAAAATATTTACTATACAATATAAGTTTTTTTTTTTTTGGTGTGTATAATTAAGGTTAAAGCCTATAACTTCAAACAAACGACCTAAACTCCTACCACTAAGCCTACCCTAATGCGTTATATAAGGATTGTTGTAAAATATTAGCTGTTATATTTCAAAAAATTCTTTTAACCAATGCATACTGAAAATTCTGTTAAAAGTGGGCATTGGTCAATAAACCTTACTCTTCTAGAGTGGACTTATTGAGAGACCTAATTTTAAGGATATAACTCTTCAAAATTTTAAAGTTACCATTTTGATGTATGCATTTCTGACTTAGTGATAAGAAAAAACAAGTTATTAATATGCTTAGGCTACTATTTTAAAATTTTAAAATTAAGTAAAATAAATTTTGAGAAAAGTAAATATTTTAACTTTTCCATAAATAAGATTTGACTTATTACAAAAATACATTTATATTCATATTTTTATATAGACATCTAATAAGAATTCACTCTATTACCACATCGTATTAATGAATGGGATAATGTTATATAAATTCAATTCCATTTTAAAAGTAATTTTAGTTTATCTCTCTTTTTTCTTTTTCTTTTTTGATAAATCGGATGGACTAAGTCCCAGAATAGAATTACAAATATTATGATTAAATGCAAGACCAACATAATCTTGCAACAGCAAATAACCACAGCCTCGAGGAAGAAGATCCAATATATGTATCTTTTTCAATTTAAATTCATTTCTAAAATTATTGTTAAATGCAAGTTAATTTTTTTAACTTCAATTTTTCAAAATGAACTCTTCAAAGATTATTTATTTTAAAATTTCTTATATCAAAACTTGAAATAAATCGACTCTTCAATTTTTTTTCGGATAGTTAATTAGTCAATATCAAATAAGAATTCGTGCTTTGTGAACCAAGCTGGACTTTCCTCAACATGAATTCCTAGAGCAAAAACACAATTGAGATTAGGATAAAATAAAAATAGGATTTAATGTTAAATCCTTCTCATAAACACCAACATAAGTCCATTAATTATGTTTATAATAAAATAATAGATGTTGGGAAACAATCTTATAAACACCAGTGTATAATGTATCATCTAACACGTGGATCAACTGGCGCGAGATTGTTTCAGCTTAACCAGTGGTTTTGAGTTCAAGTCCTGAATATGCAACTGTGTTAAATACTCGAAGGGAGAGTTTTGCCAGTCTCCGGCTCGAACAGAATTGCCTCCAGTGAAAGATACATGTGGTCTATACCCAAAAAAAAAAATGTATAATGCTTTATCCCATTTGTTTCGAATGGAGGCGTTACACCACGAGTTGAGAGTAAGATTTTATTCAACAATAGTGCGTATGTGGTTTTTGTTTTTTGTCTTTGGATATATTTTGGGTCCCCTCAAAAGAATAAATATAACTTGAGGACATATAGCTCCAAGAACTAGTTAAGAACTTTCACAATATTGACAACCACTAACTCGTTTCTCAGGATATATGTAGCTAACTGCAAAAACAAAATTCAATCAACGATGGACATTATAACTAACGAAAAGGACTGCTTGGTTAGTTCCATTAGGAAAAGAGAAAACGAAAGCTACGATAATGTTCCTTTCTAATTTCTCCGATGAAAATCGATCACGAGTAATAAAACATGCACACACGTGTCCTAATTGATTTGCTGCCGATGTCCTTATATGTATCAAAATCACCCACTCAACCTGAAGCTAAAGTTGAGGTTGTTACGTGAAGGGTTGAGAATGGTCTTTATTTGTAAATTAATATTGCAAAAATAAAAGCATTTACCTTATATACATTTACGGGTTGAGAATTATCTTTATTTATAAATTAAATTTGGTTAAAATTAATTTTAGTTCCTACATTTAAAAAATGATAGTTTTGGCCCTTGTTTTTTTGAAATATGGTGGATTTCGTCTTTGGTTATAGGTCACGGACAAACTCCATCACATCTTAGAAATACAAGGACTTAAACTGTCATTTTATTAAGGAATAAAAATGATTGACTGAATTTTGAGAAACTTAAAACACATTTTACCCTACATTTAAATATAAATTATATTTTGCTTTAAGTCCATCTTAAATACAAGATCAACCCAACGGAAGAAGCAACTGTGAGAACTATTGTTGTTTCTTAAATAGAAACAATCGAAGAATGTTGGTTTGCCTATTCTTATGTAAGTGATATAGTTAGCAACTGCTCACATGATGCTACAAGCGCTAGCCAGCTATTATGTAGAGTTAATTGGAATTTAAATTAAGGTATATGATTTTGACAAGCAGCAGCAGAATTATGTAGTAAAAGCTATAAGGTTTAATATTTTAGTCATGCTAACTAATTTGGCCTGTTACTATGAATGTGATTTTGAAAATAAATAAATATAACAAAAACGAAAATCTTATTAGACTTTGAGTTGCTTCCTGGAAGGAAGCAAGGGGCAAAGTCAAAAGTAATATGGAAGAGTTTGTTTGTTTGTTCGAAGTGCTACATGTGGTGCCCATTTAGGCCATCAGGGTAGAAACCCCATTGCATATCCAATTCTAAAATGACCACAATGTGACAAAGTAAGACCTATCTAAAATGACCACATTTACTACAACTTTACTGTGTGATTTCTTAAAAGGATCCTAATCCCTAGAAACCTTTGTTATTATTCAACACCAAGGAGAACCTCAGATTAGGTAAGCTCTAACATCATCACTTTTTAAACAAATCCCTTGGTCATGCGAACCGTATCCTCTCTACTCCTTAAACTATTTAAAGATTCTCGGTACATGATAGGAACATGCACAAAAATCTTATCCACACAAATCACAGACCTAATACCCAATATCAAGCACTAAATATACAAGAGCGTCAATGATATTATTTGTTATGCTTAAATCATTCCATTTGGAACAGTAACAATTGCATAGGATTCTAATGTACTTCCCTTAAGTATTTTCCTCTTTTAATATTCTGAGGAGCGTTATTAGGGACTTGACCTTGGCTGTGGTGTGCAAGGGCAAGCAAAGGTGGGTGGGGCATAGAAGAAGATTAAAGCAAGAGTGGCAGAGGATATAAAAGGTACTTGGGACTGATTTTAATTTGTCACAGTCAATCAATTTGTGCAGCATCTTAGCCATTAAAAAGATTTTCTTTTACATGGGTAAGGTAGCTTTAGGCTACTTAGCGAGACATTTTGACCCCCCATGTACAATACACGCTTGTGTTTATGACTTTTGTGTATGGGGCTTTGTGGAGAAAAACTCTTGAGTTGAAACCTAGGACTAGGAGCCCCAAGAAGTGGAGGGAGTACGACTCTTGTTTTTTTAATGTTCTAATTTTTATATCCATCTTTTATATTTTTGTGCTTTTTCTCCGTATTTATCTTAATGTTCCAATTTTTATACTAATTTTATACCCAAATTTCATGTATCCTTTTTTTTTTTATCTTTTCTTGATCCTATTTATCTTTCCTCCTAAAACATATATATCCTAAGAATTGTGAAAAAAAAAAAAAAATCATTTGTCAAGGGTAAAAAGTAAAGAAGTTGCAATTTAAGATTGAGAAAGCAAAATCCTTTTACATTTTTTTAATGAAGCTTGTATTTAGAACTAGTGTTTCTTGAGTTAAAAATTGAATCAAATGATTGTGGTGAAATTTAAAGGAATTTTTTTTTTCAAAAAATAATCGTGACTAAAAATTGTATTAAACTTTAACACATGATTTTTAGACTTCAAACCAATGGCTACAAGAAACACATCAATATATAAGAGCTTTAAGGAGAGTAAATCATATGATTTTTATCCTCATAAAATAAACGAGGAAAAGACCAGGAGACATCAAAAGAAGTTAAGGATGTTATAGTAAATAATATCTCTAAATTTGATCTTTAATTGAACCGAATGTCGTCGTATAATTTATATAATCGATCTCACATGATGAAATAAAACTTTTGCTGATGTTTGTTTTAAGGTATTTGGATTAATTTATTTGTGTTTAAAATAACTTAAAAAATCTGAAAGAAAAATTGAAAAGAAAAAGAAAATTCAATTATTCCTTGAAACTAAACAAATCTTCCGTTTCTCGTGGGATTTCCTCAGTATATTTGAGGGGATGGTAGGAGGGCAACTAAAGAGAGAAGGATAATCTGTGACGCAAAGAAAGAATTGAGTCAGAAAAAGCTTCTTCTGAAGATTTAGGGTAACAGGGGCCGGCATGTTACATTAGTACACATGCAGGGGATGCACAATTTCACCAAAATTTGTTAACTCTGGAACAAACTTTTAGCTGTCAAAAACTCCAACTTCTGCACCCATGTGTGTAACTGTTTCACATTAAGTAAAACAAACTGGGACACACAAATATTAGGTTGTAAGATTAAGCCATTTTGGTCTAACACACCAAGTTCACCTAACAATTAGGTATCCAGCGGCAAAATAGATTGAGCAACAAAAGTAGAGAACCAACCAACCTATCCCAAAAACGGAAACAACAGCTACACTCCACACTCTTCAAAAGGCTAAAAATTGCACCAGAATAGAATCGTTACTCGCATCACAAAAGTGTGTAACACAGCAGCACATAGAAAGCACGCAAACCCAAAACAACACACTAGCCATGTGTCAACCCTCACTCACTCTCATTGGAATCCCATGATTTGACACCACACCCCCCCCCCCCCCAACCGAAATCTCAAAATATTCAAAGCTTCTCATTAATCAAAAACAGAACTAAATAAATAAACTACATAATAGCCTCTAATCACAATCAAAACAAAAACTACTCAATACTCCTTTCTAACTTCTAAATATCATTTTTTTTCCTTCGTACTTTATACACAAGTTCTTGTTCCTTAACCTAGGAAAAAGAAGAAACAGGAACAACAAGCATCCAGAACAAAAACTTGACTCCTCTAAAATAAACAAAACTAAAGTAAGTAATTTCAATAGTTAATGTACACATACATAATTTGTTATGTATATGCACATAATATGATGTTACTAACACATACATAATTTATTATGTATATGCACGTAATATCGACTATTAATTTTCTCATCAACAACTGAGATTACTTACTTCATTAAACTATCTGTCTATCTGAAATAAGTTGCTCACTTTAGAAGAGTCAAATTTCATAACCAAATACAAGTACACCTCTTTTCTTCCAAAACCTTGTTTTGTTAGTTGAATGAGGTGGAATCATTTGGCTTTCTCAACATGGCACTTGAAGACAGTTTCCAAATCGGGTGGTGTGAAGAACTCTCTGACGCCGCCGACGTTGTTACACCTCGACGGTCGGCGCTTCCTCGGCGCTGGCGGGCACGGCAACTTTTCCGGTATCCTCGCTTCCTTCGCCGTCGGCGTCGTGGAACGCGCTTCTTCTTCGTCGCCGTCGTCGCCGCAAACTCGCTTCGTGTTTATGGGCTTCAGCGACCGGACCGCGATTCCGGCGATTACCCACTTCTTGGATTCCGATTCCGAGAACCCCATGTCGGAAAAAAGAGGGAACAGAGGAACCTTGCGTGAAAGGTTTAAGCTTTTGGTTGGAAGTGAAGGAATAAGAGGAAGAAGAGGGAATAAGAGAAAAGGGTTTTGTCTTAGGCTGAAGAAAGAGAGAGAGAGAGAGAGAGAGGTGAAAGGTTTTGAGGAAATGAAGGAATGAAGGGAGGGGAATAATAAAAAGGGTGTTATGAGTTTGAGCTTTTTCGTGGGAAAATAGGGAGAAATTTTCCGAGAAAAAAAAGGGAGAGAGAAAGAAAGAAGGTGCGTGAGTGAGTGAGTGAGAGAGAGAAAGGGGTGCCCGGGGTTTTACGGGCAGAGCGAAGGGAGTGAAGGTGCGGTTTTGGCGCCAAAATTTCATTGGTTTGGGCAGCAACGGCTCTTTTTCCCGCCTTTGGTTTTTGGTGTGAATTTCTATTTTGTCCTTCTATTTTGGTTTTTTTTTTTTTTTTATTAATTTATTAAATTAAGTTTCTAGGGAGTGGTGTCGTTTGTGCAGACAGTCTGGGCACGAAGACCGGCGTGATAGGGAAGGGAAGGGGGGCCATACGACGTCGTTTCTGCTGCTGATAACGTATTCTCTTGAAACTTCTTACCGGTGGGCCCGGTCAAATACAGATTAAATATTCATATTATTTTAGATAAATATTTATATTTTTTATTTCACGTTAAGTAATTAATTTTAAATTTAAAATTGGTTTTGAGTTGAATTAATTTTAAATATTTTTTGTATTAAATAAAACTTTATCTTGAATTAAATTTTAATCAAATTTAATTTGATAATCATGTAGTACTATTTATTATATTTTTTTATCACATCATTTATTGTATTTTATTGTAAAATTTGTTGTATAAATATATTTTTTTTTATAAAATTAATTTAATTTAAAATTAATTTTACAGTGGGTCAACCAAAAGATAGACTGTATCACTGAATTACACATGCTCGTGCCCACCAACTAGGAAATCCAATCACTCGTTTCAAAGCAAAAGATCTCGTGTCAAAAAACAATGATAAATTTTAATTTATTTTTTTAATGTGTTACTTCTTTCAGAGTTTGCAATCGGGTAGGAGAAAACATAAATTAAATTGGGTTTGATTTTTGGATGATATTTGTTATCGTAAAATGTTCGTAACGATTAACGAAGAAAGAAATCAGGCAAGAGGTGCTTTGCTTCCACTGAGTAAATTTTATTTATTTATTTATTTGATATAACGAGTAATTTTATTTTCTTTTCGGGCATGAGGCACAACAAATATGATAAATATCGTATATATATTAGGAATTTTAACTAAGTCAGAAGTAAAATAAAATATCTAAAGAAATCGTGATTACGATATAAGCAACAAATCAACAAACAGTGATACGGATAATGTTGGTGCTGTGAGAAATGATTTGGTTCTGAAAAATATCAAATGAGAGTGGATCAAATAATTTTAGTTGAATTATTTATCCAACAAGTCATCAACATGTTTACAATGTTTAGCTTATGCTCTCAATTGTTTTCCTAGTTAATTTAAATTCTAAAAAGAAATTTATCTAGCACCTAACCCATTATTTTAATATTTTTTGTGACTTAAAAAAAATGGACAGTGGTCATCCTAACTCAAATAATGTACATTTTCATAAGATTTTCAGGTTTGGGAAGATTATGACCCAATCTCCACCTAAAACATACTGATAAAAAACTCGAACTTATATAGTTTTCGTTTCACCTATGGATATAGAAATCTCAATTAAAAATAAATTGTATCAATATAATAGAAATATTTTATTTAAATATTTTGGTTAAATAAAAATATTTTTTATAAATTTTCGGTCTAAATTTAACAAAAATGTGAATTCTTTTATGAGAAATGCTAACAATTACAGCACACTCATTTGAACACACTTTTTATCATTGACTAAAATTTATTAAAAATTACAAAATTTATGGTCTCACTTCTTATTTAATGAATCTATGATTTCATAATTTTTAATAAATTTTAATCAATAATAAAAATGTGTTAGAGAAAATGTATTGAAGAATATGTGGGTGCTGCTAACACTCATCTTCTTTTATATATTCCTTCCTCTCATGCTATTAGACAGAAAGACCAAAAGTTGTTTAATAAAATTAAGGTTTAAATATGTTTTTAGTCCTTTAAATTTGGAATAAGTTTATTTTTGGTCTCTCAAATTTAAAATTAATCTTTTTAGTCCTGTAATTTGAAAAAAGTTTGCTTTAGTCCCTCAAGACTACTTGCGGTATCATCGACAGGGGCAAATTGAGTCAGCAGTGCAACATTAGCATATTTAGTGTGATATTTTTACCAACAAAGACACTAATAGGTGGGTTTTGTATGACAGATTCAGTAACAACGTTTGAACAAAGGAACTAAAACATGCTTTTTTCAAATTACAGGACTAAAAATATTAATTTTAAATTTGGAGAATCAAAAACAAACTTACTCCAAATTTAAAGGACTAAAAACATATTTAAGTCTAAAATTGATCATTATTTGTTTAAATTTCATTAAGTATGTTTTAAGGAAATAATTATTTTTCCTAATGTTTAAAAAAATTGAAAAAAAAAATATTTTCTCAAAATAATTCAGACCAAAATGTGCTAAATTTTTTGTTGTTGTTGTTTTTTTTCTATTCATATGATATCTTTTACAATAAACAACTGTATAGAATTTCAACCACAAAAAAATATATAAAAATATGAATTTATCAAACACAAGTCATAAGATACAACTGTATTTTGTAGAGGGTCCATTTAGGCAAAAAAAAAAAAGGAGGGACCCAAATATATTTTAATTATTAAACCTCACACATAATGCCAAGACTTTGGTATATGTGCAAGCGAGCTTGACAAGGATTAACTGCCTATTATCATGTAGATAGAAACAAGTTCCTAATTCAAATTGATCATTAGCATGCTGTTAAATATCCAACTCCAATCAAAAGATTCAAAACAAATGGATTAAAGGCCTTTATCTTTATATTATATGGTCACGTTTCAATAAAATTAGGTGGCCCATACATATGTTCCATCATATGCAAGACCTGAAACACCTCCTACAGACACAACAACTGCTGACAAATCAAGTGGTACAACGAACCCATCCCAGCTTGATCTACAGCTTAGATGAAGCAATAGGGTCAGAAGCTATGGTAGCATAGAAAAAGGGTAATTTCAAGATGCAGAAACCTCTCAAATAAACTGTGCTAATTGCCAAAGAAAGACGATGAAGGAGGAGATGAATGCGGGAAAAAAAAAACCCGTTGATTGCTTGCTAATTAACTATATCGTGATTAGACATACATACCCCGTGTTAAAAGTTATGTTAAAGTTGGATACGAGAAATCTCTTAACACCCTTCATGGTGTTGGATCAAGATTCAAGGTCAAGCATATATATAGTGTGTATTTGAATTCATATTTAATTATTCAAAATTACGATGAAATACTAATTATTATAATTTTAAAAAAATATTTACATATTTAGTTTCATATTGAAAAATTAATTTGAGTTAAAACAACTTTAAATAATTTTTGTGTTTGATAAAAAAATTTATAATAAGTTTTATTGTTAACTTGTTTTTAGAATAAAAATTGTTATAGACTGGCTTTAAGCACAACTTGTATTATATTTAAGGGTGTAAGCGGGTCTGACCCAACCTATTGGAACCAAAGACGTAGAAGCATCTAAACTCTCAAAGTTTTGAAGATAACAAACTTATTAATATTCAAGTTTCTGCTTAAGGACTAATCCTATCACAGCAAACAAGCTACCTTTATGTGGACCGTCCAGTAGACATGCTAGAAAGACCGTCTAGAAGACGTGTTAGAAAAGACCATCCAGTAGACGTGTTAAAGAAGATCGTTCAGAAGACTCTTTATAGAAGACCGTCCAGTGAACAAACTGAAGATGACTGTCTAAAGCAAAATCTTGTCTCGTGAACAAATTCAAATATCAGATACAAGCTTCCAGCAACAAATATTCAAATGGCTAAGTTTTATTTTGAACATCCAATTTATTTATGCTAGTTTTCCTCGAAACTAACATATTACTACTCTTATGATCTAACGTTCAAATTGTTTGAAGCACTAAATATTATCAAAATCATTCTAGTGCAAGAGCGCAACAAAACAGATAAAGCAAGTCAACTTATTAAGCTGTCATGCTGAATGAAGAATGTTCAGAAAAGCAAACCGTCAACACAGTCCTACACCTTCCATTTTAGTGCAAGTCAAAAAGCTGCAGCGCCTGTTTCTTCTGAAAAGATAGTATGCATGCCCTTCCTTGCATAATGAAATCAAAGTCTTCTACAACAGATCTTTTTCCTGAAAACTATATATATGCACCAAGGAAGAACGAAGACAATTAGAATACGTGCCTTGTGTAAAAAATCTTAGCAAACATAAAAATTTTTGTACATTTGATAGAAGCGTCCTAATGGACGATAGCAAAAATCTTGTAAAGATTTTCAGAGTGTTTTAAGCTTTATCTTTCAAATCCTCACTATATGAGTTGATATCCTTGTAAAATTATTGTCTATGTTGTGAAAGCCTGGAGAGGCTTAGTGAAAAAGAATACTTAGGTTGAGCAATCTAGGGTGATTGCTGTGTAAAGCCTGAAGAGGTCGCGAACAATACTTGTAATCTAAGGTTGGTTAGTAAACACCTTTTGGATGAAGGGATTGGACGTAGCTCAGGTTGAATGAACCAGTATAAAAACTTGTTGTGTTATCCTTCTCTTTATCCCTAAGCTTGAAAACATTTTTCATACTCATTTAATTGTTTTGAAAAAGTTTTAAATGCACAATTCAACCCCTCCCTTCTTGTGCACTTTTTCTATTTCACAACCCGCAAACCTAACCAACCCGACCTAACCTAATTACATTTTTTGCGGGTTGGATTGGGTTTCTTTTAGCAAACCCAATTAGGTTTGGGTTAAGTCAAGGGTTAAGGCATTTAAAACCTGATGAACCCGACCCAACCCAATCTCTTATTATTTAATAAAAAAAAATATTACATTACTTTTGAGTCTTAACACATTTTCTGATTTTCACTCCAGACTTTAGCACTCGTGACTTTTGTGGGACATAATACTCATCGCCGCCTGGAACCCTAACTTTACCGCCCTTTTCGTTTCATCAACCTCAGCGTTGCCAACGTTCCTCAACTTATTACAACTGCTATTGGTCCGTTGTCACCGTTCATTCCCCTACTGGTATGAGCCTTTTCTTTCCACTTTGGCATTTTCATTCCCTATTTGCCTATTTCATTTTGTTCCATTTTAGTAAGTGTTTGGTGATCCTTCCATGTTTGTTGCAGTTCATTCTACTACGAGCTTGCCAACTCTCAAACTCTCTCGTCCCGACTCTAGAAGCTGCAAGTGCATCATGCGTGTATCATGCAGATCTAGTTATTAATTTGGTTTGTGAATGTTAAGTATAATTACGAAGGTGAATTTGTGTTAGTGGAAGATGAAATGTGGTTGTAAGAAAAGGATTATTACTTGTTTGCTTGGCCTATTATGAATGCAAATAGTGAAATACATATTTTCAAGGCAAAATTATGACTTGCAGAACTAATTTTTTAAGTGACTTGTTGAACTTGTTTACTTGGGTTCTGTTCTGACTTACTGAATTTGGCTTGGATTATAGGGAAATTTATTTTTCCTATTTTCTCTTTTATTTAGGGGAAAATTATTTTTCCTATTTTTTCATTTTTTGTTATTTTTTATGACTTTATTTGAATTTTTTGAAATTTCCAGATTTTGTGTGTGACTCGATTACCCAAGCCCGACTCAACCCGATTTGTGGTCAAGTTGGGCCATAGGGAAAAAAAAAACTCTAACTCGACCCAACTCGATTTAATTTAATTGGGTTGGGTCTTAAATGAGGGTAAACCCAACCCAACTCGGGGCATTTACACCTCTAATTATATCTTTGTTAAGCCCAAACACCTCCATGGAATTTAGACCTTAGGCAATATTGAGAGTAAAGTTGTTATAAGTATGCGTCAAAGTAGCATATAATCACCCACAAGGACCTTAGCCCTGTGCTCAGGATTCTAGCTTTGATCTAACACCTATATAAACACCACCAATGCCACTATGAAAGGTATGCATTTATTATATCTCTATCATTCTGGTGGAATTATTGATGACTTGAGTGTCAAAATTAAGGAGGGCAAAAAAATCCACACCCACAGATATTTACGGATAAAATCCATCAAGGATAGAAAATGGGTACTTTAAATGGATACCCGTAGATACTCTAAACGGGTATATCCGCTACCTATTTATTAACAAGGTGGGTACGGGTATCATGGTACTCGTACCTGTGGATACCTACTACTCGTAATTATATATTTACTTAAATATCCTTATATATTAATATAAATAAAATTATATAAAATCTATCCAAAATTTTCAAAACGATTGTTCATTACGGGAGAAATCTTATACGATTATATTACGAGAGAAAAGGAACATAAATTTGTGGACTTTTAAACTTTTTGTTTTTTAGAAAAATTGTTAGAATAATTAAAATCTATGTTTAAAGTGATTATTTTAAACAATAACTCTTTAATTTATAAATTTAAATTTATAAATTCAAAATGATATTTACAGCACTTTATGATTGTCCACAACACACAATAAATTTGTTATTTTTTATTTTTTAGGAAGTATTCGCAGATATCCACGAATACCCACAGATATTAAACGGGTACTCACATTGGCAACAGGGCAGGCACAGATACGGGTTTTATCCGGCAGGACAAGTAGCTACTATCCTGCTCGTCTCGCTCGTTGACATCCCTAGTCAAAATGCCTCTTACAAGTACCTCATCATGTGCCCATGGTAAACATTGGGTAGCCAAATGCGAAACGGATAACTATTGAAAGCATCTAAGTAGTAAACTCACCCTAAGATGAGTGCTTTCCTATTTCAACTTCCCCATAGCCTCCAACAGAACAGCCGAGACAATGATGGGTTCTCTGTACCAACAGGGATGGAGCAAAAGAAGTTGTGGGAATTTAAAAGAGGGTCGTTGCAAAAAGTTAGCCACACCAGAATTCTAGTTAAAATTCAGGAGTTTAGACCATCCAATATTTAGTTCGATCAAGTCAACTCTCAACAACTAGTCTGAACCAATTAGCAATCCATTTTAGATCATCTCAAATAGAACAAAAATATTCAAACACAAATCACTTCATTTTTAAATTAATTTTAACAAAAATCAATTTCATTATATTAAGTTTACAAATGTTTACTCAAACGCGCTAAATACCCCAAGTGAAGAAAGTCATTTAAGGTTAGTCTTCACATCCATAAAAAGTCAATCGTGAGAAGAAAAATAGCAAGAAAAAGTGACCACTGACCATGGTACTGTGATGTGGGAATGAACCAAATATTGTAGTATGAATCGAATTGAATTGCCTATACAGTTCGATATTTTGATAAAGTAGCTAGCAATCTAGCGCCCTCCATAAATGCTTTGGTACTCTAACTGGAGCCCTGCCATGGTGTACCGATCAGTGGAGGCTGCTTTAGACATATACGCGTACTTTGAAGAAATGCTTGTAAGTTGTAACATGTTATTTAATACTCTCATTTAATATTTTTTTCATTATTAGGTAAAATTATACATAAACTCGGTCAATAACAAACAAGCAACGTGTAAGGTACTCAAGTGTAAAAATGAAATATCAAACACAAGCAAACTACTGTGGACTGTTGGATATATATATTTTTTATTGAACGGCCAATTGCAACTTGGTCTCCGTATTCGTGATGAGAGCTTGGTGTATTTGCAAAAGCACCACCACCTTCAAGATTGTCATGGTCTTTCTCCTTTACTCTCCCTCTCAATCTCTCGTGCATAATTTCAGTTTTTCGTTGTATACTTGAATTTTTTTCATTTTGGAGAGAAGATGATGAAGCTGATTTTGAACTTGTTCGGACGACAGTTGAAAACTTTGGTGTCAAGAAGGGTGGTGACTGTCTCAAGGCAAATGAGACAGTCATCTTAAACGTTAGTCATTTAAGCTTCTCAAATTTTTTTTCTATTTTGTTTAAATATTTTTAATTAAAATTACTGGATGATAAAAATTATTTTCTTTTTATAAGTAAAAAAACTTTATTGATAAACAGAGTACAAGGAGTACTCTAAACCGAATACAAGAATTTCGCAAAGTCACATCAAAGGGTTAAAGAGATATAAGTTACAGAATTAATACACCAATTAAAAAAGAAACATTGAGTATTATCATTCTTTTTGCCTTAAACCAAGTCTAAGATCAAGCCTTTATCAAATCCAAAACACCATTGAAATCAAAAGAATACCCTAAAGCACAATTTTGTTACGCATCATCCAAGTAAACCAGATCACGGCGTGCCAAAAGAAATGACGAATAGAACGAAGCTTTTTACTTCTTAAGATTGAGCTAAACTGGATATAATGATTAGGTATGTTATTGGGCAAGACTCTAGTGTAACCAACCAAGCATAAACAATGTACCAAATCCAATTTGTAAGATGTTATTAATTTACATTAATTTGTTAGTAAGATTATGCTATTTAAGATTATATATATTATAGGTTAAATTAATGTGAATGTCCCTATAGTTTTATAGAGTTTTTAATTAAGTTCCTATAGTTAAAAACACTTTAAAAAAGTCCTTATAACTTAAAAAGTATGTAATTAAATCCTTACACACTAATTGTGTTATAACTCAGTTAAGTTATACTTATAGTCTCCCAACTTTTCTCTCATTTACAATCAAGTCCAAGTGTAGGTAGTATGCAAAAATGATAAAGAAATTAATAAAGGTGGGAATTGAAGCTCCAACCTTGAAGTTTATCAATAACACTAAAACCACTAAGCTAATAACTTTATTTAATATATAAATAAAAATTATATTATATATAACTTAAACAGGAGAATAAAATTGCACATATATTTACTACTTCTAAATTAAATAATATTAACATTATATAGACTAATAATATTAAACTTAATATTAATGAATATAATAAATATAAATTAATATATATTTATATGATATTAATAATATTAAAATTAATACTAATAAATATAAATTAATAATATATACTTGTTAGCATGAATGGAGTTTGAATCATCACCCTCAAAATTCACTAATATATATAAATTAGTATATATTAATAAACTTCTAGTAAAATTTAAATACATTAGATATGATATAAATATATCAAAAGAAGGTTAATTGGAAATATATGATATAATTTTATTTTTTTTAGTGAAATATATATAAAGAATTATCTCATCAATAATAATATTTTATTTCAGTCACTAAAATATGCAGAGAAAAAATAAAAAATTAAAACAACACAATTTATAAAAAGAAAATTATTTAAAATAAAATGATTGAGTTATAATTAAGATACATAGTATTAAAAAGTATAAGTTATTGTCTATTTTGTTTTATAATATTATATTATTTATTTACTAGTAGTAAATATATGTAGAATTTTGGTCCTTAGTATATATTACAAATTTTTTATTTATTAATTTTAATTTTAATATTATTAGTTTAGATAATGTTAATATTATTTAATTTAATAGTAGTAAATATATGTTCAATTTTAGTCTCCCGTTTAAGTTATATATAATATAATTTTTATTTATATATCAAATAAAGTTATTAGATTAGTGATTTTAGTGTTATTGTTGAACTTCAAGGTTGGGGGTTTAATTCCAACCTTCGAACTTGATTGTAAATAAGAAGAAAATTGAAGCCTAAAATGTGCAATTGAATTAAATATAAATTAATAGAGTTATAGCACTGTTAGCGTGTAGGAATTTAATTAAAAACTTGTTAAATAAACTTTTTTAAAGCGTTTTTAGCTATAAGAACTTAATAAAAAAACTATAGGGACCTATAGATTAATTTAACCTATATTATATTATTTGTAATTAATTCATTAGTAAGATTATGTTTATCTAAGAGTGTATATAAAGATGTTATAGAGAGTTTAAGAAGTCTTATTTTTGAATGTGAATGTCCAATTTTGTCTAGGTAAATAAAAATAAAATATAAAAGAAAATGGGGAAAGAAATGAGAGAACTTTTGAAGGAAGAAAGTTTATTTTTTTTATGATGAATACCATGGAAAGACAATGTTATATCTTCAGTTATACTTGTCTGTTTGATGTGTTCTTTACACTGTTGAAAAGCTTGTAGAAAGATCTACAACTCATATGTCTACCTCAAAAACCAAAATCAACTTCTATCTTGATGAAAATTAACCCTAAAGTGGGCCATTTAATCATAAAAAAACTCAAGTCTCACATTCCTTCCCTTCACTTAGAAGTATCATATTGGACAATCTACACCCATGCATCTTCTCCTTCCCCTATATAAAGAGATGTCTACCAAGCAATGGGGGAGTCAAGCCAAAAATCCATTAATCATAGGCTTAATGCAAAGCATGAAACCTATGAAAGTTTTATTTTTTTAATTATCTTTTTTGCTTTCTTCTCTTTGAGCTTCTACTAGAGACGCGTGGTGGCTTGTTTTATGCGTTGTGCTCACCACAAATTGTTATCTTAAGGTAAATTTGTCTATCTTATCTATATATATATATACATGTGTGTGTATATATATATATATATATATAAAAGTTTTATTACCTTTTTTTTATCATTGCTATTGTTGTTAAATTTTATTTTTTGTATGTCCTTTTCAAATTAGAAATGTTTTATTTTTAATTAATTTTTTTAGAGAAAAGATTAATTGGATGTGACATCTTTTTTAATCCTAAGGTTTTTAGGCACAAGTTGTGACAATTTAATGTCTTTAAACTCTTCTCTAAAATTAAAAATGTTAAATTAAAATTAAAATTAAATTGCTACAAAAATAAAAAACGTTATTGTTATTATTACTTTTTTTCTATGTTTTTATTTTTATTTTTCATTAGGAATATTCTATTTTTTAAAATATCTTAAATAGAGAAAATGATTAATTGGATGTGATATCTTTTTAATCCCCGATATGTCCGATATGTTAAGGCACAAGTTGCAACAGCTTGGTGTCTTAAGACTCCTCCATAAAGTAAAACAAAATAAAATAAAAATAAAAATGTTAAACTAAAACTAATTAGCTTTAATGAATCGACTTGAATGTACGCCTCTGTTAATTCTATTTTTAGAACATATGAATTGTGACGGTTCAGAAATCCTAAAATTTATTAAACAAAAATTAAAAAATGACAATACACAAATATTTTATACAAAAGAACTACATGAGTCTAATTCTCCATTGTACCAAGTGATACGTACAAGTAAAAGACCACTCCTGTTGATTTCAAAAACAATCAAACTTAATCATATTAAAACTAAGTTTTGTAATAAATAAAATTCTCTATCGTTGTATTTATTTTTGGGTTAGATAAATATTTTAAAAAGTTATCAATAATTTGCTTAATTAATTAGAGGTAACTGTCTTAGGACGGATGTTGTAGGATGCTAATACCTTCCCTACATGTAATTGACTCCCGAACTTAGAATCCGGTTTCAAAGACCATTTTCTTTTTAAGGTTTTTCCAATGTTTTTTTTCTTAATAAATATTGGTGGCAACTCTCTGTTTTTAAAACTCTTTTTCGCCATTCTGCCGTGACCCTAGTTTTGACATTGAATATTTAAGAAGTCTTATTACTCGTATAAAAAGTTGTAGGAAAAATTATTTTATATTTACTTTAAACTCTAACAAAAATAATTGGCATTGTAATAAAACTAGACTTTAAATTTTATAGAAAAAAAAGAATATTAAGATAAAAAAAATAATAGTCATGAGATTATACATTGAGTTGAAGGTGAATTCTTTTGGTTCTTACCAGAAAAAAATTAACTTTTTGGCTTTGATGATTTTGTACACAGACTAAATCAATTTATTTTCTTTTATTGAGAACGTATTTGTTTAAAATATGAAATTATTTTTGACTTTTTTTATTTGAATTCCAACAATAGAAAATTTTAAAAGAGGAATAAAGTTTAAGTAACCATTAATTTCATATTGATATTTAAGATTTTATTTTTTCCATAATTGAAAGTACTGAAAGAAATGTTAACAAAAGAAATAAATGTCACATTAGAAGTATTAAACTATATTAAAAGATATCAACATGTTGTTGGTCCAAGTAAAACTGGACTTGAATCCTTTAAGCAAGGTCTCGAGTTTGAGTTTTGTGGATGAAAAAAACATGTTTAAGAGGAGAGATCTCACTAAAGTTAGCAAGTTAGGTCGGTAAAGTTGGTTGATACTTCGTACTTATAATATAGTGACCCAAAAAGACTATATTAAAAGATTGATACTTTTTAAATGCATATAACACTTACAAAATATGTTCACCTAAAAAAAAACTTAAAGAATTTTATCAACAATATTTGTAATTATTGTTGTTTGTAATTATTTTTATTGTGAAGAGAAGTTTTTAAATTAATTTTTTTAATTCTATTTAAAATCAAATATATTGCAAAACAATGAATGATTTTTTTTTATGAGAAACAATGATTGAATGGATTATTGCAGGGTGAATTGTTGAAATTACTTGATTATAAAAACTTAATTAATAATTTTACAGTTCCAAAAATTAAAATAATAAAATAAAAATTAATAAATTACGTTAAACTATGATTCAAACATAAAATTTGTCTAAAACATAAAAAATTCTAAGCCCAATCCTAGTACCAAGTGATTCGAATACAACAAAACCGAATCAAAAGTTGAAGATTGATGTGGTTTTCAGGATCTTGATAGTCTCTGTGATTTTTGAAATTTTCGATAAGAAAAATTTTCATTATATCCAAAACTATGCTTATCTACAATTGTGTAGTTAGGTTTCATACAACTTAAAAAGCAGAATTATAGATTCATACAAAAGGTTAATCTCAATAATTTGTGAACTGTGTTCTTCACCACAATTCAAAGAGAACAAAACTAACTCAAACACGCTTAGTCCTCATGTCAAGGTTTCATAGTGCAACTATTTATCACGAATGCTCTCTTTTTTTAAGTGAAAACAATAGAACCAATATTGAACTCAAAAAAACTTATACATGGGGGGTTAAGTACCATTGTAGACTAATTAGGTAGAGAAGAAGCACAAAAACTCATAATTTAGAACATGAAAGAAATGTCAGATTTTCGGAGAGCTTGGTATAGAAATAAGAAGATTAGTCATAGTACCATTCAAAACAAACAAACACTTTCTCAAATAGTTTGGGCACAAAATGAAATATGTGCAATAACTTATTTAAGAGGAAGGGGGAAAGAACATTTCATTCATGGCCGAATTCCTAAAAAAAGAGTCAAATTTCACAATTTCACTCATGATAAATTCATTCATGGTCATAAATCATACACTAAAAAATTTAGTCAAGATAAATAGTCAAATAGCAAAAGTTTAAATCCATTGGGGGAAAGAAGTGAGACAAGGAGGATAGATAAAAGAAGGGAGCTAAGTTTTTATCAAAAGACTTAATTACTTCGGTGAAAAAATTGAGAGACCAAAATTGTACAGTTTAAATTACAAATTAGAAGAACAAAAATATAATTAAACTTATAATTTATTATGTTAATTTATTTTATACCTGCAAGAAATACGTGCTAGTGGAAAAAAGCAATATTATGGAAAGTAGACCAGTTCCATCCCGAGTTATTTTTCCTTTTTGCGCCATAATTTACATATTTTTCCTTTTCACGTGCCACATACACATATTACAATTTACAACCAATCCTATGTTTATCATAGATACATAAAGAGAGGCGTCCAGCCCGCGAGGCAAACGAAAAAAAAAGCTACTCTACACTTAACTTTTATTAAATAAAAGAGGTATTTAAATTATGTTTGTTCTAATTTATAGTTGATATACTTTTACTAATTAGAAAAATATTATGTTATTTTACTTCATTTTCTATTTTCAAAATTTACAATTTCAATTTTAAAAATAATTTTTTCTTATTTTTATAAATACGCATAATTATATTATTTTATTTTCTATTTTTAAATATTTGAATAAAAAATATAAAATTGTGTTAATCCCATTCTGCGTGCAAATCTTTAAAAATAGAAAATGAAACAAAAAATATAATATTTCTGCAATTATCTAAAATTAATAAATATCATTTCTTTTAGGATATATTAGAGATATTCACAATTGTCTGTTAAAAACTAATTCGTACGGGACATAAAGATTACTAAAATAAACTTTATCTTTCCAAACAAAATCTTCTATATAAACCCAACTATTTGACAAATGTAATTAAAACATTAAACGACACAATAAAATACCATTCTTGTATTGTAAATAAAATCAAAACTGATAGTTTACCAAAAAAAAAATGCCACAAATCAAATGCCACCAATACCCTCTCTCCACGTGAAATGTTATAAAAGGAGAAGGTAAAAAGTCCAAGTATAGAATAACACTCGTCCTCTAGGCCCGGGTTGCCAGCAAGAAATGAAAATGAAGCCTTACACCGTGAAAAGAGAGTTATATTGCTACCATAATACCATAATGACTTGGCTTGCCCTATTGGTTAAGAAAAATAATTTGTAATAATAAGTATTAGATATACCAATAATTTTTCCCTTCATTCAACACTTGAAAACTCCATCTGTTTTTCTATGCAAAGAACCTTAAATTTACGGCCATATTTTTTAAGTGACCTTTGCCAGACTTGTCATCACAAGATATCTTTTCAACCTTAGAAGGCGGTGGAGGCATCAATCGACTATACAAATAATACAAATCCCAAGCTTGAAAGGGATTAAACATACTGCACGCCATCGTGAGCATAATTTTAATGCAAAATAGCCACAAATGTAATGTAGCTATATAAAGGGATTTGGACTAATAGCTTGTAAGTTGTATATAAGAAATTCCAGTAAAATAAAATGCAGAACAGCTAGAAGTCAACCCAATTTTGTCATTCCCGTATTTAATAAAAAAATAAATCAACATCATATTTGTTATCTGACAATTTTGTTGGATTTTCATAAATAGGAAAAAAAAAAAAAACTCTCCGGCATATATAAATTGTAATCTATGTTCTTCCAATGGGAAAGGAACCTTCTACCCTGTCAAGGGATTGGCTACTACACTGTTAATATGTTACTATAATGCCTCTCTTTGCCAACACATGAAAAACTAGTTTGTAGTCAAAGTATTCGCTGACATGTAAGGTGAGATGCATCCCTGAACCTGAAAAGAAGTCATTTTTTATATGAGAAGAGAAACATGTAGTACATTAATGTTCAGAATTATAGGTTCAGGGTTAGAGAAGGAAAGGAAAGAAAGACGGCAGGTAATAAACTGAAAATATTATTGATAGATGTAATGTGTTACAATATCTCAACCTATTGCTCATTTATACTAACTGGTCAAGTACTAGTAGCCCATCAGCAATAAGAATAAACCCTACTAATATAAAGAAACAGATCAAGATGTTCTAAGATAATCTAAATATATCTTAAATATTTTCTAATACTCCACTCCCTCCTAAAAGTAATAAGTCACACAAACATAAGACATAGAACACTAGTCTAACTAGCAAATGAACATAGGCAACTGGCACTCCCCTCAAACCTTCATCTGAACTTTTAAGACAGACTCAAACAGCCAGATAGAAGGGAAGAAACTGCAATCCATTTTAATAGAAGGTATCACCAATAAGAGAAGAGAAAAAGTCAACACCATAGAAAATCCTAAACAATCAAACACCAGCATGGACAAGAAAGAGAAGAGATGTTGGACCGGACAAAATCCAAGAAGAATAAGAGAAACTAAGAACTCCTGCTCCCAAACCTGCAATATCCCCTTTTTGGCAGGCCAAAAGCACAGGAAACTTGGGACAGCTCTTGCTCCCAGACTTACAACACCCACGATCACACCTTATTGGCTAAAACTAAAAACACTAATTCAAGGTGGCTCCACCTTGTTGCTTTCATCCTAGGATAGGCCAACTACCTAGAGGCAGCTCCATCTAATGGGTAACAACCTCCTCTAATATCTATAGGGACGGCTTCACCATGTTGGTAGTCTTTGCCTCTCACATAGGCAGCCATTTGCTCCTAGATAGAAATATTTAACAGAACACATTCTAATAACTAGTAAAAAAGCTGTAAGACAACAAAAGAAAGCAGTTTGGTTAAACATTAACATATTATCTTCCATTTCTACAAAATTATGCTGGGAGGAAAGCATAAGAATGTAAAACAGCCTCTTGCCTGCAATAAACAAGGGGGAATTTGGATATAACCCTGTAGCAAGAGGTTGACTTTTTCCAGAGAACTATGTGGCACAGGAGTAATGACATAGAGCACACCTTTGACTGTGTCAATGCTCCTCACAATCCCTGAAACAATGAATATGCTTAGAATTATCGAAGTGCATAACAACTACGCAACTAGAACAATAGCTGTATGATTTGCGCCCATCATGAATACACTTTTTATATTTTTTATCTTCTACATTTGTGGAAGTATGATAGCCTAAATAGGTAAAGATCCCTTAAGATATATTACACTTGATGACTTGAGATGTTATTGCAAAGCTAAGAGACACTGATAAACTTGTTACAACCAATAGACATACAAGATCTAATGAAGCTAACTCACAAAAGTTTGAAACTGATTATCAAGTTCAATAATTTAATTTTTCTTTTAAAAAGAATAATAATTCCCATTTCATTTTCGAAGCATTTGAAGTTTGAAGACTTGAAAAACACAGAATGGGGCATTTTCAGCTAGTTCGCAATACTGTTGCCACCTAAATTGCTTTTTAAATCTGAAATTTCAATTTTGCAGAATTATTTCAGTAAAATGACCCTCTGTTCGGAGCAAGACATAATGAGACATTTCAGAATTCAGTAGTCAAATCACCTACCAAGACCAAGACACCAAGGTAAATTTTCAGGTCCTTTGGAATCAACGGCTAAGCCAACAATGGTAGCATTTAAACTGAAGAATATTTCTGAGCTTGGAACCTACAAAGATATGGATAGAGATAGTCAATAAAAAATTGTTCTGCTTACCTTTATATAAATAAAATAGATGTATGAAATATTGTTGAAATTCCTAACAAGAAAAAAAAAATTAATATTCATATTTATATTAAAAAGATTTGGAAATCAAGTGGGATTAGAACAAAAAATGGACCAAATGCACGAAAACCAAACATATAAAGGGCAACTCAGTCACAGGACTCCACTGTTGTGGTGCTTGGGAAGGGTTAGATGTACACAACTTTAACTTCTAAACCATCAAGTCACAAGGTAGCAACCATATTATTGCACTGAGGTGTGGTGTGACTCATAATCAGAACAGGTAACAAGTAAAATTTAAACCAACCTCACAATGAAGATGTCGAATCTTTATGCTTGCAATGGGAACTTCATAAGGACAGTGAGAGGCCAAGGCATGTGCAAGTTCCTTGATCGTAGAAATATCTGAATCACTAGAAAAGCACTGTCTGAAATAAGCCATTATTCGAAAATCACGTAGGAGACGTGCATCCTTCTGAACAAGCACCCTGGGGAAACAAAGAAGGATAATGCATAAAAAATGGAAAGAAAGGACCAAACTTGTGGCTGCAATTGATAACTTTCTGATCAGATTTGAACTTACGATCTATTTAACGAGTCCTGACGAGCAGAATTTATCTCAATTAAGTTAATTGATTCATCATGTTCTCCATCTAACCAGAATTCTCCAGCAGGTAAATTCTTATTTTCACTGGATATGCTTATCTTAACTACATGTGTTGGAGAAATATATTTCAACATGTCCACTAATACATCATAACCAACACCTGAAATGCAAGAGAAAAGAAACCATTGAACAAGTACCATAATATATGATATATTGTTATTCTACAAAAGAAATAGTTTATGTGCGGTAAAAGTAAAAATGCAGGATTAAAAAGAATCAGACTAATAGCTGAAAAAGAAGTGAGCTTACCTTTCACCCAGCCAGGAGTATTCACAATAAGAGGCAACTCGATCATACAAGGGTTTTCTCCCTTATCAGAGATGCAATACTCCTTTTGGTAATAATCATATATGGCAAATACGTAACTTAAGTATGTTGATGAATCTCTCTTAGAAGAAACATCACCAAAGAAAAGGCACCTGTTACAGAATAAATGACAGATAGTCAAGCAAGTCCGTCACATGTTCAATCAATAATACCAGAATTAGCTGACACTTACATGATTCAATACAAAGATCCAACACAGACAATAAATATCATTCAACTCGCTGTCTATAAAAACTTCACAACAATGAAAAAAGGCCCCCAATCCCAACCACTCCATCCCTCCCCTCACACACACACCAAAAAAAAAGAGAGAGAGAAGAATGCCTGGGACCCTGGACTCTTACAGCTACTTCAGAAATAGGAACAACCATGTACAGAACAAAATTATATGAAAAATGCCATAATATATAATATTTGTTATTCATTAATATAATCAGTGATCTGATGACCAGACAGTTCTACTTAATCCAGAAAGCATGCAATAAATACACCTTAATAGTAATCATCTTAACCTAACTAACAAATGAAGAATACAATGTGCCAAAATTTTACACAATCCAATATATGAGACTACTGAATAGATGTTACATGGCATCACAAGTCAGCAGCTTTGTCAAATATTTCAAACTCAAAAGCAACATTAAAAAAATCAAAAAACACAGATTCAGCTCCCAAATTATTGAGATGAGATAGCACTTCATACCTCTCCGGTGTTTTCAGGCATGGAACCGTCAAATCTAAAATAATTAAAAAAAAATGAATAATTTTGAAATAAATTATAAAATACTTTTTATGCAAAAATTAAGATAGGGATTCACCAACCTACCTGGAGTTACTTTATGAACAACAGTTAGTGAAAGAAAACCAGGAGGAGTAAACTCAGGTTGGCCAACATCAGTATCCAGATAAGCTACTTTGGTGTATTTGTGTAAGAGGACATTTAGGAGATAGCGGGAGAAGGTTGTCTTCCCACAATTCTTGGCACCGCATATAAGAGCAACAGGAAGTGTTGAACTGTATGCAATGGACTCTGCAGCGTCCGACCATTGCTCTGGGATGAATATGTCTGGTGAAGGAGAAGAATCCATCTTTTTCTCTCTGTAAAATTGCAAGACAGCTTTTATTGATTAAACAGATTTTTTGTCAGTGAGACATGCAAATTTCCAAATGTTGCAGTGTGCTGCATGGAGGGGTGAGCATGGTTTGGATTTTAAAAAAAAAAAACAAACCATATTCAAACCAAACCATTAAAATTGGTTTGGTTTTAAAAACCAAACTATATTTTTCTAAAAAAACAGTTTGGATTTTTTGTAACCAGGCTTCAAAACCGATTTATGGTTCAAAACCAGCTTGGAACCATAGACTGATTTAGAAACTGGTTTTGAACCTAAAACTAGTTTCAAAATTAATTTTAAACCTAAATCCGGTTTAGAAATACCAATTTTTCTCCTAAAACTAACTTTAAAACAATTCTTTCTCCAAAATTAGTTTTCAAAGAAAAACAGGGGAAATATGTCATGCATTAAATTTTATAATAAAACCCAATTTAAAAACTGATTTTAATATAATGCGTAACAGCATAACTTCATTAACTAGAGAGATAATATTCAATTTCACACAACAGTCAACAAAACTAATTTCAAAACAAATTCACATCTCAAACTCTCTGATCTCAACTCTTAAGACAGATGCACAGTACGAGACTAAGGCAGTGTGTCAGTTTTTTTTGGTACATAAATATGCAACTGTCTAGGTTAATTTAAAAGTAACTAAAAATATGTGATGAAAATGACCCGCTAAAAAATCTTGACAATTTAGTAGCCATAACAGTGCAAACTGAGTATATTAAAATTTTGTCCTCACAAACAATAACCTGAGTAGAATAAAATGCCAAAATAAACAATATATATATATATATATATATGGGGGGATCAACTTACTCCAAGAGCAGTGTTATCAGATCGCGGGCATAACGGAGCTATAGCACTATAGCGTTGCGCGTTTCAGCAGAAACGCAATCGCGATGGCGTTGGGTTGCGGAGTCCGTGACAAGGGCTATAGCGGCCGCATTAGGTCTCGTAGCAGCGTTTGGCGTCGCGAGTGTTGCGTCGGCGGTCGGGCGCAGCTCACAACAGCGAGGCTTTCCGGGCACAGCTCACAATCACGGTTTCTCCGTCCCGGCACTTGAGGGTTTTCGTATTCAGGAAGAAGATAGAGTCGGGTCAGACTCGGATGTGGGCTTCAGGTCTTGTGGGTTCCCTCTAAATTTACATGCTTTCTTACTTAAAACTCATCCGGTGCTGGTTGTTAAGGAAATGTCAGGTGAGTTTTTTAAAAATTAAGTGAATCTCAGAACTGTCTATTTGTTTATTATTTTTATTATTTTTTTATTCTGTTTTATCAATTGGACTGCACTTAAACTTTAAAATAAAAGTCTAAAAGTGTCAATAAATGTTTTTTTAATTTTTTTAAAAAAGCCCAGCACTTTAATCCTTATTTATTAATTTTTTTTGCACTCAAGAAGTTTAGAAATCATGTAATATATATTTTAACTCCTCTATTCATCAACTAGTGTATTGTTCTTCATCAATAAGATGTGTTCTTCTTTATTAAATAAACTTATTCTTTTAAGGTAACAGTGCTTTTTATTTTTTTCTTTCTTTTCTTTAATCTTTTTCTTTCTTGACTCTTCTTTTTTTTTTTACTTCTGTTTCTTCTAAAATTTAAGTTTTTTTCCCTTCTCATTTTCTTTTGTTCTATAAAAATTTGTTCTTTTTTTATTTTTTGAATCTTTTTTTACTTTTGTTTCCAAATTTTAAGTTTTGTTTTTTTCTTTTTTGCTTCTCATCCTCTCTATATTTCAAAGATTTATTCATTCAACTCTAACTTTTTTTTATTATATGTCTCACTATTGTAGCTTCTTTTTGAAGTTTTTTCATTATTATATCTTGAACAATTTTACTTTTGAGTTAATATTATGTCAATATTTTACAACTTAGTTTTATGTGCATACAGCTTATTTTTCTATTCATATGTAATTGTTATATATATTATATTTCAACTGCTATGCGGCTTTCACTATTTGCCTGGGACGCTGTCCACTATATGGTATAGCAGATTTTAGCCTTTCATGATTTTCCATGATCCGCGCTTAACAGCACTGTCCAAGAGTAACTCTTGGTAAAGTTATTCCACTCAATAACTCTTTATATATTTTAAGTTTTAACGATCCAACCGTTAAATTAAAAGATTTTATTGAGTATATCAAGTATACAAAAATTTATAAAATTTGAAAACTATTTGATACTTTATTAAATAAAATCAAATTAACGTATAATATGCTTTTCTAAATTATAAGTAAATGTCGACTATTTCATTAATTAGTTACAAATGTCCAATTTATTTAAAACTTGGTATGCATGATCTTTGAGATAATATCAAAATATTCAACAGTTGGATTGTTAAAATTTAATATATATCAAGAGTTATTGAGTAGGATAACTCTACCAAAAGTTATTCTTCGAGTAACTTGATCCTCACCCTATATATATATATATATATTTGGTTCCTTATCTTTTAAAATACTCATTTTAGTCCTTTTAACTCTCAAATTTGAGTTTAGTTCCAAAATAATGATTGTTTTTAATTTTAGGCCACGATTTTAAATCCTTTTTTATTGATTCAAGACGTAAAACTTGTCTAATTAAATTCACCTACATTAAAACTATGGAGCCCAATGTTTAAACCAAAAGGGTCATAAACATAGTCTCACAAGCATGAGAGTTGGAGATTCCTTCTTTAGGGAAAAAGGGAATAGGACATGTTCTCCATAACAATATTAGACCGATAGATAGTATTGATGCTTTGTCTATCTTAATCATGTTATTTTGGCAACACAAAGCATAAAAGATTAATTATCAACAATGGGCACTACCCAATGTATCACCTTACCTATAAAATTCAGAGAAAATAGCAACCAACCACACACATATGTTAAAGGTCCATTCTCCTCAAAATTGTTGGGGCAAGCGATTTTGACTAGCAATACCAACATGCAGCTAAGACTCTTACGCTTCATTTGATAGCAACGAAAGAGGATGGAAGAGCGCAGAAACAAATCAAAATTATTGTGCTCCCTTCGTTTGGTAACGAAGAGGAGCAAGGAAATTTTTAAAAAATTTCATAGGACCAATAAAAATTTCTTCGCAATTAAGCGAAGAAATGCACAGAAGTTACTATGCATTATGTGTCCACTTTTCATTTAAACAGCTTGTGTAAATCGATTTACACAGACAGTGAAATCAATTTACAAGCCTTCTTTTTTTTTATTAACGTTTAATTTGTTTCAAACTTTTATTATATAATAATAATAATAATAATAATAATAATAACAATATTATTATTATTATTATCAATAAAAAATAGAAATAATATTAATTAAAAAAATAATAATTAATAATAATAATAATATTAATATTAATAATATCAAAACCGATTTGCAATAGAGGCAAATCGATTATGTCCCCCTTCCTCGCTGAATCAATTTTCTCCCCCCCCAACCCCATACCTCTTTTATATAATAATAATGAAAATAAATAAATAAATATAATATTAATAATAAACAAATAATAATAATAGTAGTTAAAATAAAAATAATCTCAACAAGTTAACTTTCTTTCCATTTCTCTTTTATTTCTCTTCAACCAAATAACCTTAACTTTCACTCTATTTCTTACCTGTTTCTCTTCTCTTATCTTCTCTTTCCTTCCTTTCCCTCTATTTCTTTTCTCTCCACCAAACACACCCTTAATCCTTCCCCTAGCAACATAGTTATATTATTATAAGAGAAACCACGTCAATTAATTAATATTAATGAAAACATAAACCCGTTTGTGAGGTGAATGGTAAACAATAAATGTGATTGCATAACGAAACTAACATGAATGTGAAAGAGAGAACTTGTAATGGCAGCTGAAGGCACTATTGGAGCTTAACGACAATGACAGAGAAAGGATTTTGAATGTTCCAAGAATGAACAGGAGAAGAATTAGGTCGGTTACGGCTTATGATTTGTAGAGACTAGAGAGAAAAGACCTATGAGCAACAAAGCCACTGTTATCACACGTTCACACTTAGACTAGGTTTTTTTTTTTTTGTGAAACACACTTGGACCATGTATTGACCCGGTTAAGGCATAGTGTTGAATTTCACGAAATTTGTATTCGTAATATGTAAATTTTCACAATGTAGGATGGGGAACAATTTAAGATTATTGAATTTACAATTTTCAAATTATTTTTAAGGCGAATTCCACGATGGAACATTATAATAAGTGGTCCATTTGTGGACCATTAAAATTTACCGTCAAATAAAATAGCAAAATAATGAATAGTTGAGATGCATAACTGGTTACCGGTCATTAACATTTTAAAATTATAATTTTTTTTCTTTAGTTTAAGTCTTCTTCTCTCTCCTTTTTTTTTATCAGTTTCTTCTTTTTCCTTCTACTTTGTCGTCTTAGGCCCTCTCCACTAGAAGTACAATTCCTTTCTCCACCCATTCTTCTAACATGTTTAATCAAAATCTTGTTATTGTTTCCTTTCATATGAGTTCAGATCTCTCTCTTCCATTTTAAATGCAGCTGCTCTTGAATTGAACTTGGTGCATTTATGGGACATGGAATGAATTGGTTGAGATTTTTTCTATTTCCCAAACTAAAAGTGGCACCTAGACCTTCCCTTCCCTTGTCTCTAATCTCCTCTCTGATTCTCCCTCCTTAGTGTCCATGCCGGCGCCCTTGCTAAACTGGAAGTCACGAAAAGGAGGAAGATATATTGGTCACTCCAATGACTCCCCCCCAAACCTTTGTCGCTTATGTATAATTAAACTTGAAGTCAAGAGAACAACAATATTAGTTTGAAGTCAAGAGAACACTAGAAGAGAAAGACTTTGAATCAACAATTAAATTAAAAATCATCAACTTAAAAATATATTTTCCTTTCAAAATTCTTAGCCATCATTTGCTTTTAAGAATTAGATAATCCACTCCATGTTATACAATAAATAATGAATTTCAACAAGCCATCCTCAGATGTAGTTCAACAACACTTCATCTTATATGCCAACAAACATGTGAATCCTTAGATGCTAACAAACTATGCATGAGATTAGGAACTACTAGGGTAAAACGACCTGCAAATCCAATGCTAACTTTCCTCTCTTTCACCTTCTTGAATCTTCTCCTTTCCACCCCTATACTCTCCTTCCTCAACTTGCCCAAGTCTAGACACAAACTCAATCAAACCATCAATATGATGTTAAAGGAACATAAGATAAGCTTCTGAACGAGACAACATTTTGACACACAAGTGGCGGGCTAAAGTCAGATCTCATCCTCATTTTGCTTTTGCCAACGGTGTCAAGCTTGGGGTTTGCGGTAGAGGATTGTTCAGTTCTAGCAAACTAGCGAGAGTGGGTTGACCACAATATGTGTCAAAGACAACAATAATAGTGTCAAATTGCAAATTTCTTATGTATTTAAATTTCAGAGTATAGTAGTTAATCTCTTAAAAAAAAAGAGTACATTAGTTAATTAAATTTCTCAAGTTTAATATGAGACATTAAATATTTTACAAATATATCTAATGGCAATGATTGTGGCTCCACGAGTGAACCGCTTAATTGGGCAGTTCACCGTACAATTCGTCTTATTTTTAATTAAAATGTTTTTAATTATTTTTACAATATTGTCTGTATATTATAAATTAGAAAAATTATATTGAACGATAGCGTTTTTAAAGACTATTATTCAATGAGAACATTTTAGATATTTTCTATGAGAACATTTTAGATATTTTTCTTCAACAAAAGCATTTTTAGTAATTTTTTTAAACCTCTTATCTCTTTAAATTTATTCTTTTCATCTTTACCTCTAAGTTGATTTTTAATGTTTTTAAAGAAAATAATATTATAACCTGTGCATTGCATAAAATAAATATTTATTTTATATAACTTAAATTTATAATAAATTAATACTTTTGAATATATAAATTATATTATAATTAAAATTTGTAATAAATAAATATTTTTGAACATATAGATTATATTTTAAATTTATAATAAACAATTATTATTATACAATGATAATTTTTAATTGTTGATGATTTTAAAAAATATAGTAAAATTCAATCTAGAAATAAAGGTGATAAAAATGATAGATTGAAAGAGATAAGACACTAAAAAAATTCTTAAAAACGCTCTCATTGAAAAATGATAGTTAAAAATGCTCTCGTTGAAGATAGTCATTCTCATTCAATATATAAGGTAAATTATCAATAGTTAAATACAATCTTGTATTAGAATATAAATTAAAGTAAATTACACTGACCCTTGAGGTTTTTTCATATTGCACATAATCTCCTTGTTTTTTTAACGTTTACAACAACCTCTTTTATAGAAATATACAATGTAATATTTTTCAAACAGTTAAGGAGTTGGTGTATGGAAAAAAAAAGAAAGGGTATCATGTGCAATTTAAAAAAATCTCAAGGATGTCAGTGTAATTTATTTTATAAATCATTTCTCATAAATCTAATAGAAAATAGGTTATGCGTTGACAGTATAAAATAATTTTACACTGTCATCCAATTACAACTCACCATGTATGGTAAGTTTATTAACTTTAATAATAATCACCCTAAAAATCACACTAAAGCTGCTTTTCGATTAGTTGATAGTGTAAATTTTTTTACACTGACAGTGTATAGCAATTAAACTCTAAATCTAAAACATAATTTTATTTATTTATTACAAATTTTAAGTATAATATAATTTATTACTCAAAAGTATGTATTTATTATAAATTTTAGTTATATAAAATACATATCTACCCAATGTATTGCATAGGCTAACATACTAATTACTTCAATATCATAAATCTGAATCCTCATCTTTGAATGAAAGTGATTTTAGAAGTTATTATTGAATAGGAGCATTTTTAACAGTCATCATTGAATGAAAATGTTTTTAGGAATTATTTTCACTTATTGAGTGATATGTCTTATCTTAATCTTGTATTTTGAGCATTTTTTATTTTTTTTATTTTAAATATATTTTTAAATCTTAATTTTATTTTAATTTGATTTAACAATTAACAAAAAAAATCTCAACCACTTCAAACCATTTTTCTTTTATCTTCATCAGTAAAGGAGGTATCCTCTTTATTATATATTATAGATTATAGATTATAGAATATTTATAAATTATAGATGTTTGATTTTCTTAATTATTTATCTCTTTGAATCTATCATTTTTTTTATCTTTATTTCTATATTAAATTTCAACTAGTATTTTAGCCTGTGTAATGCATAGGATAAATATTTATTTTATATAAGTAAAATTTATAATAAATAAATATTTTTTATAATATAAATTATATTATAATTAAAATTTATAAAAAATATATATTTTTGAATATATAAAATATATTTTAGATTTATAATAAACAAATTATATTTTTGGTCCTTTATCTTTTAAAATATTTATTTTGTTACTTTAACTCTCAAATTTGAGTCAATATTGTCCTTCTGAATTAGTAATTGTTTTCGATTTTGGGGTATAATTTTGAAATTTTTTTAACTAATTCAAAACTTGAAACTTATCCCATTAGATTTACCTACATGAAAACTATGAAACCTAACAAATGTTCGAAGCAAAAAAAAAATTTACATTAGTTTTTTGATTGCTCATAAGACTCACTTTTCATGCAATTCTTACCATGTTTATGACTTTTTTTGGGAAAAAATACAAGGCTTGCAAATTTGAGAGCCTGACCCTGCTTATTGAGCCATCGGCCATTTTGTCGGGCCGGGTTAACTTCGACAACTTTAATAATGTCATTAGAATAGTTATAAATATTTGATCTTTTTAATATACTTTATTTTATTTCTATATTTAAATTGAATTTCAATAGTTTTTTTTTTAAATGTCAATATAGTTAAAAATAACCTTATATCACATTTAAATTATTTATTATAAATTTAAAATGTAATCTATACATTTAAAATTTTTTATTTATTATAAATTTTAATTACAATATAATTTATATATTGAAAATATTTATTTATTGTGATTTTTAATCATATAAAATTAAAAATTTATCATAAGTGTGTTCATTAAATAAGGAGTGAGATACACAATTTTGTATTTTCATCAAATTTCAACTAAGAGTTTAATAAATATATACAGTCAGTGCAAAATATTTTATATTGACAACTAGTTAAAAATTAATTTTTGTGTGACTTTTAGGATAGTTATTATTAAAGTCAACAAATAACAGTTTGTGATTAAATGATTGTAAAAAAACTTTACACTGTCAGTATATATATATTTTTCTCTTTTCAACTAATAATAAAGAGTGTATCGCTAACATTTATTTCTTATGCAATAAACAAGCTAAAATACTGGTTCATTCATTTTACTTGAAAAAAATGTCCTATAAAATTTCTATCATTTTAAGAATTCTTTAAAATTAATATCCAAACAAATAATTTTACTAATAATATTTTTAATTTACTTAAAAGTTAACTTCCTCTCCTGAAATTTCTCATCCAAACATAACTAACTCAACCCAAATTTTTGTGCCCACAATTGGAAGAGTTCAGCAACTGACACACGAGTCCTTAACCCACAAAATCCAAGTCCACTTGGATAGTCCCCCACTTGACTTCAAGTCTTAAATGCGTGTTTGGATTGGTGGCGAAACCATATTAGACCATGGTGAGTTGAGTCAAACATGGTTTGACTTAAATTTAGGATGTTTGGTTACTAAAATAAAAGCACTTTCAAATTAATAAATTCACGGTGGAGTTCAAGTAATACGGGTTGCTTCTACTTCATTGAAAAATAATTTTGCATATATTTTTTCTAATTTACCCTCACACTTATATGCTCATGCATAAGTCTATTTACCTTTATGTTTGATACTTATGCTAATTTAGGGTTATGGTTTCTATTTTAAAAGTTAACATAATATACATATATTTTTTCAATTTAATAATTAACAAGAAGTGAAAAATTATTATATGTTAATTTATTTTTAGTTTCTTAATATATATATATATATATATATATATATATATATATATATATATATATATATATATATTAAACAACTAATTATAATAGAAAAGAAGTATATATAGGCATTAAAAGTCATTTTGGTAATTACATACTCAAAATCAATTTTGATTCAAAGTATTCAAACAATATTTTCTTAAAAAAAATTACTTTTCTAATATATGTTGTTCAAACAAAAATCACATTACTTCAAAATCAATTCTATAAAATCAGTTCATTTAAAATTAATTCTATCACTACGAATCCAAACACACACTTAAACACTAGTAATCCGAATAGCAATAGCAAATTGGGTGGAGGGAAGTCAGGGAACAACGGATAAAAAAAATAATAAAATAATGAAATACAAAAGTGGGGAACAAAACACAACATTTTATTTATTTATATATTTATTTCTCTTTACTTAAAAAAACATTTTACCTTGTGTTCACAATTTTGATTTGAGGCTGAGCCGAAATTAATTGAAGTTCCCGCGTGTCGTCGCTCTCATTCATGATCCTGGCGCCGAAACACTACCAAATATATTTCTTCCTTCCCCTTTTCCCTTCCACACTCAAATCAATCAAATCCCTAATCCCCCTTTCTCCTTCTTCTCTCAATGCCGATGGACACTCCAAGCTCCCACTCTCTCTTCACTCACATCGCCTCCAGAGAACTCTTCCGAGGTTCCCTCTCTCTCTCTCTCTTTAAATCTCACTTCACTCACTTCTCACTGCACAACTCGCACTTCGTTTTCAGTTTTCTCACTCTCTCTGTTTCTCTTCGCAGTTCGAAAACGACCTCGTATGGACGGATTCGTCTCCGGCTTCAACGAAACCGGAGTCGTGGCCGTACAGCACAACGCCGAACACACCATTCCCCTCTCTCTCTCCTTCTGCAAGGTAACAACACCGACACCAAAACCTTCTCAACCCTTCACTTTCACCATAGCCCCTTTCAAGGTTTTAAAAACCTGTCCGCGACTGCATTTGTCCGCAATTTTCTGCAACATTGCGATAAAACTGCAACCGCGACCGCAATTAAAACCTTGCCCTCTTTATTATTTATTTATTTATTTATTTTCAATTTTATTTTTCTCTCAGACCACAGAATTTTCGCACATCCTCGCTGTGTCTGATGAGGACGGTTACGTGAGCTTGTTCGATACTCGCCGCAAGTTCCCTGTTACCGCAACCTTCGAAGAAAATGCAGGTGTTTTTATTTTTATTTTTTGTATAGTTTTATGATGTAATAAATATAGAGGTTGCGGAGTTTCATGGATTGTTATGTGAAAATTTGCCCTGTTTTACTCTCAGAGGAAGCGAGGATTTGCGACTGGGTTTCACATCAGAATGCTGTTTTTGATATCTGTTGGATTAAGGTACCTGTGATTCGTATATTTTTGTAATTCATTTGATGAATTAGTCATTGGTTTGAGTTGTTTACTTTCTAGTGTTTTTGTGTATGATGTGATATGGTTTATGATTGTTTGCAGGGCGATACGCAGATTCTCACTGCTTCTGGTGATCAAACAGTAAGTCATTGTGTTAATTATGCAGAGCAGTGGTTGATTATTAGCATAAGACTTCATCACAGAACTTGTTGATCAGATTTAGGCGAAATTAAGTTCATGGATACTGATTTATTGTTTATTGAGTTAGAATTGAATAGGTTTTTGTGATTTTTGTAACTGGACATAGTGTCTTGTAAGTGGTTTTTCTTTGAGCTGGTTTTGTTTTGAATGGTCTTATGGTGTATGCTTGCAGATAAAATTATGGGATGTTCAAGGACAGAAGTGTCTTGGAGTTTTGACTGGGCACACAGGGAGTGTGAAATCTCTGTGTTCTCATCCAACTAATGCTGGTAATGTTTCATTTTACATCTATTTCTGCTCAACTGTTGATTTTCTGCAACTGCGGAGTGATGTATTAGCTATTAATATTCGTTTTATCTCCAAATTTTCAGATATTATTGTCTCTGGTTCAAGAGATGGATCCTTTCGTATTTGGGACTTGAGAAGCAAGTCCACTGCTAAGAGTAGGCGTGGGGAAGTTAGCATATGGTGAATGACTGTTTTTTATTTGTAAAACTCCTGTAATGATTGTTTTCTTAATATGTTAATCATTGGTTTGTATTGAAATTTATTTTTTATTTAAAATTCTTTTTTATCGATTGGTTTTTTTGCTAGTTCAATGGGTGGTGTCAAAGGAGCACATATTTCATCTCAAGCAAGACGAACTAGGAGGGGAAAGGTTAGTTTCTGATGGATTAAGGTTCCATCACATTCTGCAAACCAAATTTTTCTAACAATTTCTATTTGTCAGGCTGCTTCAATGAGCATTACATCTGTTCTTTGTCTCAAGGACCAGGTTTCCATAGCCACTGCTGGGGCAGTGGATAGGTTAGTTGGAAAAATTACCCATCAAAGTAAACCTTTAATTTTCCGATGTTTTTACTTGAATTATTTGATTTTACTAAGCAATTGGTTTATTTCAGTGTGTTGAAGTTTTGGGATACCAGAAATTTAAAAAGTACTGTCACTCAGACAAGTCTTTGTCCTCAGTCAACTGAAAAGGTTGGTTGGAACTGTGCTGTAAATTGATAGTATGTTTCTTTATACATTTAGGAAGTTACCAATTAATGGTGTTGGATAAATAGAATCACGATTCACAAGTTTTGTAAGAGGTTATATAATGGGCTTATGATCTCAATTCTCAACTCTCAATATAATCACTATAGCATCTTTAAAGTTAAAATGTACATGTGGTAGGAAATGTCAGCTGTATTATGCCTTTTATGTTATTAGGATTTTTTTTTTAATAAATTGGAAAGCTTCAAAATGATATAGTCTTGAGTCTCTTGACAGTATTCTTCATTGCCGTTTCAGCAAAGATTACATGGAATATCTAGCTTGTCCCAAGATGAAAGTGGACTTTTTCTTTCAGCCTCCTGCATGGATAACCGGTATCATCCTTTGATAGTGTATATGTTTCATTCTTCTGAATTAAGAATGTATAGGAAAATTTAAAATATACTGTTTCCTACTTTTTGCAGAATTTATCTGTACAACACTCTTCAACTTGAAAAAGGGCCTTTAAAATCTTTTTCTGGGTGTCGAATTGAATCATTTTTTGTAAAGGTGAGAATTGCCCCTGCATCACAAAATTTTCTGCTTTCAGTTTCTGTTCTAACTCCTGACTTCTTTGTCTGATGTGTGCAATTTCAGTCTGCAATTAGCCCTGATGCATCGAACATAGTCAGTGGTTCTAGTGATGGAAATGCCTATGTTTGGAAGGTTACATTCTTACTTTTAATGAGATATTTCAATTTTGATACAAAGGTTGCAGTTGGGATATAATTTCACTGAACTTTCAAAATTTAGGTTGACAAGCCTCTAGAAGAACCTACTATTTTGAAAAGTCACGATGGAGAAGTTACAGCAGTTAACTGGTAAATTGGAAATCTAGTGAGGTTCTAGTTCTCTTTAATATATTGGTTTCTAACATTATTTATTTGACAGGAGTTGCTCTGAGATTGGCAGATTAGCAACTTGTTCAGATGATTTTACAGTAAGCGAAGCTAACTGTTTTCTTATTCATTTGACTTGAAATTGTACTTGACTTCAAACCAGATATTGTTGCATATTATTTTCAATGCCTTTCAGTTTAGTATTGTCTGCTAGACCAATTTTTCTTTAAAAAAATGCCTCAAATAATTTCTTTCAGCATTGTAACTCCTCCCAATTTGCTATTTTCAGGTTCGGACATGGAATAAAAACAGTTATGTCTCAAGAACACAGTGTGCATCTGCCATCCGAAGAAGAGTAATGGCAATGCCTAGTATAGAGTGCAAAATGCTTTTAAATAACGAAAAAAGGTGCAAGTCAGATGATGATGCTTTTTTATCCGATGACTCACCGCACCCTCCAATTATGTCACCCACTCCAATCACACCACCTAAAATGAATATATCTGAAGACCATACGAACCAACTTTCCTCAGGATTTGATCTAAGCGTATCGTCTGAAAAAACTCCAGAATCTGCTTTGAAGAGCCCCTCATCTGTATTGAACCCTCCATTCTCCCTAAAAAGAACTATCCGGGACTACTTTTTAGCATCTTCAAAAACCTTGTAGGATTGTAAAACCAACGAAATTTTGTTGTCAAGTAACAATTTTTTTGCACAGTGCTCCTGTTTTGGAGATAGCATGGGTGGCTTGGAATTTCTTCAGCTATGTTCTTGGGTAAGGTTAATTTCCTGAGCTTTTTAACTTTCTTTATTTGTAGTTGTAAACTTGTGGTAAAGCTTGTTATCGTTTCTACAGGTTATTTGAAATGTAAAGCACATAAAAGGATTCGTTATATCAACAATATTTGTTTTTTATACCCAAATTACGATCAAGCTGTGGGCAAAAGGCCGAAAACATGAACAGCTGGACAAATGTTTGCTTCTGCTGATTTGCTAGAGACAAACGGAGTGTGTTATATTTACATGTGCATATGAATTATGACTGTCAGGTTTTGCGCAGTACAATTTAAGCTAAAAAGTGATGTCTGACTCAAATGCCCTCTTTAATGTGAATTAGTGAACTGTTTGAATGGAATGCATGGCTAGGCATAAGGTGCTTAACATTGGCCCAGTAGTGAATGACTATTGACTCATGCTTTATAGGTGCAATGTGCAGAGATGAAAGCGCTATGATTTTCACACCAAAAGGGAAGCACTGATTTTTAAACCTAGTTTTGAATTTTTGATAGCTCTATGATTTTATTATTTTTATTTTTAAAAGTATATCAAATTAGAGAATATTATTTAGAAATGAAAATATTACCTTGTCATTTTTCCCTTCAAAGTTTAATTCTTAAACAAACTTTAAAAATATTCTGGGAGTTGAATTTTTGAGAAAAAGGGGAGAAAAGGATAAATTTTAATTTCTAATTTTTTAATTTGAAATATTTTTAAAATAAATAATAAATTAGAATAAATTTAACTATTAATTATTTTATTTGTTTTTTACAAATAATTAAAAAGAAATGTATAATTTTCTTAATTGAGGATTAAAAATGTTGCCTTATTTTTTCTTGAAAACTTCGCTTTCAATTTTCAAGCATCCTAAAGGGGGAAAGAATGGAGGTTATTGAGCTTGTTTGTTTGCGCCTGTGTCAAGCGAAATCATGGAAATTGCTCCTCAGCTTAATTAACAGCCTCGTTACAATTAATAGGTTCGCTAAAGTCTAGTAACGATTGCAACGTATTTCAGTTTACTATTTTTTCTCGTGTTATTTGTTAAATAAAGTAGGTCTTATTGGGTTTCACCTTTTATTGAGTTTTATATGAATTTTATTCTATATGTATAACCTCAAATGACCTAAAAGTCGTTCAGTTCAAAAAAATAAAAATAAAATTTCAGTCGACTGTAAAAGCAAGCCTCACCGTTTAAGAAAACGGGGAACGGTGAAAAATTAGAAAAAAAGAAATAAGATATTGGTTGGATCATAAATTGAAATATTGACTGTTGAGCATGTATATAATTATTCTCACTAGATTGACATCTATCTCTTATCATTAGATTCTTTACTCTTTTTTCCTTTTACTCTTCTATTTTGTGGAAAACATGGTATATTTTTTAGGTGAAGTATTTCATAGTTTTGGAGAAATATATTAAATTACTTTTTTTAAATTATAAACATAGGTTAATTTAATTTTTAAATTATAAAAATATTATTGTAGTCTTTAAAATTATTATCATAAGGATTAAATTACTTGTATTTAATAATTTTAGAGATTAAACTATTATTTCATAATTCTAAAATAAAAATGAAATTGATCATTATTTATAATTTTAGAAATTAATTTAGTATTATTTGACAATCTTGTCCGTGTAAATATATATTTTGCTTACACTCATAAGGACAAAGGAATATTGGTCACTCATGGCCAAGTTATCATGAAAAGTAAGGTGTTTATTGTCACTTGTATGTGTCTAAATCTAATCTGGAGGAAAATAATAGTATTAAACACTTGACAGTCAATGTAAAAGAATCTCTGTAATATTGTTCAACGGTGTGATGATATATATAATATTTAAAAATTTTTAAAAACAAAGACATAAAAACAATAATTAACATTATTTTAGACTTTTAAAACATGATATAACAAAGAATAAAAATTTCTTCTAAAACGATAATTAAAAAGGTGCAAAGTGAGTACTAAAGTAGTTGTAACAAAATCACATGTTAAATTTAAATGCATTCATATTCACTATTAACAATTTTTCATAACATAGATACATGGCAAATTTGTAAATGTTCCATCTGGGAGTACAGGATTCTGTGGAAATCAAGACACTTCCGGTTAAGTGTGTTGAATTTTGAGTGACAAAGTAACACCATAATGTAACATAACATTACTGATTAATGTATAGCTCTTGTTTGACAATGGTGTAGCATCCAATAAGGCTGGTTGGTTCCACAATGAATTGTTCATGAAATGTACCCATTCGTTTACTAGAAATATCAATTTCAAGATCCTTGAAGTTTGGCAAGCCCTCTACTTGAATTCCATCTCCACATATGAGGAACTGATTTCCAATTATAAAGGATCCTGATACCCTGATTGCAACTCCATCTTCACCATGAGCACGGCATTGAAGCTTCTCAACAACATGCACCAACTTTTCAGGAGGCCAGTCACCAACCAATGTAGTTCTAATACTTGATAGAGATGTAAAGATATTACTTGGACCACAATGTTGTTTCCCAGAGAAACTACAAAATATAGAAGGCTAATGTTATTGTTAGTGAGGTCTAGAGAAGACTTTGTAAAGAAGTTAATAAAATGTCATCATCCATTCCTGATATTCTAAACTGATCAACCATAATCTGCTAAGTTTGATCAGACCCTTGTTATAATGGAAATTCCAGAAATTAATTTTACTCTATATGTTCCATTTCAGATGCATATCAGAGCTAAATTAAGAACAAAAATTGCTGCCCTTACAGCAGCAAGTTTCTTTCAAGTGACTAATTTCTATTGTAATTTTTTTGTATCAGAGTAAAAAGAGAGTAAACTGTTACCCAAGACATTTTTTCTTGATGCAGAAATAAAACATACAAAACAGTATGCACCTGAAAATTGAGCTTTCGCTATATAAGCTCCTTGTATGTTGCCACAAATCATCAGGTCCATCAAATAGCAAGTAATAATGTATTGTCAACATCTGGAGAGACAAAGGCAAAGTCAAAAAATATTCTGATAGTAAGTAACAATTGTCATTTTATTAAGACATAGTTTGCAAGAAGGCCTAAAATATAAAATGAGCATTATAAAATAAACTTTATCTCATATTATCATTGAACCAACCCATGAAAAGTGAAACTTCAAACTCTAACTATCAGCCACTCATTGCTTTATGTTTTGTATTTACACAACAACAGAATAAAATAGGTACGTCTGCTCAAATAATATAGAGATAAAAATTGGCAGCCACTTACGTCTGCTAAGTCCTTCATTCTTTGTGTAGGATCAAAAACACTTCGAACAAATCCGGCTAAATCTACCTTGTCATTCTCATACTTTGTGATAAAGGGGTGCAAAAGCAGCTGCAATAGGGCAACACTGAAATATCAACTTCAAACCATCATGTAAAATATCCAATGAAGTGTCTAAAGACAAGATTGACTTTGTAAGCTGTATCTAGTGGTTGGAACCAACACATTTTAGAGAAAACAATCTATTTTCCAAGAATGCAATTGTCAAAAAGAAAGTAAATCAAATGAAATAAATGCATGAATCATGATCACCAAAATATTTGTGTTTTAGGTAGTGGTAGACACGGTATTCAACAGCCACAAAATTGCATACCACAGATGCTAGATACCATGCTCATATCACATTAAGGTTTATCTCATTTCTCTCACCTGCTCTGCTGTTGGCCTAATATCTGGATCCTTCTGTAGGCAAGTATCAACAAAGGAGCAGAATTCAGGTGAAAACTTGTTTTTTGATGGTGATGGTGATGGATCATCCAGGATCTGTCACAAAACTCAGTATAATTATTTGCCGCCAGAAGAAGTACATGTGTGCGATCAGATTACTAGAATGGAATAGCCATTCATGTGTAGCAGGGTTCAGACATATTTCTATATTACTGATCATAATAAGTATACCATGTACTGGCAAAGAACTCAATTTATATGTGAAAACTTGGGAAAAGTTATTTTGAGTACATTGTATGCCTTAAAACATATCATATGAATTATCTCATTTATCTGAAATCTATGGCATTATTACAATGCTAAATTAGATATACTTTGTTTCCTTTTGTGTGATTAATGCTATTATTTCAGATGACAAGATTTTCTACAAGTGATAAGAAAAAGACATCTAAAAAAAATGGCCAGCAAGGATGTTCTTCTCAGACAACATGTACATTCAATCAAACAAAAGGAAAACAAATAACATCAATAAGCATTGGCACACACACCTGCAACATAAGATTGACAGGACCTTCATTCGCTGTATACGGGAATTCTCCTGTCCCACACTCAAGAAGAGCGAGACCAAGGCTCCAAATATCAGCTGGATAAGAATAGCTTTCATTTCGAATTCTCTCAGGTGACATGTATGTAACGGTTCCAACAAATGTAGCACACTGCAAAGCAGCAATTTTTATGAACATAAACTGCACAGCATGATTGTAATAATGACCAAACAATAAAGTTGACATTTGCAAACAATTTTACAGAAGCAGTAATTGACAATAAGCTAAGACTGATAGAATATACTAACCATTGCCACTGAATTCTCTAAGCCAGCACTAATGCCAAAATCAGTAATTTTTGGCTCCCCCTTGAGATTTACTAATAGATTGGCAGGCTTTATGTCTCTGTGAACTAGATGTCTGACTCCATGCAGATAGCTTAGACCCTTCCAAAAGATAAAAGGCATAGTAGCATATCTTAGTATTTTTTGAAATTAAAAACTGAACGAAAAATCGAGAATACAAGATTATTTTCCTTACATGTAGGAGCTTCTGAAACATGGACGATAGAATAGGTTCAGGTATCCTTCGATGCATTCGCAAGATATCTGCAAGTGATCCTCCATCCATGTACTCCAAAGCTATGCTTATCTGTCCAGAGTCCGGGGTGTAAAATGCCCCATGAAATTCTACAAGACCCTCATAACAAGGTGCTTCACATAATGTCCTTATCTCAGTAAGGAGCTGCTGCCTTTTCTCCTAATTGGCACAAAGAAATACAACCATTAGGCAAATGGGCAATTATTACAATTTGGCTTTTCAACTTTTTGAGTGTTTTTATTTGGGAAGGGGGGGGTAACGGTCTCATTATTGCCACATTGCTCTTTTGTCCATTTAGAAGCAGACCTTACGAACGAGTCCCATAATAAAGTGTCTAGTATTTCCAAATCTTGAAAAACAAAACAGATCAAGAGCGTACTACCCAGCATCAACAAAATACCACATATAGACAGCCAGATAACATATCTCGTGTGTTCTACAATACAATACATGCTTTAACATAAATGAGATTACAAAGAGAGTTTAATTTTCATGCATTGTCAATGTAAAAATTTTACACTATCAACTAACCTAGATATGACATTTAAAGCAGTGTTATCAATTGCGGATAGTGAAAAATGGCAGAAAGCCAATAATCCGCTATATCATATAGCAGATAGCGTTGCGGGCAAATAGTGAAAGCCACATAGCAGTTAAAATATATGATATATATCAATTATATATGTATAAAAAAATTAAGTTTTATGCAAATAACAAATAAAATGCATGAAAATTAACATAATATTAATTCAAAGTTCAATTGGATGGAGACTATTGGAGATGACAAGAGGATGCAGGATGCATTCTGCAACCATGACACCCATTGTGGTTGCAATAGCGGACAGAGTCGCAATCATGGAGCCAAGAAATTTCGCAATGCAATAGAGTTATAGCGCTGCTATAGGGGCTATTTAACAACACTGTTTTAAAGTATTACAAAAGTCAACAGCCTTACCATGCATAACAATGATTAGATGACAGTATAAAAAATCTTTACATTGTCAGTGCATTCTAATTAAATTGTTATAACTTATAATAAAAAGTAGAAGTAACATGAAAAACCATACTCCTACCCCACATGAGATTCAAATTAAAATTTGTTACCAGGTGAATTTATAGTGAAATACCACAAGAATCAAGGGCAGGAAACAATACCTTCTCAAAGATATTGATCTTCTTTAATGCCAGAATCCTATGCGTTGGTATATGTATAGCTCTCTGCACAACACTACTAGCACCACTCCCTATTGCTCCAAATATTCTCATCTCATGGGAAGCACACCTATACGTTTTCTCACTGTGATCAGTTTCATCCACAGACCTAGACGTGCACTTCTGCAACCCAAGCTCGTTGATATTGTACACCCCATATGATCTACTCAACAAGTTTACAGTCCCACCATCCGAGAACTTCTCAATTGAATCAACCAACCAAACCCAAAAACATAATAACAACAAAAAATTAAAAAATCATATTAGACAAAACCATTCATACCCATTTCAATATTATTAATAAACACTAAGAGTAGAAAAAAGAGGGTTACTGTGTAAGAATCACAAGGGTCCAAGGTTGAACTCGATGAGAAACCCTTCTCAGCGTCGAATAAAGGTGCGAGCTTTTTTCTCAATTCCTCCAACCCAGACATTGTTGATGTGAGGATTCACATAAAAAAATTGAATGTGGTCTCCAAAGGAAACAAAGCCAACATGCTGTGACCCTTTTGCGGTTCTAATCTAAGGCGAAAAACAAAAGGGGTTTCGGTTTCAACGTTGTGTGATTTAAGGTTTTGTGTGGGTTATTGGGGTGAAAAGGAAAAGAATGTGTTCGTGAGATTCAAGGCAGTAGGTGGGTGAAAAGCAAGCGATGTTGGCAACGTCACGGTACTCGTGGATTTCTGTCTCCCGTACGAAAATCAAATGTTGCACATACAGAGTGAATTTTTTTTTCCCTCGCAAGTGGTTTGTTTATTCGTTAGTTTTCTATTTCTTTATCTTTAGACAAGTTGTGGATAGAGTATTTTAATAATTAATTATAGATTATAGATGCAATTAATAATTATTATTATACTCAGAGTTTTTTTTTTTTTTTTATCTAACCAGGAGTTAGTTGGAGTTTTTATTTGGCATTCAACTAATTTCTTTCTCGTTGGGTCCGCCCATTTTAGTAGTAAAGTGACATTTCCAGTCACAATTTCGTTTCCAAGCCAAGAATCAAATCTCAATTTTTGGTTAAGAGATACAAATGTCGAATCACTTGTGTTAATGATCTTTGGTTAAAGTTTAAATTTTATATACTATAAATGTAAAACATTTTATATGGTGATCCAATTCGAATTTATGATAGGTATAACATAATATATATATATATATATATATATATATATATATATACTTTAGTGCAAAAAAATTTATATGGTCAGTCAACCACAAGAATTTTTATATACGATCAGAATTTTTATATTTTCTCTTATACTTATTATATGAAGTTTTGTATTTTCTTTTTGGAGAACAATTATCGCATTGTAGTTGGAATTTATAATCTCGTGCATATTACTCAAGCCTCCTATCATTAGACCGACCCTAGTGGATTTTTTGGGTTTAAATATATGATATGAAAATTATTTTTATGTTTAAAAGAATTTTTTATAATAACATAAAAAATAAATTATTTGAAATAGTTAATTTTATATTTAAATTAATTAATTATTGTAGATAAATGAAGTTAATTAAAGAAATTAAGGTTAAATCACTCACTTGATTCTTAAACTATTTGGAAATATCTTTTGAACATGTTATTTCACTCACTATGTTTATAATTAGTAAAAAAGAAATACTCTTTCAATAATTTCAAATTACACTCATTTTATCTTCATTTATATATTTGATCTTCTTAATGTTTATCCCTTATAAAATTTATCTTTTATTCCCATCTCTGAATTAAATTTTAATATCTTTTAAATTACCAATATTTAAAAATAATATTATATCATAAATTAAATTATTCATTGTACATCCAAATAAAATTTAATTGTAAAATTCCAAATACAATTTATATATTCAAAGATATTTGTTACTATAAATTTCAATTATAATAAAAGTTATATATTAAAAATATTTACTTATTATGAATTTTAATTATATAAACGTGAATATTTATCTTGTACGTATAATTGTATAAATTATTTACGAAACATACTTGAAAAATAATATTAATTTTTTTCTTCTATCAATTAAATTATAATATTTTAAAAAATATTATCCAAACATAGAAAAATCCTGTATATATAAAATGGAACAAATATATTAAATGAGAACATTGTTAGGAGCTATTATTTAATGAGGTCGTTTTTAAAAGTTTTTCTTCACAATATTATTTTAAGAGTTTTGCTTAACATCTTATCTCTTTTAATATATTATTTTCACTTTAATTTCTAAATTAAATTTCAATATTTTTTTAAAAAAATTATCAATAGTTTAAAATAACTTTGTATTACAATATAAATTATGTATCATAAATCTAAAATATAATTTATATATTTAAAAATATTTATTTGTTACAAATTTTAATTATAATATAATTTATATATTCGAAACTTTCTTAGTTATTATAAATTTTAGTTATAAAAAATAAATATTCAATACTAGTAATTATTATTTTAGAAAAACTCTCTTAAAAGATTGATGATTATTTAAAAGGTTAAAAATAATATTTTTATAAATAAATTAAACTAAACATACATTTATTGTTTAACTAGCATTTTAATCACTATAAAAATATGGGATACAGTCATTTAATTATATCAATTAAAAATATTTTATTATATTCTTTCATTAAATCAAATTAATATAAAAAATATAAAATAACATTTAATTTGATTTAAAAAAAATTAATAAAGACCACAGGTGAGGCACTCAAACTCAAGATCACTTGTTTAGTTAGAACAACCCTCCGCCAGTTAATCTACGCACTCCATGGTAAATTTGATTTAAATTTTAAGATAATACTATGATTATAATAATAATATTTTAAAGACAAATATAGCATACTTATAATAATAACAATTAACATAATTTAATTTAAAATTTAAAACAATAGTAATTATTATGATTTAAAATAAAGTATGATTTGATTTAAATTTGAAGTTGAAGATACTAACATACTTATACCAACAATAATTTAAATTTAAAACAAAATTTAAAAATTTAAAAAATCAATCTCGCTCTCCTAAATTATGTGTGAAAATCACAATGTAAAAAATAAATGAAAGGATATAAAAAAACGAGTTAATTAAGAGAGTGGACAGTGTAAGAGTCTTTTTTTTTTTTTAATCTTCTCTTGTTATAAAACAAATTGTATAAATTTATTGTATAGGTATATTTTCTCTTCTTATATTTCTTCTTTTGTTATATTTTTTAATTTACCAAATGTCATACTTTTATGTCGTACAGATTTATTTGAATATAAAAAATATAATTTAAATATATAAAAAAATATGTTAAAAATATTTTTTTTATCAATTTATAGTTTATTATAAATGTTTTAATGTAAATAATATTTTTAGGGTAATACATGTATTTTTTTAATTAAAATTAACAATATTAAATGTTAACTATTAGCAAATGAGAATATGATTGAAAAAAATGAAATATGTCAAATACTGTAGTTTATTGTAATAATTTATTAAATATTTTTTTGGCATATAATGGCAACAACAAAATAGAACCTAAAACTCCATAGAAACTATCTAAACTACCTCACCACTAGGCCAACCTTAGTGGGTGTTTATTAAACATGTAATTGTAAACTATATTTTTAATGTAGTTAGCATATTTCTCAGTTTGCACAACAATAATCACAACTCTTTTTATGATGTAACTCTTGACAATACAACACACAATTAATTTTGCATGACAATTATAGAGGTAATTAATGATATGTTATTTCTTTTAATCTCACTAGTACATGTACCATGCTATGCACAAGACAAATTATGAATTGAAGAGTAATATTTGATATTATTTCAAAGAGATTTAAATTTAATTTTTGAAAAGAATATCGCATTACAAAAATTAATATAACATGATAACAGAAATTTGTTTTAGCTTGCCATGATTAAGTATAAACATGCTTCAAAGTCAAAAAAGAGAGCAATTTATGAAGAAAAAAGGATACAAATAAATTAAGAATACATTATTGAAGAAGCAGATAAAACAAATAGGAAAAATTGTAGAACACAAAGATAACACAAGAAGGAGGGTTGAATTGTGTTATATTAAATTTTCATTTTCTTTTGTTAACGACGTATTGTCTAAAATAAGATCAAAAGGATTTTCAAAAGCGATTTAAAAGACAGACGAAAGCTAAAGGATTAAAACCAAAAAACACACAAAAATTATACTGGTTCGTCTCACTCCAAAAACTATGTCCAGTTCTTGGCAACAACCAAGTTCCACTAACTTTCACAAGTTACAAGTATTATTTCCATAAGCCTCTTCAGGCTCAACCAAAGTAGTCTTTCACTTGCCTCTCCAAGCAAACACCCAAGTATTCTTTGAATCAAAGCCTCTTCAGGCTTCCACCAATCTCGTTAAGAAAAAGGTTTACGTGTGAGTTTACCTCACTAGGTTTAATGTCTTATCAGACGAATATACAATGAAGTACAAAAAGAATTTTTACAAACAGAGTTTACGCAAGCTGTTTCTTTTCTTAAAGCAAATGATAATCAGCAACAACAACAACTTTCAAAAGAGGTATCTTCTTCTATTTATAGGCTTCTAAAAAGAATCCATTGAGTGTATTGTAGAAGATGACCTTCGTCTAATGAAGAGAGTCGTTGGAGCATTTAATGCTTTTCACCAACTTGTCATATGATAAGATAAAACAGTTTGCTTATCTTTTCTATTCTTGTACTCAATCTTTTAACAGTTGTCATGTCCACTTTCCCGCTCTGACATTCGCACACATATTCCTTCTTTTTCGCTGACTTTCCCCGAGAGTAAGTGTATAGGCATAATACGTTTCAAGGTAGCTTACGCTCTGATTGATGTGTAGATCATTTTAGAACGTTGTCACCGTCCGTAAGATTTGTTAGTTATGAAGTTTATCTAATGAAAGGATAAGACGATACTCGTCTTAAAGACATCAGACGATTATGTAAGGACATATATAAATTTAACTGTTTGTTATTATTAGAATATTTGAGGGTTATAAATTCGTCTTTTGTCTTAACAAAAAATAATCAAAACAACTTGGTATTACCAACATCTATACTGATACCAACTCATAATGAAAAAGATAAAATAATAGTCAAGACAACAGAACATCACTAAAAGGACATTACCATCAACATATATTTAAACTTTATGAACATGATTATCTTAATCTATTTTTATTAAATACCAATATATATTATTTTTAACATTGTTTTTAATGAATTAAATATCCCTTTTTTTTAAATTAATTATATTTTTATAATCTGCCACAATTAATATGCTGAATTATCTTTTATTTTGCCAATCATAATAATCAAAATTTGAAAATTAAAATATTATAGTTGATTCGAATTATTTACTTTGCCATTAATACATCAATATATCTCGTACTTTATTTTACATGATTTTTGTAATTAATATGCTGAATTACCCTTTATTTTGCCAATCATAATAATCAAATTTCAAAAGTTAAAATATTAGAGTTGATTTGAATCCTTTGCTCTGCCATTAATGTATCATTTAATATATAAAGTTGATGATTATTTTTTCTTTCTAATTAAATTACTTTACACTTTACTTTGTCATTAACATGACACACCCATTGTTAAGATATTTACATGCTTATATTTACATGATTTTATATATATTATGCTGGATTACCGTTTATTTTGTCAAGCATAATAATCAAATTTTTAAATTAAAAATATTAGAGTTGATATTTTGTTTCCTTTTTTTATTAAATTACTTTTTCAAAATTTTGTGGAAGGTTTCCTTCTAATTGTAATAATTTCGTTTGCAATTATTTGAAATGTTTTTGACAACTTCAAAATAATTTATAATAGTTTTAAAATTCTTAGAGATTGAATTAAAAAAGAAATGATTAAATACTCAATTAAAAATTAATTTTAAAACCTATTTAAAAATTGAAGACAATTTAATATATTATTTGTTTGAAATGTCAACTATACTTTGAATAATTTATTATCATAATCTATTTTTGATGAAGACCAATATATATTATTCTTAACATTGTTTTTAATATAATTAAATATCCCCTCTTTTAAATTAATTATATTTTTATAATTTACCATAGTTAAGATGCTGAATTATCTTTTATTTTTCCAATCATAATAATCAAATTTTGAAAGTTAAATATTAGAATTAATTTGAATTCTTTAGTTTGCCATTAATATATTAATATACCTCTTAATTTATTTTACAAGATTTTCATAATTAATATGCTGGATTACCTTGTATTCTATCAATCATAATATTCAAAATCTTAAAAGTTAAAATATTAGAGTTGATTTCAATTCTCTACTTTGTCACTAATGTATCTTTTAATATATAAAGTTGATGACTATTTTTCATTTTTAATTAATTAGAGTTGATGATTATTTCTAATTAAATTAGTGTGTTTGTGTGTGTATATTTATATATATAAAGTAACTAGTATTTTAATATGTGCATTGTACGGGTCAAATCTATTATGTAAATTTTATGATTATAATTAATTATCATAAAAGATTTAATAGTAATTAAATTAATTCAAATTACATACATTTTAATATTATAAAATATATTAAATAATAAATTAAAGTAAATTACAAAAAATAAAAATAAGTTAAAACTATAAATAAAATAGTCATATTAAAAATCATGTATGGCAAAAAAGTTTATAATATGATATAAAATAACAATTGCACTCAACTTTTTTATTGTAAAAAGAATAACAATTTAGTTATTCTTCACCGTTAGGTAACTCTAATTGATTTTTAGTATAATTAGTATTATAACCTATGCATTGCACATAATAAATATTTATTTTATATAACATAAATTTATAATAAATAAATACTTCTAAATATATAATATAAATTATATTATAATTAAAATTTATAATAAATAAATATTTTGAACATATATATTATATTTTAAATTTATAATAAATCATTATTGTAATACAATATACAATGTTAATTTTTAATTATTGATAATTTCTTTTAAAAAAATATTGAAATTTAATTTAGAACTAAAGATATTGAAAACAATAGATTGAAAGAGATAAGAGGTTAAAAAATTCCTAAAATCACTCTCATTAGAGAATGACAGCTAAAAATGCTTTAGTTGAAGAATAGTAGCTAAAAACATTCTCGTTCAAGATAGCTATTCTCATTTAATATATAAAGAGGATATATAAATTACTTTACACTTTACTCTGCCACTAATATGACACTCATTGATAAGATATTTCATTCCTTATATTTACATAATTTTATATTTATATATATTATGTTTGATTTATTATGCCAATCATAATAATCAAAATTCAAAAGTTAAAATATTAAAGTTGACAATTTTTTTTTTATTAAATTACTTTAGAAAAATTATGTGGAAGATTTCATGCTATATGTAATAATTTCGTATGCAATTATTTGAAAGGTTTATGATGATTTCAAAATAATTTATAACAGTTTTAAAATTCTTAGAGACGAAATTAAAAAGAAATGATTAAATACTCAATTAAAAATTTACTTTAAAACCTATTTAATCAATAATTTGTAAATAATCATATAATTTGAAAACAATTTAATATATTGTTTTCTTTAAACGTTAGCTATACTTTGAATAATTTATTATCTTAATCTATTTTTATTAAAGATCAATATATATTATTGTTAACATTGTTTTTAAAAAATTAAATATCTCCTCTTTTAAATTAATTATATTTTATAATTTGCCATAATTAATATGCTGAATTATCCTTTATTTTGCCAATCATAATAATCTAATTTTGAAGGTTAAAATATTAGAGTTGATTTGAATTAATTATTTACTTTGCCATTAATATATTAATATATTTATTAATTTATTTTACATGATTTTGGCAATTAATATGTTGCATTACACTTTATTCTATCCATCATAATAATTAAATTTTGGAAGTTAAAATATTAGAGTTGATTTGAATTATTTATTCTGCTATTAATGTATCTTTTAATATATAAAATTTATGATTATTTTTCCTTTCTAATTAATTTCCCTTACACTTTACTCGGCCATTAACATGACACACCCATTGATAAAATATTTTATATAATTTTATATATGTTATGTTGGATTACCTTTTTTATCTGCCAAAATATTTAATTGAATTTTGACAATTAAAATATTAGAGTTGATACTTTGAGTCTTTTTTTATTAAAGGTTTAAAAATGTTTTTGGTCCCTATAATATACTCTTTTTTTGGTTTTGGTCCTTGTAAAATTATTTTTTTTCAAAACAGTCTCTGTAAAATTCATTGTTTTTTGTTTTGGTCCTTATTATTTTGTTTTAGTCCTTGTAATATATCTATTTTTTTTTGCTTTGGTCCCTGTAATATTTTATTCATTTTGAATTAGTCCTTTTGGAAAAAAATTGATAGGGATTAAAAACAAGTTATCTACATATTACAAGGACAAAAATGAAAAAATGAATATATTACAAGGACTAAAACAAAATAATAAGGACCAAACCAAAAAAAATAAAATTACAATGACCAATTTGAAAACAAAATTTATAAGGACCAAAACCAAAAAAAGGGTTTATTATAGGGACCAATAACATATTTAAACCTTTATAAAATTACTTTAGAAAAATCTATGGAAAGTTTCCTGCTAAATGTAGTAATTTCATATGCAATTCTTTGAAAGGTTTCTGATGACTTCAAATTGTCAAAAATCATTACAATTTGAATATAGATTAAAAATCTTTGAGATTGACTTAAAAAAAATGATTAAATATCCAATTAAAAATAATTTCAAAACCTACTTAAAAATTTGTAAATAATTCATAAATATTCATATAATTTGAAAACAATTTAAAGTCCAATATATATATATATATATATATATATATGATGACATTTAAATATTATATATTTTATTTTATATATTTTAGATGAACACAGATATAAAATATATTAAAATATTTTTTTATTATTTTATATATTTTGAAAACAATTTAATATTTTTTTTTGTTTTAAACTTAAGTTGTTCTTTAAATAATTTATTATCTTAATTTGTATTTATTAAAATCCAATATATATTATTCTTAACGCTGATTTTAAAAATATTAAATTCTTTTAAATTAATTATATGTAAATGCTATAAATGGTAATTAAATGTAATTGGACGTTAGTGTTAGAATTTAATTGCAAAGTATTACTTGAAATGCTAATTGAAGATAGGTGATTCTAATATTTAGATATTTACCATTAGCACATAAACATTTTAGTAAAAAGATATTTAACATTAAAACAATGTTAGGAGTTTTTTTTTTTTACTTATTCCCATTGGTAGTAAACGTGGAAGATTAAAGTAGATAGTACCAAGTCAAATATAGTTTGCCAAATTATCATTGATTGTCGACAGCACTATTGCTTTAACATAATTTAGCACTGTTGCAAATTATATTATAAAAATCTAAATTAAACATGATAAAAAAAACATATTCTTAATCATTATAACTTCAACTACAATTGAACCTAATAAAAATGAAAAGACAAATTAAAATTATTTTGACACCATAAATATTTAAACATCAATTGAACCATATATAAGAAATATTGGAAAACCTAAAATTTTCAACCCCACGCTCTAATTAATGTTTGCATACAGTATATCAGAATCATAAAGAAATTCAAAACGAAGAACATCATTCATTGCAAGATTCTTCTTCCTTACGAACTCATATCAATCAGCAACAATATATTGTTTGTTATGTCTTCCCTTACCTCCCTTGAGCAAGCATTCATACACCATCCTCTTTTAATTGAAAATTCGAAGGGACAGAACTTGCCATCCTAAAAGACATAAAAGGTATGAATAACAAAGCAAAAATTTGTAATAAAAAAATAAGAAGAAGTAAGAATGAGAAAAACATAATTAAATAAAAGGAAAAATTTTACGAAGAAGAATAAGTAAGAATCATGAAAAAAAAAATTATATGAATAAATAATTGCAAATGAATAAATAATAATAAGAAGAAGAAGCAAGAATAACAAAAAAAAAACCTAAAACACAACCTTTGTTGCAACGATCAAGACACTGCAAAAGAGTAAGGAAGTGGAAAAGTAATGAATACAAAAAACATTCCTAGTATATATAGGGTATATGAATGACCTTTGTGCTTCTAAAAATTAACTTACTACTACTAATTAATTCGTCTACAAAGTTTCACTTTTTCAAGTGTTAGTGTATTTAATAATATATATTGGATTCAAAGAATTAACATACCAATGCTTCAAAAACTACAAATTGATTCAAATTGATTCTTTAAAATTGAATCAATTCTACTTAGCTAATAATATTGAATTTGTACTAAAAATGTACTGATTTATTGGTTAGAATCAGCCAATTATTTGATTTCAAATTATAATTTCAAATTTTAAATAATTATAAAATAATAGATTGTTTTGAATTTGATATTATCTCTCTCAATCAATTTATGTTTTAATGAAAAATATCTTTATTTATTTATTCATTCAAATTCAAATTTTATTTGAATTTATTTAAATTTATTTATTCAATTATGATTAGCCAATAATGTGGACATTTATTTATTATATCATTCAATATTTTTAAATAATTATAAGTAATTATTATATCCATTTAAATTTATATATTCTACTATGATTTATTTATTATAATCAGTCAATTATTTGATTTCAAATTATAATTTCAAATTTCAAATATATAATAGATTAATATATTAATAATTGGCTAATTCTAATCATTTATATTCAAATATGAACAATCTACTACTAATGATTATTTGAAATTTAAAATCAAATAATTGACTGATTCTAATCAATAAACATAAGAAACCCTAATGTCAACAATTAATACACCAAAAATCCTAATGTCGCTCATAAATGTTTCAAAAATTGATTAGTATAATTTATTAGTATTTTCATAATTATTTTATTTATAATTATTAGAAATTAGAAATTATAATTTGAAATCAAATAATTGGCTGATTCTAATCAATAAAACAATACATTTTAGTATAAATTCAATATTATTAACTAAGTAGACTTGATTCAATTTTAAAGAATCAATTTGAATCAATTTGTAGGGTTCTGAAGTATTAATAAATATTTGTTCTTAAATAAATAAGAATATTCTTAAAAAATAATAAATTATTTTTTAATATAATATATAACAGGTTAAATAAATATTAAATTGCTTTATTTACATAATATATAATAGATTAATATACCAATAATTGATTGTTTCTAATCATTTATATTCAAATTATTTCAATTCAAATCCGAACAATCTATTACTAATAATTATTTGAAATTTGAAATTATAATTTGAAATCAAATAATTGGTTGATTCTAATCTATAAACATTAGAAACCTTAATGTTACCAATTAACACACCTAAAACCCTAATGTTGCTCATAAATGCTTTAGAAACCTTACAAAACCTTACTTATATATATATAAAGATAAAGATTTAAGCTTCCATACTATTTTGTTAATATTCAACTTAGAATTAATTATTGATCTCCACAATATTATCATATATATATGTATATATACATACATACATACATACATACATATAGAGGAGGGATCAAATAATACTGGTGTAACTTACATCAATTGTTACATCATTCAATAACTTGATATAGAACGTGATTTTTATCGATCCAATTGTTGAATTATAATTTCATATTACCTAGATTGTTTGTGTCAATATTTTTCAAAATTGAATAATAATAAGAAGGTAATCAAATGACTCATATTTTACTATGTTTTAAAAAGTATATATTACGTCCTCTTTGATCTATATGAATAAGGTATCAAATAATTTTGTATTAATATAAAATTTTGTACATATGATCTATATTAAAGAAACTTTCAATCCAACGATGGGTTTTAAGATAAAATTATTCAATTAAAGGTCATTGAATGGTGTAATAGTTGATGTAAATTACACTAGTATAAAATTTGTAAATTAATTCTACAATTTTTTATAAAATTTGTAAACTATTTGACCCTTCATTAAATAAATTCAAATTAACGTATAATATCTTTTTTTTAAAATTATAAGTAAATGTTGACTATAAGATGAACTAGCTACAAATGTTTGATTTAGCTAAAATCAGGGTCGTATAAGGCACAAGGCTAATGAGGCCATTGCCTTAGGCCTCCAATTATTTAAGGCCTCAATTTTTTAAACAAATTATTTATTATTAATTTTAATTATTAGGTAATAAATTTTATTATGATATAATATATTGTTTACTATCATTTTTATTAGTATGATTATATAATATTAAGATATGAATGTAAGTGTTATTGTAAATCATTTAAATGTAATCTTATTATTTATTTTAAAAAGTAAAGAATATTATTTTGCATCTATTTTGGACCTTACTCGACTACTCTTCACCCTAAAAAGACTATTAAAATTAGTATAGACTTTAAATTTAATGAATGAATTTATGATTAATATATAAAGAGGATGTTTTGGTAAAAATGACGATAATAAAATCACATGTTTAACTAAAAATTCTGTTTGTATCGATCATTTTGTATACATATTAGATTAATTTACATTTTTAGTTGAAAGTTAATTTGAATAATTTTCAAAATATGAAATTGCTTTTAATTTTTTATTTGAATTTGTAAATTGAAAACTTTGAATGAGGATGAACTGAAAAAATAGTATATTAATCTTAATTTTTTAAATAAAGATATTGTAAAAAGTGCATACAAAAGAAATTCATACTCCACTACAAGTATTACATTCTATCAAAAGATTATATTCTTTTTCATATACATGCATTGTTTCTAAAATACTATTGACAATATTTATAACTATTGTTATTGTTGAAAAATAGTTTTTAAAATTAAAATTACTTAAATCTTGTCTAAGATAATTTATTTATTAAGAGTGAAATGTTAGAAATACTTAATCATAAAACTTTGATAAATAATTTTGGACTCAGCAAAAAAATAAAATTAACAAATATTAAATTGAGATTTGAATATAAATTTCGTCTTATGCCTCATAATTTCTAGACACGGCCCTACTAAAATTTAATGTACATGATCATTATATTCAACGGTTTGATCGTTAAAATTTAAGATATATCAAGAGTTATTGCGTGAAATTTTACCAGGAGTTATTCTTGAAACTTGATTTCTACCCATATATATACACATATATATATGTGTGTGTGTGTGTGTGTGTGTGTGCACAAAGAAAGAGAGAGAGAGAGATGAAGAATAAATAGCCATTTTGCTTAAATAAATATTTGTTTGATATTTTGTCAACATTAAAATATTTTATCCCTCTTACAATTTTATAATTTTTCTTTCACCTACTTGTACACATTATTTGTTAATTTTATCTGTCAAATAGTTTATTTTATTTATAGTAGTGTTGGACTTTCAATATTAATATTACCATTTCCTCCACACACCTGTAATAAATAATGTCACCTATGAAGAATTTTAAACCTAATCTCTTTATTATTTAAGCAAATTTGGTTCACGTTTCAGCTTAAATTCTAAAAATTAATTAATTAATTAATATATAACAAAGAGAAGACATAACTGTTTACCCTCGCTAGTGGTTATTCATATATACAATTCTGTTTCTTTATTTTAGATAAGATATGAAGAATAGATCATTTTAATAAATAATTATAGATATAATTAATTATTATACTTATTACATGAAATAAGTTTTATGTTTAAATATATATGAAAAGTATCTCTTAGATAATTTTTTTTCATTTATATTGTTTAAACGAAACTTTTGTAATAACATTAAAAAATATGAAATTATTTGTATAGTTAATTTCATATTTAAATTAATTAATCATTGGAGAAAAAAAATGAAATTACGTAAAAATAAACTATTAACTTTTCATCACAATTTCAAAAAATATGGTTAGCATTAAAAAGTTATTTCCTTTGTTTAAATTATAATCCTATATTATTATAAGTTATCAAATACATTTGACTAATATCACCAATATTTTTCTTCTATAAATTAAATTATATTATTTAAAAATAATCTCATCCAAAATAATTATTTTCCAGAAAAACTCTTAAAAAATTGATGATTATTTAAAAGGTTAAAAAAATAATAATTATTTACCATTATTGTGTTAAATGGTTTTGTATGATTGTAAATATTTTTTAAAATAAAAATATTTGAATAATATTATTTTTAGGTGAACTCAGGGTATCTCAATAGGGTGCTAGAGACTAATTTTTCGATGTACGAAAACCTATTTAAGGAGTTGACTCCTAATAGATTGTTTTCCATACACATAGACATGAATATTTGAATAATAATGACAAAGAAAAAAAAATAATAAACGTTTAAAATGAATTATAATTATATGAATAGAAGTTAATTATAATTGAAAGATACGAGTGTATAATTTTTTTTTTTACATTTTTTTGGTAGAGACAACATGTATTCTCCATTGAAAACAATTATGTTTGAAATGGGTAGAACCATTATGGGCCACAAAACTTTTCCTCTAAGTATATTAACATGCCTGCATATCTAAGACTCGAACTCGAGACTATTAATTAAATTAGAACAACCCCATGTTATAGTTGATCTCCACACTTGATGGTTTTACACTTATCCATACGTCTTTAAGAAAGTGTGAATACCCAGTTTTATCCGGACAGTTCAGGCAACAAAAATAAATAATATAAATAATAGTAATAATATAAAATTTTAGTTAAAAAAAAAAGTCTTTTGTCTTATGCTCATTGGGCTAGAAATACATTAGGCCTGCAACCAATTAAAATAAAGGAAAAAGAAAAAGTTCCAAAACTAAAAATATAGGAATAAAGTAAATAGGAATAAAAGGTTTAGATCTGAAATAGAAAAGAAAATAAAAAGAAAAGAAATAATAAAATAATAAATAAATCCCTTTTAAATCAAGACTAGGAATGAACAAAAGCGAATAAGGTTGTAGAGTTTTTCTTTTGAAGGAGGGCCTAGCGGGACTAAGAACCCATCCACTGAACTAAATTTTGGGCCAAGCCAGGCCTAGGAAGAGACAAAAGAAGAAGAAGAAGAAGAAGAAAGTAGAAAACGGAGAGCAAATGGCAAAAGAAAGAAACATGTGGAGCACGTCATGTTCGTCTTATAAATAGAACAAAATTTGAGAAAAAAAGAAAAAAGGGGGATAGACGAAAAAAAAGGGGAAGAAAGGAAGAGATTCGAGACGAAGAAATAAGATTGAAAGAGAAGAAAAGCACATTATGGAAGTAGAGGTACATCACCCTCTCCTTCTCCTTTCCTTTCACTCTACTATCAACTGAGTCCTGCATTTTTATTTATTTATTGCTTATTTGTTTCGTGTTATTGAACCTCTCATATGAAGTGATAACATGATTTTCCCTGCAATTCTACATCGACTTCTTCTGATAATAATATATTAAAATGCAAGTTGATCTGGTTCCATTCTATAATAATGCTTCTCCAAATGTCGCTCACTCAATCAATGCGGTTATTTCAGATTCCTTAGCTTCAAGTAGTTTAGAACCACGAAATGCGTACATTAGTTAGTTAATAATTGTTGTATTCATCATCCTGTTCAAAAATATGCATGTTGTTCAATCATTTACAGACTCTCAGAATTCTGTAATAAACGAGTTTTTCCAAACTCCTTTGCTATGGTAGTATTGAAATTAGATAGAACAATGAAGAGATTAATAAAAAAGTGCATCTCCTTCCTCGAGTTTCCGTCCCCCTGTTAACACTGATATTCTTATTCTAAATCTCTGATCCGATTTGTTGTCGTTATGGCGTAAATCAATCCCGCATCTCGACCACCACAATGAGGCCATACACTGTCTACAGCGCCGACGCCAGTATTGACCTATAAAAATGGTGGACCACTGTGACGACGTCGTGCCATCTCGATACGTTGTCTCGTTTTAATTGCCTCCGCCGCACCTCTGTTATATTTCTCACACACTCCTTCATTGTGTTTCCAACACGTTACTTTGCGAGACGTTTGCACCACCAACCTTCAGCTCGCGACGCACCCAATGCTGTGCTGGTTTGGACGCTGCCACCGAAGCTAACGAATCAAGTTCTGCAGCAGCACCTTTCTCCTCGCGCGACAGAAAAGGAGACGGCACTGTTGAGAGAAAAGTTAGATCTGAGGAAGAGTCCGAGGGGTATTCCCTTCTTTTGGATACATTGTGGGCCTGGCCCATTTCGTTAGTTACCATTGCTGGCTCCATCCACTTCCTTTCTGGTAAATAGCTCCACTATCTTCAGTAGGCCAAGGGAGGTATCCATCCTTTAGTTAGATGCAAGAGCACTGAAAGTGGAATACCCGCCCAACGTGAAACCAAACCGAATAAGGGTTATTGTTTTTTCTTTTAAAGCATTAAGAGTACGGGCTATCGGACCCATTCATATTAGGAATTTCCTAATACATAGTGGTTAAACGATTGGCTTGTATTATTTCTTTACTTAAAAGCTAGTAATAAACGAATATAGTCTTGAATCCGTTTTTAGTTTTCTTTTTCTTTTTTCAAATCTTAAATAAAATATTTTAAAAAATAGAACTAACTTTAATAACAATACTAACAGTAAGTTCAGGTGATTAATATAGGTCGCGTTTTACTATATTCATGGTTTCTTTTTGAATAATATTTATAATTAGCCTTTTAGTAAATAAATGAATGAATAAAATAAAATAATAATCATGTTTTAATTTAATAATACCCACTTAGGATGCACTTCTTATTTGGACATTATTAAAGTTTTAATCATAATCACTTAAGATACACTTCTTACTTGATTACCTTTTTTTAAAATAATAATAATATATAATGAAATAAAATAATAATATAAAATAATAAAATATGTCTTAAATAATAAAGCTTCTAGTGATAGTTTATTAGGATGTACTTCCTATTTGACTATTGTTAGAATTTTTAAGGGGTATATTGATAACCACTTTGGATGCACTTATAATTTGGTTATTGAGTATGCCTTTATAATGAAAGTAGAACAAAATTGTTAATTTTTTTGTTTTACAATATTGAGAGTTTTACAATATTAAACTTTCTTTTTTTAAGGATTTTAGATAGTCACTTTGGATGCACTTTCTTATTTGACTATTATGAAATCTTAAAAGGTATATTGATAACCACTTTATATGCACTTTTCATTTGGTTATTTGAGCATACCTTTACCATACTAAAAAATAAAAAATAAAAATATACATATAATAATAATAATAAAATAATACATATATATATATATATAAAACAATCGACCAACAAAATGTTTTTCTACAAAAAGAACTACGTGAGTCTGAGTTCCTCATTGCACCAGAGGATACGTAGGAGCAGGAGTCCACCTCTGTCGATCTCAAAAAACCAAAAAAAAAATTTAATCTTTTTTTAATATTTAAAATAAAATGGCTAAGCAAGAGATAAGACTTTCACACATTAGGATAAAAAGGTAACCATCTTTTGATAGACGTGTAGGGTGCTAACACCTTCCCTACATGTAAATAACTCCCGAACCTTTCTCTCGGTTCAAGACCATCACTCGTAGGTTTTTCTATAGTTTATCCTTAATAAATCATAGTGGCGACTCTTCTGATCATTTTCTTTTTCGTCATCCAGTCGTGACCCCGGTTGCGACAGAAAGTAATAAGGTTTATTTATAATACTTTTTTTCCCACATGAGTAATAAGATATATGTGTATCCTTTTTATCATTTACACAAGCAATTAATAAAAATATTTTTGAAAAATTAAAAAAATAAAGATCGAGATGAGAAATCCATTACAACAACATATTTATAGATTTTAGAAAAATGCTAGCAATACGTTCTTTTGAACACATTATTATTGACTAAAATTTATTAGAAATCTCAATTTTTTGTGGGTCTCATTTCTTATTTAACTAGTCTCTCTCTTAATTTTGTAGTTTTCAATAAATTTTAACTAATAATATAATGTGTATTAGAAATAATGTGTTGCTAGCACTCCTCTATATTTTATGTAATTTTTACATGAGTGGAGACAAAGAAGATGACACATGGTAGGGACTTTATATGTGACGGAAGGGGTGACTTGTCAAGCAAAGCATGCGTGGTGAGGGAGGCAAGTGGTTAGGGTTTCTTCAATGTATTTAGAGAAATGTGGGTTAATGAGAATGGGTCTTGAAATTCTGACGGTAATGTGGGCTAGTCAGTTGGACCTGGTACATGTTTGTATTTAGTGTATGAGTTTGTGTCTAGCACCTTGTACTCAACTACCATTTGTAATTAGTGTATTTATATATATCTTTTGTAAGGTACACATCTTTTTTCATGGTATCTCAGTTTTGTCGGAATGTCAGCTGAACTAAGGTCTCAGACCTTAATTCACTCAAAACACACCTTAATCAAAACGACACCAACCAGAGCTCGGTTCAAGTCATCAGTCCATCCTTAGACACGTCAGCCAAGTTCTTCTCTCCCATTTCAAGATATTTCATTGAATACGTAAGTGTACCAAAAATTCTCACTAATGTTAGTAGTTTTTCTCAACACTGTACGGGAGAAACAAAATAATTCTTTTACTTTAAAATAACTGTCACTTTAAAAACTTAGTATTTTTTTAAATTATTTATTACTTTATAAACAAAAAAGTCATTAATTATTTTTTAATAATAATATTATTTTTGAGTATATTTACTAAGTAGAATAAGAAAATATTAATAAAGTGAGAGGACAATATAATAAAATAAACTTATATTTTATAAAATAGAAATATTTAATATATTTTTTTTCAATTCAAATAACAATTATATAAAAAAAGGTAATAATAGTCGGTGAACTCTATTTCAGAGCACCATAAGAGTGATTTTTCCATTGAAGGTAAATTAAAATTTGTTTCTGGTATTTAATTTTTGTCGTTAACTAAAATTTCTGAATATTCACCTTATATCATGCAACAATAACCAAATTTGCTAGTAATGAATAATTATAATTTATTTATTGTAAAAATTAATATTTATACTAATTAATTTATTCATGTATTATATATATTGAAAATATTGTCCTTGATATTGCATTAATCATTGTATACAAGTGTATGTGAGTGTATAAGAGTCATGACGAATTTGAAAAAAAAAACCGAAAAAAAATAAAAAATATACACACTCTATATATTAAGCCATAGCAAAATTCAAAAGTGAATTTTTTCATAAGCTTTGTATAAGTTATTTTGAAGTTTTTATAAAAATAAGTTAAAACGTCTCATGAATTAATCTCTTAAACATTCTCGTAAACACTTATAACATAACATAAATTTAAATAATTTGTTTATAAAATTATAAACCCTTCCAATGGGCGCCAAAATGTTTCTTTACAAAATCCTGAGAAGCGTGCATGCGGGAAGAACCAACAAAAGGAGACATTCTACATTGTTAATCATTGCTTTCGAGAATGGTAATCAATATTCGGTGGACGTTACTTGAGATAAATGGGAATTGATTATTAGTCGATGAATCATGTCCAATTGATAGCTTATGATGCAGCTTGATGCCCATTCATGGCGTTGCAGCCAATATTTAACAACCAAACAGATCTAGGAGATGGTGTATGATAGATTACAAACAAAAGTAGATTCATGTATCTTATTTGATGATCTAAAGAAGGTGATCACGACTTTTAATAATTTAAGCTTTAATTCCGCAATCATATGCACACCGACGCGCTTTAACTAACTAGATATAACAATAACAATTAATAATCTAAAAGCATCATATGGTTGGAGGGCTTAATCACAACATGGATGCGAATTGAATAATAGTAAAGAATAAATGACTGTTATTTGAGTATGTTCAAGTGGTCAGCTCACAAATCCATCATCCAAATTCTAAAACCATATTTCTCCTCGAAGTGATTGGATAATATTTGTACCTTTTGGGCCTTTCGGCAGTGTCAAGTCGTATTAATTACGTTCCTTTTCAAACCCCCTCGGCCCGAAGAGAAAAGAATGACAAAGGGGGGGAAGGATAAAAGAATATTATTATTATTATTATAAATACTTTTTTTTAAAGTAATTTGGAAGTGTATTATGGATATTGGGTACTTTTATTAATTAAGTATTCAGCAATAAAGTGCACCTCACATAGTTCAATTAATTCTGAATGAGTCCTATGACACTTAAAAGAACATCATGCCACTCACAGTACCTAAATGAGTTTCCTTATTAGTTTTGCTCGTAAAACGGTTTTGAAATACATAGGGTAGGTAGCGATTAATTTAGATAGAAGCAAATGAATAAAAAAAAGAAGAAGAAAAAGATAGAAATAATTGTTAAATTAAGTAAAATGATATTCTCCTAACCCATTAACTACACATTCTTCGAAAAAAAAAAAAAAACAAAAACTACACATTCGGATATACGTATACAAAGAAGGATCAACTTATATTGAGTTATACCAATTCTTGTAGTATTTAACAATTTTTAATTAAATATTTTTTTCTCAAAACTTATTGTTAAATTAAAAAAATATTTTTATATAAATTATATTTATTAGATTTTATATTAATTCAAATTATCTAATAACTATTTATATATGTTAAAATTAACGTAATATATTTTAAGATAATATGACAATTAAAATCCTTTAATTATATATTTATAATTATTTAACTTTGACAAAATTACATTTTGTATAAATTTATTAAATGATATAAGAACGAATATAAACTTTTATGGTATAAATTGATATGCATGTCGCTTGTGAAGTATTATTGGGCCCTGTGCACGTGTACTATTGATGGGTAAATTCCCTTGCTTCCTTATCCGCAAAGGGATCCTTATTGCCTATTATAAATATAATGTGGGCTTAATATATATTTTAAAAATAATGATTTTTTAAAGATTTTTTTCTAAAAAAATGCGACAATTTTTATAAAATTACTAATTCTGACCAAACATATACTGCATCTCCCAATTTTGCATATGCCCGAAGTGTGAACCTTTTGCCTGTCTATAATCTTAGATCTGACTTCTCCTCCATGTGTATAATATCATGATTATCGAGGATTTTAAGCGTGAAAAAAGGTTGCAAATAAGATGTGAATGAAAATCTCTCACGTTAAAAGAAATTTTTTTTTCCTGAGTTCAAGATTTTCTTAAAGTTGTTCCGATGTTTATTTAGACTTAAAGTCAACTTTAAAATGAAACATTTTCAAATTAGTCAAAATATAATTTGTTAAAATTATTTCGATTTTTTAAATTATCTTTTAAACTTTTTTGGATGTAAATTATTTATCAAAATATTATGAGTAATTTCATTTAATGTATTTTTTTAGTCCTACAAACTAAAGTACAAGCTTTTTGCCCATTGTAAGAAAAGACAAAAAAAAAAAAAAAAAAAACTGGGCGGTGACAGAAAATTACATTTGAGGAGAAGAAAAAAAATATTGAGAGAATATAGGAGCATATGAACATTTTTTTTGAGAAAATAGAAAGAATTAGAGATGTTTTTAAGAAAATATATTTAGTTACTATTAATAAAATAATATTTTTTATCAAATAGTTATTAATTTTTAAAAAATAATATTAAAAAATAAAAATATTTTTTAAACCTATAACGAAGGCTATACTAGCCTTATACCATTGGGCTGGCCTTGGATTTTTCTTGCTTAAATAATAATAAAAAAATAAGAAAACAGGTCATGTATTGACAATGTAAAGTAGTTTTACACTGTCATTTAATCACAAACTACCATTTATTGTAAGCTTGTTGACTTTTATAATAAATACTTTAAAAGTCATATCAATGGTGATTTCTGATTGGTTGACAATGTAAAACTTCTTACACTGACAGTATATGACCATTAAACTCATAAAAAAATTACATTTTCCTTTTTTTGAAAGATGTTTAAATTACACATCTTCTCATCTTATTTTAAAATACACAATTTTCTCCTTGAAAGATGAATATATGTTATATTTGAATCTATTTTAACGTAAAAAATATATTTTTTTGCACAGTTCTTGACATGATTAATAATTATTTTTCTGACTTTAAAAGATAAAATAAATATTTTAGATAAAATTTCAAAGTCAATAAAAAAAGCGTTTAGAACTTTATTTTGTCTTCTAAAATATTAGAGTTAATAATAAGATGTTCAAAATCAATTGCTAATGACACTAAAAGTTAGAGTAAAAAGACAAAGGGTAAATAAACTATGTTTTTGCCCTTTAAAATTTCTCAAATTCAATTTTAGTTTTCTGAAAAAAATTTGTCCTATTTTCGTCTATCTAATTTAAAAATATATCACTTTTGGTCTCCAAAGTGGTTATAATTAATATTTAATGGTGGTTATAAATTGCCAAAAAATACACTTTGAGAATCAAAAGTGATGTATTTTCAAATTAAAGAGACGCAAATAGGAAAAAAATTTTGGAGAACTAAAATCAAATCTAAAATATTTTAGAAGGATCAAAAACATAATTTACCCAAAAGCAAAATATCATTTAGAGACACTTTCATAATTATTCACTAGTTTCGTTTATATTGACAAAGATTAAAGTATAACTCATATTTATCTCTCACAGAAGGAAAGTGTACATTTTTAAATAAGAGGAGGGAAAAATATGATTTAACTATCTCTCAAAGGAAAAATAGTATAATTACTCTAATAATAATTAGACTATATTTTGTGTGTACAAAAAAATAAATGCAACTTTAAATAACTAAACACGATCATCTTTATACACACAAAACCATAGAAATAGAAATGTCCATTTCCTATGAAAAATGAAGAGGATTTCTACTCTAATAAATTATAAAGAATGGTTTTGCTTGTAATTTGGAATTAAACATTTCCTTAAGTCTGTTCCTAGAGATTTCAGTTCCGATCACGTACGAAGAATTTGCTCTGATAATATATGGAAATTAAGTTGAACATGTTTGTCTCCGACAACGTTGAGGAATCTGTTTTTGCTGACAGATGAAGTGACGATAATCAATAATGGAAGCTAAACAGTAAAGCCTTTTTTTTTTTTTCTTTCCCTGAGGTTCCTGAATGATCAATAATTGAGGACAACACAGTACATACACAATTTGCATGAGATATCTTGGAATATCTTTATAGAAATGAATCCTTAAATGTGTGCCCTACAAAAAAGAAGGGACAGCAAAGGGGAAGAACCTAATTTGGTATGTACCATCTCATAAAATAGTTAAAAGCTGAACAATATTCCTTGATCATTTTGGCTTGTCATGTTTGTTTGGGTGTCCATCAGTCATTGTTATGGATGCAGTGAAGAACTATGGCTTCACGTTTTGCACAGTATAAATATACAAAGGGAAAGTTAATGATTCTATATCATTACTTATTTATGTATTTTGTGTGTGTGCATAATAATAGAAATGAAGTTTAAATTTAAGACCTTATGCAAATTACTCAAATTCTCTACCACTAAACGGATTTTAGTGAGTTTTATCATCATCTATCTAATAGCTTAGTAATGTGTATTTAATCTTAAAAGTTCTCATATGCATAATAGATTTTTAAAATACATGTCATTAGATTGATCTTTTAAATTTTTTATTACTATATTATTCTTTCAAATATTTAAAATATCATATATTAATCTGGTAAAAAAATTTCCATCAACTTAATTTTTTGAAAATTCTTTTGTGCCGCTATTTTAGTCTTTGAAAAAAAATATGGTGACATTTTAAATTTTGTAGGGATTAATTTTGGTGATAAAACTTTTAGACAATTAATATGAGATGGCATTTTAAAATTCTTAGATCCTAATTTGACAAGTAAAATTTTTGAAAGATTAATGCGGTCACAAAGATGTGAGAAGATTAACTTGAGAGTTTACCTTAAAAGAATTGAAAGAGAAAAACTGTGAATTTAATTATTCTACATTGAATTTCAATTTCTCATAAGAAAACTAAAAAATAACCAGTGTCTATCTTCCTGCAATGTATAGAGTAAATTATAATTTTTAATTTATTTTAAATATGACTATTTATATATGGTATAAAGGCTTTTATTAAATTCAAATGATTTTTTTTAATTTTCTAATTTTTGAATAGTGTTTCAACTTATAACTTAATTTAATTTTCTTTTATTAACTTTTCACTTATTTCATAATATTTTTATATTTTTTTATTAGTTTGCTAACTTATAAATCTTCTTATATAACATGAAAAAAATTAAAAAAGAAGATGATAATAGAATTTACAAATAAGAAAAGAAATAACCATCAATAAATATTTTCTATTTTTCTCATTTTAAGATTAATATATTTAATAAAATAATATTTCTATAATTTAATAAAAATTAATGTAATTTTAATTTTATTTATTTAAAAATTTAGAAAAAAAATCACAACAAAAAAATTAAAAATGAAAAGGATTGAAATATAAAAAGTCAACAAATGTATACATGAAATATTTGAAAAATTAATAAAAAAATAAATGAAATAATTTAACAAAATAAAATTTAGAAAAATATCATGTGAAATAATAGTTTATGAGGTGTATTAATGTTAAGTTTACAAAAATTTAAATTTAAAATTTAATTTTCATGCACTATTAATACAAGGATTTCTATATTGTCAATTAATTAGAAATCATTATATACAGATATGACTTTTAAAGTAATTATTATATAATTTAATAATCTCAACACATGACAACTTATAATTGGATAACAATATAAAAAATCTTTATATTAATAGTGCATTCTAATTAAATTTTTAAACTTAACTCATTCAAATAGTTGTTTAACTTCAAATAACTTCTCTTCAAAAAAAAAAAAAAAACCTTCAAATTGAACTAATTTATTTAACTACACAAATAAAATTATATTAACCAAGCACCCAATGAGTTAGAATCAAATTATTCGCGTCGAACACTCAAACTTTCACTCATTTATTTAAGGTAAGGTAAATGTAAGTCGTTTAAAAATGTTTTTTAAGTCTGAAAACTTTTCCACACCTTCGACTGGGATACCATACCACTCCTCTTTCTTTAAAATTTCATTCACAAAAAAATTATTCACGAACCACCTAATTTATTAATATTTTCCTATATTCTGGCTGCGTACAAGGTTAATCGTTTGCCTTTTCTTTACTTTCTGTTTCCTTTTTTCTTCTTCTTATTAATAGATATGTGCATCAAATCAAAAAGATAGTGTTTTTTGGTTGTGCCACAAATAGAATGTACTGCAATAACATATTTATGCTAACACTTTTTATTATCAAAATATACTTATTAAACTTTATTCTAGAATGTTGGATTTAATTTTCATATATTGTCAGTATAAATTTTTTTACGCTATTAACTAATTAGAAATTATCTTTAGAATAAAATTTAAAATAGCTATTATAAAAGTAAAAAAATAGTGATATGTAATTAGACGACAATAAATTTCAATTAAAGTCTAGAAAGATTACATTATAACACGAAAGCACAAAGGGTTACACTTATGTTTAGAAGGCTTAAAGTGAAGGACTATCATAGAATGAAAATTAATTAGTGTTTGGTATTACACTATCCATCTTCATCAATACTCAAGCATCTAGCTATATATAAATTTTTAGGTGCCTCATTTGCTTAAGTTACATCTACCTACATTTTTTCATAAGCACATACCTACATTTTGGTACACAATATATATAAGTATCGTGTTTTAAATCTACCCCAACTGAGTCAAGTGAATTATATTGGAGTTCTAAAAATCAAACTTCTAAATGATTTTGAATTGAGACGATTCACAGTCCAAATTAACTTTACTCAATTCGATGTCATGAAATATTTTAAAAATTGACAACTAGTAATATGTAATAATTATTTTTAATTTTAAATTAATATTCTTTTGCACAATATTATAATGTATTTATATTAAAGTTTAATTTCTAGTATAAAAAATTTATATTATCAACCAATAAAAAATTACTATAAATAGGACTTTTAAGATAATTATGTTAAAAGTCAACAAAACTTATCACACATGTCAATTTGTGATTAAATGATAATGTAAAAATTCTTTCAATTATCGGTGCATGACCTATTTCTTTTTATATTAATACATATTAATTTTAAAATATATATTAGTTGTAAAACATGTTTCTATTTTAATTTCCTGCTTTTAAAAAATTGTGATTTAATTATGCATAAATTCCAAGTTTTGGTATAGACTACATATATATTCTTTATGAGACAATTTTATTTAAATCAGATAAAATAATTATAGATGAAAAAGTTTTTCTTCTAAATATTTAATGTAATAATATATCCGAGTCCCAAAAATATGCCTTGACAGGTGACGAAACAAGGGATTAGACTATAGGTTTACCCCAACCTGCCGACTTTCACAGTTTCACCTATTGATATCGGCTTTAATAAATTATTAATTATACCCGTCCTTCTTTTTATAACTTTTGATTTTAATCAAATTTAGGGAACCTAGAGACCTATATATATGTACATATGGAGAAAATAGACTATGCAGTGACAGTGTAAAACTATCATCTAATCACAAACCATCATGTATGATAAGTTTGTTGACTTTTATAATAATTATCTTAAAAGTTATATCAACAACAATTTCTAATTAGTTAACAGTGTAAATTTTTTTACACGAATATGCATGACCATTAAATTCATATATATAAGTTACAGGGGAACGAAAAATGCTTCAAAAAATGCCTTGTTGTTTGTATTGGATCCATTGATTCCATTCTATTTAGATTATTCATTAAAAAAAATATCTATTTAGATTCAGGTATAGGATAGGACTGAGCGATAAATCTCATTTTATTAAATTGGTTTAAGTATTTTTTTTTTCCTCACCAATTTCAGTTTTAATCTTTATAAAAATTTTATTCACTTTTAATTCTTACATCTATTAAAAGTAATGTAATTTTAGTATTTTCATTAAATACTAAAACACGTGTTTTTGTTAAAGTATAAAAATTAAAAACGAATACAAATTTTATAAAAAATAAAACTAAAATTCGTAATATTTAAAGGATAAAAACATATTTAATTCTACTAAATTTTAACATAGCTAAAATTTTAAATTTGAGATTACTGTGGTTAAATCATAATGGTTCCATATCACTTAATCTACGTGTTTAGTGGTTTCATTGCCTTATATAGGAAACAAAGAAGAATATGGAAGGAAAAAGAAGAGTAAATCATCAATTTGGTCCTTGAAGTATCACCCTTTCTTCTAAATAGTCGTTAAACTAATAAAATAATATAAGTAGTAGTTAAAGTATTAGAAATCATACTATATAGTCTCTCAAGTATTGAAAAGTTCTTTAAATTAGTCTCTCACCAGGGACTAAATTGATGGATATTTAATACTTTAGGGACTACTTATATAATTTTATTAGTTCAAGAACTATTTAAGAGAAATAATGATATTTTAGGGATTAAATTGATGGTTTATTTAAAAAAGTAATTAATATAAATTTCACGTAACCAAAAATAAAGTGAAGAAAAATTAGGACATATACAATGACAGTATTAAAATGAGTTTAATTTTAATTTCGTTATTTTCTAAAGTTACGTCGTAGATAATTGATGAACTATTTAAAAATTGAAAAATAACTAAAAGTTACAAAAATTAAAATTTTATTTGAAAATTGTTAAATTAACTTATTAAGTTAGAAGTATTTAGTAAAATTAACTGTTGACCTAACTAGTAAAGGCAAAATATTATAAAAAGATATATATGTTTATATGACTTTTATATATTTTTTATTTTGTAAAAAAATATGGTAATACTTATAATTTTGAAGTTTTTAGATAATTTTCGACTCTTGTGATTCTTCATTCAAACTATATGTGCATACGTACAGATATGTATATACTAGTAAGTGACTACAGGGTGGATTATATTGCAAGTTAACCTTGGATATTCTTGTACTGTGTTTGACATTATTATAAAGGTTTTGTCATAGTCATTCTTTTTCACTTTGTTGCCCCATTTTGCTTTCTTTTCCATTCTTTCTCACAGGAAATGCTCTTTGCCTCCCTATGCCCTCATGTCGTTTTTCTGTTGTCTCACTGTATCAATTTGCGGGTTTCTCTCATCTTGTCTTGCAACTAACTAGGGTTCCTCCTGAACTCTCACATCCAATAGTAAATTTTCAAGAATTCTCTCTCAGTGTTAGGTGGCATACTTTTTCACAGCCAATATTAAAGAATGTATTAACAGATCTTGAAAGAGCAAGCCTGCTACATTAAGGTAATGATCGAAATTACATGTTGTAATGTTTGTTCAAAGAAACCTGGCTAGCTTCACCAGGTATACTTTTTTTAATCCCAATTACCTCTTTTTTCTTGTTTTTACTTTGGAAGCTTGCCTAATAAATTAGTGTGATTCTAAGGTTGGATCAGGGTTTTTGGAATTTTTGGAAGGTATGAAATTCTGGGTGATTGGTTTACCATCCAAAAGAAAGAGTTGAAAATTTAGAAAATTCCATATGTACAGTCCATCATTAACAAAAAGCTATCTGGTTGGTGTACCTTTGTTGGCCTTGTAACCACTTTCAATTGAGCATCTCATAGAAGGTTAGATCTACGGTGGGTTGGAAAAGAAAAATTAAGAGGGAGAGACAGGTTATGGAAGGCAGTATACAGTTGAACTTGAAATGAAACTAATTAAGCACAATTAATAAAATTGTCATGCATATCGTATCTTTTCTTGTTCTTTTTAATTTCCTCCCCTCTTCTGTGCAAAAAGGAAAAAGAAAATAAAAGGGTTCTGGGTACTGAGAATCTGTGAATAGTGGCACTCGGATTCAATGAAGACTTGCTAGGCACAAAAAGTTAAAAAAAGAAGTTCAAAAAGTATAGCAGCAGCAAAGTGCTTTAATAAGCAGGCAAAGTCTCCATAACCCTAAGTTCAATTATATATGTTTATATATGGGAGAGACTAATTAAGCTCCAAAATAGTACTATTATACTATGTAATTAATTCAATGTGACAAAAGTGTGTGTCTATCTATCTGTTTATCTATTTATCTATCTATATTCTTAATAATTTAAAATACTATTTGAGATGCCATATATATATACATATATGACATTTTCCATAATACAATTTGGGAAAACATACACACATATATATGATCATTTAGAAGTTTCAATATTGAGTACTATAGAGTTTGTAATTAAATAGTTGTTTGGTAATTGATTAGTATAGTGTTTTTTGATTGTTGGGATCAGTGAAGATCATGGCCTCTTCTAGCTACTCCAATTCTCCATGTGCTGCCTGCAAGTTTTTGAGAAGGAAGTGCATGCCAGATTGCATTTTTGCACCATATTTCCCTCCTGAAGAGCCTCAGAAGTTTGCCAACGTTCACAAGATATTTGGTGCAAGCAACGTGAGCAAACTCCTGAACGAGGTGCAACCCCATCAAAGAGAGGATGCTGTGAACTCTCTGGCCTATGAAGCCGAAGCACGAATAAAAGATCCAGTGTATGGTTGTGTTGGGGCCATTTCAGTGCTCCAAAGGCAAGTCCTTAGACTCCAAAAGGAACTTGATGCCACAAACGCTGATTTGATCCGCTATAGTTGCAATGAAATGCCAACTACTCATCATGGAGGGAGAAGGACGAGTGATGGAGAAGGTGGTTCCTCTCTTGGTCACTCTCATGGCTTTTATTATCCTTCTACTAATTGGAACAATGATCCTTGTGGAAATGACTACCCCAGAGGCGATATATAACATGTATGTGGTTTTCAACCCTCCCTATGCATCAATTATGGTAGTCACGTATTAAATTTCAAGTTAGCCAATTAGGGTATTCTTATTGTAAAGTATTGGATGGAGGGGTCTAATTCTGTGTATATACATCTATATATATGTGGTCAGGTATGTATAGATGAATATAATATGGGCATATGTATTAAATTGAGTCTCTTACACCAATAACTGGACTTCTCTCTCAGCTTAACGAACCGATAAATGAAAACTAGTCATGCTTTCTTATTGGCAGGTACATAAGTTCTTTAATTTTTTGACCACTAATTCCACTATTTTTTTAATTTTGAGAAAATTAAATTATATCTAAAATGGCCCCACGTATTACAAGCCATACACCAACTAGCTTATTTAACCAAATGGAATCTTATTGGTCTACTTTTTAGTTAATATTTTGATATTCCAATATATATATATATGGTCACCAACCTTTTCAAGCATGCACTCCAACTTCCACATGTACCTACTTATATATTCCTATTTATTCTTTAGGTGGCTTTCACTAGGTATCTAGCTAGCTATGCAACATGTGCCTTATACTCGTTATATATATGTTACACTATCAATATATAAAGGGTACATATAACCTACACAAAGAGAACAGAGAATAATTTTAAATCTAGCTAGTATTAATTTTTTTTTTATGTTTTCAAGTATTAATTAATTTTTTTTTATCTAATACTTTCTTTATAAATTATTATACTAAATTTTTTTTTTTTGAAAGTCTTATACTAAATATATTTATTTTTGCATTTAATTATTTTTTTATGAAGTATCAGGAAGATTTATAGAAAAATATAACCTTACTCAAACAGAAATAAACTTAACCCCATATTGGCGGTGGCATGAGTATATAACATTGTTTCTGCGCTTTTCTGTACATAATTCGCCGACGTATCCTTCACTTCCATGTGTATGCTGGTCAAAGAAGTGAAACTGTTAATGTGTTCATGCATGTCTTTTACTTTGCCTTTTTTTTTTTTTCTAAAAAAGGATTATAATCCAAAAAAGAATATTTATTCGTGCGAGATGTTTCCGCGAAAGCATTTTCATGTCCTCCTTCCGTTTCAACATTATCATTATCAGAGATCCAGAATCAAGTAAATATGAGTGGCACAGATGCCAAGGGATATAGGATCCGCGAAGGGGATTGTTTTGTTCACGCATGTGATCACAACTGGGTCATTCAAGTTTCAACCCACTAGGACAAGTAACATGCATGTTGCTGATATATCGGGGAACTTTGTTTAACATTTATTGCCCTTAGTTTATCAATAGAGAAATACTGAAAATACTTTCTCAATCACTCTTTTTTTAATACTCTTTCACTATTAGCTAGAGTTAATTAAAAATCACAAATTTTGATGAGTCTTATTTTTATTTAATGAGTTTATTTTCTGATTTAAAAGTGAAATTTATCAAAATTTATGATTTCTAATAAATTTTAATCAAGAAGAGAGGGTGTTAAAAAGAGAGTATTTAAAAAAGTGTTGCTAACACTCCTCTTATCGATGTTAATATGAGTTTAATTGCTATATATTATATGTATAAAATTTAATACTGTGAACTAGTCAAAAATTGTTGTTAGTATGACTTGTAAAATAGTTATAATAAAAGTCAATAAATTTATCATAATTAAATAACAGTCTATAACTCTTTTACATTGTTAATGCATGGACAACTTACTCTATTAATATTCATCACGCATTTAATTAGCCGCAGACCCTATGGAATGGAAGATACACTAACCTCTTTTATATTCGTAGTCTAAACCCTATACATTAATTTCTTTGATAGCATATATGTGTGTATGGATATTGTTACGAGTTCAATTTTGATGCATATTCATTTGAAAAAAATTATATGACGATTTAATGATGTATTGTTAATGAGCGTTGAAAACATAAGAGATGTCACTTTATTCATTAAACAATATCACAACACAGTATTAAATAATAGTTGCATACTTATTCAAATTGAATATTCTACTAATGCCTGATATTACAAGGGATAAAGTGCTTAATTCATAATAATAATAATAACAACAATAATAATAAAGTTTTAGTTCACTTTAAATAATTAAGGTGATTCAACTTTTGTGAATGAAATAAAATAAATGTCGGCAGAATTTTATTGTCTTATTGAATAATTAGATTTACTTAAATCAACTCAAATTAGATGACAGAGCACGTAAATCAACTAGCAAAGGGTTGTTTCAGTTTAACCAATAGTTTTGAATTCGAGTCTTAAGTATGTAGTTGCATTAGATACTTAGAAGGAGAGTTTTGCTACCCATAATGGTCTTACCCGGCTCGAGTAGGATTATCTCCAGTAAAAAAATATATGTGGTCTATACCAAAAAAAAAATCAAAATTTAACATAACTTTTAGATACTTGGAGTCATAAAAAAAATAAAAATACTAATGTTATTTTTTTGTTTTGTTGTTGAATCAAATACTAATGCTAATTAGCACAATAATTTAAGATACTTGTCAATATCACACTTATACACACACATAAAATTCTATCCTGAATTTAATCATGTTTAGTTATATGGCCGGTGTCTATGACATAGGGAAAGAGGAGACAAGATCGATATTGTCTCTCTTTCATTTTAAACTTCTTATAAAATATAGTAATTTAAGATTTGACTCCATAAAACATATTAAAACCTTTAGAGGGCCTTTCACCAATGAATTAAATTAAAATTTTTTATAACTAATGATTTCATGTGGAAATTAATTTTTAAATTGACCCTTTTAACTGAATCTAGTTTTATTTGGATTTGATGTTTAAATAATGTAAATTATTATTAACGAAAATGTTTTATCATATTATATTAATCATAAATGGACATGGACAGAATTACAGAAATCATATATAGAGTTGTCTCCATCTTTATTATCAGTTAATAACTTTAACATCAATCAATATTAGGCAAAACAACAGACAAAAAATAATTATAGGAGTGTCTTTTTCCTTCATTTTTTATTAAGGTTGATGTGATGGCTCATATATCAATACTAGATTTTTATTTATTTTTTATAAGTGGGATGGGTTAATTAACAATCTTATTACAGAAATTTAAATTTACTTCATATTTCAATTTTGCGTATGTTGTTTAACAATTTAATATTGTTTTGTTTTACAAATTTTAAGTTTCACATCCCCAACTCCCGAATTAAAATCAAATTTCTAACTCCATTCATATCCGATATACATGTATTTTTAAATTTAGGCAAATATAAGTTAAAAAATATTTAAGGGAAAAATAATTGATATTATTAAAACATATATAAATAATTAATTCAAGTTGAATATAAGAATATAAATGATAAATGTTTAAAATCTAAAAATAAATAATGTATAATTAATTTTAAAAAAATAAAAGAAGAGAAGTTAAAACATGTGTTATTCTTAAAAAAAAAAAACGCTAAGAGATTTAATCACTCTCAAGAAGGTGGATGTAATTTAATGTACAAGGATTAAGGATGCATGTGGACAAAACTTAGGTTCCTTACAATTATATCTCATTATTAAATGAGAAAATAGTATATGTAATGACAGACTATCATTCAATTACAATCTGTCATGTATAATAAATTTGTTGATTTTTATAATAGTTACCTTAAAAGTCATATTAACAGTGTAAAACTTTTGACACTGATAATATATAAAAATTGAGCTCTTATTAAATTCTCCAATCAAATTAAGACGTATAAATATTTTTTTCAACATTAAAAAACCTTTATTCAAAATATGTTGCTGAAAGGAAAAAGTACTCATATATATATATATGTGTGTGTAACTATTTGATTTGAGAATTTAATCAAAAGCATAGAAAAACTTGATATGAGTTTTGATATATATTGAAAAAGTTAAGAGATATATAGATCATGTACTTCTAGAGTTCATTGTTATTATTTGATCATACGCAAAATCTGTCTGCTAAGACGCGACTAGCTTAAAGCCTTAAACTAAAATTACAAATAAAGGACCACTTCGCTTTTTATTTTTAGCTCTCCAAGGTCAATACCTCCATTATAATTAAAGAATAAGATGAACTTTGTTAAATTTTAAAATAGATCAGCTTAAAATAAAGGAAGATATATAGTTATGTAAAAGAAACACGTATTGTCATTTTTATAGGCGGTTGAGTGGTTTAAGCACTTGCACAAACGTAGCTTGAGCAATGTACTGCCATGATTTTGACAAAAGGTAAGTTATGTGGGATTAAAGAGTATACATTAAAATTTCTTATCACCTATATAGCATTATGAAATTACCATAGTTATGTTTTCAACCAGAGATAACACAAATTTCTTTAACCAAGCTAATTAAATTCTCAAATCAACATTTCATACTGCTTGTATTATTAGTTCAATTTATATAAATAACTTTTTCCAAACTGTGTCTAGGCCTACTTCTAGTCTAATAAGATCTCCCTATATAATGGCCCAAAAAGGCCCAACAATAACCTAATTAACTTGAGTACAACTCGGCCAAACAGCCTAGCATGGCATGTCGGCACATCTTGGCATGTAATGTATCGACCATCTCAGTAACATTTCACTTCCTCCATAGGCTACCAATTTGGCTATCTGAATCCTGACACCCATCTAGCTACCTCTTGCGTTCTGCAAGCACCTACCCACGACATAAACTTTCTCACCTACCATTATGTTTTGTTTGGATAAAGAGGAGAGTAGATAAGAGAGAAGTAAAAGATAAAAGAGAATGAGTAGAGAATATGAAAATTTTTAAGGTGTTTGAATTGAAAGAAATATGAGAAAAGTAAAAGAGAAAGAAAAGTTAAGTTTTTTTTCTACTTATTTGGTTGAATAGAAAAGTAGAGAGAAAGAGAACGAATTTTTTTTGTAAAGACATATTTATCCTATATATATATATATACATACTGTGAGATAGAAAACGGTAATAAGATTAGAATTGTAATTTTAAGTGGGTTTCACAATTTTTTTTTTCTCTCTAACAAAGAAGAGATTTTTTTTAGTGGGTCTCACACAAATAATTTCTCTCTTCTCTGCTTCTTTCTTTAAATAATATAAAACTATTTTTTCTTACTCACTTTTCTCTTCTCAATTTCTATTAATTCAAACAAAGGCTTAATGAACAACAAAGCACTCTCTTAACAGTAAGTACATAAACTACGCTTAGGACTCCTACCTAATTGTTTACTCCTTGTGTTTATATATAACAATAATTTTTAACTTGAGGATGTAACATTCTCTTTTCTTCAACATTTTCTAATGTGAAAAATATACGATTATTTTAATAATTATTAGTATTATTGGTGATTGTAATTATTTCTTTTAAAATTCCTTTCTAAAAAAAATTGAAAGAGCTCTCATTTATTTAAATCAAAAGAAAATTTCAAAAAATTAAATAAATTTATCTTGGATACAAAGTAAATTTTTTGTCGTTATTATTGTTTGAGAAGTTATTTCATTAAAAGTTAAATATTAATAGAGTGTGGTTGTAAGGTCAAAAAGAAAAGGAGAGAGAGAGAGAGTATTTTTATTTATAGGTTTTTAAAATGATTTGGTATTATGTTCTAAATTAAAAAAAAAACAGATTTTAGAAAAATTAGTTTTGAGTCAAAGATTTTAATTCTATGCATTGAAAATTTATAACTATTATAATTACAAGAAAACAATATTCTAGAATATTTTAGCAAGTTAAAATTTTACATTTGGCACTTAAACTAATTCTTTAGAAAATTAGAATTTCATTTGAATTATATTACTCACAAGTAAATAATTAAATGGTCTAAAAGAAAAATTTTGCTACTATTCTATCTCTTTCTTAAAAAAATATTACTAATAAGGTGATTTCGAAATCTAAGGAGGTTTAACACATACCATTATAAATTTCTTTTCTTTTGTTTTTATCAGTGGAATTAATACTAGCTTTATTGTAGAAAATTATTCTACTTATGCGTAAGAGTATGATGAAGGATGCTCTGTCCAGTTCTTATTTTTATTTTTATTTAGGGCCCGTTTGGGGTAGTTGTAAGTTTTTGGTTTGCAAAATAAAATGTATTTAGCTAAAATGGAGCTAAAATAATTTTTAACTCAATTTTAAAACACTTTTACATTTATTTTCAAAATTAAGAAAAAAGGTTTTGTGAACTTAGTTTTTAGTTTTTAAAAAAGTACATATCACTACATCTGACAATAGCTCTTTCCACCACCACTACTAATACCGTCATCGCTATCGCTGCTGCTACCACCACGATCATCAACATTGCCACCACTATCACTATCATTATCACTACTACCGTCACCATACAAACATACCCTTAAACTAATTTTAACAAAATAAAAAAAATTTCAAAATGAGTTTATTTTAAAATCAAAAATTTGAGAAAAAACTAAAACTAATTTTTAAAAACTAAAAACTAGTTGCAGTTTTTAAAATTTTCAAAATTCACTACTAAAAAGTACCTAAAACGAGCCCTTAATGCATGTATTTCCGTTTTTTTCTTTACCTTTAGAATACGTGTAGCCCTTGAGGAAGTAGCTGCCACCAACCACTGTTTTGTGACACACACGGATCTTATGGCACCAAGTAAAAAAAATTTCGTTTAGCTGGATAAGGTAGCTGTACCACTTTAACTTTCTTCCAAAACCGACATTGCTACAGAGGAAGACAATTTTCTTTCTCACTAAATCTTGCATGTATTCTTCTGGATCCCTTTCTCTCAACCTACTAATTTCAATCCCAAAAAATATCTCTAACTCCACTTCCCATCAAATTAAACTGCCATTTATGCTGTTGACGGGTGCGTGTACGGACACCGGGTAGCGTAGTGGAAGCATTTCCGTCTCATTTTAAGGTGACAAAAAAGATTTAGGTCTCAATTGGTAATTTTTAATTTTTAATTGTTAAATGATTATGATTACTGGAAATATGTGATTGCTTTACTGTTATTGGTTTAGAAATTTAGCATTCATGTGCGCCGTGAATTGACGCTTGTTTGTTAAACATGGATTATGCACTGATTAATTTCTGCAATTTCGGTATTTCCTTTCTTTTCTTTGCATATACCGTGAATGATATTGAGAGAGAAAAACTCTATTAAAATAAATTTTTAGGACCCACTGAGTGTTGATTAGGCGAGAATTTTTTTCCAGTAGAACAAGACCCCTGAGAAAGTTGAATTATGAAGGGAGTTGGGGGAAGACCCTTTCGTGAGACTATGGAGATGCATTGGCAACAGCATCATGTCAAGAGGCAAGTAACTATTGCAGTGGTGGACTCAAAATAAATAAGATATGACCATAGTAAAACAATACTAACCATAACAATAACAATAAACTAAATAAATGAATATTTAATAAAAAGATAAATTAACTTAAAGTATATAGATGACGGAAATACTATACGATCTAAATGTTGATAAGAATTTAAATACCTTCTTAGGTAATGTTGTAGAGCCACGAAAGTTATTCTTTGGATAACATATATATATATATGTGTGTGTATATATATAATAATAATAACAACAACAATAAATAATAATAATCATGATAATAATAAGAATTAAATACATTAATTAGATAAATTGTAAAAATATCTACAATGACAATTAGAGGTATAAGAGTGAGACCCAGTTGTAGGATTGGACCTTAAAACTTTATTATTGTTAATTCAAGTTAATAGTTATAGATATGTAAAATTTGAAATTTATAAGCAATCTACTAAACTTAAAATCAACTTTAAGATACAATTAATAATAAGGAAAAGTGATACTTAAATAATTATTAATGTTAAATATAATAACATTAGAAATAATAAATTATAATTACTTAATAAAACAAATCAAGTGAAATTGAGTGTAAACTATAAAGTGTGGACTCCATAAAATTTTAAAGAGATTAAAAGTTTAAAATATTTTAATTAGGATAAACTCTCCTCATAAAATTTAATAAAACTTGTGAATTAATTACTAAATATTAACCCTTAAGGGGTGAGTGAAAGTAAGGAGGGACGAGAGTATACGAGTGAAGTTACTTGTAGTTAAATTTAACTCCTTACTATTGTTATGATTGATTTTACTGAATAAATATTAAACTTATTGTCATGTGCACAATGATTAGTCCTTTATATATTAGAGTTGATATCGAGTGAAATTATTAATATTTAACCTTTGATTGAGAGAATTTGTTGTTCAGCCTACTATTCGCGAATTGGAAATCTATATTGAGGGAAGTTGAGACCCTATGCTAAAATACTTAATTGATATCAACTCTAACAAGACAAACTATGATCATATCGTTGTTGTCAAACTCAAGGTCGTAGAGTAGTTACACCTTGTGATGGGATGTGAATCTTGTAATGGAAGCTAAGAAGACCTCAAGGATGTTTGGTGCACGTCATCGTACAAGGGACCTGAGGGTCGCGACTCTATGTCATAGTTAAGGCAATTTGCACACTAACATTCTGAGGAGTCACTATAATTTATCCATGATTAATGGAGAGTACTGTCACGTATCTATTACCACCAAAGGCTATTCGCATTCTAACTTTGGTTAGTGAATCACCTAATGCTATTCCCATTTTAGATTAGGTGAATATTGATATTGATTTGGCATGTTTTGGTTAGTGGTGTATGAGCTCCTGATCCTGCTACTCTGTTGATGGATAGTCCTCCATGGAGATGAGTTAACACCTATATATCCATCCATTATGTCTGATTATGAGTCAGTATCTAAGCATTTATGCATTGCATTTGATTTATTATTATCTATGATAGAATACGAATTCTCTAATTTATTTTGTTTCGTTGTGATTGTATGTTAAATTAGGCCCCATGGATGTTTGTTTTCGTATGATGCCTTTAAGTTAGAACCCCACTCCCTCTTCGTTTGTCTATGTGTTGTTGTTGTTTTTTTCTTTTGCTTGCTGTCTGTTGTGTGTTTCCCCCACCCTGTTAGATGATAGCAGTCGACATCGATATAGCACAGTAAGAGCTCAGTGGGATCTTTCCATGTTTACAACGACAACTCCCTGTCACTTTGTTTCCATAAAAGAGGAATGTATTCCATAGTAGATATGACGAAATTTGGTGATATAGTATTTTAAATTTGTATGTGTTTACAATTTGTGTTGTGATGTAATCGTAAAAAAAAAAATCACTTCATATTTTTCGAGCATAAAAAGCATTACATAAATATTATTATTAATATACTTATATAATTTTGGGGTGTTAGAAGACCATTTACTTCCATGAAATACACCATTACTTTATTAAGAACTAACTTAAGTGTCGAAGTCTTTGCTAATGATTATCAGTGTCATCCTCATTCAAAGACTCTTGATGTTGTGTAGCTTGTGGACAGGACATCGACTTCTTCCCACCATTGATAGAGTTAGACCAAAATACAAATTATCATTTTTTTTTCTAGTTGAAATTGTTTGACACACCTATATAACTTTGTAATTTTTTTATTTCCTTCTCTAGATAAAAGAAGAAGAAAGAGATTGGTACACATTTTATTGTCAATTATAAAACAAAGAGCAAGATGCTCAAAACCTTTTTAATTAGCTTTGCACATATCTACAAAATGCATTTACTTGGGAACAAAGAATAGAAAATTAGGATATTTGTAAGAGTTCATTCAATTCATCTGATTTTTTTAAATTTTTTTTGTTACAAGTCAATTCACCTGATTTGGATTACATAAAGAGTTAATTTTCCATTCAAATTAATTTAGACACATATTTAATTACATTAGATTTTTTAAAATTAATATTATCAAAATGAATTCTACTAAAATCTAAAACAAACGAGCACTATGATTTCCTCAACACAATATTCTCTTACCACAAATAGCTCCCATGACCCAATAGTCACATTTGAAATCCGTGTTCTCGTTTATCAACCTTGATATTTATACATCAATTAATATTTTTATATTTATCTTAGATCCTATTATAAAACAACGTCTTTTATATATTTTCTTTTCCCCGCTTTCTTCGTTAATACGACATTTTATATTCAGACTGTAAAGGTGGTGAAAACAATTGATGCCAATGAATCATTTTCCTTATTTATTGGTTATTTATAGACAAAATGTGCTCGATTTTACGCCATTTCTTCCACAACTCTTAACAATTTTGTTAGAATCTATAGAAATATCTTTTCATATTTATCATGGTATAAAATATCCCAATTAAATTATCCTCTAAATTTGATACTCTTATTTCATCATTATTTCTTAAGATTAGTTATCATATGTTCTTTAAAAAAATCCATTGTTTTCGCCATTTCTATCGTGTATCACCTGAACTATCAAGCTTCCAGGTGTTGGGAATTTTTACATGGCCTTCCTTTTTTTTTTTTTTAAAGGTACATGGCCTACCTTAATTATTAAGGTGTGATTATATTTGCTAGACAACTTTGCGCCAATTAATTTTAAAATGGAATCTTAACAAATTTTAACCAAAATTACATCCGAGCTATCTGTCAGCTGAGGGGGTGGACGTAATTAACCTTTTATTGTTAGGCTGTCACTCAGATATTGAGGTTTGTCGACTTGAATCTGATTTTGACTATTCAAGAAAGTTGGGGTTTCTGTTCTAAGTCTTTCGGTCCGTAATGTTTAATGTTTGGTATTTTCGTTTTCTTGTCCACAAGTGTTAAAGCTATATTAGCTAGATTTTGAGGATCTAAAAGAGAGATTTGGGGAGAGGGTTAGGGAAAGGTAGAGACTAGAGAATGGGAGAACATGTTGGGAAGCAAAATAGGAAAGGACACCGAATGTTTCTCTTGGTCGTGCAACACCCAGCATGCGTACAAAAGGGTTCGTTTTATATATGGTGATTAATTAGTTGGTAAATATGTCTTTTTGTATGTTGCAATATTTTATTATGAAAATTATACTATTTATTTATATTCTAATGTTTTCTAAATGAACTATTAATGGTAAAAAGAACTTTAAAAGTTTTATATAAATATTCTTACTAAAATAATTATATTTTAAAAACAAAAGTTACTACAACATGTTTTATAATAATAATAATTATTAAAAATATATATATAATTTATTTGGTAGATTCTAATTATTTTTTCAATATATTATTTCATTGTGTATGATAATATATATATACCCGAAATATTGTTCAGTTATATATAAAATCAAACGGTGTTCAAATTTAAAAATCGGTGACTTGGGCCTTTGTCTGTGCAATCAAACATGCATGATATTCTCCATTTCTGTCAAAATCAATCAGAAGTGCAATAAAATTGCTCATTTTATGTTTTTTTTTCAATCAAATTAGTGGTCAAATTAATCTTTTCATCTGTAGTTGATATGTAAAATTAATCTTCATTTAAGATAATAAAATTATTTTTGCACAACAGCGTCAATAAAATTTAAACTTATGAGTTATGAAGTGATGCAAATAATCTAATTTGGTTCCTCTAAAATAATAAACTTAATTTAGAAGATAAAATAAGTAATCTTGGTCACTTATGAAAAAATTAATTAATATTTTTTCTTGAGATAGAAAACATAAGTATCTTTTATGAGAGACAATCATATTTAAAGTGAGTAAGATCATTATAGATGATAAAGTCCTTTTTCCGAATATTTAACAACAATTAATGTTATATGTATATATAACAAATTATATATTTATTAAACATCAACTATTAATTTTCTCATTAATGATTAAAATTTCTTACCTTACTTTTACTCACTTTAGGTGATACACAATCCAATAATGTAAACCCCCGCCACTAATCTTATTTGCTTAAAAAGAATTTGGCCACCAAAAAGATAGTAAAAGTATCACTTATTATCAAAGTCTCCACGTTACAGAAACCGGTACCAAATTGACTCAACATGAAAACATCCCTCCGAGCTCCTCTCTTTTTAGCTTGGTCTATCCCTTTGAGCTCCTTTCTTAAACTAGTTCAACTTCCAATTATTTCTTTGTTTTCGGAACGCAAGTGTAGGATTGATGTTGATGGATCCAAATTGGGTCAAAGCCTTGTCCCCACCATTCGATCCAAAATCCATGGGCCACCACCAACTGCCCAAGTTTCAAATATATACTATTTGGTGTTTTTTTTTATTATTATAGGTCTTCAACTATCCTATCTGTATAGCGTAGGTATGGCACCATAAGTCCATGACACGGTTTCTTTTGCCTGATTGATGGATGAGACATTAGACATATGCGAAAAATCAAAGACCAAGGAGGTTAGGCACATGCCAGGTGAGCAAAAGTCTTCGATTGAGGGACATTAATTCAAAAATATGTTAATTGAGAGACGAGGGAAGAATCCTCCCTAACATGCATAATTGGACTAGGTCATTGAATAGGGTATACATGTGTGTGTAGAGTTATCATTTTCTTGAAGGTTGGTTATGAAAAATCAGTCTCGATATATAGGTAACATTAAAACATTTCTATTGGTTTATCTTGAGTTGATTTTATAATGGAAAAAACTCAACGTACTCCCCAAATTTAGGGTGTATGAGTAGAAGTAAAAGAGATATAAAGAGAAAAATTAAAAAAAGAGAGAGAAATTGATAAATGTGGTGTGTGTTTGGAAATGGATCACAGATATGATTTTTTACATCAAATGAACACTACTAGTTTTAGCTTTTGTGTTTTTCACATCATGGACATTATTTTTTTAGGTGCGGAACTTGTTTCCAAGCATGCTAGTGATAAATGATGTGATAGGAAATAAGGAGACATAAAGGAAGAAAAATGGAATGGAAGTGAGATGGAAGAGAAAATATGTGTATGAATATAATAACTTTTTTATAATTAAGGGCCAATACTAAAATTGAATTGTACTGTTAGAATAGTGTGAAATATTGTTTAATTGTAAAGAATGATAACTTTTTTAAGAAAGAAAAAAGATACTTGGACACCTAAGAGGTGTAGACACCTAGAGAAAGATAGAAAATAAGATAAGTGATTGATATAATTGATGATGTGATGTAATAAGAATAAAGAGATAGAGAAAAATAAAAAGTGTCAATAAGAAATGATAACTTAACAAGAAAATGATCTACCTTATTAGGTGTCAGAATAAACATAAAGATGTTATAATGTTTAACTTCTAATTATAATCAATCAAATTGCCAATATATATCACAGGGATGACAGTACTACAAATATCCATGGATTTTTGTGGATAAAATAAATATTTTTCCCTATTTATTTATTAATAACGCGAGTATTGAAATACCTGTGTCTAAGGTGTTTGTTGAATAAAATTACATAATTACCCAACTTATATATAAGGAAATGATATGCATTTAAGGAAAATATTGTGTAGTTGTTACTATAATTTTAAGTGTTAGTTTTAATTGAGAAAAAAAGAATGTTAAAAAGTGTGTTTAAGGTAAACTAACTTACTTATAATCTTGTTTAACTAAAATAGAACAACTAATTAGTAAAGGAGCTTATTCCATCCCACTCTTTCACCATCTCTCTCTTCTCTTTTTTTATGACTAGGGAAGGAGCCCTTCGCCATCTCTAATACCATAAAATATTGTAATATAAATATTTATAATTTATTTCAGACTAAAAAGGAAATCTAAATGATTTTTAGTTGCTTGTTTATGTTTAATTAAAAGCATGTACGAAACAAAATTGTATTTGCTGCAAATTGTAAAAAATAACAAGTCTTCTCAAAATTGGAGTAATGTTTGATACGCATTATATATATATATATGTGTGTGTGTGTGATATTTATTGACTTTGTCGATGATTAATTTCTATTAAAAAGCCTCACTAACCATTTTTAGTGAAATCTTTCCTAATTATATTTTTTTTTCACTACGAAACTTGAACTCAAGACATTAATTAAGAGATTTGAACTCAGATTCACTCCGACTAATATAATGTTGATATAATTTTCTTTTTCTAGCAAATTTTTGAATTAAATATGATTTTGGAAGAATTGTTAATAAGTATTTTTATAACAAATAAAAAAAAATTAAGATTAATTGAAGGAATTTATATTTTTATAAACGAGAGAATTTTAAAAATTTACCTGAATAAAAAATCAAATAAATAGATTTAAAATTAGGTTTTATTTTTTTTTTATATTTTTTATTACATATACATTTTTTTTTATTTCTTTCTTCCGCTCTTTTCCTCCGCTACATAAACCTGTTGAAGATTGTACTTTTGTAAGAGGATACCGAAACCCAATAAGCCTACAGCGTGGTCGGGATCTTTGTAACGGTCTATACTCGAGCGTATAGGATTAGGAGATGCTATAATTAGCTAGCATGAACGTTTGAATCAAATTCAAAATTACCAATTTTTTAATAATGCAAAAAGTATTCATTTTAGGATAATTTAATAAGTGTTTTTAGACACTTGTTAAAAAATTAAGAATAAAATTTTATAATAAAAATTATTATTAATATGATTTTATTGTGATTTTTAATACTCTTTTATCGTGATTTTTAATAAAAAATGTTTAATAATTCTCTAATCAATATTTAAAGAGTATTGATTAATAAGTTGTTTTCGATTGAGCTCAAGACCTAATCTGCCTAATGAGACATCTTAGCCCAAATGAAAGATTAGCCCATTCGTTAGGTGTTGACCAAAGTCAACATCATCACTTAGGAACAAGAATACTATATTACACTTAAGCACAAGAGTGTATATCTTGTCCCAGAGTAAAGTGATAATGTCTTACTCTTGAGTAGTCTAATTTTTAGATGTCTTGGGCCTCGCACAAGGGAATCCACCCTATTTTAGACCCTTATAAATACCATCAATGTTAACAATGTCAGTTATGCATTTATTACATACTATTACTTTGGTAAAATTGCTACTGACTTAAGTGTTAGAGTGTCTTTTGCAAGTAACCAACATCTATTCACGACATTTCAGCCACATTGGAGAAGAGATTTTTTGTTGGTACACTTTGGATCTCAAACAACGAAAGAAATACTTCGATTAAAACTATACCACAAATCGATCAAGTCAACATTCTACACCTTAGATGTAACATTGGTGTCATTTGTAGGAATCAAGTAAATCAAAGTTTCACCCTTCAATGTAACACTCCTATTTTTGCATATCAAATTATTTTCTTAATTATTCAGTATTTATTTTTGGAGAACTAGATGAAAATCTCAAAAATTTAATTACTACAGTTATGTAGCACTTAGTTTATATTTTTAATAAATTTTTGGGAAACTAAGCTCAAAATGGGTAAAATGACCGTTTTTGTTCGTAAAAAGTCAAATAACAGAATAAAAAAAAGATAGAAGTGTTTACAAATTCTTTTAAGTTATCAATATACTTAGAATAATTAACAATAATTTTAGAAATTTTTCAAGAATTTATTAAGATAGTTTTTGTGAAATAACCAAAATATCCCTATTTGACTACGAGAGTAGCTTAGAGACTTTTTGACTTCAAAATATTTTGAAAATTTTATACTAAGTATGTTTCATTATAAAAATTTTATTTTGAAAGAAAAATAGTGAAAAATATAATAATCCTATTTCAATTTTTTCAATTGTTTTTCTAATATTTGACAATGTGATTCTGAAAAATCGGAAAGAAATTTCAAAATTCTGATTTCCACCATTACACTCAAAATTTCAAGAGCTATTTAATAGTAATTTTTAATAAATTTTTCGAATTAGAGCCGGGAAAAATTAGAAAATGACAATTTTGTCCCTATTTTTCAACATTAAGGGCTGACATGAAAAAAATATTCAATTGACATTAAAATTTCAATTTGAGCTTGGAATCATGTCATATATATTAAAATATAATTTTGAAATTTTTGTGTAAAATGACCAAAATGCCCTAGGTGTCTAATAAACCAGCCAATATTAGTTTGATATCAAAAAATGGTGAAAATGGTAATTTCAGTTTATTTATAGGTGAAATATTTAATTTTATAATTTTCATAAAAAATTTGGTATTTATTGAATTGAAATGGATTTTTTATGAATTTTCTAACTTAAAAATACAAAATAAATACATATAATTCGAAATAAATTAATAAAAATTGAAATTTATTATTAGAAATTTATTTTTGATGAAAAATAATGTAGTTGTCCATTTTTGCATTAAAATGAATTATTTTGATATTAAAAGGTAATTTTTCAAGTTTAGACATTTTTATCGGTATCAGTTAATTTACCTACAGATAAAATTTACACTAAGGAGCTTGAGGACAGCTCATATAGCACTTCCCCAAGCATAGGAGGGGTGATTCACCACCCTAAATGGTGTATCTGTCCCTAAATTAGATTAAAAATAAATAAAAATTAGATTTATGACATAATGCTTACATAATGGCTTATGTAATTCTGTAGACACCTAACCCCTTCTCCTTCTCTATAAATAGTCATGGTTTTGGACCATTTTTCAGCACCTCTCCCTCTCTCAAGCCACCAAATTCTTAGAGAGCTTCTCTCTTTAGAAAAAAATTTCCTTTACTTTGTTTTTATGCTAAATTTTACTAGTTTTCTAACAACTAGTAAAGTTCTCTTCCTAAGAGCTTTGCATAAACAATTCCAGCCTCTTCATCAACCACCTTAGAGGTAATGGGGAGAGTGAGGTTGGTTCTAAATTATTGTCACTTTGCATGTTGGTAGGAAAGGTTTTCCCCTAAACCCCTTTAAGCTTAAGTTTTATTATTATTATTATTGTTATATTGTTTAATGTTAAACTTTAATTATTGCTAAGTTGTTACTCTGCCCAAATTTAGATTATTAAATTACAATTGCTAAGTTATTACTTTGCTCAAATTTAAATTATTAAATTATAATTACTAAGTTGTTATGCTACTCAATTTTAGAAAATTAAAATACATTTGCTAAGCTGTTACTTTGTCGATTTTAGAAAATTAAAATGCACTTGCTAAGCTGTCACTTTGCTCAAATTTAGAAAATTTAAATGTATTTATTTAGTTGTTATTCTGCCAAAATTTTATTAATTGAACTATAATTACTATGTCGTTATTTTGTTTTGATATTGTACAATTTTTGCAATATAAGGCATAAATGTTGATTGTACTAATACTCAATTAATTGAGACCAGAGAAACCTCTGTTTGAGAAGTTAGGAAATGATAAATTGGTAAGTAATGTAAAGCAAGTGACATGTAGTAACATGACACCCTGCTAGGGAAGCTACGGTTTGGTACACTGTGAGATGAAAGGCAGGGACCCATGGTTAAGTCTAGAGGGTATGGTATCGAGTGTGGAGCGTCCTAATAGCTAAGGTAGTGCTCTTGAGCCAGGACAATCACTTAACCAACTTGATAATCTTGATAACTGCTCAACATCACTAGGATTAGTGAGAGTATACCTCTATAAATGGATATCCTAAATTGTTATTTTGTTCTTCAATGATGAGACTGTACCATGTCATGACGTTGAGAGGAGTATATTTACTCCCAGTCACTTCCCAGGTTCTCTTAAGAACTATTACCCACTAATGGAAATTATGGATCCATACCGAGTCAAGGATAGTATAAAATAGAATAAACTTTAGATTCTCCCTTTATTGTCAACTGTCTTTTATCTGTATTTTATGGTAGAATTCCTATCATACATGTAAAAGTGATATTAGAACAAATCACCTCACTCAACTATTTTTCATTTTATGCATGATTGATTGCGGTTAATGAAGACTCAGCTATTAATAGGGACCTATAAGGCTAGTCTGATAGTTTGTTATTTTATGAGATAGGGGTAGACGGACGCTGTTTTGACTAGGATCTTTTTGATGTATTGAGAATAAGTAGTAACAATTTTGATGTATATTTTGATCTCCTTGTATTTCGTAATTTTTTTAATTACGAAATCATGATGTACAGTTTTACAATAATTACATACAAATTTATTTTTTTTACTACTGTTTTCAAATTTTGTTAAATTTACAAGTTTTCTATTATTAAAAGCGGGAAAATTTTTTACTCATATTTTAAATAAGTAAATAAGTATGGGTTATGTTCAATGTGAATGGATGTCACATTCAACGTGGTGAACATTCAATGTTAGATTACTCAAACTAAGGCTACGATGCGGAGGAAGTGGACTCACCTCACTACTCTTATGTATGCCTTACCCTATCTTGACTCTTTTCATCAATGCTACGACCGACCTACGAGGGCGTGGTTAAGAATGGTCTTGTCATAGTTGATCTTAGAGATGAACTCATTCGTCATCTTTAGGGACAAATAATCGAGTTATGGCAATACCTTAAACCAAATCTCTTTCACCAAATCACAACCTGGAATAATGTATTAGACAACTAGAGCACACATTATCTCATAATCAAGTGCCTAATCAAATTGACCGACCTCGTTATTAAGAGTCTCAATACAATGTTTCAACTCCAAGCCAACACATGCCTAGGCCTCCACCTGATATGTACCAAGCTCAAGGTAGTGGTGCATGCCACACTTGCTTTGCTCCATCAAGATCCGTTCCCTTTCAACATCTTTTTGTTGAGCATATTGCTTCCATTGAGATAATAGATAAGTACCAAGCTCCCTTGCTTATTGAACCAAACACAGGAGAGAAAGATTCAAATAGGCATTTGGATGCTTTTCTAAATAAGATGTTATTCATTGGAGCTTCAGACATAATAGTCTATAGGACCTTCCTCAGAACTTTGAGGTGGGAGGCCTTCAATTAGTTCTAATATTTTTTCTTAGAGATCGTTTCACAATTGGGATGACCTTGCTGCAGCATTTGCCTGACACTTTTATTATTGAAAGAGAAAGTCCCAGGGATTCGCAAACCTTGGTCAAAGTCATCTAATACTCTAATGAAAAACACTTTGAAGTTTCTTGGCTAGATTCTATGAAGAAGTAACATAAATGTCATATTTTTCTTTATGGCATTAACAGCCACATCAACAAATAGGACTGATAGAATTACAATGAAGAATTAATTCCATCAATTTTGAAATGAGAAATGTTATTTATATAACAATTTATACAACAAATTGTATAATAGAGAGAGAAATAAGAGAAAAAGAGAGAAGAATGAGATATAATTAATGATCTAGTAGACATAGATAAAAATAAAAATAATAGTATTGCATAAATTGTATGAATTTTTATATAAATAACACAATTCTTTTCAAATATACAAAAAACAAAATTATTATTTTTAAAATATAAAAACTGAAACAAATTTTAACCAAAAATTAAAATATCCAAAACACATTTTATCCGATATTTTTCTAAAGAAAAGTTATAGCTAGCTATGTAACACAATCAAAAAAAATAAGGCCACATGACCGATGTCAGAGACCTACAAACATGGACTGACGAACATCCGAGCCCAAAAGCGCAGCTGTTTCCATGTAATGCTCACAACGCAACAATTTTGCAGAGCAGAATAATTGAAATGTGGCAAGTCCAACCTCTCTCTTTAACCACTAAATGCCACACCAAGCCCAATTTGTAAAATTCCCCCCTTTATTATTTACTTTTGGACATATTTTTCCCATTTATTAAACGGAAGAATCTTAATAAATATCCAAGTACTGATTAAAATTTTAAAAATAACACAAAATTTATAAAAATATTATATATGAACACCTCAATAATATAAGTACTTATTTAACACATTTCGTATCTCTTTTATTATATCATATTATCTATTACATTATTACTTCTCTTTCAAAATATAGACTAGCATTAGAGGTGCACAAAACATTATTCAAAAAATTATTAATCACCAACATATTTTCTCATAATTTTTAATAATTTTTTTGGCAAATAATAATTTTTTTTATTTATGTAAGCATTGTTACTCTCTCCATTTATTTTTAAGTGTCATTTAAGGTTTTTACACATAAATCAAGAAATGCAATAATTTTTTTGTATTTCATAAAATAGTTTTAAATTTTTTTATTTCTATTCCACAATAAATACATACTACTTGTAAATGTGTAAATTAATTAAAAATTAAGTAAAAAATAAAGATATAATTGATAAAAACATAATTAATCTTATCTTGAAATCTGAAAACAATAGATAAATAAAAATAAAAATATTCTAAAAAAAACCAACAATTAAAAGGGTGTATATATATATATATATATATATATATATGCGTTATATGCATGTAACCAAGGCGAACTTGAAACTTGTTCCTCATGCAAAACCCCTACTCAGCATGTCACATGCACGTGTCAACACCCTGCAACTCCACATTTCTATAAAACACTACCATGGGCAACACCTCATCATATTCCTCTTCACGCTCACACTTACGCACCCATATTAAATCTCAATTCACCATAAAAATAAAACGAGGGCTTCTTCTTCTTCTTCTTCTCTATACCATCAATGGCTGAATTACTACGTTCACAACCCCAGGTGCAAGTCCACACCGCGACAACACACCGTTATGACGGTGGCGCCACCCCGCAACAACGTTATTACGAAGGTGGCGCCGCCCCACAACACGGTGGCGGCGTCGTGAGCCTCGTCCCTGAGATATCCCTTTCGGGCTCCCAAGTCCTCGCGCTCCTCGCCGGGGTTCCCCTCGGCGGCACGCTGCTCCTCCTCGCCGGCGTTTCGCTGATCGCCAGCCTCGCGGGGCTGGCGGTGGCAGCGCCGCTCTTCATCCTGTTTAGCCCGGTGCTGGTCCCGGCCGCCGCGGCCCTCGGGTTGGCGGTGGCCGGATTCTTGGCAGCCGGCGCGTGCGGGCTGGTGGGACTCGTGTCGTTCTCGTGGGTGGTGAACTACCTCTGGCAGCTGTGGGGGACGGTGCCGGAGCAGCTCGGCGAGGTGAAGCGGCGCGTGGCGGACACGGCGGGGCACGTGGGGCAGAAGACAAAGGAGGTTGGCCAAGACATTCAGACAAGGGCACAGGAAGCAAAGAGGACTCAAACAATAATTTGAGTTATATATACGATGAGACGAGATGAGAAAATGGTTTCAATTTAGCGTTTATGAGATGCATATACTAGTATATACGTATATATGTAATGTGTCATGTGTATGTGTGTGAATTAAATAAATCGTCACGTAGATGTAGCCTTTGGTGCTTTGGATGGATCTTGGAGTCTTCATTTTGGTGTTTTGGTATGTGTCTTGTTTGTGGTTGGGTCAATTTTGTATTTGTTCACTTGCATTAGTTGTTGAATTCCATGTGTAATCAGTATTATTGCATTAATTACTCCAGTTTTCTTTATTATCTGAATAATGATTTTTGTGGACACGCTAATGCTCATTTATATCTAGAAATTAAGAGAAGGAGAAAGAAATAGAATAATAAGATCATGATATATAGATAATGTCCATGTATTATTATCTAGAAGTCTGTCTCTCCCTCATGTATCAAACTCAAACTATTGTTTAGGACACTTTGCAGATTAGACATTTTCTTCGATTTGTTGATTTTTTTTTTTATTGCTTAATATTCCCTATTTCGGAATGAGGTTGGGAGAGTACTTTTGAGTAGGAAAAAAAAATAGATTATTAATATGAAAGAAAGATATACACATCAATGTACATATGTGGCTACTCCTCCAATATGCCATTTGAAGGAAAGAATATAACCGTAACTAACTAGTGATTTTTTCCGCAGATACATGATAAAAAACAGTGCTGTTACAATCATCAAACATTCAAACTATATATTATTTAAACTAGAGACACATAAAGCCATCTTCCCTGACATCATGGCACTGAGAATTGCATTCGTGTCTTGGAGTTCGTCATAATGTTTGATATATAAAGCATAAGTATATGAACTTTTAAAATTATATAGGTAATTAAAATATATGTAGCAACGGCCATATCCGAGATAACCACTAGTCAAAAGTGCAAGCTAGCTCAGCAAGCTACGTTACCCTCATTTATGAGCAATGATATTTGAATACTCAATTTTTTTTAAAATATTTAATTTTCCTTTGTTTTTCTTTACTATCACATTATATTATCTATTATTGCTTTCTTTATCTCTTTCTCTCTCACTAGGTGTTCAATAACACTTTGAATGTTCAAAAATCATTTTTGTATTGATATATCAAGCAGCAGTGCTTGTCGTGGGACATGCGAACTATTTCAATCATTTTACTAGTGAGGAGCAAGGAGGGGTTAGGATACATATTTATTATGAACAGATGCGTAGGTAAAGTAATTCAATTGGGCTTGATGTGTGTGCAACCATTATTTATCAACTCTTTATTTTCCTGTAGTTATGTTTGGTTGCTGTCTTTTCACTTTTTTTAATCATGTTATAGGTACGAAATACTAACCGATCCTAATCTTTGTCAAAAATGAAATATTAGCTGATCTTAATTTTTGTCAAAAAACCTGACTGATTACCTTTTGCTCTTTTCATGGTTTTAATAGATAATTATGAAAATGTCATTTATATTTTGTTGTTATATGATTTCTAAAAAATGGTAAAAATATTTTTTTATTTTTATTGTTTATACATTATTAAAAACAGAAAATAAATGAAGTGATATTTTTATAATCATTAGCAAAAATAAAAAATGAAAATAAAGGTGATATTTTCTAATTATTTATAAAATATAAAATATAAAATATTTTCTTAAACATGCATATTAATATTTAATAGGTAATTCATCTTCATATTAAGAAGAAAAAAAATGTAATTCATCTTCATTCTTACAAATGAGACAACTTTTATTAATTTCTATACTTAATAAAAGTATATTTTTATTTATAAAATATAATTACAATTTGTTTATAACAAATTAAAATATTAAAAATTTATAACTTATTTATAAAAATATTTTTGTACTTTTATAATAAAACTGTTTTTTATTAAATATTTTTCAAATTTAAAACTTTTTAAATTTTGCATATATTTATAAATATCCATGCAGAACATATTTGGTAGTAGTAATTTTTTTCCTTCATACAATTTTTTTATAGATAAAACTATGTAATTAATCTTCAAATTTGAGTGATAGTTGAGTAAAATTGTTCATAAAATGAGGATTCCTGAATTTGACATTTTAAATGAAGTTTGTCTTAGATTACAATTTACCTTTTTATGAATTGGGCCTACGCCTAGGAAATAAAATAGGGGAAGACACTAAAAAGCAGTGTTTTAAAACTCGAATCGGTCATTGATTTGGTCAAGTTACTGAGTCAATGGATCAGTGGTTGAACCACTGAGTCACTGGTTGAACTGCATAAATTGGTATATATTAAAAATGTACATTTCATGTGAAAGATATTGTATATAAAATAAATCTATTATACTTATAATTGTAATGCACTTTGGTTTGATGGCTAATTTTATTTTAAGCATGTAGGAGGACTTGGGATTAAATCCCCACCTGTGCAAAAATATGGTTCTCGCTTCTCGAATATATTACGCAACCCACTTGAGAATATTTGAATATATTTTGTAGTGTTCAAATTTCAAATTTCGTCTTGACTTCTTGTTGGATGGCGTGAGGTGAGACTTGAGAGACAATTGATTGGATAGCTTGAGACAGCTTGGACAGTGTGAGAGGTGAGAGCTGATGGGGACAAGACATGAATCTGTGTGTGTTGTGTGTTCAGCCGGATTATGTATTGAAAAAATTGTAATGCTCGGTCGCCGAGTCTACCGATTTTTTCTGGTTTAATGCCGAGTTACTGACATCATAGCCAGTTTAATTGCATTTTCGATCTAATAAAGTGACCGGATCGACTATGAGTCCAATTCTCGGTTGAACCAATCGGACCAGCTGGTCCGGTCTGAGTTTTAAAACACTGCTAAAAAGAGCCTTGGGGCATAACCACTTTGGTGACATCACAATAATTCTAGCTAGAATGGGGAGAGCATACTAAACATACGCATTGCATCCCACAAGCATGTCCATGCCCTAATTTGCTAGCCAATTTGTACCTTTGCTGTCTTCTCTAAAAGTATAAGATGAAGAGATTTGTCAATATTTGGTCTTCCAACAAATGATCTTCTATTATTCTTCACAAGTGTGTTTATGCAATCTTTATATTACTACAATCTTTGACGTTAAAAAGAAAGTTAATAACAAACTTTGAGTAGTGTTAACTATAACTTGATTCATATTCATACCCAAAGCTACCTCCAAACTTTTAAGAAATCCTCAAACTTCAACTGGAAAAGCATTATAAATGCTAATGTGATAGTCAAAGATAGAGATATAATTTCCACCAAGTCCTCTAATTATACCTTCACAACCTAGGCTACTAGTGAATACTTTATTCTTATACAAACCCCATCAATGTTAAGTCTTAACCTTCGTCAAGAAGGAAAAGTCCAATTAATGTAAGTTGCCAAGGTAAAGGTTTCATCAATTGACATGGTAAAACCATAAACGGAGTGAGAAGGTGACACAGTGATGTTCTAGTCACCCTCAAACTTCAACTTCACTTATTTATAATATAAAAATACTTTGTGACCCTTCCCAACTTTTATTCAAAAAATATTTTGTGGATCACATACCCCTTCTATAACGTCTTATTTTTCCTAATGCCTGATGAAGTGTTTGATAACTTAAAAAGTGGAACTTATATATGTAATCTAGGTGATTAAAAGAAATGAATAAATTGTTGGTATGTGATATGTTGTATGTGGTTATAGTTGTGTGTTGTTTGTTTGAAATTCCTGGTTTGATTTTAGGAAACTTGAGATATGTACTTGAGCCAATGTGGGTGTGATGTGAGTAAGATTTTGGATTTTGAAAGAAAAACAGTTGAGTTAAATTAGTTTTGAGATAAGAGAAATGGTTTGGGGAGTTATGGGCCTCAGTCGGCCAAAGGTTCGCGTGTGAACTCTGGGAGGTCGAGGTATATAAGTAGGGGAATGGGGTTTTCTTTTTTTCATTTTCGCTTTTTCTGTCTCTCTCCACTCTCATTTTCTCTCTACATCTCTCTAAGATTTCTTGAGTTTGCGAAGTAGTAAGCAAGTTGTGAGTATTGTTTAACGATTGTGGTAAGGAAAGGAACAGTCTTAGCTAGTTTTGGCTCAATCCAAGAACTTTTAGAGGTAAAGGAAGTTTACTTTGCTTATAAGTTGATTGGTTTGTTGTTGTTAAGCATGATTCTCAGATTGGTTTTGATTGAAAACTGATTGGATTGGAATTATGTGAAATTTTGTGTTATAAATGGGTTTTGGCTTGATTTTGATATTCTATGTGATTATGTTTGGACGTTTATCTTGAATTTATTGATTCTAATTGTATTGGAAGCTGGTTGAACTCTATTTGAGTGAGATTGGAGTAAGAATGAGAGGAAAGTTGAAATTTTGGGGTTTGTTTCGAAGGGAGTCGCTGAGCGACTAAGGGCCTCGCTGAGCGAGAGTGCCCTGGAATTGGGAAAAAGTTGTTGGGATGAAGGTTTGCTGAGCGACCACCAATGTCGTTGAGTGAGTGCTCTTGAGGTGGGATAAGTGAGTGAAGAAAAGTGGAGAATCGTTGAGCAAAAATCATTTCGTTGAGCAAGTGGTTATGTGAATTCTGGAAATTTTCCAGAATGTGGTTCGTTGAGCGAGTCAAACACTCGGTGGGCGAAGGATGCGTGTTACAGAGAGTGCTGAAGTGGTTCGCTGAACGAGTTTTAGCCCTGAAGGTTGTGGCTCTCTGTTGTAAGTGTCTCGCTAAATGACACTTATGGGTCGTTGAGCGAGCATGATTGACAGAGATTGAGTGGTTCTCAGTGGTTGGATTCGCTAAGCGACACCTATGTTCACTGAGCGAGGGGTAAAGAGGTGAGATGGACTCGTTGAGCAACCCTTGTTGTCGTTGAGCGAGAAACAGGGGACAGAGAAGTGGATTATCTTTGGAGTTAAGTTCGCTGAGCGAAAATTATACTTACTAAGCGAGAGCCTTCGAGAGGGAAGTATGCTCTCTGTAAAGAAGGTATTTGTTGAGCGAGCGTATGGGTTACTGAGCGAGCATGTATTGCTGTATGTTGTGTGAAATTTTGTGAGGAACTGGTAGCTGAGTGGAAGGTTGCTCAAGTAGAACCTCCACTAGTTGTGGTGTGCTGTGATGGTGAGATATCTTACAGAGGGTGTTGGTTGCTTAGATAGGACCTCACCTAAGATGTGTAGGATACTTCTTAAGATGTGTACGGATTAAGAAAAGCCTTATCTGTTGACCATGCAAGAGGCCGAATTGGGCGTGCATGGAGTTGACTTGGGGTTGATGGTGATTGTTGGACCACAGGTGGTACTGAGTAGGCCACATGGTATTATGTTGATGTATATATATATATGGTCATTGATGAATGAATTGTGGTTGAGCTGTTGTTGTTGTGGATCATGCATTGTAAGCGTATGTTGTTGGTTGAGGTTGTGTGGGCCTTAAGCTGTGTGCGGGTAGCCATGTAAGGTGGATGGTGACTAGAGTTGGTACCCAGATGGGCATCCAACCTAGTGCTTGGATAAGAAGTGAGGTCTAAAAGCTGGGCCTAGGGGATGAGTGAATAGATAATCCCGCAGGAGGCCAAGGTAGTGCAGGCCTTGTGTCGCAGTATACCACCACCTACATACACTTATCCTGACAACCATAAGCTTATCTAACGGATCAGAGTTTTGGTAATCCTTGAATGGTGCTTAGAACGCCATGGTAGGGGATAAGACCTGGTTGATCGTCCGAAATGTAGAAATCTCTCAAGAGTCGTGTCATTCATACATTGATATGTAGGGGTTGAGGCGTGGTGTGTGGTGTTATAATGTATGTAAACCTATATCATTGATGATTTGGATTTCAAATTGGACAGTTGATGGTTGATAATATGAATCTATATATTATATGTTGATTTGTTTCGTAAGCTTACCCTTGTCATGTTGTTGTTTTTGTTGTGGTTGTTGTTGTTGCTGTGGTGTTTATGGGTTGCTGTGACTGTGATGATCATGTTGTTTGGCGTGGGAGAAGAGGGCGGAGCATCTGCATATCCAACTTCTCAGAGTTGATGAGGGAGGTTGCAGATGGAGGTTGTTGGAGGCCCCTTTTAGGTGGAGCTTTTCTAGAAGCTCTTTCTCTTTGTTTTGATGTAGTTTGTTGTATAATTAACCAGCTATAGGGAGTTTTGATTTATGTTCTCCCTGTTTGTTGTATAAATATGGGCTTGTATATAGTATTACTTTATTATCTTCTATATGATAGAGTAATATGTGAATAAGTTGATCCTTAAGTATCTATATATATATATATATATATATATATATATATGAGGTTGTGGATAGTGTTGTAGTGACAAAGGATCGTTACACCTTCACTTGAAATATGCTTTTATTCATGATTTCTTTTTTATGTATGCATCCTCCAATAACAAGGGTGCAAGCCATTATCACCTAGAAGGATTTTGTGCTGATTTATTTTCTCACCAAGAAAAGTCCTTATGACAATCCAATCCCCATCACCCTAGCCTAACAATAGAGAACTACAAATAACAATTACACCCATGTTCCAATATTACTATCTTCCCTCACCATGAACACATAATACACAACCCATAATCAGTAGCTACTATTTTCACTTCATTATATGGCTTTGTTCCTTTTTTCCTTTCCTTTTTTTGGATGCCATCACTTATTGATTTATTGAGTGATTGAAGCGTTGATTGCTTTTTTTTTTTTTAATTTCGTTATATGGGCTCTCCCTGAAGCCCAAATTTTGGCTTCGCTCCTAGGTAAAGCTCTTCTTTACATAGTTTTTACTGTTTTATATAACCATACTACACAAGGTAAGTATTAAGTAATTTTGGTCAAATATCTTTGTTATTCATCAATTCCATATGTACTAGTAGGCCACAATGATGATGCTCAACCATTGTTTATCATAGGTATAGCTAAGGTTTTGGTCAATGTATATTCATCTTGTCCATTAGTGCAGGTTTGATGAGAAAAGCTCCTTAAGATATGATTTAACAAGAGGGATCTAGATGACCTAGGTAGATAGACCAGGGGATGGGAGTGTTTTGATTGAAAAAGTAATAATCTTATATATGATCAGGTTTGGAAAAATAGTATTTAAACTAAGATTATACTTCACTTTCACTATGTGACTATGTGTGTGTTTGGAAACAAGTTTAGGACGCACCTATCTATATAAAATCATGTCATTACAAGAAAAAAAGCACAATAGCTTCTGCTTAATGTGAATCATGTATCGTTGGATGCAAATCCAAACACATAGTATGACTAAGATAAAGCTCGCTTACAATTATGATTCACTTTTGTTGTGAATAGTGATAGATACAAAATTTTTACATTGTGGGGGCAATACTCCTATACACAAATATGTGCATAGGGACAACATTCATAGTATAGAATATAGATTGACTTCTTTTATATTGCATTTCAAATTATAAGAGCAATTTATAATTATACATATATATTACATTAACAAAAATTTTTAAGTTAGTCGGGGCAATTGTCTCCAAAACTTAACATGTGGATCTGTTCTTGGTTGTGAATAACCACTATTTAGTGCCTGATAGTATTGAAGAATGACTCTTTTTCTACCACTTTTATTTAAAAAAAAAACCCAACTATTTACTTTGTTAATAGTATTATACAAAGTTAATGTAATGCTTTTATATAAGTGAAGAATAATGTTTTCATATGCGATTTCACGTGACATGTCATTTTTGTGAGACTATTTTCACTCAAATATTATATATTTTTTTATCATTTATATTACAATTATTTTATTTCTTCAAATAATTGATCTGCAGTTTTTATTTTTCGTTATACGATAAATTTTCTACTTGCGAAACTTATAATACATATTATCTCTAACTCTAAAACCTTTTTTTGTGTGTTAAAAAGCAAGGTAAACTTATAACCATGAAACTAACTATTATATCTTAATTACTATCTCCTTTTTTTTAAAGTGTCATTTAAGGTTTTTATACACATATTAAGAAATGCAATAAATTTTATTGTTTTCCATAAAATATTTTTAAAAATTCCTATTGTAATTTTTTTTATTTCTACTCTACAATAAATGCATGCTAATTGTACTTGTAAATTAGTTAAAAATTAGATAGGAAACAAAAGTATAATTGACCAAAAAGTAATTAATATTATCTTGAATTTTGAAAATAACAAATAAATAAAAACATTTTTTTTAAATTGTCAATTAAAAAGGAACAGAAGGAGTATTTTATAATATCCAATGCACCACAATACCACATGCGTGTGCTAAATGCTAATTAACATCAATAATAAAAAAAAAGGTGCTAATTAATATCAACATAGCTTATACTTTATTCGAAGGTTCATTACAATTAACCGTTAACAATTAGTCTAAAACCTATTTCACACAGTAACTGAATTATTTTTTTGTCTCATTATCTTTATCATTCACAATGCTATGTATTCTTACAACATTTTTCTATTAATCTTCTTATTTTTGTAGATTAAAATTAATTAACTAAATGAAACTTTGAAATCTTACTTTGATATGTAAAAGCATAAATTAAAGGATAAGGTGAATTAAGAGGGAAATATTGTAAGACAAAACCTAAATACAATTTTATATGTATTGGTAATGTTGTTCTCCAATTAGAACTAGTTTTTTATCTCGATAATTTATATTGATATTTAATAAAATTTTTTATTATGCAGATTATAATTGAAGAAGAGTTTAATACTCATGTACTGTTAGTATAAAAAATTTTACATTGTCAACCAATAAAAAATAACCATTAATATAACTTTTAAAGTATTTATTATAAAAATTAATAAATTTATAATAAATAATAGTTTTTGATTAATTGATAGTGTAAAATTATTTAATTTTACACAATCAATACATAACCTGAATTATATGAAATTGTATCTAAGTTTTGTCTCATATTGCATTGAGTATTAGTCCTCCCCTCTTTTCTGAAGGTGAAGCATCAGTGGGCGATGGAGTCTTACGGTCCTCTTCTAGAGAAGACCCGAGTCCCCCAACCGGGGCTCCAAAAGTTGGCCGTCGATTCCATATTCTCCAAGCTCCGGTCAGCGCCCAAGTACCTCGACCCGGAATCCGAACCCGGAAAGCTCGCCATTTCTCGCTGCCTCACCTCCCCTTCCCCTCACGTCGTCGACCACTCCGTTCGCCACGTGTGCCGCCTCGTCGCCGACTCCGTCATCTCCGTCTCGCGTGCCTCGCTCGAGCTCCAATCCGCGCTCGAAGGATCCGACCCGAAACTGGTACCGGTCTTCGTCAAGGGATTGGGCTTCCTCGCTCGCTACGCTTTCCGCAACAACAACAACAACAACAATGCCTCTTCGCACTTCACTTCCACTCACACTCACCCTTTCGTTAGGGTTAGTCACTCACCGCACGCAATTTCTACGGATTTTTAACTCAACCTGCAATTCTAACTCTCTATTTAAGGGCAAAACTTAAATACTATTCTATAAGTGTTTTTGGTGTTGTTTTTCAATTAGAATTAGAGTTTTATCTCGGTAATCTGTGTAATAAAAATAGTAATGCAGATTACCAAGGTAAAATTCTAATTCTGATTAGAGAACAGTACCAAAAGCATATAAGCAACTGCAGCTAAGTTTTCTCCTCTTTTTAATTACACTTTCGTGTTTAATTGTATATTTATTAGGCCGAAAAAAGCTAATGAAAGATAGAAACGCGATTTGAATTGCCGAAATGAGTCTGCGTTTGTTTTTAATTGAAGAAATTCGCTGAGAAGAAAATTGCGAAGAGTTTGGAAAGGGAGAACGATACTTTCACGGACTATTTGATTTATGTGGATTATATTGGTTAGTTAGAAAAAGTTGCATTGCAATGGACCAGAGTGTTATTATGTGAAGACTGAAGAGTGTGTTAATAGAAGTTTGTGCAAGCATGGTTTTAGTTGACGAAGGAGCAAAACATAAACACAAGAAATTTGTATAACTTGGTGTGCAAGTAAACTTCTGAGCAAGGCTTTAAAGAACAGTCTGTGTCTGCGATTTTGGTTGCAATGTCAAGGTTTTTGGGCTCACTGCAACTGCAATTGCGGCTGCATCGTCCGCATTTGCTTGTAATTTCTCGCAATGTCAAGGATTGTGACAAAACCACGAAAGGGACTCTGCAATTTAAAAGCTTGCTTCTAAGCCTTGAATGAAGTGTGAATTTTTTGTTTTAATGTTTGTGCAGGTGTTGTTGTGCCGGACGGAGGTTCAGTCTGAACTCCTGCGGCAGGTGTTGCTGTTTATGTTGCAGAATAAACCGGTGGGAATGGTGCGAGTTTGTGAATTTTTAAGGCCGTTGTTGAATGTCTCAATCTTAAAATTGTTAGTTTCGGAGTCATCCTCGTCCTCGTTTGCGATGCAACTGGTATCGTCTGTGGTGGCGTTCTGTTGCTCGTTTCCACACGATTCCTTGCCTGTTTTTAAGCTGCTAATTGAGTGCCTTAAGTATCTTCCGCATGAGAGCTCTGAAGTAAGTGTAATTGTGAGAAGAAGCATTAGATATGTTGTGTTGAATTAGTTTTTTGTTCTGGTTGTTATGTTTTATTAGCGTAGTGATAGATGGAGCGAAATGATTATCTTGTTACTGTTTTCTTTTTGGATATTATCAGGACCACAGGAAATTAATATTTGTTGTGGAGCATATGGTGGAGGCATATATAGTGGTACTGAAATCTTTGGCTGGAAAGAAATCAGTATGTCCCTTGTAATTTACTGTTCACTTTTGCATTTGTTGCTGTGTTTCCTTTACTAATGGAATTTATGCCTTGCTCTTGTATTGTTCTTGATCCCTGCTAGCAGCTGATAACTGAAGCTCACCTATGTGCTGTTGAATTTCTGGAAACAATTCTTTCTCTATCCACATGTCTTCAGTGGCACCCTGGCGGTCATGAGCCCATATGTGAACTGTTAATGCGCTTGTTGTCTGTACAGAAAGATCTTGGCTTACCATGGGTGCCTGGTTTGTCATCAACTATTGTATCATTATTCACAGTCATTGTTCAATCAGAACTTGAACATGAACAAATTTCTATATTGAAACTCCTTCTCTTGATCCTGAAGTGGAAATACAATAATGGTAAGTTTTCTATAGCTGTCCCGACTTTGAGGTTTATGCATACATTCAAGTTGAACACATTTGACCATATGTATGATATTGTTTTATTAAAAATGCAACATTTGTTTTTTGCATTTTCCATTGAGTTCTAAGTCAATATGTGCCAATAGCATTCATTTTCATAATTTCATAGAAAATAAGTTTATGAATTTTTCAGGATACTACTTTTGCATACCCTTTTTCGTCTGGTTGCGATGAATTGGGTTCAGGATTTTAGGTGATTGGTTTGTTAACTACTTGCTTGGCAATTAGGCTAAGTTTACCTTATACATACCACCTGTACTTGACACAAGATTATCTCCCATAATTCCATTGCAACATTTCTTCCTGCTCCTGCTGAAAAATGCTCCTGTTTGAATTCATAAAATAATCTCTGTAATTATATTCATTTGATACTCACCTTAGTGTCATCATTTTTTAAAATTTACTTATTGTAATAATTTATAGTTACCAATGCAGATGCTGCTATCAATGGAACTGAATTCTCTTTATTTGAAGAGACTTTGTTTCTTCTTCCTGTTGTTAGTCTCATGTCATCTCCTTCCAAATCTGTGAAAGGACTGGCTACTGATTTGCTTCTCCTCTTGGAGAAGCTCCTTGTCAAGATGTTTGTGGCACCAAAAGATAAACCAATCATTGAGGGGGGAGTTTATTATCTTAGCACGCCAGGAATTATAGTTTTGAGACTTTTGCGACATCTGTGGTATCAGGTTTTTTGTCTGGCATATCATATATATATATATTATTTTTTTCTGTTTAAACTGTTATTTATATTATCCATGCAAATGATATTTACTTTTAGATGGAAGTGATATAGTATATAGACTACATATAGTTTTGTGGTTTATTTCTTTTCTGTTCTGTACAATACAGCTGGATTGTACAGAACAGAAAAGAAATAAACCACAAAACTATATGTAGTCTATATACTCTATCAGGAAACATTAATATGCTGTAGTCCTGATTGAATATATGCAAACTCACAATTTATGTGACTGGAAAAAGGGCAGTAAAATAATGTGAATTATAGCTATTTCTAGTTTTCTACCCCAGCAATAATAGAATTTTAGAAATTCTATGCGTCTATTGTTTCAGGATGGAGAATCTTCTTCCAGAACTTCCCTTCTGATGTTGGCTTTAAAGGGAATAATGCATGATAGACCAACATCTTGGGTTTCTCATTTAAGAGGGTTCTGTTTGGCAATTGTTGACCAACGAAAATCTTCATTACCTCTTTCACATTTTCAGGAAGTATTTTTGAATGGTATAGTATAACCCATCAGTTTTTGTGAAATGGAGTTATAGTTGTGTTAAAGGATGCAAGAGATTGATGTTATCTCAATGTCTGCCCTTGCAGAGATGCCCTTGTTACTCAGTGCCGTTCTCAATGTTTTATTGATACATCCATCAATGGGGGCCACTGCTGTTGATTCTTTGTCTTCCATTGCCATTATGGATCCTAAACTGGGAGTTGCTTTGTTGCTAACAATTATGTTTTACAGTAATATATTCATAAGAAATGATATCAATCGCCATGATATGTTGGTAACTTTTTCCTTTTGTACTGGCACTTATTGCATGGCATTACCCTGTTCTTTTGTCTCCCATCATATGTTAAGTATTTCATCTCCTCTCTTATTTTTAAGTTGTTGTTGCAGTTAAAAATTTTTGAAATGCTGCCATCACTTGCTTCACACTCGGCAATGATTCCACTTGTAGTTCAAACTATCTTGCCAATGCTTAACAAAGATGCAAAAGTGTGGGTACTCTGCTAGATTGTGCATTTGGTTTGCTTCTTTTTCAAAAAAAGAAATATTATTATTATATTATTCTTGCCTTGTGCTATCCTGTTTTTGTAGCAATGATGTTGTACCATTGAGATCCCTTTTCTAGCATTCTGACATTGTGTACCATATAAAACTGTTGATCTAAGTATTTGAACTTTGTGCTGCTATTGTATTTAGTTGGAAAATGGAACATAATGACATCCAAAAGCAAAGTTTTATGTATAATTTCTGCTTTTCCTTTGTATTGTTTTCAGGAGTCTTACTGGTTATGAATATTCTTTGCGGATGATATATCCCTTCTGTACATGTGCTCATAAATCTAAAATATTGCTCTTATAAATATAGTGCTCCAGATGTGGCTGTACAAGTCTGAATGTTCTTCTTCACCTCACCAGTGATGATGTTTGGTTTTTAAGATAGAAAATTCATTGTGGCTCTTAAATGTCATTCTGGCCTTGAAACTAAAATTTGGCCCTAGTGCATTCTTCAAAATATTGAATATACATGCAATTCAGCTTTAAATGCTTTCCCCCCACATGCAGCTCGTTATATTCTACAGCAACTAGATTGCTATGTCGAACCTGGGAAACTAATGATCGAGCTTTTGGGAGTTTGCAAGTAAGCTTTTCATTCCACATTTTCCTGGATCTTCCACTGCCACACATATTATTTTAGGTGGACATACATAATTATTTAATGCAGAAGATGAGATGATTTGAATTGTAATTGATTGAAGAAATGTAATTGTGAACTCAATGAATTGAAATTGTAGTTGTTTATGAAAAGTCTTCTTTAGGAAAGTTGAACACATTGAAGTGGTCCTAGTATTCGTTAGTTCTTAAGAGTAGAATTTATTGTACCATGTCAAGAAATGGATGATGCATTGGGGACATAAGTTCTTTGTAGATAAATAAAGTAAATAACTTAGTTTCTAGGCTTTTTACTTAGCTTTGATGATTGAAAATCTGAGATAACTCCTGACATATCTATAAATGGGTTGTCCAAACTCTGTTTTTGTCTCTGAAAGCTTGCTGCGAGGACATATTTATTTGTTTTTTCCTTAAAATTGTGTGCAATGCTCTAATTTTAAGTTTTTAACATTGTTTGATATCTAGAAGATAATTTAGGAGTAGCAAGAATTGTAGTTGCTTTTCAGAAATAGACGATGTTACATGTTTCTCGTTTTTTTGGGGAGGGCATGTTCACCCTAGCAGAGCTTAAACTTAGAGCCATAAGATTTTGATGCTATATAAACAGTTCTTTACACATACAAACATACACTTTTTCTGCACTGTGCTATATTCTTGTGAATCTGTTCAAGGTCACATCAGAAGGTTTTCTACAAATTTATGTGCAATCTGATGACTCTGCATATTGTTTGTCCCATTTTATCTTTCGAAGATTTGTCCATACATCATATTTCAAAGACTTTTGTTGAGAATTGAGATTCCAATGTGCTTGGCTATTTTACAGTCCCTTGCTATGTCTTCATGATCTTACAACATTAAAATTTTCCTAATTTATTTTACATTTCTCCATATCTAGGGTGTCTTGCTCCCTAAAGGGTTCATCAATTTCACTTCAGAGAGAGATATCTGCATCAGCATGGCTGCTTCCATTCGAGATGTTTGCCATAAAAGCCCTGATAGGGGTGTTGATCTCATCTTGTCTGTTTCGGTATGCCCTGCCTGTACTGTTTTCTTGCTTCTCCAGTTCTCCTTTTCCAGTGCATGCTTTGATGAGAAATCATGGTTTTGTGTTGGAATAAACAGTCTTGCATTGAGAGCCAAGATCCTGTAATTAAAGCTCTTGGCTTGCAAAGCCTTGCCTTCCTTTGTGAAGCCGATGTCATTGGTAATTTTTTAAATATATTCATGGAATAATACTATACCAAGTTATAGTAAGTTATGCATGAACAATAGTTTGATACTAGATCATGTTCCAATTATTTTGTTGTTAAATGGCATTCTGATCGCATATGCTGTCTTCTTTAGATTTTTACACTGCATGGGATGTCATTGTAAAGCATGTGCAAGGTTACCAAGATGATCCTATTCTTGCTTATAGGTAAGCATGTTTAAGGTTCTGAGCAGACACTTGTTGTTGACTTTGATTATAAAGATGGCTGTGAAGTTTCTTCTAGAAAAAGAAAAATTGTAAGTTATAGCAGTAACTGAATATTTTAATTTTAAATCCCTGGCTTATACGTCCCAACTCATCAAGTGGCATTGACAACTTTAGATGTTTTTAATTCATGGCGATCTTGAATTTTTAAAATAAAATATTGCTTTGGATATATATCTTCTTTCAGTTCATAAACTTTGATTCTGTATAGTCTTTTGATTGAGGTGTTTTTGCTCCATTAATTAATACATAATTTCCTAGTATTAAATTGTCATTCTGTTGTCTCATTAAAAGACACTTCCTCTGTTATGGCAGCCTTTTCCTTCTGCTAAGGTGGGGTGCAATGGATGCAGAAGCATATCCAGAAGCATCAAAGAGGGTGCTGCAAATTATGTGGGATGTAGTTACCTCTGGTCAGGAGAGAGAGTGGGCAAAAGCAAGAATTTCGTCCCTGGAGGCACTTGCCCAATATGAAGTATATCCATTGATGCAAACATTGCTCTGCATGAGTGGACTGTTATTTTATTAAAAAAATGAGTAATTTACACATGTTCCTTTAATATTGTTTCGTTACTGCTTTCCAGGTGTTGCAGCTTGAAAATAGTATTCCAGATTTCAAGAAAATGAATTTGGAGCTGTTCTTTTCTGAGACAAATCCCAAAGTACTCAAGGCTATGGAGGATTTTCATGTCAAGATAATAACATATGAACACATGTAACCATGGCATCCTACAATTAATTTACTTATCTCTTGGATGTGATAATATTGGTATGATTAAATTTGTTAATTTTCTATCCATTTGCTTTAGAAATCGCCGAAGACTAGTCAAGGAAAAAAGAGTTACAGGAAGCAAGATTGAAAAATTGATGGATGTATTTCCACAGGTTATATTCTCTTCAGGTATGGTGGTATCATCTGTTCATTTTGTGTTCTTTTCACCAAAATTCTTCCGAGAAGAAATTCAGGTCTGATAGTGGGAAAAATAAAATAAAAATGCTTAAATTGAGTCTTCCTTTTATCTACAATATCTCTTGTTATCTCACGGTTTTTTAATGCCAAAAATGAAAAATTGAGTCTTTGGATTTAGCCAAGATCTAAATGAAATTGGGTTGTTGTTGTTATGATGACAGGACATGATTTCTTTCATATGATTTAGAAACTGAATGGTTCCTTCAATGGAGTGGTGGAAATTCTGTCATTAATTGCTCTTATCAAACTCTGTCTGGTTTAATTTTCTTGTGCCTTGATGTTAAGCATTCTACTTGCAGGAAAGATAAATGAAGCTAGAGAATTGCCTGGTGCTGCTTTATTATGTTTTTCTTTTACTCCTAAAGATGTGAATGAACATCATGCATCCAAAGTAAGATATTGACAGATTAAATATATTCTGATTAGATTTGAGTGCACTTTTAATCTGATATTATAAGTATTCAGAGGCTAAGAGATGTACATGCTGGGTATGAAAATGCTCTAGTGGAAGTAGCTGCTTCTCTTCAGCTCTCAAGAAATATCTTGCTAGCACTGATGGCACTGCAATCATGGAAAGGCTTCATGCGACGTTGGATGAAGGCTTACACTGTATCCTATGATGCTAAGGCACAATTGAGTGTCCTAGATAAAACTTCTAAAGCTGCTAGTGATATTTTAAAGGTCAAGTTTGGTGTGTCATTACAAACTATCCGTTTTTGCTTATTTATCAGTTATCTGTATCTAATGCACAAGTTTATGTCATATCTGATGTAGGTTGTTTTGGTACATGCTTTTTGTGCAGAGTATGATAGCAATAGCGGATGAGGCTATACCTAGAGCTGCTGAAAATATTGCACTGGCTATTGGTGCACTTTGTGTGGTGAGAAGGTTTTCCATGGTTATGCACTCATTTAGAATCTTAATAGATTCTGACTAATTATCATCTGTGGCTGTGCTGCATATTGGCATTTCAACATATAAACCGTTGTAAGGATTATGGAACATATAATTCTGTGGGTATTATTAACCACATTTTATATGAGCAATTTTACAATATGAATGATCTTGGAAGTAATTCCATCTCATAATGCCATATATCCCTCAATGTGCTATCTGTTGCAGTAATCAATGTCTATAATTTCACTTAGGGCTATTTTTAATTAAAACGTCAGCAAATTAGTGAGTCAACTCTCTAATAATCTGGTTAGTAATGTATCTTGTACAATTAGCATAAAAAATTTGATTGCTGTGATCTCTGGCCTTGCTATTATCAGGTTTTGCCTCCATCTGTTCACACTGTTAAATCTGCTGCTTCAAAGTTTCTTTTGGAATGGTTGCTCCAACACGAACACGAACACCGCCAATGGTCTGCTGCAATTTCTGTTGGATTAATCTCTAGTTGCCTTCATGTAACGGATCATAAACAAAGATATCATAACATCACAGGACTTCTTGAGGTATTCTTGTTCTCTTCTTTTTTGTGTATGTCTATTGTCTCACTTTTTAAAATCTTGATTATCTTCTCTTTCTATTCTCTATTTTTTAATTAAAATAGAATTCTGATAAAAAGAAGTTTGAAAAAAAAATTCAGAGATTAAAGAAAATATAGCATTGTTTATGAATTTCTCTTGACAGTTTTAGATGAAATCTAAGTGTTTCTGAAACTTCTTTTAAGTCCACCTTCTTCCCTTAGCTTTTATGAATCAAAACATTTTTGGAGAAAGAAATTCAGACCTTTGTAAGATTATATTAATAGGTTGTAACATACTTATGTTCCCAATTACCTTTGTAGTAGGATAGTCGAGAAGGAAATTGAAGAATGCTATTACACATACTGAGGCTAAAATCAGAGTTTTAAATGGATTCTCCTGTCATTTTTATTATTTTTTTCAATTGGGTTCACTCCTGAGAGGAACTTGTTGATAAGATTATCTGGCATTCTATTTCACTGATAGTGTGAGCTTCCAGGTTCTTTTTGATAGCAAAAGTTCCCTTGTAAAAGGAGCATGTGGTGTTGGATTGGGTTTTTCTTGCCAAGACCTTCTTACCAGGGTTGAAACTGCTGATACCCCTACTGTGATGAAGGAAACAGAAAAGGTTCCAGAATCTGAACTACTTGGAAGAATTATTAAGGCCTTAGCTACAATGATACAACAGAGAACTCAATGTTCTTCTGATGTTTTGGACAGTCTATGTTCATGCTTTCCACTGGGTTCATATGACATGAGTGATAAAGTATTGAAACAGTTATCTGAGAACAGTGAAGACTTGGAAGAAGATATCTGGGGTGTTGCTGGACTTGTTCTTGGTCTAGCTACCTCCATTAGTGCAATATACAGAGCTGGAGAGTTAGAGACTGTTATCAAGATAAAGAACTTGGTAATATCATGGCTTCCATATGTGCATTCACTAGTTGAAAGCAGTACATTCCAGGGGGGGGAATCTGAGACTATTTTAGCACTAGGATCCTGTATTGCACTTCCCACAATAGTGGCTTTTTGCCAGAGAATGGAATTGATGGATGATGTTGAGTTGGACCACATTTTGGTTGGCTTTAAAGAGCTGATTTCTCAGTTAATTTCTGTGAAAAAGTCTGGCATTTTGCACCATAGTTTGCTGCTGGCATCATGTGTTGGAGCAGGGACAGTACTTTCTTGTATACTGAATGAAGGTGTTTACTCTATTGAGGTTGAACGTGTTAAATGTTTACTGGAACTGTTCAGGAAATGTTACTTGAATCCTTTCCCTTTTCTTGTCCATCTTGGTGGCATGCTAGGAGTTGTTAATGCTATTGGAGCAGGTGCAGGAATTTTGGTCAACATGAATTTTCCAAATTACACTAGGCAATCTGGTTATCAGAAGGTAATTTACCTTTTGATAAAATTGCTACCAGCTATCTCATCATATTTGTTAATTTTTTTTCTTGTTTCATATTTAAATATCTTACTATGTAAACAACAGGAGTCTTCTTCTGTCATGGGCCCTCTCCTATCAAGATCTGATTTTGAACCATACTTGACATCATTGGTGCAAGAGATGTTTGTTGTGGCACAGAATTCTGATAATCATCAGCTACAGCAGTTTGCTTCCTGGGTACTCGCCTTCCTTCGACATCATTTATGGTCCAAGGAACTTTTGGGGGTTGATAGTGATAGGAATGCAGCCGAAACTAATTCAAAATCTGTTTCTCAGAGTTTTTCTGAGGACAGTGTGGTTTTGAAACTTAGTTTGTGGCTTATGGATTTCAAATACACTGAGGTAGATCTTTTGCCCATATTTTGTGTAAATTGTTATATGTATGTGTGTGTCCTTCATTTTCAAGTATTTTACTGATATTCTCTCCCTCTGTAACTCATTTTTTTTTCTCTATTTATTCACCATCCTTTGCTTGATAGGATGCCTGTGCTCCTTTGCAATTTAATTTCTAAGTTGATGATTACTTTTTTTTTGAAAAGATCTAAAGAGTATTTGTTTCATGTATGGGATTTGGAAATCAAACTAACTACAAAAGCAGCTTAAAATCTGTAACTCATTATGTCATGATTATCTATAATTTTGTTAAGCATTCACATGAAGGTAGTTGTTGGGTTCCAAAGTTTAGTTTATGTTAAAAATCATATGGTACATATCACAGAATTCTGATCATTCATGAATAATATGTTTAAATTTGATAAATTTAATTTTTCCTCCTTTGTGAAATGTGATAACCATGCTGACATCATTGAATGCCAATGATTTTAGTAATACTATAACTATAATAAGCTTTTGTTTTTATTTTAATATTAAACAGGTCATGCTACCAAATATTGTTTTTTTTCCCTTGGTGGCATTTGGTCAGGGGTCTTGTAAATGAATTTAATGTCATGTTTTGTATGTGCACGTGTCCTTTTTAATTACTGTGCTTAAACAATAAAATCATCTTGAATTTTTGTTGCTTTTGTTTATTCAATGATATTCATCTTCGTATTACTAATTACTCCATCTTTTACATTGTTTTGTGCCTTACTGTTACATGAAACTATATTCAATATGATAATTACTTCTGATTCTCCTAATTAACTCTCTTTTCTAGATTTTGGCATGGTTGTATATGATAAACTTCCAATATACATCTTATATTTAACAAGTCTATCACTATAGTTATATGTTTTTCGTTAGTCTCTTCTCATTGTTCTCATTTTTTGTCTTGACCAAGTTCAGCCAGGTACTATTGTACATATTAGCAGAGTCATTGCTGTATTAAGGTGCCTTTCTAGAGCTCCCAGGTTGCCAAGCTTGGATTGGGGGTCAATTATTAGGCGTTGTATGAGATATGAGGCAAAAGTTGCTGAGTTGTTACTGAAAGATTCTGCTTGTAAGAATGGAACTCTAAGGGAGGAATGCATAATGTTTGCGATGGCTCATGCAAATCAATTTGATTCACTGCTAACTTTTCTTGATGAGCTATCTGACTTTTCCAGGTTCAAGACACTTGAGATAAATTTGCAGTCATGTCTGCTAAATCATCTAGCAGACCTTGTAAAAGTATATTCAAACTCCAGGCTTGAGAAACTATTTGGTGATGTGAGTAATTACTTGTCTTCCTTTACTTCATTCAAAGAGTCGAGCACCTACCCCAAAAGCTTGTTATGTATTTCATGCTGGAAAGGTCTCTATGAGTGCCTAGATGAAGTTTCTGTGGACACATCTGCTCACATATCCCATATTGAGAGGTGCATGGAGGTTCTATTTACTTTATTGCCAGTGGTGCAATCTTCTGGAAGTGTAGTATCAGGGGATGTAAATTCTGTGGAGGAGTGGTCTGAGGCTGTAAGATGCTTAAGGAAAGCTCCGCAGAGTTGGTTATTGGATTTCCTGAAGGTATGGTATGCATACATTATACATTTTACCTTATCTCTTCATTCACTTTTCCCCTCAAGTAAAATATTGAGATCTCTCACAACAACAACAACAACAACAATGATGATGATAATCTTTTACTAAACGTGATCTTTTCTGTTGTTTGATACCTTCATTATGTTGATGTTTTGTTGTTTACTTTAAGCTAATCCTCCTTTGCGTTGATTCAAATTGATAAAGGTCAATCTTATTATTAGATACAAATTGTCTGTTTTAAACTGTGACCTAAGCTGCCATCTGTAATCACAATTCACAGGTTTCACATGAGGAGTTTGTTCAGAGTGCTGACAAAGAAGTCCAAAAAAAGGTTTGTGCTAAGATCAAGCTAGTGAAGACTGGTTCTCTTTCACTGATTGAACTAGGAAAAATGAAATCCTACATATTGAACTCCAAATCACAAGGTTAGTTTTCTGCTCTGCTACTCAATGTTACTGTGTTTTCGGGCATAGGAGCTCAGGTCAATTTGGGCTGAAATAATTAATGGTTATTACTTGAATCATAGTTGCTATTTATGCACTTGTAAACTTTTTGGAATTTGGAAGCTTATTAAGATGGGAATGCTTCACTTATCAAATGTCAATACTAAAAATTTAATTTTTGCAGGAGTCTGGGATATACTTTTTGAAGTTGTGGCAGCTTTGTACCATGCAGAGGGAAGTATCAAAAAACAGTGGCTTATTGATGCTGTTGAAATTAGCTGCGTATCCACTTTTCCTTCCACGGTAGGAATGTGGTATTATTATCTTTATTACAACTTATTTGTAGTAACTGTCATGCATATCTTGCATGGAAAATTTCAAAATCTAAATTCTGCAAGAATTGGTGTGTTATCAGGGTTGATATTTTCTTTTTTAAAAAGCAGGTAATACATTAATTTTAAGACATTTTGATGGTAAACAAAATTATGTTGGTTTGTTGTGAAATTTTAATGAAATCATCATCATTATTTTTTGTAAATAATATATATGAAAAACAGCATCTTTTGTATCAATTCGAATGCCATAGGCACAATTATTAGATTTCTGCTTATGGAGTTCAGTTTTCGCTGCTCAAATTGTCATGTGATGCTTATTGTTCATATTGTATTGTGCCTGATTTGAGTGGCTAGCATTTACTATACTACTGTTTGCTATTAAACAGCCCTGATATATTTCTATATCATGAGAGCGAGCGAGCTATGATTTACTCCTTGATAACCAAGTTGAATTTGTTATGGAGCTTATTTCCTTTATATACACATCTCTTCATTATTCTGCAGGCACTGCAGTTTCTTGGTCTGTTATCTGCTTCCTGCTGCAAATATATGCCCTTTATGATTGTGGACCAACAAATGGTACTGAATGATCTTCCAGTCACCCTTGTGTCTCTTCTAGCGGACGAAAGCTGGAATGTTGTTGCAGAAACTGTTGTGTCCCACCTCGTCTCATCAACAAAACGTATATATGACTGGGCCTTGCAAATAGCAGATGGTTCTTATATTCCTGGTTCGCAACCCATTGATGAAAGTGAGAATCATATGGCTGTTTCTCTACTGCAAGTGATGCATCATACGTGTGTATTACTTAAAAGCTACTTGCCATTAGATAAGCAGCTTAAGCTCGCCAGCATGGTTATTACTGGAGATGCAAACTACTTTTTTGAAAATACAGGATTATGATGACACTAAAATTGATGTATGTTCTCATAAATTGTATGCTCAAAGGAACACCTCCACCATGCTACACGTAGCGCGATTTTGGGAATTGTGCTTTGTTATTCATGGAATATGGAGAATTCTGTGAGTTATTCCTGCCACTCCTGATTCTTTTCCAAAGTGAATTGAGAGGACGCAATGTTGAGCAGTGGCCAACCGTGTGGGATGGCAAAGCATGCAGCTGTACATACATTTGTCTGTCCAATCCAATGCACTAAAATTCAGCAGAAGCAGAATGCATGTTGTACCATTTTCTTTTCTTCCTACACAAGCCTGCTGTACCATAGTGCCTCCCTTGGCGTTGCTTGCTGAGATATGTAATGTATTTTGATTAGGTTACAAAAGAAGAGGAAAAATTATTGGGTTCCTAACTCTTGGTTTCAAGGTTGAGTGGATGCTTCCATTGGAATGCCTAGTGTTTCTATGTGTCTAGATATAAATCCACGTAATGCTTGGGAGTTTAAAAAAATGTTTAGAAGTTATTTTTATGAAAAAGTTTATTTAAATTTTAATACATTATGTATATCATATAAAATTAAAAAACTAATTTTGTACTTAAAAAATTTAAGTATGTACACGTGCTTTGCAAGGACACTTATTAAGACTAAATTCATTGTTATGCACTAAATTTTTAAAATATAGAAGTATTGTCCATTTTATAATTGCTTAAATTACATATATCATAAAGTCAGAAGTATCGTTTGAGTGCCTTTAGGAGGGACGTAATTATATATTTGAAGAAAGTGGAACTGTTCACTAAAGTCCAGAGTTAAAAATTAACCTTTTTAAAATGGAGACTTATCAAAATAATTTTTATTTCTCAACGAAGTTATTTCATAGTTAGAAATTGAATATTGAACAACATATTTAAGGGTCCTGATTATGCGTGAACCGTGTTGAAAGAACATGATAATGGCATGTTCATGAAAAATGAACAGAAGATAGTAACGTGCCAAGGGAAGATTGGAATCACAAAATTCTAATATAAGTTTCTTCACATAACAGTGGTTTACAAACTATAAGTTTATACAAGTCTTTACCCAGAAAACTATTAGGTTTGAACTGTGTTCATGAATAAAGATAACGGGATTTGTTTAGGTAAGATTTTTTTTTCTTTTATTTTTGACTTGGTTTTTTCATATACATGCAAATGAAATTAATAGCATGTTTGGATTAGCTATGGTATACACGCGTTTAGTGATGTGTGGATATCTGCGGATATTTCCTAAAAATAAAAAAATAATAAATTTATTTTGTGTGTTGTGAACAATCATAAAGTGTTGTAAATATCACTTTGAATTTATAAATTTAAATTTATAAATTAAAGAGTTATTGTTTAAAATAATTACTTTGAACATAAATTTTAATTATTATAACAATTTTTCTAAAAAAAATAGTTTAAATGCCCACAAATTTATGTTTCTTTTTTTTTGTAATATAATTGTATAAGATTTCTTCCATAATGAACAATCGTTTTGAAAATTTTGGATAAATTTATGTAATTTTATCTATATTAATATATAAAGGTATTTAAGTAAATATATAATTGCAGATAGCAGGTATTTGCGGGTACGAGTACCATAATATCTGTACCCGCCCCGTTTATAAACGGGTAGCGGATATATCTGTTTAAAATATCCGCGGATATTCATTTAAGATACCCATTTTCTACTCGTGACAGATTTTATCTATAAATATCCACGAGCACAATTTTTTGCCATCCCTACACGTGTTTAATGGAGGCAGCTCTTTATTGCTTTCATGTCTTTTACATGATTTGACATACAAACGTGGATCTCATATGACAATTCAAATACGCGGTAATTTTTAAGCTTGTTATAATAGTCAAGTAAAGTCCTCCTTCAAAATAGTAATTTCAATGTATGTTTGGACGTGTAAAGTACACATATTTGTCAACAAAATCATGTTAAATAAATGGAAAAAATGCAAAAGTTATTATTTATAGTTTCAAAATTGACACACATCTCATAAATGGATATAGAACCAAACATACGTTCAAGTTACCAATACCACTTTACGGACGGTGTTTCTCCCTTTTTAAGCCTTGAGGCAGGTGGTGCTACTGCCCTGTGAAGCGTTAACACACAGAACGGCCCATTTTCACTTCAGAGTCGAACTTTTGTGCACACAACACAGAGTTCAACCACAAACCTGGTAAGTTGTTCTTTCTCTCTCTCTCTCTCCTCATCAACATGATTCGTCGACCTTCAATCTATGTTCCCACCCTGTCACAATCTTTCTCCAACACAACTTTCACCAAAATAACCGCTCTTTCTTCTTCTTCTTCTTCCCTAATCACTCTTCAGGATTCTCACTCCAAACCCGTTTTGAGTCCCTTTTACAATCTTCTTCCCCCTACCCACAATCCCAACAACATCGTCAACCTCATCTCTTCCATCCTCAAACACAAAAGTTCCCATCTTTCCCTTCTTCACAATGACATCAAAGGGATTATCCCCCACTTGGGTGCCCATGAAATTTCAAGGGTCTTGCTCAGATGCCAGTCTGATCACTCTTCAGCTCTCACCTTCTTCAATTGGGTCAAAAATGATTTGAATATCACCCCCTCTGTGCACAACTATTGTGTAATTGTTCACATACTTGCTTGGTCTAGAGTGTTCTCTCAGGCCATGGAGTTGTTGTCTGAATTGATACAATTGGTTGAGGGTGTTGCTCCAAATGAGGACATTTATGAGAGTCTTGTGGGGTGTACTGAGGAGTGTAATTGGAATCCTGTAATCTTTGATATGCTTATCAAGGCTTATGTGAAGGCTGGTATGGTTGAGAAGGGTTTGGCAACTTTTAGGAGGAACATTGGGGCTTGTTTTATCCCCAATGTGATTGCCTGCAATTGTTTGCTTAGTGGGTTGTCTAGGTTTAATTATATTGGTCAGTGTTGGGAAGTGTATGAAGAAATGGGAAGACTTGGAATACACAGGAATGCTTATACTTTCAACATTATGACCCATGTTTTGTGCAAAGACGGAGAGACCAATAAGGTGAATGGATTCTTGGAGAAGATGGAGGAGGAAGGATTTGAACCTGACTTGGTTACGTATAACACACTCGTTAATAGCTATTGTAAGAAAAGAAGGTTAGAGGACGCGTTTTATCTGTACAAGATCATGTATGTTAGAGGTGTGATGCCTAATTTGATTACACACACGGCCTTGATGAATGGTCTTTGCGAAGAAGGGAAGATCAAGGAGGCTCATCAACTTTTTCATCAGATGGTTCACAGAGGGATAGAGCCGGATGTTGTGTCGTATAATACTCTTGTGTCTGGTTATTGCAGAGAAGGTAAAATGCAAATGTGTAGAACACTATTGCATGAAATGATAGGAAATGGGATTTGTCCTGACAGCATCACTTGTCGTCTTATAGTTGAAGGCTGTGCTAGGGATGGAAAGCTGCTGTCAGCCTTGAATATGGTTGTGGAGCTTAAAAGATTTAGAATTAAGATTCCTGAAGATGTATATGATTATCTTATAGTTGCATTGTGTAACGAAGGTCGACCATTTGCTGCTAGAAGTTTTTTGCTAAGGATCTCTCAGGATGGCTATATACCTAAAATGAATACCTATAATAAACTGGTTGAGTCGCTATGTAAATTCAATAATGTGGAAGAGGCATTAATTTTAAAATCTGAGATGGTGAAGAAGAGCATGAAACTGAATCTTGCTGCCTATAGAGCTGTTATAAGCTGCTTGTGTAGAGTAAACAGGACTCCAGAGGCTGAATGTTTGTTGAAGGAAATGGTTAGTTCAGGTATTCTACCTGATGTAGAAATAAGTAGGGCATTAATAAATGGGTATTGCGAGGAAAATAATGTTGATAAAGCTGTGTCATTATTGAAATTCTTTACAAAGGAATTTCAAGTTTACGATACTGAGAGCTACAATGCAGTTGTTAAAGTCTTTTGTGAGGTTGGTAATGTGGCCGAGTTGATGGAACTTCAGGATAAGCTGCTCAAGGTGGGGTATGTTCCAAATAGGTTAACATGCAAGTATGTGATCCATGGATTGCAGAAAGTTATGGAACTAGATGATGATATGCTTAAAGTCTAACACTGCCCCAGTATAGGACTATATCCAAAATCTTACCTACCTAATTACATGGGCATGGCATATAAGTATCACCACACTATGGAAGGATTTCTTCCTGGAGATAGCCCCATTTGATACCATTCTTCTTTTCACTGAAGACGAGCTAAACCAGAAACACTTGTCACTATTGAATCATAAACTGAAAACTCTGTAAAGGGAACTAATATCTGAGAGAGCAAAGGACAGCAGAGTTACCAGAGTAAGTTGATGAAGATTATCCAATATTTTCTGTTTCATAACTTTTCTAACTGATGAAATCAAAATCCAAGAATGGAGCCTTTGAGGAAAAATTGTGATGAATTTTGGATTTCTGTTCCATAACTGTTTGTGAGGGCCATTAATCATACTTTTGAAAAGGGATGAAAGGCTTAATGCTTGGGTTTTGGTTCTACGTTGCACATGTTTCACAAGGGTAGAACTCAATTCATAAATTATGTTCATGATACATAGCATTTTCTAATTGTAAGTAATTGGTTTTTAAATTCTCTATAACGTACAATTTGGATCGTAAATGTAATCATTGTTTGATTTAATTCAGAAATAAAAGGATTGTAATGGGTATGTCCCTTGTAATTTACTGTTCACATTCGCATTCATTGCTGTTGTGATGTTTTTACTTGATTAATATAATTTATGCCTTGCTCTTGTATTGTTCTTGATCCCTGTTTGCACCTGATGACTGAAGCTCAACTATGTGCAGTTGAATTTCTGGAAACAATTCTCTGTCTATCCATGTGTCTTCAGTGGCACCCTGGTGGTCATGAGACCATGTGTGAACTCTCAAGGCACTTGCTGTCTGTACAGAAAGATCTTGGGTTACCATGAGTGCCTGATTTGTCATCAACTATTGTATCATTATTCACAATTATTGTTCAATCAGAACTTGAACACCAACAAATTTCTATATTGAAACTCCTTCTCTTGATCCATAAGTGGAAATATGATAATGGTAAGTTTTCTAGAGCTATCCCGATTTTGAGGTTTATTCCCACATTCAAGTTGAGTACATGTGATCAATTGTATGATATTGTTTTATTAAAAATGAAATATTTGTTTTTTGCATTCTCCATTGAGTTCTAGGTCAATCTGTGCCAATAGCATTCATATTGCATAATTTCATGGAAAAAAAGTTTATGAATTTTTCAGGATACTGCTTTTGCATGCTCTTTTTTTGTCTTATTGCGATGAATTGGGTTCAGGATTTTTGGTGGTTGGTTTGTTAACTACTTGGCAATTAAGCAAATTTACCTTGTGCATACGACCTGTACTTGACACAAGATTATCTTCCATAATTCCATTGCAACATTTCTTCCTGCTGTAAAATGCTCTTGCTCGAATTCATAAAATAATCTCTGTAATTATGCTCATTTGATACTCCCCTTAATGTCATCATTTTTTATAATTTGTTTAGTAATAATTTATAGTTACTAATGCAGATGCTCCTATCAGCGGTACTAAATTCTCTTTATTTGAAGAGACTTTGTTTCTTCTTCCCGTTGTTAGTCTCATGTCATCTCCTTCCAAATCTGTGAAAAGCTCCTTGTCAAGATGTTTGTGGCACCAAAAGGTAAACCAATCATCCAAGGGGGAGTTCATTATCTTATCACGCCAGGAATTATAGTTTTGAGACTTTTGCAACACCTGTGGTATCAGGTTTTATGTCTGGCATATCATATTTGTTTTTCTGTTTATACTGTTGTTTATATTATCTATGCAAATAATATTTACTTTTAGATGGAAGCATTAATATGCTGTAGTCCTGAATGAATGTATGCAAACTCACAATTTGTGACTGGAAGAAGGGCAGTAAAATAATGTGAATTTTAGCTATTTCTAGTTTTCTGCCCCAGGAATAATAGAATTTTGGAAATTCTATGTGCTTGTTTCAGGATGGAGAATCTTCTTCCAGAACTTCCCTTCTGAAGTTGGCTTTAAAGGGATCGAATCAAAGCAAAATAATGCACGATATACAAACATCTTGGGCTTCTCATTTAAGAGGGTTCTGTTTGTCAATTATTGACCAATGAAACTCTTCGTTACCTCTCTTACATTTTCAGGAAGTATTTTTGAATGGTATTACCCAATAGCTTTTGTGAAATGGAGTTATAGCTGTGTTAAAGGATGCAAGAGATTGATGTTATCTAAATCTCTGCCCTTGCAGAGATGCCCTTGTTACTCAGTGCTGTTCTCAATGTTTTATTCATACATCCATCAATGGGGGCTACTGTTGATTCTTTGTCTTCCATTGCCATTGTGGATCCCAGACTGGGAGTTGCTTTGTTGCTAACAATTATGTTTTACAGTAATATATTCATAAGAAATTATATCAATCGCCATGATATGTTGGTAACTTTTCCCTTTTGCACCGGCTCTTATTTCATGGCATTGCCTTGTTCTTTTGTCTCCCATCATATGTAAAGTATTTTTTTTCCTCTTATTTTTAAATTGTTGCAGTTAAAATTTTTTGAAATGCTGCCATCACTTGCTTCACACTCGGCAATGATTCCACTTGTAGTTCAAACTATCTTGCCAATGCTTAACAAAGATGCGAAAGTGTGGGTACTCTGCTAGATTGTGTATTTTGTTTGCTTCTTTTTCAAAAAAGAAATATTATTATTATACTATTCTTGCCTTGTGGTATCCTGTTTTTGTAGCAATGATGTGCCATTGAGGTCCCTTTTCTGGCATTCTGACATTCAGTATCACATAAAACTGTTGATCTAAGTATTTGAACTCTGAAATGCTATCATATTTAGTTGGAAAATGGAACATAATGACATCCAAAAGCAAAGTTTTATGTAGAATTTCTGCTTTTCCTTTGTATTGTTTTCAGGAGTCTTACTGGTTATGAATATTCTTTGCGGATGATATATCCCTTCTGTACTTCTGCTGAAAAATCTAAAATAGTGTTCTTATTTTGGAACTGGTGGCTTGCCTAAATGTCATTGTACACTTTCAAAGTGTTACCAATCATAATTTCTTGCATCATTCTAAAAAGTAGACTTATGGTCCTGAGTGGCTTCAATCCCTTATTTTTTGATTCTGAGCCTGTATTCACTGCACAGACAATTTAGCAATTTGTTTCGTGTAATATTCTGATTAAGATTGACTTCTTTTCCTCCTTTTTGAGAGTTGAGACCCCTTTAATGTTTACCAAGTAATTTGGATTAACAAGTCAACTAAACCTTTTGCCTGCAGATTTAGAGTCTTATTAATTGCTTTGTTTGTTGTCCTTCAAAGCTCCATTAAACTTTTATCCATTTAGTTCTTGTATCAGGCTGACCTCACAAATATTCTCTGCACTGGTAGGTGCTACAAGATTTGTAACTGCTTATTTGATTTACAAAATATAAAGTGATATTGCATAACTTATCTGGTGTATATATGTTGGTGTGGTATCTGAAGTTTGTTCTTAATATTGTAATTTGATAAAATCCGAGGTGATGTTTCGCCCGCCTTTCTTTCTTGTTTTTTTTTAATTAATTTAAAAGCTAACTTTAAAGTTAAACTTTTAAGTATATAAAGTTAAAACTCTAATTTTTTTAGGCTAAAAAATTACTTTTAAACCTCTCTTTTTAAGAGAAGAGAAATTCAAAATAAATCGGGACAAATACTAAAGGAATTGTGTACTTAAGTGGAGAATTATTATGATGTGTCTTTTTACGTGTGAGTATCTGTCTGATTTGTTTCTGGGGTTGTAACACGGCTGAGGTCTATGACTTTTATTTATCTTATCTAAATATGGAGTTTTTAATATATGATCTTTAATCAACATGGTATGATATTGTTGACGAATAATCATGCCTTTTAATTTTGTGGTTAAGAGTTCGATTCTGAAGTTTGTGTATATAAAAGAACAATTATTGGAAGAAGTTAATCCTTTAAATAAATTTTAGCTTTTCAAGAGATTAGTCTTTGGTCTCAATTAGGAAATACCCCAGGTTTACCAAACAGGTTATAATCTTGTCAGGGAAAAAATCAATACTAAAAATTTATTCCATAGAATTTAATCCTCTCTACATTGAATACTCCGTCATACAATAACATTTTTTATTGGGCCTCCATGGTTGCCATTCCCATGGCCTCAAGGAAAATGAAGTGAATAATTTTATTTTCGTTTTTTCTTAGCATACCTCAGTTTCATATTGATTTTCTTCCAAAAGAATTCAAAGAAATTAGCAATTAATTCTTTTCTCCATCTAATAACAATTGGTTTATGGAAGCATGTACAATTGCAATCCGAAAATTTTGATCCTGATATGACCACTACTGTCTTTTTTGGTCTCACGTAAATTTACATGTGATGAGCTGTTTTGCATAAATTTGTATAAATAGCTTTAAAATTTATTTTCGGTCAAGTATATATAAAGATCCTGAACTGAAATATACTCAATCACGATGGCTGTTATATGAAAATCGACACAAATTCTTTCCTTATAATACTAATTCCTAATTAAATTTTAAATGGTATCAATTGTTAATTAATTTCGAATGATATTAACTATTTATCTATGATATCTAATTATTTGTTCCTCGTATGATATTACTAACATGTATTTTATGTATTGAACGAGTAATTTTAATATAATTAGAAATATATAAGTAGCTTAAATTTAAGAAGAAATGGTAAAATTAGTTACGATTTAAGAGGAAATGATACAGGTAGTTAAGATTTAAGATGAAAATGAAAATTTTAATGTATAAAATTTGAAAGTAATTAAAACTGAAATATGAGGATTTAAAATCTGAACATATGAAAATATGAATATAAAAGAATTCTTAACATACTTTTCTAAAACAAATAATGATTTGAAAATTTTTAAATAATATAAAAAGTGCTAAATAATGGTAAAAACACATCTTGAGGAGAAAATGAATATAATAGGAAATGTCCTTAATTATGTTAAAAAATGACAATTCAAATTTATAATTTAAAAATTAAGGGATTAATTAATTTAGAACAAGGTTAGATGATCAATGAATATAACACAAAGAAATTAGAATTGGGAGTTAACCTAGAAATTATATGTTATGATCTTTAATTGCCTCTCTTAATCTCAACTACCAATTAGTCAACAATAAAATGACAAGTGAATTAACCAAGACAAGAAATTATGTTCCTAGTTCACATATTCATAGCATAATTATTTGCGAAGCCATAAGTTTGTTACCGAGGCCAAGGCTACAACAGATTACAACACCCTTCATTTCAATGCTACATCCCAAAATTATTATAAGATTTAAACTTTTTGAACCAAAACAAGGTCCAATTCCTTGGGCAAAATCTTGTAAATATCTAGAGTCAATGATGGAAAATAAATTTTCTTAAGCCCAAAAACTAACCTACCATTTAAGATGGAAAATTGAAAAATAAACCTATAATCTTTATTCTAATACAATGGTTCCCATTTTGTCACGTCACACATAATTAATATCCTCACATACAATGGTTTAGTAGAATGGCCATTTTCCATATATCCCTTCTATCTTTCTTAATATTCAGAAAATGATATTTTTAAGTTGAAGGATACTTGGACCAAGTTTTTTATATATTATCAAAGAAAATACCACATCATTTGATTCAAACTTGATGATAATGATATTAAAACCTTCATTCTCACCGTTTTTATTCTACAAATGACTTCATTGGTATAAATGAACAAAAGATTAAACGGCTAGAAATAGACATTTCCATTGCCATTAATAGTGAACCAAATCATATTAGCAAATTCCCCCAAAGTTGGTCTAGTCAGGGTTGAATAGTTTGCATAAAGTCCTAAGTTAAAACCTTGTTGCCATTGTACCCATAAAAAAAAATTATATTGGCAAATGCTTCCTTACCAACTTTTGAGGTTGTCAAATCTAACTAGCCAAAAATAAATTTATGTACAATTTACAGCTAACTCGAGCTAAATTTGGTAAATGCAAGCTGTGTGCAAAAACAAAACCATCTGAATAAGACCCGATAGCTGAAGAAACTCAATTGCCAAGAAGAACATTTGAAGTTAACCTCGTGGCCATCTCAGAACTGTAAAAATTACATTGATATAAGTGATAAATTAAAAGGCTCAACAGATTTAAATTATGAAAGCTAAAATTAAAAAAAAGGAACATGACCTTAAACTATAACTAGTGTGTCGTGTCCCTCTTTGTAAGTACTCAATAACAAAAATGTTGACGTAGTGAGACATGATGGCAAAGATGATAACTTAAAAAGAGTCAACGCCGCAATCACTTCAAGTTTTATATATAAGTTAAATTAATTAATAAATCTCTGAATTATTTAAAAAAATTTAATTAGGTCTTCAAATTAAAAAAAATTAAAATTATATCCTTGATCTTATACAATTCATATAATTGAGTTCCTAAAGTCTTTAAAATTGTCACAAATTTGTTATTTTTAACAATTTTAAACCGCCATAAACTAACATCAAGAACTCAATTACAAAAATTTTATAAAATCAACTCAAGTATAATTTTAGTTTAGAAATCTAATTAATAAATCTCAAATAGTTCAAAAACCTACTGATTAATTTAACCTTATATATTATAACAGATGACCATTTAATGAAACTATTGTATTATAAGTTTGTGTTAGCATGTGCCTCAATGGGATTAATTAGGATTTAAAATATAATAAATAAAAAGCAAAAGCATTCAATATTTTAAAATCCAAAACACTCACTAGCAATATAACGAATAATAAATACTAGTTATTCATATGGATATGGACATTCGTTACGTCAAAATTCTATTAGTATTAATTTAAAGGTATAAAAAATAATGAAAACTTTTAAAGCTTTAAATAACCACTCACTAATAATAGTTTACTATTTATAACAATTTGTATCACGAACACCAATAATAATTTAAAACGTTTTCAACCAACTCTTCGCACAATTTTTTTTCGGGGCGGGGGAGGGGTGGGATATCCAATCGGAAGATCATGCCGTTGGCCAAATGTCTCAGTTTATGTGTCTTTAACTAATAATAAATTTTTATTCAACAATTTTTATATATTAGTCAATTTGACTTTAAAGAGTTGAAGTAAATTAAAAGAATAGGTAGAAATGAAACAAGCAACATTTAAAGGATAGTGGAATCAAACTAAGTGACTAACCGCTTCAATTATATTTTTACTGTAACTACAGACATTAAGTGAAAGGGGTGCCCGAATATTTGTTTATGTAACCGTTCAATGGCTTTTAACAGAATTTTGAGCTTCAAAACTTTTATCCTAGAAGTGAACTACCCAAGCTGAGAAACAACATGGTGCACCATTCAACTCATACCACCAAATACAAGAGGCAGCCAAAAAGAAGGAAATTTACAAGTCTCGAGCATTAAAAAAGGAACATGGAATAATAAATTTTCAGAAATTGAAAAAAATAGGCCCTTGAAAATTAGAGTTTGATAGATTTAAAATTTTACCTTGCTGTACAAATCTGACCATTAGTAGATTCTCAACAGACATTGCCCTCAGGTGATTGTTTGGCAGAAGAAACATGCCTTGTGGTACACTGGGGATCTTCTTCCCTTGGTTCCATTTCCATAAGCTCCAAACCATTTTTAGTTTCAGAATTTTTATGCTCACCATCTGATACACTTGCTTCTTGGTTCACATTGTTTCCTAATTTTTCTTCAGAATGGTCATCTGTATCTAAGGGCCCCGTGGGAGCAGATAGAGAACGTTCTCTACTACCAGTGACATTACTAGAACTAGTAGGTATCAGCCACATGAATTTCAGATTGTGGTCTTTCCAGCATTTACCATTAATAAATGCCCTCTCAGCTGCCCAACGAGTAGTGAAAGTTATATGTGCCTCTTGTTGGTTACTATCATTGACTTGCACGTCTTCTAGCTCTACGGCAGAAAGTTCACCATATGGTGAGAAGTGTTCCTTCAAAACAACAACCTAAAAGACAGCAATTTAGTTGAGCAAAAATAGAATAAGGTGAAACAGACTGCTAAATTTGAGACATGACCATATAAATGCATAGACTTCAACTAAATCAACCATAAAAAATCATTTTATTTTCATCTGATACACAACAAATTTTCTCGTGTAATTTTTCTTATTAAATAGCAATTCCGGAGGAAGATATATTTCACTTGGGCTTTTCTAGGTTTGACAAGAGGAGACCAGCTAACAATGTAGATTCATGCAATGCAATACGTTCAACTTATCTAGTTAATCTTGTAGGATCTTACTTAAAAGTCGACCATACTAACTCATGATCAATACAATAATAAACTTCATACGGATCATCACAATTCACAACTTAACATGCACACCACAGTACATAGTAAGTTACATTAGTTGATTTTCCTCAACAACACTTTGCTGATAATGAGAAGAACAAGAAGGTACAAAGAAAAATAAGAAACAATGCAAAAGCTATTGACCGAGATCTTAAACAGCACAGAGAACACTGACCCCTTACCCTCTATTTATGCTAGTAATGCAGCTTACAAATGAAGTTTATACCTTTTGATTGAAGTAAGGATAGTGTTGACCCCTTAACCTCTATTTATGCTAGTACTATAGCTAATAAATGAAACTTGTACTCATTAATTGAAACTCATTCCAAGCAACTAATATTTTAAACCATATGAAATATTTAACAGTAGTTCATACTTAAGGTGTACTGTAAGCAATTATATGATGTCACAGCTTGGTCAAAAAACATATGATCAATACTATTTAATACCATTTGCTCATTGGCGTTTAAACAATTTATGTTGTTTTTTTTCCCAATTGTGAAGGAATTTAAATCTTGCTAGGAAGTATAACCGGGTGTGCTAAAACCTTAAGCCACCTCTCATTTTTCTCCACCTATTTCCTTAAATCAGGTCGAAGAACCAGACAAACAGTAATGAGATTTTTTATCCGTTAAGAATTATTGTCAGTGGTGTCAAGTCGAGTTAAAAGTTAGCATTAGGTTATCGAGGTTTCAAGAGTATATAGGCTTTGCATGTGTATACTTTGTACTGCATTGTATTGCATTCTAGCCTAGTAGTAATAGTATATATACATAAGGAGACTCCACTATACAGTTTATCCCATAGCAGTATAATTCTCTCCCGCTCTCTTTACACTCTTTAAATAGTATCAGAGCCTACTAGGGCAGCCAATCATTTAGGGTAACTGTTCCCCGCCCCCCCACCCCCCCTCTTTCTCACAAAAAGAAAAAAAGATACCAGCTGCCTTAAAGAAGGCCAACCAGGGCTGCTGGAGGGGTTAGAAAAAGAGGTTGCTACTTGCTAGATCTCAAAACCAACCAGATCTCACAACTGCAAGTGTGGTGGTGAGATCGCACAGGTTTCAGAGCACGATGGCTCATGTTTTGTGGACAGAGAAGGGCATTTTACTGGCCTAGTCCAGTTGCTTTTAAGGCTGTTTGCAGTGGTTGTGTGCCATTTCAAAGAGAATTGGTCTATGTTTAGTGCAATTTATTTGTTTTGGTGCTGTTTTTTATACGCCCAGTCATTTTTTAACCTTTTTTTTTTTTTTCCTATTTTGTGTGTTCTTTTCTTTTGGGTTAATAATTTTTGTAAGAACAACATGCACTTCATGTAACACATTAAATAAGTGTGCATCGCACATGTTAAATGTATTTAGTTTTAATAGGAATTAGTATTTAGGAAGTAGCACACATTTACTCTTTTTGCCTAGGAGGAAATAGTCCCTACTTAGTCTATTAAAAGTTTATATATAAAAGTTCTGCATAACCTAAGTGCTCTACAATCAATCAATTTCACTTGAGCAATACTACCCTATCTCTATTTCTCTCTTTCCTCTCCCTCTAAACAATTTTCCTTAAGCAATGCCTACAGACATGACTGAGACTATATGTAACTGACATTATCACCACTTCTTCCAAGCTCACTGATTTCAAGCTCAAAGAGAAAGCTAAGAACTATATTGCATGGAAATATCTTGTTTACGTTGGTCTAGGCAGCTTGCCAAAGATGGACACATGACAAATATGGAAAAGAAAGGAATGATCAGCAAATATTTTTGATTAAAAAGATTTGAAATTTATGCATAAAACTGGGTAGAAAAAAAGGCAATTAAAGAATGTCAACTTTATTAGTTTAATTCTGTTCTCTTAGAATAACCCCCAAACCCCCCCTCCCAACAAAAAAAAAAGAAGAAACATTGTATGGGTGGATTGAAAAATACAATCCCCAGTGGGCATCTGTTTCAGGGTATGAAAATATATTCCTGAGAATACAAGCATAGGAATAAAGATTCCCAAGCTTGGAAGAAGATAAAAATAATTTATTCCTGGGCATACCTTAATCCCTGGGAAAAAAGATTCCTAATTTAGGTTGAGCTTTTATTCCCATGAGATAGGCTAGGAAAGTTGGATTCCCACAACGTGGAAATCATAATTTTGTGCAGAACTCCTGTATAGCCCATGTTTCCTCCTCTATTTTATGTATCTAATTTTCATATGGTAAAAACTATTTTGAGCATATATATTTGCACAGAGAAAAGGAAACATTGTAAATCTAATCGTAAGGTGTGAAAAGGCCTTCTTAGTATGATTTATCTAAATGAATAGCTCAGTGTGAAAAAATTAAATTATTTACAGGAATATAATTTACAATAAGATATAATAATTTGTATAAACAAGTGTTATAAAAAATTATTCACAACATATGTATAATAATTACTTTTTATTTATGCGAAGAATAATATTCAAAATATTTTTATATAATAGGGGCAATTTAGTAATTATAGCATATATGCTTGGGAATATGTATTGTAAAACAAACACATTTTGGTTATTCCTAGGAGTTTCAGAAAAAAGATTCCCACAAATTTTAAATGTTTAAAAAAATATATATTTTTAAAACACCCAAGAATGTCAATCCCATTATTATGTTCCTGTGAATGCATTTTTATACCTTGAAACAAATGTCACCCCAATTCCCCATAAGTGTGATAATGCCAGATCCTTACCCTTTCCTTCACTAAATGGTGACCAATCAAAGGATTGAGGTCAAAACCTCTCACTAACTTTTCCAGATCTCTCACCTCAATCCCCATACGTTATGCAAGGTATAAAAAATAGGGAGTAGGCCAGTGACCATGGTTGTCAAACTCTCGAGTTAACTCTTACAATTTTACAATCCTAGTAGACAAAACAAGTTAACTAGCTGTTCAACTCTTTTTTGGTTAAACTCAGGTAAACTCTTCAAACTCATGTAAATTTGCATAAACTCTCGAGTCAAGAAGCAAGTCAACGAGTTAGAAATCAAATGTAATTTTTGTCCCCCATTGACTTCACAATGACAGTGTTTTACCAAAGATGAAATAATTTAAAGAAATTAACTCTTTTTTAAATGTTTTCACTCTAGTAGCTCATATTTTTTAATGATTTTAAATCATATATATTTAGTTTGATCTTATTTATTACTAATGTATTATCACAATTTAATATTTTAGTTTGCTATTTTTGCTTTATTATGAAGTTAAAATGTTGAATAATTGTTGTGTTAAGAATATTTTGTTAAGCATTTATGTCATTAATAGGTTTTTTTAATATGATTTTTAGGTTAAATTATTCATTTGGTCCTTGTAGTTACAAAAACTTTTCCTTTTAGTCCTTATACTTAACAACATCTCCTTTTAGTCCTTATACATACCATTTTTAATCCTTTTTAGTCCTCGCCGTAGGAACTAAAAGGGATTAAAATGATATGTGTAAGACTAAAAAGAATTAAAAATGGTAAATGTAGGGACTAAAAGGGGATGTTTTTAAGTATAGGGACTAAAAGGGAAAGCTTTCATAACTATAGAGACCAAATAAGTAATTAATCATGAACTCTAATGAGTTTATAAGTCAACTCTACGAGTCGAGATTACGAAAGCTCCATGAGTTTACGTAGACTCTCGTGTTTGACAACCTTGCTAGTGACTATTGGAATTTGAAGTATGATTTCTTATGTGTGTGTACCATAGAGAGAAAGACACTTGCCATAATTTCTAGACACTATAGTATATACAACCCACGAAAGTAGAAAAAATAGAACAATTAAAAGGAAGGATTACAAACCAATTGTTTTTTTAACCCAACCAGTCACTACAATTCTTTGTCTTTCTATCTACAGATAGTATTTCTTTTTAATAAATATCTTAAAATGGGTCAGACTATGGAGTTTGGAAAGATAACTAAGAACAAAGTCACAGACTACGACATCAATGACACATGTTGGACTTCAAATTCAAAAAGTAAAAACCTTATCCAATATATATGAACATATATCTGAAACCAATATTTATTATTCTCACATGTGAGTGCATGCCTGACTCCAACAGGGGATGTGTCTTAGTTAGACTCTTAAGAAACAGTATTAAAAACAAGTGCATAAACAAGGCATGCCATCACAAAATTCTCCTTTCCATTAAGTACAGATATAAAAAGACAGAGAGAAAACGCTTACATTTGCTAGACCATCTGGCAAAGGTGGGATGATTCGAAATGCAGCAGGACGATTGTCCAATTTGTATCTATTTACAGGCAATAATGGTTGAATTGGGTTCTTCAAGCCTGTAGATTCTTGCACTCTTGTCGCTGTACTTGCTTTAGGACTTTGGGATACAGTATTGACCAGCTGTTTATTCTTATCAGCTGTTGTCTCTGCATGTGGAGATGTCATACCAACATCAGCATCTGATGACTGAGGAGAAGCCAGTTTGGCAACATCAGATGCCAAGCCCATTTTGGGCCTCTTGGCAGCTTGCTCAGTAAATACTTCACCCTTGTGTCCAGAAGCCTGTGAATAATCAGAGTCCATATGATGAGAAGGAAGGAATGACGCCAAAACAAGATAACAGAATGTAAAGGAATGACAAGTATGCCTAACTTCTATGTCTCCCTTTTAACATAATTATGTAGAGGATAAACTACGAAAAAGATTTTATCAGTTTCTACCAAATATGCTTCACTTAGACTTAAAAGAAGGCAGCATAGGCCTTATTGATAATAGTGCTTGTAACCTGACACTAAAGTCTAAACTAATCATGTTACTTACTAAAGGTATAGATGTATAGTCGTTTAAGCTTCTAACAACTAAAAGATCATAAGCCTCTAAAATAATGTATAATCAACTACAAATTAAAGGAAAGGGCCTTTAGGTTTTACTTGTTTCTCAAATTTGTTCAACTGGCGCTTGAACTCATTACGCTTTTGATCTAGCATTTCCTGCTTCTTGCGCAGTTCTTCCTTTAGATTCTCTAAGTTTACAAGCTTCTTCTGCAAAGGAGGCGGAACCTTGGGTCCATCAGTGATGACAGGCTTAGGCTGATCAATAGGCGATGATACTTCATATATAGTCTTTGAAGCATCAGCTTGATGAATGTCTTTTCCCCTATCAGTGACAACCGGATTAGATGGAACAAAAGCAGGTGCTCGCCCACGGGGAGTTACAATTACACCATTCCCACTTGTACTATCATTGGGAATGCTATCACGATTAGCCCACCATAGCTTGATAAAACGATTACCCATTACAGCATCCGGTGCCTTCAAAGCAGCTTCAGCCTCTTCCCTCTTGGAGAATTGCACAAAAGCCCGTTCACTGTTCAATGGAATATAAATGTCAATAACTTCCCCAAACTTCTTAAAATGAGCAAGGAGAGCCTCTCTCTTGTTACTTTTCTGAGGTATCCCATTTACAAATAGAGTACGCAATGCCTTTTGTGATGATTTACGTGTGTTACGCATACTATCTGTTTGTGCTTTCAAAGAGGCTTCCAAGGCTTTTGGGTCAGCATCATCTGCTATGTTTTGCTTTACTTGAAAGGAAGCATTGTGAGCACCAACTAATTCATCGTTATCTTCCTTTAATTGATTCTCAGGATAATGAAAGGAACTCACTGTAGAGTTAGTTTTTTCTTTCATGTCAAATCTGTTTTTTGAACCACCAATTCTGGCCCAGACAGATGAACTGGCACCCTGTGAACTGACAGAAGTTCTGGCAGTTCCAACTGGACAATCACTATCTGGAGCATCATTAGATATGGGCTCGGTTTCATCAATCTTCGATGACTGTAGAGTTAGGAGCGCATTTGAAGACTCCAGACCACTATCATTCCAAAGCGGTTGATCAGGATCATAAAGGTCAGCTCCACTTGTGCAACCAGGACCAGTATATGCACCATCCAATGGCAAACCATCATCACTGACTACAGACTTACAAATTTTTCCAGGTAAACATTTGTTGTTCATTGAAGTGGTAGAAGCATTTACTGAATGTAAAGATCCAGATCCGGCAGGTGCTCCGATTAGGTGTGCACTTGGAAGCGAAACAGGAAGGTTAAACTGTGAAAGACTCTGAATTGTAAACAACAAATTAATTAGTGAGTTTAACAATGAATCAAACCCTATAAAAAAGAAAGTATGCATCACTGCATCTAATTCGAACCGACAGGCATATAATTATGATAAAGTGCAAAATCTGGAAAAGTACAAGTGTACAATATAAGTTAATACAATGCATGCAATAAATATTAATATTGAATATTTGAAAATTCTACAAAATGCAAGTTTGTGTCACAAAAACCCAATAGTTTTTTATGTAAACATTCTATTAAAAAATATATGTAAACATGTCAAGTTTGAGAAGGAACGTGTAATATCTAATTTTCCAAAAGCAATGCCACCAAACAGAAAACATGAGGGAACATTTTCATAAATTACATCATTTTCAAAAATTTCCCCCTGTCCCCTCTTTATACAGCTACTATCATGCATATTTTATTATTTATACATATAAACCTGAGGAATGATACATAACTTGAGAGGAACTGAGGAAGAACATACTTTAAAAATTGTGAAGCTTAAGGGGCTGCTTGGTTTCAGAAAACATTTTCTATTTTCATTTTCTGAAAACAATTTTTATTCTCCAAATTTTAAGATTTAGAAAACATGTTTCCTTTGAGAATTTATTTTCTATTTTCAAAACCATCTTCAATTAAATTTCATAAAATGTTTTTTAGATATTTATAAAGTGATGGAACACTACCAATTGCACAGTACCAAGAGTGATGCATCAGACAGGTCAAAAAGTGTTTTTTTATAAATGATCATCAGGGTATCCCAAACTGCAGTGCAGTCCCAAACATTTTCCTACCCTTTTAAAAACTATCTTCTCCTTTGTTTGGTCACCGAGAAAACAGAGAAAAGCATTGGAGAGGTTTATTATAGGATCTGGGAGAAGAGTAAAGTTCATGGCTTCCCCGCAGCATTGGTCCCACTGTTGGTGTGGGTGGTCATATCATTGAAGAAGCGTATGGTAACATGTCTGCAGGACAAAGATTATCAAATTTTTTGTTTAATATACAATCGGAAAGATTATTAAAATCTTTGTTTAATATGCAATCGGAATCAGAATCAGCAATCGAAACCAGAATGATAAGCAGTTGCTGGCATTTGAAAGACGATCCTGCAGAGGGAAGGAGTGGGTTGCAATTTGACAGGAAGAACAGTTGTACGTTGTGAAACATGTGGTGAAAGAAAAGAAAAAACGTATAATTACAAGTAGTGCCACCGCGTTTTCAACTGAAAATGACTTTTTTTTGTTTTCTATTTTGGGTTTCATTTTGAAAATATTTTCGTTGAAAACATTTTCTAAAGTTGTAACAAACATATTTTCAACACCATTTTTAATTTTTACTGAAAATGAAAACAGAAAATGGCCAAAGTAAACAGGCCCTAATTTTTAAATCTAGTAACTTCTTCTCATTGGCTCAATGCCTCATTTTTTTTTAATGTAACTTTCTCAATTCAGAAACCACTACTCAGACCTATTTATGTTTTCAGTGTTTGGTGTTGTGTTTTATGATTAATATATTTAATTTATTAGTATAACGTGAGTCATGCTTCAATGTTGCACTTACAATTGTTCTATAAGTAAGGAATTATCATTTTCTTTTCTTTAAAACAAAGTTTGATTAAGATTCAAGAGAACTGAGAGACATGCAAACGAGAAGGACATCAAATAGTCAAATATTCCTACAGAAGCCCAAAACACCTAGGAAATGCAACAGCAACTCAGTAACAAGTTTTGTCCCAATCATGCCAGCAAATCATATATTTAATCACCCACATGAACATCTGAAACATAATTGGTGTGCAATAACATTGAATTGATTCCACCTACAGTCAATCAATTCTCCATTAAAGTGAAATACAGTTATACAACAGAAATATTATTCTACTCTGTAATGGAATTCCTCATGCAATTTGAAATGTAAGCTTCACCCTTGTTAGCTAAACAACAGGAAATATCCTAAGAAAAAAAAAGTTACCTGAACATCTTCAATGACAATCCGATTAACACCATGTTCCATAGGACACATGTCCCCTCTAAGGCAAAATCCACGTTCCTCAAAATCTCTACATCGTTGGCGAGGAATATTCACATTCAAAGATGAATTAATAGGTGGTCTGAGCGTTCCTTGTATACCCATCGGATGAAGCATATCTAGGCCACCGTTGGGCACTGCTGGAATTAAACCAAATGTATTCCAGGATGCATTTTGCGCATTTGAAACATTGGGTAACCCACGTCCAGCATATAGGCTTGGAGGAATGGACCCCTGCTGAACCATTTGTGAAGCAACATCCATTGAGCCAAACCTAGATTCACGTTGATTCCAAAAACCAGATTCCCTGCCTCTTCCCCTGCCAACACCAGGATCTCCAGTAAAAGATTGGTTTGCCCGTAGTCTTTGACTCATATCCAAAGGTGTTCGAGGAACTGAAGTCAATCCAGGGCGCCTTCTATCAAATTTGAAGTATAATTCTTTATCTGCGGTGGCATCACTGTAAGTTTTCAGTGTTTCAAAGGCTTGAGATTCATTTTCCCTGAAAGGATGCCTATTACCAAAAGTTTTGTTACGCTTTTTGAAGAATGGCCTACTAATAACAGGATCTGAAACATCTCTCTCCAAAGACTGAGACCGAGCTTCCCTCCTTCGATGCTTATGATTCCGATCATCATCATCATCATCACTCACTTCCTTTTCCTCAGGATCACTGACACAATCAGACGGTGCAACAGACTCAGGTTTTGGAGATGAAACTTTCAGCTCCATTAATTCTCTTATAACACAATATTACAGTATCTTCTTCCAAACACCAACTAGAAAGAAAAAGGAAGCTTATGTTGTCTGAAACAGTTCCAGAAATACAAAGGGGCCTACATCAATAGAAAATATAGGAGATCCTATTAGATAATTTGATGTCATAATCTAAATATAAAGGATTAACAATCTTACCCATAGCAAATGCACAAGGCACTGGCTACTTATATACATGTTAAGTTTGCTTTTAATGGCCAGTTTCCTAGTCATGTATCATTACACTCAGTTGCAAGGAATATGCCAATGGTCAAATTGCAAATCTCAATTTACTAATTGCAGAAAAATTGCAATATTTCCACGATCTCAACAGATAACAAGCAAGGAACTCAAACTCAAACAATGCATGAGAATACATCTACATGAAATCCACAATCTTCTGTCTAACTGTAGTGAATGAGAAATGCTTACTAAGCCCCTTAAGTAATAAGTGAAGAATTTGGCACGTCCCTAGTATGTGAACAAGGCAGCACCTGTGCAAAGTAAGATGATAAAACCATAATAATTACTTGCAATCACTTAAAACTGAACTCTGTTTGGCTCATCAAATAGTAAGAGAATCATCCAATTTTTGAGGACACACCCAAGTCCCAAGGTTCATCAAAGACTACCAAAAACAAAAATGTAGCAGCTGCACAAGACACAAAAAAATGCACAGCTGATTCAAAATTAGAACAACACAACACAGTATCATAGGACACAATCATATTAAGGAGCAACCATAAAAAGAGTCAAAACATCTCCAGGTACCCAACATCATCATCTAAGACAATGCAGCAACAAAAATTCCACCACACTAAGCTAAATACTAATATATATCCCACACCAAAGTCATCAACATCTCAAACCTGTTGGTCAAATCACATGTGAACCCCTGGGAATCCGGAAAATTGCAAAAAAACAAAAGCAAACAAAATAAAAAGACCACGTGCCATTTGTTTGTCTATCAACACCGTTGAAAACTCTAATTAACCGCAAAATGATCGCCTAATTCGAAAGATCCCTCACTGGTGTTTGCCCTAACAAATATTTCCGTTCGCAACACACTGCGTTTCAATCATTTTCTCCCCTTTTAATCACCGAATAATAACAAACAACCACTACAGTGTGTGTCTACCACGCGAGGGGGTTATGCACTTATGTCATACATAGCAACGAAGAAAATCAGCGAAATTACGCATTGCTTTCACGACACAGAAATTCGGTGAAAACGAAAGCGAAAGCAATCGTGCGTAGATATAGCTATTTCGTCCATTCCTTCAATTAGGATAAGAGAGGGGCAATTCGAACAATAAACAATTGTATTATCCAGCGTAATTAGAGAGAGAGAGAGAGAACCTGAGAAAGAAGGAGTCGTGGAATGGAACCACACGCGACGGTGGCGGACGGCGATGGCGGTTGGCGGCGGCGGCGATTGGACGGAGGAGCTGAGAGTGAGAGCGTGGTGCGTGCGCCTCTCTCTGCTTTGGAGACTTTGTAAGAGAGGAAACAAACACAACACCTTAATCACATGATCTTTTTTTTCTTTTATTATTTTCCCCCTTTCGTACTTGCCTTTTTCGCATACCAAAATGTTCTAAATGTAAAGGTAAATTCATATTTTATATTTACAGTGCAGAGATTAACTCATAATTTAACTAATATGTATATAATTGTATTAAATATTTGAAGCAAAAGTTTTATTGTTCATAATGATTCTATTATGTTCGAGTAGGACTTTTGTAAAAGATACACGTAATTTTTACTCAAAAAGCTATATTTTATTATTACCTTTTGTAAAAAATATTTATTGTCTCTAAAATAATATATTTTATTTAAAATTTAATTAGAAGTAATTTCAAAATAAATTTTTTATATTTTTATTTAATCAGATATTATTATATATGGTAAATTTAATAATTTCATAATAATCTTTTTGAAAAACGTATTTAAAATAATTTTTAATTACTTGATATTATAAGAATCTTTATATTAAAAATGGATAAAAATTAAACTCTTTTTTTTTTTTTATGTATTACATAATAATTGGTTCTAACCAACCTGTGAAAATAATCAATTCTAAAAGGTAAAGCCACAAAAACGCTGGAAAGACATCAAAATTCATTTAAAATTGTCCATAATTTGAAACTAAATATACCATTGCTTGTTTTTTTTGGGAGAAAAACATACCATTGTTAAATAAGGAAGAATAAATAATTTATGTATAATGTATTGATAATGTAAAATTTGTTTATATTTTCATCCAATTATAAATTATTGTGTATGGCAAGTGTATTAGTTTTTATAATAATTACTTTAAAAATCATATAAAAATTTATTTCTATTTGATTGAGAATGTATGCCTATTTTTTTGTGTACAAAGATGATTATTATTATGCTAATCTCCTAATTAAGAAGGGAGCTTCACAAGATCATGAATTCACCATTTGGACCTCAACTGTTGTAGATCTCTCACCTTATTTTTGGGTTGATGTTATGGGTGTTCTCTTTCTTCGTGAGTAGCTAGTTTGCTCTCTTTACCTTTGTTTTTTTGTTTATTCCATTATGTACCAAAAAATATATATAAGACCTCAGACAAACTAACCAAATTTCTTACTACTAGACTGAACCTTGTAAGTTCAAAGAACATGGCTAACAAACACAATAAACAAAAACTAAAAAGAGGTAAAAGAATGTGTATGTGCATCTTTTCCAATACTAGAAGTTTTCGATATGAGAAAGATACATGCAAAGAAGAAGATGAGTTTGTTAATTTTTTTTATCATTTAATCTCTTTGTGTGTATCGCTTTTTTACCATAAATTTTTAGTACTAGAGAGGATTCATACTCAAAAGTAATGTGTTATATGATTTGCCCTCTTCTTATTGTCATTTTAAAAGGTAGCTTCTCAATGCACAAAAATAAATGAAAGAAAGTTTTATATCAGTAAATGCTGATCACTTTAGAAATATAAATAGATTTTGTGAAGAAGAATGAAGTATAAGCAAGGATGATGAAGGCTTTAGGTTTTTTGTTCATGTGATTTTGATGATTGACTTACACTTGGCGTGATGCCTTGCTGTAACATGTTATGTAATTATGTTTGCTAGAGTAATGTGTCTTAAAGGTTTTAGTTTTCTTAGGTTTTACTTGGCTAATTGGGAATCATTTACATGAGTCATGAAAAACTTAATCAAATATATTCGAGTGAAATGTTTTTCAAATTAAAATGAATCAAGTGCAAAATAATCTAATTAATCTTTGATTTATGTGGTTAAACAAACTGCTTTTTGCATTAAGATGATAAAGTATATGAATAAAGTTGATTTTCTAAGTTGAAATGTGTATTTTTAAATCTAATGTAATAGATTACGAAGTGATCTTGGTTTGTTTTTAGTGCTCAAGAGCAGGATAATCGATTACCACTTAAGATAATCGATAACGTGTAGGCTTTTTAATGAATTTGTGAAAAATCAACTTGATTTGGAATAATTGATTACAAAAGTTTATAATCAATTACATTGTTCATTTTTAAAACCCAAGTTGTCTATTTAACAAAATAATCAATTACAAGAGGTAGTAATTGATTACAACAACAACAGAAACTTGACTTTATCTTGAGCTTTGTCTTTAATATCATATATAAACGTTTATCTTTCATAGTAAAGAAAATGAAATCATAAGAGATAACATATTTTACACCTGTTTCACATAGAATAAACAAGGTTATTTTTAAAAAAAAAATTAAAAGTGCTCATTGGGTGATTCTTTCCTAGTCAAGCAAAATTCAAGAAAGTAAGGAATTTGAAGTTGTTCATCTAATCACATATGTGATTTCATTACTTGCCTCTAGGACATGTATTGAATTGAGGGAAGGAACTCTCTTAAGGGATCTTTAAAAAAGGGTGTCTACAAGGAGTTTTTGTAAGTTTCTTGAATAGGTATTTAAGGTAGGCCTAGAGACATAAAAAAGGAGTCTTGATGTGAATTTGCTTGTAAGGATTTATACAAGTAAAAATTTTGGATTTTTTACACAAGCTCAATATGAAGAGTGTAGGTTTAGTGGGTTGTATGAAGAGTGGGAGTTGGTCCAAAAAAAGTTTAGACATTTTTGGGACACAACCAACTCACTTATATATATTTTACTTTTTTTTATCCCATTAGATGTGGGACTTCATTCTCCAAAAAAGTGTTGGAGAATGAAGTCCCAAATTAGATGAGATAAAAAAAAGTAAATCATATATAAGTGAGGTGGTTGTGTACAAAAATGTCTAAACTTTTTTTGGACCAACTCCCACTCTTTATACAACCCACTAAACCTACACTCTATGTTTTTAAAACCGGACCGGTCATTGAACCAATTAAGATACTGGTTCAAGGTTTAATGGTTCAACCGTGGTCGACCCGGTATTAATAAAATAATAATAATAATTAAATAATACATAAAATAATATTAAAAAAAACGTAATACCATAATTTTATAATACTAAAAATTAAAAATAAAACATAATTTTATAGGTTCTTTACATTTACAATACCTACAAAACTACAAATCAAATATGTCATGATACTTAAGTATAAGTTTTAACTATACACATAAACATTTATTAATAAAAACAAGTTCATATTCAAAATAAAAAAGAAAATGATAAATACTTTAGGTTGGTTTTTATTTTTTTAAGAAAAAAATCAAAATAATGTTATATTAAGCATTTTTCTTTGACCCATTGTGAACCGATTTTTGACCGGTTTTCTGGTTCTTTGACCGGTTTTTCTTCAGGCCGGTTCTGTGGTTTATTTGAATTGGTCAGGTGACGGTTCACCGGTTTTCCGGTCCAACCGGCCGGTCCGGTCCGGTTTTCACAACACTGCCTACACTTCTCAAATTAGGCTTGTGTAAAAAATCCGAAAAATGTTTTCTTGGGGACTGGATGTAGGTTATAATGGTTGTGACTAAACTAGTATAAAAACCTCTAATCTCTATCTTTCTCACTCTATGCTCTTTGATATTCTGCAATATTTGTATGTTTCCTGAATATTACGAATCTTGATCATTTTGGGAACATATAGTTTGCAACAGTTATTGCATGATCATCTCTCTACATCACAAATATTCTAAATCAATTGAAAAATTATGATAAAGAAAAGTTCCAGAAGGATTGTTTTGCTTTTTGGACTAAGTTTTGTAATTTAATTCATCAATTTTTGGATTCTCTGTCATTTATCTAACAGATTTCAGAGTATTTTGTATCAGGTTTAAACTAAAACCAACACATATTTATCAAGAAAAATATAGAAAAAAATTATTAATTTACATATAATATGTTTGGGTTTTCATTACAAAAGTCTCAATTATAATTTATGTAATTTTTCGTCTTTTATAACTGTTGTTCAAATTATAAGTTTATAGTTTTTAACTAGGGTCTTGTTAACCACTTTTATTAAAAATTGATATTATTAAAAAAATGTCATTTATCATGATATTTAGAAAGTGTTTGGTCCTTTTTTCTTTTTTCTTTTTTTAAAGGAAAAGTTTACTTAAACACTTTTCCTCTGAAAAACTCTTAAAAATTAAGTAACTTAATTTTTATAAAAAAAATAGTTTTTTTTAAAAATTAGGTGAAATAAAACTTTCAAGGAAAAAAAAAAAACTAATTTCCCTTCTCTCTTTTTTGTTCTCCCCTTTCTCTCCTCTCCCTCCTTACTCTCCTTATTCTCTCTCATGTCATCTCCTTTAAATTAAAAAAAAAAAAAGATAAAAGAAATGAACATTGTTGAATAATTTATATTTTATCTTTAAAATTCTTATTTTGAGTTAACTTTAAAAAAAATAAGACAAAAACACCGGACCAAATGCATTACTAATATGATTTTCAATAAAAACTTTTTTATTATTAAACTGGTTTAGCATTTGCCTTTTAACTAAAATCCAAACATATACAAGTGATTGATAATCCCCATTTGTATGCATTCATATAATTTTTGCATTTTAAATAATTTTAACTAAGTTTTTTTTTTTATATGTATAACCTACTGCGGTGTTGTGAAAATTTGTCATTATTAATTTTACCCAAAAGCTTTCATTCATCACTAAATTTAGATCATTAGAAGCATATTCTTTTTATCCTAAAACAAGAAACTCAATTCACTTTTGTTTTATATATTGAATCAAATCTTCTCATGCTTTATCGCTCCCCACGTTGCGTGATGTTCTGAGCTACAAAGCTGCATGACCCAATTATTTCTGCATGAATTTAGTTTCATCTCCACTATCAACAAGTTTAGCTGATACTCCATAACTTGTCAGTATAATAGTATGAACATATGTTCAAAGAAAAATTGTTTATCATGGGAGAAGAAAGACATCTACAACATTGTAATTGTAAACTCTTTTGACATACCAATTGATTAACGATCAATATATTCTTCAGTTGTACTCTAATTAATATAACGAGTCATTCCCACACAAATGCATAACTGACTAACGACAAAAAAATTGTAGCATAATCCCATTACACGAATTCACCAAAAAAGAATAATCCCATTACATGATGAAGAGTTTATAATAAAACCGTCCAATCGTCTTACCCGTGTCATATTGTGAGAGCTTGATTTCCCCCTTCAAACTTGTAATGACATTTTTGTTTTTTCACTGTAACATCATGACATTTTATTCGACTGGCAATAAATCTCGATAAACGAACAAAGATACTCCTTATAGTCATATGCGTATCAAAAAAACAAATATATAAATAAAATGAGAGTAACAGTCTCATTGTATACTAGTCATGAGGATGTAGTTTGGTGTAGGTCTTCCGATAACAAAATTTGTGCCCAATACTAGGACACCATGTGGCAAAATTGGATAACTCGTTACTATTGCTTTCCATTTTCATGATCGGTGGAGTGTGTTTTAGCAATAAAAGTTGTTGTATATCGAACACTACCAATACTAGGACACCTAACAGTAACGAATCAAAGAAATGACACTAAAAACAATCCACATACTTCAGAAAAAGTTGGAAAACAACATGGACCATTAACATGGAAAGTAATTAATTACTACCATTTAGTAAGTTGCAGAACTTGAGCTGTTGTAAGTAATTTTCGAAATCCACTTCTATTTATTGTGAATATACAGAACCAAATGAAGATAGTCATAAATCGGAGCCAGACAAGAAAGCAAACCAGTTTCAACTTTCAAAAAAACAAGAATAGAAGAGTCAAAATATCCACTTTGGCACAATTCAACCAACCACAAGGTCCCCTCATAAACCTTCATCATGGAACAAGTCATTCTTCTATACATACTTCAATTAATCGCATCATGCTACCGACCAAACCAACCTCGTGGGGGTTGGACTTCACCATCATTCATGAGCTTATCCAGCACTGCATTTAAGTCAACTGACTGACCATTCTCTGTCAGCTTCCGAACAGTGGCCCTCACATGGTCTCTAGGGAATCCCATACTAGCAACTTTGTCAACTACATCATCGATAGAAACCCTGCCTCCAGTTCCAGCAGAACCTGAGCCACCACTCACTGCAGATGCAGTAGGTATTGCTTGTGGGAGTACCCGGGCAGTTGGGAGCTGAGGGTAACCGCTTCCGCCACTCGGAGCCACTGAAGCAGTTGGCAGTTGTTGTGGTTTTAGAGCTGAAGTGCCACCATACTGAGGTGGTCCACCATAACGATATTGCTCGGTAGGTCCAGATAATGTACCATATCCAGAAGAATAGCCTGATCCGGATCTGCTCAATGGTGGTTCATATGCGTGGGGTGATGTCCCATAGAACTGTTGAGGAGGAGGAGGAGGACCAGTAGGTGACTGAGATGGTGGCTGGCGGACATTAGGAGGATAATTCTGAGGAGGAGGAACATAAGGTGGTTCCTCAACATGGTGACCCAGTGAAGATTGTAGCTGAGGCAGATTCATGGATGGAAGCGATGGTGGCTGCTGTTGAGGTAGATGAGGCGCTGGCTGAGGGTACTGGGGATGTGGGGTCTGTTGATATTGTTGATGCAGAGGTGCCCCAGGCTGGGGATGTGGCTGCTGAGATAAAGGCAGTTGGTATTGCTGATTTGGTGTTTCCTGAGACTGAACAGGTGGTGGGAAGTATGGATCTCTCTGAGGAGCAGCCGGGATTTGGTTCTGAGAGAATTGGTTTGGAAGTTGAACTGGAGGTGGCAAACCCTGTTGTGGAGGAGGTTGAGGAGGTGCATTAGGTGGAGGAACAACAGGAATTGATTGTGGAAGATTAGCAGGGGTAGGAAGCTGTGGTTGAGATTGCATAGGAGCAGATGCAGCTTGCTGCACAGGATCTGTAATTACACTAGTTTGCGTTTCTGATTGCTGATCCGTCTTAGACACTTGTAGCTTTGCCAGCTGCAGCTGAGCTTGCACTATATCTTGCTTGTCCTTGATAGTCTGCACCCCTGATTGCACCTGTACATTTCATTTGTCAAACAAAACAGTAAAAACAGGACCAGTATGAAAATAAACTACAATATATCATGAACTAAAGCTTAGAGATGAAGTTGAAGTTAGGATTATACCCTAATACTAATAGTAGCATGTTCATACACCAATTTATTAAAATAGCTTTATTGCTCCTCATAAATAGCCTCTACATAACTTTCCCCATGCACCATTCATTCAAATAATTTGTTTTCCTTTTTCTTCGTTCATTTGGGATAACTGCTTAGTTGTCTCCAGTCTTGACCTTACCAAACAATGGAATGTGTTGGCTTGATGATTACATATTACAACCCTGGCTGCTTTTTCTTTAAGGTTTCTAATATAAATGTTTTATTATCTATTTCTTAATGTTCAAAATGAATGTGATTGTGAACTAACAAATTCAGTCTAATACTTTTTAATAATATGTTTTTGCTATTACAGAAAACTTAAACAGTATTAAATTCAATCATGTGTGCCAAAACCTCTCCCAGAAGCTTAGGTAGAGAAGCTTAAGATTAATTTTACAGTTACATAGCAAATGAAGTAGGAATTGGAGAACTAACCAAATTCACAAACATTTCAATATTATTCAATTTTATATGTTAAAAGTGGACTGCACAAATACGGATTTACAATAAGAGTTTGGCATGATAAACTTACAGCAGAAACACACAAGTCAAGTCACATTATCATAACCTGCGAGTCTATCAAGTGTGGGAAAAACAACCTTAATAAAAGAATGGCATCACTGTTGGGAGGAAAGTCACCACAACTATAAAATTATACATACAACAATCTTGATAACACCTAGGTCCCCTAGGCCTTAGCACATTTTCATCCACGAAAAAGTGATCCAAGTTTTCTCAGGTACAATCACAGCTTACCATCCATTGGCCATTGTGAATGTGTAGGACACTCATGGCCACCATTTTCCAAGCCACCATGCACACAATGAGTGCCATGGTGCAGCCATGTTGAAGTTGAAGATACCATATGATGGCTGCAAATTTATAGTGGGAAGTGGGAACCCCACCTAAAGACTTAAATAGTAATTATTATAACACCCCTAGAGAAGTTAACTGAAGTCACAATTTACTAAGTTAATGGTGAGAACCCATATCAACTACAAATATGGCCAAAGTAGAGCTTATAAAGGCTTGGGCAATCCTCATCTCATGAGTTAGCTTTTGGGGTTGAATTAAGCCTAGCTAAAATTCAAGATGGCATTACAGCCTATAGCTATAGTAAGATTTGATATTGGGTCACCCTCAACTGTCCAAAAACTAACTGGCCCCACAACTTTCCCAATGCAATCTACTTGTTCCCGCAGCTTTCCCAGTGCAATATTAAAAAAAAAATAGTCCTACAATCTCCACGATCCAAATGTCCAATCTTAGGTGTGACAGAGACTGTCCAAAAATCTACTTGGCCCCGTGGTTTTCCGAGTGCAATATTAAAAAAATTGTTAATTATGTTTTACTTGGATGAAATTTTGTAGACCTTACATACACACACACACACACACACATACAACAAATATTTACAGCAACCTTTGAACTCATTCAACATACAAATGTTGCCAGTTATAAGGGTAGAAGGGGGTGGGGGCAGCGAGATGGAGGGAGTGTGATAGATAAAATACCTCTCGAAGAATATTCTCCAGATGCCTCAATTTTCCATCAGTGCTACCATGATTATTTCCAACAGATACCTTCAAATTATCCACAGAATTTTCAAGATGGTGGGTTCTGGTTTCTAGTTGTGTTAACCGTGCACTAACACCTTCCAGAACATGAAGCATATTTTCCATATGTTTCTTCATGGTATGATCAATCTCAGACAACATTGTAGCATCAAAAGCACTTCTGTCCTTTTCTACAATGACCTTTGCAGGTTCCATTGAATCCAGAGAACTGTAATTCTGCACAAAAATAAGGATGAATACATAAACTTTATGAAGAAAAACACTACACCAAGATGGTACAATAAATTATTAACGCCTCCTACACAACATTACATATGAATCATCACCCGATTATTCAAATACACAAAACCTTGAGGCAACAACAAAGTAAAATAACAACTAAAACTAAAAAGTTGAGAGAACGATTCAATTTCAAGAAGTAAAAGATAAATAAACCAGAGTTATCAATCTCAAATGGTGGCACGTAGCAGGCAACTCCAAAAATCCTATAGCAGGATGGCACATATCAGGATGACGGCTATTCTGAATTTTTAATACATATTAAAAATTTAATCAATACTGTATACATATACATGCTGAAAGAATAAAAAAAAAATACTCAAAATTCATGAAATATTCATAATTAACAATAAAAACTTGTACATCTAGGTCATGCAGAGGAGGCAGAGGGTTGCACAAGAGGTTGTCCGTTCAAGCTTCAGAAACGACAAAAAACTGTACAAGTTTTTCTCTAAAAAAACCCTTTATACTACACAAAAATTCCTAAAATTCATGAAATATTCATAATTAACGATAAAAAGTTATATATCTTAAGCAAAATATACAAGTATACCTACAAAAGTCAAGACAATAAACAAGTTTAAGCCTCTAAGGTGAGGAGGCTAGGTCGCTCAGAGGCAGAGTGTTGCGCAAGAGCAAGAGGTTGTCCATTCAAGTTTCAGAAACAACAAAAAACTGTGCAGGTTTTTCTTTAAAAAAACGTTTATATACCACAAAAATTCCTAAAATACCCCTCTGAATGTTAAAATTTAAGGGCATTTCTGGGTTTTGGGGTGAACTACACTATCGCAGCCAATTTGTGCACGACAGGCCGCGATCTAGGCTTCTATAGTAGCTACAATGGCTGTGACACCAAAACACTATGTTAAAGTCTTCAAATAGCGGTTGCCATCAGCTCTGCCGCTATCGCGCTGTGCTATAGCGCACTATTAACAACCTAGAAATAAATAACAAGATAGTATCAGCTAACTCTTATTGTTTCTGGAACAACATTTGGAACCCAGACATGAAGACACATATCTTAATAGCATCAGTATTTTACACACAAAAATAAAGAAGTTTTTAGAACATGAAGCTCCAACTTGCCACACCACACCATCAGACTATAGAATTTTGGATTGGGATTCCTTGCAGTCAGGGGTTTCCCACATTCACACACTCAGGTCATCAGAATCGTTGGATGTAGATCGGATGACTCATATTTTATGTTGATAAACCTAACTTAAAATAAGTATCCAAATGTAAACCAACCAATTTTCATCCAGTGGTTTTGATTCATGAATGCGTGAATGTGTGAATGTAGGGAATCCATTTTCATAGAATTTTACAGTCAAGCACCCAAGCAAAAAATAGCGATTTGGTAGAAACCACAAAGGGGCCTGACCTAACTTCCAATACTAAACCGCCAGATTTCACAAAACATATCTTCCATTTTCTTTAAGCACTTGCCAATATGAACACATTCAAATATGCATAATTTTAAAAACAGCAAGCAATAATCAAAGAGTTTTTCTATTGTGCGCTGGCGGCCGCAGGTGCACGATAAGAAATCAATAATAGAAACAAAGATTATGAGCAAAGAGAGTATTTATTATACTGAAAACGCAAAAGTCACTAAATGCTTGCATTTTCTGAGTATTTAAAGTATTCAACAACATATTTCATGGGCACACAACAGAGATTAGAGACCCCCCCCTCCCCAATCAAAAACTAGAGTGAAATAGTACATATATCTCCTCCCCCAAACATTGAAAGATAGCAAACACCCCCTTTAAGAGGGTTAAGGTAACAAACGGCAATCACAAGTCATAGGAAGACAACCTCACAGTTAATTACCAAACAAGCCTTAACAACTAATTTGAACTCTAATTAATCCAATGCCCATAATTAATCACAAAACAACCCATAATTGAAAATATAGAGAATACCCAGATCAGCAAACAAGTTAAAGATACAAAATTTTGGGCGAAAAGAGAAAAGGGTAAGCAAGAAAGGTTACTTTGATGATGGGAGGGGAAGCGTTGGAGTTGGAATCGGAGTTCCAAGGGCGAGAAAATGCGGCACCAAAATTGGGGGCAGAATCGTAATTGGAAGCGGCGAGAGGGCGAATCGGTTGGAAATCATAACTGGGAACGATGTCGTCTTTGTTGATCCCATTGCCACGCGCTTTTTCTTCTTCTTCTTCTTCTTCATCTTCTTCGCGATGATGATGTTCTTGTTGTGGTGGCTTCATGAGGTCGATGAAGTCCTTGCCGTGCTGCGAAGTGGAAGATCCGTGAGTGAGATCCATAATCTGCTTGTCCATAAACGGCGTCGTATTCATCGATGAATAACAGACTGAACCAACCAACTCAAACACACAACGCAACACAATGGTTTATTGTTAGGCGCAACCGTGCGAGCGACTCTGTCGTGTGTGTCCTTAGCATATAAGGAAACCAAAAACCCCTTCTACAATACACTATCCTTCTTCTTTCTCACCTTCCAATCCTAAGTAAAATCAATATGTTTTTTTTATTTCTGTTTTATCTTTCTCCGTTTTTTTTTTTATCTTTAGTTAAAAAGATAATATAGAAATTTAAAAAATATGATTAATATCTTTATTTATATTTAAATTACTTTTAATTCTTAACAAATCACTATATATGACACATTTGTTGACTTTTATTATAACTACCTTAAAAAGTCATACTAATAGTAATTTTTAATTGATTGATAGTATAAAACATTTTATACTGACAATGCATAGTCATTAAACTCTTTCTTATGAGAAGATAGACTATGCATTATCATCTAATCACAAATTACCGTGTATGGTAAGTTTGTTGATTTTTATAATAATTACCATAAAAATCATACCAATAGTGATTTCTAGTTGGTTGACAGTGTAAAATTTTTTACACTGACAATGCATAGCTACTAAACTCTTTCTTATGAGAAAATAGGTTATGCATTGACAGTAAAACAAGTTTACACTGTTATTCAATCACAAATTATCATATATAGTAAATTTGTTGACTTTTATAATAACTAACTTAAAAGTCGTATCAACAGTAATTTCTAATTGGTTAACAGTGTAAATTTTTTTACAGTGCATAGTCATTAAATTCTTTTCTTATTTATGATAAGTGTATAAAATATTTAAAAATTTGATAAAGATAAAAATATGATTAAAAATAATAAATGAAATTATTTTGAATTTTTAAATGAATAGATAAATAAAAATAAAATCATTTTTCAAAAGTAAATAAATCTAGAGTTTAATTGCTATGTATTGTCAATGTAAAAACTTTTACACTGTCAACCAACTGAAAATCAACTTTAGTGTGACTTTTAGGGTAGTTATTATCAAACTTAACAAACTTACCATATATGGTAGGTTGTGATTGGATAACAGTGTAAAACTGCTTTACACTATTAGTGCATACCCTATTTTCTCATAAATCTATAATTTATAACTATTATAATCATGAGACCCACTTTTCATCTTTACATTTTTTTTGAATATTTTGTCCCTTAACTAATATTATCAATTACATCATTATTATGTTTTAATTGCATATAAAAAAAATACCTCTAGAGAGGTACGGGAATGTCTCTTTTACCCTATTAAACATGAATAGGAAGAGTACTATTTTAAGATTTTTATTATTATTTAACCATGAAAACGTAAGAAGTATAAAATAATTTTTTTAATCAACAAATAAAGTATATTTGTTGTATTAAAAATACAAAAGTCACTAATTACATACTTTTAAAAATAATTTAAAATATTTAATACTTTCACCTTATATATTTATAAGGCATAAATATATTTTTAGTCTCTCAAATTTAGGATAAATTTATTTTTGGTCCTTCAAATTTAAAATTGATTTTTTTAGTCCCTGTAATTTAAAAAAAAAAGCTTATTTTAGTCCCTCAGAACCACCTACAACATCATTGAGAGGGGCAGATTGAGTAGTTGTGCAGTATCAACTAAGTTTGGTCTAATGTTTTCACTAACAAGAACACTAGTAAATGGATTTTCTGTGGCAAATTCAATAGTAGGTGAGTTTTGTGTGACAGATTCACTAACGATATTTGGACAAAGGGACTAAAACATTTTTTTTTTCAAATTACATGGACTAAAAATATTAATTTTAAATTTGGGAAATTAAAAACAAACTTATCCTAAATTTGAGGAACTAAAAACATATTTAAGCTTATTTATAAATATACAATAGTCAAGTCTTTATTTTATTTACATGATTTTTTCAAACAAATTGTTAACAAATGTCACTTTAAATCAATTTAACTAATTAAATTACAAGATAAAAATTTATTTAGCAATAAACATGTCCTTTTTTAATTTTAAGTTGTTGGTCGACTAAAACAAAATAGGGTCTCACATCTGATAAGTTGCAAGTTCCAGTCTTTGAAGTGAGATAAATGTAAGTGTTTCTGTAAGTGTTCTTCGAGCCCGGAGGCTTTCCCTGCCTTAAATTGGGGCATCACCCCCCTTCTCCTAAATTTATTGTACACAAAAAAGACATGTCCCTTTTTTCTATTTTCTTGTATCGTCTCTTCCTTTTTCTTTTTTGGAAAGATAGAAAATAATGGTATTGTCAATGCCTTGCGAAAAGGGGGCACTAGTATGAAAGGGTGGCAAAACGGGTTAACTCATCCCAACTCGCTTTCAACCTACCTTAAATTGGGTGAGGAAGGTTTGGTCCGCTAGCGAAAATGAGTTGAAAAATACAAACCACCTCGTTTAAAGGTGAGTTGGCACGTTGACCTACCAAAAGACAGAATGACAAGTTGGCGTGTTATAAAATGATGGGTTAACAGGTTGACCTACCAAAACTCACCTAAAAAAAATACAAGAAATAGAAAAAGTATTACAAAAACCAATTTATTTCTTTTTAATATACCACTTGTTGTATTATATATATATATATATATATATAATTTCTTTTTTAATTATATAAAATATAAATTTATTTGAATATACCTTAAATATTGGTGGGTAAGGCAGGCAAGTCAACCTGCCTTATCCTGTCCCGCCTTCAACATGCCGAGTTGAACCAATCAATGGGTTAAGCATAATGAGTTAATGGGTTATGTCACTTAACCCACCTCACTATTTTTTGCTGGTTAGGCAAGTTAATCCAACAGGTTTAATCTACTTTGCCACCCTTAGCATGAGGTGATGGGCAAAAATTATGAAAAAATTCTATTTGCAACTCTCTTTTTTGCATCCCCCTTCACTATTCTTTTTTTGACAAAAATACTTTTTTTTACATATATATTTAGAAATTTGTAAACATTTGAAAATTTATTTTTGAAATTCAATTTTACAATATTTCAAAAGCTAAGTTTCGAAATACTATAAGATTAATTAATTCCAATATTTTATTTTTAGAATAGTTAACATTTAAATACATTTCATAAGTTAGCTTTTGACATGATAAAATTGTAACAATTTCGAAAACTAAATTTCAAAATTGGTTTATATTAATATTTTGCTTTTGGGTATTGTACAATTTAATTGTTGTTGTTGTTGTTATCAATTTAAATATCTTGATAAATAAAATAAAAGACTCAAATATTAGTGAATAAAAAAGAAGAGTAAAATATTAATATGATATATAATATGAAATTCAAAATGGTTCAAATACAACTCAAATATAAGTGAAATACTAATAAAATAGAACTCATCTACGAGTCTTCCTTCTTCTCTCATATGTACAATCTGCCTCAGTGCCAGCACGCGAGATGTCCAATGCCTCCTGCGTGATGTTCCAAGCGTCAGTCCCCTCTATGACCATCCTCAAATCAAGCATTGATTGAAGTAGCTCAGAAATCCTCTCAAACCGTTCCTACAAAAGGAATATAATATAATTAAGGATCAAAAAAGTGTGATTAGCATAATATACATAATAAGAGTAAATACATGTACACTTACCGAACAAGAATGAGAATCACTTAAACTAGACTCTACTTGACCAGTATGGGTTTGCACTGGGGTTTTGGGAGGATCTCCCTCTCGTGAAGGTATGAGGTAGGGGTGGGAAATAGTGTGGAACCAATGTGTGTAGCCATCCACGCATTGTGCTGGATCAATCGCCCGTGGTCCTTTCATGGCATTGTTAAGAACGTGATAGACATAGTTAAGAAACCTGTGATTACAGTCCTCAACAGAAGGCACATGGCCAGTAATCATATGGGGTGAACGAGGAATGTCCTGTATGTGCCCAAATTGTCGTAACACCCTCTCTGGTAGATGGGCGTGTAGTAATGAGCCACATTTAATGTAGCCTGAGAAGAGCGAGATGTCATGAAAAGGCCTATGTTCTCTATGGGCTGCATATGGCATCCATAAGACGTCCTTTGTCTGTAGCATATCCAACGCAGTTCGAATCGTGAAAACATCACCTGCACCCCTGAGAGGTGACCATCGACAAGCACAGGGTGCATGCTCAGTATATCCAATCATTAATTGGCGAGAGCCAATGGCTGGGAAATGCTCAAAAATCCATGCCTGTAACAACATTAACATCATTAATTGAATTAACCTGAGTAAGCAACGAAGCTGAAAAAAATAAAATATAAACATTAGTACTTGTAGAATAGTCATATATCCTGCCATCTGCTTCGTATGATACATACTAGCATCATCGAGTTGATCGTACATGTATGCTAAGGTAGAGGCACCCCATGCATATCTACCGCATGTCTGGAGGTCGCGAAAAAGCTCTAACAATGCCACATCAACATATGTGGCACTCTTGTCAGCAAAGATGGTGCAACCCACCAAATGCAACAAGAAAGCTCTTGCGGCATAATCAAAGTGCCCGTCCTGGATGTTTACCTCATACAAATCCTGCAGCCACTTGAATCGCACATGTGCTCCTCGAGTGAATCTCGTTTCTCTGAGTGCCTCTTCCTTAGTGGCCCCGAGCAACTCTACTAGGTACAAACAAGCCTCGTCTGCACCAAAAGATGGGAATGAACATAGCTCCCCAGAGATCGGTAAATGTAAGAGAGATGACACATCATCTAAAGTGATAGTCATCTCCCCAATTGGGAGGTGGAAGGAACTGGTATCCTTATGCCACCGCTCAGCAAAAGCAGATAAGAGGCCCTTGTCCACTATGCGGTAGCATGCCTCTAGAAGGGGCGCTAGCCTAGACAGTCTCCACTATGGCCTTTACATGCTCATTCTCCAAGCGGAAGTCTGTGACTTTCCGTCCATGACTAACCACCTTCAACTCATAACGGTCCTTTCCTATCCATAGGCGCATGGCGACATGGTTTGTAAAAGACCTAAGCACAGACAAGTCTTGAGGACCTCCAAGAAATGCCTCATCAACAGACTGTACTGGTTTTGGATCTTGTGGAAGGACGTCTTCAGCCTGTAGAGAGGTTGAGTTAGGCCTAACTCAAATTCATGAGTTAATAATAAAAAATATATTAAAATCTAGTAAAGGTATATGATATGGATGTAATATAAACACATTCATGTGCTTTCACCTAATAGCTTAAGCTTTTGTAATAATTGGTTTTTAGCATGGTATTAGAGTCTATATGATATGTTTTTTCAGCTTAACCCTTTTCCACTTTAGTGTGATACCAAAAAATAAAAAATGAAAAAGTCAAACTAATTGAGATCAACATACCTGTCTAGAAAAGGTCTACTTAGTTATAGGATGTCAACTTCCAATCCTTCTTGTTCAGTAATAATAGGGTCCCAACTGGGTTCACAGGACTCAATGAAGACGCACTAATAACCTACATTCATTCCAGTGAAGCTTAGTTCCACTCATACCTTGTATGCCAAGTTTGAGCTATTATGATATTCGTGAGGAGAACATGCCGAGCATAATATAAGCATTCTCCCAAAAAATTAAGCCTTAGGAGAGAACAAGCTAAAATAAGCTAGCAGGAGCAACATGAACCATATTAAATTAAATGAACATGTTAGCAATGCTGCAATCATAAGGTTGCTGCCTTATGACCTGGTAACCAGGTGTTCCATTGCTTACAGGGACAAGTCTGTACATCTAACCTTTCCAAACTGCAGACCAGACAATAATGGGAGTCTTCTGTATGGGTCACATTTTTTGTTATTCATTTTGCTCAACATAAGTTATCTAGGAAAATTTCAGGACAGAAAAGAAAGAATTTGAAATAAGGACCTACAACTATACTGAGAAATTGTCGTGATATCTGGTGTGAATAAAAAAAAATTGTCAGAATCAAATTGAAAGGTTGAACAAAATTTTTTTTTATAGGATTAGGATACAACTATTTATGGTATTAAATTGTTAATTATATGTTTTACTTGGATGAACTTTTGTAAACCATATATATACAACAAATATTTAAATCAACCTTTGAACTCATTCCACATACAATATGTTGCTAAATACCTCTCCAAGAATGTTCGCCAGCTGCCTCAATTTTCCATCAGTGCTGCCATGATTATTTCCAACAGATACCTTCAAATCATCCACAGAATTTTCAAGATGTTGGGTTCTGGTTTCTAGTTGTGTTAACCGTGCACTAACACCTGCTAGAATATGAAGCATATTTTCTTTATGTTTCTTCTTCATGGTACGATCAATCTCAGACATCACTGTAGCATCAAAAGCACTTCGGTCCTTTACTTCAATGACCTTTGCTGGTTCGATTGAATCTAGAGGACTGTAATTCTGCACAAACTAAGGATGAATACATAGTTACATACACATTATGAAGAAAAAGCACTACACCAAGATGGTACAATAAATTATTAATGCCTACTGCACAACACTACATATGAATCATCACCCGATTATTCAAATACACAAAACCTTGATGCAAGGACAAAGTAAAATAACAACTCAAACTATACAGTTGAGAGCACAATTCAAATTTGAGAATTAATTAAATAGTAAATAAATCATAGTTATCAATTTTAGATAGCGGTGTGTAGTAGCTAACCCCAAAAACACTATAACATGAAGACAAGTATCTTAATAGGATCAGTATTTTACACACAAAAAATAAAGAAATCTTTAGAACATGAAGCTCCAACTTGCCACACCAACAGGCTATAAAATTTTATGGTCAAGCACCCAAGCTGAAAAATAGCTATTTGGTAGAAACCACAAAGGGGCCTAACCTAACTTTCAATGCTGAACCCCCAGATTTCACAAACTTACCTTCCATTTTCTTTAAGCAATTGCCAATAATATGAACATATTCAAATATTCATAATTTCAAAAACAGCAGCAATAATCAAAGGATTTTTCTATTGTATTTAAAAAAGATAGTATTTATTATATTGAAAACACAAAAATCATTAAATGCCTGCATTTTTTGAGCAATAGAATATTTTTCAAGGGCACACGATGGAGAACCCCATAATCAAAAACTAAAGTGAAATAGTAAATATATATCCTTCCCCAGCATCGAAAGATAGAAAACACCACCTTCAAAATGTATGGTTCAGGACCACCACGTGTCCATGGTTCAGGCTAATCTCCACGTAGTTTTCAATTTAGCAATCACAAGTCACAGGAAGACAACCTCACAGTTAATTACCAAACAAGGCTTAACAACTAATTTTAACTCTAATTAATCCAACACCCATAATTAATCACAAAACAAATAGCCCATAAGCCAACCAAGAAACATAATTGCAAAATAGAACACCCAGGTGAGCAAATGAGGTAAAGATAAAAAATTTAGGGCGAAAAAAGAGAAGGGTAAGTAAGAAAGTTACCTTGATGATGGGAGTGGAAGCAATGGAGTTGGAATCGGAGTTCCAAGGGCGAGAAAATGCGGCACCGAAATCGTAACTGGGAACGATGTCGACAACAAAACGCTTCTTACAGTGCTTCAGCTTCCGATCCTAATTAAAATCTTCTTGTTTTTTATTTCTGTTTTTCTCCGCTTTTTTTTTTTTTTTTTTAAACTCCATTTTATTTCCTGAATTTGTGAAACATTCTGTAATAGTTTCTAAAATTAGTAAAATGTCAAATTAATCCCAAAATTGAAATTTGTTAGTCACGTTAGTATTTGTCGTTAGTTTCATTAGGGACTATAACAATAATAAATTATAAAATATAAGGACTATAATAATAATAAATTATATATTTTAGGAACGAAAATGACAGTAATTTTAATATTAAGGGTTTATTTAATACTTTTTTAATTTCAAGAACTATTATAACAGCGCTTCACAAATTCAAGAACTAAAATAAATGTTTATTCTCTTTTTTTTAATCTTCAGTTAAAAAGATAACATATCAATCAATATATTATATTATAATCTAATATACTCTTTTTAAAACACTTTTTACTATTTATTAAAATTTATTAAAAATAATAAATTTTTGTAAGTCCTATCTCTTATTTAATGAATCTCTCTTGTAATTATATAATTTTTAATAAATTTTAACTAACAATAAAGTGTGTGTTAAAAAGAAACTGAATATTACACTCCTTAATCCTCATCACATAATATATATTATTATAAAATTATAAAATAAGGTAGATGTTACCGGATAGCATTATATATATATATATATATATATACTTTTTTTTTGGGTCAAAATACAGCTGAAATTTTTTATTTTATTTTTTAATTTATAAAAACACATGAGTATATAGTAGTAATAATTGTTAAAATATTTTAGTATATCTATACATAAGTATAGATATAAATGTCAAAATTGAGGTCAGTAAAATTTCTCCTAATGCAGTAATGCTATATGCTACTGAAAACATTTTGTTTGCTCATTTGAAGGCATCGTCATGGAATCTGCTACAATATATTCTTCTAATAATTCATATCCGTCCTTTTTTTTTCCTTTGTTGTCTTTTGCTATGTGTTCTTCTAATAATCAGCTACTGTCACATACATGAAGCTCGAAGATGGACATTGTGTAGTAGGGAACGGAGAGGGATAAAGCATAGATGTTAGCACCAAAGGGATTAAGCAATGATGTTTGTATCAAACAGTTTCAGCCTTTCAGGCCACTTATTAATAAGTTCATTGTATTATCCATTGATCCCTTAGGTACCTTGTATAGAGCAAAATACTTAAAAATGGAATAACGATACTATATGCTTGACAAAGCTTCTCACGATGCAAGGATGAAACTTGAAGATGATTTTGTTTTCTCCTAGTTACATCTGCTATAAATATCAACCCCGTTTTGTGATACCAAAATATAAAACTACAGAAGCTATTTCTTCGATTTCCATGTAACAATTTAAATTCAACCGTTTAACCAGAATGCTTCATTTTTAAAGTGAAAATTGATTGATAGTGGCAATATCGCTAATCATTGGAGGATATGGAGCACAAACGTGCTTGAAGGTGAAACAAAGGTACAATTAAGAAAAATTGACATTCATTAGATAAAAAAGAAACTTGCTCTTGACACAGCTATCAGATCACTCTATTACTTCCCTATACATTGTGGGGAAAACTAGAAAAGCAAGTTATCAAACATGCAAATAAGGGATAAAAGGCCCCTTAACATCATTCACTACGGCAATAATTCAAAAAATAAAGAATCACTTCTGGGCTCAGAATATATACTGAACAGTGGACAATTTTGAAGAACCAGCCCATGGTACTTGAATTTTGACCATGGACCCTTCATATTCAAAATCAACTTCTTTCCCATCAATTCTACAAGTGCTTGGTGTCTCTGAGGCGTAGACCCTCATCTCCCCAGTCCCTCTTACTCCAACTTCCACCAAATTCTGAGCCTCATCAAAAGCCAAGGACTGGACTGCTCCACCAGTGTTTAGCATATTTACCAAACCAATAGGGGCAAACTTCAGAGACTTGCCAGGCAAGACAGTCACAGGGAAAACAGTTATAAGCTCGAAATTGAATGGCTCCAAGGAAATCTCTTCACTGTCAGATGGTTCTGAGAGGATGAGCTTTTTGGCTTGGCTGAAATACAAGGCGAAAAGTTGCACCCCTTCAATGGAAATTGGGTTCTTTCCACTGTCCCACTCAATGTCTTTGGGATTTGTCTTGGTTGATACCCTGTGAGAAAACTCGGCAGCACATTTGTTGGACCTAATCTCGCGGAACCAGCCCCCTCCCTGGCAGTTAAACACCCCAAGAACTCCAGTGTACTGTATCAAAAAACAAAATCACAATACTGTAGGCTCTTGCCCAATCTGGGCGTTTTTTACACCATTTCCACTATTTGAACATCAAATATATCACATACAATTGTCTCCATGTCTCACTTTTTTTATCTTTTTCTATACAAACATCTCAAAAATATTCCCCTAAAATCAAATAGGATAACAGAAGTTGTCTCACTTTTATTGTGCAACAATCATTTCCCATTTGACCCTGGTAATTAATCAATTTGCTTTTAAGCAATATCATTATAGAAACATAGCACATATTTGTACGTAACTTGGTAAAAGCTCAATTGCTCGTTTTCTTCATTGTTAAGATTAAAAAGAATCCAATGTATATATATAAAAGCATTTTTAATGACGCAAGTCGCTGTTAATAGATCCTATTATGCCACATCAAATTTAAGAATTTTAATAACTTTTTACTCTAACAGTGAAATCACGTAAAACCTTAAAATAGATCCCACATATTACCTGACATCTTTATACTTTGTGCTAAGAAAGCAATATTTAATATTCCGAACAAACTCTTATATAAGAACCATTCTTACACCATAGCTGCTAAATCAGCCCACACCAAGGGTACTCTCAACTAAGAACTATTTCTCATCTCTAAGAAAATAACCACCTAAGCAACGTTGGAGTTGCTCTAATACAGTTTCTGCATAAATGATGCTTGCCAATGCCATAGCCATAGACACAAAATAATGCATATGAATGGAAAGGATGACAGCTACAACAACAAAGGAGAGGATGAATTGAATTATGAGATGGGAGGAGGGGTAGCTGACCTTGTTGAGGTTCCATATTTTGAGCATTGTTTTGCCATCATGGAGAGGGTCAGCAAAGAGACAATCCCGGGTTGGGAGTGCATAGTGCTCACATCTGAGGATGGACCCATCAGGCAAGACCAGGGTCTTGAGCAACTCAAAGTTGTGGTTCCCAACTGTGTCACTGATGTAAATGGGGCCACCAGATATGGCTCTTGAGGCTGCATGGAAAGTAGCACAAGGGTGGGTAGATTGAAACATGTCCCAATCTGGGTGGATGAAATTGCCCATCCACAAGCTGTTGTATGCACAATGTACCATGTGACACCCTTGCAGCCAAAATGTACCGTTTGGATCACCATAAGGGTCAGTGCACCAGAAATCATCCCCTGTTTCAATCCAAGTCATACACATACATCAGATCAAAGGAACTTAATTCCAAATAATAATATACATACTTTTATGTTATGTTGTGTAGTGTGTACTATTAATTAAGAATATTGGGTTGTCCAGTAGTAACAAGGCACGTCACGTTCACATACCAACACGACCAAGGGTTATTGATTCAGTTCCCAGCAACATGAAATCGTTGCAATGCTCCATGCTGGCAATGACACCGTTGCCCTTGAAATGTTTTCTCACCGAAGCTGTGAGAGCTTTGTAATATGCTTTCGACATATCCACTCGTCCCCCATATTTCTCACACACCATTTCTAGTAACTGTTTAACCAATCCAATACATCACAACTCACATGTGAGCTTCCATACAATTACAAAGACAACACACCAACCAAAAAGAAAAAAAAAGAAATTCAAGATAGTTAATATAAACTAAAAGCGTAAATAAAAGTTCATCATGGTAATTTGCGTTTGACAAGAAACGCCAACAATGACGGGTCCAAAATTAAGTAGATAAATGATGTTATTAAAAATATATATGTCTATTTTTGAAAGAAGAAAAAGTAAAAAATAGAAGGGTAAAACTTCAATTTAAAAACAAATAACGTGCCGACCAAAATATACAGAAAGTGAAACTAGCTGACAATACTGTTATAAAAGTCAAACAACCAAAATTATCTCTGCCCTTCGTTTTTTTGTTTTAATTTTTTTTATTCGTATATAGACGTTGATATTTTATTATTTTTCCACCACAAAATGTCGTTGGTGGTTACTCGTAAGTCGTTAACGAGCGAACAAAATCCACTCAAGCGATTTAAACCGAAAGGCTTAATTGCACATTTTATCACTAATTTTTGATAATTTTGTAAATTTTACCATTTAATTATTTTTATTACATATTTTGTCACCTAACTTTTAAAATTAGTATATTTTATCACCCAATTATTTTACTTGTATATTTTACTACCTACCTTTCAAATTTTACGCATTTTATCATCTCAATTGTTGATTGCTAGTCAACAGTCAACTAAAGAAAAGGTGACAAAATACATAAATTTTAAAAGTTGAGTAGAAAAATATGTAAGTAAAATAATTAAGTGACAAAATACGTAAATTTTAAAAATTAAATGACAAAATGAGTAATAAAAACAATTAGGTGACAAAATTCATAAAATCATTAAAAAATGAGTAAAAAATGTGTAATTAAGTCAAACCGAAAAGAAACATTGGAAAAAAAAAAGAAGACATGGTTGGAAATTGAGTAGTATACTATACAGAAGAAAGGAACTTACGTGGATGACATCGACCTTGACCCCATCAATCCCGGCACTATGCAAGTGCGCGTGAAGCCTCTCATACATTTCCCCCACTCTCTCCGGCGGCACGACCCCTACCCCATTCTCCACAATCTTATCGACGGCCAGATCCTGCATGGTCCCTTTCAAGCCCTCCGAGAGCCTGGGCCTCTCGAGCGCCGCCTCCGCCACCCCGGGCCTGACCCCTCCCCAGTACCCGCACAGCGCGTGCCACACGTACACGTACTCCACCGTCCCAAACCCCTCCTTCAAATCCCTCACAAACCCCTTCAGCCCCTCCCCGTTCCCGTAACCCCTGAACTTGTAATTCTCCTCGTAGCTCATCAGCCTGCACGGCATCTGCTCCCCCGCCACCGTCTGATTCATCCCCTCCTTTTCCGGATCCGCGTCGTGGCTGATGCACTGCCACCCGTCGTCGATCAACACAAACCCCGGGGGACAACCGCCGTCAACCAACCCCTTCACGCCCTCCTTAACGCCCTCCGGGTGGACCGTTAGGTAAAACGCGTCCCACGTGCACCAGCCGAACTTGTCCGCGATCCCCGGAACAGTTTTATCTTCCAGAAGGTTGAAGGTTCTTAAGTGGGCCCTCACCACGCGCATCGCTTCCTTCACGAGCGCGAAAGGGCTCTCTCCCGAGTGGGCGTATACGACGCTGTCGTATGAGGACGCGGTGACGTGGCTCGACCCGCTCTCCACGCAGACGGAGATGTTGTCGTCTGGGCCGGGCTGGAGGGAGGCGCGGAACGGGCCTTCTATGATGGGGAGGAGGAGGACGTAGGGACGTGGGTTTGGGCCTGGGCTTGGGCTTGATTGGAGCAGGAGGAACTGGGTTTCGGTTTCGAGGTCGCGTCCGTTGGAGCCGGTCCAGAGAGTGGTCCACCAGACCTTGAACCGGAAGATGGAGGTGAAGTTTATGTTTTTGAGAACGCCTAAGGGTGCCACGTGGCGGGAGTTGGGGGAGGGAGCGCGGAAACCGAGGAAGCACCCGGTGGTGCGAGTGTCGTAGGTGCATGGGGTGAGGGTTATGTTTTCGGGGACTTCCGAGAGGATGACGTGGCCGTTTACTTTTAGGGTTGAGTTGGAGAGGGTGAAGGGCGAAGGGTTCAAGCCGTTAACGTGCTTTGTGACAAGTGAAGGTTTGTTCAAGCTTGGAGCCATTTGGGTTTGGGGTTTATGGTGAATAATTAGATAGAAGAAGTGTGTTGGAATATGAAGAGATATTGGTTTTTGATATATGTGGTGAAATAATAGTGAAGGAATTGAAGTGATTTTGGAGTGTGTGTTTTGATTGAGTGAATATAAACTTTGCTGTTTTAGTTTTGGGGAAAAAGGAGGGGAAGGACGACATTTATAGAGGGTGCATGAACATGAAGGTGGGGTCACGACGAAGGTGAGGTGAAGGTTGGTTTGGAAATCAAATCTTGGTTTTGTTGAGTTTGTTTTATTTATTTATTTAGTGTGTCTTTTTTTTTTTCTCCTTTTAACATGTTGATGTTGATGTGTTAATTTAAATGGTGTCCTTTTTAAGGCCAATGATGTCATTTTAATTAAAAAAAATTCTATGTAGAATGGTCGCGTATCAATAGTACGTTAAACATATTTTGAAAATTATTTGGTCATTAAAGTTGATATATGTTTATTCTCATGTCTGATTCTGTATTTCCTTGCCAAAATTTACGTCCAAAATGTAAAAGCTAGTCTTCGTTGCTTCATAGATCACGAAGCACAGAATGTACATTGGTAAATGTGAAACCAACACGCAATAAATAACGGTGTATAAAGGATTGAATCAGAGACCTTCCACTTTGTGAAATATTCCTGTACATATTATTTATGTTATAAACTTAGTACGTTTCCACTAAGCCAAAACCCTTTGGCAAGAGGTATATGTTTCATGGTTCACTGCTTTCCACCCAGACAGTTCAGTGTGTCTGTGTGTGTGACCCATTGCCACTTAAATTGGAAAAATATATATATATATTCATAGATGATTAAATAAATAAATAGTTGGTCTATATTTAGAAGTTATATATTATAGCAATACGTCTCAATTAATGGGTGGCGTTTTGATTTGAGGACCGAAATTCAGAGCAATTAGTTTTGCAAGAAATTTGAAGATGCTGAATTGAAGAGAAATAAATTGTGTAATCCTAACCCATATCATAACGGAGATGGAGATTTTCTTTTTACCTTTTTTGTTGTATGCTTTTCTTTCTAGCTAAGTAGCATTTTTCCAATTCAAGGAAAGATTAACATTGACCGAAAAAAAAAACGAAAAATTAAACGTTTGGAATTTGGAACAATTCCCATTCCCTACTCAAACGTGTCAAATATCATTATCGACCATATATATTTACGAGGAAAATTATCTATAAATACCTAAAAGTTAATTGACACCAAGGGAGAGAAGAAATATAAGTATATAAGTAAGAAAAGTGATATGATGTGATAGGAAAAAAAGATTAAAAAAAATGATAGGTGTTAACAAAGTATTTGATATATAAAGTGTCTATATATCATTATTCTATTTACCATGAAAGATCCAAATGAACTCAGGGCATATTTAGAATTGTGTCATTTGAGGAAGGAATGTGTGTCAAATGCAACACTACCAGTTATTCATATGTTTAGTTTCACATCGAGTGCTTCGTGCCATGGGTCAACATAAAGCAATTCAAGCTTGCTTTCGCATCATTTCCTTATTTTGTGATGAATTTGAAGGGTAACATAAATTACGAAAGCTGATGCAAACACGCATTACAACTTCCACGTCATCACATCTTAACATGAGGTATAGATGTTGTTCCAAACACACTCTCACCCTATGTTTGTTTTGGTGGAAATAGAGTGGAAGGAAATAGGAAGAAGGGAAATAGAACAGAAATATTATATTTCTACTGTTTGTTTGAGAAGAGAATAGGAAAGAATGAAGTTATTTTTGTGGGACTAACAAAAAAACATTTTCTCTCACTTTAGGAATGAAATAGGATGGAAATGATCTCTCTTATGTTTTATTTTTTGTTTATTTTTTAAAAAATATATTAATTAAGAAAATTTTAAAAAAATAGTAAATAATTTTATGTTAAGAAAAAAATATTATATTAAAAAATTACATTTTTTTAGTTATTATAAAAATATTTTTTTATATAATTCATTTATTTCTTTCCACTCTTTTTCATTCATCCAAACAAGTGGAGAGAAATTCTCCCATTTCTTTCTTTTTTATTTCTATCTATCCAAACAACATATATTTTCTATTTTATTTCTTCTCTATTTCATTCATTTCTATTTCATTCCTCATCCAAAAAAAGCATATGTGGCCACAGGATTTGCATCTACATTTTTTCAACACAGTGCTCCCTGATTTATTTTAGGACCAACAAAAGAATCTTAAAGTTGTAGAGAATAAGCTTCTTTTCCACTTCTCACTTGTTCCTCTTATAGTAGTTAGCTACTAGTTATGTTCCTTTATTTCTTAGCAGTTGGTGCTCACCAATAGGTGGTATGTGAGTAAAAATATGGTCACATATTTAAAACTAATTAATTAAGATAATTATTGCGGATTAATTGAATAATAAAAATTATTCTTGTGAATCTTTGTAGTAGAATATATTACCTACCTTTGATTAGATAAAAAAAAAAAAGTGAATTTAGAATAAGATGGAAGGAGCACGAATAAACAAAGTTGGGCGAAAAAGAAAAAGATTTTAGAATAATAATAGTACAAAAAGATCCTTATTGAAAGCAGAATCAGTGTGGACTTTTCGCTTTTGGGTTTGGTAGTTTTTTTTCTTTACTTTTTCTTTTCTTCTGAAGTTCTTATCTGTGGGCCTCCAACCATTACAAGCCACTAACTAATGCATCACCATTCGCCGAGTAGGGTCTAATTTTTTTCAACTCATTTTTTTGTTTCTTTTCCTATTTTTCTGTGTTTTCAGTCTTTAGAGCTTTCTTTTCCTTCTCATTTTTTTTATTAGACGCTAAATCGTTGGCAAAATTTCGGGAGAAGACGTGACCGACAATCGCCACGTGTACGCACTATGGGTCCCAGTAACCGACATTAAATACGCGCAATTTTTGCTCCAATATAACATACCAAAATATAGGTGACACGTGGATAGTTTACAATTTTTAGAATTTAGCCATTAATCAATATAATATTTTCATTTGTAGTAATATATTTTTTGAAAGATTTTAATGGTTGTACACTGTTAGTATAAAAGCTTTTATATTATTAACTAATTAAAAATTGTCGTTAATATGACTTTTAATGTAATTATTATAAAAGTTAACAAATTTATCATACATGATAATTTCTAATTAAATAAAAATGTAAAGTGTATAGCCTATTTTCTCTTTTTGAAAACTCTCTTACTATAGAAATATATATATAAATATATAATATTTAAAATACATACCGAGGACTCAAATTCTCTATAGTCAGAAATTTAATGCATTCATGTAGTGAGCTAATCGTAGCTGTTGGATGAAAATTTGATGAATTATATTTTATGTTGTAAATGTAACTTAAAATACGCATTCAAAATTTGAATTATATGATATTCATTTAGAGTTTAATGGTCATATACTGTCAATGTAAAAAGTTTTACACTGTCAACTAATCAGAAATCATCATTAATATGACTTTTAAAGTATTTATTATAAAAATCAACAAATTTACAATAAATGGCGATTTGTAATTGGTGATAGTGTAAAACTTAGTACATGACCTTTTTTTCCTCATTCATTTAACGATATTAGTTTATGACTGTGTGAATGTGTAAATGGTCCTACTCTAGTTCCATTCATTGAATAGTGAGGATTGTACTACTTACATTCTTAAAAATATATTTTTTTGAGAGTATTGAGGATTTTACTTTGGAGATGTGCAAATAAATTTTCACATTTTTTACTTTTATTTACTAACTAATAATTATTGTGAAAAATATTATTCATTGGAGAAGGATTCTATGCCTTTATTTCTTTATCTATTTTTTATAAGGAAGACCAGGATTCTGTTACATGAACAAGAGAAAAGTTGGTCTTACTGAGTTTTTGTAATAACTAATGATAATGTTTTAATTCTAAAATAGAACAACATTTCATCTAGATTTTCATAAACTAAAAACAAAAAGGCACGGGGCTGTGAGGGTTGGTTTGTAGCCGTTAGGACACGTTGAGAACAGTTGTTGAGTCAAGAGTCAAGGCTGAATGAGATGGAGAATAATAAACTCAAAGTTGGGGCAAATGGCGTTCCAATATTTGGATAAGATAAAACAGTTATGGATACTGCAAGTGTCGGTGGGAAAAGGTTACATGCACTTATGACTAGGCACATTGATCCTTGGGGAGATGAATAACAATAACAATTGGCAGTTAAAGCCTTTAATAGCGTGTTCCCTTTCTTGCACTCTATTACGTGTAACGTGGCATGAATTGTTGAAGATATCAACTAAAGAGCCTTAGTAAATGACAAAATATATATTTTATTGTATAAGGTAACGGGTAGCTTAAATTGATGGACGGTGACCAACAAAAAATTAAAGGGCAGTTGTTAATTCTTCCCTGACCCAACTCTAAGATCACGGAAACTTGAAAGAGGATCCTCTCCAATTGAAAAAATTAGAGAGTGTCTAATTTTTAATTACCATTATTTAATGCATAATTTTTATTAAAATTTATTAAATATTAAAATTAAACAAGAACTGGAATTAAAAACCGGACACTCTCCAGTTTTTTCAACTGGAGAGGATCCGGGTACCGGAAACTTCTAGTACTTTAAAGATCGTTGGTAACCTTTTGTTTTTGGGTCAACAATAGTGTTAGATTGTTGACACCTTAAAGCGGGGGTCCACCACCTTCCATTTCTTCGAAGCGCGATCAAACGGAATCCTAAAAGCAGAAGGTCCCCGTTTACCCAAAATGTGAAGTTACATAATAACCCCTACTTATATTTGCATATTTTCAATTTGTGTATTTAGTTTTATTTTAATAACAATTTATTTACATGTTTCAAAAATTCTTTGAGATTATAATTAGTATAAAAAAAATTCTAAATTTTCATATTTTCATAACTGAATATTTGTAAATTCTTGTAAATATTTATAAAATTCATAAATACCCAATTAACAAATATTCGTGCAAAAATAAAATAGGTACGGAACAAATTTTTATCCGACAAAACAGGTGAAAAGAGGTTGCTAGTTGTATTCACCACACCGCATGGTCATCCTTACTCTGTTACTCATGCCAGCCAAGTATGCCCGTAACACTGTTCATGCCGGTATTTCTCCATTACCCAATTACCTTCATTTCATTTTTACTATACGAGATTGTCCTTTATGATTGTCCAGAAGCCAGGAAACGCATACTATTCAGAACAGGAATACTATACGGAGCACAAACACGATAAATTTTAAAAATTATAGGACTCGACATAGTTATAACATAAAATTAACATAAAATAAAAAATTTAAATCACAATTTGTTTTAAAAATGTGCATAAGTCATCATTATCAACATAAGAAAATACAAAAAAAAAAACTTATCTAATTATTGTGGTATTTTGACCAGTATTAGTATAAAAGTTTAAACAATAAAAGTATAAAAATACAATTAAAAGTATTTGAAGTGTCCATGCAGTATCCAACATGGACATGCATCCAGTGACAGAACATGGCCACTATTTCGAAGTGTCCGTACTTCTCAACATTATTCTGAAAAAAATTTACTACATGTACACCACAGGCACTCTTAACTTTATACAATTCATTATACATATCAGTATGGTCTCCAATGCTCTTCAACTGCTTTACTTTATTACTTTTCTCCCTCTTATTTGCTTTGCTATGTGTATTTTTTTTGGCTTGTATCAGCCTCTGACAATAAGCATTTTGTGTTCTCTTAACTGAAATCTCCGCGAACAGACTGTCCAATAAAAAAGCAGAAAAATAATTAACAAGCTAGAATTGTAACACTTAAATAGAAGAAATTCAAAAAGACCTCAGTGTCCCTCAAAAATGTTTGAATGCTCACCATCACTCTTCAGGAAAACCATGAAATATACAGGAACTTACCATATTGAGAAGCCTTATAGCAGCAGTCCGAGTAAATTTTCTTGCAAAAAGGAAGCAAGTTGATGGTTTACCCTTGCTGCTGCACCATTCTCTTCGGTATTCAGTTTCGTAATAAATATTGTCTATTTCCTGCAAACAAATAATCAAACTTGCTCATTTTCTTTCATGAAAGTAGAGCACACGCACATTATATGCTTGTCTCAAACTGAGTCAATTATGACAGTTGAAGAATGCACAATCTCTACATTAGCTGTCTTAGCATGGTTCAATGATAAGTAAACTTTTTCTTCTCGTTCTTCAGCACATTCCTTCTGGCTAGCCCAAACTTTTGAGTATTGCATCAACTACTAATAATTGTCTAGTTACTTGATTATTTTGGGAATGTGTTATTGTCTCTTGCCGCTGTGGACTGGCTGTTCATGAAAAACTGATTGCTCTTATAAGGTATTGGCTTCAATTAGTTGGCTGATAGGAATCAAAAAATAAGATTGAGGTTTGATCTAGGCAAGGATCACAGAATTACTTTGCTTTATTTGCAAAAACAAAAATCTCATTCCTTGTTCTTTTAAAGTTGGTGAATATGCTTGATATGTAGTAGGTGATTTATTTTCTTGTTTGAATTCATTTTTAGGCTCCATTAGGGAGTTTCCTATTATTACCACCCGCAATATCTTCCCAACAAATTAATATTTATAGAGATAAAAATAAAAACATTGAAAATGTCTTCAGCTGCTAAGGTAATCACCGTTTGAAGTCAAATAGTCAATAGCTTAACACATTATCCCTTTTTGGATGCATGGAAGTGATCATGGAATGAAAGTTGATTCAAAAGAGTGATTTTGCAGTGGCAGTAAAGGTCAAACCTGAATAAATTTTAGAAGCATAGGTGTAGCATCTGAGTACTTGTAAGTCACTGGATGCCATCCCCGGCGCTCACGATCCCTGGAGTTGGAAATATCCCAAGAAGTATGTGTCAATGGTCTTCGCGTGATTTCTGCTTCAAGGTCCTTTTGCTAGATTTGGGAAGGCAAACACTTAAATAAGTAAATTGAAACTAGCATAGTGATCACATTAAAATACTTGTAATGTTAAACAAGCCTTGTCACAGTTTAAATTAGAAGTCACAAACTTCAATTTCTTTAACCATCTGTTTTTTCATATGATGCTTTATTTAACTTCAAAGAAATGTAGTAATGTAAATTTGTAATCAATTCAATCTTTAAAACATCTACAAACAGCAACAGACAATCGTCATCCCAGTTTCGCATTAGTGTTGCCCAAATCATACAAATACAAGACCCAAAAAGTATACAAAATTAGTTTCTTCTTTATGTCAATTTTTTAGCACAATAAATTATGCCATAACAAATTGTTCAGCCAAAAGTGTGACTGACACAGGGATGGGAGATACGGTCAATACTGTAATTGTTAACCAGTGAATCATAACAAAATATAAAAGATCTCTCTCTCTCTCTCTCTGAGATGTACACAAAGCCTGTATCTGATACACACGCACCCAGAAATAGAAAGAGTGCGAGGGAGAAAAAGAAAAGGATCCTTACAGCTAGTAATGTCTGAACATAGTGTTCATCTGGTATACAGTTATGCACCTTTGATGTGTCAGCAGGCTGCATTAAGGAAGAAATTATACTTAAAAGTTGTTACTTCATATAATTTACAAGAATCTAATAGACTTCACATCAGTTCACGATCAAATATTGGATTACTCCATCACATTTTATGAGCAGAAGACATGATTTCAATAAAGAAAAAGCAGACTGATTGAAGCTAATATAGTAAAAAGAGAACATCTTGAAATAATTTTTACATGCATAATTTCATATAGAGCACTTACAATGTAATGATCCCTCCAAAATTCTGGTAGTGGCTTTTTCTGCATTATTTATTAAATCCATAGGTAAGAGAAATGAAGAAGAAACGAATAAGGCTGTCAGCACTAAGAGACAAGAAAGATGATTGGCTTAAATACTAAAAAGATGATCCATGACCCAAAACATGCATAGAAACCCAGCCACGAGTTTATAACATTTGAAGATAAAGAATGTGCAGAAACCCTGAGGGATGAAAAAGAAAGAACATAGATAGAAAAGAAATACTCCCTATCCCTACAACTTTCACAGTCAAATTTGGCCCATTTTCTAAGGTCATCACCTCATTGATGTGTAACTTTCTTTGTATAAGAGTCCAATATTTTAAAGGAAATATGTGACACCACTCATAAGAGACAGACTATCAATGGACAGTGTTGCCCATTACCTTGCAATATTTTTGAAACATTGGAAAGACAGTTTCATCCTCCACTACAACCTTGGCATGCTTTCTGGTCAGAACAGCCCACTGCAGGAGAATACATAAATAAGACAGGAATAAGATTGTATTATTTGGTAATGCATGCCATTTATTTTAAGTTTCGGAATGAACTTACAGTAAACTAAGAACTACATTAGACCTTTACCTGAGATCCTTTCCTCCAGTTATAGACAGGAATAACAGGATCCATTTTTGGATTGTAACGGCCTTCTTTCGTGTCAGCAAAGCTGCTTACATTTTAATGCCAAAGAAACAATTAAATTGTTGGCAAATAAATAACTAAGTTTAACTAAAAGTTACCCTTTTTAGCAAATTTAACCTCTCAAAATTTGTTATATGAGGAATTGTAGTTTCACAACAAACATATAATGTCAATAACTTCCCTAATTGAAGTTAGTGGCATAATTTTCAAAATTTGAGATTTCTGTTTTAAGTCATCATATGATAAAAATTGTAAGGTAAAAAAGGGTAACATTACAGACCCCATGTGCTGAAGCATAAGACAAGTGTGTATCCTCACCTGTCGACAAAACTAGTTGATGTTGACATGATGTAGTCATATGTATAGCTGAAGTTGTATAAAGGTATACAGCTGAAAAGAGATCAATCAACTGAAATATAGTGAGGCGCTAGGCTCAAGAATAGAGAGAAATATTAATGCCACTTCTTCTATCAAATAATTAAGCAAACCAAAGTACCAAAAGGAAATCATACTTTCAAAACTGTATATAACTGGTGAGTACTTATAGTATAAGTCCACAAAGTGATATGCAAAAGTATAAGGATTAAAGAAACTTCATAGCTGTTAACAAATTTATACCCTCACCTATCTGAGAGGAAAACAAAGCGGTCATTTAAAGGATCACTAAGCGCATGTCTAAGTAAAACGCGCTCGGCCTCTATCATGCTTGCTTCTCCCCATTCAACCTGGAAATAGATCACATGGACTAAATAAATATCATGAAGCTGACAGACATAACTAAACGGGATTGCATCTTTTTAAGCACTATTTTCCGACAAATTTCAGACAGTACGGTAAAATTGAATACAATAATTCGAAGTTCACTTTTAGAGAAACAATTAAAAGCAGGAGATAGCCCGGATTTTTCAGACAAAATGAGATCACAGCTTTGTAACAACTATTTTCTGACAAATTTCAGACAATTCGGTAAAATTGAATAAAATAATTCAAATTTCACTTTTAGAGAAACAGTTAAAAAACAGAGATAGCCTGGTTTTTTATTGATGACATGAAAGTTTGTGATAAGAGCTCTATTCAATCGGTTTTAGAGATAAACCAACAATTCACAATGCTCTTTGAGAGTAGCACAATAAAATGTAACATTCAATCCAAATATTCAATATAATCCAAAATATCCACAATAATTCAGACGTCTTTTAGGATTCTACTGTGAACCAGCAAGATATGTTTCCCAAATTCGTTAATTTAAAAAAGATGCATGTATTCAATTGCAATTATAGAATGGAGGTGGTCAATCTTTATAATTGAGATTCGAGAACTATAAGTTTAACTACTAAAAAAGTGCACAACTATCATTCTGATTAGGCATCTTAATCACCAATCCTCTCTCTAAAAGAAAAGAAATAATATACGCTTCTAAACAAGTGCACCGCCAAACTATAAATTCTTGAATGAGGATAACTACATATCTAGGGCATTAAGTTCTATCCCTAGTAAAAGAGTTATACCTTTTCACATTTTTATGAGAAATCATGTCTTAACTAGGGTATCCATTTGCCCTCTCGGTAAAATTTGCTTCAAAGTCAGCACAGAACATAAAGAATGGTTGTTATGTATAAATCCTTTTAATTTAAGCCATCATAATTCATCCTTGTGTTAAAGCTACAGTTGAGAGAAAGGGGAATTCTATTACAACATAAGCAGTGGGTAAGAAGATCAAGTCAAGCCTAGCAACTTATCAACATAAACACCACATAACAGATCACATTGGACGTGAATCATAAACAAAAACAGATTCTGTAGAAAACAAAGAGAGAAGAGCAACCTGTACGCTATCATTAACTTGACGATTCAAAAAATATTTTGATCTAGTCGTTGCCTTGTTGAAAAGAAATCCTGGCCTGCAGTGAACAAAAATTGAGAATTTGCCATCACCTCCCTGAAGAGACAGCACAAATGTTTGTGTAAGCATTACTGCACCTCAATAGTAAACAAGAAAAGCACTCTATGAAATTACAAAGAATTAACAATATGTTCATCACCCATGACTTTTCTAAACATGAAAGGGAAGATCTACAACTACACATCCATTACAAACACTTATACATAAGTATGACTTTCCCACTGGGTGTAGAGAAAAAGAGAGAACAACTCTTAACAACTAATTTAACCGGAGGTAGGTCTATTAGCATCAATTTTAAGAAATTATGCAAACTTACATTAATTTTGAAAAGAGTTATTATGAGTTATGACAAGCAAGGTGGGTAACCGGCACTACTATTACTAGACTTGCCTTTAGTATCCCAAATTCCCAATATAGATTGCGACTGCACTAATCAATGATTGCCAAATGCACATCATGATTTGAAACAGATTATTGAACTTACTAAATTTACAGCATCTGCTATTCTCAACAGCGCATTCAAGTAACATCAACAGATTACCAGGAATAAAGCACCGCCCAGGAAGAATTATCCATTAGTAACTCAAAGTGCCCGAAGTTCTGAATTGGACAAAAAGAAACACATAGGTTCCAATTAATCATTAAAACTTTGAAACTAGGGGAATAATCGAGTCGAGCCAAGCCAGGCACTTGACGTTTAGGTTTGACTTGTAAAAAAAAAATGGATTGCTAAAGCTTCGCTCATTTATTTAAGCGAACTAAACTAAAAGCTTGGGCTTGGCTTAAAAAAAATTAAGGCTTGAGCTTGGCTTGTTTATCTCATTTATTACTTAATTATTTTTGTTTTTATAAAAAAAATTAATTTTTAACTTTGTCATTTTAGTATTTAATAAATATTTTAATACTAGACAATAATCCATATATAGAAACATGTATTTAACATGCAGTATGTGAAATTCAAATATCCTAGACTATTACATTTTCATAATTTAATAAATAAAAAAATTCATAACTTCTTGACTACTATAAAGAAGCAAGTTCAAAATTAATTTTAACGCTTTCAACAAAGTTCTACATATTTTTATAATTAATATATAAATAACAAAAACTATTAAAATCTTCTTCATTAGTTTAAATAAACGAGTTATTCACGAGTCATTAAGGTTGAGTTTGTAAAACTTGGGCTTGACTCATTTAAATAATCAAGTTCAATTTCAAGCTTGAGTTTGCTTATTTAATTAAACAAACGAGCTTGATTGAACATTTAACGAGTCAAGCTTGAATAATTTACAAATAGCTTAGTTCATTTACACCCCTACTTGCAACTAACCATAATATATGCATCCCACTTTAGCCTCTAAACCTCCTATTAATTACAAGCTCCACACACATACAAAGATTTAAGTTTAATTTCTATGTACTATCAATGTAGAAAATTTTTATACTATCAACCGATCAGAAATCGTTGTTAACATGACTTTTAAAGTAATTATTGTAAAAGTCAACACCTTAAACATATTTGGCAGTTTGTGATTAAATTACAGTGCAAAAAGTCTTTTTATTTTCAATGCATACACTATTTATTCCAAAGATATAGAGATCAATAATAACTAAAAGAGAAAAGGAGGTACCCGAAAGAATGCATCCCAAACCATTTCCAAAGGAAGCCTGTTCCTTGCAATGAAGAGAAGCGCAATCTTGGGCCCCTGAACTTCAGGCTCAGAAACAAAACGGTGTTGCAATGAAACCAACCCCGCAACATGATTGTAACGTGTCTGCATAAACAACAAGCTTCCAAAACAAAACACCACCAACAAGATCAAAGCAAAAAGCCTCTTCTTCCACTTGTGCTGAGACTTCTGCTGAATCACCTTACGCTTCATATTCTAACCCAACCCCTTTTTCAGCTAAAACTGCCCCACCATTTCAAACTCATTCAGCAGCTGAATCACACCATAAAAACGAAACTTTGACCTTCACTTAGACCCTGTAGGACTTTAAACCAGAAGATCCAACCAGATCCATGGCAACCCAATAATCACAAAACTCCACACCTAACAATTTCACTGGAAACTTGAACAAACTCGTGGAAAAGGAAAAACTACACTGACCCAAAAATCAACACAAACCAACTAACAGGGGGAAAAAACAAAGAACAAGAAAGCAAGGTGCTTGTGAGGCTATGAGCAAAAAGCTTATAGATTCTCTCTACTGAATTCTTACAGTAGGGAAGGAATGGTATTTGGAACTGAAACTGGGAAATGAAGAAGAATAATAGAGAGAGAGAGAGAGAGAGAGAGAGAGAGAGAGAGTAATAGAGTGTTTGTTAAGACTTGAGAGTGAAAGGTTTGTTGGTTAATGGTTATTAATTTGGGTATGAAAAAGTGAGAAGTGTCTCCTAATTGTTTTCTTCCCATGTCTCAGTTGGGATGCCGTAAAGGTGCTACTTCTTTTTCAAGTTGCGTGTGAATCTGGTGAACAAGATGCTGTGATTTTTGCTTTATTACTATTATTACTATGATTGGGATTTGGGAGTTATGAGACATCTGAAAAAACACAAAACCAAAATTCTTTTTCTGCAATGTTCAAGCCTTTCAGTTTATTTTATTTTTCTTTTCTGTTTTATTTTCAAAGAGTTCAAGTGGGAGGATTTTGCTAACGGTATAATATTAGAGCTTGTCTGGATTTTTCTTATGATATAAATAAATATTTATGTAAGTGGTTGAAAGAGTTTATAAAAATAATTTATAATTTATTTATAAACTGCTGTTAGTTTATTTTCAATAAATTTTTCAGGATAATTTATGACAACAACTTATAATTCATGTGAGAACACTATATTTTTCTTTAATTAAAAAATAACTTGTACATAAGTACATATATGAAAAGAGTTTATTTAATAAATGTTTAATTAAGCTATTTATTCAAATAAGTCTTAAATGATAAAACGCGTTTGTCAATAAATTTAATAATTTTTGATAAATTATTTTTTTTGAAAATATCTTGAAATTTGGTTTTAATTTTTATAAAAATTTAATACATTTTTAATTCTTACGTTTATCAAAAGTTAGTGGTTTTAATCATTTATCGGTGACTTAAAACAGCTCTTTCTGTTAAAATATAAGAATTTAAAACATAATAATTTTTTATAGGAACTAAAACTGAATTTTGAAATATTTTGAGAGATAAAAACATATTTTTTCTAAATTTTTTATTAAAAAAATGTTAAAAATGCATTACGTGAATATATTCATAATATTTTAAAAAATCACTTTTTTATTTCTTAATATATTAATTTACATTTGACATATTATAAGGAGTTTTGAGTGCGGTTTCTATTTTTATTTTTTTTTATTTTGAAAGGGTTGAAAAAGGAAGATTCTGCCAACGAGTTTTGATTGCGCCAATATTGTTTGGTGGATTTGTAGCATAGCATGGCCTTCTGTCTGTGGTGGGCATGCTGACAGTAGGTGTTAGATTGGGGAATTGCTCTACACCTAATGGAGGCTGTTGGTAACCGACTAATGATGAGAAATTTGTTGGAGTCCATTTGATAAAATATAGTTATTAGTAGTATTTAATACATTTCACGTGTATATGTAGCAACAACTAACAATAGTGTATGGTTATTTTTTTAACACTTCAACGGTGTAGCCAAGTTTTTTAAGGGTTAAACATCTTTTTCCATGTATATGTTTGTTTTTAATCTTTTTTAAAAAAAAAACGTTAATTTTTGGTCTTTCATCTATAAAAATGTGTTACAATAAACTTTTGTCACTAAGTCTATCTAATGGTGTGGTTTAAAATACGATAGTTGGCAGTTTAAAACTCCCAAAAATTGGATTTACAATTTGGTTAAAATTAACATTTATTAACAGTTTTTGACTACCACAAAATATAATTTAATTTCAATAAAGCAATTTTAAACCTTCCAAAACACAATTTCACACTTTGCCACCATGGTGGGCCGTCACGATGGCAGTGCCACAATCTTCTTCCCCTTTTCTCTTCTCTTTATATTGCTTGCTCACTCTTTCACTCTTCTCACTCTTTGTCACACCATCATGGTGGGTCACTGCGATGACAACGCAACTGCATGTAATCTCTACCCTTACTCACCCTCTTCTCCTCTCCCTCTCCCTCTCGCTCTTCCTCTCTCCCACTCCATCAAACCTCTACACAGTCGTGTTGCCATGACTAGCCCACGTCTACTCCTATAAATACTAGTAACATCAGTGTGACGTGTACACATTTATTATCCCTAGCTTTTGTATAGAGTTTTTACTAATTTGAGCGTCAAATTACCTTTACAAACCCTTTTCGCTCAAGTGTATAAGAGTCTCAACCAAAATTGAAGAGATCAAACAAGTCATCATTACTTTAGTTGAGTCAATTGCTAGTTTGGATAGACTAGCAATCTAGATCGAATTCATTATCTCATCCATTTCAGACAAATTAATTGGTGACCATTTTTGGCAAAACAATGTTCACTTGCCTCTTCTATCAAACTTGATCTTGACATAAATCAATAAAGTACATAAGCTTAATTAGTGACCGATGGTTCTATTTGATCTCTAGATCCCCATGTAAATTTAATCTAGGGATTGTCCATATTGTTAAACCTCATACCGAAAAATCTAGTAATAGGGAACTTGTTAGAAGAGCACTCACAACTTTGAAAATGGCATATGCTTCTTGAAATATGCCCTTACAAATACTACATAGAAACCAATTAAATAAGTAGCAACATAGATACTATAAGCTCCACCAAATTAGATTTAAGAGAAAAAGCTACATAACTACATGCAATAGAAACGCAACAACTTTGTATGTACATGTATAAAAAACTACAAAAGTTCCACCTACATTGTTCACCATATTGGCAATATTTGCCTTTAGGATTTATAGTTATAGACAGGGTTATAACACAATGATATATTATTTTAATGCCAACTCAGCCTAAGCAAGTGTTGTTTGTGATGAAAGGCTCCAGCAAACAGGCTTTCTGCCTTTGTAGATATAGTCTTTTAAGGCTTTCTAAGTTCTAGACAAGTTTATAACACAATGATGTGTTAATGGCAATAAGTCATTTTTGGTGTCCACATTTTTTTCCAATTTTATCCTTTTAATTCTTTCAAATGTAACTACATATCATAACTGACTTCATTTTCTTATCTTATATTTAACTTTCATTTGCTTTTTAAACCACCTACTAAAATTGCAATCAACTTTAAGGGTGTGTTTAGTAGGGAGAAAAGAAATATGCGAGAAATAAGGTGGATGGAAATAGGAAAAAAAGAAATAAAGAAATGAAAATAAGAATGTTTGGTTTAAGAGAAATAAGAAAGAAATAAGAAAGAGATAAATAGAAAAAATATTATTGTTAATGGATTATAACAGTTTTTAATCGATTATAGCAATTTAATTTTAATCATTAAGCAATTTTAAAAATCGATTATAGCAGTTTCTAGCAGTTTTAAACTATTAGTTAACATCCAAAACTGTCACTATTTGTCATTTTCTAGTAGTTTTTAACCATCACTAAAAAACCGCCACAAAAGTTTTGTGGCATGCATCTCTCTTTGCCATTTTTGCTCAATTCAACAAGGAAATAAAAAAGTGTAAGACTAACACCTTTTTATTTCTTCTCCCCCACCATTTTCCCTATCCCAAATACACCTCACTTTTTATTTCTCATCTATTTTCCCTCTCTTCCTATTTCTCTACTATTTCCTGATACCAAACGAACGGTAAGAGAGAGCATTATAGCCAAGAAAAAGGTACATAATATAACTAAAGACTTTTGTTAAACTATGCATATACACCAATGAAAAAACATATAAAAAAGGACCAATTTTATGCACATATACATTGCAAGAGAGGATCCAGTTTCTTGACTGGAGTGAGAGTTGATGAAACAACAATTAAATTGAGCAAAAAAAATATATTGAGGAATAGGCGGGAAAAGTAAGTTAATTGGAGAGTGGCACATGCAAAGTTAAGGACATTGTTTATTCAATAGTAACTAGATAAACAGATTCTAAAAACAGATTATTATCCCCACTTTAAGTGATGTCATATAAACATAAAGAGAGAACATTATAGCCAAGAAAAAGGTGCATTGTATAACATTACCTTTGATAAACAATGCATATGCACCAATGGGAAAAGATAGAAAAAAGGACCAATTTTCCCAAAAAATATAAAACATAGATATTAAAAAAATAAAGGGACTGCAGTAAGACGACCAACTTCATCTCCCCACACATAAGAGCAGAATATGAAGAGAATATTTTGATATGCCTGGTGCATTGTGTGCGTTTCAATTTTTTTTATTATTTTGATATACTTTGTTTTTGTCTAGCTACTAGCTATGAGTTTGCACGTTCCATCTCCACTTCAATATTTTACCTACTTTCTCTCAGGTGGATTTTGGGCGTTTTATGTTAGTGTTTGCAATATCACCCGAACAGCCTCAGCCAATAATAGAATAGGAACACTAAAAAATATAAAAAGCACAATGGCAAACAGAGTAGTACAGTATGATGCCAAGTGTAAAGAAGTTCAAACAGAGATATTTCACTCATTCAACAAAGTTTCCCAAATATAAGCTATTTCTGCATAAAAATGGAGGCCATTCAACAAAGACTAAAGATCATTCATGCAATTGAAATATATAGAAACCAGAACGGGAGCGAATTCCGGAACTTTAGGACACAAACGTCATGGTGACTATAGTTCATTTTTTGTGGCAGGTTATATAAGTGGTCAGTAACTTACATAAGTAGACATCAACTTAAATAAGTTGCCAGCGACTTAAAGTCTAAAATGAACTAAAGTTACCCAATCCGTTTCCAACCCGTTAAAGTCACCCATATTGTGTTAGAATTGGTGGTAGAAAACCATGGTGAGACTAAAATCATGGTAAAATCAACACAAAAACAACTATTTGTTACTTCAAAAATCATGATGAGTGCAACTCATCATGTTACCAAACATGCACTCAATCCGTTTCCAATCGGAACAGCATGCAAACAGAGAGAGAGAGAAGTAAAACATGATAATAAAATGATAAAACAAGATTCATATTACCAAATGGTTTGTGTAGCAGCAATGAAGCTATTGATAGGCCAAATTGTAAACACATAACATTCAACTTGGTAACAAATCTTAATAACCATAACAATCACAACCTAGTGTGTGAAAACTTCAAGCTAATTGAACTGGAAAAACTACTCATCATTTATTGCTCCAATTGGAAGAAGGCTTTCCTTGTAAATTGTTATCTGACGACAATAAGGGGACATCCCTTTAACATGAACTACCTGGATCGTTAGGGTACTTAAATCAAGCGAGGCTAGTTCCCCATTTTTTTTCCTGAAGAGTATGACACCCTTGCCCCTAATTCCAACGACACGCCGAAGGTCAGGTAAGGGACCAATAGTGAAGAGTTTAATCCATGATTCTCTCACACCAAGTTGATCCAAAACTGACACGTGAAAGTTAGTAGGGGAATGTTCAGAGTTTGATATCAAAACCAAGTAGCCATTTAGTGCCACTAAGTGGTTCTCCAACGAAGCAGGAGCAGAAGCATGTCCAAGGGGTAAGGGTGTTATAAGGAACTCTTCGTTGCTGAAGTCAAATGACACCACACAATGCACACATGCCCCATATGCATCTCCTCCCAACAAATACAACCAATGACACACTCCATTCACGTACACGTCGACACTTGTAGGCGAAGGGAAAAAAGAAATATAGAAGTCAAATGCCCTCCAAGAGTTACTTCTTAGACTATATATCTCCCATGAGCAATGAGCATCGAGATATACACATTGAAGCACCTTGTAGTCATTTCTAACATGGTCATAACCAAATCCATGCAAGAGACGCTGATGCTTGGTTCGGGGCTTTGGGCCAGGAGGAATGAGCTTGAATTCCTGAGTAGTAGGGTTCCATAACACAGTTTTATCATAGCGTAAGTTTCCATAAGTAGTAGAGAGACATAGGGTGCCATTAATATCATAATCAAGCGTAAAAAGCTCGGTGGCGTTTTCTTGGAAAATAGGTGGCAAATCTAATTTGACACTATTCTCTCCCGAGACTAAATGTAGGACGTTACCAGCTTGGTCAACGTGCTTAAGGAGGAAACATGTGTCATCATCGTAATGAGAATGACAATCGGATGTGACGAAGTTGTTGCGGTACATGTGCATGAAATAGGAGTCTTCAAAGGAAAGGGTCCATGATTTGGATACAAAACTAAATCGCTTGAGAGATCTTGGAGTCAATTTAGACACAATATAGAGGGCAACATCATGGGGTATGTGCACGTTGCTGGCTGCACAACTAAGTGGTTTGACAGATTTGGGAAGCAATTTAGACAGAATAGGGAGGGCAGCATCATGGGGTACATGCTTGCTGATCGCACAAGTGTTCGGGTTCATTAGGAATTGAAAGAGGTGAATGTGAATCAATGGTAACGAGTGAGGGAATGAGTGACACTAACAAGGGCTTGCCGGCCAGCCAAGAAAGCTAAGCCCACTCAAGGTTGCTGATGTGAACCTAGGATTTACATTTGAAAGAGTGATCCATAGCTCACTAATCTAATTATTCAAAATTTTGAAATCTAAATCAATTAAGATTATGAATTATATCAATTATCAACTATTATATTATTATAAAAGAAGATTTGGCCGTGTGAGTAAATGTCACGTGACAATATTACATTAATTCTTTTTCAACCAAAATATTGCTGAAATTTTTAATTTTATTTTTTCATTCATAAAAATACATAATTATATTAACTAAGATAATTACAATGAGTATATAATTATAGTAATTAAATTAGTCAATTAAATCATTAAATCTTATATAGATTTTGATTTTATATAATATAGTAATCAATTTATTAAATTTTGTAGAATGTTTTTTTTATAATTACCATAATCGATTATCAAGTGATCAAAATAATAAATAAAATAATTATTTAATTATGATAATCAATCATGATTTAAACATTTTAATTGATAATACAATTATATATTATGATTCGAATTAATTGATAACACTAATATATATTTTGATTCAAATTTATAATAGATTTAAATTAAGAAATCTCGCAAGATTTTATTTTGATTTCATATGACAAATATATAATTGGTAGTTTTATATATATATATATATATATATATATATATATATATATATATATTATATATCTATTACATTCAATCTTTTGATTTAAATTAGGTGATTACAACGAATATATATTTTGATTAAATTAATCAACTAAATCATTAAATCTTATATAGATTTTGATGTTATATAATACAATAATTAATTTATTAAATTTTATGGAATGATTTTATAATTATGGTAATCAATTACCAAGTGATCAAAATAATGAATAAAATAATTATTTAATTAATGTAATATATCTAAAATTTGAAATTATGCAATTAATTTTTTTGATGTACAATGGTGGTAATAAAGTTAGAACCAATGACATCATATATATTATCCAAACTCTCCATCACAAGGCCAACCTTAGTAGGTAAATTATACAATTAATTATAAGATTAAAATATTAAAAACATGTGCATGTTACATACAACATCAGAATAAAATTAATCAAGTTTATGTTTATTTTTTCTTTTTTTATATTCTTGATACCTCTTATTCATTATTTTTTAATAATACATATATATTAAGGTTGCATCATTTTAAATTTAATTTAACTATTTTATAAAACTAAATATATCTATATGTTATCCATTATCAATTATATATATCAATATATCAATTAATCATGTAATTAATACATAAAAAAGGTTTAAATTATATATATCAATTATCAAATAATTCTTCCAGCTGAAATTTAGTTTAATTTTTCTTTTATTTTTTAAATCATAACTGGAGTAAATACAACAATATTTATTCAGATTTGAATTAATTAAGGTAATTAGACTATTTTAAAATGCATAATTAAAGTAATTAATGTAATTATTATTATATATAATTGTTAGAGCAAAGGACTTTTTGTAATCCTCATGTGTTTTGATATAACAATCAAATAACTAAGTTTTAAAGTTTGAAAAACTAAACATAGACTTAGAGTTACTAACAAATGAGGTAAAGTGTTGTGTTTTGATATAAATACATCATCCTATGCATATACCCGCTTGTATCATCGTATTCTCTTTGTAGGACAAAAAGTGTGCATAGTCTTTGTAAAAGAAGAAGCATATCAAAGAAGCTTTTACAAGGTCAAAATGCCTCTGACTTACACACTCCATGGAAAGGCGCACTTCTAAAAAGTAAAAAGGCATAACAATGTATTATGTCTGATAAAGCAAAGTTTTATACCCTGACTCACGGCACCGGAACAAGAAAAGGAAAGATAAACATATTACTTTATTTTATCAAAGTGATTAGTTGGTGAAATGCATTAAACACATTTAATGCTCCAAATGTCCATATTTTCACAAGCATGAAGAAGCCCTCAACAGTCATCAACGTAAACTTTTCTCGATCCTATAAATACCTTAGATTTCTAGAGATGAATTAGAGGTTGCATGTGCAAGAACTTGAACACAAACTCTTGAACTTTCTTCTCTCTTAAGCTCTTCATTGTATTGCAAAATATTGTTGAATGTTTTTGAGTGAAAACAAAAGACATGTACTTAAATTGCATATCACTAAGATGATATAGGTCTGTGAGCTTTACCCTCAACCTTTTTCTAAGTGAAAATTGTGAAAGCTTGAAAAGGATTTATGTTCAGAGAATACTTGGGTTTTGAGCCTAGAGAGGCTTGTGTGGAAACATTACTTGGGAGTTGCTTGGAAGAGCACGTAAAAAGAATACTTCTTGTTGAGCCTGAACCTTGGTTAAAGAATACTTGTAATAGTCTTATTTGTTAGTGAAAATCTTGGTGGTGTACCAAAGACTAAACATAGTCTTGAGTTAAGATGAACCAATATAAAAATCTCCTATTTTTATCTCCCCTTTACCTCCTTTATAAGTTGCTTAATAGTTTTAGATTAAGATAAATGCTTAATATATTTGCTCAAGTTTTATTTGTGTTCCAATAGCTAAAAAAAAACTTCATCTTATTTATCTTACACATATAGTCCTACATAAGATGAAACAGTTTTTGAAAAAAGATTTTTCAAAACACAATTCAATCACCCTTCTTGTATTTTTCTATGACTTACAGTAATTATATATACTTATGGTAATTATGGTAATTACCTATAATTTATTTTTTTCAATCAAAATGTAATTGATTTTTTCATTGATAAAAATACATGATATATAATTACATTAATATTATATTATTATATTAATTAATAGTTAAGGTAATTATGACCAATATATATTCTAAATTGAAATAATTAAGGTAATTTTGATGAGTATATTTATAATTTGTAATTAAGATAATAATATTTCTCTTCTTATCTTTGTGATTATATTCATTTTTTTATTTTTGACTTTTTATTCTTTTACACCGACTCTTCAAAGGTAATATGTTTATCTATGCTAATATCCAAATTTTTTTCTTATTCAATCAGAAACCCTACGCTTTTTTCACGCTTTATTATGCAATCTTTTTTTTTTTTTGGTTAGAGTATTCATTTTTTGGGGTTTAATGATTTTTGAGCACATTCATATTTTTCCTATTTGGCACTTTGGTTGTGCCACATTACTTGATGTATAATAGTTTTGAATGATTTGCAGGATCGAGTGAAACAAGTTAAGGCTACCAACCTTTATTTCATGTTGGTGCATATTTTTCATTAGGATGTTGTCTATCTGATGATAGTTATTTTTGCAGGAAAAAAGCATGCTTAACGGATGAAGCTTCAGACGATCATGTTATTTAGGTCATATTAGGCATGATATTTTAGAAATTTGATAAGTTTATTTTTTGCAATATCCTAAGTAAATCACCGTGCATCATATGCTAATTAAATTTTTTTACAGGATTTGATGTCAAAGCTTACCAGTATGGTTGTTGAAATGATCTGATCGACGTATTTTTTCTGTAAAAGATATTGATTCTACTGTCTACGTGCCTTCAAAATTTTGAAGAGAAATGGAAATCGAGAAAGATTAGACTTTGATCTTTTTTATATTTTTATCTACATGTGTTTTTGTTCTTAATTAAATAAGAATTTAACATATATAAATAGAGTTTTTTACAAGTAAGGATATGTATAGTGCTTGAAATAATAAGGATACGCATATGATGATTTGCTTGAAATAAACTTATTTAATCCCACAAAAAAAAAAACACTACCAACATATATTTTTGTAAAAAATAATTAAGAAATACATTAAAAAATTATAATAATATAAAAAAAATGTAGATTGTAAACTTAACACCCATACAAGACACACGAGTTATTACACTAGTTAAAATTGCGTTTTATACAGGTATTTACATTAAACTTGCACTCAGGGATATTTGGGAGAGAATTAGGATACCAGAAAGATGCTTGAGACAAGGAAACTCGATGTTGAGATTATGACGAAAACTTTGGCCAAGTTTGTGGGTGAATTCTAGGGTGGGAGACTTAAATATGTCTCCCACCGTGTGAAGCTTGATTTAGACCGTTAGATCTTGTCAATTTTAAATTGATGGTTGAGATTAATTTGTTTTTTTCTTTTTTCTTTTTTCTTCACTTTCCTGATTTACCCCTTTGTTCTTCTTCTTCCGTTTCTTCCTGTGAGCCATCAACAAGAATTAACGATGAATTCAGAACCTCTAAACAAAATCTAATCAATAAGCTTTTTCGCATGGTTTCATTTGGATCACTTAATTGCATCCAATAAATTAATGACGAATCCTGGACTTCATTAACAAAATTGTAAGTGCAAAATCAACAACAATGGCGTATAAAAAAATAAGTAGATACAATGTCAAACAAATCGGGAAAGTTAAATGGAAAAAATTATCAAATTTCAAACACAATGCTAGTAAGTTAGAATTAAAAAAGGAACGAATCAAGGAGAAAATCAACAAACAAATAAATTTATGAAAATAACGTTTGGATCTGAGAAACTGATACAAAAATCAACAACGAAAATGCACAAAACAAGCCTTCAAGACACAAATTTGAATCAAAATCCAAAACATAAGTTGAAAGAAGCTTCAAATTCTGTCGCCGAGGTCGAAGTCACAACGAAAAATCTCACAAAAAGGATCGCAATTGTAGATGCAAAAGTCGTGGTCAGTGGCAGCAACGAAACAAGTGGCACGAAACAAGCCTTCAAGACACAAATCTAAAACAAAATCCAAAACATAAAGCGAAAGAAGCTTCAAATTCCACCATTAGGGCCGTAGTCAAGCCAAAAAATCTCACGGAAGGGGTTGTAGTTGAAGATGCGAACGTCGTGGTCGGTGGCCACAGCAAAGCACCCGAAGTCCTAGTTGAAGGACAGGTGGAGGAGTGGGAGTCGGGGGTTCTGGTTGAAGAAGAGGCAAAGTCTTGGTTGTGGGATCTAAGACTTTGGGGAACAAATCTCACGGGAAGAGCGGTGAGAGAGAAGGGTGGGTAGGGACAAATTAGGATAGAGATGGAAAAAAGGAAAAAAAAAAAGAAAAAAGATAGAAAAATCTGAGTTGTCGATTTCAAATTCATAATATCTAACGGTCTAAATCATGCTTCCCACGGTGGGAAACATGTTTAAGTCTCCCACCCTAGAATCCACCGAGTTTGTGACATAAGAGTTAAATTGTATATGAACCAGTTATATTATTATTATACCTCTTCACGCGGCAATATGAGACCAGTTATTTCAATTTTACAGGTACGTAACGGCCACGGACCCCAAGTCCTACTCTCACATGATGAGTCCCTAATTTTACGTACATCATTACATGAAGGTCTTCAAAAACCTTGGGGGCCAACTACGGTGTTTTGCAGGTCCAGTTTGCACCTTATATAGCAAGCTCTAGATGGCTAGAGTATAATGGAGAAATTTCTCAACAATTGTTCAATAAGTTTCAGTGGGAAAAGAGACAAATTAAATAACAACTAGAACTGAAAATGATCCTCTGATAATGCTATTACAAAAGTCGTTTGATGCAAAAGTCACAATTAGAGTGAGAGGAAGAATTGTCTGGATTCCCCGGGGGAATCCATTTACAAGACAGAATACCTGTCATTACATACGATGGGAACTTGATTTCTCCAAATGGTAAATCATACTGACTCGTTCGAATGTAGATATATCACTATCCAATATTGCCTCAGCTCCCCGCACGTGTGTATGTGACAAGCAAGACAAATGCTCTAGCTGTTAAGTTCTTGTAGCTGTTCTTGTTTTCTCTTTTTACCCTGTGTAACCAGGTCAACTCACTTCACTTAAGAAGCGGCAACACCCGAATCTACCTGATACAGATGCTGTCCCCAGAAAGTAAAGATGCATGGAGCTGGCGTGTGGCCAAGCCACACCAAAAGTGCCACAATAAACCACTAAGAAAAATAAGCTGCCTAATTAACCCTAAACCCTCGCAGCTCCATGTCAATTGGTCAACTTGAACTTACTCAGATTTCAAGCCACACCAGGCTTGAGTCTCAACAATCATTCACACGTTAGTCATCCATATCAAGATCAGGATTCAACATATTGCAGTCATCACTAACCCTTTGTTCTTCCCTAATGCCCAAAAGTCTTCTTGGCCTAATTATAAAGAATTACTTGCAGAGAAGAATGATGTTCATTGAAGAAGAAAACATAAACATCAAGATAATAAATTTCCCACATGAATTGTTTGTCTGGCTAACTAATAGTACATGTCAATATGGGTGAAACAAAATGTGAATACACAGTGCCCAGCATGGTAGGTGAACAACACCTACATAGAGGTAAGTAGCACTGTTCCAAGCCCAAAGGGATTCCACCCAATTCCAATAGTCACCAACATTAATACCATAAAAATCTTCAAATGCACCTTTCAGTAAAACAAATGCAACTGGAGGGAACACAATAAAACCTAAAGCAATATTACAAGAGGCCCTTAGTAAGGTTCTCCAGCTCCTAGCTTGAGTATCAAGCTTCAATGGTCTAGCCATCAGACAAAATGGGACAATAAGTAAAGCCCCAATTTCTGCTGTAGCAAAGTTAATGACGGACATGAGAGACAAACCAATGAATGCAGTTGATATAGTTACAGACTTTAAGCTCGCCCACTTGTTTTTCTCTAGTCGAGATGCAGCAGCTTCAAAAATTGGAGAACCCAATATCAAGTATAAAATTAGCAAGGTAAAAGCTGATAGCAAACCCCACAATGCAAAGTTCGTGGTTGGGGTGGTATTGGGTACTCGACATAGGAAAAATGGGAGTAAGGAGACAACAACACCCCATAAATGAATGACCAAAACCTTTCTAGCCGAATTCAACCATTTCCAAGATTTGTGGCTGGCATCAACTTCTAAGGCAGATGTGGTTTGGGGAGTGGAGTTAGTAGCATTGGCATGGAGATACGCCGCAACTATTGGAAGTGGTGCAACAAGTAATGCAAATGGAATCATGTAAACTCCAACCGACACAAACTTACTAGGAGAAGTCAAGAGGTACAAAAAAAATGACTGATGAAACTTCTCAAGAAGGTTGTTTATTGAGCGTATGACTCCTTCAATTAACCTGCAATATGCACAAAACACTTTGCTCAGGGTGATCAAACGAAGAGAAAGATCTTCTGTCTATGTACTTTATAACATACATAAGCAGTAAAACACAAGTTCATAAAATGCTAAAGCAAAATATCACTCTTTAGAATTAAAAGCTCTGCATGTAATGAGAATAATAGTTTCCCATCAAAAGTACAGCCACATCAATGGTAAAAAGAAACAAAAAGGATGCAAAAGCACTACCCAATTAAATTTTTCATGTTAAAGAGTTCAAGAATTTCCTTCATTTAACAATTTATGAAAATACTTTTTTGGAGTCTCTTCAACTTTCCCAGCACAAAGTAGACATAATGTTATATCTAATGACTGAGACTGAACTGAGCCTTCAAATAACTACCCAGACTTTTCTTTCTTTGGTTTCAAAAACAAGGACAAGAAGATCATAATTTTTGTACAGTTTCTTTATAGTAAATGGCAAACATAAACAGGACATTGCCATATAATTAAGAATTAAAAATGGACAAAACTTAGATACTACAGTTCCTTAACTGTTGTTGGTGCTGTTCTCTAATCAGAACTGAAGTTTCACTTCGGCAATATGTGTTTACATCTAATGCAAACATTTATTATACAGATTACTGAGGTAAAACTCTAATTCTAATTGAAGAACAACACTAACAGTACATCGAGAACTACATCTAATTTTTCTCCTTAAAAAATTATAAAACTTCTACAATAATTCCATTGATAGCCAGCCATTTATTCGATGGTTGATATTCAATATAATTATATAATACAACTCATATGAGTGACACATACCTTCCACCACGGAGAATGAATTCATTATGCCTGATCATTTTAGTAAGAGAAACTTTTGGTGAAATTTCCAAAGTGATTGCATCAACTTGATAATCACGGAAGGCACCATGAGAACCAGTGGGAACACCCAAACCCTGAGAGGAATAATATGCAGATAAAGAATATTTATAAAGTGGTCACAGGAAATATTATAATAAACACACTTTAGATGGGGTAAAAGAAAAACACCTGGTAATACAATGAACTTGCCAGTGTAGCGGCACCCTCAACATACTCAGTAGCAGGAATACCAAACTTCCACTGAGGATTTAAGGTTCTAGCAATTTTTCCCAAGGATTCAAATATAACACCCAAAGTATTGAGCCACCTGGAGCCAAGCAGAGACCACATCTTCTTCACTTTTATCCGCAACCCTTGTTTATGCACTGCTAGATAATTTACGATATTGATAAGGTCAAGGTTTGGCATCTGGCCGTTGGATGCCTCTGCATAAATATTAAGACTGTCTTCATACTGGTTACCTTGCTCGACAACTTTAATTACAAGAGCTGCAGCCATAGTTCCTGCACGTCTAAAACCACCATATAACTTTCTATCCAAATAAAGATCCTGTCCAAGTTCATTAAAAGTGCTGCTCTCATTACATGTTTCACTATTAACTATGTCAACTCTGCGGAAAACAGGGGCCTGATACTCTCTTAGCCAAGCAGCCACTGCAGAATATTCTCCATATTGTGAATCAGCCACAAGCCATACAATATCCTTGGCCAGCCATGTAACATGCGAAAGCAGTGAGAACACGGAGTAAGCAATGCCCAAGGACAAGGCCTCGCCCAGACCAACTTTATTTGGATTGTAAGGCGTCACCAAGACAATAGCTTCCTTGCCATCCCCACGTGGTGCCCTGATAATTCCAACAGTGTTGATTCCGAACGAAGAACAAGTTGCATTTTCTGAGATTATACCTGAATTGGGACTGGTAAAGAAGTGCAGTGGATGGAACTGATTGAATTGAGGGTAAAACTTGTGAAAAGTAACTTCAGCATCCAAGGCTGACATATAATGTGCAATAAGTTTTTGACTCTCACTGCATTGAAACACAGCAAATATTTTATTTCTCTTTTCGTTGTGAAGTTGTATAAAATCTCTTATGATAATAGGAAGGAAGGAGTTACATTGGTGAGGACCTAGATCTGAACTCCAAATCAGTTAAGTCCTTGATGAATTTATTTGCATCTGAGACGTGGTGAGTAGAGAGCATGTTGTTTGCAGAACCTGCAGAACCAGGTAAAAATTAGAATTGGTGAATTGAAGAGGAAAAGGTAGGTAGTGTGTTTGGTTCTCTGTTTGCAAGCATTCCAATGTGTGCAAACAGAGAAGCATGTCACTTGGTGCTTTTGGGCAAATGTCCATTTGAGGCTGCACCAATGAAAAACAAACAAGCATGTAGTAAATTGGAAATGGAAGTGACCTGGCATGAGGGCATTCTCCGAAATGTAGGTGTTCTTGGCAAGGATAGGGAGAAGGAGAAGAGCCACCACCCCTGCAGTGAAACAAACCACACTGGAAAGAGCATAGTTTTAATCAAATTCAAATCATTCAACATAATAATAATAAGGCAAATGTTAACCAGTGTCCTTAGAGCACTGATTAAGAAATCAAAAACAAAAAGGTTTTATTAAAAATGTTATTAATGTACCTCCACTGTGATTTCCAATGCATCCCAACGCGATTTCTATTATTGATTTCTTAATAGCGCAACCATAATAATAATAATAGTAAGAGTACCTGACAATGTTGCTGTGAGCAATGAGAAAGATCCCTAAGCGTACAATTGGGCGTGCTCTTGGTTTAGCACTGTTGTTCTCGCTGGCACCCATGTCTTCCCTCCTCTTCTGATCCACACATCACAAATAGAGCAGTCAATTAGCCCTAGCCCATATGGTTCAGGGCTAAAAAATCCACTAAATCCAACGGGTCAAAAAGCACATATGGCTAGGTCAACCCATGGACCAAATTATCATCATTCTACCCACAATCCCATCCTATTATAACTTTCTCCTGTCATTGTTTGTCTCCTACCTACTATGCTTTTGTCCCTACTATTTCATCTATAACTATTCCTTGGACCACACAGGAGGCTCTATCTCATCCAGGATGGCGAGAAGCGATGATTGATGAGATGTCAGTCTAACAATACATGGGAGCTTGTTTCTCTTCCACCAGGAAAATCTGTTATTGGCTGCAGATGGGTCTTTAATACTAAAGTGGGACAAAATGGACAGACAGGTGGGAAGATTAAAACCCTGTCTTGTAGCTAAAGGATACACACAGGTCTATGGTCAAGATTACAGTGATGCCTTCTCAGTTGCAAATATGGCTTCAGTTTGTCCTTTTTTTAGCCATTGTTGCCATGAAGCATTGGCTTTTGTTTCAGTTAGATATTAAAAATGTTTTTTTATATGGTGACTTGGAGGAAGAGATTTATATGGAATAACTCCCAAGGTTTGATGCTCGGGGGTAGTCTAGACTTATTTGTAAATTACAAAAGTCCTTACATGGCCTAAAACAATCACCCCAAGCTTGATTTGGTTGGTCTAGCAAAGGTACAACAGTTTGGCATGATCCATTGCAAAGCAGGCCACTTTTGTTTTCTTTAGACGCTTGCCATCAAATAAATATATTTATCTCATGATTTATACAGATGACATTATGATTACAGGTGATGATTAGGAGGGTATCAAGGCTCTCAAACAGAATCTATTTCAGCACTTTCAAACTAAGGACTTAGGTCCTCTGCATTGTTTTCTTGGGCTTAAGATAACTCAATCAAGGTCAAGAATTGCTATCTCTCTCGACATTTTGAAGGAGATAGGCCTTAGAGATTGCAAGTTGGTGAACACCCTCATGGATCCTAATGTGAAGCTTCTGCCCAACTAGGGGGAGCCTTATCCTGATCCAGGAAATACTGAAGACTAGCAGGAAAATTAAATTATCTCACCATGACTAGGCTTGAAATATCTTTTCCTGTCAGTGTTGTCAGTTAGTTTCTTAATTCTCCTTGTGTGAGTCATTGGCATGCAGTTGTTCGAATCCTTAGATACATCAAAGGGTCATCTAGAAAGGGACTTGTTTACACTGACAGGGGATATATTCACATTATTGGATACTCAGATGTAGACTGGGCTGAAGATGCAGAAGATAGACAATCCACTTCAAGCTATTGTATTTTTATGGGTGAAAATCTTATCTCGTGGAAGAGTAAAAAGTAGAGTGTTGTTGCCAGGTCAAGTACAGAAGTTGAGTATCATGCCATGGCTCACACCATATGTGAGTTCTTATGGCTAAAACACTTATTTTAGGAGTTGCAATTCTGCAAGGTTGGTCCTATGGAGCTCCTGTACAATAATCAGTCAGCTTTGAATCTCTCTTCTAATTCAATTTTTCATTAGAGAACAAAACATATAAAAGTTGATTGCCATTTCCTCATAGAAAAGATCCTCTTGGCCATCATCAAAGCTTCCTCTGTTTTCTTTAAAGATTAGCTTGCTGACATTTTCACTAAATCTTTGTGGGGTCCTACAATAACATATAAATGAGACAAACTGAACGCATATGATATAAACACTCTAGCTTTAGGGGGAGTGTTGAGATATTGTACATAATTAGTGAAATCCATATTTAGGTTGATTTGTTTTCTGATTATTTCCCTAGATATATTGATTCTAATCCTTGAAATTATGATTCTCTCATCCTTATATATAAATACTGTACTATTATCATGGAAATAAAACACACATTATTCACTATTTTTAGTCTCAAGTCAATCAATTGAGTAATTTATGTTTTTTTCTAGTTTAGGGCTGACCCACGGATTAGCCCCACCCTAATCCACATCCAGATACTTTAGGGCTAAATTGATTAGGGCCATTTAGTTTTCTTTCTTCAGTGAAGAGTCAGTGCTCGGTGGGTTAAAAACAAGGCTGGGTAAGATTGGCCCTATTTGGGAAAAACTCAAGTCCCACATCGACTAGTAATAAGGCCAAAATAAAGTACAAAAGTAGGAAGCAACCCTCACCTCACAAGCTGGTTTTGTAGAGTTGAGTTAGGCCCAAAGCCCAAATTGTAAGATAGTATCAGTGCCTATCCTAGATCCATTAACGGGCCACTAACCATATTATCCACGTACTAAGTCCAATAGTATTAGGCATAAGGGGGTGTAATGGGAAAAACCCAAATCTTACATCGACTAGTGATAAGACCAAAATAGAGTATATAAGTAGGGGGCAACCATCACCTCACAAGCCGGTTTGTGGGATTGAGTCAGGCCCAAAACCCAAATTGTAAAATGGTATCAGAGCCTATCCTAAATCCACTAACGAGCTACCTACCATATTATCCACACACCAAGCTCAATGTGCTGGGCATGAAGGGTTGTGTTAGAAAAAACTCAAGTTCCACATCAACTAGTCATAAGGCCAAAATAGAGTATATAAGTGAGGGGCAACTCTCACCTCACAAGTCAATTTTGTGGAGTTGAGTTAGGCTCAAAATCCAAATTGTAAGAGGCCCTTAGGCCAAAACCCATACTGACAACTCTACATAAAAGGAGACAACAGATCTCAGAATTAAAACACACAAACAAATGTGCAGCTGATTCAGAAATAGAACGACACATCACAGTATCATAGGACTCAATCACATTAGCAGCAACCATAAGAGAAGGCAACGGGATCTAGGACAATAATTTCACCACACTAAGCTAAATACAACCCATCCCACACCAAAGTCATCAACAGCTCAAGGCTGCCAGTAAATCATCGAATAATAACAATCACTACAGTGTGTGTCTACCACGCAAGGGGGATATGTACTTACGTCCATACATAGCGACAAAGAAAATCATTGAAATTACGCATTCCTTTCACGACACCAAAATTCAGTGAAAAAGAAAGAGAAAGCAATTGGAGGGGGATATGTACTAATTTGAACTCACTGAAATTACGACACAAAAATTCAGTGAAAAAGAAAGAGAAAACAATCGGAGGGGTACCGCTAGTCTATACATAGCGACGAAGAAAATTCATTGAAATTACGCGAGGGGGATATGTACTAATTTGAACTCTAATTAATCCAATACCCATAATTAATCACAAAACAAAGAGTATACCATTAATTTCGTCCTCAAAGTATCAATCTCTCTCCTACTTAATCCCTCAAGTATTGAAAAATAATAAGTAGTTCCTAATGTTTTGTTAAATTCCCGTTAGAATCCCAAAAACCGTTTGATTAACAGGAAGGACTAACGGAACGGATTTAACAAAACGCTCGGGATTACTTATTATTTTTTAATACCTGGGGGTCTAAGTAGGAGAGAGATTGATATTTCGAGGACGAAATTGATGGTTTACTCCAAAACAAATATCCCGTAATTGAAAATATAGAGAACACCCAGAACAGCAAACAAATTAAAGATTAAAAATTTGGGGCGAAAAGAGAAAAGGGTAAGCGAGAAAGGTTACTTTGATAATGGGAGGGGAAGCGTTGGAGTTGGAATCGGAGTTCCAAGGGTGAGAAAATGCGGCACCGATATTGGGGGCAGAATCGTAATTGGAAGAGGCGAGAGGGCGAATCGGTTGGAAATCATAACTGGGAACGATGTCGTCTTTGTTGATCCCATTGCCACGCGCTTTTTCTTCTTCTTCTTCTTCTTCTTCTTCTTCTTCGCGATGATGATGTTCTTGTTGTGGTGACTTCATGAGGTCGACGAAGTCCTTGCTGTGCTGCGTAGTGGAAGATCCGTGAGTGAGATCCATATTCTGCTTGTCCATAAACGGCGTCGTATTCATCGATGAATACCAGACTGAACCAACCAACTTAAACGCACAACACTACACAATGGTTTATTGATAGGTGCGACCGTGCGAGCGACTCTGTCGTGTGCGTCCTTAGCCCAGTGTTATAAAACTATGACAGCTCATCGACTCGGCCAAAGTACTAGGTTACTGGGTCAATGGTCGAATCAGAAGGTTACTAATTGAACTACATGACTCAGTCTCTATTAAAAAATTTAAAAGTATTCATGACATGTAAATTTCATACCTATAAAATTTATTAAATTAAATTTTAATGGTGATGTGTAACCCATAAATAAATAAACAATCAATAATTATATTTAAGATGGGGGTAAAAGGACTAGAGATTACGCATTAAGGGCAAACAAACAAAAACAAGTAAATGAAGGTTATGCATTCATGTTAATACAAGAGACATTTATGTCATACGCATACATGTATTTATGATTTTGGTGATTATTATCATTAGTAAATAAATATTTTTAAATATGTAAATTATATTATAAGTCAAAAATTTTATTTTTTTTCAATATTTATAATTAAAACGACGTCGTTTAACACTTTAAAAAACATAATTTTTTTGAACTGATCCAAATCAACCGACCGGTTCAACCGTCCGATTCACTGGTTCGACCGGCCGGTTCACTGATTCAACCGATTAACCCACCGAGTCAAACCGAGTTGATGGCATATCCGATCCAATCACTGGCTCGGACCGGTTGTACGTCCGGTTTCCGGTCCGACCGGCCGATCCAAGCCGGTTCTTATAAATATAAGAAAACCGAAAACCTCTTCAACACACACTGTCCTTCTTCTTTCTCACCTTCCAATACTAAATAAAATCAATTTGTTTTTTTTTATTTCTGTTTTATCTTTCTCCGTTTTTTGTTTTTTTTTATCTTCAGTAAAAAAGATAACATAGAAATTTAAAAAATATGCTTAATATCTTTATTTATATTTAAATTACTTGTAATTCTTAACAAATTACTATGTATGATAAGTTTGTTAACTTTTATAATAATTACATTAAAAGTCATATCAACAGTGATTTCTAATTGGTTGACAGTTTAAAACTTTTTACGCTAACAATACATAATTGTTAAACTCTTTCTTATGAGAAAGAAAAAATAGATTATACACTGACAGTGTAAAACAATTTTACATTAATTACCTTAAAAGTCATACCAACGATAATTTCTAATTGATTAATAGTGTAAAACTTTTTACACCAATAGTATATAACAATTAAACTCTATGAGAAAATAGGCTATGCACTAAAAGTATAATCCAGTCACAAATTACCGTATATGGTAAGTTTGTTGACTTTTATAATAACTACCTTAAAAGTCATATTAACAGTGATTTTTAATTGATTGATAGTGTAAAACTTTTTACACCGACCATGCATAGTCATTAAACTCTTTCTTATGAGAAAATAAGTTATGCACTGACAGTGTAAAAAAGTTTTACACTGTCATCCAATTACAAATCACCGTGTATGGTAAGTTTATTAACTTTTGCAATAACTACCTTAAAAGTCATACCAACAGTGATTTCTAATTGGTTGACAGTTAAAATAACAGTACATAACTATTAAACTCTTTTCTTATTTATGATAAGTGTATAAAATATTTAAAATTTTGATAAATATAAAAATAAAATTAAAAAATAATAAATAAAATTATTTTGAATTTTTAAATGAATAGATAAATAAATAAAAATTCAAAAGTAAATAAATCTATAATTTGTAACTATTACAATCACGATACCCCCATTTCCTCTTTACATTTTTTTTAATATTTTGTCCTGTAACTAACATTATCAATTACATCATTATTATGCTTTAATTGCATATAAAAAATACCTCTAGAGAGGTACGGGAGTGTCTCTTTTACCCTAGAAAACGTAAGAAGTATAAAATAATTTTTTTATTAAAAATAAAGTATATTTGTTATATTAAAAATACAAAAGTTACTAATTACATACTTTTTAAAATAATTTAAAATATTTAATACTTTCACCTTATATATTTTTAAATATACAATAATCAAGTCTTTATTTTATTTATGTGATTTTTTCAATTTTTTTCAAATAAATTGTTAACAAATGTCACTTTAAATCAATTTAACTGATTAAATTACGAGATAAAAATTTATCTAGCAATAAACATGTCCCTTTTTTATTTCAAGGGGTTGGTCGAGTGAAGCAAGACAGATTCTCATATTTGACAAGTTGCATGTTCGAGTCCTCACTTGTCTTTTTGGAGTGCGATAGATGTAAGTATCTTTGTAAGTTTTTTTCGAGGCTGGAGGCTTTCCCTGCCTTAGAATAGGGCATCATCCCCCTCCCTTTAAATTTCTTGTACACAAAAAAAAAAGACATGTCCCTTTTTCTATTTTCTTGTATTGTCTCTTCCTTCTTCTTTTTTTGAAAGATATAAAATAATGGTATCGTCAATGCCCTGCAAAAAAGGGCACTAGTATGAAGGGGTCGCAAAGCGGGTCAACTCATCCCGACTCGCTTTCAACCTACCTTAAATGGGACAGGGCGGGTTTGGTCTACTAGCGAAAGTGAGTTGAAAAATACAAACCACCTCGTTTAAAGGTGAGTTTGCTTATTAACCCACCAAAAGATAGAATGACAAGTTGGCATGTTATAAATGATGGATCGACAAGTTGACCTACCAAAACTCGCCTAAAAAATAGAAAACTAGAAAAATTATTAAAAAATACCAACTTATTTGAATATACTTTAAATATTGGTCGATTAGGCAGGCGAGTCAACTCGCCTTATCGCATCCTGCCTTCAACACGTCAAGTCGAACCAATTGATGGGTGAAGCACGACAAGTTAATGGGTTATGTCACCTAACCCACCCCACTATTTTTGGGTAGTTAGGCGAGTTGATCCAACAGGTTTAATCTACTTTGCCAACCTTAACACGAGGTGATGGGCAAAAATTATGAAAAGATTCTATTTGCAACTCTCTTTTTTCCGCATCCCCTTTCACTGTTCTTTTTTTTCTGTCAAAAATACTTTTTTTCAAAATATATATTTAAAAATTTGTAAACATTTGAAAATTAATTTTCGAAATTCAATTTTACAATATTTCGAAAACTAAATTTTAAAATGTTATAAGATTAATTACATTCCAAAATTTTGTTTTTAGAATAGTTAACATTTAAATACATTTCAAAATTTAGTTTTTGAAATATGATAAAATTATAACAATTTCGAAAACTAAATTTCAAAATTGGTTTATATTAATATTTTGCTTTTAGGCATTATACAATTTAATTTTTTTCGTTGTTATCAAATTAAATATCTTGATAAGTAAAATAGAAGACTCAAATATTAGTGAATAAAAAAGAATAATAAAATAGGAATATGATATATAATATGAAATTCAAAATGGTTCAAATACAACTCAAATATAAGTGAAACAATGTGAAACATTGGGTTTTAGGTTTAACTTAACCCAAATTGCAAGAGGCCTTTAAGCCAAAACCTATATTGACAACTCTACATAAAAAAAGGCAATAGATCTCAAAATAAAAACACACAAACAAATGTGCAGTTGATTTAGAAATAAAACTACATATCACAGTATCATAGGACTCAATCACATTAGGAGCAACCATAAAAGAAGGCAACGGATCTAAGATAATAATTTCACCACAGTAAGCTAAATACAACCCATCCTACACCAAAGTCATCAACAACTTAATCATTGAATAATAACAACCATTATCGTGTGTGTCTACCATGCGAGGAGGATAAGTACTTATGTCCACATAAAGGAAGATTTGTTTTCTAAATGCCATGTTTGTGTCGAAGCCAAACATTCTAAACCACCCTTTAAACCTGTAACTATTAGAGAAACTGAACTACTTGAATTAGTGCACTCTAATATAGCTAATTTTAAAAATACAACAAGTAAAGGAGGGAAAAAATATTAGATCACATTCATAGATGATCACTCTTAATACACTAAGGTTTATCTTTTGAGAACCAAAGATGAAGTCGAAACTATGTTCATTAAATACAAGGCACAAGTAGAAAATCAACTAAATCAAAAAATAAAACAGCTAAGATCAAATAGGGGTGGTGAATACATCACAACTGGCCTTAAAGTTTTTTATGAAAAGAATGACATAATACATGAGTTACTGCACCCTATACAGCATAACAAAATGGAATAGCTGAAAGGAAAAATAGGACCCTTAAGGATATGATGAATGCCATGATTATTAATTCTAGTATGCCTGACTATATGTGGGAGGAAGCTATATTAACTACATGCTATATATTAAACAAAGTTCCTCATAAGAAATTAATTAAGACACCCTATGAGTTATGAAAATGTCATCCTCCAAACCTAAATTAATTAAAAGTATGGGGGTGCTTGGCTAAAGTTGGACTACCAGATTTCAAAAGAATAAACATTGGTCCTAAAACTATTGATGTCTTATTTATAGGTTATGCCCAAGATAGTGTTGCATATAGATTCATGAGCTTAAATAATAATTCTGTATTAGAATCTCAAGATGCTGAATTTTTTGAGCATGTATTTCCTGTGAAAAAATTGAATTCTATAAATGATGTTACTGCTTTTGTTTCTATTCCTATTATTCTCAAACGTGTGCAAAATGTTGAAATTTGTGAACCAAGGAGAAGTAAAAGAATTAGAACAGAAACAAACTTTGGTCCATATTTTATTACATCTTTTTCAGCAGAAATAAAAGATGTTGATAAAATAAATGAAGAAATAATTTATACTTATATATTAGAAGAGGAGTCCAAGATTTATGAGGAAGCAATAAAATCAATAGACTCTATATTTTGGAAAGAGACAATTAAAAGTGAACTAGATTCTATAATAAGTAACCATACTTAGGAACTAGTAAACTTGCCTAAATGATAAAGGTCTCGAAAGGGCTTAACTATTTTGTTAATTGTCATTTAAGACTCTTTGTTTTTTGGACCTTGTTGGGCTTTTTGTGAACCTTTTATATGCACATAAGTGTTGCTCATTAGGTGCTATTTGGACTTTAGTTTTTTTTAGTTGCTAGCTAATATTTTAGTTTGCTTTGTTTGGGCCTATTATGAATTGTATTGGGCCTTTTTAGTTGTTGTAGTATAAATAGGTCTTTAAGACCTCATGTAAAAAAAACTTTTGACATTATTGAACGTGATTAGCTTTGTGTTAATTGAGTGAGCATTGCTCCTCTTGGTTCTTGCTTAGAACTTTATATTATTATCAAAGAATTCTATTTTTTATGGCGAATCCTCCTTGATTTATCAATCTTCAGATTGTGGCGTTGTTGATAAATCTACATTTTATGTAGATTTATAAAGCAAGTTCACATGATTTTTGCATTAGGTCATAGGAAATTTGTAAGAAAATAGACCTTCAATGAAGGATTTCATATGATATGCGTTTTTAAGCTTTTTATTTAAAATTACATGAATTGCCTTAATTTTGTTAGATTTTATGAAGGAAGTTAGTTAAGTAGAGAAAGAAAATATAGTCCACAGGCATAGAGGAGTATTATCAATGTGGACTTTAAAGAAGCAAGAACCAAGGTGAGGACCACAAAAGAAGCCTATAAGCACAAGAATAGGCTAAAAAGGAGACTTGAAACGTAAAACAAAGTGTACAAGGCCGAACCCATCCGACGAGCTCTGTAAGCTGCCCGGCAGACCCTGCTCTGGAGGTACCTCCCACGGTGTGTTGTGTAGCCCGCCCGGCTCCAAAACGGAGCAGATTTTTTTTCTTCGAAAACCACCCAGCGAGTTTTTAACCTCATTGAGCGAGTCTGAGGTCCAACTTTTAATTTTATTTTAATTTTTAATGGGCCTAGATTGTGCAGAATGGATCGAGTTAAGCCTTCTGCTCCAGAATTCTGAAATTGTATTACAAATAATAAGGAGCAAAGCACAAAAGGAGCCATCTCTATCATATCTCTATTTCTTCTTTAATTTTTCTTTTTGTCTTTGGCTTTTAGAGAAGGGTTCTTAGAGGGCAATAGGATACTCAAAGTCAAAGACTGGGAAAAAACCTTTTTTGTAAAAGATTTCTTATTCTCTTTTCCTTTGATGTATTTCTTTAAAATTATGATTTCTCTTCTTGCCATGAGTAGCTAAATTCCTTGTTAGGGTTGTGGTATACTTAGTGTTTGGAACCCCTAAATGCTTAATTTTAATTGAATTCTTGTTTCTATTCGATCAATTAGATTGCTCTACTGTTTTTATTTTCTTACTTGGGATTGATCATCCCTTGTATGCTTCGAATCAATTAATTGAACAGCGGCCGTACTGCAATTAATTAGTAGACATATAGGGTAATCAAAATAGATTTTGTCGTATGATCAACCTTCATTCCTAATTTCCAATTGGATTAAATAATTAATAAATCCCTCCTTTATTCTTCATGCCTTTCTAGGGTTTTAATATCTCATATGATCAATTAGAAAATTAACTTAGAAAGGACTATTGCAATTTATAACCAACAATTGATAATAAAATGTGTAAGAGAATATTGGTAATTGACGAATAGTATGAGGTTCAGTTAGACTTAGATGTAAAGGAACTTAAAAGCACAAAGAAAACCACAACCTTAAGCCTATTTTCTTCTAAATTTTTTTCTATTTGCCATTACTTGTTTTACAACTCTCGTTACACGTTTATCATTGTTGAATCAACCTACTACCTATTTCACCTAAACAATATAGAATCTCTAGAAATTGGTAATCGCCATTTAGTCCTTTGGGTTTGATATCGGGACTTATGTCTTTTTGTTACTACTGCGATCAGGGTACGCTTGCCCTTGAGCATATTTTTAGTGCATCAGTCGTTTTACCATTTCTCGTCTTATCCGCCTTTTCTTTTCTTCAAATTTTTGGTTCTAATTTTGTTACTTCTTGGTGCTGAAATTTGTGATCCACTTTGGGGACTCATCATTAAAGGTAGTAAACCAATAAATAGTAAGTGAATTTTTAAAAGAAAATATAGGCCTGCTGGTTCAATAGAAAAATTTAAGGCTAGAATAGTTATTAAGGGCTTTACTCATAAAAAGAGTATAGACTTTTTTGATACTTATTCACTAGTAACAAAAATTGCTACCGTGCATGCTTAAATAGCTTTGATAGCAATCCATAATTTGGTTATACACCAAATGGATGTAAAGACTGCTTTTCTAAATGGAAACTTAAAAGAAGAAATCTACATGAAGCAACCAAAAGGCTTCATTGTACTGGGACAATAACACAAGGTATGTAAGCTTAGAAAATCTTTGTATAGTTTAAAGCAAGCACCTAAACAATGGTATGAAAAGTTTAATAACACATTGATGAACTATAGGTTTGCGATAAGCACTTCAGATTCTTGTGTGTATGTAAAAATGATAGATTCTAATTGTGTTGTTATATGTGGATATGTTGATATTTGGAACTTATTTGAAAGTGATGATTGAAATTAAAAAAATTTTAAGTTCCAAATTTGAAATGAAAGACTTAAGTGAAGTTGATGTGATTTTGGGTATTAAAATATGAAAAACTGGAAATGGTTTCTTTCTAAGTCAAGCCCATTATGTGAAATTTTTTTAAAAAAATTCAATAGTTTTGATGTTGTACCTGTTAGAACACCATATGATCCTAGCATTCATCTTAAGAAAAATGGTGGAACCAATGTTTCTCAATCATAATATGCAAAGATAATTGGCAGTGTTATGTATCTTATGAATTATACTAGACCTGACATTGTAGATGCTATAAGTAGATTGAGTAAATACACTCATAATCCTAATAGTGATAATTGGAATGCCCTTCTGTGCCTTTTAAAGTATCTAAAGGGTACTATGGATTGGAGTTTACATTTTACTAACTTTCCAGCTATCTTATAAGGGTTCTGTGGTGTAAATTGGATTTCAGACAACGATGAAGTAAGTTTTACTAGTGGGCATGTGTTTACTTTAGGAGGTGGTGCTATTTCTTGGAAATCAACAAAGCAAACATGTATAGCTAGGTCTACAGTGGAATCAGAATTCATAGCACTCGAACTTGCGAGTCAAGAAATAAAGCGGTTAAGAGGCCTAATGGCTAACGTACCATTGTGGGGGAAACCTACACCTCCTATATCTCTCCATTGTCATTTATAGGCTACAATTAGTATGGCTAATAATAGTGCTTATAATGATAAGAGAAGATACATACGTATGAGACATAGTGTTGTCAGAAATCTAATTAAAAAAATAATGATATATCCCTTGAGTATGTAAGGAGTGAGAAAAATCTTGTAGATCCTTTTACAAAAGGATTATCCAGGAAAATTGTCTTGTATATGTCGAGAGGAATGGGCTTAAAGCCATGAGTGGAGGAAAGCCAATTAGTGGTCAAATGAAGCCATATAAATACTCTTATGTGTAACGACCCTCTATCGCTACAGCACTACAAATAAACCCCTATATATATATATAAAGATAATAATAATCAATCCACGTGTTATTCTAAATATATACAAGATATGAAATAATACTATATACAGACCTATTTATATATACAACATACAGGGAGAAACACAAAACCAAACTCCTTATAGCTGGTCAGCTATACAACATATACATCAAACTAAAAAGAGAAGAGCTTCCATGAGAGCTCCACCCAAAAAGGCCTTCTATTATCACCATGGAGACCTCCATGCCTCAACTGTGGGAAGCCGGATCTACAGAAGCTTCACCCTCTGCTCCTACGCCAAAATGACGTGTTCATCACAGTCACAGCAACACAACAATAACAACGAGACATCCAACTAACAACAAAACAAGACAAGGGTAAGCTTACGACACAAAAACCAATATAATATATACAATTCATATTCTCACACCATCAATATACCAAGATGGAATCCAAATTGTTAAGAAATGGGTTTACATACATTTCAGTATAGCACACACAGCATCACACACCATGCTATCAACCATATATGTCAATGTATGAATAACACGACTCTCGAGAGATTTTCTACATTTCGGGGGATTAGTCAGGTCTTATTCCCTACCATGGTCATCTAGCACCATTGAGGGATTGCCAAAACTCTGATCAATTGGATAAGCTTATGGTTGTCAGGATAAGTGTATGTGGGTGGTGGTATACAGCGACACAAAGCTTGCACTACCTTGGCCCCTTTGGGATTACCCATCCATTTATCCCCAAGCCCAACTTTAAGACCCCACTTGTTATCTAGGCACTGGGTTGGAGGCCCAACTGAGTACCAACTCTGGTCACCATCCACCTTACATGTCTACCTGCATACGGCTTGAGGCCCACACAACCTCAGCCAACCATATATGTATGTCAATGCATATTTTAGCACAACAATCAATTCAACCAAAATCATTCATCATATCATGTATATATGTATCAACATACCACCACAATCATCAACTCAACCACAACAATCATCACACACACACACATACACACACACACACACACACACATACACATATATGTATCAACATATCACCACGTGGCCTACTCAGCACCACCTGTGGTCCAACAATCACCATCAACCCCATGCACGCCCAAATCGACCTCTTACATGGTCAACAGATAAGACAATGTCCAAGCAACACATACTTTTTGAAAATTCTCACACAACAAAACAGAATTACATGCTCGCTCAGCGATCCATATGCTCGCTTAGCGAGTACCTTCTATACAGAGAGCACACTTCCCTCTCGAAGGCTCTTGCTCAGCGAACTCAACTTCAGAGATAATCCCCTTCTCTATTCCCTGCTTCTCGCTCAGCAACAACAAGGGTCACTTAGCGAATCCAACTCTACTTCTCACCCCTCGCTTAGCGAACATTATTGTCGCTTAGCGAATTCAACTATAGAGAACCATTCAGTCTCTGTTAAAATGCTCGCTTAGCGACCTATAAGTGTCGCTCAGCAAATAGCGACTCCAAAGAGTAGCTAAGTCTCAGGCACCATTCTCGTTCAGTGAACGTAAGCGTCACTTGGCGAGACATTTACAAAAAAAGGGCCACAACCTTTAGGGCTCAAATTCGCTCAGCAAAGACAGGTATCGCTCAGCGAACCACTTTAGCACTCTCTATAACACTCATCCTTTGCCCAACGAGTGTTTGACTCGCTCAGAGAACCACATTCTGGAAAATTTCAAGAATTTCACTTAATCACTCACTCAGTAAAGTGATTTTCGCTCAGCGAATCTCCTCATTTCTTCACTCATTCATCATATCCCAAGAACACTTGCTCAGCGACAATGGTGGTCGCTCAGCGAACCTTCAACCAGACAACTTTTCTCCATCTCCAGGGCACTCTCGCTCAACGAGGCCCCTAATCGCTCAATGAAGCCCCTAGTTGCTCAGCTGACTCCCTTCGAACAAAACTTCAAAATCTCATATTTTCTCTCATTCTTACCCCAATCTCACTTAAATAGAGTTCAACTAGTTCCCAATACATTCAGGGCAATAAATTCAACAGAATTTTTCCAACAAAACCACATGATCGGAAATCATCAAAATTCAAGTCAAAACCCATTTTGACATATACTTCACATAAATCCGATCCAATCAGTTTTCAATCAAAACCAAGCCAAGAATCACACTTAACAGCAACAAAACAATCAACTTATAATCAAAGTAAGCTTCCCTTACCTCTACAAGTTCTTGGATTGATTTTAGCTTCCTTGAGAATCTTCCGTCTTGAGCCAAACTATTTGGAATTATTCCTTTCCTTACCACAATCGCTAAATTAAAATCATGATCTCACTTACAACTTCATAACTTAGTAAATTCTAGAGAGATAGAGAGAGAAAATGGAGAGATGGAAGAGAAAGAAAATGAGAGAATAAGGAACTCTTCCCCCCTCTCTTTCTTTTATACTCGACCTCTTAGAGTTCCCACACAGACCCTTAGTCGACTGGGGCCCATAACTCACCAAACCACTCCCCTTATCTCAAAACTGATTTAACTCACTATTTTTCTCTTAAAACCCAAAATCTCACCCACAGCATACCCGTATTGACTCAAGTACATATCTCAAGTTTCCTAAAATCAAACCAGAATTTCAAACAAACAACACATAACCATCATCACATACAATAGACCATACATAACAATAATTCATTTATTTCTTTTAATCACCTATATTACACATCAACTTTCCACTTTTTAGTTATTAAAACACTTAATCATGCATTAGAAAAACAAATGTTACACTATGCACTACACTTTTCATCCCTATGGCATATGGTAGTGCTTGATATGAGGTTAAGCCATGAGCTCTTAATAGATACATAGCCCTTGATATAGGTGGTGCTATAGAGACGCACTTGATGTATCAACCTACGTGAGTGTGAGGGCATAGACAACCTTCCATGAAAGACCTAGGCTATCTTTCTAGAGCACTCATGATTAACCCAAGGTGCAAATATATGGCCTAAATTGTTGTTCAAAGTTTTAAACGCAGACCTATCACAATTTTAAAGGTATAAGTGTGTGCCGTGAAGGTGTCATCTTAAATCCATTAAGTTCAAGAGAAATTCACTTCTTGGACAAAAGGTGTTGCCTCACCTCACTACGTTTTAATTCAATCCTCAGGATATTAACACTTAAGCACATAAATCCTTTCCTTGCCCAAGATTTTCTTTTTCTTAATTAATTGCCATTAATGGGGGATTATTGAAATTATAATGGCAATTAATTTTCTTTTATTCTTTCCCATTGAATTCAAACTTTGACATCTCTTTTATAACTCATATTTAAAGGTTGCAAATACATTTCATCTGTTGGCATCTTTCTTGCATACATGTTGGCAACAAATTATTGTGTACATTAATTTGTTATTCAAATATGGCTTTATTAGCCATTCATTACCCAATTCTGTTTTAAAAAAATTAAAAGTTGTCTTTTATTGTTAGTCAACGGATTGATCTTGCAACACACTATATAAGATGTAACAACTTGTGTTTTGACATACTAACAGTGCTATTCTTTACTTCTAGCTTTTCTCTCTCTTCCTCTATTTTTCTTCTACTTAGTGTTCTCTTGGGCATTGTTTGTGAGGCTACAATGTGTTTAGCCTCGAGTGTACGAGTTTAAACACACTGCTATGTAAACCTTGGGGAGCAAACCAGATATTGGGTTGCACTAGAGGTCCACCGAAAATTGCTTTCAAAGCAGTGGTTTTTGCCACGGCACAACATTCCTCTTCCTTTATTTCTTACAAGAAGGAGTTATCAGAGCACACGCGATGGTGGTAGACGGCGATGCCAGTTAGCAACGATGGTAGTGATTAGATGAAAAAGTTGAGAGTGAAAGCGTGATGCGTGTGCCTAATGCTTGAGGAAACAAGCACAATACCTTAATAAAATGATTTTTTTTTATCTTTTTTCTTTCATTATTCCCCCCCCCCCCTTCGTTTTTGCTTTTTTTTTTTTGGTATAGCAAAATGTTCTAAATATAAATTAATATTTTATGTTTTATTTCATTTTATGTACTATATAGTAGGAGTGTAAATAAGTCGAGCCAAACCAAGTATTTGAAGTTTAGGCTTGACTTGTGAAAAAAATAAGTTGTTCAAGTTTGGTTCATTTATTTAAAGAAGCTTAACTGTAAGCTTGAACTTGACTTATTAAAAAAAATTAAACCTTGAGCTTGACTTATTTAACTAATTTATAAATTAATTATTTTTGTTTTTATGAATTTTTTTCTTAAATTATTTTTTTAACTTTATCAATTTAGAATTTAATAAATGTTTTAATACTAGATGATAATCTTCACATAAAAATATGGGTATGAGGAATTTAAACATTCTATACTATTATATTTTCATAATCCAATAAATAAAAATTTTATAACTTATTGACTAATACAAAAAGAAACTTGAAATTAATTTTAATGTCAAGCTTGTAAAGTTTGGGTTGGCTCATTTAAATGATTGAGTTCAATTTCCGAGTTTGTTTATTTAATTAAACAAATAAGCTTGATCGAGTATTTAATGAGTCGAGCTCGAATAGTTTACGAATAGCTCAGCTCATTTACACCCCTAGTATATAATAATTGATTTTGATGAACCTTTGAAAAGAAACAGTTCCAAAAAGTCATGCTACAAAAACACTGACAGCCAAAATTAAATTTAAAGTATCCATGATCTAGACCAAATGTATTACTAATAAATAAGCAAACACTGAAATTTAAGAAACTTTTTTTTGTGTGTACAATTGCGGTAACAAGATTAGAACCCAAGATCTTGTGCATATTATCCCAATTCCCCACCACTAGGTCGACCTTAGTGGGTCTAAAATTTAAGAAACTAATACCTTATTTGATTTGATTTGTCTTTTTCCTATTCAAACTTTAAGGGCAACTTCTTAATGCACAAAAGTTTTTTAAAAAAATCTTCTATTTTTAAAATGTCGACTATAATTGAAATATAAATGGGTTCCTGAATGTTTTTTAAAAGAAGCAGCTCTAAAAAGTCACCCTACAAAAACAATGACACCAAAATTAAATTTAAATTATACATGATCTAGACCAAATGTATTATTAGCAAATAAGCAAACACTAAAATTTAAGAAACTTTTTTTTTGTGTGTATAATGGCAGTAACAAGGTTAGAACCTAATATCTTGTACATATTATCCCAATCCCCTACCACTAGGCCGACCTTAGTTGGTCTAAAATTTAAGAAACTAATACCTTATTTGATTTGATTTGTCTTTTTCCTATTAAAATTTTAAGGGCGACTTCTTAATGCACAAAAGTTTTAAAAAAAAATCTTCTATTTTTAAAATGTCGACTATATTTGAAATATAAATGGGTTCCTGAATGTTTCATATCAATTTAAATAGAAACCAATCACATATTTTTAATTTTTTAATAGCTACTTGAAGCATCAAAGCATTGTAAAAGGAAATGGAATTTTTTTAGGAACTTAAATATAAACATAAAAGAACAATATACAAATAGCAAAATATTGTTAATTTTTTTCTAAAGTTCTTAATCCCCGTTATATATATATATATATATATATATATATATATATATATATATATATATATATATATATATATATATATGTATGTATGTATGTATATTGTGTACTCCTATGTTGTTATTTCATCCTATTAGGAGTATACAAAAACATACATGCACTATACGAGTATAGTTTGGTCAGTTTTGTATTGATCATCCGCTTATTGAGTATTTATGAGTTGTAAACTTAAATTCATCTTTTTGTTATATTTTATTGTTTCTCTTAGGCTAATTGAGGCTAAGAGAGTGTCGATTAGGGTTTGTAATAACCATTAAAAGTTGTACCGAGACAAAAAAAAAAGTGAGCTATAAGTAAAGAAAAGGAGTAGACTATTAATTATTTTAATGAGTAATAAACTAGGTATTTAAAACTCAAAATGTCATCTTTTAGAGACTATTTGATAATTATCAATATTATTGATTCCTTAATTGTTTAGATGAAATTAAAAGTGCTAGCAACATACTTTCTAATACAATATTTTTAATACACAATCTATTATTGGTTAAAATTTTTCGAAAACTACAAAATCAGAAAAAGAGAATCATTAAATAAGAAGTGAAACTCGTAAAAAATTATAATTTTCAATAAATTTCAGTCAATAATAAAGAGCACTGTTTTGAAAACAGGACCGGACCAACCGGTCGGACCAGAAAATTGATGAATCGGTCACCTAACCAATTCAAATAAACCACATAATTGGCTTGAAGAAAAACCGGTCAAAGAATCGAAAAACTGGTAAAACAGGTGAAAACTGATCAAAAATTGGTTCATAGTGGGTCAAAGAAAAATACTTAATACAACATTATTTTGATTTTTTTTCTTAAAAAAAATAAGAACCAACCTAAAGTATTTATCATTTTCTTTTTATTTTAAATATAAACTTGTTTTTAGTAATAAATGTTGATGTGTATAGTTAAAACTTATACTTAAGTATCATAACATATTTGATTTGCACTTATAGGTATTGTAAATGCAAAGAACCTATAAAATTATATTTTATTTTTAATTTTTAGTATTACAAAATTATGATATTATGCTTTTTTAATATTATTTATGCATTATTTAATTATTATTATTATGATTTTTTTAATACCGGTTCGACCACGCTTCAACCCCGGTTGAACCATTGAACCTTAAACCAGTGTCTTGACCGGTTCAATGACCGGTCCGGTTTTAAAAACATTGATAAAGAGTGTGTTTAAAATAATATGTTGCTAGCATTTTTCTTGTTTAGATGATCATGATGGGGTGGTGAATTATGCGAAAAAAAAAATGATTAATGAGAATTGAAAAAATCTAAAAACAATCAATTAATCACAAACACAAATTTAATTATGAATAAGTTTTGAACAATGTTATCAGAATCGGACCGGCCATCGACCCGGTCAGGATATTGGGTCATTAGGTCACTAGTTGAACTAGTGAGTCATTGGTTGAACCGCATGAACCAGGATATATTAAATTTATTAATTGTATAGTGAAAGTATTGTATGTATATAATATTTGTCGCAAATATATTGAGTGTTTAGCTTGATGTAATGATTCCAATTCTTTTAGTTATCAAAGGGATTTGTGTTCAACTCTAGCCTTGAACATTCCAAACTAGTGAGTAATTTCCAATTTCATTTTGTGAATGTAAAAAGGAGAAATTAAATTTGAAATTTAGAACGTCTGGGACAATGTGCATTTTAGTGAGTGAGACAGTTGGCGTGTGCCAATGAATGGCATAGTGTGTATTACATGGGATAATGTGTAGAAGTGTAGATTTATCGAGTGAAATAATAGGTCAAAGTTGTTTAGACCGCCAGAGTTTGTCAAGTTATGATTAACCAAATTACGTCAATGGCGGGTTAATTACAATTCCAATCTAATAGAGCAATTGGACTGCCCATACGCCTGATTTCCAGTTAAACTGGTTGGACAGTCTATAAGTTCGATCTAATATTGTTGCATGTATTTTCTCTAATAGTTGTTGAAATTAAATGAAAGCACTTTACTATTATTTGGTGTTTGGAATGGATTTATGGAATGATTTTTATAATATGTGTGAATGTTGTCTAGTATGGAGTAAAATTTTATGTTAAAAATTAATTTTATGAAGTTAATGTGAGGGGGTGTTGACTTTGGTTAATACATCACGACTTAGGTGACTAGGTCGAGGTGGCCTATTACATGAATTGGACCTTAAACTTAGTTCGAAATAGTTGCCCCCCCTCAACATGCTCGGTGATTGAATATGTCAAGTTTTTAATCTAGTTTTGAAGTCCTTATTTAACTGGAGATAAAAGGACATATCGATTTGAAGTGTAGCTGTAGTCATACCTTTTCATGTTTTTGGTTGAGTTGTAGTTTACTAGTTAGCGAGTTACATAACACGTTTTGATTGGATGTCAGCCTTTGAGCTTTGCAAAAGTTAGGATAACCACCATAGAGCTTTGTGCATCAATTATGGTAATTTAAATCTTGGCTTGAGGTGCCATTTTTATCCCTAACTCTTAAGTTTTTACGATGTTCTCCATTTTTTCAACTTTCTTCCAGGTTCCTTCATCATTCTCTTTGTTATCTTTTACCCCTTTTTTTTTTTGCCATGGTTAAGCTTAAAGAAGGAGAGGAGGATAATAGTAAGTAGAGGTGTCAAATGGGTCGGTCCGGCCCGCACAAACCAACTTAAAAAATAGGCCCAACTCAATCTCTCTCCAAGCCTTGTTTTTTTTTGGCCTAGCCTGGTCCTGGGTGGGCCACCGGGCCAATTTAGCCTTAATTTTTTATATACCAATTAATGTTATTGTTTATTGTATTTATTATTTTTTCATAAAAAATATTTAAAATTCTTAAATTAAATTATTTCCTTTATGTTACCAAGTAATTATCACCTAACCATAAAGATAGAAGTAAAAGTAAAGCATTGACCTTATTTTTATTTTTGTTTAAACTGGTATGTGTTTCTTCCTTTTAATAATTAGTTTATGTTCTTGGCAAGCTATTATTAGTGTTATTATCTTCCAAGTATGCAAAGTTGTTATAATAATAAAAATGTGAATGTTTATTTCTTTTTTTATATTTTTTTTAATTTTAGAAGCCTACATGTTAACATAATGCATTATTGGCCTAATAAACTTAGAATTATCGAATGCATCTTGTGCATGCCATAATTCAAAAGACACAAGCATCATTAGTTAGGTTGAGTGATTTTTGTAAAAACTTAAGTATTGTTTATTTTATTATTAGAAAATCATTTTTTACATGTTTCAACACAAAAAAAATATGTATAATATATTTAAAACAAATTCTTTGTGTGTGCATTATTAAAACACGCATATTATAAAACACGTATGATAAAAAACATGTATGACTATATATGGTTCAGGTGTGTTATTAAAACAGTGGCAAGATCTTTACATATGATATATTTAATTTGTTTTTTTTTTTATATAGTTACCTGGCCAGCATGGGTCGGGCCCAATTGGCCCACAAGGCTAGAAAGGTTAGGTCAAAATGACCCGGTTTCTTTTGGGCCAGTGTTTTGCAAGCTTAGTCCAACCTTTTTTTGAGGGCTGATTGGATTAGCCCATTGGGCTAATAAGGCTTTTGTAGACCCCTATTGTCATGGCTAAGATTTGACCACGACGACCTTTCTTCTCATGGAGAAACCCATGGGTTGACCATTGCTCTAAACTACTAGAAGTTTGGGATAAGTATGTTTGACAAGGTCATACCCCTTATAAACAAATTAAAAGGTTCAATGGGTTGCCAAGATGTTTGTTGAGTTCTTAGACCTTTCTCCCAACTCTTCTAACTTTTTGATTCTTTTAACATTACTTTGACTTCCTCTATCCTAACTTTTTTACCTAACTTAACCATTGTAAGTCAGCTCATAGTTATGGGAAAAGGTAGAAGAGGTGAAGACTTCACCATACCTAAGGGGCTAAACTTATATTCATAGGTAGATCAAAATGTGCTTGGGACACCTACTTGTTTGAGACATCAAGCTGTTTCACTTGCATTTATGACTACATGTTCACCACTTTGGGGGTCTAAATTCCCTTCATAAAGTTTAAGATCTAGACCCTTAAGTGACTTGTTGATTCTTCTCAACTACACCTAAATGGTTGGACCTTTTTAAAAGGTTTCTAATTGTTTTGCAAACACATCAGACGCACTCCTTCCTATCCTCTTTTGTTTAACCTTTTTCAAGTGCTCAGGAACCTAGGGGAGGGTGGGGGGCAAAGTCTTGGTTAACATGAGAGGGATTATTGATAAAATGATCATGTTAATCTGTATCGGGTTGTATAAAAGAAAAAATGTTCCATTTAAGAAAAGGTTCCACGAAATCATTCATGCTAATTAAAAGGTCATCCTTTTCTAGACCAACCTCTTAAACCATCGATACCCTTTTTTCGATTCCCTATCTATTAGAATGTTGTTGATTACATCATGCCACTTTAGGGTTTAACCACCATAGATTGTAACCTGGGGTTGACCGAATTGGAGCTTAAGTCGCTTCTAATGAAAGTAGTGATTGAGTCCCATCAACTTTTTGAGTGTCGAGCTATTTAATGCTTCAAAAGAAACTTTAGATGCAGTGACAGGTAGAAAACTTAATTTGAAGCTTGCATTGTAATATTTTTGTTATTTACAACTAGACAAGTCAATTAAATTTGAACTCATGTGTATCCATTTGGCACTGTCCTAACAGAAAAGCCCTCTTTGACCAGGGTTGGATTTGGGGTCATTTTTCCCATTTTGTAGAAGTGAGGTCAGGATTAGAGATATAGACTCTTGTCTTGCCCCTCACCCCATACCAAAATTAAGACACATATCTTTACATATGTAAGAGTAAATTATTAATTTCACTTAACAAATATATATATATATATATATATATATATATATATATAAGTATTCTAATACTTACCCTTGTCACATTTATAAACGAGTAAAGAAAAAAAATCATTTACATCACTTGGAAATATATACTTAAAAATCTAAACCTGACCTAAACAATTTTTTTTTTGCCATGACCAAAAGAAAGTATACATTTTTTTTCAAATTAAATAAAATTACGATTTAATTTCTATGCACAATTAGTTTAAACATTTTTACCTTATTAAAAAAATGTGCTTTATGTAACTTTTAAAGTAAATTATTTTAAAAGATTATACTACCTCTTTTCTATATCTTTAAATGTTTTAACCTTTTTTTTATTCAAAAATAATTAATGTTTTAGAATTTCAAAGTTTAATTAATAATTTTTTCTCAAATATATCCATATTTAATATCTCACTACTAGTGGTGTAGAAATAAATGATTAAGGTATTAAATAGGGACAATGTGCATTAACTTTTTCTTTGAGGAGTATATAATTATAATATGTGATTAATTCATTACATTTAAATTAAATTTATATAATTATCTGAACCATTAGGGTTAACTTAGTGATGAACATTGAAATAATATGCATAAAGTTATAAGTTTTATACTCAACGTGACTGTTGTAAAAAAACTAAAAATTCATAGAATTATCCTTAAAACAAATAATAAGAGAAGTATCTTGGTGCGTTAAAAGACTTCACTTTCCTTTTTACATTTTGGTCTTAAAAGACTTCACTACATACTTTGTAGTTACTTTTTTGGTCGAAAAATAGACTGACATTACTTTCCACCTCAAGAGTCAGCGTGCGAGTGCCATCCCCTGCCTTGCTTCACTCTTCCTCACTTCCCCAAAACCCTAAACCCTCAAAATCCTCAACACAGCTTCAACCCTTCCTTCCACTCTATGCTATGCAAAATCCCTGAGTAGTGTGAATGATCTGATCCGAGCGAGATGGCGAACCTGGCCTTGTTACTGAGTTGTGTGGTGACGGTGACGGTGGCGGTGGCGGTGGCGGTGGTGGCGTCGTCGTCGTCTCACGCTGCTTCTGGCCCCCACATTGCCGACGTTAACTTACTCTTGCCACCGAAAATGACCTTCCCTGTCGATTACAGACTTCAAGGAAGTGACGGTTGCTTCCAATGGTCCTCTTCCATTTTCTATCACTTGCTTCAAATTTTTATTTCAAAATTTGAATTATAGTGGAAACAACTAGGTCATGTCATTTCAGTTCAGTTGTACATATGATAATAATAACTCTGCACAAAACTGAGATGCAGTTTCTTATGTGCAATTCTAGAATTGAAGTTTCATCTCGGGAAGCATTGGCGAACTTTAATGTAAATATGTATTAGGCGAATCATCGAGGTGAAACTCTAATTCTGATTAGAAAACAATACCAAAAACACCTAAGAAACTACTTCTGAGATTTGTCCTAACTTTTCTCTTCTTTCTTGTACTAAAAAAATTGTTAACTAAAAAAAGGCACAGGGAAGTTTAGGCTGTATTTGTTTTTGTATTTTAGTTTTTAGAAATTATTTTATAAAACAACTTGTCAAACTGATTTTTAGAAAATAGAAGTGAGGAAAGAAGATGTGAAAGTGCAAGGAGGAAAAACACGAGTAACAATTTTGAGACTAGAAAATCCAAAACAATTTAGAGATGTTTTGGTTTTCTGGTTTTATAAACTAAAATAAGAGTTATTAGTTTTGAAAACAGTTTTTGGAAACTACTCTTATCAAACAAGATTTTTTTTTCTGTTTTTGTTTTTCTGTTTTTAAAAACATGAAACAAACAGACCTTTAAGTTGTTATTCTCAACAAGTGATTCCCTGATTTCCTCTAGTGGTGTTTTTTGATTGGTTTGGTTGTGATCCTTTGTTATTGAGTTGATTTTGATGTTTTTCATGACACATTCTTAGGTCATGGGATCATCATGATATTCTGTCTGTTGTGCCTGAGTATAATTCAAGCAGCAAGTGCTCGACTAGTGCTAGGCTAAGATCCATTGCCCCTTATAGTGGTCGGAAGGAAACTGCTGTTTATGCTGCGGATTTGCAAACCGGGACTGTGATTCGCTGCAAAGTTTTCATTGACAACATATCAAGAATCCAGATATTTCATAATTCTATTAAGCTTGATTTAGAAGGGCTTGCTACACTACGTGTCCGTGCCTTTGATAGTGAAGGTATTTGTGGAATCTTACTGGTTTTGTACTTATTTTGGGATTTTTGTACTTTAGATCATAAAACTCCGACACCATTGAATATGATTGATTTTACTATTTTGCTGTATTCTATGTCTCGCCTTTACAGAGTTATTCTCTTGCAAATAAGCTTTCTTTGTCATCTTTTGTCTTGAAAATGTATACATGACCTTTTGTTAACAAAAAAGGGCTACTACTGCAGGATTGGCATGAAAGTGTTGTGAGGCTTACTTGGCTCTTTTTTGTCTTTTGAGCATTGGCATTCAACTATTCTGCGTCTATTTATTTGTCCATTGATTGTTGGATATAATTGTTTCCAGCTTAAAGTTTTTTACTAATTTTTTGTTACCTTTTTTCCTCCTTAAGTGAGTTGTGATCAGATTGGAAATATTTATCAAACTTCCCTTTTGTGCTGCAGAAAATGTATTTTCCTCATTAGTTGGCTTACAGTTTATGTGGAACCTTATGCCTGAAGCCAATGGATTACCTCATCACCTTGTTAATGTTCCACTAAAGGATTCTCCCCTTAGTGATTGTGGAGGACTATGTGGTGACTTAGATATACAAATAAAACTTGAAGACAGTGTAAGGCTGCTGCTGGCTGGTTTAAATGGGTTAAGTCATTGTGTTATTACTAATAATGCATAGTTAATATTATATCCTACCTTTTTTCCTGGTCCTGTTTTGCAGGGTGTATTTTCAGATCTTTTTGTAGTAAAGGGAGTTGAGATTGGTCACGAGATTGTGTCAGTGCATTTGCTCGAGCCACAGTTAAAGAATTTGGCTGATGAGATTGTTCTTACTGTTGCTGAAGCTATGTCACTTGATCCTCCCTCACCAGTTTTTGTCCTTGTTGGTGCAGTCATTCCATACACCCTTAAAGTCATCCGGGGAAATGTTCCACAAGGTTTTCTTAAGTTGTTTACTTTTCATTCAAATCTTTGTGAAAATTGTTTAATGTTGCAAATCCTCTATCTCTGTGATTATGCTGTCAAATTGTAGCATTAGCTGCTAGGAATACAGTTGGGCATTTATAGACAGGGACTCTTCATTTTTGTGTATTTTGGGAGAATTTTCGTCCTCCTTATCTGTATTCTTTTAACAAATTCTTCTAATTTGCAGCCCTTTTCCTTGGAAATTTGCTCCAACTTATTTTGGAAAGCTAAATTTCTAAGGTTAAGGTTTTTGTTTGGACTGTATTTCACAACCTGTTTAGTACCATTGAGTGGTCATAGTACTGCACAGGTGTGTAGGCCTCCTAAGGTCCATTTCTCTGACATGTGTGTTCTGGGCCACAAGAGTTTTAAATCAAAGAATAATCTGTTCCTTCATTTATAGTAGCTTAGAAGCTACAAATTAGATTATTTGGGCTTTATGTTGAACTGTGGATCTCTCTCAACGTTTTTGATCAAAACTCTCTATCCGAGTTGGAAGTTGTTTTTTCTATTGGGTTTAGAGGTTTTGACCGTAGAAAGGAGAGTATGATGCTTTGGAATTATGATTTTTTTTTGGTGGAGCATATATGATTTGTCTGGGTCATAATTTCTGAATCAGCTGGAGATTTCTTCCTTCTCATCTTTTGGGTAGCTTTATTGTCAGATTTAGCTCATGGTTTTCCAAACAAAGTTTCGTTTCTGATATGCAAAGAGAGAATTGTTTCTTCTTTTAGCTGTTGTTTTTGTTTCTGTCTTGGTTGTTTTTATTTTTTCTTGATTCTGTGTTTTAGGTTTCCTCATCCTCCTACACTATATTCCTTTTCACTAATTCACTCTACACAAGGTCTTTTTCTTTCTAAAATAAAATGCTGTTGTAATAGCATTTGTTTTCTGATTACATGGAAAAGCAAATATGAGAGTATATTTTATTTTATGGGATCTTTATGTTGATTTTGCTTTTTTATTCACTTTGGGAGGCCAATCAAGTTTCTCATTCTCACCTGACAATCTCTGCAAATGCTGAGAGAACAGAAGAATCGGGATGAATTTCCAGTCAACTACTCTTACACTATACAAATTTCTTTTATGCTTCGGTTTTATTTGTCAAATTTGTTTTTGTTGTAAAAGGGAATATGGGGCTTAGGAAATTTGCTCTTTTGGCTGTTGCTTGGTGTATTGGAATGGAACAATGAGCGACAGTCCTTTGTCTGTTATGCAGAACTGGTTTGCTTGTTTGTCCCTGTTATCTTCTTTTGCCGATTTTGTCATTTCCTTCTGTAGATTTCCTGATCTTCCATCTTTTCCTTTTCATTTTCTTCTTATATGAAAAAAAAAATAATGTCACAACTAATGACTGATGCTAGTACCATAGTGGAAATCAGTAAAAGTATAATTTCTTCTTGTCTTTTCTCTGGTGAGTGATCAATGGTTGAAGCTAGTAATACTTCAAAACTTTCTAATTGGTTTTTGTTTACTTGTGTTTGAAAGTTTAGACAACTGTTTTGTGGTCCAATGACTTTTATATATTTGTTTCTGTTGTGATGTAGGTCAGCATATTATCAAGAGTCTTACCAATATTTTTCTTTGGCATTTGTAGTGGTCACCGTACCCTCACCGCATCACCAATGGTCTGTCTCAAATGCTTCGGTTGCTCAGGTTGACTCAAAAACGGGGTTAGCATATGCCTGGAACTTGGGGATGACAGCTGTTATTGTTGAAGATACTAGGATTGCCGGCCATGTACAAGTGTCTTCACTAAATGTTGTCCTACCAGCTTCTTTATGTTTATATATATCACCTTTATCTAGTTCTGGTGATCCAGTGGAAGGAATCAAATCTATTCCTCTAATGACCCGTTGGTATGTTGTATCCGGCCATCAATATCTTATCCAGATAAAGGTTTTTGCGCATGATCATGATGCACAAGAGATTTATATTACTGAGGTAATTTTTGTTTTTCTACTTTGATTACCTTATGTACATCAATGGTAAAACATGTTTATATTGACTTGTTAAATTTTCTTCTATGATCTGCATCTATTCTATATATTTTGTATGTTCAGATTTCAAGGACAAATTTTCTTAATGTTTCTAATGGTACTTATCTACATAATGATTTTACTATTTTCCCTCCTCCTTTTTAGAAAATTAGAAAAAAATCCTGTACAAAAAGGGGATACTATAAATAGTTTATCAATTGGCATAGCTTTTCCTTGGATTGTATTGTGTTTTTGCTTAATGATCCCACAGTGGTGGGATGATAGGACTCTCGGGCCCAAAACTAGAATAGAATAGGAATTGGATCAAGTATTGGACCTAAGTCCAAAAAGGCCCATAATATGGAGGGTGTATTCCAGAAGGAAGAAAATAGGGTCAGAGGAGAGTAAGTGACGCGACTAGTGGTGCTACAGGTGGGGTGATATTCTATTAGGTAGCAGGGATTTAGTAGGTTGTTGCAGGAGAGAGAATATTCATTCAGGCTTATTGTATTGGCATAGTTAGTAGAGTCTCTCTCTGGAGGAGCCCTAGGCTTTGGTTTATACATTTCCTTTCCTGTAAGAGCTCTAGCAGCTCCATTTTTACATTGAATAATACTTCCTAATTAGAAATCTTTCTTGGTTTGTATCATTGGTTCGACCTGCCAGATAACTCGAGAGAGAGCCAGCATTGCGTGTTGTTGACTTTGTCCATGCCACCTAAGATGACTGAGAGTGGAAGCGTTAGAGGCATGACTTGCGAGCTTAGAGGTTGGCTTTGGGGATCTCCAATCAACCTTTTGAGCGACTTTTTTGGAACTGAAGCAATCTTTGTTTCAGGAGGTCAATATGATGATGGAGAAAAAATCAGGTGCGTCGCACAACAACTCCTCCTCATATGGGGAGGCATCCCCTTGTCAGGGGGATCACTTGGAGGAGTATTGAATGTCGGCGAAGAAGGTGGAATTGCCTATGTTTGACGGGTCTGACCCGATAGGATGGATCACTCGAGCCGAAACATACTTTGAAGTGCAGAACACTTCTGCAGAGGTGAAGACCAAACTGGCTCGTCTAAGTATGGAGGGTCAAATGATCCACTGGTTCAATCTATTGAGGGCGACTGAGGATGATCTCATGTGGGAGAAGTTGAAGCGGGCATTGATTGAAAGATACGGAGGGCGGAAGTTTGACAATCCCTTCGAGGAGCTATTCGACCTCAAACAAACGGGGACGGCGGATGAGTATATTGAGCTCATCTTGTCGTAGGTGGAGCATTTACCGAAGGAACAGTATATGTGCTATTTTATGGGCGGTTTGTGTTCGGAGATTCGATGTCGAGTGAGGAAGTTCAACCCTGAGGTCGCAATGTCAAATGATGAAATTGGCTCGCGATATTGAGATAGAATTGAGCGAGACCAATGAAAAGGTAGAGTTCTTCCCTTTGTGCGTAAGCAATTGGAACCAGAACCATTTTTTTAAGGGTTCGAGGGTCACGGTTTCTACTTAGAGAGAAGCCAAAAATATGAGTTATGCTACCCAAAACAGAGTTGTGGGTGGTTGGACCACAAGGAAGGGCAGAGCCTCTTCAGTTGAGTTGCAACATAGGCCCCCAATTGAATCTACAATGTCAACAACGCGTCGGGTAGAGGGGGACGGGCGTTTGGTACCCAGTAGGAGTAAAAAGGTTCGCCATCTTACGTATAATGAACTCATGGATAAAAAGGCGAAGGGCTTGTGTTTTAGATGTGGGGAAAAATTCCATCCCTTCCATTAATGTCCAAAGATGCAATATCGATTGATGGTGCTGGGTGATAATGAAACAATGACTGATGAAGGGAAAATAGCAGCAATTGAAGCGGAGGAAGAGGATGATGAATCTTCCTTGGAGTGCAAGGCCATGGGACTCTTTGGGGTCATTGATGCCATGATGTCTGAAATAAAAACAATGAGATTGGAGGGGAAATTACAAGGGGTATCTGTACTGGTATTAGTGGATAGGGGCGCTAGTCACAATGATAGGCCCATATAGGTTTATAGAAGGAGGAAAGAAAAATAGATAAGAAAAAAAAGGAAAGAGTGGATGGGCCCAAGGAACAGGCCCTACGAGTATATGAAAGAGGGAAGAAAAGGGGAGTAGCAAAGGAAGTGGGAGGAGGACAAGTGGCACGGCCAGAGGAGGAAATAACTGAATGGCCACGTGGCTATCAAGCATTGGGGGAAGAGATACGGGAATCATGAGGGGGAGAGAGGAGAGTGGGTATATTGGAGGGGGGAGTAACAGAATGAGGGGAAGATTGGATATTGGTAATTTTGGGTGAGGAAGAGGAGAGGAGCTGGTTCTCTCTCTATTGAGGGGTCTTGAGTCCGTTTTTTCTCATTTCCATTTGCATCTTGTAAGGGAGTTGAGTCCCAACCATCTTTTCATCTATTTTTCTGTTGATATTTGTATTGAAGGAACCCTTTATCTGGAGAGATATACACATTTCCAGTGAGAATATTATTTCAATTCCTATTTTTATAATGTCTTCTTATCACACAACTTCATTTCTCCTCAAGTAATTGTAGCACCGGGAATGACAGTATCCCCAATATGAGCTACGGGCATAGGGTTAGGAGATGGTCATAGGATCACCACAATAGGGAAATGCTTGGGAATTGTAATTTGGTTTGGAGATGTAGCAACTAATGTGGATGCATGTGTTGGATCTAGGAGTATCGATGTGATTTTAGGTGTGGCATGGCTACGAACCTTGGGGAAAGTGGTGATGGATTGGAAGGATATGACCATGATCTTTCAAGATGCAAGTAGAACAGTGGAATTGAAGGGCCAATATACTGAAGGTGCATTGTCCAAAAAGGACCAATAGTGTACAGCAGCATCTACTTCTTTTTAGAGTTTACTGGAGGATGTTAGCAAAGAAAGAGGTGGGCTGTCATTATGCACTCGAGAGGAATTTGTAACAGAGTTGGGACAGGAACTTTCCTTACAGCAACAAGCTGAATTGCATCAAGTGTTACCAAATTTTCTGTAGTTTTTAAGGAAATCATAGGCCTCCCTCCACCTAGAGACATGACACACTCTATAGTGTTGTAGCAAGGAGCTGGTCCAATAAGTGTCAAGCCCTATCAATATCCCCATCATCATAAAGATGAAATCAAAAAACAGGTTAAAGAGATGTTGCAGTTAGGAATCATTAGACATAGCTCTAGTGCATTTTCAAGCCCGGTTATTTTAGTGAAGATGAAGGACTCCTCTTGGTGTTTGTGTGTGGACTATAGGGCATTGAACAAAGTGACCGTGCTGGACAAATATCCCATACTTGTGGTGGATGTACTGTTGGATGAGCTGCATGGGGCATTTTACTTATCAAAGTTGGATCTCAAGTCTAGCTATCATCAAATCAGAGGCAGGGAAGATGTTCATAAGACAGCTTTTTGGACCCACGAAGGACATTATGAGTGTTTGGTTATGCCATTCAGATTAACTAATGCATCGGTAACCTTCTAGGCAACCATGAACCAGATTTTCAAACCCTACCTTCGGAAGTTCGTGCTCGTATTTTTTGATGATATCTTAGTATACAGTGCTGATTAGGCATCTCATAGCACACCTTTTTTGGGTTCCGGAGGTATTAAGGGACAATCAATTTGTAGCCAACAAAAAGAAGTGTAGTTTTGGTAGCCAACAAGTTGAATACCTCGGTAACATCATTTTAGGACATGGGGTTGCAATGGATCTAGCAAAGGTTAAAAGTGTGAGAGAATGTCCCATTCCCTGCAATGTCAAGGGCGTAAGGGATTTCTTGGGGCTCACGGGTTACTATCGGAAGTTTATTTCTAGATATGGGAAGATTGCTATCCCGTTGACTGAGTTGACAAATAAAGAAGGCTTCCATTAGGAACTGGAGGCATTGACAACTTTTGAAGAGTTAAAAAAGATGGTGACCACTTCACTTGTTTTGACACTCCTAGATTTTTCTTAGCCTTTTGAGATTGAATGTGATGCTTCCGAGAGGAGCATTGGGGCTGTGTTAATGCAGCAGGGGAGACCCATTGCTTATTTCTGTAAGGCTCTTTCTGATAAGAACCTTGCTAAATTTGCCTATGAGAAGGAATTGATGACTTTGGTCTTGGCCGTGCAGCATTGGCGTCACTACTTATTGGGACGAAATTTCGTGGTGTATTTAGACTAGAAAAGCCTCCGTTATTTGTTGTAGCAAAGGATTACTACTTCGGACCAACAGTGTTGGATAGCTAAGTTGTTGGGCTACAATTTTGAGGTTGTATACAAACCTGGGCCTGATAATAAAGCCGTAAATGCTTTGTCCAGGTTGCATGAGGATGGGGAACTTAGGGTGTATGTATCTTCTCCAATATGGGTGCAAGAACAAGACTTAAAACAAGATGTATAGGCTGATCCGACGTTGAAACAAATCCTATCCGATTTGCAACAGGATCCAAGTTCAAGACCAGGTTTCAATTTGCAATAGGGTATATTACGGTACAAGAATAGGTTGGTTATCTCTTCCAAATTTGCCTATATTTCATTACTCTTAGAGGAATTTCATGCCTCACCAATGGGGGGCATTCTGGTTTTCTGCAAACATATAGAAGGATTGCTGGAAATCTATATTGGATGGGGATGAAACGAATTGTTCTAGAGTTTGTGAGGTCATGTGATGTGTGCCAAAGGTAGAAATATGCGACTTCATTCCCTATAGGGTTACTATAGCCCTTACCGGTGCCAAATCAGGTTTGGGAAGACATATTGATGGACTTTATCATGGGATTACCCAAGTCCAAGGGTTACGAAGCCGTGCTAGTTGTGGTTGATAGACTTTCAAAATATGGGCACTTTATCCTTTTGAAACACCCTTACACGGCCAGGAAAGTGGCAGAGGTCTTTGCCAAGGAAATAGTGCGCTTGCATGGTGTTCCTCAAACTATTATCAGTGATTGAGACCCTTTCTTTATTAGCCTTTTTTGGAAGGAATTCTTTAGGCTGCAAGGCATTGTACTCAAAATGAGTTCCTTGTATCATCTTGAAATGGACGGCCAAATCGAGGTTATTAATAGCTGTTTGGAGGCTTATCTCAAATGTTTTGCATCGGAGCAACCCAAGAATTGACCTTACTGGGTACCGTGGGAAGAACTATGGTATAATACCACTTTTCATGCGTCCATGGGTACTACTCCTTTTGAAATTGTTTACTGGAGAAAACCACCCACCTTAGTGAAGTTTTTGCAAGGTGAAACTAAGGGGTAAGCAGTCACGCAAGATTTGTTGGACAGAGATGAGGCTTTGAAGCAATTGAAATATAATTTGACCAAGGCTCAAGACCAAATGAAAAAATATGCATATCATAAGAGAAGAGATCAGTCATTTTTTGTTGGGGAATGTGTTTTTCTTAAACTCAGACCCCATAGACGGATAGCTGTGGTGAAACGAATCAACCAGAAGTTGGCACCTAGGTATTTTGGACCCTTTCAAATTCTGGAACAGGTTGGGGCAATCCCCTACAAACTGCAGTTGCCACCTTCTTCTAGAGTCCACCCAGTATTTCACATTGCCTAACTAAAGAAGGCCATAGGGAATTACTCAGCTTAAGCGTCCTTACCAGAAGGCATGGGGGTAGAGTTAACTGAGAATGAAGGCAGGATAGCTCACTAAACAGTGGTTTGGTTAAATGGAAGGGTAGATCAGTGGAAGATACTACATGGGAAGCTGAATTTGTTCTCCACAGCTAATTTCCTCACTTTAGCCTTGAGGACAAGGTTGATATTTGATCAGGGGGCAGTGATAGGACTCTCGAGCCTAAAACCAGAACAGAATAGGAATTGGACCAAATGCTGGACCTGAGTCCAAAAAGGCCCACAATATGGAGGGTGTATTCCAAAAGGAAGAAAATAGGGTCAGGGGAGAGTGAGTTAGTGACGTGGCTATTGGTGCCATAGGTGGGGCGATATTTTGTTAGGCAGGGATTTAGTAGGTTGTTGTAGGAGAGAGAATATTCATTCAGGCAGATTGTATTGGGATAGTTAGTACTCTCTCTCTGGAGGAGCCCTAGGCTCTGGTTTATGCATTTCCTTTCCTGTAAGAGCTCTAGCAGCTCCATTTTTACATTGAATAACACTTCCAGATCAAAAATCTTCCTTGGTTTGTATTATGGGATCTTTGGGCAATAGACCAACTAATGATCTATATGGCAATTGACAAATACAGATGAGAGTAACTATTGTGCATTATGCATGATATGAATTTAGTATCTTTTCTTATCAGGTGAGGTTTATGGTAAATGGTAATCCATGACACAGGTGCCAGATAAAGTGCTTCATCTCTTATGATGTATGAAAATCCTTGGAAGGAACTTCTTTTGATGGAGAGAATGTCCACTAATTGGAATTCTTACCAACTTTAATCAACTCTTTCAAGAAGCTCTTTGCATGTTAGAAACTTCTATGCTTCTCTCTAGCCAATTGTGTCTTATCAAACAAGAGGAACAAGCAAATATGATGCAATTGGTGCATCCAAGATAGTGCAAATTGTGGACACAAATGAACGCAAGAAACCTATTGAAAATCATGACAGAATATTCTACATTTATTGTATAGAGGTTTATAGGCAAGAAATCTTTGAATTAGAGGAAACAATATATCCTCTAATTATTTGTAATTAATGTAATAAGCCTATATAAACTAATCACCATTGTGTATTCTAATACATGGTATTCAGCAAATTATGTCTTTGTTTCTCTCTCTCTCTTTTAACATGGTACCCGGTGGACCCATTGTCCCTGGTGACAATTTTTTTTTTGGCGACCGTGTCTTATTCCGGTTTACCCTTCTAACCTGATCGCTCGTCGCCCTTTCTTTTTTTCGGTGAATTTCTTTGGTTATTGCCCCCCTCCATCGGCCTCCACTTTTTTTCTGGCGACCTTTTTGACTAGCGACACCACCATTGGGTGCGTCGTCAGCTGATCTTCACAACCTAGGTGGTCGCGCGTCCAAACTTGTCTTCACGCACGCCCTCAACCGCGTGTTTTCAACCCACCAAACAGGAAACGTCACTGGCACGTGGGTGCTCTATTTTGGCCTATCTTTCCAGCGCGGTGTCGCCTTCCTTTGCGCGACCTAGCCCAATGGTCCACAACCCCTTCCGCACACCTTTGACGGCTTTGAACGGGTATCTTCATGGTTTTATTTTCCGCGTTTGTTTATTTTGGCACCCATTTTTTTTTTAATATGGCTACTACTTCAGCTGCATACACTGGTAACTCTTTTGCTTGCCTCTCTTAGTCTCCTTCCCTTGGTCCTTGGGTTCTTGACTCTAGTGCTTTACCACATTTTTACTAATTGTTCTCTTTTCTCTTCTCTTTCTACATCCGACTATCTACCTAGTATTACGTCTGTCAATGGTTCCCAAACACAGTCCCAGGGGATTGGCACTGCCCACCCCCTTCCTTCCCTGACTATAGAGTCTGTTCTTTATGTCCTTGGTTGTCCCTTTAATCTTCTTTCTGTCTGTCGTCTTACCCACTCCTATGATTGTTTATTTACCTTTACTAAGGACACTATTACCTTGCAATATTGGAGTTCGGGATGGATAATTAGCGTCGGATGTGAGTCTAATGGCCTTTACTATCTCTCCTCTCCACCACAAGCATGCCCTACCACAGCTTCTCCACTCACCATTCATGCTCAGTTTGGACATCCTGGTCTTCATCTCCTTCAGAAGTTGGTGCCCTGCCTCTCAATGTTGTCTAGCTTACATTGTGAGTCGTGTCAGCTTGGGAAACACATTCGTACCACGTTTCCTGATTGTGTCAATAAACGGGCTACGTCTCCTTTTGCTTTAGTCCATTCAGATGTTTGGGGTCCTTCACTGATTGTTACCCCTTCTAGTTTTAAGTACTTTGTCACTTTTATTGATGATTTTACTCGTTGCACATGGTTGTGTTTGATGAAAAACAAGTCTGAATTGTTCTCTCTATTTGAGCAGTATTACCATGAAATAAAAACTCAGTTTGGCTTCTTTATCCGCTCTCTGCATAGCGACAATGCTCGGGAATATTTATCCCATCTGTTTCAGCAATTTATGGCGTCTAAAGGCATTCTTCATCAAACATCATGTGAACATACCCCTCAACAAAACAGGGTTGCTGAGCGCAAAAATCAGCATCTCATTGAGACAACTCGGACTCTCCGTATCCACAACAATGTTCCATCTTGCTTCTGGGGTGATGCTGTCTTAACTGCTTGCTATCTTATCAATCGCATGCCGTCCTCTATCCTCAACAATCAGGTTCCTCACTCTATTCTATTTCCTCATACACCATTCCATCTACTTCCTCCTCGTGTCTTTGGATCCACCTGCTTTGTTCACAATCTTTCTCCCAAACTTGACAAATTATCTATTCGGTCTATCAAGTGTCTTCTTGGGTTATCATTGGTCATAGAAAGGTTATCGTTGTTTCTCTCCAACTCTTAATCGATACTTTATTTCTGCTAATGTTATTTTCTTTGAGTTTGTTCCATACTTTGAGTTTGCTACCTCCACTCCCTAGCTGCTTCCTATTGTCACCCCTCTTCTTGTTCCAACACCACCTGTCTCACAGGATGTTCTCTTAGAGGATCCACCGGCTGTGCGACCTCTTCAGACATATCAACGTCGCCAATGCCTTGCTGCGGTACCTGCTCCTATTGATGAGGCCATACCAGACTCTCCTCCGCCGTTACCTCCTTCCCCAACTCCGGGCTTGCCCTCTGATATTGATTTGCCCATTGCCCTACGAAAAGGTACTTATTCTACTCATAATCCATCTCTCCATTATGTTACCTTAAGTTATCACCGTCTTTCCCCCTTGTACTATACCTGTCTTTCTTCTCTGTCCTTTGTCTCTATTCCTAACTCTCCAGGTGAAGCATTATCCCACCTGGAATGGCGGCAAGCAATGATTGATGAGATGTGTGCTCTCCAAAGCAGTAGTACTTGGGAACTGATTCCTCTACCCCCCTAGGAAATCTGCTGTTGCGTGTTGTTGGCTTTACACCCTGAAAGTTGGCCCCGATGGCAAGATTGGCCGTTTTAAAGCCCATTTGGTGGCAAAAGGTTACACTCAATTGTTTGGACAAGACTACACTGACACTTTCTCCCCTGTGGCCAAGATGGCATCGGTCAGACTCTTACTCTCCATTGCAGCCATTCGACATTGGTCTCTCTTTCAACTAGATATTAAAAATGCTTTTCTGCACAACGATCTTGAGGAGGAGGTATACATAGAGCAACCACCTGGTTTTGTTGCTTAGGGGGAGTCTTCCACCATGGTCTGCCAGCTTCACAGGTCCCTATATGGACTTAAGCAGTCTCCCCGAGCCTGGTTTGGCAGATTTTGTAATGTTGTCTAGCAGTTTGGTATGATATGCAATGAAGCAGACCACTCTATATTCTATCGCCATTCACCACAAGGATGCATCTACTTCAATGTGTATGTGGATGACATCGTCATAACAGGTAGTGATCAACATGGCATACTCCAACTGAAGCAATAACAGGTAACCAATTCCAGACCAAGGATCTTGGCAAGCTTTAGTACTTCTTGGACATAAAGGTAGCCCAATCCAAGGATGGTCTGGTGATCTCTCAGAGGAAATATGCCCTTGACATCCTTGAAGAAACTAGTCTGTTGAATACTAAACCTGTGGACACTTCTATGGATCCTAGTGTCAAACTGCTACCCAATCAGGGAGAGCTCTTATTAGATCTAGGGAGATATAGGAGGTTGGTTGGAAAACTAAACTACCTAACAGTCACTCGTCCGGACATTGCTTTTGCAGTCAGCGTGGTGAGCCAGTTCTTGAACTCTTCCTGCCAGGATCATTGGGATGCGGTAATACGAATCCTAAAATACATCAAAAGTGCTTTAGGCAAAGGACTCATTTACGAAGACAGAGGACATGCTTAGATAGTTAGGTACTCAGACGCCAATTGGGCTGGTTTTCCAAGCGATAGGCGATCCACTTCTGGGTATTGTGTAATGGTTGGAGGAAACTTGATATCTTGGAAGAATAAGAAGCAAAGTGTTGTAGCAAGATCCAGTGCTGAAGCTGAATACAGGGCCATGACTTTAGTAACATGTGAGCTTATCTGGTTGAAGCAACTTCTTAAAGAGCTCTAGTTTGAAGAGACTACGCAAATGACACTGATTTGTGATAATCAGGCGGCTTTGCATATTGCATCTAATCCTATCTTTCATGAGAGGACCAAACACATTAAAGTAGATTGTCACTTCGTCAGGGAGAAGATTGAGTCGAGAGATATAACCACTAACTTTGTCAACTCTAGTGATCAATTGGCAGATGTCTTCACCAAATCTTTAGAGGTTCGAGGATTAGCCATATATGTAACAAGCCATATATGTAACAAGCTTGGTGCATATGATCTATATACTCCAGCTTGAGAGGGAGTGTTGAAAATCATGATAGAATATTCTACATTTATTGTATAGAGGTTTATAGACAAGAAATCTTTGATTTAGAGGAAACAATATATCCTCTAATTATTTGTAATAATGTAATAAGCCTATATAAACTAATCACCATTGTGTATTATAATACACAGTATTAAGCTAATTATGTCTCTGTTTCTCTCTTTCTTTTAACAAAACCAATAGAAATGTTTGGCATATTATTTGCTAAATAACAGACTTGATGGCCTTGTATCGGCATCCTACGATAACAACATACTAAAAGAAGAAAAATTGTATTCTATCTACTGTTTTACTTAATTAATCCCAGCATGTACTGATGTGATTTGCCAGCCCTGAAGTCTTCTGATCCTCCTGAAACACTTACATATTCAGCCATAGTCATGCAGGCTAGTCATCCCACATTCTTGGGCTAGATTTGTAACAAATACTATCTACCACTTGATTACTACCTGATTCAAAGAGTTCTTGCCCCATTCCATGGTTTGGGTGTGCCACAAGCAAGGGCTTAAAATGGTACTTAGATGATGAAGGATCACTAGCGATAGTTGAACCTAAGACCTTTTGGTTACTATTGTTTGATCCTACTATTTGAGTCAACCAAACCTCATTGTCTGAGACTATATTTTAAACAAGAAAATGCTGTTAAAAAAAAGTTCTCCTGTTCTTTCACTGTTACTCATGACTGTATTTTCTAATTCTTACACTATAACGGGTCAAGCATTGTAGGTGAAATAACCTCCCTATCAAGAGCATGATTTAGTTGAGGCAATTAAAATCTTCCATAATCAAATGATTAGGACACATCTATTTACCCACTGATGTAAAGATTAAAAAAATGTGATCTTCACATTTTTTTGATATTTTCGGTTTACATTGCCAGTCCTATTTCTTATGTTTTATTTTTAAATTATACATCTGTATTGGAACTTCCATTTATAATCAATCTCTTTCCTCTCTTATATGAATTGGTTTTGTGTTTTTCTTTCATTAGTTTTCAACATTCTTCTTTACATTGCAGAATGACGATGTTAAGGTTTATGATAACGATTCTGATCACTGGAAAACATTTTGGGTTTCAAATGATATTGCTGTAAAACATGGATGGCGGAATTCTAAAATCTTGAAGGCCTATTCTCCAGGACTCGGAAAATTGACAGCTTCTCTGAGCTATCCTAGTGTGGCTGATGACAAAAAGGAGGTGATCATTCTTTCATTGAAGCCTTAGAAGCATATTTTTCTGTCATTCCTTTCTCAATTATTTGCGCCCTCTTTTAGTTGATGCACCATATGTTGCTCTGTGGTTATTACATATTTCTTCCTTTTTTGGGGTTGGAGAGAGGCTATTTGTTGCCTTGTACTCTTAGGAACGTTTTAGTACTTTTTTCAGGGTCAGGTTCTCATTTTATTTGTTAAAATCTTGCAGATTATCAAAGCTGTGCAAGAAGTCATGGTTTGTGATAAAGTAAAGTTCACCTTAGGCAATGAAAGTGGAATCATCTTACTGCCCTGGTCTCCTGGTGTTTATCAGGAGGTGGAGTTAAAGGCTATAGGAGGTTGGAAGCTTTTTCCATCTTCTCCAATCTGAAGTAACTAGCTTATTTCTGATATTTGTTTTTATAATTTTTGATCCCACTTCGTGCTGTAGGTTGTGCAAAAACAGTGAGTGACTATGAATGGCTGTCTTCGGACACGTCTACTGTATCTGTATCAGCTTTTGGTATTGTCCAGGCAAAAAAGCCTGGTAAAGCTACTATCAAAGTGTTATCTGTATATGATCCACTAAATTATGATGAGGTAATGTTGTTAAGGTAAATTTATACTTTTATTTATTCATGCCAAATATCTGGTAAATTATGTTGGTTCCTTAAGCCCAAATCTGTTCCTATGTTATATGCAATGGTATATGAATATAAGAGTGTTGTTTTATTAGAGAGTAGTAATATGCTCTGTGTTAATCTCAAACTTCTGTTCCTTAAGAATTTTGTTTTCTCATACTAGTGGTTACCCCGTCATGCAAAAGATATGAAGACAAGTGATAGGTACATGTTAGTTGAGGGCCTTAGTTAATTGTTAGATTCAGTTAGTTTGTTGTAATTAGGGGGATGGATAATAAGAAATAAGGCATATTGCCTATAAATAGGAGGAAGGATTGAGAGATGGGGATATGTTAATTGAGAAGAGTTAGGGCCTTTGGGCATTGGGAGGTGCAGACCCTCGAAGTTCTGCAGCCATACTGTAATCGGGGGAATTTCCTCATTTTCTCTATTAACTTGATCCAGTTTCAATCAACTTTGATAGGTGCATGTTAGTTGAGGGCCTTAGTTAATTGTTAGATTCAATTAGTTTGTTGTAATTAGGGGATTGGATAATAAGAAATAAGGCATATTGCCTATAAATAGGAGGACGGATTGAGAGATGGGGATATATTGTTAATTGAGAAGAGTTAGGGCCTTTGGGCATTGGGAGATGTAGATCCTTGAAGTTCTACAGCCATACTGTAATAAGGGAAATTTCCCCATTTTCTCTGTTAAAAGGGAGAAAATGAGAAAATATATTGAGTGAATTCGTGTGTTTGAATTACACCATAGAACTAGGTTTATATAGGCTTATTACAATAAATGCATATAATTAAGGAGATTTTGTTCTTCTAAATCAGATGAGTTTCCTATAAACTAAATATGAGTTGCCTATAAACCGTTATATAATAAATACAGAATATATGATTTTGATTTTCAACACTTCCCCTCAAACTAAAACTTACTAAGCTTTTAGCTTGTTACATGAAAACAATTCATTTCCCCGCAAATAAAAAATAAATAGAAAACATAAAAATTGAGCTCCACCAAAAACAATAGTTTGAAAGACAACTCAGGGATGCTGAAGAAGCCGGGAAGTATTGCTAGAAAGATAGCTTTAGCCAAAAAGCTGGAATGACCATCAGCCTAAGAGAAATTTCTTGGCAAGCAAAGCAAGGTCCGACCTTCTTAAAACCACATTTGGAAGATTCAAACCAATACTATTGGAGACCCAAAATATTTATACTTGAAAGAGAGGAAACCTTCACAGTTAGTGAGAGTTGCCCAAGGTTGATCATCGGACTAAACAGAGACTAGCACAAGGTGTGTCACCGAAAAAGTCAGCGGTGGCTGACGAGAAAGTCAACAAAAGAGTCATTGTCACTTGCTGGAAAGTCAGGCGGCAAGCGGAGAGCCGCCCGCGGGCGGTGGGCAGCGGGCAGCGGCCTCTCAGGCTCTAGATACCATGTTAAAAGGGAGAAAATGAGAAAATATATTAAGTGAATTCGTGTGTTTGAATTACACCATAGAGCTAGGTTTATATAGGCTTATTACAATAAATGCATATAATTAAAGGAGATTTTGTTCCTCTAAATCAGATGAGTTTCCTATAAACTAAATATGAGTTGCCTATAAACCGTTATATAATAAATACAGAATATATGATTCTGATTTTCAACATTCTCTATAAATCTGATCCGGTTTCTATCAATAAGAAACCACCATTTTCTTTCTTTTGTGACCAAAAAGGTCATGGATTCAAATTCTGTGAACACCCTCTCTACTTGCAGGGGTAAGGCTGCGTACATCTACCTTCCCTTCACCCCACTTGGTGGCAGCCTAGTGCACTGGGTTGCCCTTTTTCATTTATTGAGTAATATTACAGATGTGTTATTGTGCTATCATGAAGAACATACTCCCTAGTGAGGCTTTTCTGTAAAGGAATTTAGAATGTAAAAAGACTGCTTTAATTTCTGATGATAGTGGGGTGTTTTTCTTAATATAAAATATTCCAAGAGGTGTTTTCTGTTGGATCCTCTTTGTGCCATTTGTTTGTTTTTAATCCATGCATAAAGTATTCATAAATTTATTTCAATTCACTTTTGAAGTCTATACCATTTGTACATTGTTTTTTATTTTGCAATTTTAATTTTCTTATAGGTCCTTGTTGAAGTCTCCATCCCTTCTTCTATGGTTATGCTTCATAATTTTCCTGTAGAAACTGTTGTTGGATCACATCTGCAAGCTGCTGTGACAATGAAAGCAGCAAATGGTGATGCCATAATTGAGGATATCGTAAAGCTTCTTTTCCAGTTTTCTGCTTGGCATTTTTGCTCATGTTGTTGTATCATGTGCAGGTGCCTTTTTCTATAGATGTGATGCCTTTAATTCTTTGATAAAGTGGAAAGCTGGAAGTGAGTCTTTTATAATTGTCAATGCAACTCAGGAGTTGTTATACTTGGAAACAGTGCCAAATACTCAGGTCCATTCATCAGTTGATGGCTCTCCCTGTTCGTGGATATATGTATATGCTTCTAATCCTGGTCAAGCTGTAATCCACGCCATATTTTCTAAAGAAGATCACCACTACAATCATGGTCCTGTTGTATTAAAAGCATCTTTACGTATTGTGGCATATCTACCCCTTATTGTGCTTCAGGCAGGTGATGGAAACCAATTTGGTGGTTACTGGCTTGATTTGGCTCAAGCAGAAAGTAACAAGCAGTCACATAGCTTAGAGGAGTTATATCTTGTCCCTGGCACAAGTTTAGACGTAGTACTTGTTGGTGGACCTGAACGGTGGGACAAAGGCATTGATTTCATTGAAACTGTAGAAGTTTTGGATGAAGGGAATGCTCTGGCTGAAGATGGAGTTCTTGTGCATCGGGTATCTGGCAGCTATAGGAATTTGTATGGAGTTTTATGTCAAACACTGGGAACCTTTGTAAGTTTCAGTATTTATTTCTTGATAGAAAGTGCCCTAGTATATTTAAGATGACATAGAAGTTGGCATATTAACCTTTTCTTGTTTCAAATGACTCAGAAACTTCTTTTCAGACGTGGAAATTTGGTTGGGGATGACCATCCTCTGCCTTCAGTAGCTGAAGTTTGGCTGTCAGTGACATGTAGCATTCCTTCTTCTATTGTACTTTTAGCAGATGAACCAGGTATGCATTTTTTTAACAGAGTTAAAGTCATTGACAACACATTCAGATTTCTATCTCTTAACTTTAAGTGAGTTGTGCTTTCCAGTGAATGAATGCAGAATTATTAAAGCAGCAGCTCAAGCTGAATGTAGCTCAGGGAGACTTCGTGATACCCCTGTTATTGTGGCAAATGGGCGCACTATTCGTATGTCTGCAGTTGGTATCAGTGATTCGGGAGAAGCTTATGCAAATTCATCTTCTCTCAGTTTGAGGTGGGAACTTAGCAGTTGTGAGGGACTGGCATATTGGGATTATGCTTTTGATATAGTGAAGTCTAACAGTTGGGAGAGATTTCTGGTCTTGCGAAATGAATCAGGATTGGTACTGAAAGATTCTTATTAATTTTCTTATTTTATTTACAGTCTGGCCTTACTGCCGCATTTGCAAAAAATACCTGGTAATTTAGCAACCGGAGTTGCTTGTGAAAATTTGATGTCCCAAAAACTAGTTTATTTTGGTCTGACTTTGAGCATTATTTTCGTTTATATATGCCCTACTTGTACTTAGTAGTTAGTACTAATAATGTTACTGTATTAATGTTTTAATTTTTATAACTTGTGACCTATTAATCAGTACTTTAGATTTTGATTTCCTTTTTTGACTATATACAGCCTTTATGTAGTATTTTTGTTATCTAAGTAGTGATTATTTATTTCTCATTGGCTTAAAGAGTTCTCTTATTTTGTATAGATTGCTCTGAGAAGGATTTCTTCTATTATATATTATGTTCTAATGTTTTCATGTTTTTCTATGCGGTAAATTACACTCTCCTCCTTGATAGATACTTAAATTACACTTTCCTCTCCTTTATTTTAAAAAATTACACTCCACTCTTAAAAGATTAATGTGTTACACTTTAGTCCATTTTAATGGGAAACTAGTCCCTTAGGAACAATTTTTCTATCTGTGACTCTCAGCATCATTGGTAGCTAGTTTTGAATTCTTACTATCAAACTTTAGACTTTAGAAGTTAAAATAAAGGATTGTGTGAAGTTTTAAAACTGATAACAGGGGAATTCAAGACTTCATTTCATTTTCTTAAGTCCTAAAATTATTGATAAACTATTCAAATTTTGCTACTATTGACATTGAAAGTTGCAGAGATAGGAAAAATGTCTTTGGAAGGCTTGTTCATGGTGGCTCACCACTGCTAAGAGGTTCATTTTCATTAAAATCATATCTCGGGGAGGTGAGTGTAATTTTTAAAATTAGAGGGAAAGACAGTAATTTAAGTGTCTCTCAATGGAGAGGAGTGTAATTTACCTTTTTCTTTAAGCTTCATGGATGTTTTGAAATTCTAACATATTATATCTAAGCTTTTTGAATTGCAGAGTCTTCTTTTTAAAGGATTACTTGTTTTGTCCAATAACTCTTCTCTGTGTCCATTATCAAACTTCTAATAACCTTGTATATTTGTATCTCTTTGTGATGGCGACCAACTTTTGGCCCCTTCCTGATAGCCAGTCCTTTATTTGTGTAGTTTTTTGGTATTATGTCCAGCCATGTTATTAATTGATTTAGAGGTTGATCTACCATCTGTCTTCTATAATTAAATCTCAGCAGAAGGTAGTGATAGCCTGACAGCCATATGTGCTTTGGGCACTCTTAAAATTGAATTAGCTATTGTGTAAGATAGCACATTAAAGGTACTAGAATGCCATTCTTTGACTCTCACCTAAGACCCTAAGGATCTATGCTGGTGATTTTGTACTATAATTACTGGTTTGTGATGCGTCTTGACTGGTATACATTGATCTGATAATCTATACTTGAAATATCATTTTGGTTGAGGGAACTCCAACATCCCGAGTTCACCTACTTTATGGATGATTCAAGATTCCTAACAAAGTTGTGACATCCAAATTTTGATTATAATACATGAATACAAAATCTGCTGATAAATTATGGTTTAATTCTAAACTTATTGCTGCTATTTTGCATGTTATGGGTCTGTTGTCCGTTTATTCTTAAAGTCATGCTTATAAATAGTTGCATAAACAGTGTGATACATTGGATAAGTTTTAATAGGTCCTTTATATGTATATCATGCTGTGTAACATTCATGCACAATTTCAGGAAATAGTGAATTTATTTTACTTATTTTGTTCTAATGTATGGATGACTAAAGTGTCCATAAATGCTGTGTCTCTTAGTGCACTGTTCGTGCTATGGTTACTGACTTTGCTGATAGCTTGGGAGATGATACATTTCATCGGTTTACTAAAACTGAAAATGTTCTGACAGATGCAATTCGTTTACAGGTAATATTTGTTGTAAATGATTTTTCTCCAATATGAAACTTTTTTTTTTTTTTTAATTTTTTAATTTTTTTTTTCACTTTCCATGATTAAAATCTATTAGTTTCAAAGTTCCATGGTCAAGAACTGCATCTTCTCCCTGTGGTTCTGTTCTTTATTATGGGATTTTGTAGCATCTATATATTCTTTTTGTTGTCAATCTGTCTTAAGAAGTTGTCTTATCTTCATATTGGTGCTACAATGCAGCTTGTTTCTACCCTAAGAGTTGATCCAGAGTACAACTTGATATATTTCAATCCTAATGCAAAGGTAACACCATTATTTTAAGAAATTTTCTATCTGTTGGCCACACCCCATGGGTCCAGAATTATTAATTCGTTGCATACACATCAAATTTGCATTGGCTATACTCTTGGTTTGCTTTTAACTTTTTATGAGAAGATGGATTGGGTTTTCAAATTCTCATGTATTTTACCTAGATTATGGCAGTATTTTCTCAATATTTATTCATCGATGTTCTACTAAAGGCTTCATGGTGTGCAATCCCATTGGAGCAACATTTTACCAGATTATATTCTGGTTGGCTGCAATTTAATTATAGAGTATCCTTAATTAAATGAAAACGGAACTTTTGAAATTTTAGCCGTAGGCCTTTGTACTACATATTGTCAGTCCTGTAGAAAAATATAAACGGTTGCATATTTTGATAGAATTATTTTACCTTAAAGGATGTTTATTAGTGAGTTAGCTCAGCTACTTCTACTGTTCAATATTCATCTTAATGGAAATTCCATGCTATAAAATGATTAGTCATAAATATGAATTTTAACTAAGTAATGAATATAACTATGTCTGAACACTTAATGCAGCAATACATAGTACTTTTACAGAGAACCAAGAGAGGTGAATAAATTGTAGAAGAGTTTGGGCACCTCAGATTTTAAAATTATTGTGAACAGTTTAATCTGTTTTCAAATATTTCAATTCTTTTCTAATTACCAAAATATGCTCAAACACCAGAAATTATTGAGTCAAAATCATTATTAATTTCACCAAGATAAATTGATTATTTTGTCTTACAGGGTATATTTGAATTGGAATTTTTGTCTCTCTCTCTTTTTTCTTTCTCTTTTTGGGTAGGTGGGGGGAGGTTCGCTGCTCCCTCCCAATGCAGGGCTCTGTCATGCATTATAGTCTAACTTACTTTTTGTTGCCCATCTTTGTGCTATAAATATGTCTTACATAGCACTTTTTGTTCATGAAATTAATTGTTAATGCATTTTAAGTAGAATTTAAGGGCGTTTTAGTATCTTGTATGACTGCAGGTAAATTTGTCAATTATTGGTGGGAGCTGTTTCTTGGAAGCTGTTACAAATGATTCTCAAGTTGTAGAAGTTGCTCAACCACCATCGGGATTAGAATGCCTACAACTGATTTTGTCCCCTAAAGGATTAGGGATAACTAATCTGACGTTATATGACATTGGTGTAACTCCTCCACAAAGAGCTTCTGCACTTGTAAGCTCTGTTTTCTTTCAATTCAGGAATTGCTTGAAATTTAAGGAAAATGCTTGGTTTTGATGTCCCTACCTCAGTTTTATGATCAATTAGAGGATTTTGAAAATATATATTGTTATAGTCCCTTGTTCCCTTGTCTGTTTGAATGATTAATGTGCGACAATGCACTTCTCTTCCTGCATGCTTTTGATGATTCTTATTTTTGTCTGGCAAGCCACAAACTTGTGTCTTTTGTCATTCAAACCTAAATATCAAAACCAAGCCTCTTAATTGGTTTTAGTGTAACACATTTCCTACGTACTAGAAATATCATTTCCCTTCTGTACTTATTATTGGTTTCGCATAGGAAAAAGTTATAATTACATATTGGTTCATAGTGCATGATTTTGTAGTGCTCCATTTACTTTATTTTAAGGATCAGCTCTTTGGTGCACCAAAATAACAAAATTTAGTTTATATGGCCATATCTAATTCTGACCTCAATTTTGTGACTAAGTGGATGTTTGGGAAAGATACTTCAGGGAAATAATCGTTTTTTAAAGCACTCTTTGAAAGTTGGAACGCTGTTTATTTATCCAAAATAAGCTTAACTAAACATTCATTAAAGCTGATGATCTTGGAAGGGAAATTTATTAAGAGTGCAAAGTTATCACCTTCCAGTGTCAATAGGGTTTCAAATTTGCATGTTAGTTTATTGTACTGCATCATAACTTGGTCTTGGTGTCTGATGATTAACTGATGTTGTTTAATGTTAGATGCTTATAATAGTTAAATATTCCAGGTTCAAGTTGCAGATATAGAGTGGATCAAGATCATGTCTGGAGAAGAGATTACCCTGATGGTATGTCTTTTCTAAAATGTTATTGTTTTTTGGTCTTAAATGGCCTATACATGAGATTGACTTGGATGGGCTTGTATCTCACGCAAAATGGTTTCACTAAAAAATAGGTACAAAAGATCAAAACAAAGCTGAATAACACATTTAAAGCTTGTTCAGACGTGATTTCTATCAAAAATTCATAATAAAAAATATATTTGAATTTAATCCACCATTTTTCATATCGATCATTAATGATGTTGGAAAATGAAGAAATAGAAACAAGTTACATTGGTTGGACAAGAAGAAATGTAAGGGTATATAAGCTTGGAGGGTACAAAGTCCAAATTGCCTAATGCATTTTGGACAAAGTAGCAACTCAAGCCCAATCCCACAAGAAGAAGAACAGCTCCACTCTCCCACAATTTGAGATTGGATGGGTTCCAAGTTCCATCCATAATTCCAGTCCTTAGCACTGTTCCAGATTTGGATCTTTCCTTCTTTCTTATAGAACCACATGGAATCGACTTCATCAAACATAACAATGAATATCTTTACTTCCTTGACTGATGATAAGTGAGAACTCAGTCTGTCTTGCAATCTGCCTGGGAGAGTTAAAATGTAAAGCTTGGGTGTGGAAGAAATTTAATCTTCTGATGTTTAATGAGAAGAGGTAAAAACATTTGCTAAAAGAACTGTGAATGCTGCCACTTCTATGTATGGAAGCCTTATTTATTGCATTCCACATAAATTCCCTTGCACTGGTGATAAGGAAGGAATACTTGCTCAAGAGTTCCCAGATGAAAAATTCTAAACGATATTTAGATAAGTCATGGCCAAACTTCATCCAAATCTTTTTTTTTTTTTTTGGGGGGGAAGGATAATTGAATTCATAAATTTGATTAGATCCATACATGAACTTAAAAATCTTAAATTCGTGAAATAATGTTTATATTGATGTTATTCTGTAACATCATATACTTGTTTTTTTTTCTCCTTGCAGCTGGAACTTCACAGGAAAACGTAGTTGCTCTAAAAATATGGTGATTTCAATAGTATAGCCCTTACTACTTGCCTGAGAGGAGTGGGACCTTAAATACTCTTTACTCCTCTCTTAAGATACCTGGGCTTGTCTTATGCTAATGATGCAATGAAGCAAAATAATAAAATGATTAATTTAGATAAAATCAAGAGGAGGTTACAAATTGGAAAGACCAATTCAATGTTATTAATCTCCTTATGTCTATATTTATACTTAAAAATATAGATCAGAAAGAACTAGAAAGATAGTCCAACCCAATAATACAGAATAATCTAATATAAGCACAACCCAACAATTATACAGAATAATATAAGCACAACTATTTTCCACTTTATTAGAGACTAGTTAATGATATATGTGCTTATGTTAGATTATTCTGTACTATTGGGTTGTGCTTGTGCCCACTGGTGGTAGAAAACCATTTGAGTTTGAGCACAATCTCAAGCTGAATAAGGCCACCTTTTAAATGCCAAAGTGTTTTTGCTAGTTGCTCCAATGTGTCTATAATAAACTGACATGCTGCCTTTCGCTCTTTTTTTTCTTAATTTTATTTTTTAAGTGGATATCTGTCCAACCTAGAATTTTTCCTTCATGATATGCTATTCTGATCTTTACAGGAAGGAAGCTTGCAAACTATTGACTTATTGGCTGGTACTAATGACGGAAGTAGTTTTCATGCTTCTCAGGTTTAAATTGTTTTCTTTATTTAATTTTAGGAGCTGCACGCCAGTTTCATGTAACATGTTCTTGTGTGACATGGTTGTAACTGTACTGCCTTGAATATGGTCAATGAGACTGTTATTTATACATTTTCTTGGTCATTTTGGATATTCACCTATAGGAAGTAGGAACATGTCATAGTGTGGTTTTTCTATTTTGAGTGGAAAATTGTTGATTTGGAAACTGTGATGCAGTTTGTTTACATGAATCTTCATGTACATGTTGAGGATAGTATAATTGAGCTGGTGGATACTGATGATTTCTCAAGTCTTGTTGATGGACATGTTAATGCACCAAGTTTTAGAATAAAGGGGAGAAATCTTGGAATTACAACCCTTTATGTAAGTTTATTGTCAACATCTATACTCTTGATCTTCATCTCAATCAAATTTCTTCAGACTTTTGAAAACTCATGTAGCTTAGTCATTATTTATTGAAACCAGGTCAGCACTGTACAACATTTGGGACTTGTAATACAAAGTCAAGCTATTAAGGTGGAAGTTTACGCAGCCCCAAGAATACACCCTCAGGATATTTTCCTACTACCTGGTGCATCATATGTGGTATGTTCCAAAGTACAAGTGGTGTTTCTTTGGTACAAGTTTGACTTGAGAATGTGAACTTTGAAAGAAACACATACTAAATTCTTCTCTTTGATTTTTGTTTTATTTTTCAGTTGGAAATGGCAAAGTTGACATTTTCTTTTCGGAAAATAATTGCTGACAATTTATTTGATATGTGAAGATTCTAGGTTCATGATTCATGTATTTACTAAGTTAATTGCATCTCTGTATTTAAAAGCAGCCACCTAAAGTTTATTTGTCAATGTTTGCTAAATTGAATGAAGTCTAGAATTGTTTAAGAAGCCTATAATACCTTGTTCATGAGCAAGTCAAGAAAAGTCAAGTGAAGTAATTCAGTTTTTGTTCACGAGTCTCTTTTCCATGCCTTTCTCTTGTATACATCTTTCAGCATTTTCTTTTGTGATTGTTCATCTTTGCACTTTGGTTATTCAATATTGGGCTGGTGTGAAGTTTACACCATCGTTTTCTCCCATTTTCTTGGTTTTATGATGACACCATGTTATTATATATTTTTTTGCTTAGCTTACCATGGAAGGAGGCCCAACTCTTGGTGTTCATGTTGAGTATGAAATTGAAAATGATAAAATTGCAAGTATTGATAGATATTCTGGACGACTCTCAGCAAGTTCTATCGGGAACACTGTAAGATGTGAAATCCTGCTTAGACTTATTGTTGTTCCTTATTTTATTTAGCTATTTTTATTTCTAATTTGTTATCATATACAGAGATTCATGCATATGCATCGTTTTTAGTGCAAACCACATGCTTTAATACAGCTGCACAAGATAGATTGTGTACTTTGGCTGAATACAATAGTGTTTTGTTGTCATATAAGTGGCCATGTTAATAGGACTGACAACTTGCTGATGTAACATAAATTATGCCTCCCTCAATATTATAAAAATTATGCAGGTAAAGGTCAGTTTTCAACAGCACAATCTCAAGCTTATGCTTTGTTAACATTTTATAGACTTTCACGTGAAGGGGTGTCAGTCAGTTGTAAAAAACTATTTGTTGGCCCTTACTTTATATACTAAGATTTGAAGATATGGGGCTCTTTGACATCTTTGGCAACTAAAAATGTTTTGATTCCTTTTGCTTTTACACTGTACTATTGCGTGGAATGTTGAGAGAAAGTGATAATATTAGAGACTTACAATCAGCTAAGCCCAGTACTAAGGCCCTAAAGGTTTACACACGGAGGGGCAAAAAGGGGAAATTAGTTAATGGGGTGTAAAAGTGGAATTTAGTTGGGGGAGAGAGAATGGGAAATACGTGTAAATCGTGCTGGGATGGTTTTTACGAGGGGAGGATTGACTTTGTGGTTTTATTCCTTTAAGCTGTTATAGCTGGGCTTGGAGAGATCCTCCATAGCTGGGAGCTTATCGCTCTTATTTTACTGTAATTCTGCACAGTTTCTCATTAATAAAAATACTTTTATTTCTGATAGGATTTTCTTTAACAGAAAGCTTTTCATTTCTTTCCCTAGCGGATATCTTGAGGGATTGGGCAGCTTTACACCATTAATGCTTGAAGCTTTCTTTTTTGTTTGTGTTATTTTCTCTTACTTTTAGAAGGATTTGTCATCCTCCAAATCTTTGTAAATTGTAGTTTATTCATTTTATGAAAGAATTACCCTTTTGTAAATAATTCTCTTCGTCTTAGTGGTATTCTCTTTCATTGAAAATGCATTTTTTAGTTTGTTGAAAGCTTTGAGTTTTCCTTGCAAGCTTGGAACAATGATGTTGATGTTTTTTTAGGATCAAGACGGAAACTTTTGTAGTTATGAGCTAAATTTATAATCGTGTAGAACATGTGCTTGGAGGTTGCTGCTTGATGTCAGAACTTTCATGAAAAATTCTGACACCAACCCAATTCCTATGGGATAGACTTATTTTAATGGTATCTTAGTGGAGCTCAGCCAATGGTGTGTTTTTGAATGGGTGTCAGTGCATGTTGGCAGTCAAATCAGGGTTGTTGAGGTAGGGATATCACGTAAATTTTCTTGACCTCACTACCCATGCATGTCATGTTTTCTCTACCCTGGCACTACTCTTTTATTACAGGATTGACCTTGACACTACCTGTTTTACTCTTCATTAAACAGTATAAATTCAAGACGCCCATGCCACACTTAACCTGTTTGGTTTACTAGAGAATGATCATGACTACCTGTTTAATCAATTTATGTTCAAAGAATCAGTATTTCACATAGGAAGGTCAGTAGTTCATAAGACTATATATGAGTCAAACTCAAAGATATAATAGCTTAAGTTTTTGGGAAATCTGTTTAAGATGGGATTAGCCTCTTTGACCAAACGGTTAGGGTTTTGATCATTGCTTCCCCGTTCTTCATAATTAAATTAATTTGCACTGATAAACTAGGCTTTGTGTGTTGTCCACACTTCAAGCCCAAAATTCTTCCAAAACACTTGGGTCTTCACCAAATGGCTTAAGCTTTAGTTGATTTAGTCTTGCACAATACCAATTTGAAAAAGGGGTCATTTTTTGGTTACATGGCTCATCCTGGAATTCAACATGCTTATTATTCACGTCTGTTAGGTTGACCCTTTTTTCCAATCCCATTTTTGCTGTACTTGAACCTTTTTAAGTGTTGACTGTCTCAATTTAAAGTTGTGTTCATGTTAGGGTCAAGAATTTTCATCCCTGTTCTTTTTCTGATTTTGCAGTGTATATTGAATCTTCTGCACATGTACTCTTTCCTTTTCCTTCTTTTAATCATCATTTTTTATGGAACACATATGATAATTATTTCAATTGTTTGCTTCAAATAAAACATTTATATTTATTTCTTTAACAGTTTGTGTTTTATGCTTTTTACATTTAATCATATCTGGTTGGTGGAAGATATTTGTCTAATCCAAAGATATCATTACTATTGTCAGACAATTATTGCTAGTGTCTTTGCAAATGGTAATACTGTGATTTGTGAAGCACGGAGTATTTTAAGGGTGGGAGTTCCATCTACTGTCACATTGCATGCACAGAGTGAACAACTTGGGGTTGGCTGCAAATTGCCAATTTTTCCGTTATTTCCTGAGGTGACAGTTAAAATCAAAATAAAGTTTCTATTCATTTATGTATTTCAAATCCTAATATTGACGACCTTTTTGGTTTTGTCAGGGAACTTTGTTTTCTTTCTATGAGCTATGTAAAAATTACCAGTGGACTATTGAAGATGAAAAGGTTTGGCTTTATCTTCAAATTTATCTTTTCATTTCAAAATGCATTAAGGAGCAGCAACGTAGTGCAACTCTAGTACACATTGTGTACAAAAGTTATACTCCTAGGAATTGAAATACCATTATGGCCTAAAAGTCATATTACAATTAAGAAAAATACTTAGAAAGAAATGTTAGAATCAGAAGAAAGTGTGTTGTGGTCTAAGACTCTAAATAGTAAAGAAACAACTGATTGAAAACAAAGCTCTTACAACTCCTCCTGAAACTTGTCTTTGTTGTATTTGAGTGTTCCTATCAAATTATGTATATAGACCACCAAAATGGAGTATTGCAAACTACTCAAAATTTGTGCTGCTAGTAATGGAACTGCTAATTATCAACTATCTGACCATCTGCCTTGCATTTATCACCAAGCTACCTCAATTGTTTTCCTTATTTCCACAATTATCAACTGAGTCTATCGCAATACTCAACTCCTTTCTCAAATCTCAACCTTAACTAAGACATCTACCAAAGCTAATGTGTCCGCTACTATTGTTAACAAACGTGGCAGAAATTTTAACTTTCAACACCCCAGAAATCATATCATGCCAAAAAGATACTATAAACATTTTCCCAACGGGGGAATAAACTGCTTGACTGCACAAGCATGACCTTTCCAATCCCCCCCCCAAAAAAAACACCACCAGGGTTTAAAACTGTCCATTCAAGAGAGTAATCTGTCTGTCCTTGCACTCATATATTTTTTGGTCAGTCAATTTCCTCCTAAGAAAATCATACTCAAAGGTAGTATAAAGAATTTTGTATTTGTTTCTTTAGGTATTGAGCTTCAAGGTGGCAGAGACCTTGCATGGGGAAAGTGTCCAGTTTACTGCTTCAGCTGGAAGTCAAGTTAATGGTTATTTTGATGATAATGACATTGGTTTTATTAACGTCTTGTATGGAAGGTATAAATTAATGCAACATTCTTGTTAGGGATAATATCATGTGATAAACATGTAAAATGTGTAATGGTACTTTAGTCTTTTGGATATAGTATAATTGCTCCCACCTTCCAGTATATCATATTTGTATGTCTAAATCTTTTTCATTTTTCTTTTACTATCTAATTCTTAAATATCTGAATCCAAATAATGGTCTATTATGCTTCCAGTTATCACGTATCATTGGTGCAGAGTCTTTTCAAGATTTATGTTGGTTTTCTGTAGTTTTTTTTTTCCCTCGATGTTGCTGAAATTAGTTCCTTGTAAGAGCAATTTAAAAGTGTACATAGAATTGACAACATGTCAATGTATAAATTATTATAAACAATTTGAAAAGTAGAGTTGAGGAATTTGTGATTCAGTTCCAAATGTTTTTTGCTTTTTCAGATCTGCAGGCAAGACCAATGTTGCTGTGTCTTTCTCGTGTGAACTTTCAACTTCTGGTTCAAGAGCACAGTCAAGGTTTTACAGTTCATCTTTATCAGTAACAGTGGTTCCTGATCTTCCCCTGGCTTTGGGAGTCCCCATCACCTGGATTCTTCCTCCCTATTATACAATGACAGGCCCCTTGCCTTCATCATCAGAATCCTATTCACAATATGATAGTCGGAATCGCAGAGGAACCATCAGCTATTCTTTATTGAGAAGTTTGGAGAAAAATGAAGCTCTGCAAAAAGAGGCCATATTCATTGATGGGGATAGAATTAAAACAACCAAAAGTAATAATCTTGCTTGTATTCAAGCTAAAGATCGTACAACAGGAAGAACAGAGATTGCTTCTTGTATCAAGGTTGCTGAGGTATGGAATTTAATCTTTCACTTACTGTTTATTTGGGGCCACTTGTTGGCACTCATATCAGAGTACAGCTTTCCAGCCTTAGGGCATACTGGTTTCTGCTAGAGCTGGCTCTCTTTTACAGGTGTTGACTAATACCTTTATACAATAGATATTTAAAATATTAAATGGTTTTGAACCTGTATTCCCTAATCTGTACATTGTATTCATTGTGGTAAGAGACGGGGCACTATGTTACATTAAATTTTTAACATGCTGGTGAGCTTTAGCCTTGTGTTGAGAATTGTTGTTCATATCCTGTGTTTCACTGCTGGGTAGGGTTGGGAAAGAGATCCATTAATCCATTGTCCATCCTGTCTGTCCATATCTAAATCCATCTGATTACAATAATGAAGTTTAATGGATTGGATTAAATTAGCGGATGGTTAATGAACCAACCAAATATAGAATGATATCCATTGGATATTTAATTATTAACCAGTCCATTAGACTTACAAAAATCCAATTGAAATTGAAATCTAGAGTCTAATATTTAATTAATAAGTTGTGTATTTATATGTACATGTTATAGCTTATGTATGTGTGTGCACGCGCGTGCACACACACACACACGCATAGACGAGTTCTAGGGTGGACTACCCTTACATGTGATTTATGATGGACCACATTTATTCACCATTAGATTCATCTGATCTTAATATTCATATTCTACATCCATTGCCCTAGATTCCTCCCCAACACTCTCTCTTCACTTCTCCTCCACCCTCCAAATTCCCCTTCTTCCTTCACCGCCATCATTGTCTACTCCAGCGACGCCTTTGTCGTTTGGTCTGCCGGAAAATGCGCCACATGGACTCCGCTGCCACCGTGTACCTCCCCATCTCCAACACAGCTAGAGATCCCCACTTCGATGTGAACCCTCGCTTCATATCTAGATAGATCAGATTCGGACTTCTCACACCCCCCAGGCCACCATTGCCGAACTTGAATCGAAACCCCAGAACACTCTATCATCAACATTGAAAACCTCCAACCTGCAACCAAAGGCCGTGCACCCAAAAATGCAACACCAGAACTGAAACCTATCACCAAATCAAAGCCCGCAACGGCAAACACGCATTAAACCCAAGCCATGAGTCGAAACCCACTATGAACCATCACCTCCTAGACCCTGTCCTACCCTCAAAATGCGCAAGAATCAAACATGCGCATGTGGGAACCCTCGCTTAGACCGTGTTCCATCCTCCGTTGTGCAGACCGCGACCCATCAAACCACGTCTCACAAGCCGCACTCCCTCCACTGCCGCACGAACCTACGACCACCGCTACGTCGAAAGCCATGCTGTTGGTTTCATTCTGCTGGTCTTCACCCCTGAAACCGAAACCTTTTTTTCTATTGTGCGTTGCTGCTGATCGCAGGTTGCGTTTGGAGGGAGTTTGAAAGGATTTGGAAGGGGTTGCAGCCATTGCGTTTTTTTTTTCCAATATAAATGTTCCCATTTTAAGCTGTATGTGTCAGAGAGAGAAATGCAACTGCTGGAAATTGCCTCCGGTGGCAGCTGGTGAAGCAGATCTGGGGAGGGAGAGAGGGGAAGCAGAGAAAGGAAAGAAGATAAAAAAAAAAACAGAGCGCCTGGCAGTGGCTGGTGGAGCAGATCTGGGGAGGGAGGGAGGAGGAATCTAGTGTGGAAGGTGTAGGATAAGATTGGTGAGATTAGATGAATCTGGTGGTGAATAAATGTGGTCTACCATAAACCACATGTAAGGGTAGTCTATCCTAGAACTCATCATATTATATATATATATATATATGAAACACATTGATTTAAAGGAATTTTAAAGAGGGAGGTAAGTATTCAATGAAAGAGTGTAATCTTAAATAGATGGTTGGATATTTATTTATTAAATGAATCATTGATGGATTGGATCTTTCTAATACTTTTTTAATGGACATAAATGAATTAATGGTTTGTTTCTGGTCCATTATGGTCAATCCATAAACCATCCAATCCATCCATTTGCCTCTCCTTCCTCTTGGTGCCTGTTTCTTATCAGCAGAATAAGTATATCTATTTTATTAACCATGTTATTTGCATTCTGGACATATGTTATTTGTTTGGAAATTGTAATTCACAATTTCACATCATAAATTTCTTTAATATGATCAGGTGACGCAAATTAGAATAGACAGTAAGGAGGTTCTGTTCAATGTAATTAACCTTGCTGTTGGTGCAGAACTTGATCTTCCAACAAGCTTTTATGATGCTCTAGGTATCAATGCCCCCTGATAATGAATCACATACAGGAACTTTCAAACTGAAAAGTACTCATCTTTTATTGTGTCTTACTGTGGTTCAACAGGAAATCCTTTCCATGAAGCATACAATGCAGTGCCTTTTTATGCTGAAACTAACTACCCTGATGTTCTCTGCATAAACAAAACAGCTGATGGAAAAGGGCATGTCCATATCAAGGTTTGTTGATGGCTTTTATTATAAATCATTTTTCTTCGTTGCCTTGTTCTTTTAATTTTGAGCAAGAATCTATAGCTTTAACAATCATAGATTTTTGGAACTATGGTTTTTTTTTTTTTTTCTTGAAAAGTGTGTCATGGGACTTTGGTCTCTAATGAGCCAAGCCTGCATAGTGTTATCGAAATCAGGCTTAGCTAATGCACTTTATTCATCCTTGTGATTCAAGTTGAATGCTTTCTTTGGTTTGAGAAAGAAAATGAACAGAGAGAAGATAGAAGGAAAGTAGTGAGAAAAAGAGTAGATTTTAAGGATTGTCTGGTCCTAGAGAAATATGAAAGTGAAGAGAAAGAAAATAAATTTTTATTAAATAAACAGTTATGTCCCTATTAAAAATATGAAGTTATAAATAGATATAAGGGTATTTCAGGAAAGATGCAAAACGTTGTTTCTGTCTCTTCCTTTTTCTTCATGAGACAAGAAAATAAAAAAGTGGTGGGTGTCACTATTTTTTTTTCTTAATTTCTTTCTCACCTATTTCTCTCCTGCCAAACAAGGAGAGTTTCTCCTTTCTCACCTATCTCTCTCTCTCTCTCCCTCTTCTGCTCTTGTCTCTTTCTTTTCTATTTCACCTCTACCAAACAGAAGAAGAGAGCCTATCTGTGAGTGCATGGCTTAGAACATACTATATTTGTTTGGAGTCTATGCAGATTTGTGATTCTGGTATTTTCATTTAGTTTACTATCTATGGAATTGCTTTGCTTAGCTAAGTAAATTAATGGAATTCTTGTCCTGACTGACTGATGGTTGAAGGCAATTCGGCATGGTAAAGCTCTTGTGCGTATAACAATTAGTGAAGATCTGCAAAAATCAGATTACGTGCTGGTAAGTATTTACTTTTTTTTTCCCCAAAACCAGCACTAAAGTAATTTTCTGTTCTACATACATATCTTGATCTCTTGTGCTGTATGCTAAATTTTTGGAACCTATATTTTAATGACAATATGGAAATAATTTCATTCTGATACACCTAAGCAGGCATATAATTTGGTTCAAGGTGATTCACCTTTTCAGAACCTAGTTAATCCTGCAGGTCTGAGTCTCACTCTGTTGAGCGTCTGTTAGTATTAGATATCTGTTAGCATTTGTTAGTAACAGTTAGTGAGAGAGTTAGTTAGTTGGGCTGGGATAATTAGAAGAGAAATGCTAGGAACACACTCTGACACATTCTTTTGAACACACTCCGTCTTATTGGTTGAAATTTATTGGAAATCACAAAATTTTGTGGGTCCCACATCCTATTTAATGAACTTCTCTCATGATTTTGTAGCTTTCAATTAATTTTAACCAATTGGAGAGAGTGTGTAGCTAACACTCCTCTTAGAAGAATTAAGGCATGTTGCCTATAAATGAGAAGAGGTTAAGAGAGAGACCATGATGTCATTTGTGAGAGAATTGGGGTCTTTGGGCCTTAGAAGATGCATACCCTTGATGTTCTGCTGTGTTTCTTTGTACTTATTTCTTGTCAATAAGATACCTGGTTTCTATCTGACTTTCTCCTATTTGTTTGTGTTTCCTTCTAAGAAATAAAACCTTAGATTCAACTTAATGATCACTAGATGTGATAGCCATTTAACACGATCAAGTTAATAACATTTCCACTGTAGCCATGCATATGATAATTGAAATCACCACCAAATCAGAAGTATTGGAGAGAATTTTTAATGATCATTTTTTTCCTTTTTTTTTTCTCCATGTAGCTCTTGCTATCAATAGGATTCCTGATCCGTATGTTCTAGTTTCTTTCTCTCTTTAATGAAGCTTCATTATTCAAAAAATCATTATCATATATGATTTTTGAAAAACACGGTGGCATTTGGTTTGTTTTCTGTTTTCTTTTTCAGTTAATATTGTTGTTTATAATTACAAAAATGTGTTAGGGTCTAGGTCAGGAAGAATATGAGGTTAGTAAGGATTAGAACCTTATTCTGTTAATAACAGAATAACTTCTTGTCTTCAGTAATAAAAAAAGGAATAGGGAGGGTTAGCTAGGGTCAGTGAAGAGTTGTGAGAAGGAAATTGGGAGGGAGAGTCTAGGTCTCTTGAATACCTGGGAGAGGGAGAGAAGTTTATGTATGAAATATCTTTACTATGTCACATTGACACTATGGCGGCAATTGATTCTTTAGTAATAAAGATTACACTTCTACCACATTTTCTGGTCCAGTTCTATTGAGGTTTCACTTTGTTTTTAACTTTTTGTTAGAGTATACGAAAAATATCTTGTTTGTATCTTAGGATTAGTTTCTATGGGCTTGGTTGATTATTGTTTTTGAAAACAGTTTTTATTTAAAAAAAAAAAAAACTTGTATGATAAAGGTGGTTTTAATTTGGAGTTCTGGAAATTTTTATAAAAGTTTTGTTTTATTTTTCCCTTTCAAAAAACAAGTTTAAGATGTTTTGAAAACTCATTTATTGTTTTTATAGTGACATTTATAAATATGCTAACGAGAATTTTGCAATAAAATCTGAATTTTGAATATCATCTCCCAATCACAATCCATTGATTTTTCATTCGCAAGCCTTTGATTTCCCACCATCCCACTATTCACATAACCATCATCTTCTGTCTATTTTGAAATCATGTAACCCAACTTATTTTTTCTTTCTTTTGTTTTCATAAACAGTTTTTGAAATTATTTTAAAAAATAGATTTTGAAAAAAGAAAAAAACAGAATCAAATAATCCCTATATTTCCTTATTATCTCACAACTTGTTTCCTGATTTAATTAGAATTAAAAATCTAGTACAAGTATAAATAAGGATTAGTGTTGTCTTTTGTAACGCATACAACATGTCATATATCAAGTTAATATCAATTTCAATGTATCCTTTTCCTCCTTCAATACCTAAATCCCCATAATTTCAACAGTTTTCACATTCCTATGGTAAGAACAAGATTTTGTTCTTTTCACCATTTTGTTCTCAAATTCTTGGAAACAAGAAACAAAATTAAAGATCAATTGATGGGCAGGTTTTCTGAATGTATGTGAGCGATAATCTCAATGACTGGAAACATAATGATTAATGACTGCAAAATCAAACTGAACACCGGAGCTTATACCTGATATATGCATTTCTACCATTGATGTATTTCTCATTGCTACCTGCTGAATTGTCCCCTTGTGCAAGTTATACACCTTATGTTCATTATTCTGCCTTGTATTCATCTTGCCTCCCCACTTCCTCTGTCTTCCACTATCTGAATCCGGTGTTTTTTTTTTTTTTGCAGATAAGAGTGGGTGCCCATATATGTCCTCAAAATCCAGTTCTTCACATAGGAAGTCCTCTTAGCCTAAGCATAAAAGGTGTGGCTATTTTGAATGGTTGCTGTTAATTTATTCTTCTAATGTTGTCTTCTATGTCATGAACAGTTTTCTTTTTATAAAAAAAAAATTGGATTTGTTGGAGATGTAATGAAACCATTCATTTACCTTCACCTAACATTAAGATTTTGGGGGAGTTGCTTTGTAAACCTTGCATGGTAGTAGACAGTTATTTTCAATTGCTTGAACGAGTTTGAGTTCAGAGCATTTAATCTTTTCCTTTTACAATTTCTTCAGGAATGATAATGCATTCTATCTTCAAGTTTCAGGTTTGAGTGATACAGTTTCTGGACAGTGGTTTACCACAAATGGAAGTGTAATATCGGTTGATACATTATCTGGGATGATCAAAGCTATTGGGGAAGGTTCAGCCCAAGGTGCTGAATAGCAATATTTAAGTACAGAAAATGAACTTTTAATTGTCATTGTCTGGAGTTTTTGCTTTATAAACAATTATTATTTACACAACTCCCTCGTTGAAATATCTTATTGTGAACAGTATCTTTCCATTATGGAAGATCGAAACTGCAAACAACAATTACAGTGTTGAAAGGAGATTATATTTCTGTGGATGCTCCAAAAGAGATGTTAACTAATGTTCCGTACCCCTCAAAAGGATACAACTTCTCCGTGAAATTCAGGTTTGTAAATTATAACTCTAGACTTTAACTTGGTTTGAATGACATCACCTTTAACTACTTCTCTGACTGAATAGATTGTAATAGTAATTCCTACAGTGAAACCCGTGGCGCACCTGGAGGAAACAAGAAAATTTTATTCAATTGTAGAGTAGATCCGCCATATGTGGGGTATAGATCTTTATTCATTTATCACGTATGACTCTTTAAATGATCAATTCATTCTTAGATATATCTTGTACGTTCATTCACTGAAGGTACGTGAAGCCATGGCTGGATCTGGACTCTGGCAACTCATATTGCTTATTTTTCCCTTACTCACCAGAGCATTTGGTGCGCTCAGTACCTAAGTTAGAAGGCATGAGGCCAGATGTATCGCTCTCCATTTCTGCTTTTCTTAAAGAATATGAACATGTTTCTGGATCTGCCTCAGCACTCTTTATTGGAGGATTTTCTATAATGGAGATGAGCAAGGTATGGCATAATAACAAAGCTAAATTGAATTCTTTGATTCTTTCCCGTTTTATTGCTCGAAAATACATATCAGAATGAGGTAAGTGTTTGATTTATTAAGTTGAATGCCTGTGATTTTGTTGGTCCATTATCTTGATCTGGATTCTTGATCAACTTGCTCTCCTTTATGCTTGTGATGTGCCAAATTGCCCTCTCTCAAAACCTGATTGTGAAACAAACTTTAAAAATTTAATTTACGATGTTAAAATTGTTCTTTGCTTCTCCTCAGAATTCGATGCAGCTGAATCTGACACCAGGCTCTAATAAAACTTGCTTTACCATCTTGGGAAATACTGGTAAGATGACATATTTTCTTTTCTTTTCCTGTGTGACTACCTTGTTTTGTTGATTGATTATCCATCCTTTTGTCAGAAGTTCCCCTTTATATTTCTCCCTTGTTTTGTTGCTTGATTATCCATACTTTTGTCAGAAGTTCCCTTTCTGTTTCTCCCTTTATAAAAAAATTGAAGTGGTTTGGTGGGTGATGTGAATCATTCTGAAGTGTCTTATGGAGATATTCCTAGCTATGATCTTCACTTACTGTTGAGAGCATAGTTGCTACGAATATTTCATTGCTGTCTTCTACCATATTTAAGGTTAAACCTGTTGGCTGTTTTATTATAGATGTTGAAATTCACTGGCATTACCAAGATTTGATTATGATCAGTCTCATTCATAAAGAAGATTTTGGCATTCGAGGGTTTGCACAGTATGAGGTGAGTACGTTCAATGGGTTTCATCATCACTCAAATCTAAATTTGAAATTATTGTAGGGTAGCCAATTTTTTTTTTTCTCCAGTTAGGTGATGGGATTAGGGGCAGTTATGTCAGTTATTGGCAGAAATTAGGAGCAGTGACATATTATTAAATGTGTGTATTGATTTATCAGGTTTAGTTATGTATTTTAGGAGCAGTTATTTTATGTATGGTCTGATGGTAGACAGTTATTAGGTTTTATAGGAGCAGTTATGTAAAATTCGTATAAAAAATACCCTGTAGGAAAGAAGTGGGCAGAAGTGTGTATTTTGGAAGTTCTTGGACAGAGTTATTCTCTGTAGGAGTTGTTACAACTCTGGGACAGCCTTTGCTGTAATTTTCTATTCAATTAGTGTGCCTAAATATCAAATTTCAGTGTTCTATCATTAGGTGAGAACTGAGAAGATGCATTTTCAATGAGCCTTGCATTTCTTTTCTTGCTGCAATCCGATGCTAAATATCACCTGCAAAGTTGCACAACTATCCAGTGAACTGATCCCATTACTAGACATGCAATAAATATTCTGATTTTGGATTTAAAATATGTCTTTATTTTTCTCTTCCATGTCTCCAGATCAAACTGCTGAAAGCCAAGAGATTCAAAGGCAGAATCATCATCACACTCCCAGCTAATGGTTACATATTCCTGAAGCTTAATATGACTTGATTTCCTTCAGCTCTTTATAAGTTGTTTTTAAAAAGGGAAAAGACTAAGCGTATGTTGGAGGTCACAAATTTAATCTTTCTTTTGCTTGTTTTACAGGCCAGAGTGTGGAAATAGACATCAACCATGAACCTGACGAAACAGCACCATCCGCTGTAACCATAAATAAAGCCTTCTGGGCAAGCATCCTGGGGTGTTTTCTGCTGTTGATTTTGTCAATCGCTATCTTCACGCGTTTCTTGGACAGACCAGGGAGATCTCAGCAAACAAGTTCTTCAGTTACTACAACTACAAGCATTGCAGCGCCTACAACTCCTGATAGAAGCAGCCCATCTGTTGTAAATGACATGTCTCCTCGAACACCTCAACCATTCGTGGACTATGTGAGGAGAACGATCGATGAAACTCCATATTATAAGCGGGAAGGGAGGAGAAGGATTAATCCACAGAATACGTTTTAGACTCGTGGCTTATCAATGGTATAATGATACCTAGCACTACTCTCACGTCCGAGGCTGACACGTATAAGGGACTCACTTGCAATCACTAATGTTGTATGATTTTCAAACTGACAATTTTGTTATCCACGTCTAGTCGTGTAAATTTAGGAATTATGCTATCATTCTTTAATGATCACATTAAATATTTATCTCGTCGTTAGGTTAGTGCAGTAGTTGCATTACCAGGCAGGTGTGTTTGTGATTGCTTTACCTTAATGCTTCACCAAATAACTTATTTTTTAAATGATGGTAATGCAATATAACTTGCAAAATGTAAGGCTATATTTGTATTGATTAGAATAGAATGGATTAAAAATGTCATTTTATTATTTAGATATTTCATAATGGAATGGAACAAAGATTCCATTCTATCATTTGAAAAATGGTAGAACAAAATGATTTATAATTTTTTAATTCCTATATTATCTTTACTTTAAAAACATTATTTATATTTATTTTATGTCCTTATTTATTATTTTATTAGAACCATAAAATTGAGTGGAAAGATACTCTAAAAAATGACTTAATAAAACGACAAATTCTACGGTGGACCACAATACAATGTGGTTTATGGTGGACCATTGTTTATTGCCTATTAGTCATTAGATATATTATTTCAATATTGGAAGGTGCATATCAATAGCGGGGAATTGTTTGATAAAGCAATTATTAATTGAATTTAGTTTTTATAGCTTATTGATAGTTTACGAATTGCTCCTTTTTATTGAATAGTAATTGTGGTGAGGAGATTTATGTTTCAATTAGGGTTTAAGGTGTTTCTCAGACACAATTCATAAGTTGGTTGTTGATTAGGGTTGAGGTTATTTTTGTCATAAATTCATCAGTTGTTTGCATTTAGAGGAAGTGAAAGTGAAAAGCTAGAAGAAAAGGGAATCGTAGTCAGGCTATGTTATTGCTCTCCCTCTTACAATCTAATTTGTTTGAAAAGTTGTGATCTTTTACTTGTCCTTATGCTGTGACGGTGATTAATTTCTTTGTGACGAATCAAAAATCAAAAGCTATTTTCATTGCACGTCTCGTGTTTGATCAAAGCAAGTGTCAAAATATTGCTCAAAATGGGAATCGGTCAAGAAGTTGAACGTGGCTTGGTCATTGGTGTTGCTGAAGCTAGCCTTTTCTTTTTGGTGAGGTCGGTCTCAAGCATGTGGAAGAGTTTGGTGTAGGATGTGTGGAACTTGGGATGACATGGTCGCGATGGGATTTAAGGAGGAAGAACATGAGTTGCTTGAGAAGGCATGTTTGGGTTTAGAGGAGTTGAGGTAGGAGAGGACTTTTTAGGCGTCGGTGAGTTTGGTGGTTCAAGGGATTGATGGGTTTTTGTTTTTGATGAAGATTCGTTCTTCGGCAAGAACTGGTGTTGCTTTATCGAACTGACAATCCTCAGCGGTAAGGGAGTCACCAATAGTCCCTTCAACGTTTTTCATAATGACCTTCCTATCTCAATAATCTAACGATTTGAGAATAAGCTACTGTTGTTAAGGATTTCCAGTGGGTCTCCTTTTTTTCGATGATCCCACACTTAGGGTTTCATTTTGGGAATTCACTAATTACTATTCTTTTATGAAGGACAATAAGGTCATTTTATTTTTAAAAAATTTACATGTGACAATAATATAAAAATGGTAAAACTTATAAAAAAGGATAAAAAGAACTGGTCTACCGTAAACCACATTCTATTATGGTCCACTGAAGAATTGGTTTAGTAAAAAACACGTGTCATGTTTTTATTTTTGATATTAAGTGATTTTTAAATATATCATAATACATTAACTCTTTTTACCATAATCTAGTCAGTTAATATTATTCTTATGAAATATTAAATGTTAAAGGCAAAAAAGAGGGAAAAGGTTAGGTACGAAGCAAGGAGAGCAAATGCAAGAACGAAGCAAGAAGCAGAAACTAATATGTTGGACAAATCTAATAAGGTTAAAAAAGCTAATACGTAATAAATTATTTGAGCTTTTTCACATTCCTTCTAATAAATTGGGGGGGAAGAAAAATAATTGTACATAATGCACTAGAATGAATTCTATTTCATCTATTTTTTAATGAATTTCATCCTAATTTACAAAATTTAAATAATGATATCATTTATTTTCCTACTCCATTCCATCTCCTACCATTATTCTAGACATAACCTAATAGTTCCATGATCTATTTTACACTCCACTTCACAAACTATAGTAGGAACATTACACATTTTCAACATATTATTTAAAAGTAAACCCTCCACAAGTTACTTATTTTACTTCGTTTGTCTATATAATGTAATATTTCATTTATTGTATTAAATGCTACATTAACTAGCAAAATGGACCATTACATATTAATGTAATATTTAATATTACATTTATAGTATTTAATATTATAAATATTACATATAGAAGCTAAATAAAACTTGGTACTCTTAAACAATATGTTGCAAATGTGTAATGTTTCTACTATAGTTATACTTTTAGTTTATTAATAAATATAGATTATACTATTTATATATTTAATAAGCGCGCGCACACACACACACACATATATACATACATATATATATATATATATATATATATATGTATAATTTATACTTATTTATAAATTAGTATATATTAATATAAATATAAATTTAGTGTAATATAGAAAAAATTATTACATTGATAATAGTATCTTATTTCAATCACTACAATATGCAAAGAAAAATAAAAAATTAAAAAAAAAACACAATTTTATAAAAAAATTATTTAAAACAAAGTATTTTTTTGGGGTACTAAAACAGAGTGATTAAATTAAAATTGAGATCTATAATATTATTAAAAAATATAAGTTATTGTTTGTTTAATTTTATAATATTATATTATTTATTTAATAATAATAAATAAATGTGCATTTTTAATCTCCACTCATTTAAGTTATATATAATATATATTTTTCATAGACATACAAACTAAACACATTTGCTACCCTCATAAAAAAAAAAAGTAAACACATTTGCTTAATAGTTTTAATGTTGTTATAATATAGGGGTTGGGATTCAAACCACACTCCCTCCCAATTAGCACAATTAAAACTACAATTAAGCCTAAAGCTTTCTTTTGGTGTGAATACATTCAAACTGTTCAAAATATTATTAAAGCAAAAAAGCTTGAATGAAATGACGAGCACATGAGGCCCAATGCCCATAGAGCATGTACGGCCCATGAACAACAGCACAGTGTATACGTCACATCCTCCAAGGAATCTAAGACCATTGTCCTGTCTAGTTCTTGACATCAGCCACTCACTCACATTAAATAAAATAAAAAGGGTTTTACAAAAAATAAACAAGAAGCAATATCTAGGGTTTCTCTTCCCTTTTCTGTTTCTCTTTCGCATTCTCTTCTGAATTCGTAAGCCATGGAATCACCCGGCAACGAGCACGTAGTGGGTGGCGCAGAACCCAACGACGTCGTTACGCCCTTTTCCCACAGAGAAGAACCCCATAATTCCCAACCCCTCACCGGCGATGGTGCCAGTCCCGGGTAACTTTCCCCTTTCTCTTTTCTCTCTCAATTGCGTTTGGTTTCCCAGAAAATTTTGAAATTCGAACATTTGGGTGAACTCAGCTTAAGAAAATAACCCTGTTTTTTGCAGTTCGTAGAAAAGGGTTTTTTATTTTTTGGTTATTTAGATTAGATGATAATGTTCTTAGATTTGGTTCTAATTACACTCGACCCATAATTTGCAGAAAGATATTTATAGGTGGTTTAGCGAGAGAAACGACCATTGGTTAGTGCTTGCTTTGTCTTTGTTTATAATTATCATAATTATTAGGGGGGTGACAATCCCTTCTCTGAATTGTGTGGATTTGTAGCTTTGTGCATTGGTTTCTTATTCTTACCCCTTTGGCTTGTGTTTTATGTTGCAGCTCAATTTATCAAGCACTTTGGTAAATATGGTGAGATCACGGATTCGGTCATCATGAAGGACAGGAAAACTGGGCAGCCTCGTGGATTCGGGTTTATAACGTACGCGGATCCCTCGGTGGTTGATAAAGTCATTGAGGATCCTCATATCATCAATGGCAAACAAGTATGACTTGAATTTGATGATGTCTTGGCTAAGGATGTCATGTTACCTGTTTTTGTTTTGATTATAGTGATTAGTGAATGGATACTTTGCTGGCTCTTATGGTTTTGGGATCATATATAGGTTGAGATTAAGCGGACGATACCGAGGGGAGCTGTTGGCTCTAAGGATTTTAGGACAAAGAAAATTTTTGTAGGTGGAATTCCTTCAAATGTGACTGAAGGTAGGTTGCCTCTTTAGTTAGCTAATTTTTTGCTGCTCGACTCTGAGGTGTCAACAAGGGGGACACATTACAACACCTTGAGAAAGCAAATTCCAAAACATGAGGACAGTATGGGCATAATTTTTTTTATAAGTTTTAGATCCTAGAATTGAATACTGTTTTATATGTATATGAGAGTACTGTTTAGGATCTGTCAGAGGTTTGCTCTGATACTGTACATGGACAGAGCTCCCTAAAGTTATTGTGATGTACCTAATATGTTCAAGCTTCCTTCTCCTAGTAATTCTTATGAACTACTTGGCCACATGAAATTTGCATCTGTGCTGATGTGAATGATATGTTGTGTTTGTATGATGGTGTGTAAGTAAATTGACCATTTTCATTATGACTCCCCTTTCTCCCTTTAAAGCTTTGTTAAAATTAACTTTAGCTGTTTGTTAGACACTAAAAACAGTTTTTGATTTTGAAAGTAACTTGTTAGTTGTTAATCGTAAAATAGCTGCAGTGAATGGCAATTTGCTTCTGTTGATATTGTTTTTAATCAAGAGATGCACTTGTGCAGATGAATTTAGAGACTTCTTTACACGTTATGGTGAAGTCAAAGATCACCAAATAATGCGGGACCACTCCACCAATCGATCTCGTGGCTTTGGGTTTATCACATTTGACACTGAAGAAGCAGTTGATGATCTTCTATCCATGGGGAACAAAATTGAATTTGCTGGAGCTCAGGTGAGGAATCTTTTATTCAAAATAAGTACCTGCATTGCATTATTCTACCTGTCAGATATAGTATTCAGGGTAATAAAGGGATTGGCTTGTGTAATTGGCATCCAACTCCTGAGGGTTAATTTTATAAATTTGAGATTTTCTTGGCTGAAAGTTTGTTTTGAAATGGCTTGAAAACAGTAAAAGATTGGCTTCTTGATTTTGTCAGCACGCTGAATTGCATATTTTAGAATTTGTTTTCACCAAAAAAAAAACAAAAAAAAACCAACTCATCTAAAGGTTTAAGCTTTTAGGTGGAAGCTCATTAATGGCTCTGATGTTCATGTCCAAAGAATATCACTCATAAATCATCAATAACTTTGACTGATACTTTATTGTCAATAATCAAGTAGCAATAATTTCTGAATACTGATTTTCCTATCGACTTCAATGTACCAGTTACAACATACTGAATACAAAAAATATTAGATCCATAGTTCCATAACATAATTTTTATCTTTGTTTTAGTGATAATTACTGCTTTAAGTAGTAGAGTGGGTTTTCTAATAAGAATCCACATCAGAAATATGGGTCAACTGGTTAACCAAATCAGTTACATGCCAAAACCTTGGAAGGTTTGCACTAGAAAGAAGGGACATGTGGCAAAGAGGAAGGAGGAGAGTTGGTTTTGGGAATGGGAGGGAGTAATGGAAAGTAGTCGGAAAGGGTAGTTATAAAGGGAGAGTGGGTGTAGGAGGGATCTGATCTTTCTTGGGTAGTTCAGCCATTGTGGCTTGGGCTCTTAGTTCTGGGAATAAAGAGATATTTTCCTGCATTTGACTTTGTTTTCTGGAAATCTTGTGTAATTTCTGAGGTAATTACCATTTCTGTGGAGTGTCTCGGTGCATTTTACTATGAATTCTCAGTGCGTTTTTCTTTGTTTTTTTGTTAAAAGAAGTATTTTAGTTCTGTGCTACAATTTCTACCATTTTCCTTGGGGCCCGATTGGGTTTGCATTGGTTTTTGGATAATTTAGTTGACTTAATGTATTCTTCTGCAGGCTACTTTTACTTTTGTTTTGAATAGTATGCAGAAACTACATTAGAAAGTAAAAATATATGGAGAGGAAGTTCATGTATTTTAATTAGAAATTCACCTTCTAATCTTCTTTTGGGGAGGGGGTGCGGATTATGTATAGTTTTACTGATACACGATGCCATCTGCAAGAGTATGTTGCCTTGAGTACTCATTAGCCTGATCTATCAACCTTGAAATGGTCTTTCTTAGTTTAACTATTTGCACTACCATTGTGGGTTGGCACCTTATCAATCACAAACTTTTTTTATTTTATACATAATTATGTCTATGATTTGACAGCTCAAGAAACTTCTTGAACTATTTTGTCTATTTAATTTATTTTTTATTTTTATAAAATGCAATTTTTCTCAATAAAGTAACCTTTTCATCTTTTTTCTGTAGGTGGAAATCAAGAAGGCTGAGCCAAAGAAGCCAAACTCAGCACCTCCGTCATCCAAGCGCTATAATGATTCGAGGTCTTCATACAGCAGTGGATACGGAGATACTTACGATGGATTCGGTGGCAGCTTTGGAGTTGGGGGTGGTTATAGGTCAGGTGGTGCTTATGGTGGTGGTAGGGGCAGTGGTGCTTATGGTGGCTATGGAAGTGAATTTGGGGGGTATGGAGGATATGTTGGTGCAATGGGGCCGTATAGAGGAGATCCCTCCCTCGGGTATGCTGGTCGTTATGGTGGAAGCTTTAGCAGAGGGTATGATCTTGGTGGGTATAGTGGACCTAGTGAGAATTATGGGGCATATGGTGGGGGTGGGGGTGGGGGTGGGGGTTCTTCTGGTGGTGGTGGTGCCTATCAAAGTGGCTATGATGGCAACCTAGGGGGTGGATATGGAGGGGCTAGTGGAGGCCCATTCTATGGGAGCAGTAGGGGAGGATACGGTGCTGGTCGATATCATCCTTATGGAAGATAAGATTGGAAACCAAGCATTTATAGTCTAGGACTAATATGTCTAGCATCAAAGCAAGTTTGTAGTTTGTGTTTGGTTCATCAGTTAGATTACATATTCTCTTTTAAAAAAGAATTGTCAAGGTTACTTTAATTTATCAGCACACCCATTTCTTCAAGTCCAAACAAAATTTCGTTTCGGCCCCCCTTTGAAGTCTGTTTTTTGTTTAAGAGCTGCAAATTGTGCAGATGGTTGTATTCTGAATCTTGTTCATTGATGCTTGTAATGCTTCTTACTACCGTCTATTTTTGTTTATTTGATTTAATTACTCCTTCATGCTGATTTGTTATTTTACATAGTAATGAGTAGCGACCAATAGCGCCAGTATTGGGCCGTAGCGGAGTGTCTTGTTTTTGTGTTAGGCCACACATATTGTGGTCAATTTTTGCCCTATCGCTTCATTGTTACATTATAGTATTATATTAATAAATAAAATAACGTAGTAAAATGAACAAATTTTATTGAATGTTATAAATATTTTGTACTCAATGTATTATAAAGTAAATTCATCAATTTGCATGGCTTCTGGGGTTTGTATGACGTGGAACTGAATTTGACCCGGAAGAAAATGTTACTTTTGTTAAACGTACATTGAGCGTCTTTCATTTCGTGTCCTAATAATTTCTATTCGTTGATTTTGCATCGAAGCTTGTATCGATGTGATTTGATGTCTAACCAGTAACCAAAAAGGTTCTAAAGAGGTATACTTTTATACTTTGGGTATGTTTCACGTTATTGTTTATTCAACGTTAAAATATTACAATGTGTCGTAATTAATTATTGTGTTGGACTTGAATTAAGTCCGTTTATTATGTTTTATGGCTAAAGGCTTTTAAATATCTTGAAATTTTTTTGGGTTAGATTATTTTTAACTAATTTTTTGTTGTTATTTTTTCTAATTAAGTTTAATATTGAAATAGTGATTTTATTCCATTAATTTGTCAAAAAGATGGTATGTTAAAAGGAAAAAGTTATATCATTTAATAAAAGTACAAATAGTAGTCCGAGAATAGATATATAGAATTTTGTAGGGTATTAGCATAGGATAAGAACACCAGTGTCGGCCCTGGGCATAGGTCCGAGGGGTGATGGCTTAGGGCCCAGGGTTGAAGGGGCCCCAAATTTTTTTAACAATTTAAAAAAATAATAATTACATTTTTTATTATTTATTTTCTTGATTTCTCAACTAGAATAATTTATCGTATAAGTTTTTAAAATTCAATACTTTTAAACTCTTAATTTTGTAGTGTTTTTAATTTTTTATTTTGTTTATCATTTACCTATATTGAGTTCTATAGTTATTTTTAGTTTTTCATATGTAGTAAAAGTTTGATGATAGTTCATTATTGTTATAAGAACTCATTGGTTATCCTAATGTATTTCTTCACTTGTTTGTTTGGATGAATGTAAAAAAAAAAGCGAAAAGAGATAAATAAAATATATGAAAAATATTTTTATATTAATTAAAAAATAATTTGTCACTTTATTGTTTTTTATTAACATAAAATTATTTATTATCATTTTTTAAAATTTTATGTTATAAAAAAATTTATTTAATTTTTAAAAATTATGACAAAACATTTCAATAGAAGAGTTTTCAAAAAAGAATTTAAAAAATGATTTCAAACTTAAAGGAAAGTAAAAGCACAAGAATTTTCAACAAGGTGCTAATGTTAATAACTTCCATCTTATTTTCATCCTTCATATTTTCTTCTGCCCAATTTGAATTAAACAAAACAAAGTGTTAATGTTTATGTTATCATTAGTGATTTTTTTCTTAGAATATTCAAAGAAACTACTTTTTATGATAATTTATGTATTTTATTTATAGGTGATAAGTAACAATTTTATGAGTAGAAAAAATATTTTGTCCACCATAAATGATAATATAGGAGTAAGTTCAATGAAAAATGTTATATATCTTTTTTAGATTTGTTAAAACTATATTATTCACTTAATGTAATAAAATGTATTATTTTTAATGAAATTACGTGTCTATATTTTTTTATAGAATATATATTTATATTTTAGAATACATGTATATAAAAATGTCTTATCTATTATTTCATCTCAGGATCCATAAAATGTCAGGACTGGTCCTGAGGAACACGAGTTATTATTTGCAAGAGTACAAGTTTGAAATTAGGATTTTTTTCAAGAACAAGTACGTGAATATTCAGTTTATTCTACTCAAGTCTAAATTATTGTCATACTTGTTTTTAACATTATTTTTTGTTTCTTTTCTTTTGTCTTTTTATCTTCTATGGTACCTCTTTTTTTATTCTTTTGGTGTCTTTTTATCTCTTTTATATTGTCGCCCTATCTTTTAGTACAATTGCCTCCACAACCAGTTTCTATTTTGTCATTCTATCTTTTATGTAGCTGTTGTCTCTATTTTACTATCTAAAACGCTCAAACCCATTATTATATGAATGACCTATCGTCTCATTTTTTATTATTTTTTTATTGACTTCTTTATCTCTTTAGCCTTTACACCTCCAAACTTTGCTTTGCTGTTCGAAAAATTGAGATAACTTTAATATGGCCTATGGATTCATCTTTTTGTGTGTGTGTGTGTGTTGGGTAGTGAATTTTTCACACCTGTGTCCCTAAAATTCTACAATATTTTTTAGTCGGAACCATATTTTATTTTCTATAAATTCCACCATCTTCATTCCTTATTGTTAATTAAAGCTTAAAATAATGGTGAATATGTGTTAAACCATAACTTTTGATCACTAATTATGAATATAACTTTAATTTGAGATTTTTTTTTTAAATTTGCAAGCAGTTCTATGTGTATAATGTAAATTACATTATTTATCTTAGTATTTACAATTTTGGCATATCAGCCATCCTGCTATTCACTATCCCGATGTAGCAGTTTAGGAGTTGGCTGCTAAATGCCGCTATCTTGAAATTTGGATTAATTACTACAATTTTGTAAATATAAACCTCAAATTTATCTCTAACAAATTTGGCGGTAAATACACTAGTTCTTGAGAAAGCAAAAAGTTCCCATTCTAAGTTCTATATATGTATTATAAATATTGATCATATAAGTAATTCTTAAAAATTAATGTTTGATGTTAAATGATTAATATGACCAACATTTGTGGTATTTTTGTGTGTGTGTGTGTGAGAGAGAGATTATAGCTTTCTTCCATGAGAAACAATCCTACTTGAGTCGGGTAGGATCATTATGAACAACAAAGTTCTCATTCTAAACATTTAATGCAACTACAAACCTAACATTTGTGGTATTTAAGAATCATTGAAGTTTTTATATTATTAAGTATTAATGTGATTTCTTTTTCAGCGAGGACAAATTTAGGGCTTACTCATGATAAAATTAATGATAGAAAATGGTTTGTATCTTTAAGTTAATTATTTGCAAATTTTGAACTTAATTACTTGAATAATATTTTATTTGCAATGTGGTAAGGACAACAGATTTTTCCCCCTACCTGTGTGGTTAAACCTGTTTTTAGGGGGTGTTTCCATTTTTCTCATTAAATATAATTTTAATAAATGTCACATATACATTGATATTTAATGTATTTAAATAAAAACTCACTTGCTTAAGTAAGTTTAGAACTCCTATAAGAAATAATTACTAATATATTAAAAATTAATAATATAATCATTTAAATTTTCTAATATACATCAATTTATTCTTAAAATTTATATAATCTTTTGATAATATATACGTACAACTTAAAATTTACTTTTCAAGGAAATAGCACAAACATGATGTGGTATGATTGACAAATAACCATGCTCCTTAAACATAAGATTAGGAGTTCAATCACTAGATCATCTATTAAGAAAGAATAGACCTTAAATAAATCTTAGTACTTTGGAAAATTACTTCGGGTTCACAAAAAAAATCAAGGGAAATAGTTTTTTTTTTTTTTGTCTCAATTGCATTTTTAGTCTCCATAATTTAGTCTATGTGTGATTTTGGTCCTTTAAATTTTTTCAAGCTAAGTAAACTGTTAAACAAAGTTAATCTTCTATCATTTTTCTTCCACCTAAAATCTTGAAATTATTAGCATTTAAAGAGATTTATTTTATTTTTGGTGAAAATTGATGTTTTGGTTGGTGAATTTTTAATTCACTTGCATTTTGCTTTTAGGTGTTTTGGTTAGCCACAATGTGCCTAGAGAAGATAACTATTTTCTAATTTGGGCAAGAATATGAATGAGTGAGGTGCTTTCAGAAAAATGAGACTATTTTGGTGTCCCAGTCCAACCATACAAAAATCTCGAATTTTTCTTTGCTTTGTGGTGATAAAAGTGCAGGACCAAAATCAAATGGCAAAGGCGTCATGGAATGAAACATTGATCTTGGACTTGGTGCATACTTAAAGGTGCTTTTTTAGCTATATACATTGTGGTGGAGTTTCCTATGGTTATGTTATGCCTTTTCATGCTTTAATTCTTCCTCCACCCTATAGTGTTGGGACTTGGGATTGCAATTTTCTCTTCTTTGATTTCACCTTTCACTCTAATTTAAAAAGAATTCGAAAGTTCTTTGATGCTCTGGCTTTCCTTAGAAAGAAAACCTTTGCCTCAATAAAATAGCTTTGCATGGACAAGACTGATTAGAAAAGTTACAGGGTGTTATAATAGGAAGAAAATTGAAAAGTTCATGAGAACACCATGACAACAAGTACACGACAAAAATGAATACAATTGCAAACTATTTAGCTATATGAGAACATTTAAATGGGTGATCGAAGATGTAACCACAAAAGAAGCAGACAAGCATGTAATTGGAGACATCGCATGTGTTTGAGCTCAAATTACATACATAAAAAGTAGATGAATGATAAAATTTTAGCATATACGTGTTAGTATTTTATGTTTAAGGAATATGGTTGTGATTGCTTCCTTTGGATCTACTGTTTCTCATTTCCAATGGCAAACATTATGGGGGATGGCCGATGGGTCCATATATGAGATGAGGAATTGTAGCAAGGTGTTTGGTTAACCAGCCATAATGTGATTGTAATTTGTCTTTATGAATCCAAAAGCAGGTGGTCAATGTAGATTCATGAGCCCAATCGTTCATGTACTGTTTAATAAAACAGAACCAATGAAATAATGACATGTGTGTTTTCATTACTCCATGTAACATTCTTGTTTCAAACACTTCAACTAAAATGTGATGTCTTATGATATTTTTAAGAATATTTAATCACAAACTCATTGTTAGTGGAACACAAGTAAAAATGATACTAAAACCCTCTAAGGGGTACTAGAGAAATCACCCTTCCGTTTGATTTTAGAGTGTATCTTTGTGCATATGAAAAAGATAAAAGATAAGAAACAAAATTAATTATATATAATATTATACACGATGCTATTTTTTTAATATTCAAATAATAGAATTCCTTCTAAAATGATATAATTTTCTCATGATAACTAAAAATTCTTTGGGTATATTTAGAACAACGCTATGTGATTTATGTAGGGATATCAAAATGGTTTAACCTAACCCAACACATTCTCAACTTGTCAAAAAACAGGTTGGGTGGAGTTAAACCCGTTTTGAAATTAGGTTGAAAATATCAACCTAATCCAACCTTAGTGGGTTGCGGATTGAGTTAGGTTGGGTTGACTCACTAAATTTTAAACAAAAATATATAAAATACAAAAAGAAATAAAGTAATAAAAATGGATGACTTATAAGTTATAAATTGATCTATCAAATAAATAAATATAAATAATTTAAACATAATATTACAATTGCAAGACTATTATCTTACTAAATTGTCTTAACACAAATGTTCTTTAAAAACTATTCTCATGAGTTAAATGGAGAGCAAAGCAACAAAATAACATGAAATTTATAATAGTCCACAAAACATTATGTGCAATAAAATAATATTTAACTAAGTAATCCCTCAAAACATCTAACAAAAAAAAAAAATCCCAATCTAAATCAACCCAACCACACCTACCCCTTAACCCTTTGGGTTGACAAATTATGTGGGTTGAGTTATGTGAGTTGAAAAATTGAGTCACACAACTCAAACTAATCCATTTTCACGAATTATATGAATTAACTGTCGCATTCAACCCATTTTGACATCTTTAAATACATGTCATAGTAGAAGTAGTCCTTAGTACAATACACTTCATGGTGTGATTTTTTGAGCTAAGACTTGGTGATGGACGTGTGATGAAACACAATTGTACCTTTCCACCACAATTTGCACTATTACTCACGTGCAGCACTGGCAAGAATGCCAAACCTCTTTTCACATAATAATCCCAAACATTCATATCAAGCATAGTAACAAAACCATTTTATAAGATATGTTGCAAGCTGTGGTGCCTCTATCTTTCTCCTTTGTGGCCAACACAAACAGCCTGTGAAGCCTATTAGGCTTGGTTCATTCATAATATTGTTGTGTATGTTGGCAATAATTAACACCAGATTCAATCTTTCTTTGCACAAATGAGATTGCATCAATGAGCTACATGTTCTACACACTAAAATAAAAAAGTGAGCTGCATGTTCTGCTCTCTTCCTTTATTTTAATTTTCATTATTAGATATTGGTTGAACTGCTCGGAGTCCAATCTAACTCTCAGAACACATTTTGTGTAGTAAAAATTCTTTACAAAGGTTTTTCATTTTTGTTGATCAAATTTTAAAATCATTCTTTGAGTGTCAAATGTTTAGGTAAATTATGTTTTTAATTTCTCTAAATATTACGATTTTTTAATTTGGTCTTTCATTTTCTTTAAAATTGTAATTTAGTCATCAATTTTTTTTTCCATTCCCATGTTGTTCTTTTGTTAACCTTTAGTTGGGTTTTGTCTGTTAAGTGTTAATATGTCTTTTAAAAATGATTTATAAAATAGGAAAATCATAATATTTAGAGGGATTAATTGAAAAAAAAAATCAAGATATTAAGAGAAATTAGATGGATAAAAATACTTAAATATAAATAAAGAAAAAAATTCTATATAAAGAAAATATTTTATAAAAATTAAATTATAACCTTATGTTAATAAGAGATAAAAAAGCACCATAATGTTTAAAAGGTTAAAAATATATTTAAATGTAAATATGTTTGTAAGCTCACTAGGTTATAGATACTTCTCTGAAAGACTCTGAATGGAAAGAAAAGAGTAGAAAAATAAATTGTTCTCTAGTTTGGTTTTATGTTCAAAAGGAAAGAAACTTGAAAAAGCAAGTGAGACTCAACATTATTTTATTCTTTTCATTTTGGACGAAAATAAGTAAAAAAGATGATCTTGAAATTATTATTTTTACATACTTTTTTTTACTAAAGATATTTATGCTATTTTATATATATATACTTTTTTTTTCCTTTTTATATAACCAAACAAGAAAAAAAAAATCTTTTTTTTTAATTTCCTACTAAATAATCTAAAAATCATCACAATTTTTCTCTTCTTTTCTTTCTTAAACTAAACATATTCCATCAGTAACTTTTAGCCATCTATTTAATTAAGTTTTATAAATATATATTTACTTTTCTTTTATCTTATTTTTATTTATTTATTATTATATCACTTATTATCTCGATCATTTTTTCTTTCTATTTTTTTTCATATCTCTTATTTTCATCTCAATTGAATCACTTCAAAATGGGTCAAGGACTAGCATTTTGCATCTAATTATGCATAAGATCCTAATCGCCTACCATAGTCTACTTCTATAGTATGGATCAATCGGAGTGATTGATAGACAAAGAATATGATTGTTAACACTATTCACTGAAAATGATTGTTTGAAACATGTTTGAGTGATTGGTGGTCCCACAAAATGCACACTGTCTATGTCCAAGGCCCACCTAAAATTATTACATGTGTCAAGCTTCTAGGCACCCAAGACAATTTCGGATGTTGTCAATCTCATTCTTTTTAGTACTTGATTGGTTCTGCACTAAATTAATTGCTTTTTTTTTATGATTTATTAAAATTAATTTAATGTCATATTTTACTAATATTTAATGATTTAAAATTAATTTTATTAATAAAATGTGTTCATTTCAACATAATAGGTCATAGAGATTTACAAGCTTCAATTGGTTGAGTGTTTTAGTTGCTCAATAATGATTAAATTTCATAATTATTTGATGAGTAGCAAGTGACTATATATAAACACTTTGGCACTCAAATAAACTGTGTGCTGAAATAAAAGAGTGTAAAAGTTTAGAGAAGATACATATCTTGAAAAGGAAGGCTCTTATAATGACATGAGAGTAGAGCACATGAGGTTAAATGATGTTAGTTAAGGTTAGGTGAAAGTTAATCACCTACCTGTCAATCAGTTAGTTCTTGCATGGCGTGGTATGCAACTAGGTAGTGTGGTTGGGTGGCTGAAGTACTGGTCTGGAACAAACTTAATTTTATTTTAAAATAAATGAACCTTTAAACATTGTTTGGTTTAGGTGAAAAAGAGAAGAAGGAATGGAAAAGATTAAAAAGATACTTCATTCTCTTGTTTGGTTTCTTTAAAACATGAAAGAAAAAAAATTATGTGAGGCCCATGCATTTTGCTTTCTCTCCAAATTGAGAAGAAAATAAGAGAGAAAGTTTTGGTGCATTGAAAAGACTGAAATAGTCTTTTTTTATATATATTTATTTTTGGTTAAATTAATTAGTAGATTCTTTTTGAAAATTTTTAATTAGGTCCCAAACTAAAAAAAAAATGCAATTAGGTCATTAATTTTGTAAAATCTTTGTAATTGAATCCTCAGGATTTGAAAACTGTCATAAATTGTCATTTTTTGACGGTTTCAAACTGTTATAAAACAATTCTAGGGACCCAATTGCAAAAATTTAACAAGATCAACGACATAATTACAAATTTTTTAGTTTATAGATCTAATTAAAACTTTCTAAATAATTTAGGAGCCAACTGATTAATTTAACCTTTATTTTTTTTACTAAGAATATGTCATTACACACACACACACACACACACACACACACACACACACTTGTTTTTTAGTTAAAATACGTTAGCAAGTTATAACTACAATGTATCTTAATATACACCTATGGTATAGTTTGCTAGCGTACTCTAACTAAAAAATAAGTGTGTGTACGTTAACAAATACTTGTGGGGTTTGCTAACTTACATGTAGTTTTTTGTTAGTTGGAGTACGTTAGCAAGCTATAGCTACAGTGTATCTTAAAATACACCTACGGTATAGCTTGCTAACGTATTCTAACTAAAAAACAAATATGTGTATGTTAGCAAATCTCATACACACACACACACACACTCTATTTTATTTTCTATACAACCAAACAATTTATTTCATTTTTTCCCTAAGCCAAACAAATCATTAGTCAGCAAACTAAATCTAAATCAAAATATCTCCTTATCGTTTTATATATATATATATATATATATATATATATGGGAAAATCATGTACGGGGTCATAATCATTTGAACTACCCAACTAGTGTGTGCCATTAGTGCCCATTCTCTGTACTCCACAATCCCAAGTGAAGGTGGTGGGAACCCTCAGTGTCACAGTGAGGACCCATATGTTCTATAGCTTTGATGCGGGCACTCACACACATAAATCATTCCAACCCCATCTCCAAAAGGATAAGTTCTGCACTAGTCAAAATCATATGGTGAAATTTGTTTGTTATGTAACCATACATCATTGATGAATAATAAAGCCTTATGTTACGTTGATAGTGAATCATACTACTTTTTTTTTTGAACTATATTAAAAAAAAAAAACACCAAAAATACAATCAAAATAATTGGATGTTTTGTGTCCTTATTTGTTACACATATAACAGAGCTAATTTCCAATATAGCATAGATGCATAGGTGAGAGGTGTTAGTTGTTTGAAGTTGGAAGAGAACATAGAATAGAATGATGCATCCCAAGTGGCAACCATCCACGTGGTACAAGTTAGGTTCACTTGTGTGCATGTGAATGCTCTTCTTTATTATTCTTGCCTGTTTACTTAATTTGGACCTTTTGGTTTTTGTTGTTTATACCTAACTCTCATGTGTTTGTGATTATGTACCATCAATTTTATCTTTTTTCTTCAAATTATTTCTCCAAACAAGAATTTTTCTACAATCCACCCTATATATTAAATTAGAACCTCTATCTGTTACGAGAAGAGCTCATTCTCCCCACTTTCCCCCTCATTCATTTTCATTTAAATACTTTATCCAAGTAAAGTGGTGAATCACACACTTTTCTTTTGCAATGTTCTTTTCATTCTTTTCCTTCTTGTCCAACAATAACTTTCCTCTAACTCAAAATCAGCAACAAACTATCATCTTCTTCACTATCTTTTCTTTTATCTCTAAAATTGTCTACTTTCCTTTTCACGTATATTCTATAATCTTCTCTTATTTCTTTTGTCTTCCATCCTGATTTGAATTCCTTATCTCTTTTGTAATTTAAATTTTTTTGCCCTTCACATTATTCTGGTAGTGTAGGAATAAAGATTTTCCTTTCTCCCCTTCCCTATTTGTGTGTCCTACATTAATGACATGTTTTTGTTGATATTTAAGGTTTCTTATTTCTTCATTTTCAATAGTGATGGATCCTAAATGATTCAAATGTTTTGATTGGTTTGCTGAGTTTGCTTTTTATAGTGAGGTGGTGTTTTCTATTTTGGTGATTTTTTTTTTTCAAATTTTACTTTTCTATTTTTAGATATGATTCTTAATCTTCGCTGCAAGGCACATGTCATTTACTAATTTTTTGCTTCATAGGCATTGTTTATATAATATTAAAATATATCTAATTTTAATTAATTTAATTGTTATTAAATCCTTTATGAAAATTAATTATACTTAATTATAATCATAAAATTTACATAATAAATTTGACTCGTGCAATGCATAGGTTGAAACACTAGTTACAATAGACAAAGAATTATTTGTTAATTTTGATTAAGGAAATGCAAATATTTTTCATTAAAAACATTTATTATAAGAAAGTATAAAAAATTAGACTTAATTTCACTTTTGGTCCCATGCTTTCTCAATTTCACAATTTTTTTTCTCTATATTTTTTTTCCGCAAATTTGATCCTTACTATTTTATTTATGTAATTTTAGTCTATCTATTAACTTAACATCTAATATTTAATGGAAATGCTGACATGACACTTTAATGTGCTACTACATCAACATATTCATGCTGACATGACACTATTGCATTGCCATGTTAGCATTTCCATTAAATATTGGATGTAAATAAATGAATCAAAATTGTATAATTAAAATATTGGGGATCAAATTTGAAAAAAAAATGGAGGGATGAAATTCAAAAAATTGAAAAATTAGGGGACCAAAAATGCAATTAATCTTAAAAACTATTTAACATTTATTTTTTTAATAATTAAAAATATTTAATAAAATACATTTAATGTTCTTAGGTTAATGTCTTAAAAGTACTTATTAATAGAACTTGTTTATTTATAAACATATAATTTTATATTGGCATAGTTTTATTATTTGATTATGTAAGACACAAGAAAACACCAAAAAAGGTGTTGAATTGTGTTTTAAAATAATTTCACAAAACTTTTCAAAATCTCTGTATTGTCTGACTGGAGGGAATCTTTTAAAGGCTTTTGAAAACACAAGTTTTGACAAAAATCTGTGTACATCTTTTAAAACTTGGAAAAACTCTTTTTCTCTTTAAGCAAGAACTTTATAACACTTAAATAAAAGCTGTGAAAGAATAAGAGAAAATATAATAACACCGAGTTTTTATACTGGTTCGTCTTAACACAATACTACGTCTAGTCCTTGGTATCCCACCAAGATTTTCGCTAACTACAACATGGTTATAAGTATTTTTTAATCCAAGCTTCTTCAAGATCAACCACGAGTATTCTTTAACTTGCTTCTTCGAGCAATACACCAAGTATTCTTTGACTCAAAGTCTTTTCAGGCTTCAATTGTTTTCACTTAGAAAAAAGTTAAAGGTAAGGGCTCATTGACTATATTGTGTTATAAAGATAGATTTTACAAAGTAAATCTAAGTTCTTAGTCTCAAAGTTAGCACACTCGAAGAATGAAAAGGTTACAAGAGCTTAGATAGGTTCAATTTGTGACTAAAGAGTTCTCTTGTTCTTCAAATCTCTAGTATTTATAGGCAACTTGAAAATATAATTGTTGTAAGACTTAAAGTGCCTTTGTCTTCCTTTACCTTCAGTATGCCTTGTAAATGGATGTTGGGGCATTTAATGCATTTCACCAACTTGTCACTTTGATAAGATAAAATATTATACTTATTTTCCTTTTCTAGTACTACTGTTGTGCTATAGAGAACATTTTTGCTTTTGTGCAAACAAGTATGTTGTTGTACTTTGTTGGATAAGTAAACATGTCTTTTAAGACAAAGAGTGAGCTATCTTCATTTGACTTTCACAAAACGTTTTTGATGCGATTTCCATTATGCTTCAAATTGTATATGCATTTTGTTCCTGCATGATGCATGGTGATAAGACTATGCGCACATATGCACACGCACATTATAAGATTGTATTCAAAACACTGTGTTTTACTATCATCTTACTAATACGATTGGTTTTGTCTATCTTATAAAAGGGCATATCGTCTAATTTTGTAAAAACTTATATTCCTTTTTTTGCTTTATAAAAACATTTATCATCTTATCAAGCATTTTTTTTTTTTGGTTTAATCAAAACACTTAAGGGTTGTAAAATGCTATTTATCTTAACAATCTCCTTCTGTTTGATGATGACAAATAAATATATACGCTTAAAGAAGCATTAGAGCATATGTGTGACAAACAAAGATATTTCTTTTTCAAAACACATAAGACTCTTGTAAGCTTTTGTTAAAAAACATCTTTTTAGCGTATCTTCTTAAAAACTTTGTTAAGGACATATTTTTAGTCGTAAAAGCAAAACATGTTATGCAAAGATGTTTATGCTATGTGGATAGATCAATCATATTATTTATTAGAATGAACACATATATCAAAGCATTGTATAGCCTATGTTAAGTCATAAGATCAAAGCAAACAAATGCAATATATTAGAGTATATAATATGTAAGTTTTGATTAGTGTGATCAAACTATTCATTCACAAAAGAGAGTGTTCACATTAAGATGATGTGTTTTGTAGTTTCAAAACATAAGATAGAAATTGACAGAAATAACTTAAAACTTTAAAAACTCCCTCTGAGATGATGAGTCTTCATGCTATGTTTTTTAAATTGAAGGAGAAAAATAAACATATTCAATGAAATGGAATAGACATATATTATTTTATATTTTTTAAATAATATAATTTAATATTTTTCTATTCCATTTTATTTTATTTCATATTTTTTCATCAACCTAAATATCTCTAGTGATATTTTCTTTAGTGTTATCCACCCTTCTTTATGGATAAAGAAAATGAATTTATATATTAATAGAATGGCTTACATGTCTTTTTAGTTTTTGTAAATATGCTTATTTTTGCTTTTTGTCCCTACAATTTTGTTTTGTTTGTTTATGATCCCTGAATTTCTAGATGTTAGTATTTTTGGTTCTTAGCATTAGTATCCATTAAAAAAAGAAACTGAGGTGGTTGATGGTGTTTCATTTGTTGGTTGCGACAAAGGTTAGCCTTGATAAGTATCCATAGTTGACATGTCATATCATCATTTCATATTTATTTCAAATATATTTTGAAAGCGTTATTTGACGAAAAAAAAAGTTAGCCATTTAAATGATAAAAGATAAAAAAACATAGGAATGTTCCCTTTGAAGAAGAGAAATGAGAAACAATGTGTATTTACCATTGTGTTTTGTTCAGTGTCCAATCTTCAAAATCATCGTGCAATGCAACATCGAGATGACATATGCATTTTAATTTGTGGATGTGGAGATTCCATTTGTTTTTACATCTCCAACTCTAAAGAAAACCTCAGGTGTAGGTTTTGGAGATGTGTTAATTTGAATGTTGGTATTTAGTTTCATCTTTCTTTGGGTTTTCTACTATTGTGTTGTTTTAATCCCTAAATGCTTAGAGGAATGGAAGTTGCAAACTTTTTGTGTGGGCTAAGTGATTGAAGTTATTGTTATTGTTTGAGCTTGTTCATGGATTTAGAGTTAAAGAAGATACAAAATATGAAGTTTAAGTTGTAGAATGAAAGGAGAAAAGTTAAATGTTTGAGAAAAGTTAAATGTTTGTTAATTTTATTGTTAATTTCGTGGATTTGTTTTGTTTTGTTTACTTTGTTGCAATAAAATGTGAAATATTGTAAAGTTTATAGTGATTTGGTAGTATGATTTGGTTAAGGGGTGGTGATTTCATAAGTATAATTAGACTCTTGTTAAGGAAATGAAGTTGTCTGACATTTAATTGATGAATGAAATATTGGTGTTTTGCAACATTTGATACAGGAAATATGAAGCCTTTATCTGGTTACAGTAATCTTCTATTGATATTTTAATAACAATTGAATACAAAAGTTTAGTTAATTACAATAGTTAAATCATATGGGTGATTGAGAATTGGAATACATTACTTAGTTACTTAATAACACTAGAAGGTTACTTGGCATATATAAAGAAAGAGAAATGCTAGCAACACACACTTATGAACACATTCTCTTTTATTAGTTGAAATTTATTGAAAATCACAAAAATTTGTGAGTCCCACATCTTATTTAATGATTCTATCTCTTGATTTTGTGTGCTTCAATAAATTTCAACCAATAAAAGATAGTGTTCAAAAGAGTGTGTTGCCAGCACTCCTCATAAACAAATTACCTTATGGTAAAATAATAATATTACTTGTCACGATTTAGCTTCCTTTTATATGAGATTATATTAAACAAAACAAAAATATGAATCCCTCAAAGACACATTAAAAATAATATACTTGGCACAATATAAACATCATATAGACACAATATGAACACCACAAAGATATGGACACCATAAAGACATTAGTTACTTCATAGGCACAATATGGACACCATACAATTAGAATATGTATTATCATTAACATTTAACTAGAGAGTTTCATAAATATGAAAGCAAGTGAAACTGTATTGGGTGAACATTATGAACCCTACAAAATAGTTGGTACATTGTCCTTTACATAATAATAAAACATTGGTTTAAGATAGTGAACCTTACCCAAAAAACAAAAAAAAACATCTTCAAACACAACCTTTTTGATAAGTTAAAAAACAAAAACACATCTTCGATGTAAAGGCATTTCATTGCCAAATTTGGACACAATATTTGCATGACTGATATGCTCATCTTCATTGCTTCCTTAACCTATGTAGTTGTGTCCATTTTGTCCATAGCTGGTAAGAAAATCTAAATTGTTTTGTCCACCTCCTGTGATGAATTAACTGTTTGCATAGCCTCCTTGTAGATGTTAACATTGTTTTTCATTTTGGTGTAACAGGTTAGTTCTTGTTGAATTCCCTTAAAAAAAAAAAAACAATGGTAGTGTTTGTCATTTAATGAGTGTAATGTTAATTAAAGTGATAAAAATGATATGTATTATACCAATTATTTAACTGAATTAGTATAATCCTAAGTCATTTTTGGTCATCGTAGGTGGCAATGCTCTATTGCCTTCCTCTTTTTCCTTTCTTTTGCTCATATTATTTTCTTCTCTTTTTCCTTTTTTCTTCTCCTTTTTTTTTTCTTTCTTCCCTTCACTGTTGCTGCTTTTGTCAGTCCACTGCTCTTATGTCAATCAACAACAACCTGCAACCATAGAATGAGGGAGGAATTAGAACGATAAAATGATGAGGATGGGAAGAAGAGGGCAAGGGCGAGATTATAAAAAATAAAGGGAGAATGAGAAGGAGAGTGAGAGGGATGGAGAAAAGGAAGAAAGCAAGAGTAAGAGGAAAAGTCAGATTTTGAGTGAGAGGAAAGGAGTGAGGTGGGAAACAGTTTTCGATTTCGTGCTCAAATTAAAAATTAGCATCGACCTAGCTGATGCTAATAATAAAAAAATATTTTTTCAAAAATTATTAATTAGCAACGACCAAATCTCTTCTAATAATTCTTTTTCTATTTTTTTTTTAAAATTAGTAGAGTCGGTCATGATCGAAGCAAGTTGAAAAATATATTAGTGTCGGTTTAGTGTCAATTGGTTGGCGCTAATAAGCATCGGTGTCAAGGCAGACGCTAATTGACTGACGCTAATTTGTAATTTTCTTGTAATGAAAGAACAATATATCAAAGTGTTAACAATAAATGAAGAAATATCTATGAAAACTCAAGTCCAAATTCAAAGAATATATAATTCAATTATTCTCAAATTAATTCATATAAGATAGTTAGAGCATCAAAGATTTTAAAAAATATACCAAATAGCAAAATTAATTAATAATTGGTTTTTTTGGTATAAAACCTAACAATTTGGATAACTCGTAAATGACTTATAATAATAAATTTCAACATGATCATAGGTCATAAAATATTATGTCATTAGTGTAATATCAAATCTATGAGTAATTAAATGTAATTAAACAATTAACATTTAAATAAATAAATAATAAATAACAACAAAATTAATCAATTCCAAGCCAAAACTAATTAAAACTAATCAGAACTACGAGATATTGGTGATTTTGGGCATAACCCCTGTGGGATTGGATTTGTTTTTACGAGTTGACGTGATTGGCATCTGTTACCAGCGTAGTTATCTCGTTTCTTTTTGCCTTTCTGCTTTCCTTTTCTCCATATGTAATAAAGAAAATTCCAAGCCAAAAGAATTTTGTAAATACAAATAAAATCCAAGATTAATAAAATTTTGGCACAATAATCAATTCATAAAAAATATTTTTGGGTTTCAAATTTTTTTTCAATATTATTCCAAAATTATGAAACACACACATTGAAATAAAATATTCGTTTGGACACGAAATCATGATACATTCAAATAAAAATATGATTTCTTGAAACTTTCGTTTGCAGCAATATAAGAAATAGAAGCCCTCAAACAATCTCATGTTTCATACATGAAATAATAAATATGTTATTTGACAAAACCACAATAGAAACAGTGAAAGAGAGCTCACATTGTTATTTAATTTCAAGAAACGAAATCAAATAACTTTGCTATTTCTTTGGAGTACATTATTAAAGATTGAAGAGTAAATTACATTGACACATCTTAAATTTTTTTTGAGATTGCACATAATTTTTTTTTTTAATGTTTACAATAATCTCCTTCATAGGGATATACAGTATAATGTTTTCAAATAATCAAGAAAGGTTAATGTAATGTATGAGGGGTGTCAGTGTAATGTTTATCAAACAATTAAGAGAGTTAGTGTAGGAGTAAAAAAATGAGAGGTATTGGACAAAATTTGACAAAACCACAGGAAGTGTCAGTGTAATTTACTCAAGATTAAACGAAGAACAAAATCTTCCCAAAACAATTTTTTAGAATCACAGCAAAGACAAGAATTTGAAAAATTTTCAAACAAGAATAATTTTAAAGTGAAGAGATAAGGTTCATAGGATCTAAAATTTCAAAATTATTCTAACACACAATGGCCACTATATACATCAATCCTAGATTTTGATACTAATGGATGGATTTTACAAAATACAATGATGCATAATTATTACATGTTTATATGTCAAAATTTAATCAAAGGAGATTTAAAATGTGTATACCTTTAAAGAACTCTTAAACCATATATCAAAAATATTTGATTTAACATTAGAGAGAATCTTGATCCCATAACTACTACCTCGATTCACATCATAAGCAAAGAAATAGAGAAAAATTCTTTTCTATTTGATGACTAGAGTTTTTCACACAATATTGCATCATACAAAACTATTTAATAGAGCGACAATTTTATAACCACCAGACGTAAGTATGAACCCCTCATTATTTGGATACCAAGAAAGGGTCTAACCCATCACAGATTCACTCACATCATAAATCCAAATAACCAATATTTATCTATTAGAATAATAATTTTTTTATATTTGATATTAATAATCTAAAATTTAATCTAGTAATAATTATATAATACTAACAAACAAAATTCCAACGCTTAATTTCTGGGGAAATTATATATAATACTAAAATATTTATATTATTAATTTGTATGGAAAATACATTTGCCTATGTGCCATTGGCACACAACACTATCTTATTATTTAGAATTAATTATTGTTGACGAATATAAAATAAAGAATAAAATATGTTTTTGGTTCCTCTAAAATTTGTCAAATTCGGTTTTAATCCCTCTAAAATTTTTTGTCCTATTTTGGTCTCTCTAATTTGAAAATACACAATTTTTAGTCCTCAAAATAACATTTAATAGCGGTTATAAAGTGTTATCTAAACCACTTTGAGGACCAAATGTGGTGTATTTTCAAATTAGAGGGACCAAAATAGGACAAAAATTTTTAGAGGGACTAAAATTGAATTTGACAAATTTTAGAGGGACCAAAAACATATTTTATCCTAAAATAAAATTACATTGAGAGAAGTAACTAATGACATATATATTATCAAATATTAATTTTTAAAACACGTAAAAGTTTTTCTACGTTACACTAATTTTAGTTAACAATATGGTGTGGTATTATTGACAGATAATTATTCCTTTTAAGCATGTAGTCATGAGTTAGATCTTTTAAGTCTGTGTATATGAAGTGACATTTGTTAGGAAAGATTAACTCCTTAAATGAATCTTAGTACCTCAAGATATTAGTTTTTAGCTCTCAATAGAAGAATACCCTAGTTTCAGCCAAAAAAAAAAAATACAAAGAAACATACACACACATAAACACACACTAATTTTAGTTAAATCTTAAAGTTTAAACTTTTATATTATTTTAAAATGATTGGTACATTACTTAATGAAATTATGTGTATACTTTAAATTGTCTAAGAAGATATTGTAATAAATAAACAAAACATAATTGGGTTATATAATTATGAGTTTCATTTCAAATAATAAAATTATAAAATAATTTATATAATATTTTTTTCTCTTTATTTCTTTTCATTGCATCATATATCTTATTTCACATTTTTCTCTTTTCTCTTCATACATTTTTCTTATTTGTATAAATTGTTTTATATATTTGTTATATGAATATAATTTCTCTGTAATTATTTACTTTTAAATATATCTCTGTTTATTTCTTGTATAAGAATCCATATATGTTTGAATTAATTTGTTTTAATACATAAATAAAATTTAGTTAAATTTATTTTGAAATATTTTGGCCCTAAACATTTCTAAATTTTATCATTTTGATTTGAAAGGAGTATTTTATTGTTCGTAATAATCTTATTTGACTAGATCTAAACTAATCAAATGCTCAATTTTATATTTGAATATTAGTGGTTTTAGGAAAAAAAAACTAAATATTGCTAAATAAAAAGCTCATATTAAATTAAAATTATAAAATGTAAACAAATTCTGTAACGCATATGTTAGATAATAGGTGGTAAAGTAATTTTTTACTGGTTTTCTAACTCTTGCTCGTATCAGTTCATTTAAATATATTTATTTAAATATATTTCACTACCAAGAAAATATAATATTAGTTTTTTTTATTCAGAAATGCTCTTTTGTATATGTTTGAATTAATTTAATTTATTTTCAAAAATGTTTATGTTCGAAATATTAAAAAAAATGACTAGATATTTTTGAAACACGTTTATGTCATTGATTATTTCAATAAATTTTTTTGCTGGAAGATTATTTCAATATTGTTGTTCAGTTATTCCAATATTTGTTATAAGTAGTACATTCTCAATCTTAAATGATTCTATATTGTCCAATGTCGAAGTCAGTTTTTTTATGTAATGTACTTGACCCTTAATTGGCTGACAGTAGCATCCGTGATCCAAATGACCCAATCATGGACAAACATATGGTTTCTTTAAAATACACATTTCTGTATTCAATAATTAATAAATATGTTCATCCTGTGTACATAAAAAAAAAAAAGATGTTTATCCTGTGGCCACGATAATAATATATACCATGGATTTAATATATAAAGAATATAACAATGTATCTTTATTGTTGTGTTTATTTAACCACACATTTATTTTAAAGTTAATTTGTTTATTTCAACCAGTTTCTTTTAAAGTAAAAATTAAAATTGTCTTTATTCCCATATTTTACTAAGTTGAAATTATGATACACTATAAATTAAACTAGTGATAAATATATCTTTATCCACTCATTTTAAAGACAAGTTTTTCTTAAAAGGTACTTACTCAAATTTAACACCATATTCTACATTTTACGTACCCCAACCAAGCAGCAAAAGTATATTTTGCATTATCATCATGCATAAAAACGACAGAAAAAACCTCAAAAAGATCATTGAAAAATTATATGAAATAAAATAGTTTAAAAAGTGCATTGAAAGTTAACTATTTCATTATTTTTAAAAATAATGTAAGAATAATATGAGAAAAAGATATATGACAATATCTAAGTGACATTATTGTTTAAAAAGTGGGAAGGAGTGCTTCACGCATCTTGGTTCATGGAAGGAAAATGAAGTGCCCCATACCAGCCACAACATAACCCATTTCTCTTGAACCTGTGTTCTCAAAAAGCATAAAAAACTCTGCAAGAACAAGAACAAGAAACAAGGAGAGTTTGGCTTATAAGGGGAAACTACATTAAGATAAGGTGACATTTTATTATTATTATTATCTTTTCTTGTGATGTTGGCTCCGATTCCAGAAAGCCATATATACATATATAATTTTAGGTGTAAAAAGTAAAAACAATAGTAACAAATAAATATTAATTCTATTATTGTTATTATTATTAGAGTGTTGATTGTTTAGTCCCTTCCTTTTGGATCGGATCTGAGGCAAAGAGCGTGTTCACTCTTGTTCAGTGGTGCTCAAAGACACGCCAAAGTTACTTCACTTTCTGTTTCTTCTTCTTCTTCTTCTTCTCCTCAACATGCCCACATGCTTCTTCCTCCACCACTAATGTACAAATGAAAACAACATTTCTTGCTCTTCAACGACATTGCCATTTCTCTTCTCTGATAAGGTGTTCTCTCTCTCTCTCTCTCTCTCTCTATACCTTTTGCTTCTTTCTTTGTGGGGAGGTTTTCAGCCACTGTAGTAGAATCAAAGAAAGCACAAGGGGGCTTCTGAAGAATCAAACTTTTTAACTTGGGGTGTTTTAGTTTAATGCATTTGGCAACACAAGCTGTTGGTGGCTTTGATGAGGCTCGTTGCTTCATCATGTTTTGGCCTTGTTTGTTTCCAAGTGTCCAGAAAGGAACACGGGTTCTTGGGAAACTTGTAAAACTCAACCTTTAACTGCCTGAAAGCCTTGTGAATTTTCTTGAGGCTTAATGGAATCCTTTAGGTGTTTGCCGTTTATGATGCTTTCTTTTGGGTTATTAAAATAAGGTGTTTGAATTTGAAGTCTTTTGTTTGGGGCTTTCTAAATGGATTCTACTCGGTTGGATGGTTTTCTGTTGATTGATTGCGTCTGAAATGGGTCTCTTGCAGATTCTCTCATGTTTTCTTTATTTTATTTTTTGAATTTAATTATATGTGTGTTGATTAATGCCCTTTAGCTTATTATTATTATTATTATTTTACAGTTTCTTTTTCCTAAATGTCAATTTTATAGACGTTTTTATAGTGCAGGAGGTTCTGTAATTAAGAGCACTTTGAATGAGTACATATTGGTAATTCACTGTGCTGAGTTGGATTTTTAAGCCTGTTCAGATACCCTTCATGGAGTCACCTGTTAGTGGAGTTGAGTCCTTATCAGAGGTTCAGAATTCAGTTTCTGGGGTACATCATGATCCTCCTTCAACATATGGGACTCCCCGTCCTTCGCGGCCGCCCTTGAGAGCGTCTAGAAACCATGGGGCTAGTCATCAAACCAAGACCATCCATCATCAGAACAGCCATGTAATTAATCAAAAGCATTCTTATCAGGAGGGCAACAATGTGGAGCATGAAGGATTGCCAACAAAATTGTGCAGCAAGCAACCACTTGATGATTCCAAGAATTGTGAGTCAAGTGGTATGTTAGAATCTGAGAATTGCATCTTAGGTCCATCGAAACGAGCCGTTGCTAAGCACGCAAAGAGTTACTGTCAGTCAGAGGTTACTTTCTGTCCAAGTCCTCAGAATAGTTTCTATTCAGCCACTGTCTATTCAGAAGCCAAAGAAAGTTTCACCAACACTGAAGTCAGTGAGTGTGCTAGTATTGACAAGTCATGTGAAAGTGGAGAAGTGGCAAATTCCTGTGATTTTAATGAGAGCAGGAAGACCAGCATCTGTAGAGCAAGTACTGGCAGTGATGCTAGTGATGAGAGCAGCACCAGTGGTTTGAGTAGTGTCTTGTATAAACCTCACAAGGCAAATGACATAAGATGGGAAGCAATTCAAGCCGTCCGAGCTCGAGATGGGATGTTAGAAATGAGGCATTTCAGGTTGTTGAAGAAATTGGGGTGTGGAGACATAGGAAGTGTGTATCTAGCAGAATTGAGTGGCACAAGAACTTCTTTTGCCATGAAGATCATGAACAAGACCGAGCTGGAAAACCGCAAGAAGCTTCTGAGGGCTCAGACAGAGAGAGAGATATTGCAGTCTTTAGATCATCCTTTTCTACCCACATTGTATACACACTTTGAGACAGAGACATTCTCCTGCTTGGTAATGGAGTTCTGCCCTGGTGGGGACCTGCATGCACTCAGGCAAAGACAACCAGGAAAGTATTTTTCGGAGCATGCTGTCAGGTTAGCAAGTCCTTTTCTGCTTGACCCTTACAATTATGTGCATGTTTGGTTTCACGTTTGATTCTCTAGAATCACGTTGAAGTACCAGTTAATGTGATTTTAGATAAATATTTATATATTTGGTTTCACATTGAAAAATTGATTTTGACTCTAGAATTGATTTTAGGTTGAAACAACTTTGGGTAGTTTTTGCGTTGGATCAAAAAATTTATACTAAATTTGACTATTAACTTGTTTTTAGAGTAAAAACATCCATTCATAAATCACATCACTTCAAAATCAATTTTAAGCAAAATCAATTTCATTCAAAATCAATTTTATCAACGCTCACCTAAACACACTATATTTATATAGAATAACAAGCAGACACATGTACAACTAGCAAGGGTCAGTGAACTTGATATTAGCTAATTCATGTTCCTTGGATTCATGAACTCAAGTATTCCATTGTGGGAAACTGTAGTTACTAGTTAGTCATGAAGGAAAACTCCATTCTTTCCTTGGGCATAAGTGAAAGCTTTTTACCAGTTGAGGTTTTCACAATATAAGTGAATATAAATGAAAAAAGATGGACTGCCAGATTGTACCTCCTATCCATTGTGATCCATTTATGTGGTGAAATACGACCCCTGAAATTTCTATGTAGCCAAGATAATTTCTTTTCTGTCCCAGCATAGTGTGAAAACTTTCATGGTTTTTCAACCCTGTTTGAGCTTGCCAGCCAAATTATAAAATTACCACTTGCACGTGCTCTACCTTTTCTTTCTCTGCCTTTATGATTAGTCAATTACCTTAGTTCTCTGCTTACTCCTTTTCCACCATTGTGACATTCTGATTCTCTGAGTTTAATTTTAATCCTTTGTCATTTGTGGCTTATTGAAAATCTCTACATTATCTTTCAACCTCTTGTTGCTACAGCAATCAATAAAACCAAAAAAAATGTTAATTTAAAGCTCTTTTAATAATGTGGCAATACATGATTGGATAGTGTAAAAAAAGTTTTATTTTAGCAGCGGATTGAAATTAAATTCTTTCTATAAACAATGTTATTCTTAGTGATCCTACGCAGAGCCATTTTCATGCTCTTTTCACTCCAAGCCTGGTGAATACTATAAATAGCTTCTCTTTCATTCTTAATACTTTTTTAATGGTTTATACAAGTGTTTACGTATGTCATTTTTAGTCGAACATATAAGTTTTTGAACGTAACTAGTATCAGTCAATTGTCATCAACACTTTATGCACTTACATTAACAGCTAAGAATCTAATACCAATTAACTGCTTAGGAGGCTTGAACTTTGACAAAGATGTATCTTAGTTAATTGTTTAAATATTTTATAAATATATTGTCGTTTGTTTTTAGCAGGTTTTATGTGGCAGAAGTTCTCCTTGCTTTGGAGTACTTGCACATGCTTGGGATCATCTACAGAGACCTCAAACCGGAGAATGTGTTGGTGAGAGAAGATGGTCACATAATGCTCTCAGATTTTGATCTCTCTCTAAGGTGCACTGTCAGTCCAACTCTAGTAAAGTCATCAAACAACACCTTGGAGACAAAAAGCTCAGGAAACTGCATTCAGCCTGCTTGCATTGAGCCAACATGTGTAATGCAGCCAGACTGCATCCAACCAGCATGTTTCACGCCGCGCTTTCTATCCGGCAAATCCAAGAAAGACAAAAAGTTCAAACCAAAGAATGACATGCATCATCAGGTGACCCCTCTTCCTGAGCTAATTGCGGAGCCAACAAATGCCAGATCAATGTCCTTTGTGGGGACACACGAGTACTTGGCACCGGAGATCATCAAGGGTGAAGGGCATGGAAGTGCTGTGGACTGGTGGACATTTGGGATATTCTTATATGAGCTTTTGTTTGGCAGAACGCCATTCAAAGGTGCGGCTAATCGCGCAACACTGTTTAATGTAATTGGGCAGCCTCTAAGGTTTCCAGAATCTCCCACTGTCAGCTTTGCTGCCAGGGACTTGATCAGGGGCTTACTTGTTAAAGAGCCTCAGCATCGTCTTGCCTATAGACGCGGCGCTACAGAGATAAAGCAACATCCATTCTTTCAGAATGTTAACTGGGCACTGATCCGGTGTGCAAATCCTCCAGAGGTGCCAAGGCAGGTTATGAAGCTTCCTCAAACGGAAAAGGAGCTTGGTGTGAAGCCTTCTGCTAATTATTTAGATATTGATTTCTTTTGATACTTATGCCCTTTTTCTCTTTTGGACTGGTTTCCAGTTTCAATCTCTCATTTGTGGTGTTTCATGTGTGTCTGTCTCCATGGTTCTTTCCTTTGCATAAAAGGATGCAATGTGTCAACTACATTGATCAGCACTTATAATTGTCCATGAAAAACTGTTGTAAGAAATTTCACATGCCTTACATTGAGTAACAAAGTTTCTGTTCTCGTATTTACCTCTACTCCTTTCAAATAACTGTTTTATGATATATTATGGTCAAGCAAATAGCAATGCCTAGCTTTTAATTATTGTCCTGTCAACAAATTACAAAATTGATATAACAATGATATGAACAGAATTTAATAGTAGATTTCCAATTATGCATACTTTCAATCTAATGCTCTCGCATTTGCCGTCAATCAAGCATTCAAATGTTTGGGTTTGAATTTTGAACCGGAAATGGAATAGTGAATGCAAATGAATACGAATGAAACCACTTGGAGGAGTGCTAGGAATTTAGCTTGAATGAATGCATAACGTGATAGGACCTTACTTCGAGGGAAGGGACCTCCAGAAAGAGAGAAAGGAAAACAATGCTTAATTAATTACTTGCTTTGTAGTATTGGTGCAGTAAATATATATAGTAGATACTATTCTGCTAGACATAAAAAGAGCCTACAATTTTGGGATTTTTTTCAAATTGCACCAACAATCCATAACGGATTCTAATTGTAATTCCTTTAATACCTTTTTTGTAATATGTATCCCTCCATCCACATAGGCCTTAGACTGGCTCATAACATAGCGTCTAAAACAAGATTTGCTTCACAAAAATAATTATAAAAAAAGGTCCCGACTTTGACCAAACAAGGTAGAAAGACCACGCAGAAATTTGCCACGCCTCCTTGGACCCGTTAATTCGTAAGAGCATGCGTCATCATTTTTTTATTTTTTTTGGGTTGCATCAGCTGTTAATTAGTCCTGAAATGAATAGGTTAATACATGATTATTAACTTAACTATTCTAACTTATTGTATGCTTATTTCAGATTGAAAATTTTCATTAATCTTACACCAGAAGAGCTTCCTCCCATTTCAACTTCGTAGTAGAACATTCCTATCAAGTAAATATTTTTGACATATTTTACTCTAATCAATTGACGGTATATTTGAATTGGTGTATTTGATGTAAAAGACAACTATTGCCATCATAACCTTTTGAAATCGTTTTGTTAAATGAAGACCGTTATTTATTATGAAACAGTTATCGATTGTGTTATGGTCCCATATTAAGGGTATGTTTGGATAAAACTTTTCTATAAGTACTTATGAGAAAAAAAAATAAAAACAAAAAGTGAAATTAGTTTTTTATAAGCTAAAATTAGCTTATGCATAAGCTAATTTGTAAAAGTTTTCTCATATTAGCTTCTTCAAAATTTAATTTTTAACTTATGCATAAGCTATTTTTAGCTTATGGAGAAGTTTATTTCATTTATTCTTCTTATTTTTTTCTCCTATAAGTGCTTATTGAGAAGTTAATCCAAATAGGCCCTAAGTAGAATAAGAAGCTTAATGTGCTATTTAAGTCATAAGACTCTCCCATTTAATGAATTAGTCTTTTGGCTTGAACTTTCCTTTTGTGTTTAAGTCATAACATTGTTTCTAGGCAAAGTGTTTACACGTTAAGTCACATCTCACATTGAAGAATTAATTTTAGGTCTAAAATTAATTTTGAGTTTGAAGCAATTTTAAATTTTTTTTAAGATGAATATAAAATTTTGGCCTCAATTTTATTGTTAACTTGTTTTTAGAATAAAAATATACAAACATAAATCACTTCAAAATCAATTTTATAAAATTAATTTCATTCAAAATTTAATTTTTCAAATGTTAACTTAATACACATATATATCTATATCTATATATATAGCAAGGGAGACTTGAACAAAAGTTAGCTGTTGATTGAAACTTTAACTTTATAATAGTCATTAATTAGATGTATTTAAATTTAATGGACCTAATTGTATTTAATGAAGAATTGAATTGTTCACATTAATGCTATTTATTATACAATTTTGATTATTAAATATTAATTTTGATAATCTTGATATTAAGTAGTAACATGGTACTTATTATACAGTTTTAAATTTTAATAATTTTAACATTAAGTAGTAACATTACATATTATATTTCTACTTATGCTCAATTTTTTTAAATTAGTTACTTTATAATATATTTCACGAATAATAGTAATTAAAGGTAATGATTTTATAAATATATAGTTAAATTTAAAATAATTCATAATATGATATTTAATTAATAATTATATAAGGATAAAAATTAATAAATAAATTATTATGTACATATATCATTATACTTTATTTTTTAATTTAGTTATAAAAATATATTTCACGAACAATAATAATTAAAAGTACGGATTTATAAACATGTAGTTAAATTTAAAATGATTTTATATCTATGAAAAATAGATTAGAACTGATATGAGTTGTTGATAAATAGTTGAACTTTACAGTAACTGTTGATCAAATCTAATCAAATTTAAATAACCTAATTATATTTAATGAATTTAATTGTATTAACGAATACATAGTCGTTTACCAAATTTAATTATATTAAATTAGTATTTAGTGATATTAAAACAAAGAACGAAACTATTTTAAAGTCAATACTATTTATAGCTATTAATTAAAATTAATATCATATTGTCGTTTCTGACTTTAGATTGATAGATTGTATTCTCTATATAAGCTCAAGCAAAATGCTATGAGAACAAACATTTTGGTTTCTCTTATTCTAATTTTAGTGGTTTTTGACTTTTTTTTTTTCTATTTTAGTGGTTTACTTATCATTATCTCTTATTTAAGCCTAGTAAATATTTTGGTTATTTATTCTATTGATCAACCATTTTTTTTCAAACAAGTTAAAGTGATTTTCTTGGTATTAATTCATTAGTTTTTTGCTCAATATATTATTTTATGTTATTTTTTATATTGTTTGTTTTAGAATGATTATATGTATGCTATTATAGAGGAAATATTGCACGTAAGTTCAAGACAATTTTGTAAGAAAGAGAAGTATACATAATTAAGAATTTTGTGATCTTAAAGAATAACGACAAATATAGGTAAAATGTATATAACAAATTCTAATACACTTTAAGACCAATCGATGATAATTAATATGCGACCCACCAATTTTGACTTTTGCAATACCCTAATTTGATAAAATGTTTTTTTTTGTTACAAATTTTTTCAATAAATATGAATTTGAATTTTGCAATACGAGACTTTTGCAAAATTTTATTAAATTGAATTATTAATTGTATTAAATGTGTATTAAATATGAAGTTGAATTTTGATGTTAATCTATACGAGACTTCATAAAAGTTATTTCAAAATTTAGTCTTGAAAAAATATTAAAACATATAAATTAACAAAAAAATAAATATTTATAAATAAATTAAAAAGATAAAAAATATAAAAATATATTACAAAAATATGAATTAATATTTACCAATAAATAAATCATAAGAACTATTTACAAAACAAATAGTGATCAATTAATTAATATTAAATTCATAAATAATGAAATATATCTTTAGTTATTATTGTTCATAAAATATATATTAAAGTGATAAAATTAAAACGGTAAAATAAAGTTAAGAAAAAAAAATTAATGTAGTTTTTAATGCTATTAATGTAGTATTTTTATAAATATATAAATAAATATTTTTTTCTTTCTATATTATTAATTATTGTATGTATTTATTAAGTATAATACGTAATTAATTTTACATTTTCTTTTTGAATAAAAATTATATTTCTATTATAAGAATAAAAATATTCTATTATTGTATGTATCACTATCAATTTATATATTATTTTATATGTATTTTTTCATATTATTTTTTATTTACAATAAATATAGTTAAGAAAAATTTAATTATAAAACATAAAAATATATGTTAATATAATATCCACAATAACAAAAATGGACACTCAATTTGATATATTCTTGAGGTTTAGGTTTAATAAAATATTAAATTGATTACATTAATGATAATTATTACACAATTTTGATGATTGAAAGTTAATAATAATAATAATAATAATAATAATAATAATAATAATAATAATAATAATAACGATAAAAAATCTCATTGCATTGATCAAGAGTGTTCAATTTATGTCGCGATGTGGTTAACCAACTAAATTTCAACAATATCACATAATTATAATTAACATCTTCAAAATGATCAAAAATATAATTTTAAAATAATTAACAACTATATCCATTTAATAAAAATCACACTATTTCAACAAATACAAAACAAATTTTAATTTTTACTACATTTAAAAATTATTAATTATAAACACATAAAAATCAAATACATGTTAACTTAATACTCACAATAACAAAAATGAACACTTAAATTTAAATAATTATATATTATACATTTATATTTATTATATTACCTTCCTTTTGAATTTATATATTTCATATAAGTATTGTATCTTTATTTTTACTTGAGAAAGAACAAATCATAATAAATTTTAATAGGCTTAATATTTTTGAAAATAATATTTGCTCAATTAAAAATATAATTAATCATCTTCCACAATTTTAATATAATTATATTTAATATAATACTAAATGTTGTAAAAGACAATACTTTTATTTATGTACATTATTTAAAAAAATATTAAATATAAATATAAAAAAAATGTAATTTAAACAAACTCGTGCACGTTTTAAAATCTAGTGTGCAAGTGTTTGAAACTGCATTCAAGCAACAAAAAATATATGTCCAACTCAACACTCAATAATTCAATATTATAACTTCAGTGTTAATGTGGGCCTATGACGCAATTCCAAACACACCGGAATTGAATAAAAGCTAAATGAAATATAATAAAGAAATCTCTGTCTTGACAAAAAAATAACGGTGGCCTTCTGTTTACGTTTTCGTGTTGAACGAATTGGTAAGACGATGCATTTTTCTTGTTAAATTAAACATTTGAACAAAATGGTCAACGCCCTCAATATATATTCAAATTAAATTCGGTATTTTTTATTTTAAAAAAAATGCGTCGCTGCTAAATGATTAAAAAAAAAAAACTATTGTATTAAAAAAAGCTCAAGTTTAACGTTGACAGACCAGTTCAGCTAACTAAAATTCTGAACTACCTTCGGAATCTTCAATTTTCAGTCCTCGTGATGGGTTTCGTAACTGCCCTTCTCGCGCCTCTATTCTAGACTCCATCACCCCCACGCGCGCCATCAACAAAACATTGCATTTCCGTCAATATAAAAAAAAATAAAATAGTTGAAATTACACATTCAATTTCTTTTACAATTCACTTTTCATCCATTTTTCTTCTTTATTTTTCTTCATTTTTCATCACACTTGTACCTGCAAAAATCTGTGCTACCTTCTACCGAAATATGGGTGTGCATATAGTCATCCTTCTTGCTCCACGGAGGATAGTAATATCTGCAAAGACACTCCGCCACTCAAGAGTGTATCCTTTTTATTTATAATACAAGAGTTCGCTAGTTAGTGAAATAGGCAGTTATCTATCAATTATTAAGGGTAAGATTTATATCATCAAGTAGTTAGAGGGATTTTAAATAACAGATAGGAGATATACCCCTTTATCTCAAGCGAATATGGTAAATAGTTAAAGATAAAATTTCAAGATATTCAAATTATTAAAATGATCACATATATATGTGGTTACACTTTGGCTAAGTCAACTTTGACCAAGTCATAAAGTGCTGAGATGTGTATCTTTGATTTCACTATATGGTGCTGACCTTATTTTTTCAGATAGTACAACATCATTTGTTATATCTATTAATTTCTTTTTCTTCTTTTATTTGTTCTCTCCATCTTTCCCTTCCTTCCACTCATACAATAAAAAAATGGAATGTACTTTTAATATTTTTCTTAATTCTTATATGATATGATAATATCCCATATAAATCGGATCATTAAGATTTTATAATGTATTGTTATGTAACAAATCTTCTACATATAAAAATTAGAACACTATCTTGAATGAAAGCATTTTTACAATTTTTTATTCAATGAAAACATTTTAATTTTTTTTTTCAAACTTCTTATCTTTTTTTATTTATATTTTTAAATTAAATTTTAATATTTTTTAAAATAAATTATCTATAACTAAAAACAACTTTGTATTACAATATAATTATTTATAACTATAATAAAGAAGATACCCCTTTTGGCCTCCACTTTTTTATTGGATTACTATACCCTTTAATTTTTCTTTAAATTATCTACTAATTTATCTTTTAAGTTTTAACTACTCTCTAAACTACCTATTAAACATTCTCTTACTCTTTTATTTCATTTTGTTTTTTAAAAAATAAAAATCCATAATTTATAACTATAATAAAGGATACCCATTTTGGTCTTCACTTTTCATTGGACTACTATATCTTTTAATTATTTTCTAAATTATCTTTTAATTACTCTCTAAACTACCTATTACACTTCTTTTACTCTTTTATTTCATTTTTGTTTTTTAAAAAATGAAGAGAGGCATAGAGTGCCTCTCTTTTCCCCAGTTTATCATAAATCTAAATATACCTAGTATTTTAACCTGTGCATTACATATAATAAATATTTATTTTATATAAATTAAATTTATAATAAATAAATATTTGTAAATATATAAATTATATTATAATTAAAATTTGTAATAAGTAAATGATTTTGAACATATAGATTATATTTTAAATTTATAACAAACAATTATTGTAATATAATGTCAATTTTTAATTATTGATAATATATTTTAAAAAATATTAAAATTCAATTTAGAACTAAATATATTAAAAATAATAGATTAAAAGAGATAAGAGGTTAAAAAATCCTTAAAAATGCTCTCATTGAAGAATAGCAGCTAAAAACGCTATCTTTGAAGAATAGCAACTAAAAACACTTTTATTCAAAATAGTTGTTTTCATTTAATATATAGGGTGGATTTATATATTTAAAAATATTTAGTTATTATGAATTTTAATGATAATATAATAATATAATTTATATATTTAAAATTATTTAGTTATTATAAATTTTAATTATATAAAATAAATATTTATACTATAGATTTTATAGATTAAAATACTAGTTCTTTAATAAACTTGATGAGGAGGAAAAATTATCACATAAAAGGGGTTATAAGTCTAAGACTTAATTACACTTTTTGGCCTCAAAGTTTCATATTTTCATGAATTTTGCCTCTGATTATTTATTTTTTTTTTTTGCGAATTTTACCCCAATATTTTTAAACACTCACAAATTGTGCCCTTTCATCCATGTGTCGTTAAATTGATAATAGAGTGCTAACGTGGCGTGTCTGATGTGGGAGTAGGCTTTTGACGTAGCTTTATTTTATTGTTATTATGTATTTCCTTTTAAATTAATTGCACTTTTTGCTCTCAAAGTTTTACAATCTTGTGAATTTTGCCCCCAAAATTTTACATTTTTGTGAATTTCATCCCCAATTATTTTTTTCTCAAATTTAGCCCCCATACTTTTACCTAATTTGTTTACTTAATTTTAATTTCATAATATGACACCACCAACTTGACAATATTTTATGCTGTTACAACATTATGACGGTCATAATGTTTAATCCATGTATGAACTCTATTTTTCTGTTATTTTAACTTGAAACTGATTTTTCATTGTTTTGTTAAACAGAAAAAATAGAGTTCATAGGAATATGATTGTCTTAATGTTGTAACAACATAAAATATTATCAAGTTGGTGGTATCATATTATGAAATAAAAATTTAGGTAAACAAATTAGGTAAAAATATGGGAGTAAAATTCACAAAAAAATTTAATTGAGAACAAAATTTACAAAATTGTAAAATTTTGAAGGCAAAATTTGCAAAATTGTGAAATTTTGGACAAAAAGTGTAATTAATTTAAAACGAAATACATAATAATAATAAAATAAAGCTACATTAGATGCCTACTCCTACATCAGACACGCCATGTCAGTATTCTGTTATTAATTTAACGACTCATGGACAGAAAGGCACAATTCGCAAGTGTTTAAAAGTATATAACAAAATTCGCAAAAGAATTTAATTGGGGCAAAATTTGTGACAATGTTAAAGCATAAGTCTAAAACCAGAGGCTAACTCGATGCTTATGAAAATACTAAGAAAAATAGAAAGTGGAAAGAAAGGGAATTGAATTGACAATTTGAAGAAAGCGCGTAGGTGGTGAAGGCAGCACTTTATTTGAGTCATTTTCTTCATTACGTTTGAGAGCGAGCGTGAAACGCATGCGTATTGCGCACCTATCATGCCGTTAGCTCAAATAATCGGAGCTAGAATCTGTTGCGCTCCCATTCTCTCGCGGAACCGTCACTTCAGTCTCATGGCTTCCGCCACCCTTGACGACCAGAAACACGGCTTCTCCCGCCCGGAGATGTACAAGGAGAACCTCGCCGGCACCGTCGACGCCTACGACCGCCACGTGTTCCTCTGCTACAAGAACCACCTCACTTGGCCGCCGCGCGTAGAGGCCTCCGACGCCGATCCCCTCCCCAAGCGCCTCGCCAATGTCTGGAAAGCTCGCAAGAACGACATCGCCGTCAAGGTTTGATCTCTGATTTTTAATTTACTGCGATCGATTTGAGGTTCGTTCGGTATTTGGTTGTTGTTTTGCTTAATTTGAATTATTTGTTGCGTACGGCAGACGAAAATCACGGTGTGCGAGGCGCGTGAGGAGGCTGGTTTCTCCGATGGAGACGTGTTGGTTTTCCCTGATATGATCAAATACAAGTATGCTAAACTAAACCACTTGATTTTCTTCTTTTGCATTGGTGATTCATTGTAGTTTCTCTTAACTTGTATGTTAATCACTGTTTTTAATTTAAAACATTGGTTAAAAGTGTAAAAAAATTATTAAATTGATTTCTTAAAGAATATCTTAAGAATCGTTTGGATAAAGAGATTATTATTAAATGAAAAATAAATTGATTTAATCTTTTAAACATAATTAATATTTCTATTGAAGGATATTAAAATTAGAACAAAACTTAAAAACATAATTATTGTATATTGATCTTTAATCAGAATTGGAGTTTTACTTTCATAATTCATCTAATAAAAGTTTACATTAAGGATTAGAGTAGATTATCACGGTGAACGTTCAACTCTAAGGGTTTATTTGGTTCAAACGAGGGGAGAGATTTTAATGAAGAGGAGGGAAGGGGAAGGAAGGGGAGGGATTATGGTTATTCATTTTGTTTGGTTAAGAGGAGGGGAGGGGAGCAATTTTAATGGAGGGCATGGGAAGTAGTCTTTTTTTTTGTTTGGTTCACAAGGGAAGGGGAGGGATTTTAAAAATTAATTTAAAAATTTAAAACATAAGTAAGAAATATTTTAGTAATTATATTTGACATGTTTTAAATCTCCTCCCCTCCTTTCCAAATTCCCCCAATATTGGAGGGGAGCAAAAATTAGATGAGGAGGGATTTTGCTCCCCTCCATTCCCTTCCCCTCCCCTCCTAAAAGTTGAACCAAACAATTAAAGTTTATAAAATTCCCTCCTCTCCATTTCCCCCAACCAAACACTATGTAAGTGTGTGTTTGATTGAGCATTTGTAAAATTGATTTTACAAAATTGATTTTGGTTAAAATTAATTTTGAAGTGATGTAATTTATATTTGGATGTTTTTATTTTAAAAGCAAGTTAATAGTAAAACTTAGTATAAAATTTTTTATTCAATACAAACGTTATTTAAAGTTGTTTCAATTTAAAATTGATTCTAAACTTAGAATCAATTTGTAACATAGAACTAAACATGTAAACATTTATCTAAAATCACATTAGCTGATATTTCAATGTAATTCTGGTTGATCTAATGTGAAACCAAACACGCACTAAGTTTACATTAAAGATCAGAATAGAATATCAAGGTGAAACTCCAACTCTAATGAAAGACGAGTGCCAATTTCTTAAGGAAGTGCAAGTAAGTTTTTTCGTGCTTAAAATTATTGTTTGCATATTGAGGATTAGACTGATACCAAAACGTGTTTATGTTTAATAATAGTTTTTGAATTTGAGAATATTTGGTTGTTGTTTGATTGATAGGGGTTTGGAGGTGTCAAATGTGGATGGCTTTTTTGATGATGTAATAGTGAGTGGTAAGGAGTGGAGTGGTGGAGAGCAGGGCATATTGAGGGGTTCGCATATTTTTGTATGTGCCCATGGAAGTCGCGACGTGCGGTGCGGTGTTTGTGGGCCGGTTCTCATGGAGAAGCTCAATGAGGAAATTCAGCTGCGGGGATTGAAGGATGAGATATCTGTTGTTGCGTGTTCTCATGTTGGTGGCCATAAGTATGCTGGGAATGTAATCATATTCTGTCCAGGACCAGATGGAAAAATAATGGGTCATTGGTTAGTTCTCACACTTATATTTTACTCCCTTTCTTATCTATTAATGTTTTATTTTTCTTTAAATTATTGATGTTTTGTAAATCTAAATTCTCATTAATACTTTTTTTCACCTATACTCCTTTTTTTTTTTTATATGATAGTGAGGGGCCTATGCCCCACCACACGAATCATTAAAATCCACGAGGGAATGAAACCGACATACATCACCGAAGGATTCCTATTTAGGGATTGGAATCATCAAAAATGTTTTAATCATAAAAAAAAAAAAAACCTATACTCCTATTTAAGGATTGCTACAATAATAATTAAGTAAGGAGTTATTAAATATGAGTGTTTTAGTTTAAATATAACAATATTTTACATTCATTAAATGTTCCTAATAAATATGGAATGGAGATAATAATATTTTCTAATTTTGATGGAATACTGGTGTTTTGAATAAACTTAAAATAAAAGAAGTAATTGTACGAAAACGATAATTATTTTTATCATTTAAAATTATTATTAAATATTTTCATGAGATTTTTATTTTTTAAGAAAAATACATTTTTGTTATAAATTTTTAAATATATTTGAAATTAAAAACGTGTTTTTGAAAAAATACAAACAAACGAATGCTTTTGAAGTTGCTGCTTTAATTGTGGTGCTTAATAATTAATTACAGGTATGGCTATGTTACTCCGGATGACGTGCCTGCCTTGTTGGACCGACAAATTGCCAAGGGAGAGGTCATTCAAAAACTTTGGAGGTTGGTACTTTCTGTTTTATTCTGTATTTTCTATCCCTGAATGAAGTGCTAATTTGAATGAATGACATATTGTTTGTAAAGACAAAAGAAAACAATTATAATGTGTTTTCTAGATTCTTAAATTACCCTTCCATTGGCTATTGGACTATGGGAGTATGGACTTATCAGTGATCACGATTATCAACGTTAATTTGATCACATGGGAGTACATGGCTGATTTAAGGAGTGTCTGGATGGTTGGAGACAATGTCATCCTGCTTCTAGTGATTGGATCATTTTGAAATATCATACTATGTGTCCCTTTAATAAAACCGAATCTCCATTTTGTTTGTTCCGTGCAAATTGTACACAAATAATCTTGTGGATAAATTTGCAGCTAATTAAATTTCTCGTTTTCGGCCCCGCTTATAAGTAATCCCTCAGGCAGGTAAATCATTATTAATGCAGTCTTTATTTGCCACGGGCCTAATTCTCATTCGTGGGTCAGAATGCATCCATATGTTTGTTTCCTTTGTTGTGGTTCTGTCTGATGGAATCTTTTTTTTTTTTTGATAAACCTGTCTGATGGAATCACATGCGCTTTTGCATCTAACTTTACTAGTTAGAACAAACAAAGTAGAACGACATTATTTGGTTGTTTGTTCCTGTAATTCATATCATCTTAAGCACTTTCCTTAAAATGGAGGATGATTAAATTTGATCATGTGAAATTGTTTCAGGGGCCAAATGGGGCCACCTGTTGCCAAAATTAAGGGAGCAGATAACCAGAAACTTGCTAACGGAGATGATAATGGCAAGGTCAATCTGAGCAACAATGAAAATGTGGCAGGATGCTGTCAGGGTGTTAATGGGGTTTCTTGCTGCAGAAGTGCAAGTTTTGAGCAAAACAAAGGGATTGATAAAACCGCTGAAGCATATAAAAAGCAGGGGAGCAATATAAGTTGGTGTTGGCCTGTATTACAGAAGCGTGATATTCTTACGGCTGGTGGTATACTTGGAGCTTTGGCAGCTGTTGCTTTAGCTTACAGATTTTACAGAAGGTCAGGCTGAAAATGGCTTTATTCTTAAGTTTTACTGTTTTAGATTGCTGGGGGGGTTTAGAATACTTAGAAGATGCAGTGATGAAAACTTCACCTTCTTATTATTACTTTTTTAAATTCAACTTCATTATGATTATGTTGTATTTGTTTCATTATGTTACTGGATTTCCAGTGAGTTCATAGTTTCTGGTTGTTGGTTTTTGTTATGTTTATCACGTGTGTTCATTAGAAAGAAAAGGCACTCACTGAATCAAACACTGGCCATGGGAAGTTTTGGAATATCATGCGGTGTCTTGGTCTTGTTTGATATAAATTTATGTTCGACACTAATTTTGGACTGCCGTGATTATTTATGACTACAGAACTATCTCAGCCACCGCTTATCTATCTGTAATTTAATTTGCCTACATTTTTCTATCGATATAAATTTTTCAGCAAAATTTCACTCGTTAAATTACACTATTTCTTTTTTATTTTAAAAACTACACTCTCTCCAGTCGAAATATTAATATGTTATAATTTAATTCATCTGAATGTGAATTAACTTCTTAAGGGCAATTTTTTTTAAAATTTTATGACTCCTAGCATTATTGACAATTAATTTTAAACGGTGAAAAGCTGGATAGTACGAAAATTTTCGCACGAATCATGCTGCATGAACATGTTTCGTTTTTGTTTCATTCTTTAGTTTTATATTGTTATTTAATTATATTGTTCTTTAATTTATTAATTAACCAACAGCATATCAGCACTGTGAATTTGTATCAACTAAAAAATTTTCGTACTAGATAGAATAATTGCTCCTTTGAATTTCTATTTTGAACTTTGAGAAATTTTAAGTGAACTTATAAAACCGATAATATGAATATTCAAAACGTTAAATTTCATGTATTAAAGTTTCAAAGTTGATGATATAATGTTCAAAATTTGTTATGGGTAATCATAGAAGTTGAAGATAAAAGAAAATATTCTTGGAATATTTATACATAGTCTTCATTATCACTAATAGACTCGTTTACGTCAAAATATATTGAAATGTAACATATATTTATCTTTTAGGCCAGGATAATATAATTTTTAAAATAAAAACAGAATAATTTAAACATCTCACGAAAATATATTTTTCTCCATTTTTTTTAGCTTTATTCGCATTATCTTCACGACGGTGGCAATATACTTTGAATTGCCGTGGCAAATGTCCTCCAGGATTTTGTCTCTTTCATGTTTAGGCCTTTTTATCCTTGATATCCAATGGAGTGTTGCAATAATTAGTATAAGTGGATTTACACTCTAATAAGAAACCGTTGCTGAATAATCGACGGTTGCTTACTGATTAGTGAATAGTGTAATTGATTAAAATTCGGTACCTCTACATTAGAAGTAGTTTAAACTACGACCTTTAAAGTACTCACTTCTTTGTTTCATTGGGGGTTAAGTTTTGACTGAAGAGTGAAGACCCCACATACGAGGGATTTGATACTTGATATTGCGTTCGGATAGAATAGAAAGAGAAATATGCTTGTACAATAAATTGTACAACCAAGAAAGAGAAAGAGAAAAAAGTTTGAAATGTAATAAATAAATGATATGAAAAGGAGAGACAGACACAAAATGATATTGTATGAATTGTTATAAAAAGTATTATACGTGTATCATATCTCGAATAAAAATGTTGATTTATTTGTCCACTTGTTTCAAAGTGGGACAAACAACAATGGATGGCGTATATATCATATTTTATCTAATTCAGTTTAAAATAACAAAAACCCACGGCATTGGTTGCCAAATTTGGTTGTTAACATATATAAAAAAGTAATATCAGATCCTAAACTATAATCGAATTCAAACTCATAAGGTTTGTAATTCGGTATCAATAATGTTAGAAGCCAAGCATACCTAGCAATTGACATCACCGAAATCAAATATGAATCATACCAGAAGATCCCGATCCAATTTTATGTACACAGCAATGTTGTCAATTCTACATTGGTTTACAAATATTTTCTTAGTAATGAAGTTCTGAACTAGAAGTCCTTGTCAAAAACATCATTAATGCCAATAAGTTAGAAAGAAAAAAATGTGATGCATGAGGATTTACTTGACAGATTAAGCATTGAGCTTTGCGATCATCTCCTCTACCAACCTTAAAGTAGTATCTGCCAATTTCTCTCCTTCTGCTTCAATTTCTTCCATTATCCGTTCTATAAGCTCATGATTAATTTGTTTAAATCTTGAGCTATAATTGGAGCAGTCCCTCAGAAGCAACAACAGTTCTCGAGCCATGGATTTGGCTCTCCATGTTCCATCCAAGCTTAACTGAAGCAATCCTGGCATCACTCCCTCTGTCAAGATCAACCCTCTATATTTCTCTCTGCAGCTCTGGCATATAAGGAGAAGTATACACACTGCATGCTCTTTGCTTAGTAAAGATCCATCTTCAATAGTCTCAACCAGTATCCTGATTGTTCCCCCAGTACTAGCAGCCTCACAAAGTGCACTCTCTGATGAAGACACAATGTTTTCTAGCAACCCAATTGCTTTCTCAACCAATGGAGATGACTTTACTGAGCTGTGGATCAGTTCAAGCAAGGAGAGTATAACACCAGAAGAGACAATCAATGGAATAATCTCTTGGCAGGTTGTGAGGTTGTATAGAGTAGCTATAGCATCAAGCTGGGACTGAGTGCTACCACTGCTGTTGACAAATTCAGCCAAGAGTTGGACAGCCCCAGATGAAGCAATCGCTACCTTATTTGCCTTGCAAGAAGAGAGGGTTAGCATGGCTGCCAATGTCAATTGCATCACTGTCTGGCTATGACAACGGAGGAGACTCAGGAAAACTGGCAAAGCTCCAGATTTGATGATCCGAATCTTGTTTCTGTAAAATTTTTGGAAAAGTTTTCTGTACGATTACATTAACTGCTAAGGAAACTTTTGAAGGAATTCGTACAATAGAAGGAATTTATTGTCTCCCTTGTGTTTTATACATTACTTTTTGGTAAAGAAATATGATGGTACAATCTATTATTAACCAATGGCAAGTCTCATTTATTACCAAGAACATATTCCTTAGCCCCACTGCCAAAAAACAAATCATGGGTTACTAAAAAGTTCAGACTTTTTAATTACTCCAATACAGTGTTGGGTTGGGTATGTTTTATTGCCTTTAATCCTTTTAATAAGCAAAAATAATTTTTGGTAATTATTTGTTCTGTTATGCACTCTCAACTCCTGACAATGAGGTATTATGGACTACATGCAATCTGGAGAACTGAACTGAGAAGAAATTGAAGAAGTTTACAATGAATATTATTAAAAGGTAAATGATGAACTAACCTTTCACTGCCGAAGGAAAGGCTGAGCAAAGCACAAAGAGCAGCTTCTATGACTTCATAGTTTTCAGAATGAAGCATGCAAACCAGAGGAACCATAACATCACTTTCTTCCAACTTGTGCCTCTGCTTACTACTTAATCTACCAAGTTTCATAGCTGCTTGAATTTGAGATTCTCTATCACCGTTCCAAAGGTTTTCCACAACCTCTTTTTCCATTGAAGCTCTCTCTATCTGCTTTCTTCTTTTGCTGCGTCTCACTTCAAGGTCTCAATCTTCTATGTTAGGCAGTGGTAATTGTAGCATCGAGATTGGTTGCTTGAAGAGGTAATGTTAAGCTTTTGTGGGCATTCCAATCCATTGTTTCAGCTAGAAGCAACATACAATTCTTTTGGTCAGCTTTTTTTCTCTTGGGTGTGTTTGGTACTAATATAAAACAATATTGATTCCTAAGAATGAATCTTTAACTTTCCTTATATTGAAGCAAACGCCGTCAGCTTTTGGTAGGTTAAATAGTTTTTGCAAAATTTCTGGTGATTTTGTGTTTCTTCTTTAATGGTAGCTTTGCTAGTAGTAGGACTCTAGAAGCCTGGAAAGAATATTATGTTAATCACTCTTAATCACATTGACAACATTTGTTATTCTTTCCTTCAATAATAACACCAAACTCCTTTTGACCAATGCTACTAGGAGCCACTACCTTAAAAAAAATTATAAAATCATCTGCAAAATAAAAAATTAAAAAGGGATAATATTAAGCTAGCTATTTTAGATTCTAACTGTTGGAGCTTCTCCTGTGGCTTTAGTGCATGTTTGGTTTTACATTTAATTTTCTAGAATCATGTTGAAGTACTAGTTGACGTGATTTTAGATAAATATTTACATGTTTGGTTTCATGTTGGAAAATTGATTTTAACTCCAGAATTGATTTTAGGTTGAAGCAACTTTAGGTAGCTTTTGCGTTGGATCAAAAAAGTTATACTGAATTTGACTATTAACTTGTTTTTAGAGTAAAAACATCCAAACATAAATCACATCACTTTAAAATCAATTTTAAGCCAAATCAATTTTACAAAATCAATTTCATCAACGCTCATCCAAACACACACTCATTCTATTCTAGTATACGTGGAATTGGCCACGGAAGTTTGGAAAGACTCAAGGGAATGCTTCGTAGTTTGTACAAGGCAATCTTGTGAGCCGTTGCGAAATTGCAAATGGAACTATATTCGCTCAAACAAGGTAACTTGTTTTCTTTACCGAATATTGAATTGAAAACTTTATGGAAGGAATTGGATAATTACATACCTCTCTGTCAGTGTACTTGTGCGGTTCAACGTACATGCTTAGGTATGAGAAATTCCAAGAAATACAGGGATTAAGATTATGTGATTCATTTCTTGATGAGTTTAAATGAACAATTTTTAGGGTTAAGTCTCTGTTAATGGAACCCTTGCCTCTTCTTAATCGTGTTTTATCCATGGTGTTGCAACATGAAAGATAAGCAAAAAGATTCATAGACACCTAGGGGTATTTACAGTACTCGTGAATCTAAATTGACCAACCAACTTAATCACTTTGGTTTGGATTTTTTAAATGTTCAGATAACACCTAACTCAATCCGTTCAAACTTGTTTATGTACGGGTTGGGTAACAAGTTTTGATTTTTGAACCAGTAAACCCAAGCCATATTGACATAGCATTTTTTTTAAGTTTATTATTTATATATATATTTTTAGTTTAAAAAAATGAATAATGAAATAAGTGAATAAAAATTAAAATACTAAACATGTCACGAGATCACTTGGTCACATGAACACTTCTTTCTCACTTCTACTTATTTGAAACTAAATTGCCTTATGCAATAATATTTTATATTAGATTGTTCAAGTACAAATTGTTATGGCAAGGTGTTAAGGAAATTTTCATTGGCGCAACTCACATAGTACATATCTTGTAATAACTACATAATTGAGCTACGCCACTCTGCTATATTCTTTTTTGGGCTTCCATTATGACACACCTTGTGCTACAAAGAATTGCCTTATGCAATAATATTTTCTTTTGCTTCTAAAAAAAAAAAAAACTATTTGAAACTGAATTAAGTGTGGTGTTTAGATGCTGCAAGCAATTAACTATTACTCTTTTAATGTTTTACATTAAACTAATTTAATTAATCTTTTAATGTTTTAATATTTACTATTCAAGGTTGATGCTTTTGCTTTCATGTGTACAAAATACAAATTGCATTGACCATTACAAAATTAAGAACATAGATAAAAGTATATTTAATATGTCACTAAATAAATACGGATACCTATGAACCTAAACCAAACCAACCTATTATTGATCGGATTGGTTCGATTTATGTTTGAAAAAAAAATTGCACAAATCCAACCCAACTCAACCCAATTTATTTTGATTGATTTGATATCAGATATGGAAAAACCTAACCCAAATTGACCTGTGAACACCCCTATGGACACCAAACTCTACTAGATACTTAGAAAAAAAAAAGATAAAGAAGAAAAAGAAGTATATGAATTATAGTTGATATGATGTGAAAGGAAAAGAGAGATAAAGATAAATAATAAATGTTGATGAAGTGTTTGATATAGAGGGGTGCTTGCTTATAATCACTCAAAAGATAAAGTCAACTAGGACTAGGTTCTTTGAAAAACTATTGAAATGGAAGGAATGATTATTTTTCACACTGATATTTATATGTCTATAATGTATATCTTTTGTACACAAATAAAACCTAAAGTATAAAGGAAATAATAAATTCTAATTGATTTTATTATTAAGATAATTAGGAAAATCTAAATCATTATCCTAATTATGAGAACTACAAAAGTCTAAATCATTGTTCTAATTATAGTAACTAGGAAAGTTAATGATTATAACAAATCTTTGAAACAAATCACTATCGATACAGTTAGTGATCCCAATAATAAGATATAATCAAATTAAATTAAGATACAATCATAATTTTTCTCATTATCCCCCTCAAGTTGGTGCATGGAGATTCAAAATGTCCAACTTGCTAAGTAGAAAATGGAAATGGGCATGTCATAACGACTTAGTAAAAATGTCTACAAGCTGCATATGAGTGGAAATATAAGAAAGTAGGAGATTTCCATTAATAATTTCATTTCGAACAAGATGATAATTCACTTCAATATGTTTAGTATGTTCATGGAAAAAAAGTTCTTCGCAATATGAAGAGCAACTTAATTATCACAGTAAAGTTGCATGGGTAATGAGTAATACCAAGGCTTGAGAAAAATCCCTTCATCCACTTAAGCTTGCACGTGGTATTAATCATTAAATGATACTCAACTTTTGCAGAGGATCAAGACATTGTATTCTGCTTCTTTGTTTTCCAAAAGATAAGAGCGTGCCAAAAATATAATCCATCTAGTAAGTGACTTATGCGTAAGTGGACAAGTGGCCTGGTCAACATCACATTACCCATGTAATTTCATATCACAAGCACTATCTAGAAAAATTCATTACCTTGAGTTCACTTTAAGATATTGTACTACTCGTATGGTGGGAGTCCAATGCTCTACTTGTGACTGCTGGATGAATTAAGAGAGAACATGACTGTATGACAGTTTTGACCGTGTAAAACAAAGAAAAGTAAGGTGACCATAACTAGCCTTCGATATCTATTGGGATTGTAAAAGGGTTTTCATTTGGCTAGACTAAGATGTAGTTCTGTTCTAAAGGGGTTTCCATAGGCATTGCTCCAAGTAATCAAACTTTACTAATAATATTCAAAGTATAGTTTATTTGGCAAAGAAAAATCTCAGCATGTAATCTAACCATTTCTACTCTTAAGAAATATTTCAATGGTCCTAAGTCTTTCTTATAAAATTATGCTTAAGTAATCCTTGAAGTGTTAAATAGAGGTTGAATTGTTTCCACAAATGATCAAATCATCAACAAAGACTAGAATTCCTTTATCATGCATTGTGAACAAAGAATAATTCGAACAGTACTGGTGAAAACAATAATGTTTGAATGCAGAAGATAATTTGGCAAACCAACAACGGGGAGCTTGTTTCAATTTGTATCATGACTTGCTTAATTCACACACCATACCTAGTTGGAAAAAAAACAAACTAGGAAAAAATTTCATGAACATCTCTTCTTGTAACTCACCATGAAGAAATGTGTTATGCATGTCCATGTGATGAACTTCCCACCGCTATGCATCAATTATAACCAAGACAATTTGCATTATGACCATCTTTGTCACATGAATGAATGTCTTTGTGTAATCTACTTCTTCAACTTGATGGTTTCCAAGAATAACTAATCATGCTTTGAATCGTTATATGCTCCCATTAGAGTGGTATGTAATCCTTTAAACCCACTTGCATCCCAATTCCTTTTCCTTGGTGACATGAGAACATACAATCCACGTATGATTGTCTTCAAATGCTTGTATTTCATGTTATATAGCTTCAGGCCACCTAGTATCTTTCATTTCCTCCGAGAATGTCATGGGTTCTTTCTCAACAATCACAATTGAAAAGAACCTATAGCGACGCATAAAAAAATTAGCATAACTCATATAATGTGTTATATTATAAAGTGCACTTGATTTTCACTACAGGGAGAATGAACAAGTTGATGGGCTTATGGTTTGGACAATGTACATCACATAATCTTAAAGCTTTACAAATGATATTCTAGTACGTTTACCTTGACCCAATGATTCTTGATCATTTGTTCTATGTATGTTAGCATCATGTTGCATTGCATTATTTTGAGTAACAACCTCTATTTCGATGCCCTTTCACTTAAATAGTGTCGCCTTCTCTAAGTGCCCATATATAATCTATGAGCTTACAAACCATACACTCTTTAAGCATCAATCTCACTAGGCAATGGCTTGGTCACAACTCTATTATCATCCATCAAGCAAGATTGGGAAAAAGGAAACTCATTCTTAAAGAAATCAACATCTCTTGACACAAAATGGGTGTTCTCTAGATCAAATAACTTCCATCCTTTCTTTGTAGCAAGGTACCCCATGAACACACATTTTTTATGTCAATTAGTAAAATTATCTCCCTTCTTTCCTTGGTTATCTACATACCATAGAGAACCAAATACTCTTAGTTGATTATACGGAAGTGGCTAAAAGTATTTCCATTCAATAGCAACATTAGCATTCTATTTATTAGATTTCCAATTGTTAAGATGCACTTGTTCCAAAAGGTGATTAGTAGGTTGCCTTGAAACCTTAGTGCACGAGCAACATTGAGGATATATATGTGTTTCCTTTTAACTTGACCATTTTATAAAGGGGTTCTTGTATACAATGTTTGAAACATAATCTCGTGTTCAAGAATTTGTGTTTTTAAACATGAGAATTTCATTCCATTATCATTTTGAATCATTTTAATTTGCTTTCTATATTGTCTCTATATTAGAGCAATGAAATTCAATAGAGTTCATGACACTTCTCTTTTATTGAGCAACAAATAGATCCCGAGTGCTTGAGAAAAAAATGATCTACTACAGTTAAGAAATAATAAACAACACATTAGGATGGAGTTTTATAGGGTCTCCACAAATTATAATAAATCAATTCAAAATTACTAGCAACTTTATGATTGCTTAAGGGAAAACTATTCCTAGCTTGCTTTGCCCTTTGACACACATCGCATGCTTTATTTTCAAACACACTATTTTGCTAGTAACCTTTGAGATTAGCTTAATAATCTTTAGAGAAAGATGTCCCATGCTTCGATGCCAAATATTAAACAAAGACACTTCACAAACTTTGTAAGCTTTTATATGTCAAATTCCTCTAAAATAGTAGAGCCCATCTCTTCGTTCACCCATTCCAATCAACGTCCTCAAGGTGTAATCCTGCATAACATAGAGTTAGAGAATTAAATTATCCAATTTGCATCATCTATTAATTGGGACACTAAGATCAAATTGTAATTCAATCTAGGCACGTATAACACATTCTTGAGTTTCAACCTTCTGTTAAGGATCACAAATCCTTCCTTAATTGCCAGAACTTGCCCTCCATTTGGCAATCCCATAGGGCATCCTTGCACATTTTTTAGCTTATGCAGAAGTGTCAAAATTCCAGTCATGGGATTAGATGCTTTTGTATCAATAATCCATGTTGTTTTTTTAGCTATCATCCTTTCAACACTACTTTCGTTGTGACCATTCAACAAATATATTAGAATTTGACACTACTCGTTGCTCAAGACTGTAAGTCTGCCTTTGTCTACATCTATTGTTGAGGTAGTTGTCCCTCCAAATGAAAGTATGGGCAACATTTACACAAATAATCATCCCTCTTCATCATGTCGGTGGGGAGTTCTTCTTCACCATCTTTGATCATTATGATTCACATTCCTTTTTTACGAAGTTGTATTTGCTATTGTAAGGACTTTCTTATACACAAATGAATAAAATAATGAAATGCCTTTATATATAACATGACATAAATGATATATGTTCAACATATACAAGTCTCTTGCGTATACACCAACAGGAGTAACCATTTGAGTGTTGGAATTTGTAAAGAAAAGGAAGAAAGGAAAAAATAAAAAAGAATGTTACATACACCTCACTCCTAAAAAATGCAAAGGTGCCTTTTGAAGAATTAAAACCATATGGAAGTTAATAGGTGCATCATATAATGTGGCTAGTGCAACATCTAGTGGTATTTGTGGAACAGGTTATGATGAATTTATTTTTATCCTTGCTTGGGCTGAAATTTTGATTGGTCATTTATTTGAACTCAGACCTAATATGATCGGTACCCGATAATATATAGGACAAGACGCGGTCAATCCAAATTATTGACATAATATATCAATGTTAACATTATTTATAGTTAAATTGTGAAATTAAAGAAGAATAAAATTACAATTCAGGGATATTTTACAATATATATTTCAAGGTAAATAATATAGTTATAAATATAACATTGTGTCATACAAACTATTATTCATTAAGTAAAAAAAAATTATCATCAATACATAAATGTTTTTTTATAAAATACTTTTTAAAAATCTAAATTTGTTCTCAAAACACACTAGATCTAATTTTAAAACCTGAACCCATTAAAATTAACTTTAGGTAGGGCTAAGCTAATAAGATGGGGTTGGATTATGAACACCCTTAGCCTCACTTTTCTAATAAGGCAATTTGAATGCCTAACATACACTTTGACGTGTGATTTCTTGATTTTGGATGTTGAGTCCCTTTTTACTTAATTTGTATTTAGCCTATGCATTGTACAAGATAAAATTTTATTTTTAGATAATTAAAATTTATAATAAATAAATATTTTAAATATATAAATTATATCACAATTGAAATTCATAACAAATAAATATATTTGAATATATAAATTATATTTTAGATTTGTAATGAATAATTTAAATTGTGATATAAGATTATTTTTAATTTTTAATTATTGACAATTTCTTAACAAAAACTACTAAAATTCAATTTAGACATAGAGATAAAAGAGGGTAAATTGAAAAGGATAGGCAGTTAAGAAGATCAAATAGCAAATAAGAAAGTAGTTTGAGATGGTTGAAAGCTAAATTTTCGACTAGTTGTAGGGATAGTGTGTAAAATGAACTATCAAAAAAAAGAAAGGAGAAAATGTTGAGAATATCTAATTGAAAGAGTCAGGAGAGTGAGAGTCTCACTCTCCAAATTGTGTATTCTAATCTATAATATAGAGTAGATGTATCAGGCATTCTATCTTTATAAAAAATGTGAGAAAAGAATTAAATAAGACATCTTTACTAGTATAAGATTTGAAAAAGAGAGAGTCACAACCAGACAAACATAGAGAGAATAACATTATCTAATGAAGGTGTGAATGAGATGTATAAAGAATACCTAATGAGGCTAGTGTTTGAAAGAAGAACACACTGAGAACAAAAAACTTTTAGAAAAGCAAAAATGAAGAGATGTATAAAGAGAAAATGAAATTGAATTCACACTTAAATAAGAAGATTGATGTCGTTGTCGTGTATATCTTCAATGTAAACTTGAAAATACTTTCCTCTAAACATCTGTTAGATTCATCAAACTAGAACATAGGTTTGAAAATTGAAGCAAGAACAAAAATATGAATGTGGCATTAAAATAACAAAACTTATATTGAATTTTCTATATTAGTGCTACTAAGAACTGATCTAGAAAACACTTTCTAGATTGCTTCTTACTACAAGCAATCTAGAAAGTTTTGTCATAAATTTTAAAAGTTGCAAAAGGCACAACATTCTAGATTGGTTGTACTAAGAACCATATTTTCTAGGTTGATTCTTTATAAAAATGATCTAGAATCTCGTCAAGAATTTCAAAAGTTGCAAAGGGTGTCCACATTCTAGATCGATTGATAAAGAATCGATGTAGAAAGTACCTTCTACATTGATTCTCAATACTAACGATTTAGAAAGTATTTTTTAATTCGATTCTATAGCAACCAATGTAAAACATTCATTCCAATATTACAAAAATGTCACCACCTTCTATGGATCTATGTAAATTTCTAATGTGAAAATGTTTTTTTGTACTAGTGTTTGTCATTCTAAACACTTGTCATGCCTTTCTAGGGATTTTTCTAGGGCTCTACAAGTATGAAAAGGATGAAAAATGTGGAAGTTCACGTCTTTTCAAGGATCTAAGGAGTTTTTCTTATTTTTTTATCTCATTTATTTTCTTTTTCATCCTTTATGTCTAGCTATATCTTGCACTGTTGCGGTTGTGTGAATTTTTATTGATCATGTGAATGTCCTGATTTTGGGTGATTAATAAATTTTGGTTTCTTTTAATTTCATTTATATTTCCTATTCTTAATGCATTATAGGAAATAACAACTCTTTCAATGATTTTTTATTTGCATATGCTAAATGGAAATTTAATGTATGAATGTGTTATAGGAATTGAATCTGTGGCTCTTTAGGCTACAAATAGTCATTAAGCACTTGCTACCCCTTAAGAATTCTTGATATCTTCATACTTGTTTCTTTTTAATTTTGGCTAAAGATTTATTTACCTAAGAAATTAAGCTCTAAATAAAATAGTGAATCTAAATAAACTCTAATTTAGAATTCACAGGAGAATCAAATTGAATTAACTCCAATTTAGAACTCATAGGTAAAATAGAACAAAACTTGACTCCAACACTTTAATTAATTGCGTCAAATCTATTTATTTTGTATTCTTGGTGTTTTTGATTTGAAAGTAAATTCCTAAAAATAATCTTTATTATTTTCTTTAATTTTAATTATTGTTGTTTTCAACAAACTAAATCTATATCTTTTTTTTTTTAGCAATTTCTATTAGAATTTGTTTTTATGATTTGTGAATTGATCTTCAATCCCCGAGAATGATACTACTATTTTATTATTATTTGCAAGGATATGGTATAATACTTGTTGTGGTTATATCAATTTTATCTTAAAATGTATGTACAATATGATTAATTCTTTTTTGGTCAAATTATATTTTTGGTCCTACTATTTATTTTTAAAATTCAATTTGGTCCCACTATTTTTAGAATGTTCAATTTAGTCCCTCAATTTTTAAAATTAATACAATGCCTTTTCCATCAAATTGAAATCGACGCCAATAGGGTTTACGATTAGCGGCGGTTTTAAATCGTCACTTAAAACCCGTCATTAATTAGTGGCGGTTTTTAACCGCCACTATTTCATAACTTTTATAGTTTTTTAAAGTTTAATAAATTAAAAATTAAATAGTGGGGTTTAAAACTGCTACTAATTAGCGACAATTTTTTTATGACTGTTTAAAACCATCACTAATCCTTAAACCTAATGGTGTCATCTCCAATTTGACGGAAAGCACAACATTATATTGATTTTGAAAATTGAGGGATCAAATTGAACATTTTAAAACTAGTGAGACCAAATTCAATTTTGGAAATAAATAATGGGACCAAAATTATAATTTAACCTCTTTTTTACAAATAAAAAAGTTTATTAATATTGAGTACAAGGAGTACATAAACTCGCATAACTTCGACTTTTGAACACATGAGAATACAAGATATAGGATTCCATCACCATGGTGAGAAAAGAAAAGAAAAGCAACCTTCCTTGTCTTTAAACTAAACCAATATTCCAAAGCTCCACTTTAATTAAGTTTGAAAAACCAATTATTTCAAGAACAATGCTAGCAACACACTCTCTGATATGCTCTTTTAAACACACTCTCTTTTATTGGTTGAAATTTATTGATAATTACAGAATTTTATGAGTCTCACATCTTATTTAATGATTCTCTCTCATAATTTTATGATTTTTGATAAATTTAAACTAATAAAAGATAGTGTCTTTATAAGAGTATGTTGCCCCCTACCCCCTCCTTCATGAGGAATTAATTCTTCATGTAAATGAAAGAGACCTTTTAAGATACCCTCCTCATGTGAACCTTATCAACATGATAACATGTAGGTCCTGCCTCGCATTTCAATTTATTTAACTTAAAAAGGGCAAACTAATAGAAGGAGAGATTATATTTATGCAGTAAACTTATAAAATTTCTTATATAAGAAAGAGATAAATAAAAAAAGAAAATTATGAAATAAAATAAGTAATGTAATAAAAAGAAATAGAATAATATTTAAAAAAACATAATAAAAATATATTATCACATTGATATAACTCTAATCCCAACCCGCCATCAAACAAGTAAATCCTATAAATAAAATATTAAAGACTAGCATATGATCAACTTATAGTACTTGTGGACCACTTTCTTAAAACGCCCTGACACCATAGGGATACATATCTTTCGTATTAAAGTCGATGTAATTAGACAAAATAGGTTTTATTTTTTTTTTACATATTACTTTTAAAAGTTATTAATTAATATTCATTAAACATCATTCATAAAATATTTAAAAGCTATATTCCTCTTTCAATTCAAGTGCTTGTAACGTTAAAATAAAGCATTAACTTCAAACAAAGAAAAGTGAAGGTACTTACATGAAATTAATGAAGCAAACATCATATCAACTGAAAAGGCAATAAATATATTACTTGTTTAATTTATAGAGTCTAAACCCTCAATTTTAATTCTATATAGTTAACCAACTAGAGACGGCTTAGTGGTGGGAGGTTTAAGTAGTATGTATAAAATTCAAAGTTCTAATATTGTTATCGCCAATGTACATTGAAAAAAAATTTGGTTAAATATGTTTGTGGTCCTTCAAAAATATGATAAAATTGGTTTTAGTTCTCAGAAATTTTTTTCTTAAATAAAGCCCCTTAAATATTAAAAATACTCTAATTAGATTCTTGTGCTAAATTCTGTTTAACTTTTCCGTTAAATGATGGCTACATCAGTATCACAATCACCATTAATTTGTTAATGTAACCGTTCATGTCAATTGTTATGTCTAAGTCAAATTAGTAACATACTTTTTAAATAAAATTATTACAGGTTTAACCTTTAACCATAGATTTTTTTAATCCTAAAACAAAAGTAATTACACAAATTTTTATTAAAAATTATCACTGAGCACTTCAGGTAATAAAATATTTAACTTGGAAATTGATGTGACTATCATTTAACAGAAAAGTTAAATAGAGTTTAACACAAAATTTAATTAGGGTATTTTTAATATTTGAGAGATTTTATTTAAGAATTTTTTTTGAGAACTAAAACCAATTTTGTTATATTTTTGGAGGACTAAAAACATATTTAACCCAAAAAAATTCTATAAAGTTACCTATCATACAAGCTCCAAGTCACCATGTTTATTCTTTAAAGATTTAAAGCGCCATTATATTAATTTTCTAAAAATTTTGTTATCATGTTTGTTCCTTAAATATATAATTTATCACTAAACTAGTCTCTCAATAATCTGAAATGAAAAACTAAAGTGACGATAAAATATTTTTTTGAGAGACTAATTTAGTCACAAATTAAAATTTTAAGGAATTATTGTAGTTACAAAATCTAAAGTAGTAATAAAAAATAAATTAAGAGACTAATCTGGTAATCAAATTTTTTGGATAACTTATATGGTGATACAGATAATTTTGAATGACTAAATTGCTAATTTACTCTTATTTATAAAATCCTAAAAATCAAGAAACAACACACACACACACATATGGACAGGATCAATTGACATCAAATGTCAAACTTTTGTATTTATACCACTGAATATTTTTTTTTTGCAAAATATGAATTTAATTAATTCAACCATTAAATTGAAAGTTTGTACATAATAGATTGATTATAAGTTTATAAAATTTCATACAAATCAACAACTAATTGGTATTTCACTGCCATGTTTTATTTTAATGGATAATATATTATTTAAAATATAAGTAAATGTCTATTATTAGATAATATATCATTGAATATCTAAATTATGTAAAATTTGATATACAAATTAAATCAAAAAGATAATATCAAACAATTTTCAATGGTTGAATTAGTTAAATTTGTATTCTACAAAACATTATTAAGTGGTGTAAGTGTATAAGTTTGACACATAATATGTCTATGTGTCTGTGTGTGTAATTGTGTATAACTATATATTCAAAGATGCCATTAAAAAATTGACAAATTTATCCAAAACCAATATAAAACTAGTATAACATGTAGAAACTACAATTAAGGAATTAAAAATCAATACTAAAAACATGGCAAATGGGAGCATGTAATACTTGTGGACCACTTTCATAAATCGCACATGATACCAGTGTGATCTCTTATTAAAGTTGACGTACCGGATTTTCTACTCCCAGCACAATCTGTGGACTAAGCTAGTAAATATGACAGCTGTTTGCTCGTTTTTCTGGAATATTGTCGGTATGTACAAATCATGTTAGAATGATAATATATGGGCACACTTACATATCATATATTATCAATACTTTTTTTTTTTTTATTTCTTTCATACCACATTAGTTATTATATTTATATTTTTTTCTTTTTCTCTCTAGATGTCGATTAACACCTAAATGTCTAAGAATTATTTTTCATCATGTTAAGTCTCGATTAGTCGTGTTAATTAAATTGATCTATTCAAAAGAATACAAAAATAGATGAACACCTTAGTAGCATAAAAATTCATTCAACACCTCTCATTTTTTTTTATCTCTTTTCCTATCACATCATATCATTTATCACTTTATTACTCCTTTCTCTTGTGTGTGTCTCTCTCTTTCTTGTGGTAGAGACTAACATTTGTTATGCACAAAACATTATTCTAAAACCTTCTCCACCACTATGTTTTATTTACATAACTTAAACCCAAAACCTGACTTAAAAATAAATCAACCACGATCCTGATCATTTATAAGAACAGAAATTCATTAAACATCACGCAGCTGTTTGGGCCAACTTGAAAAGTAGTATTTAAGAACATTATCTTTATGGAAAAGCAAATATATTGAAGAAAAAAAAAAAAATACCTCACTGTCATTCTCTATATATAGCGACAATATCAAACGAAGACATGGCAAGCCATCCACAGTTAAACCCCTCTCTCATTCTGGGCATATCCAAGGACAAACACTTTTGCTAATTATCCACGATGGCCATGCTTGTCTATGCACCCATAATTGCATCATTTCTATGCTTCGTATACTTCTTCCATCGGAAAAGATGCTGCAAACACCCCCTCATGAGGGACTATCCCATCCTTGGCATGTTACCACCGGTCCTCTTCAACTTGTGGCGGATCCATGATTTTTGCACTGAGGTGCTGAAACGACGTGGTGGCTCTGGGGAGTTCAAAGGACCATGGTTCACCAAAATGAACTATTTGGTCACTTGTGACTCCCTCAACGTGCAACACATGCTGTGCAAGAGCTTTGACAACTACGTGAAGGGACCTGAGTTTCGTGAGATTTTCGAACCCTTCGGAGATGGGGTTGTCACTGCTGATTCAGAAACGTGGAAGTACGTCAGAACCCTGCTCCATTCCCTGATCAAACAAAGAAGGTTCGAAGCGTTTGTCGATAAAACCGTTCAGAAGAAGGTGCAGACAAGCCTGCTTCCAATATTGGATCACGTACGACAACAAGGGACGTTGGTGGATCTTCAAGATGTCTTCAACCGATTCACATTTGATAACATATGCTCCACAATTGTAGGGTACGATCCTAAGTGTCTTTCCATTGACTTCCCCGAAGTTGCAATTGAGAGGGCTTTTAATGAGACTGAAGAGTCGATATTCTACAGACACACAGTGCCAAGCACTGTTTGGAAGTTTCAGAAATGGCTCCAAATTGGTCAAGAGAAGAAGATGACAGAAGCATGCAGAACGTTCGATGAGTTCATATATTCATGCATAGCGTCCAAGCGTGAAAAGCTAAGCAAAGAAGAAATGGAGGACGAGGCTCCCTTTGACTTGCTTACAGCTTTGATCACAGCAGAGAGAGGACGTGTGCATGATGATAAGTTTCTAAGGGATGCTGCGTTTAACTTTTTTGTAGCGGGGAGAGAAACCATGACTTCGGCTCTCACGTGGTTGTTTTGGCTTGTTACTAAACACCCTTTAGTGGAGGCCAAGATTCTTGAAGAGATCAAAGATAATTCTAAGGGCAATGATGGGGGGGTTTTAGGCATGGAAGAGGTGAAAAAGCTAGTTTATCTGCATGGTGCTTTGTGTGAAGCTCTAAGACTTTTCCCTCCCGTGCCTATTGAGCGCAAGCAAGTAATTAAAGCTGACACGCTTCCCAGTGGTCACCGTGTTGATCCCAATACAATGATATTGTTTTCTTTGTATGCAATGGGGAGGTTTGAAGAGATATGGGGAAAAGATTGCTTGGAGTTCAAGCCAGAGAGATGGGTATCTGAGAGAGGAGAGGTTGTTTATGCACCATCTTACAAGTTCATTTCTTTTAATGCGGGACCCAGAATCTGCTTGGGGAAAGACTTGGCTTTCCTTCAAATGAAGATAGTGGCGGCTACTATTTTGCGCAACTATCGTTTCCAAGTGGTGGAAGGTCATCTTGCTACTCCAAGCCATTCAATTATCCTTCTCATGAAGAATGGTTTGAAGGTTAGGATAACAAAAAGGGAAGTATGATGCAAGAATTAATTTCAATTTGATGGAACTCGGTGTCTCATCATATGTATGTGTGCTTGGCAACGACGCGTCTTCAGTATTGTACCATAAAATGCTTTTATTATTGGGGTTGGAACATATGTAAGGAAGCAATCTTCTATTAGGCAATTTAATAATGTATAATATAAGTTAGTGTTGACCTTTGTTTGACGCTAACTTTTCTATTTTTATTTTTCACATCCTCTTCTTCCTGCATATTGTTCCTCCTTCTTAAAATGAGTCACCATTGTGGCACCAACCCAAACCAAATAACAAAAAAAAAAAGAATGATAACAGAACCAACATCATAATAAAAGAAAAACCAACCAACAAAAAAATAATAATAAGAAAAATCTTGCAACAGATTAAACAAAAAAAGAGAAAACAAGAAAAAGGAGAAAAGTGTCACTGCTGTTGTTGACGACCATCGTCACCGATGTTGCCGGCAAAACAATCCAAAATTTAAAAAAGAAAAGGTAAATCCAAACTCCACCACCACTTGCTACTATCACGGCATTAATCGCTACTGTGCTCTCCAGCGGTCATTGTCCCCTTTTTCCTTTTCTTTCTTTCTGTCCTCCTTTTCTCCCTCAACCTTGTTCATCTTCTTAAGTTTTCACCGTGACTTAGTCGTGTCTCTATCGTCGCCCATCAATTGTCTAATGTTGCGCCCTACCAACTCATGGTTGTGCACCGTTAAGGTGTCCTAGTTGGTTTTAGCTGTAGGGAAAAAAAAATTACAATATACTTTATATGAATTTAGAACAATGATAATATTTATAAAATTTACTTACTTGTTGAAGACATAGTCAAGGATGATGAGCACATTTTTGCCTGATCACACGTTCCAAAATCTAGGTTTTCAATGGGACAAACCTAGAGAGCAACCATATGTTGTCGTGACAACAAAGAGGACCTAGCCACGCTATTTATTAACCCTAGGTATCTCCCATTATGGGCCTAGTGGTTAGGCTCACGCTGTTTCCCACATCAATCAATATTAGGTGTCCACAGCCTATTAGCAATCAATCACATTATAAGTGGACTTAAATATCATCAAATGGATTATAATATTAGCCCATTTTTGGCAAAACAAAATGTCATGATTGATTGTGGCCCACAAGAATTTATAGAAAAATTCCAACAGTAGCAACTTCACGAGATGGGGTGGGAAGTAGAAAGTTGGAAGAGTAAGAGGCAGGAAGGGTGGGTTTTAAATTTTGCACACAAATTAAAAGTTGTGTCAACCAAACCGATGCTCATAATAAACAAATGCTCAAGTATATATATATATATTAGCATTGGGGTAGCGTTGATCTAGTCAATGCTAATTGTGACGGCCTAGTGGTCGATGCTAAATGTATGTAATTATTCAACGTTTTTCTTGTAGTGTAATAAGACCAAACTCATTTACTAAATACCTTTATTTTAATCAAACAAACTTATAAAGTAATTAAATAAGGCATAAACAAGCAAACTTGTTTTAACCTTTATAGTATTGTAATTATGAGAAAAATAGAAATTAAATATTTAATTAAATAAAAAATAAATTATTATTTATCTTTTCAACTAAATTTTAGAAAATTATTTTTATAAGAAATTTAATCTACAATTCATCTCTTAAATTTTTACATTTAGCAATTCATAATTTTTGTTTAAGTATAACTAATTTCATACTTAAGTATAACTATTTTTTGTTTAAGTATAATTTTTTTTGGAAAATAAAATAAATGTAATAACTTATTTGTTATTAACTATGTGAAAATATTAATAGTAACAATAACGAATTGTAAAAAAATTAAAATTTAAGAGAATAATTTGTTAAACTAAAAACTTTATGAATTAATGATGATTAAAAAAGTCTTACACAAGCTATAACTGTAACGTATGTGTATCACGCCAAATTTGGATATAATCCAATGAAAATTTGGGTGTTATAAAAATTAAATTATCACAATGACGGTGATTAAAATATCATATATAGCGTATACTTTGATTAAATCATATTGGATATAAAATAAAAGTAAAAGAAAATTGTTTTCATTGAGAATCGGGGAAGGGTATATCTATATGTTTACTAGACAAGTTTAGACCTAAAGTGGGGAAATTTAAAAGGACACTATTATTTCTTATGGAAAAAAGGGAAAAAGAGTAGGGCACAACTGAAAAAGTGCAAAATAGATTCGAAAGGTTAGTATTACGAGTATAAATGGGTTGAGGTATTTGTTAGCAAATTCTACTGTCATGTGTAATTTCCTAGGATTCAATATACAAGAAAATTATACTCTAGGAATCTTGGATAAAATATTTCTCACATTTATAATGCTCTGTAATTTCTATAATAGAGTTTAAGAACTTACTTGGGTCCATATTGCAATTTTCAAAAGTGTTCTTCTTGAAATTTTTTCTCTTTCCTTACTCCCTTTTCCAGTGCCTATGATGGTGTAAAGCATTTCTTGAGTCTGTCTCTTTTTCTTTTGGCAAAAACCCTTCACGTGAAAAAAGTGTCAAAGGGGAAGCGAGAAGTGGTGGGTTATCTTTTAAATTTTAAAACCCACTCATGAAAACTTCTTCATAACCTCCCTTTCAAATCCTTTTTCTTTAATTTCCAAAATTATCCTTTATGGAGCAGAAAGAGAGGGAATAAATATTAAAAAATCTAAAATAACCCCCATTGACTTTAATTCATTTTAAACCTAACAACCATCACATTAGGCATCCTTTCATTAAAGCCATTCTATAAATTACATGAGCCAGTATTAGATTAAAATAATTTAACAGTATTCGTGAACTATTCGAGCTCGACTTATTAAATGTTTGATTAAGCTTATTTGTTTAATTAAATAATGAACTCAAGCTCGAGGTTGAGCTCGATTATTTAAATGAGTCAAGTCCAAGTTTTACAAGACATTAACGACTTGTGAATAGTTCGTTATTTAAATTGATGATGAGGATTATGCTAGTTTTTGTTATTTATATATTCATTTTGGAAATATGTAGAACTTTATTGAGAATGTTAACATTAATTTAGAAGTTTCTTTCTTGTAGTAGTCAAAAAGTTATAAATTTTATATTTAATGAATTATGAAAATGTAGTAGTCCAGAATGTTTGCATTTTACATACTACATATGAAGCACATATTTCTATATGTAAATTATCACCTATTATTAAAATATTTATTAAATACTAAATTGATAGAGTTTAAGAATAATTTAAGAAAAATTTTCATAAAACAAAAATAATTAAGTTATAAATGAGTTAGACAAACCAAGCTTAAGCTTTATTTTTTTAAGACTAGCCAAGCTCAAGTTCTCAGTTAAACTCGTTTAAATAAATGAGTGAAACTCTTGAGCGACTCATTTTTTTTGCAACTAGTCAAGCTGAAACTTCAAGTGCTCAGCTTCGCTCGACTCATTTACATCCCTAGTTAGTATCATCCAAGATATCAATATTATTAGTATTTCAAAATCAATTTTAACTATAATCAATTCTATAAAGTCATGTTGATCTAAAATTAATTATATCACCACTAATTCAAACACGCACTTAGTTGTACATGGTTGCTCTTAGCTTTTTGAGCAAGAGATGCAAGGTTGTGGTTTAATTAATTTTTGAGTAAATTATTATTTTGGTCTTGAACGTGTAACATACTATCTCATTAGTTCCTAAAATTAAGAAAGTTCCAATTAAGTCTTTGAAATTTTCAATTGTTTCATCTAAATATCTGAATTTAACTGTTTACTGTTATTTTGATTCTTAAATAAAAGTTTATATTATCACTTAAGTCACATTTTTTTCTTTTTGAATTTTGGATTAATGTGATTGATGAATTGCACTTTCAAAAACTTGTATATATATATTTTTTAATTTCAAAATCTAATGTGATAACCACATACACTTTCAGAAATTAAAATGGTAGATTGCTCGTTAATTTCCAGTGCGTTTTGATTTATCTGTTCAGAAAAGCTAAAGTTATATACGACGTTGTGGGCATCACATAGTCATAGCATGTGGGGCTGATAGATGGACATTGTCATTTATTTCTGTTGAGTTGCGCGCTCACCTCACCTGTCAGACATAATTTGTCATGGGCATCCATAACCTCTTAATTCAATTATTGTTCACAGATTATGGGTCCCAAAAACACAAGAATTAATGTTTACAAAATGAAAGAAGAAAGACTAGAGACACAGGAAGCCATCACTACTGTTAAGCAAATAAAATATCTCCCGAAAAATGTTCCTTGTGAGAATGTTTAATCACATTCATTCATGATGTACAACTTTATAAGGTTAAATTAGTTTTTTAATCCTCTTTTTATTTAAATTATTTAATTTGATCTTTCTATTTTTAAAATGTTCAATTTGGTCTTTACATTTTTAAAAAATGTTTAATGTTATCCTTCCATCTAAATTGACACAAACGACGTTAAGGGAAACTGACTTGACACGTAATGTGTTAAACTATAAAAATGGACACGTATTCAATCATACTAACACTGTTATTGTCAAACAGACAAAAGGGCAACATTGAACATTTTTAAAAAATTAGAGGATCAAATTAAACATTTTAAAAATAGAAGGACCAAATTGAATAATTTAAATAAGAAGAGAGACCAAAAGAGTAATTTAACCAATTTATAAAATATATAATATTTTATTTTTATATTATTAATCATTAATTAATAATGATAAGATTATGTTGATTTTTATTTAAATATGTATGTTTTAATAAACAGATTATTATGACATACTTATAGAAAGAAATACTAAATTATTTATTTAGTATCTTAAAGATTTATTTAATATTAATTTAGTTATTAAAGAATTTATGATATCAAGTACGCCCCTCACATACTATAAAATGATTAATATTTTATCAAATTAATTATTATAAATTAAAATAATGATTTTTATGCCTCTTAATGTTTAATTTAAAGAATTTAATAATAGCAAAAATATTTAAAAATTAGTATTAAGTAAATTTTTAAAGGAATAAATTAATAATTCAATCATTAAAATTGTTAAAATGTTAAATTGAAGTTTGTAATATGTATTTGTATTTATTTTTATACTATACACACACACACACACACACTTTTTTTTATTTTATTCTCTTTGGTTCATAAAATTCAAATTACTTTTAACAACTTTACAAATTTTAATAAAATAAAATATTTATTTTTCATATTTTTTTTTCTATTCATTGATCATTATTATCAAAATAAACACAATTCTTATAAAATTAAAGTATTTAATAGCATATTTTAACTCATAATGCATACAAATATTTGATTCATAAAATTATATCATTTAAGAGGTAAATATAGTAATATTTTTTTAAAATTAAATATTACAAATATAGTACTTAAAAATAATCAATAGAATTTTTTCAAACTCGCGCATGTGTATTCATTCATATATAGAGTAATTATTCAAATAGATATTAATGTAATTTATCAAAATGAAGTAATTAATTTATTTGTCATAATCAGATGATTTCCATTAAACAAATATAATTTTATTTTACAATCCATTCGATTGATCTATATTTTTAAACATTATATTGACAATCATTTTTAAAACTTCGATACGGATACATAACTCCAAATATGTTTAATACAACTATTAGTTTAATTAACCACTAGCACTTAAACTTTAATACTTTTGAATTGTTTTAATAAAATTTGTATTATTTCATTCAAAAAATAATTCAACATATATTAAAAAATTAAAGAAAAATTTGTCTAATATAGTATGAATAATCAAGGTATCTATTTAAATTACTGAGTTTAATGGTCATGCAATAACAGTGTAAAGTAGTTTTAGACTGTCATCCAATCAAAAACCACCATTTATTATAAGTTTGTTGACTTTTATAATAAATACTTTAAAAGTCATATTAATGGTGATTTCTGATTGGATGATAGTGTAAAAAAATTTACATTGACAGTGCATGACCATTAAACTCTTAAATTACTATGTGTTTCTTTTATTAACATAATTAGTATAAATAAAATTCAAATCCATTACTAGTAAAATGAAAAAAATAAGCAGAATTAAATATAATTTCAACTATATTTTTTTATTATTGAAAGTTTCAAGAATATGAACTCACCTTATTTTAACATTATTCATATAAACAAAATTTAAGTATTATTAGAAAATGTGAAAACTAAACACACACACACACAATAAGGATTTAATGCTTTATTAAAAAATAAAACTTAAGTATATTTTTAGTCCCTATAAAATGAGCGCACACATGCATATAATAAGGATTTAATACTTTATTAAAAAATAAGACTAAAATATGTTTTTAATCTCTATAAAATGAGCGAATTTTGATTTTGTTCCTATAAAATGTTTTTTTTTTTGATTTTTATCCCTCTAAATTCGAAATCACTATTTTTTGTCCCTATAAAATGAATACACTTTCCTTTAATTTTCATCCTGCTAAAATCTAAAATAACTATTTTTTGTCACTAAAGTTCACTTTAAGTAGATAAATTTATTTTAGGGATCTAGAAAAAATTTTAGAAGCATCACATGCTGACATAGTATTATAGACACTAATGGGTGCTACTTAGGATGGTCATTTGACCTTCTGTTAAACACATAAGTAGTTAATGAGTGTCACATAATACTAAGGACCAAAAACAAATTTTAATTTTTTTAGGATGAAAATAAAAAAAGTTTTATAAAGACTAAAATAAAAAATACTCATTTTACAAGGATTAAAAACACATTTAAGCCAAAAAATAATATATTTCTTATTGTTATTTGTTTGAAAATTTTGAAACTAATAAATAAAAATATAAGAAAACAAATGTAAAAGGTTTAAAATAATATATATATATATATATATATATATATAAGTGCAATAAATAAATTTATCAACATGTATGTATATGTATAGCTTGAGCTTAATATGTGTAATTAAGGACCAAAATCTTTTCAGTTCAACAATTGTTCGTTACAACATAGGGACTTCTACCCTTTTGTCTCTAGTTCATGGAGGGCCCTTAAGGTGGAAGGTTGGAGGGTCTATGCATTCAAGAAAAAGTTAAACTTTTAAAAGATAAATTGAAAAAGAAGAGCTTTGGGAATGTTTCCTTTAAGCTACAGGGTGCGTAGCCGAGCTTAATTTGTTGGATTTTACGACAGGCTTGGAATTGCTATCTTCCTCACATTTGGAGCAAAAAAGAGTTGTTATAGTGGAGCAATGTAATTGGCTTAATACAGAGGAAACTCTCCTTTCTCAGAAGGTTTGAGAATAATGGTTGAAAGAAGACAACACATACCACTATCTTTCATATGTGTCTTAAGTATAGGCGTAGATAAGAGCAAACTCTAACTTAAATCAGGCGACAACGTGATTAAAAAGCTGTAGGATATTAGAAGGGCCATCAAAGAACACTTTTAGAAGGTCTATGCAAAACCATTAATAAATTGACCTACTCTTGATGGAGTTTAATTTAGATAGTTATCTACTGTTGACAATAAAGTTTCTTACGACCTTTTTTTCACCTCAAGAGATCATGGATGCGGTGTGGAGTTATAAAGGGAATAAGAACCCAGAATCTAATGGCTTTAATTTCACATTCTTTCAAAAATGTTTGGACACTTTTACGAACAAGGTAGTGGTTTGTGAATTTTATTGCCATGCTATACTTCCAAAGGGTGTTATTTCTTCATTTATTGCCTTGGTGCTGAAAAATGATAATCAACAGATGATTTATGAGTTTAGACTTATATCTCTTATTGACAGTACCTATAAAATGATTTCTAAACACCTAGTCACTCAACTAAAAAAGGTTTAAGGACCTATAATTTCTTCTTATCAAACAACTTTCCTCCCAAAATGAAAAATTTTAAATGGCACGCTCTTGATTAACTAGTTGGTGGACTTTGATCATTCAAAGAAGTAAGAGATAGTACTTTATTTTCAAGGTTGACTTTGAAAAAGCCTATGACTCTGTGAAGTGGGCTTTCCTAAAGTATACGTTGCACAGATTGGGATTTTGTGAGAGGTGGAGTACATGGATTCGAGCATGTGTGTTCCATAGGACTCTATCTGTGCTTGTTAATGGTTGCCCAACAAAGGAGATACCTATGTGTAAGGGCTTAAAACAAGGGAATCCATTGTCTGCTTTCATTTTTCTAATTGTTACTAAAGGTCTTTAGGTGGTTTTATGGGAAATACTATTTCTCTTGAGAAATTTTTTAGTTTCTTAATAAGTGAAAAGATTAATATTTCTTTATCATAGTATATAGATGATACCTTGTTGGTTAAGGAGACAATGATGGAATATATATGGGCTTTAGAGGCTACTTTTGGGGATTTGAACTTGTAGATAAAGATAAATTTTAGTAAAAGCACCTTATTTGGATTTAATATGGATCGCTCTTTCTTGTGACAATTGCTAATTTCTTTCATTGTGGTACTGGTAACGTTCCTTTTAAGTTTCTTGGACTACTAATAGGTGTTAATCCAAAAAAGATGGCCACTTGGGAGTCGATTATAGAGTCAATGAAGTGTTGGTTCTCAACATTGAAAGGAAAGAAATTGTCTCTTGGTGGTCACATTATGCTAATAAATTTTGTATTATCCAGTCTACCTTTGTACTCTCTCTCTCTTTAAGTTACTAAAGAAGGTCTTGAATATTGTAAAAGGGTTGTAAAAATCTCTACTATGGTCTAGTAGAGATGACTCTTAAAATTGCATGGGTTAGCCAGGACAAAATTTGCCACCTAAAATCTTTTGGTGGTTTAAGAGTAAAGGATTTGGAGCTTTAAAAGTTGAGCTTATTAGCTAAATGGATATGGAAATATTTAGTTGATTCTGATCCTTTTTTATTTTCACTTTTATTTCACAAGTATGGTAATGTAGGATGTCTACCTGTAGAAGCTTTTTGGCTAGCTTCCTTTAGTTTCATATGGTGGAAGGATCTATGCTTGATAGAGTATGCTAATAAGGTGCCACCACTTTGGTTATCTCATGGTGTTATAAGAAAGGTAAAAAATAGGGAACAAATTCATTTTTGGCATGATGTTTGTATTGACAATGCTATCCAAAAACATTCTTTTCCTCATTTATTTCAAGTCTCTCTTGAAATGGATGCATATGTGGCTGAATTGGGAGAGTGGTTTGATAATAATTGGTTTATGCAAAGACATAGCGAAACATATTACATAAAATTTTTGCAATTTTTTTTTCTCAAAAACACTTTTTATCAAATAGAAGAATGCTTTATTTGTGTTGTAAAAACTTATTACATAAAACGTTTGAGTTAAAATCTAAAAGACAAACAAAATCAACTCCCTTAAGTTAGTTAATAAAAGAGATAAGGGAAGAGGTAAATCACATGAGGAATTTATATTGGTTCATCTCACCCAGAGACTATCCATTCCTTGGTTACCTACCAAGAATTTCACTAATAATAGAATTACAGAAACCAAACTTTCACACTATTACAAGTATTCTTTTCTTTAAGCTCACCTAGGTATTCTTTCTACCTTGTCTCTTTAGGTAATTATAACTAGTATTCTTTCTTTACCAAGCCCTTTTAGATTTTATGCAAATCACTAAGAAATGCTTACAAAGGAAATCACAAGACTATCGTCTTAGGTGATGGATAAAGACTTTTAATAGCTTATACACTTAGAGAGTGTTCAACTATTTCATAAAGTGTATTCATAAAGGATTTAAGGCACTTAAAACTCTTGTTACTTCAATTCGCGTAAGAAAAAAAAGAATTACTTTGCATTTGTTCTCCTAAGCTTCTATATAGAGTTGGAATATGTTCGTTGAAGCTCTCTTGTATGTTCTTCACAATTCGAATGTTGGTGTAATAAATGTTGCATTTAATGTCTTTTACCAACTAGTGATGTAGGATTTGATAAAGCATTTCGCTTGTCTTCCACTTTTTGTATACTAACGTCGTAAAATGCAATCATTTCATCCTTTTTTGAGCCAAGTACTATATTACCATTACTCGCACAATCTTGTCTACTGCTTTATGCTTTTTCAATCCTTTTGATGTAGAAGTTGGTTGTAACGACCTACCGTTGCTACTACACAACACCACGGATATTAACCATCAGGTATAAGCATATGCGTATAAATATAAGTATAAATGTCTAGATGAGACCCATCTGTCTCAGCCAAAGCCATTATACAATATTTATAATTTGTCAAAAATGAATTAACAGGAGGAATGATACCAAGGTCAAAATATACATATACATGAATAAGGAGAGAGGGGTACAAAACACACTCCCTATGACTGGTCACACTATACATTCCCTCAAAAGATAAGAACTAAAATAGAATTCCCAAAAAGGATAGATCATCCATCTTTCTTGACCGAGAGCTCCACCATCAACTATAAACAGTAGGATCTGCTAAAGCCTTGCCATATACTCCCACACCAAGAGATATGATCATCACAGTCACATCAACACAACGACAGTAACAGTAACCACCACAACAAACAACAAGGCAAGGTAAACTTACTTAAAAACAACATAACATATATCACAAGAATCATCAACAGTTCACATCATCACTCATATGTACTCAAATATATAGTCCTACAACAAATTCCAGAAATGTAGGTCACAAGATGCAACAATTTCACTACCATCAAGTCAATGCATGAGGACACAACGCTCGAGAGATTTACAACAATTTGAGTGATCGGCCAGGTCTCACCTCCTAATATGACGTCAATAGCACCTCGTCACGTGCCTCGTGCCATTTAGGGATTGCCAAACTCTAATCTATGGATAAGATGATGTGATCTACCAAGATAAGTGTATGTGGCTGGTGGTTCACCGCGACTCAAGGTTTGCATTACCTTGGTCCCCTACAAAATCACCCATCCACTTATCCCTGAATGTCCATGACAACGACCTCATATCTCATCCAGCACTAGGTTGGAGGCCCTGTCTGAGTTGTCTGCTCTGGTCAGCTAACCAACCTACGTGCCTGCCTGCTCCACGATGTAAGGTCCATCACCAGCAACCTCAGCTGCCAACATATGCATGAATGCAAGTACAACACCACAACAATCACCTCAACATCAATAGGTCAATTAATTTTAAACAACAACACTATATGGGCTTAATTCATCGCCACCCATGGCTAGACAACCACTATTAACCCCACGCAGGCTCAATTCAACGTTATGCATGGTAAACAAGTACGACCCTATCCAAGCAGTCCATACCCCATAAGAGTCTCAAAACAACGTCATTAATAACAAGTGGACAAAGCGACCTACCACTTCCACCACATACTTAACTCAAACAACTACTGCCTAACTCACTCACTCAGCGACCCATATACTTGTTCAACGAAGGCCTTCTGGTGTGAAAAAACTGTAAATGCATGGTTGTCGTCAAGTAATAATTAAATGTCATATCCATAAGGACTACGTGTTCAGTGATTATCGCTAAATAAAAATTAAACAAAAGAATTTTGATTGGGAAGTTTAGGGTAGAGCAATTGAAGGAAAATGTAATGTAGAAATTAAATAAAGCTGTAATTAAAAATTGGATGTAGTTCAAATAGGAAGACTTCCAGGATTAGGGTTTCACACTATGACGTTTAATGTCTTAATTTTGCTATTTATGTATTTCGCTTGTTTTCAATGAAGGTAAATTAACCTAAGATACGCTTCGTTCTCTTTCAAGATACGAAGGGGTATCTAACCAAATTTACCATTTACTGTCATGATGGCTGTGTTCAATTAGACCCATTAAGTTCTTTGTTAATTCAATTATTCCTCGAAGGCTTTAACCTATTTTCGTGGTCTAAACTTAAGTCCCTTTCCTATGGGTCTGGGGTTTGGGTTCACCGCTCAGTACTTCCCCAAATCCCTAAGATAATGGAAAACGTCGGCCAGTTTGTTTCGCATAAATAAATCAATAGAAAAAGAATCAAATAGGAACAAGATAACACATAGACAAACGAAAATCAATTCATTAATGCAATCATAGGGCTAACCACAATCCTAGAAAGAGAAGGTTCTACTCACACATAGTCATGAGAGAACGCCAAAAAGAAAATAAAGGAAACATAAAACTAACCCGGAGATTGAAGAAGAAGAAAAGCAATTCCCCCAATTCTCCGTGCTTAGAAGATAGTTCAAAAAGATGAAAATAAAATCCCTAAGAATGTCTATTTATACCTCAATTACGATTGGTTCTTAGCTAATCCTCAAAATAAAATTAAAAACTTGTGAAATCCTTCAGGTAGCTCCGCCCACCGCATGGTGATACGCACCACCAGCTGGTGGTAGACGCGCAGGTGAGAAAATGTGCTCTAGGGGGTGCGCTACTAGGCAGTGGCGAGTGCCACCAGATGGTGGTAGACGCGCACATGGTTTGTGGGCATTAGGGGAGGCGCCACCAGGTGGTGACGAGTGCCACCAAATGGTGGTAAGGTTTCTAAGGCTGTTTCTCCAAGATTTTGCTTTCTAAATGCTTTGGGATGACTCCATTGCCTTCCAAAAGGACTTCCAAGTGCTCAAAGGTCTTCAAATCATCTTGAGGACTTCCAATTATAAGTCTTTTACTTTCCAAACCTAAGCAACCCACAAGATTTTCCTAAAAACAAAGACAAACAAGGAAAAAGGCGTAACATGATACAAGAGGGGAAATCATGCAATTAGATACCTAACTAGTCCTAAACTATAATAAAAATGCATGCAATCTAGTAAAAATAACTATACTAAATGCGTTATAAAATGCATGCATCAAACAACCTTAAACTTAAGAACTTGCTTGTCCTCAAGCAATCACTGTGGCATTACCAACACATCAAGGAATCCAATAAGTGGGGCACAGGAAATTAAAAGTACATGCAACAAGCAAGTCAAACGTACGAATGACCATAGGCAAATCCAATTAAAGTTTAGGTCTTTAGAATCAATGCCTACACTGACAAGATCACTCACCTTTCCACACTCAAAGTGTTTAAGGACATGACAATTTCACTCAGTTGTTCTCAATCAAAGTGTCCTACCATAGGCTTGATAAGGAACCTTACTTCCACTAGAATATCCTGAGTACACAAATGAGTCACAAGGTCTTTCGTCTGGTTGTAATGGGGCCAGGGGTAAAACATTCAGATGAGGAATTGAAGGAAAAGGAACTCAAAGGGCTTATCATTTACAAGCAAGTCTTATACCCTATAAAGCATATTAAGCATTAAAGTTTTTGACACATGGGTACATTTCAAACTTAGCATTCCTCTTGCTTCCCTTTGCAACCTTCATTTTCATTTATTTAAACACACATTTTTTTTTTGTTTTTATGATTTTTTTTCTTTTTTTTTTCATACATTCTTTTTGTTTTTGTTTTTCTAGCCTTTTCTTAATTCAAATCTCAATATTCCTAAGCAAGAGTCAAATTCACCAGACATTACAAGAGAACCCCAAACTTAATACAAAGTTTCCACAATACACTTTATAGGGTACCAATAAACATAAAACTTTCAAGCAATAAGGTACAAAAGAACATCATTCAGTGTATGGCTCAAGGGGGCAACTAGTGATCATGTTCAATTCTAACTTTGGGTTTTGAAGAATAAGTTCCTAAGTGCCTTGATCATGCTCATTCATGCAAACACAATTGTGTCGCTTCAAAAAGGTTCCAAAGCAAGTTCTAGAGGATAATAATAATGAGAATGTCACACTCAGAGAAAGAATTGGGGGTAAATTGTGCAATGAATAACTACCCCTATTTAGGCTCAAATCTCATATTTATTGCTCAAATCAGTACAAGCATTCAAACAAAAGAGTTTATGCTAATTCTCAACTTGCCTAAAGATCATCTAATGCAATATTGCCTCTACAAAACTTAGCATGTTGGGCACCTAACTCAAAGGATTCAAAAATTATCATGCACATAGAGATAAAATGAAGTACAGGGGAGTTCAATGCAAACAAATTAACAATCCTAAATGATATACAACATAAGAATTAAGCAAGATAAAAGTCCTAAAATGCAATGCAAAACATGAACATAAACACACAGATACCCCCAATAACCTCAAACTTAAGAATTACATTGTCCCCAATGTAAACCCAAGGCTATGGGAGAAGGGAAAGAGAAACTCACTGGGGTGGATTTGGAGGAGAAGAGCCCGAAGGCAAGGAAAGACCCCAATGTGCCTAAACTTGAGCCTGGAAGTCATCAAAGTCGGTACGATGGGCTTAAAACTCAGCTCGGTGCTTTAGGAAGGCAACGTGATGCACTTGGAATTTTGCACGGTGCACCCAAAGTTTAGAGAGAAGGGAAGACATATGGGCGGTAAGCTGGTCAACGGAAGTAGGGGCGGTAGGCGGTGGTAGAGTGGCAAGAGGTGGGTCAGTGGCAATAGGTGAATGGTCAGCAGTAACATAGGATGGAAAGGACTGCTGAAACTGTATAGACCGAGAGGAGTCAAATAGGAAGTAGCGGAGGCTAGTATTAGCTGTGAGGAAGAAATATCCATCCAAGCTCTTACGCACAATGTGGTGCTTGAGGCAATATTCTATGTCCAAAACACCAATTGAATTAGGGCGAGGGCGGAACCGATGAAGTTCATTTTGCCGCTAAACATAAATGGCAATGGGGGTCAACAATCCACCAAAAGCAATGAAGCCACTCTCCTACTTAGCAAGTTTCAACTAGTGTCTGACCATATGGGCCCCATAATCAATATGACTCCCAGGGGTTAACATAGCCCATAAAAATAAAAGCTCAAGCAATCAAACGTGGCCTTGGTTGTCAGATCTTCCAAAGATGGTGCAAGCCATGAAGCGTTGCATGATTTGGGCAAATGGGTGGTTTAGTTAGGTGGCATTAGATTGCCCAGCACGGAAATTACCAGAGCCACCAAATTTGCCCCACATTTGTTGGTAAAAAAAACTAGGAGGATTAGTTTGTTGTGAACCCCCAACACTAAAACCATAAATGCTATTAAGTTCAGTGAAAGCCAAAGTATGGTCAGTGTCAAACAATCAGAAATGGATCCTTCATCAGCATCCAAACTGTTTAAATCCTTAGCAGACAAAGAACTCAGTAGTTCATAAGTAACATAGTCATAAACAGGATTGATACGGTATCGCAAGTATACAGTTGTCATCAAGTAATAAAATATCGAATCCACAGGGACTATGTGTTTGGCTTTGTAATTATCGCAATTTAATAAAAATTAAACAAAGAGAGTTCAATTTGGGAATTTAGGTTTAAAGCAAAAGAATTAAAAATTCAATTAAACAAGCAAATAAAACTGATATTAATTCAATGAAAGAAAATTTCTAGGATCGAGGTTCACCTTATGATGCTTACTAAATTAATTCTCTTATCCCATGCTCTTACTTGTCCTTCTTGAGGGTGAATTAACCTAAGGTACCTTCTGTTCTCTTTCAAGATACGAAGGGTTGTCTAATCAAATTAGCACTTTAATTTCATGGTGGTTGTGTTTAATTAGACCCAATGAGTTTTTTTGTTAATTCAATTAATCCCCAAAGCTTTCACCTACTTTCGTGGTTTAGACCTAGGTTTCTTCCTTATAGTTCTGGTATTTAAGTTCACCTCTCGGTTCTTCCCCAAATCCCTAAGGTTATGTAAAATGTGGCCAATTGGTTTCGCAATAAAGAAAATTGATAGAGAAGAAATCAAGAGAGAAATAAGAATTACACCAGGATAAAAGAGATTAATTCATTAAGTATTCATAGGGCTACGCCCAATGCTAGAACAAAGATGACTACTCACACATAGCCATGGAAAACAAACAAGAAAAAAAAAACATTCAAATCGGATTGAGAAAGAGGAGCAGATTCCAATCCAAAGCTCTCACTCTAAGCCGTTAAGAACCAAGGTTCGGACCCTTTTTCCTAAGCCTAAGAAGTCTATATAAGTCCCTAAGTACAAAAGGGTCCAAGCCCAAACTAAAAAGAAACAGAGAAATAAATATTTATTAACATTAGTAGCGCACCACGGGCGTGGCGTTTGCCATGGGCAAGCCATGGCGCTCTTTGGTAGCTCTTGTGGCATTTTCCTAGAATTTACCACGGGCGTGGCATTTGCCATGGGCAGGCCGTGGCGCTTTTTGGTTGTGGGATTTACAATTTTTCTTCAATAGTTCTTCCATTACTTTTCCTTGGCTTCAAATTACTTCAAGTCTAAATGTTTAAGCTCCAAAGCCAAATCAATTCATGCTAAACTTTCCCTAAAATCCATAAACAAACACAAAAACACACCTCAAGCATTCTAAATGATTAAATGAAGGAAATTAAGGGAATAAGTACTAAAACTACTCCTAATAAGCTAGAATGCATGCAAACCTACATGGACTAAGATGTAAATAATAGTATAAAATGCAACACATCAAGGATATTGAAATTTAATGAACCAGTGCCAACCAATATTATCAAACATAAATCGAGCATTAGCAGTAAGGCCTAGAGTGTCAACAATAGTAGCATCCCAGTATATAGTAGGAACAATGGGACGGTTATAAAGAAGAACATATCGTTGGCGTTGCTCATCATTGGCAAATTCAATCCCATGACTATTGGAGGGGGGCTTCCTGAGAGAGGCTTTGGGGGATTTTCCTTTAGAGGAAGTGCCAGCATCGTTTCGAGGCCTTTTGGAAGACATTGTAGAGGTAGAAGATGATGAATAGTAACCCTTGAAAATGGTGGAAGGGGAAAGAAAAGGAAAGAGGGTTTGGCTTGAGAAGGAAGGTGTGGGTAGTGTGAAATTAGGATAATAGAGAGAAATAGACGTAGAATATAGGTAGGGTTGGAAGCTTGAGAAGGAGATTTAATGGTGGTGGTGGTATAGGGGTGTCGGTAGAAAGTGAGTGGAAAGGTGAAAAGGAATAAAGAAAATGAGTTTGGGAGTGGAAGTGAAGGGATTGAGTGGTGTGGGTATGTACTTTTTTGGTAAGGTAGTAAGGGTTTGGGAAGAGGGGCGAGTTGGAGAGGAAGAAGAAGAAGATAGGAAGGGGGAAGAGGCGTCGGGGGAAAGGCAAGATGTAACATCCCAGGCGCTAACAAGGGTAGGGAGTGATCGCCGGTGCAAAAGAGATGAGGCACGGACAAGGAGCGGCTCCTGGTAGGCTTCCAGCAGGAGGGATACATGAATGAATCGAATACACACTAGAATGAGAGGGATCCAGAGGCTGTGCAGGTATGGGACTGTACAGTTGAGGATAGCTTAAAGGAATTAAGAAGTGCTACCTATACCAACAAGGTGCATATACTTTTTGGTAGCTCATCGCTTAAGAACTCCATAGTTAAGCATGCTTAACTTGGAGCAATTCTGGGATGATGACCTCTTGGAAAGTTTCCTAGGAAGCGTGCGAGTGAGGACAAAACACGCTGAAAAGTCTTGTGTTGGTTTGTGGGGATAGTCACTTATCCTGAAAGCGGCTAGGCGTTACACAGGGGGGCAAGGGTTTTGTAAAAAAGAATTTTTTGCGCCACCCTATGGTGGCACTTGCCACACATAGGTGGCACATGTGGCAACGTCCCCTTCTTTTTCTTTTTTTTCTTTAGAGGGGCGCCACCTCATGGTGGCATTTGCCACCTATGAGTGACGCATGTTGGAGTGTGCGTGCCCAGCTTCCCCCCTTTTTTGTAACAAAAAGGTGCCACTAGTTGATGACCCTCACCATTGATGGGTGGCGCATCCCCTGGTGCACATTTGACTTATGTTGTACGTCCACCACCTCCTAGTGGCCATAATCACCCCTTGGTGGCACACACAGGGGTTTTCTATGTGTGGTTGTGCGTGTTGATCACTTATTGGTGGCTCTGCCCACCACTTAGTGGCTTAGTGGAGCGCATCTCTCACCTCTTGGTGGTCTTTCTCACCACTCGGTGGCATGAGGTCTAACTATTGTGTGAAGAATTGCACATTTATCACCCTCAAGTGGAGTAACTCATTCCATGGTGGTTCCTTCCTGTATTGAGTTGCAAATTTATTTCTACATTTCACTCTAGGGAATGCTTAGTGCTCCTTTGTGACCAATGAATTGGTCTTTTTGACACCTGAAATGAACACGAAAGCCAAAAACAAATATATAAGTATAAGCAGAAAACAATCCCCCTCTATTTATTATTATTATTATTTATTTATCTTCTTTTTTTTTTTTTTCAGACAAAAAAAATCCTAGAATGCACTATAAAATACTTGGGTTGCCTCCCAAGGAGTGCTTGTTTAACGTCACGAGCTTGACTCCTGATAAATTCATGCGCAATGGGCAGAATCAAGAAGGATAAAAGACATTGCCTTCTCAATTTGTTCACCAGTAAAATATAATTTTAACCTCTGCCCATTAACCTTAAATGAGCCTTTGTCTTGGCTTTTAAGTTCCATTGCTTCGTATGGGAATACCTTTTCGACTTAGAAAGGACCAGACCATATAGACTTTAGCTTTCCAGGGAAGAGTCGAAGTCTAGAGTTGTGTAGGAGGACGAGGTCACCTTCTTTAAACATCCTTCGGTGAATGTATTGATCATGCCATCTTTTTGTTCTCTTCTTGTAGATCCGAGCATTGTCATAATAGTCTAGGCGTATTTCATCCAACTCATTTAGGTCAAGCTTTCTCCTATCAGCAGTCGCCTTCAAGTCATAATTTAGCAGCTTAACTGCCTATGGTTTATGCTCAAACTTTACTGGAAAGCGGTAGGACTTACCATAAATTAAACGGTATGGTGACATACAGATCGAAGTCTTGTAGGCAGTGCGATAAGCCCATAGAGTGTCATCTAGCTTGAGGGACCAATCCTTCCTTGACTTGGAAACTGTCTTCTCTAGAATATTTTTAATCTCCCTATTAGATACCTCCACTTGGTCACTCGTTCTAGGGTGATACGGTGTTGCAACGTTGTGAACCACTCCATACTTTCTCAAGAGAGTCTCAAATTGTCGCTTAATGAAGTGAGAGCCTCCATCACTTATAATAGTTTTAGGCACCCCAAACCACGAGAAGATTATTTTCTTAAAGAGCTTGATTATTGTTTTGGCATCACAGGTTTGGGCAAGTATGGCCTTTGCCTATTTTGAGACATAGTCCACTGCCATAAGAATATACTTGTAATCACAAGAGGGTGGAAAAGGGCCCATGTAGTCAATCCCCTAGACATCGAAAATCTCAACTTCAAGGATACCAATAAGGGGCATCTCATGCTTCTGGGAAATATTCTCGGTTCTCTAACAATTATCACAAGCGGTGACAAACTTCCAAGTATCTTTGAACAGATTTGGCCAGTAAAAACTAGCCTAAAGAATTTTTGCTATTGTCTTGGAAGTAGTAGCATGCCCTTCATAAGCGAAAGAGTGGCAGGACTTAAGGATTTGGGGAGTTTCAACTTCAACAATGCACTGCCGGTATATAACATCCCTACACTTCCTATACAAGTATGGTTCATCCTAAATAAAATACTGCAGGTCTAAGAAGAATTTTTTCTTTTGCTGGTAGGTGAAATCAGATGGAAGACCTTCGCTTGCCAAATAATTGACATAATCTACTTACCAAGGCGGGCTTTTATCAAAAATTGATAGCAGATGCTCATCCGAAAAAGAATCATTAATGGGGCAGTCATCTTTCACTCCAGAAGGATGCTCAAGGCAAGAGAGATGATCAGCTACTAAGTTCTTTGTTCCCTTCCTATCAAGAATTTCCAAGTCAAATTCTTGAAAGAGAAGGATCCACCTCAAAAGTCTAGGCTTTGCATCCCTTTTGTTCAAGAGGTGCTTCAAGGCAAAATGGTTTGTGCAAACAATGACTTTAGACCCTACTAGATAGGATCTAAACTTCTCGAAAGCATAAACCACTGCAAGTAGCTCCTTCTCAGTAGTAGCATAATTTGCCTGGGCCCTATCAAGTGTTTTGTTGGCATAATAAATGGATGAACTTTCTTGTCCTTCCATTGGCCCAGGACAACTCCTATAGCAAAGTCATTGGCATCACACATGACTTCAAATGACAGGTTCCAGTCAAGAGTTTGAAGACTAGGAGTTGTAATAAGGGCTTTTTTCAATTTGCAAAAGGCATTCATACAAGCAGAGTCAAAGTTAAACGGAGTATCCTTCACAAGCAAGTTAGATAGTGGCTTACAGATCTTGGAAAAATCTCTAATAAAGCACTGGTAAAAGCGGCGTGTCCGAGGAAGCTTCGGACTGCCTTCGCATTCATAGGTGGGGGCAATTTTTCAATCACTATAATTTTTGCCTTATCCACCTCAATGCCTCACCCCAAGACTAAATGCCCGAGAACAATTCCTTCTTGTACCATAAAATGGCACTTCTCCCAATTCAGCACCATGTTCACATCTGCACATCTCTGCAAGACTTTAGATAGATTAAGCAAACAGTCATCAAAGTTAGTTCCATAGACAGAGAAATCATCCATGAATACTTCCATGATATTTTCAATTAAATCACTAAAAATGGTAGTCATGCACCGTTGAAAGGTGGCAAGGGCATTACACAACCTAAAAGGCATGCTCTTGTAGGCATAAGTGCCATAGGGACAAGTAAATGTAGTCTTATCCTGATCAAGAGGGTGAATGGGGATTTGATGAAATCCCGAGTATCTATCCAAATAGCAAAAGTAAGAATGCCTAGCCAACCTTTCAAGCATTTGATCAATAAATGGGAGAGGGAAATAGTCTTTACGTGTGGCGCTATTTAATTTCCTATAATCAACACACATTCGCCACCCTGTGACCGTCCTAATGGGAATTAATTCATTTTTATCATTTTTTATAACAGTCATCCCACCCTTTTTGGGAACCACATGAACTAGGCTTACCCATGTGCTGTCCAAGATGGGGTAAATCACCTTAGCATCCAACAACTTTAAGACCTCTTTTCTCACTTCCTCCTTTATATTGGGATTTAATCGCCTTTGACGGTCAACATATGGTCTATGACCTTCCTCCATTAAAATCCTATGCATGCAAAAGGAAGGATCAATCCTTTGATGTCACTAATGGAATACCCTATCACCTTCCTATATTTGCAGAGCTAAATTAGCAGTTTGTTTGTCTCCACCTCACTCAGACTAGAACTCACAATCACGGGATAAGAAGAGTTAGGGCCAAGAAATTCATACCTCAGGGTAGAGGGCAAAGGTTTCAATTCTACCTTTGGAGCTACCTTTTCTTCCACATCTTTGGGTTTGAGCTTTGTCTTAAGCACCTTTATGATGGCCTTACTAGATTGAAGGATTAGGGCTGACTCAATTAAATTTACAAACTCATTATTTAAATCCCCAAAGTCTAGAAAAAATTTTCCAATCAAGAAGGCCTCAAGAAGGTCCATAAAATAAGTCTTGACTTCCTCAGGTTTCGATGCTAGGTGCAACAGATCAATCCTGCAACAATTATTCTCAAAAGATGGTTGTTTAAGAGATTTAGCCACATTAAATTCTAGAGCTTCACCATCAATAGATAAAGACAATTTACCACTCTTAACATCAACTATTACACCAACTGTGGCTAGGAAAGGCCTACCTAAGATGATGGGGATTTGAGAATCTTCCTCCATCTCTAACACAACAAAATCACCTGGAATCAAGAATTTGCTTTTTCACACAGGCACATCCTCAAGAACACCTACCGAGTGTTTGATGGATCTATCCGCCAATTGAATGGACATACCAGTGGGCTTTAGTTCACCAATGTCCAACCTCTTACAAATAGAAAGGGGCATTAAGCTCACATTAGCCCCAAGGTCACACAAAGCCTTTTCAAACTGTATATTTCCTATTAAGCTTGGCTTCAAGAAACTACCTGGATCCTTAAGCTTCTTTGGAAGCTTTTGTTGGACCAAGGTTACGGTCTCTCTTTCATCACCCTCTTCCGATTAGCCAGTATATCCTTGATGAATTTTGCATAAGTTGGCATTTGTTGCAACGCCTCAATAAAATGGATATTAACATACACTTGCTTGATCATTTCAAAAAATTTTGCAAATAGTTTATCCAATTTTGCCATGGCTAATCTTTGAGGAAAAGGAATAGGTGGTTGATAGGCCTTGGGGGAAGCCAGTGGAGACACAATCTCTTTTTTAGCAGAATTGTCTTTTTCTTTTTCAATCATGGGTTTTGTTTCCTCTGCTACTTCCTCCAAACCCTTATTTACTTTGTTAGACACAGGTCCGTCTAACACCTTGCCACTTCTTGTGGTAATAGCATTGGCATGCTCAGCTGGGTTAACTTCAGGTTTACTTGGAAACTTACCGGGGCCTCGACTAGTGGTAGGGAAAAATTGAACCATTTGAGAAATTTATCCTTCCAGCATTTTGTTGTGCATTGCCACGCCATCTATCTTACCAGTTAGCTCTTTGATAGAGCTACTCATTGTCTCATTGGTTTACTTTTGGCTTGATATAAAATCAACCATCAGATTTTCAAGCCTTGATAGTGATTGTTGGGTTTGGTCTTGTGGTGGCGGGTGACTTTGACTACTTGGTCCTTTATTGAAAGTGACAAGTTGCAGGAAATTTTGTTGCCAACTACCCCCTTGACCCTGGTTACTTCGGTAGGAGAAATTAGGATGAGCTCCCTATCCTGGATTGTAAGTGTTTAAGTACAGGTCAGATTTCTCCTTCTTTAGGTAGTCATAAAAATCGCAGCGACATTTTCTACTTGCTGCTCTAGCTCCTCAGGTACTCCAGCTTGGTAGTCAATTGCTGTATGTCCCTACACACCACAAATCTCACAGAAAAGGTTAATAGCACCGACCGAATTGACATTGCCTTTTTCTAATTTATCAATCTTTAAGTTCAAGGCATTAACTTTGGCCAAATGAAGATTGATGTTGTTCACCTCATACTTACCTGGGGAAACTCTCCGTGAGGTGTTGCCTTACTCTCCTACCCAATGGAGTTGATTTGCTGCCATTGATTCAATGATCTCCAGTCCTTCCTTAAAGGGCTTGTCCATAAAGCCTCCACCCGCCGCTGAGTGAAGCGCCATTCTACTAGGGTAATTCAATCCATTGTGAAAGAAGTGGATTGTAAGTTCCTTCTTGAATCCATGATGAGGACATTCGAGTAGATATCCGAAGACCCTCTCCCAAGCTTCAGCAAATGATTCACTATCGCCTTGGCGAAAGTTGGCGATTTGCTTCCTCATTTCATCGATCTTAGATGATGGATAGTACTTGTTGAGGAAAGCCTTCTCAAATGCATCCCAGGTGGTGATAGCATTCTTAGGGAGAGTTCTCATCCAAGCTCTTGCTTTGCCTGTTAAGGTTATGGGAAACAAGCGTAGGTGGAGTGCATCAGCTGAGATTCCTTGGAAGTGTTGAGTCTCGCATACTTCCAAGAAACCTTCTAGGTGTTCCATGGGGTCTTTTGAGGGCAACCAGCTAAATTAATTTTGCTTGAGCATGCTTAGCAAAGTGGGAGGTATCAAGAAGTTGGCATTTGCCCCTATATCTGGACGGGCTATCCCAGCTGGCAATCCATGGATCATTGGGGCAGTAAAGTCCTTCAAAGGTCTAGCCGCTTGTTCTTCTACCACGGCTTTTGTGACTGCTTGAATAGTACTCACTCTATGCTTCAATCTTTGTTGTCTCAACCTTCTATGGAAGGTTCTCTCGATCTTGGGGTCTGCTTCAATTGGTTCTTTGAGTCGGAGAGATCTTGGCATACACAAAGAGAAATTTCTGTAAAAGAAAAGAACTCGTGAAGTCTAAAAAAGAAAATAACTAATAGAAAAATAAAAACAAGAATTTAAAGGAAGAAGTTTTGTTTAAATATTTTTTCTTTTTTATTACAAAGCAAAAATCACCAAGCCAAAGACGTAGTCCTCGACAACAGCGCCAAAAACTTGGTGTGGAAAAACCGCAAGTGCACAATTGTCGTCTAGTAATAATTAAATGTCATATCTATAGTGACTACGTGTTTAGTCATCGCTAAATAAAAATTAAACAACAGAATTTTGATTGGGAAGTTTAGGGTAGAGCAATTGAAAGAAAATGTAATTTAGAAATTAAACAAAGCTGTAATTAAAAATTGGATGTAGTTCAAATAGGAAGACTTCCAAGATTGGAGTTTCACACTATGACGTTTAATGTCTTAATTTCACTACCTATGTGTTTCACTTGTTCTTAATGAAGGTGAATTAACCTAAGGTACCCTTCATTCTCTTTCAAGATACAAAGGGGTATCTAACCAAATTTACCACTTACTATCGTGATGGTTGTGTTCAATTAGACATATTAAGTTTTTTGTGAATTCAATTATTCCTCAAAGGTTTTAACCTACTTTCGTGGTCTAAACCCAAGTCCCTTTCCTATGGGTTCGGGATTTGGGTTCACTTCTCAATACTTTCCCAAATCCCTAAGATAATGGAAAATGCCGACCAGTTTGTTTTGCATAAATAAATCAATAGAAAAAGAATCAAAGAGGAACAAGATAACACATAAACAAACAGAAATCAATTCATTAACACAATCATAGGGCTAAACCTAATCCTAAAAAGAGAAGGTTCTGCTCACACATAGTCATGAGAGAACGCCAAAAAGAAAATAAAGGAAACATAAAACTAACTTGGAGATTGAAGAAGAAGTAGATCAATTCCCCCAATTCTCCGTGCTTAGAAGATAGTTCAAAAAGATAAAAATAAAATCCCTAAGAATGTCTATTTATATCTCAATTACTATTGGTTCTTAGCTAATCCTCAAAAGAAAATTAAAAACTTGTGAAATCCTTCATGTAGCTCTGCCCCCCGTGCAGTGATACGCACCACCAGCTAGTGGTAGACGCGCAGGTGAGAAATGTGCTCCAGAGGGTGCGCCACCAGGTAGTGGCGAGTGCCATCAGATGGTGGCAGACACACACATGGTTTGTGGGCATTAAGGGAAGTGCCACCAGATGGTGGTGAGGTCTTCAAGGCTTTTTCTCCAAGATTTTGCTTTCCAAATGCTTCGGGATGACTCCATTGCCTTTCAAAAGGACTTTCAAGTGCTCAAAGGTCTTCAAATCATCTTGAGGACTTCCAATTGTAAGTCTTTTACTTTCCAAACCTAAGCAACCCACAAGATTTTTCTAAAAACAAAGACAAATAAGGAAAAAGGCATAACATGATATAAGAGGGGAAATTCATGCAATTAGATACCTAACTAATCATAAACCGTAATAAAATGCATACAATCTAGTAAAAATAACTATACTAAATGCTTTATAAAATGCACGCATCACGTTCCTCCTAAAGGATCTACTTTTCCTTCTCGAAGACTTTCGCTCAGCGATTACAAGTCCTGTTAAGCGAATACCCACTCTAGAGAGCACCCTTTTTTTCCTTTAAAGCCTCTCGCTTAGCGATAACTAGGATTGCTCAGTGAATTCATTCCAAGGACTTTCACAATTTTCTCTCAATCACAACTTGCTCGGTGAGCTATATACTTGCTCAGCGACCAACCGCTCCAGAAAGCAACTAAATTTTAAAATTTGTCTTTTGTCGAGTGAACACATTACTCGCTTAGCGAAAGACTTTCAACAAAGAGCACCAACTCTCTAGGACACAAAATTGCTCAGCAAGCCTAGTCCTCGCTCAACAAAGCACTCCTACACATTCTGGAATGCCCATTTTTGCTCAGCGAGTCTCCACTCACTTAGCGAACTTCCTTATAGAAAATTTCTAGATTTCTATGAGCACTCACTCAGCAAACTAAATATTGCTTAACGAATCTCTTATATTTCTCAATTGCTACTACAACTTAAGAACACTTGCTCAGCGACATAAAGGGGTCGCTCAGCGAACTCCAACCCGAACACCTCATTTCACTTCCAGGGGCATTTTTGCTCAGTGAGAGCCCTCATCGCTCAGCGATTACAAGGTGACAGAACTAGAGGCTCTTGTTGAAAAGCCCAAAAATCCAAACTTTACTCCCATCTACACCCCAAATCAACCCTATAGAGATCAAACAACATCATTCAACATTCAACAACAACATATCTAACAGGTTTCACAACCATTACAACATATCAACCACTAATCATCATATTCACAAACAAACCCATTCTTCAACAAATTTCAACATAACTCATTCAAATCACGTTTTAGCTCAATCCAATGCAATATTCATATACAACCATGTTCATACATCAAGAATCCAACAATTGTAAGCTTCCCTTACTTCTTGGAGCTTTCGGAATCTGAATTTAGTGGAAGAAGAGAATATAGAGCGGTGAACCATTGAGCCAAATCTTCAGGGGGAGTAGTTCTTCTCACCATAATGGAATGGAAATAGATCTAGGAATCCTGCTCTTCCCTTAGTGAGTTTTTGAGAGAGATTGGAGAAGTGGTGTCTAGGGGAGGGTCTTGCAAGAAAAAGAGAGAGAGAGAGAGAGAGAAGGGGGGGGGGGGGGAGGTGGGCTTTGGTGTCTTAAAATCCTCCGGGACCACCAAAAGGGCTTTGGGCTCACTAAGGCCCAAGGTCCATCTAACCACTCCCTAAGACCCAAACCGCCCCGACATCACTATTCCCTCAACACTCAGGTAAATACCACCAACAACTTCATTTGACTCAAGCACATTTTCCTCAAGTTCCATAAATTCAAACCAAAAATTCCAAGGCAAAACAATACAAAACTACAATCACATAACAACAACTTCATTTTATGTCTTACCGAGATCACATTTTAATTTCCACTTTCGGTTATTAAATCACTAAATCACACATTAAGGAAAACACAAGCATTACATTGGTAGTTTATTGTTTTTGTTTATTATAATGATCAGGACAAAGTGTTGAATCTTCTCAAATAAGCTTCTAGTCTTATATTTGATAAGCTATCATTCTTATGTAGGGAGAAGCGGGCAAAGCGTGTTGATAGGAACTACTGGGAAATGGTCCATATGTACTTGAGTAAATATAAACTGACTAAAACAAATAGTACAATAGGATTAGTATTTAACGTAGATTTTAAAAATGTTCTGGATTTGATAAAGTTTAGATTGTGGACTTGGTTTAAGGCCAAGACAAGCGAGATTCATTGTTCTTTTTTTTTACTAGTATATTGATCTTGTAGCTTATCTTTATTTATCCTTTTGATATGGTCTTGTAAAACTTTTGTATCCAAATTAAAATACCCATTGTACTATGTTTCTTACTAACTAAATTTTGTTTATAAAAAAAAACTTTTTTTTTTTGTAGAATCTATACCAATAAAAACAAACTCATCAATACTTACTTATTAATATATAACAATTGTATAACTTATACAATAATTCATATGGCAACACTTTTTTCTTTTGTTTCTATATCTCTCCATTATATCCTACGGTACTTCTCTCTTTTTTCTCTTTTTCTCTTTCATTATGGTAAAGTTTATTATAGAATTTAGTGTACAAATAATATTGTTTAATACTATTTCTGGTTTTTTATATAAGCAATAAATGATAGTGTGGTTAGCTATTACGTTAATTCATTACAAAACATGTTATTATATATCTCCGATCCTTTATATAAGCAGTAAATGATAGTGTTAAAAAAACACTATCATTTACTGCTTATATAAAGGATCGGAGATATATAATAACATGGTTTGTAATGAATTAACGTAATAGCTAACCATATTTCTTTAACAAAAGTAACTAAAACATTATCATACTAATGCAATTGGCAGCATGTCATTTTTCTTTTTTTTTTCAATCTTAGGTAGCGTTAAGTTGGCATATATGATGAACAGGAGGAAACATTATATCTTAGGTAGCGTTACAATTAAGATTGGGAAATTCTGATAAGTTTTGAGAGTGTTTAAATTTACGTTGAATGGTTTAAAATTATGTTGAAATATTAATTAACGTCATTTTTAATAAATATTTATATGCTTACTTTTATATAAAAGAATTAATTTAAAATTTAAAATTAATTTTTAATTAAAACAAATTTAAATAGCTTTTTTTGTATTAAATTAAAAATTTATAATAAATTTTACTATTAACTTATTTTTAAAATAAAAACACAACTCAGATCAATGTGACTAATTCCAACAGTCATTGTCTGCACGTCAAGTCTGATCTGCCCACCAGGTTAATGTGTTTTTGACATTAATGTGATTTGTTGGCTATCTTCATGATCCTATTATTTTTCTCCACCGTGCTAATATCTTTTTTCCACCGTACAGGGACGACAATGACAACCATAAACCATTATATGCATATATGAAAAAAAAATTAGTATATTATTTTTAAAACTATTATATTATGCATATATTTAATATCCTAAGAATTTTTTAAATTACTGTATATAATATAATAATTATAAAATGTCATACATAAAAAGTATTCTGTTTTATACAATTTAGTTTTGAATACTCAGTCAAACATTAAATAATAAATACATATAGGAATAACTAATTTAGTGAGTGTTGCCTATTCCACTTTAGACAAAGGATTTGCTCAAGTGGAATACCCAACACTTTCTAAATTACATCAATGTTCTATAAAATTTAGGTTAAATTATACTTTTAGTCCTTTTATAATTTTTAATTTACGATTTTAGTTTTTCTATTTTTAATTACACAATTTTAGTCTTTTAATTTTTAAAATCTACAATTTTGGTCCCCTATTTTTAATTTTGAGATTTTAGTCCTCTAATTTTTAAAAATTCACAATTTTAGTCCCCTATGTTTAATTTCACGATTTTAGTACTCTAATTTTTAAAAATTTGTAATTTTGATCCAATGGTTAAACGTTCATCTATTGACCGCTATTGCCTCAACATTAACTATGATGTGCCATTAGACTAAATACATCATAGATAATATTTAACAATTAGACTAAAATTGCGGATTTTTAAAATTTGGGAGACCAAAATTGCTAATTTTTAAAAATTGAAAAACTAAAATTGTGAAATTAAAAATAGGGGGATCAAAATCGCAAATTTTAAAAATTGGAGAACTAAAATCAAGGAATTAAAAATAAGAGGAACAAAATTGTAGATTGGAAATTATAAGGGGACCAAAAGTGCAATTTAGCATAAATTTTATAATAAATAAATATTTTTTAATATATAAATTGTATAATAATTATAATTTATATTAAATAAATATTTTTAAATGTATAAAATATATTTGGATTTATAATTAACAACTTAAATTATGATATAATGTTAATTTTAGCTATTGAGCATTTTTTTTAAAAATTATTGAAATTCAATTTAAAAATAGAGATTAAAGAAGGTAGATAGAAAGGGATGAGCAATTAAGAATATCAAATATACAATTAAAGATAAAATGAGTATAGGTTAAAATGATTGAGAGATATTTTTTTAGTTAGTTATAGGAGTAGTGTGTGAAATGCACATTTAAAAGAAAGAAAACAGAGAATATTAAAAATGTTTACGAGAGTTTCATTCTTCAAGCTATATATTCTAAATTATAATATAAAAATATAGTTTTTATATAACAAGAAAATACTTTTGTCTATTTAGTTAGAAAGATGATATACAAATTAAGAAAATATAATTAAGATCTATATTTATAACTAAATTTATTATGTTTATTAATTCAACAATTTTGCAAATTAGTCCATTAGCGATGACCATGACATTAACACTAGTTAGCATTGGCTAGTCGATGCTAAACCAACACAAATATGATTTTTTGTTAATATCTTTAATTTCTTTTTATCTTTTTTAACTTGTGTTGACCATGACCTGTCACTAAATCGACATTAATAAGAAACAACCTTGAGATTGATGCAATAGTGACAATCAGTCTAGTGTTATTTAATAATTTTCAAAAATGATCAATTTGACCTTTGGTCAAGCCAAAATCAACTTCTTATAAAAATTCTAGTGCCAAACTATCCCCTTTCCTTCTTCCTTTTAGATTCCAAAATTCAAAACTCTATTCACTCTCTATTTTTCCAAAACTCCGCACCTCCCCAAATGTGTGTCCCAATTCCATTTTCCCCTTTCTCACCTCTCACATTTCCCAAACCTAAACACTTATTGCCCCTTCTCGACATTGAACCCTAGCCTCTTTGCTTATCACCAAACCCCACCTCTCAATGAGAATGGTGAAAGCTATGGAATGAGAATAAGAATGAGAATGTGTAGGCCCCATTTAAGGAAAGAGAGGAGAGAAAGGCTTGGTGTTGCCATAGTCAGTTAACATCAATAGTGTTGTTGTGGTGGTGGTAAAGGGCAAAATCAAGATGCAACTCTATTTCTTTTTCTTTTTGTTTTATTCTTTCTCTCATTCTTGTTGTTGCTCGATTTTGACACTAAATCAGGATGATCAACAGTTGGTTCAATCTTTGGTGGGTGCAGGGACTAGGATGCGATGGTAGTACATTTGGTGTTGCAATTGCCAGGTTTGGTGCTACAATGGCGGTGGGTTTTGCTATGGTGGGTGAGTGTTTGGGCATTAATTGTGGCTTTTCTATTTTGGTTTGGTTTTTGTTTGGGTGATGGTGTTCATAAGTTCTAGGTTGGGGGTTCTACTTATTTCTTGATACTACCAGTGTCAGGAATAGAGACACACTATCAGTTACTACAAGAAAACATGGAGAAAATGAAAGCTTAAAGCCGACACTAATGGTAAGGATGACAATGGGTAGGGTACTATAGTACCTGTCCCCATATCTACGTTTGAAAAAAATACTCGTACCTAACCCTATATCTGCATAGGTAACAACTTTAATCCCTGTTCTTGTACCCTTCGGGTACCTATATACCTGTACCCACACCCACTACCCTCACTTTACTTAAGTGTTGGTAAAAAATTCTAAGGCCTTAAACTAAATTTAATATAATTTGTCAATTCTTATTTTATTTTATTTTTTTTATCAACTACAAAATTATTGATCAAAGTTTTATGATTAAGTATTTCTAACATTTCACTATCAATATATAAAAAGACAAATACATTTAATCTATCCTTTAACATAGTTAATATCAAATAAAATTTATATAATTTTAGATTTAAAAAAACTACGTTCAAAAATAACAATAATTATAAATATTGTCAATAATATTTTAATTAGAAGCAATGCATACATTTGAAAAAAAGAACTTGTTCTTTTGATATAATTTAATATTTTTAATGGAGTATGAATTATTTTTGGAATTTAATTTATATATAATGCTGGTGCTAAACTTTTTTACACATACATCTAATAAAATTTATTTTTTCACATCATCTTATTCATTGATGTGGCGATATGGTGAATTCCTATTGGATATTTGCATAAAAATATTTTATACAAACAATACATATAAATTAAATTCTTATTTTTATTTGTACTTCATTACTTGCAATATCTTTTTTATTTAAATAAATGAAGATCTTTAATATCATAATAATCACTCTAGAATATATATGTGTGTGTGTGTACGAGTATAGGGCAGGGTGGGTACTATAGTACCCATACCCACACCCATTTCCATTAAATATTATAGGTAAATATTTGCCCCTGCCTCCATCTCCATTGAGCTGGTATTTACCCTACCCAATGCAAATATTTTTTGTGGGTACCCATAGAGTATGGGTAGGATTGCCATGCCTAACTAATGGCAAAAAACTGTCGCTTTTTCTCTTTTATCTTCAGTGAAGCGATGACCTCATGGTTGACGCTAATCAAGTCCACACTAACTGGTTGTGTCGGCCAAATGTGGTCGACGCTTAAGCAAATCCAAAATTGTAAAAATTGAACCCAAAAAAAAAAATCGCCATTACCAACAATGTTTTCTCTTTTCCACCAAACCACCACTGACATCCACCAAACCCCAAATCGCCACTACACGTCGCCACCCACATCCACCAAACCCCAAACCGCTGTCACACACTACCACCCACATCCACCAAACCTCAGATTATTACCGCCATCACATAGAGCCACAACCACCTACAAAAAAAAAAAACATTAATAGGGAAAAAGAAATCACCACCACCACTGCACAAAGCTACCATCACCCTAAACCTCAAATCGCCATCGTCATCGTTGTCCATCTTCGTTGCTGATATCCACCGCCTCCAAAACCACCTGTAACATAGAGAAAAGAAAACCATCAATAAGTGAAAGAAAAGAAAAGGGGAAAAGGGAGAAGGAGGCTCATAGAATGGGAAGGGTAAGAAGAGGTTGATGATAAAATAGGCAATACAAGCGACGGCCAAGCCGACACTGATAATTCATTTTTTTTAATATAAGTTATTAGTAGCGTTGGCAATGGTCGTCGCTCACTTTTAAATTTCAAAAAGCTAGGAGGTGGGAGTAACTTTACGTTTTCATGCACAAAAATAATTTTTAAAAATTAGTAGTTAGTGTCAGTTAGGCTAACACTAATAATTCTTTTTTTTTTTCTAACATTACTAGCGTCAACCGTGGCCAATGCAACCTAAAAAGGTAATATATATATATATATATATATATATATATATATTAAAAAAATTAACAAAAAAACATTTTAGTAGTAATTTAGTTTCGGCTAACTGATATTATTTAGTATTAGTGTCGAGGTCGACACTAACTAGCTGATGCTAATTCAAGCTTTTTCTTAGAGTGAGTAACAATAGTATTTTTCTTTATTTAGTGTCGACCTAAGTGTCATCTTGACTAACATTATTATCTGACAACATCTTTCAACCAACACAAACACGTTAATAATGGCCTTCTTTGATTGCTTGGCCGTCACTATGATAGCAATCAGTATTGGCTTTTAGCCGACTCAAATTTGGGAATACTGTATTTTTTAATATAATATTTACTATTATTATTATTATTATTATTATTATTATTTTCTTATTTATAATAATTGTGTAAAAAATCTAAAAATTAAGTAAAGATAAAGATATATAATTAAAAAATAATAACTAACATTATCTTATAATTTTAAATAAGTAAATAAATAAAACAAAATTTTTAAAGTAAACAAATAAATAGAAATAAAGAACTTACATTATCTTAGAATCGTTTCCACTTTGTTTCCCCTAATCCTGAGCGTCGTTCCCAAATTTTGCTACTTGTCGTTTCATTTGTTTGTGGGCCAGGTCGAGACAGGCAGACAGCTCATTCGTCTTTAACTGTTATACAAAATGTGGACCAGTAATATATTTTTTTTTTACCAGTTTTTTTTTTATATTTAAGAAAGAAACAGAAAAAAATGTGTATAATTATTTTATAATTTTGTTAACATTACTTTTTTGAATTGATTTTAGGTAATTAAAAATAATTTTGTATTAAAAATAGTTATTATCTATTTATATTTTGAATATAATAAATATTGTCCTATTTAGTAAAGTTTTTCTACTTTTAATTGTTAAGCATTAATTTTAAAGACTGATGATAACATTGTTTAAAATTCAAGCAGACAGCGATGTCAGAGAAAGGGACATTATGAGTATGCACCATCCCTGGACTTGCTTTGGCAAAGAATCCTTATTGTGTAAATCTTCTCAATCCATTCTGACAATAACGTTTTGGCTGATTATCATTTTTCCACAAATACTTAAACACGTCAATACTTTTTGACAATTCAATGATTTTGGCCTATTATCGTAATAATTACGTAAGAACGAATCGTTGATTCCCCTTTATCTTGGAAAAAGACCGCACTCAATTATAACTTTGTTATTGGAGCAATGTATGTTATGCCCTTAGTTATTTGTTTTACAACTTAAAATCATCTAATTGTAAACATTATTAAGTTCTCTCTAATACACACAAACATATATAAACTGGTAGAGACTAACTCCCTCGTTCAAAAGTCAATACAATAAGCATGCTTATTTCATTAAAAGTTTTGCCAATAAAGTTACCCTTGACACTAACATTTTTCTCATCAAGTACGAATTATTCAATAAAGGATTATTTCCTATTTATTTTCTCAAGCCAGATGCATCCAATTATACATCAATAGGTTCTATGATACACAAGCATACATGACACATTGGTTTCTACACGTTTCTGTACTTTTGAGATCGGAATTCCCACGTCAAATTAAATTTCTCTTTTCGTTATCTTTACCTTCAAACCGTCCTTCATGAGAAGAACAATTGAAAGGCTTGGGGTAGCAACATAACCCTCCACCACTTGGACACGATACTTGTGCAAAATAGCAGTTGCCACCATCTTCATTTGAATGAAGGACAAATCCTTGCCCAAGCAAGTCCTGGGTCCTGCATTAAAAGCAATGAATTTGTAAGATGGCACATAAACAACACCTCCTTTCTGTGAGATCCATCTCTCTGGCTTGAACTCCAGACTATCTTTTCCCCATATTTCTTCAAATCTTCCCATTGCGTACAAAGAAAATAATATCATGGTACTGGGATCAACACGATGGCCACTAGGAAGCATGTCAGCTTTAATTGCTTGCTTGCGCTCAAAAGGTATAGGAGGAAAGAGACGCAATGCTTCACATATAGCACCGTGGAGATAAACTAGCTTTTTCACTTCCTCCACGCGTAAAACCCCTAGCGACGACTTTTGGTTGGTCCCAAACTTCTCTTTGATCTCTTCAAGAATCTTGGCTTCCACTAAGGGGTTTGTAGCAACAAGCCAGAAGAACCACGTGAGAGCTGAAGTTATAGTATCTCTCCCAGCCACAAAAAGATTGAACACAGCATCCCGTAGAAATCCATCGTCATGTGCCTGTGCTTGTCCCTTTCCTAATTCTCTCATCAAAGCTGTTAGCAAGTCAACCTGAGCTTCAGCCGTTTCACTTTCGTTGTACTTGCTTAGCTCTTCCCGCTTAGTCGCTATACGTGCATGTATGAATTGATCAAGTGTTTTACATGCTTCTGTCATCTTCTTCTCTTGACCAATTTGAAGCCATTTCTGCAGCTTCCAAACAAACTTTGGCACTACATGTCTGTAGAATATGGACTCTTCAGCTTCGTTAAAAGCCTTCTCAATTGCAACTTGGGGAAAATCAATGGAAAGGCAACTAGGATCGTATCCTAGAACTGTAGAACATATATTATCGAAAGTGAAGCGATTGAAGACATCTTGTAGATCCACCACCCGTCCTTGTTGGTGTAGATAATCCAATATTGGAAGTAGGCTGTTCTGCACTTTCTTGTGAATGGTTTTCTCTAGAAACTCCTCGAAGCTTTTCTGTTTAAAGAGAGAATGGAAGAGATCCCTGTTGTATTTCTATGCCTCCGAATCAGCGGTGAATATCCCGTCTCCGAAGGCTTGAAAAATGTCACGAAACTCGGGTCCCTTGACGTAGTTGGGGAAACTCTTGCTCATGACGTGGTGCACGTTGGAGGGGTCACTAGTGACCAAATAGTTCATGTTGGTAAACCAAGGTCCAGTGAACTCACCCGTGCCCCCATGTCGTTTCAATATCTCAGTGAAAAAATCATGGCAGCGCCACAAGTTGGAGAGCACTTGTGGTAGCATGCCAAGGATGGGGTAGTCTGTCAAGAGTGGGTGTCTGCAACATCGTCTCCGATGGAAGAAGTATATGATGCAGAGGAGTGCTGCAATTGTTGCTGCTACATAGCCAAGCATGGCCATCCTAAATCAATAAAACAAAAGCGTTTGTTATGTGGTTGTGAATGATCTCTGTCCCTATCCTCCTCCTTTGTGGTTATGCCCTCTTATAAAATCTTGTAAGGATTAAAGGTGTTTTTAGTTTTCTAAAAATTAATATGTTTTAGTTTTAGTCTTCAAAAAAAAAAAAAAAAGTCCTTTAAATATTAAAAATATTTTAATTAGATTCTTATGTTAAACCCTACTTAATTTTTCTGTTAAATGATGGTCATGTCAACTTTTAAATAAAGTATTTTATTACTTGAAGTATTTAATGATAATTTTTAATAAAAAATCGTGTAATTACTTTTGTTTTAAGGTTAAAAAAATCTGTAACTTAGGGTTAAACATGTAATAATTTTATTCAAAAAATATATTACTAATCTAACCTAGACATAACAGTTGACATGGACGGCCACATCAACAAATTAATGGTGACTGTGATATTAATGTGGTCATCATTTAACAGAAAAGTTAAACAGAATTTAATACAGAATCTAATTAGAGTATTTTTAATATTTGAGGGGTTTTATTCAAAAAAAAATTTGGAGGACCAAAACCAAAACGGGTCAATTTTTTAAAAACCAAAAATATATTTAACCCAATCTTGTAATCATAAATATACACTCATTTTTGGGTGTATGGACGGCAACAAGAGATAAAGAGAGAGAAAAAAAAAGAAAAAAAAATTATACACACACATATATTATCTCGGATGTTACATATAAATGACTTTCTTATATTTTAATTATATTATTATATAAATTATTACAAATAATCTGTTAATTTAAATCGTTAAAATATTTTAAAATTAATGTTATTATATATATTTAAATAATTTATATAATCAAACATAAACATAAATTTCAATATTAAATTGAAAAAAGTATATTAACATATGTTTCTTCATTCAAACAATATATATTATGTTGGATGTTATATTATCTCGAACTATATATACAAATTTATAAGAAAATAGACTATGTATTAGCAATGTAAAGTAGTTTTACACTATCATCTAATCACAAACTACCATGTATGATAAGTTTATTGACTTTTATAATAATTACCTTGAAAGTCATACTAATGGTAATTTTTAATTGATTGACAGTGTAAAACTTTTTACATTGAAAATACATAGCTATTAAACTCTAAATTTATTTCTTATATTTTAATTATATTATTAATATATAAATTATTACAAACTAATCTATTAATTTAAATCACTAAAATATTTTAAAATTAATGTTGTTATATATATTTGATTAATTTATATAATTAAACATATACATAAATTTAAATATTAAATTGAAAAAATAATATTAACATACGTTTGTTCATTCAAACAATATATATATTATCTTGGATGTTATATTATCTCAAATCATATATATAAATTTCTTTCTTATATTTTAATTATACTATTATATAAATATAAATTATTACAAACTAATTTGTTGTTTAAATCATTAAAATTAATGTTATTATATGTATATTTTAATAATATACATAAATTTTAATATTACATTGAAAAAAAATACTGTCATACGTGTGTTTAGAAAATATTATCCATCATATAATACATATATATTATAAGATCAGAGATAATATATATTATTTGAATGAATAAAAAATATATTTAAATAATTAAAACACTTTAAAAGTAATATTATTATATATATTTTACTATTTATTACTAGAAAAGTTATAAAAAAATTAATTTGTTAACAATTTTGAATAGAAATTGTGTGTTAATTTTTCTATTTTGAAACACCACTGCTTACATGTGCACTTTGAGATTTGCTTGTATAGTGCATGTGAGAGTTAGGTTATAAATTGACAAAAGAACTAATTGTGATTATTCGCACATGTTCCTGCTACAGCCAAGTGATCGAACATGTACTCAGAACTGGCATATCAAACCTAATCAAAGGAAATGGCCGATGAATGAAATGCCAACTTGGGGTTATATCATTAATCTGCAAGACTAGTGGTCCTCACTCCTCATGATTCATGAATGACTAGTTCAGCAGGGAACCGCAGAATTCACGCAGGGAAGCTGGCAGAACACTCTAACTATACTAATGGTTAGTTAACTAGGTTCTTCGTGCTCAGATGTTTAGCGCATGTTGCATTTGTTCAGGCCCTTATGTTAACTTAATGACTCCGACCATGTTTGGTTAGCTTTTGGAAAATCATATTCTTTTATTTACTCTATTGGGGATGCACGTCTAGAACAACCAAGAAAGTATCATTCTAGAGCGTTAAGGAGTGAATATTGACTATTAGTAAACAGGTCCATATTAATTATTATTAAAAGAAACTGTTTGATGTTTGTTATCAAAGGATTACTTATTTTCACGCAGAATTACGGATTTACATTTCATTTTCTATACTTTTATTTTGGAAAATATGCATTACAAAATTCAACTATGTTAATTACATGTAGGAGGATTTACGGCGCATCCTCTTCAAAAACAAACTTAGTTGACAATGATGACGCTGGACCCAAAAAACAAATGATGGCGAAATTACTACCTTACGGATACAATATACATAACGTAACGATAAAAAGTGCCATGTTGTATTTCCATGCCTCAGTCAGCGATGAATATCCCGTCTCCGAAGGCTTGAAAAATGTCACGAAACTCGGGTCCCTTGACGTAGTTGGGGAATTGTGAAACTCGGGTCACGAAACTCGGTGAATATCCCTCAGACTTCAAATAAACATTGAAATGTGAAACATCTAATATTTATCTAACAATTACAATGCACTACCAGTGTGAATAAGTATATAAAATATACATGTGAACTGCACTAAATTCTTGTTTATTACGAGTTAATTGTTTTTAGTGCAGGTCCAGGACTTGCTTGTGCAAATTTTCTTTTTGATAAACAAAAAAAATATTTTTACGTGATAGTTAAGGAATGATAGGATTTAATGCAATAGACAAGATAGAAGTTCACAATTTACCACTGCCTCACCCTTATACAGTGACAGAACATCCCATCATAAAGAGCACACGCCGCATACAGTAAAAGCCAAATCATAATGAGTAGCAATACATGGACACCCGTACAATAACAAACCACCATTATACACCTGCCAACGTCTCAATTTTATTATTTTTTAATGAAGTAAAAATTAAATAACTCCTGACTCATCTAAAAATGATTTTAAAAAAAAAGGAACCTTTGAGAGGGAAACCGTCTCCCGTCTCATGAACTCCCGAAAACGTAACCTTGCTTCACGAACTCCCGTCTCACTATAATCCAACGTTCTTCTTCACGGCCAACGATGGAGCAGCAGTCAGAGAGCGGCGGCAGTGAGGTGTTTTGTCTCCCTGTTGTTGACTTTGGCACAAGAGCATTTCGGGTATCCCTCAAAGCGGATTGGGCGGTTGATTTTCACAAAGGAGCACTGCCGGTTCAGGTAAATTTTTCCCCTTTTAGGTGTGAATCATCCCCGTTGTAATGTAGGAGCGTTTCAGTGTGAATAATCTGCATTATTTTTGGGTAGCTTGTTTGTTAGCAGTTGTGGGTCGTTGGGAAATTATGAGGGTATGGTTCCCATTTTGTGTGAATTTAGCCTTAAAAGGGTGTTTTTAGGAATGAAGGCATTTGGGTTGTTGCTGGATTTAGGTTTGGACAAGGCTTTTTGGTATGGAATGTGTGAGCAAAGTTATGCCTGTGTTGAATGTGGTTGGTAGGGTGTATCAAACTCGTGGAGTTCACTTGTTAATAAAGATGTTTGGCCTTTCGGGTTTTTTTGAGATAGCTGAGTTTGTGATAAGAACAGGTGCAAGGAAGGTGAAGCATTATAATGTGTTTGATAAGGATAATGTGCAAGAGACATGACTGTGAAAGGGTAGCAGATTTGGTTTAGGACATGAAGAAAAGTGGTTGTGATGTGAATGCAAGAACTTATAGCAAATAAGACAATTGCAAGGTGTGTCTAGAACAGAAAACAAGAATTTGGGTTTTATTGTATTCATGGGTTTAGATTCAGAGATGAGCACCTTTTGGGTTGTGTATGTGTTTTTTAACCAACCAATGAGTCAGAAGGTGGGTGGGTTGATTTCAGATTGATGAACCATTATATTTTTAACCATACTCTCAGACGTTCTTTTTCTACTTTACTTTTTCTTTTTCATTTTTGTTTGTGCTCTCAATATTCAATCCGTTTCTCTATTTTTGAATTACTTGTGCTCTGTTTTCAATGATTGATGCTATAGTTTCTGTGTGTGGTGAATTTAGGGGTTTGTAGAGTACATGTTATGTTGTCTTTGTAATTGATTGATTGGGTAGGGTTTTTGTGTGATGGAGAAATTTCTAGGGAATAAGGTGGTTGTGGATTAAGAGTGTGGAGGATTCAAGAATATTGCTTAAATGTGGAATAGTGTATTTATTATGTCTGACTGATGTTTATAGATATATTCTAGGAAATAAATATTGGTTTCTTATAGAGGATGAGGGAAGTTAATGGTGGGATACCAGGAAAATGGTTATTAGAATAAAAGCCAGGATTTGGGCAATATTTTTGTTCACATTTTTTTGGTGTTGCAAATTTTAGAGCAAAAATTCCTTCTTGTTGTACATGCCTCGGTATGGTGGCTTTATAGTAGCCTTTGAAGGTTGTCATTCTTTGTTGCATTTTGTATATATTAATCCACTAGGAAAGGGAAAGGAGATGCTCAGAAGTGGCTGAAAAGATACAGTCACAGCTTACTAGTTTCGGTAATTATCTTCATGTATGAATAGTAGTGCAAAATAGTGTTTTGTTTCATTATTTAAGGGTCAAGCAATTTGGAGCAAAAGTTGAGGTTTAGAGTGCAAGCTTTAGCACTCATGGAGCAGAATATATTCATACTCAGACATATATGATCTTGCATTAGTTAAATGTTAGTACTTATCTATTAAGTGTCACCCTAAGTCCTTCTACAGTAGTAGACCAAGCAGAGGACAAATTTATAGTACTTGATGTCAAAACAAGCTTGGTAATCTTACACTTTTTTATATATCCTATTATCAAATATATTGTATTTAGTTATCCAAGCACTTGGATTGGGAAATCAAAAATGTTCACCTATCAAACACATTTGAAGATTTTGCAAGAGAACATAAAATTTTCAATTAGCAAAACTCATGCAAAAGGCTGTTAGAAGTTATTCTACTGAGTTTATCAGCTCCTATATTATCCTTACCCTTAATATGTTCTATTTTTACTTCTACTCCTCTAATACGAAGATAATCTATAAATTTAATCCATCTATTGGTACTAATCCTTTCACTATTCATTTTATTATATAAATTAACTATTACCTGACAGTTTGTTCTCAAAGTATATTCTGACTTATGTAAGATAAAAATCTTAAATTTTTCTAGTGAAAATATACATGCTAATATTTCTACATCTATTGTCTTAACAGCTGTCTTGTATTTTCCACTAGTGCATCTACTAATCTTTTTCTTCTGACTATGGGCTACCTTTGGTTGTAACAAGACAAATTACTTGCACGCATCATGGGTCGAGTCAAGCGAAGTAGAAGGGCTGTTGATGAACATGAGAAAAATGTGCATGAATTTTTATACTTTTATGTTCTTTCCCTTTACATTAATGAAAGTTGTATGGTTGTTATGTTCATTAAATGGTTCATTTTTGCAGATACGCATGAGGCATGTAGTGGAGACGAAAATATTGGCGGAAATTAATGCAAATCTAACAAAATTGCAAGAAGAAAGAATTGAGAGGACGCCATTCAAATGGGTTGTCGGAATTAAGAAACAAATCAAATTGAATGGGGTATTGTTGCGTGAGTTAGTAAGTAGATGGGTTGAACATAGTGGAGGCTTTAGGGTAAGGTCTAAGGTTATTCCATTTACACCGTTAGATGTTTGTGTTGCACTTGGTTTGCGTATAGTTGGCAAATCTGTTGCGTTAGATGATGTTGGGGATTGTGTTATAATGTCCTTGTTTGCAAATAAGACAATTACATTAGAACGTATTCTTGACAGGCTTACCACCCTAAAAAATGATGATAGTGTAGAAGACTTTTGTTGGGTGTATGTTCTTCTTGCTTTCATAGTCTTTTATTTTCCCCGAACATCCCCGGTTATCAGTATCTTTCCACATAAACTTTTAGATGATCTAGATGGTCTTAACGAGTACAACTGGGGTGTCGCTATGTATGATTTGTTAGTTAAGAGTCTATGTCGTGCAAGTATGAATTATAATAAGGGAACGAACAGTGCCCAGATGCACATTGCAGGTTGTGTAGCTATATTGCAGGTATTTTTCTATATGTGCATCACTCATTTAGTGTGTGTTTGTCATGTTGTTGGTGGTTAATTTTTTCAACTAATATGTTATTTTTATGGTATATAGATTTGGGCCATTGAGCATTTATCACTACGTCCTACTGGGAATAGGATTTCCTTTCCACGTTTTCTTCAATGGCCTAAGATTGATGGAAAAAGCAAAATACTTAAAGCATTTGCACACCATAGAGTAAGCATTAATATGGTAGCCCCATTAAATGCATATGTATTGATCTTTTTTGAAATTTACAGTTACTTTTTATTTTGGCATGTTTTTCCCTAAACAAAAATAGGGTGAATTTTGTTTAATGTCATTAGGTCGTTATCGATTTGTTTGCCACCAATGAGGACCAGGACCATCACATCTTTATTGAAGCTATGAAAGAGGCTGAAGAGGGATTTGGACATTGGAGAAATCCGTTGTTTGATATGCAGGAATTGTTAACTGAGCACCGAATGTTGATGGCACAAAATCAGCAATACGAAAAGAGAATATCTGCACTAGAGGATGAGGTGAAAGTCCTTAAAGCTGCAGTTGCTCTCCAAGACACAAAGGAAGGCCACGATATTGATCAATATGGGAAAAACAGATAGGGAAGTTCTGAGGTCCCTATACATAGTCCTATGTCAACATTTCCATCCACAAATGTTGATTGCAAGCAGTGTTTGGACAAACTATATGCATTTTGCACAAGCAAGACTGGATGTGACCTTGATGAGTAAGTGTCTACTTACCTATTAAATTTCATATTCCTTGTTTAATAGGCTGCATTGACTGTGATATATACATATTTATTGTTTTATAGAGTTTTGGTTAGTGTGGATGACCAAATACTCATTCGGCGTGACCTTCAGTCCATGAAGGTTAGGGCTTGGGTGGACAATATGGTCAGTATTAAACAGACTCCATTAAATTGTCTCCCAAACCAACCATTAAACATCCTAATGCATGTGCTATTTCATTATGATGACACAACTTGGGTTATTTTATTTGCTACAAATGTGCTGATGCAAGATGAAATCAATCGAACTAGTCAAAAGAAACGTTTTGTACTCACTCCTTTCTTTGCGGTGATTTTCTAAACTATAATCCATAAACTAATGTCATTTTTTTTTATCTAGTTGTGATATATTATGTTTTTTTATATTTTGTTATCATAGGACCACGTTCTCAGAGACCTCAAGCAATTTCGTGGAGGCCGACAAAAGAAATGGACGAAGACAACAATTTCACATTTTGCCCCCAACAAACGTGTTCCAATTGAAGACATTAAGCACTGTGACTTGGTAAGCCTATATTCCAAACAATTTTTCTATGAAATGACAATTGACTCTTTAAAAAATAATGACAACCTTCGTTTACATTGTTCAGGTATTTGCTCCTACAATACACGAGAGTCATTGGTTTTGCTATGTGGTAGATCCAAATGCAAGGAAGATGTATGTATTGGACTCCTTACGTGATCAATATTATGCAAATCGAGAATTGGTGGATCGTGCAATGGTACCAATTTTGCTAACATCCTATTACATTATGTTTAGTCGGAGAATGTATGTCAGAAATTTATGTAACAATTTCCGTCTTTGCCTGTGTCTATAGCGGGTCCGTTTTGAGGAAGTCCTACATTTCTTCTTTGAACCAATTGGTAATAGTGTTTCAGAATTGGAGGTCATTTATGAGGATTTTCTTAGACAACATAATAAGTAAGTCTATTTAAACAAATTGTATTCTTTTTCTGCTGCAAGTGTACCTTTCGTGGTTATTATATGTACATCCTCACAGACTAATAAAATTGGTAAATGTATAACATTGCTTGAGCAGTTATGATTGTGGAGTCTACGTTTTAAAGTACATGGAGCTATGGGATGGGGTGGCAAGACAATGGCCAATTACACATTGGTAACAACTTCCATTATTAATATTCTCCTCAATACCATCCATATTCTATTATAGTATGAATTAAGATTTGCTTAAGACTTGTCCTCCTTAATAAAAAAGTGTCTTTGCACAGGCTGAAATTGGCGACTTTCGTCGAACTTATGTTTGTCAGTGGGTCCTTCACCCTAGAAATATTTACCGCAACAATGTCTTGAAAGAAGCTGGTCTTCCTTTAGACTTGAAATATGAATAGTATAGAGGGTGAGTATTAATATGCCAACATGCTTATTAGTAGGTTGTTAATTGTCTTCTAGTTCACTTTCCATCCACATAATGTTATGTAATGTTACAATGTTTCTACATTTCTATTACTTCCTTTTAACTTCACCGCTGTCATGTGTAGGTCATTGATACCAGATGAAGGTTATTTCTATGACTGGACCGGTGAAGACATTCTTTTGTATAGTCATTGACAAACTATATCAATAGGTGTAATGTGTGGCAGCCATGGCAGTTTTTTTTCTCTTTCAGTATATGTTTTCTACCCATACTTAACAATGACATTGTCCTCCAACGTGTACTCCATTTGAAACCTTAGTCCTTATTTGTACATATTATTAAGGTTAATTGAATATCTATATAGATTCATTTTGCTATGTTGTATCTTCCCCCAATGTAGTACTTAACGAATGGTTAATCCCACGTACTAAAAGGGTTAACCATATGTTGTCTATGATTAAATATTGATACTTTCAGTAGATGATGCGTGGCATTCATAACTTAAAGGTTAATTGTTCACAATATACTAGTTAAGTCCTTTGTATAAAATGGTTATTTTTTTGGGTCATGTATACCTTAAATTGGTTAGTTGTTCAATATGGTTAACTTTAGGTAAATAAATGATGAACCATGTGTTGTATGTGGTTAAATAATTATACTCCCAACACAATGACTCATTGATTGCCAAAGACTTCAACCTTTTTGTAGATAACTAACCCTTCAGGTTAAATACGGTCCATAAATTGCCTAACTGACTTGTGATTTATGATGATATCCATAAGAGACCTTAATGGTCAATTTCTCTTGTAAATGGTTAATTCATTCATATAAATTGGTTAATATTTTCCTTTCATTAGGTGAGGTGGTTATCAAAATGTTTGACATGGTTAACTCCATCTTGCATCTTTAAGATCACCACGTCTTCTTTTTAATCAAGAGTAAACAGCCTCTGTGAAAGATATATATTGCAAAACTTAATGCCATGTTAATGGTCAAATATTCATAATATAATGGTTAAGTCGTTTTATATATTGGTTAATTTCTTGGCTCTCTAAAGTGAGGTTACGTATGGTTAACTATATGTAAATAAATGGTTAATGCCTGAAACATATGGTTAAATAATTATTTCAATTCTAAGACTACTGTACAATCACCACTCCTTTCATGTAAACACTGAATAATCAAGCATTACAAATATTGAACTCCACATTAATGGTTATTTGTTAGTAATATAGTAGTTAATTTCATTTTTAAATTCAAGTATACATACACACACACACACACACACACACACACACACACATATATATAGATATAGATATAGATGGTTAACTCCACACAAAAAAATGGTTAACCCCATCATCTGTACAGTTAAATTATTACTATACATCCAATCCACCGTCAGACATTCAAATGAAAGATTTATATGTCCTTCATCACCACTCATTCTGCCTAACCATGGTCCTTAAATTATATATTCACAAATCTCTATAAGTGACTTCCACTTGACTCATTATAAAACTCAGTGCCACTTTAATGGTTAATTGTTAGTAAATCAGTGGTTAATTTAATTTATAAATTGGTTACTTTTTTTCTGCCGACGATGTCAGGTATGCATATATATATATATGGTTAACTGTATGCAAAAAACTGGTTAATCTCATGTTGTTTATGGTTAAATTATTATTTTACTTCTAGTCCACCATTAGACATTCAAATGAAAGATTTACATGTCCTTCATCACCACTCATTCTGCCTAACCATGGTCCTTAAACTATATCTTCACAAATCTCTATAAGTGACTTCCACTTGACTCATTATAAAACTCAGTGCCACTTTAATGGTTAATTGTGAATAATATTATGGTTAATTTTTTTCTTAAGTTGGTTAAATTTTGTTGCTCTCAATCTGCTGTTATGTATATATGGTGAGTACATGTGTTTTAATGGTTAACTGTTTGATGTATATGGTTAAATAATTATTATAATAAACGTGGTTGAGGTGTACTTTATAATAACAGGAACTTATACCTTAAATATAGAGGTCGTCTTGTTTTTTGTGGAATGTCGAAAGTGTCCTCCTTCCCCAACGTAACATGTTTATTAACCATTTATTCACTTTAGGGTTTTCATCTTATTTGACGTAAGAGGCGTGAGTGGCGACAATGTGGAACATTACCCGCAACAATGACTTAGTAGAGAAGGAAAGCAACAAGTGTTGACAGTCTGTATGCTTAACTCTGCCTATTGTCCTTCGATGCCATCAATATCATATTCTGGGGTTTGATAATACACCAATAAACTTGCAAACACACGTTGAGACAAGTCAGGTGATTTGTTACTCACTTGTTTTCTTCTTCACGGTTGTCATTAAATGAACCACTTTTTCTACAATGATAATATTTTTATGCTGTCATAGTTTACGTATTCCTTTATTTTCAATGAGTGGGGTGTTGAATTAACTAAGTTTTGCCTTTTGCTGATAACTGTTTCTCTTGTATACTCTTTCAAATACTTTATTTTCAAAAATACTTCACTAAGTTTTGACGTATAGATGATTGCACCAACAAGATAATAAAGTTCAGAGCACTTGCCCTGATGCCTGAAGTTACATTGACATTTGAAGTTGACCACTCTACTGAGGTGGGTGCTAGTCATGAAATGGTGACTGAATATGATTAAGTGTCAATAGATTTAGGTAGTACACTCTGTAATCAAGTGGATAAAAGTTCGCCAATAGTTGGAATGTCCTTCAAGTCAGCAGAAGCTGTGAAGTCATTTTATCGACAATATGCCATAAGCAAAGGATTTAGGATCAAGACACGAAACTCGAAGAAGGGACCTGATAAAAAAAAACGATACTTCATTTTGGCATGTGCACGAGAAGGTCATTTCAAATCAGGAATACCGTCAGAGCTAAAGACACAGCCAACTAAAAGAATTGATTGTCCAGCAAGGATCACAATAGGTTTGAAGGATGGATTGTGGTATATAATGTCAGTTAATGGTGAGCATTCTTATGTCCTTAGCCTTGGTAAGTCTCGGATGTTTCGGGGTAATAAAAAGATAAACCTCCATGTACAGCGAAGACTTCAGATTAACAATGAAGCAAGTGTAAGATTGGGCAAGAGTTATCGTTCCCTTGTTTGTGATGTAAGAGGTTATGAAAATCTCCCTTTTGTTGAGCAAGATGTTCAAAACTTTGTGGCTAGAGAAAGACATGCAATAGGAAAGGGGGTGATGGAAAGGCACTTTTAACATATGTTGCACACATGAGAGAATGTAATAAAGAGTTTTTTTATGAAATTGACTTAGGTGATGACTTCCATGTGAAGAATGTTTTTTGGGCTGATGCTAGAAGTAAGGCTGCATGTGAGTACTTTGGAGATTTGTATCATTCGACACCACTTATTTGACTAATAAATATGACATGTCGTTCGCCCCTTTTGTTGGTATAAATCATCATGGCCAATCCATTTTGTTGGGATGCGGTTTGTTATTTGCCAAAGACACTAAGTCGTTTATATGGTTATTCCAATCATGGCTCCGCTGTATGTCATCAAGGGCTCCACAAGGTATTGTCACTAACCAATGTAAGGTGATTCAAAATGGAATTGAGGTTGTCTTTCCTAAAACTCGTCACAGGTGGTGTCTATGGCATATAATGAAAAAAATACCTGAAAAGCTGAAAGGGTATGTTGAATACAAAAACATAAAACATGCACCAAAAAATGTAGTGTATGAGTCATCATCCATGGATGAGTTCAATGATAGTTAAAGTTCATTCATCCAAAAATTTGAGTTGACTAGGAAAGATTGGTTGAATAGTCTATTCATGGAACGAAAAAAATGGGTTCCTTGCTTTCTCAAGAATGATTTCTGGGGTGGAATGTCCACGACGCAACGTAGCGAGAGTATGAATGCATTCTTTGATGGGTATATAAATTCAACAACTACTTTACAACAATTTGTGAAGCAATATGACAATGCTCTGCATGACAAGGCTGAGAAAGAATATGAGGCTGACTTTCGATCGTTAAACACAAATATCCCTTGTGGATCACAATCCATGATCGAAAGGCAATTCCAAGTTGAATACACTCATGAGAAATTTAACGAAGTTCAAGCTGAATTTCGAGCAAAAATCAACTGTTGTGTTATCAATGTAAATTGTGATGGAGGTGGATGTTGTTATCATGTTATGGAAGAGAGCATTATTGGTGGGAAGCCAAAGGAAACTTATTTCCTTGTAAGGTTCAATCGTGATGATCATGATGTAAAGTGCAGTTGTTTATTATTTGAGTTCAAGGGCATTATGTGCCGACATTCATTACTAGTGCTTGCTCAGGAAAGAGTGAAAAATGTTTCGCCTAAATTCATTTTGGATAGATGGAGCAAAAATGTCAAGAGAAAATATGTGTACATGAAAACAAGTTATGATGTGAAGATAATGCAGCTGCAAAATCAAAGGTTTGATGAATTGTGCCACAGATTTTATGAGATTGCAGAAGAAGCAGCTGAATCAACAGAGAAGACGAACTTGTTGAACCAAACCATGAATTCAGTTCAGGAGAGGCTCCAACGACTTCCACACTCCACGCATGAGAGCACGACAGAACATGGTGAAAACGATGATGAAAGTAGAAATAAAAAAGATGGTGATGACAGTCCTAATAGACTTATTATTCATAGCCCAATTCATGTTGCACGAAAAGGACGGCCACGTACGCATCGAAAGATGTCATCAACTGAGAAAAATGTTAAAAGAAGGAAGGTTCATAAGAAAATGAAGGTCCCTGTGTAGACAACTAAGGTCAGTTTCAATTTCCTCTCTTTACGTATTGTATTTACGTATATACCTTAGTGCCCACATGTGCTTTACGTAATGTGAAAGCAAAAGATTAATATTTTATCATCGACCATGTTACTGTAAGCATAAGACAAAGGTGAACCGGTGACAAATATTCTCTGCTTCAAAATGAATGTGCTTAGTTTACTGTGCTGCAGGAAAATGTTATTCAGACCTCTAATGATTTGTTCCAAACAACCTTCCATATACAATCCTCTGTAGAGATCAGGAGCAATGATGTATGTCATGAACCCAACACCTTGGTGTGTTTGAACCATAATTTTTATTTTCATTTGTAATCATTGCTCATGCATTTATTTGTTGGACAATGTACGCTGTTGTCAATTTTAAGTGTACCAAATAAAATGTATAATATTTATATAGTTATGAGCAAATAGTCAATCTTATTTGTTATATTTTCTACAACAGTTGACAGTTGTAAGTGCCAGCAAAAAGGACTATCAAAAATCAATTAACTGTTGGCCTACGCAGCTACCAAATGTCAGTAGCACTGGTTTTGTCTCCTTACTTACAGCAATTGACCACAGTGTTAATGCCACGCAAATGACAAGTTCAAGAAATGGGTTTGCATACTTTGTACATTTTACACATTAGCATAGTGATCTTGTTTAGCCAAATACGTCATAAAGATGTCTATTCTTTGCTTTGTTACTAACAAAATGTTATTTGAATTGCAGGATGAAAGTGTAAATATATATATAAAACGTTGAATTTTGCTCAGTTTATATATTTTTTGAACAGGATTATAGTCAATGGTACCTCCCAAATCTGCATTACCTGTATATATATTACAAGATTTTTGGCGATGCTAGTGCTCAATTTTTGGTTGGCCTTTGAGTGTTTCCAAAAGGAGAAGCAATGGGTTAATGTATAATGTTGGTTGTTTATGGTAAACATGTAAATGAATTTTACATAGTACAGGAAGCCGTGGTTGAAAAATAGTAATGTTAGATAATGACATCGCATTCAAATGAAGCAACTCATACACATCATATGTGATATTTTGTAAATTTTTGGGTACATGTAATTATTTCATGGTGGCTTGTTTGAATATATTACTGGATGATGGAAATGATACACATTTATTACTTTAAAAGATTGTGATCTCTATGGTTATGTTTCACACCTGATGTCATTTTTATATTGGGCGTCAGATGCCGTAAAGCATATGTTTGACAAAATTTATTTTCCAAGTCATCCTATTTAATGAATACCAAAAGTTGTATATATTTGGGGATGTGGTTAAAGTATGCTGCTATATGAACTTGCCATGGGTGTTCGCAAATGGTTCAATGAACATGGTAACGGTCATAAGGAATAAAATAAAGCATCTTGCATGGTAAATATAACTTAAACACGTACATTGTCACAACATCTAATATTGGCTGGACAAAGGTGACAAATATTGAAGACATGAACACAACAAACTGTAAACACAAATTAACAAACCAAACATTAACAGAGATGATCCCAACTGAGTGTGGTCTTTTTAATGATAATTTACACTTCTATTACAGCTTAACAGAGTATTGTATGTGCTTACTCTTCATCAGAATTCGACAAATACTCTTCCGTGCATAAGATTATTTCCTCTTCAACTGAAGATAGACATTGTCTATTTGCCACTAGGAATGTTTTGCAAACTCTCAGCATTCCGTATCTTCTCCTCCTTATCGTCATGACATTGTTCTCCACTCTAATTCGTAGTAATGACTTCCATTATCGTAAATGGCGAGTGTAACTGTTGCCACATGTGAACCGCCCTCAACTCTGGAATAGGTGCCTCTAACTCATGTAAATCTCTTTGTAGATCGGCTTACTCTTGCATTCGTAGTCTCCATTCCTTTCTAATTGCCTTCTTTGCCACAAGCCTATTTGGTTGATTCTCATAACACCAATCTAATTCCAAAAGTAGATATCGATATTCTCCCATTTCGTGCAAAGTCACCTTACAAAAACTGTGGTGCTCCTGCACACATAATGAAAGGAGTGGGAAAATGGGTTTTATAGATCACACTGAAATTGAAATAAGGGTCTTAACAAAGTCTCGGATGTTATCAAAAATGTTAAATAATATGGTTAAGTGACACTGGAACTTTTCACAAATTTATAGTGGTGATGGTGAACTTTATTGTAATGACACTGTGCATGCATTGTCAAGTAACATTGTGTCATGATCACAATTTCTTAAGACTTGGTTCAATTGATTCAGAGGGTTCGAGTGCTATATGTCATCAGAATTTTGTACAGTGTGGTTAATTGAGAATTGAAAAATAGTTAATTTTGCTTCATTGTTGGTCATTTTGTTATTGTATTGATATTGTTCGTGTAAAGTCACACCAATACGGGCTTCATTGTTTGAGGCCTATAAAAGTTGGCTCTAGTCATGAGAAGGTCTCTCTTAACAAGTGACTCAATAGAGGTGGCTATCTCCTGCAGCAAACACGTCAAGAATGTTAGATGGTTAACGACGAATATAAATAGTGTCAATTGTTGGCCTTATTTGGTTAAAAACATAACAGGTTGATATTAGCTACAAACGTTGATTCCTTAACGTCACAAAGATGGGTCTAATGTAGAAAGCAATGACTTAACACTTATGAATTCAATTGATAATGACGTTTCATTAAAATATAGGTTTTATAAGAAACAGTACACTGTGGTTAGTTAAGAATTGATAAATGGTTAATTGAGCATCAGATATGGTTATTTTGTTAATGTATTGATACTGTTCGTGTAAAGTCACAGCAATACGGGCTTCATTGTTTAAGGCCTGTAAAAGTTGGCTCTAGTTATGAGAAGGTCTGTCTTAACATATGACTTAATAGAGGTGACTGTCTCCTGCAGCAAACACGTCAGAAATGTTAAATGGTTAACGACGCATATAAATAGTGTCAATTGTTTGTTGTATTTGGTTAAAAACATATGAAGTTGATATTAGCTACAAACGTTGATTCCTCAACGTCAAAAAGATGGGTCTAATGTAGAAAACAATGACTTAACACTTTATCAATTCAGTTGAGATTGATGTTTTCATTAAAATATAGGTTTTATAAGAAACAGTACATTGTGGTTAGTTAAGAATTGATAAATGGTTAATTGAGCATCTGATATGGTTATTTTGTTAAATTATTGATACTGTTCGTGTAATGTCACACCAATAGGACGGCTCATTGTCTGAGGCCTATAAAAGTTGGCTCTAGTCATGACAAGGTCTGTCTTAACATGTGACCTAATAGAGGTGATTGTCTCCTCCACCAAACACGTGGGAAATGGTACATGGTTAACGACGTATATAAATAGTGTTAATAATTTGTCTTATTTGGTTAAAGAAATATTAGGTTGTCATTACATGCAAATGTTGATTCCTTAACGTCATAAAGATGAGTCCAATGTATAAAACAACGAGTTAACACTCTGTGAGTTCAATTGAGACTAAGGTTTCTTATAAAATACAGATTTGAAAAAAAATAGTACAATTTGGTTATTTAAGAATTGAAAATTGGTTAACTATGAATCACAGGTGGTTATTTTGTTAATTTTTCGTATTGTTCGTGTAATGTCATGGCAGAGGGGGGGTTCATTGTCTAAGGCTGGAAAAGTTGATTGTGGTGATGACAATGTCTGTCTTAACATGTGACCTAATAGAGGTGACTGTCCTGCAGCAAGCACGTGAAAAATGTTAGTTGGTTAATGACACATATAAATAGTGTTAAAAATTGTCTTATTTGATTAAAAAGAGATCAGGTTGATATTACATGCAAATGTTGATTCCTTAACGTCACAAACATGGGTCTAATGTAGAAAACAGTGACTTAACACTTTGTCAATTCAATTGAGATTGAGGTTTTCAATAAAATATAGGTTTTATCAGAAACAGTGTATTGTGGTTAAGTATGAATTGAAAAGTGGTTAACTATGAATGGCAGGTGGTTATATGGTTTTATTTTTGATACCCTTCATGCAATGTTAAGACTGCTTTAGGGACTTGGTTGTTTTAAGCCTGTAAAAGTTTGCAGTAGTGGGTAAACTCTGTGTCCAAACATATGAGACTATTATTCTAAATATTTCCTTTCACAGATACAACTGCAAAATTGCTTGATTAACTAAAACTAAAAATCCAAATTTTACAGAAAATAGAATATGATGGTTAAGTACAAGTGGTTATGTGGTTAATATGGAACCATGGGTGGTTAACTTTATTTGTCTGATACTATTCTAGCAATGCTAGACCACTTATGACCAATGTACCAGTTACATGTGTGTATACCTTTATAAATATAATATGTAAGACCAAATATTTGTGAACCAAAATTCTACCTCATTCATCAAATGGATGACATTGAATATTGGGAGTTTTCGTATAGGTCAAAGGTGATTAGAACAAGATACAGCCCAAGTAAAATGTTGGAATGTATGGGCTGAGTGTGGGCATTAGAGTGAGATAGGTTTCACTACACTTTGTGTCCCCAAGATAGGTACTCAGTATCAAATATGAATGAGTATCGTAGAGAGTGAGCATATCGCATCAATGAGGCTACAAGGCTAAAACAACAGTTGAGACAACTTGACATCAAAAGGCCAAAGCAAAGATCTGTTGAAGTTGATCAAGACAGTGATGAATCATTAGAAAGGGCTGTTAATATGATACGACACGAGAACAACCAGATGCAGATAAGAATTAACAGGTACGAAGCTGTATACAAGGCATGTAATACACATTATGCACAAACAGGAACTATTCCTTCAGATGTGGAATTGCAAAATATAGAGCACCTCCCACAATATTCCACAGACGGAGACTTATCCGATGAGGACAACTGAGTTGAACAATGGAATAAAAATTGTATCTTCTTAATGAATATGTATGTATGGCGTCATTTGATTTTCTACAAAATATGTTGTTGGTTGTATTCAAAACATTTTACTCTACTGATTATTAATTACCATTCCTCTCATAGGTGTTGCTCTAAACTAATAACATTATTGAAGGTGCAGGGTATTATGCATTTTGCATTTTGCTTAATGAATCATAACAAATGGTACACACTACAACAAACTCTAATTCATAAGTCATTGTAAGTACTCAATATATATGATATTTAAAAACAAAAAAAATACAAGGTATACATTGTTCGGTGAATTAAAATATGAACTTAATCTGTAATATTTACAATGTTGTACATACAACTAGTAGACACTAGTACAGAGCTCAACAAACAAAAGAGAATGACTAGCAAAACATCTTTATATAATAAAAGTGTTTGGAGAAAGGAATTCTTTCCAAGTTGTACATATACACAAGGTTATATAAACCTGGACCCAAATTACAAAAGGATGAACTTCATTCAACAATCAAAGTCTATTGTCAAACCACTTGGCTCTTTTCTTTTTCCTACAATACGTCATCCATGGTGTTCGTGTTATTACACTTCCAACACGCTTTCTTGGATGATCTTTAAGTCGAGTGTATATGCTAGATGCTTCAAAATTGACTACATGTTGAAGATCACTATGAAGGTCCAAATGTTCATCTATTTCATTATCCACTTGCAAATGTTTAATTTCAGTAATGTTTACAGACCATACGCAATGTTGACAACTTGAGGCAGAAAGTGTAGCCAATGACATTAACATTGTTGAATGACATAATAATTCCTTTATTGCTCGGACTTCTTCCTCAACACGTGCTATCCTTCGTTCAAGTTCTTCATTCTTCAGAAGTAGCATTTGATTCTCACTAATTAAGTTATACTTATCAAGTACAATATTTTTCCAATGCTGAAATCCATTTGGCGCCTCTTCTAATGCCTCCCTGACTAAATCGTGCGTTAAGTCTTCATTTGTGACATTTAACTCCTCAATAATCTGTCAAAGATATCACAATATGATAATATATAAAAATTCATTTTCAAAATATATGTTAACAAAGGGACAAGTGCATCATTAGATTAGTAACGATATATTTATTTCCTTACACTTACTGCATTTTCATGAAATGAATTTGATATTTTTTTGTCCCCTATAGAAACATCTTGCCACTTTTTAAATCGTGGAAAAGAACTTATGAATTTCAATGTTCTTCTAGGGCATACCAACACATGCTCCAAAGCCCAAATCTACATTCATATGAAGAAAAATCATAGTTTCAAACTTTCCCGAAATAGAATATTTACAACCTTTACAAATTATGGAACCTTCATTGACAAAATATAACCGATAATAAATGACATACCTGCAACACAACTGCACATCCTGTAATATGCAACTAGAAAGAATTCTTTTCCTTATACAAGGAAAAAGATGCTCGACATAAGCTATCAACCAAATATTCATATACAGCAACACCCCAATTATATTTCCCAAGAGAATGTAAGTCATCTAAAAGCTTAAACAACCAACCATGCACAGTGGGAGTTGTCTTAGGGAAATAGAACTCTGCCAACCCGAGAAGTATATAGAGTCTACAAAAATCCTCAACATCATCATCGCTGTCAAAGTGTACAAGATATTCAAATACCATTTTGATAGTAACTTCTTTGCCTTCAAACAATCTTCTAGTGTGACAATCAAGGTCTTCTTCGAACTTCACATCTTCACCTAATATGCAAAGTCCCAAGGCTAAACATACATCTAAAGGTGTAAAAGCTATTATCTTACTTTTTATTCTAAAACCCCCACCTTTCTCAACCCACCTAGTAGCTAATTCAGTAAGCAATGTCCCTGATATTTTCATTCTTTCTCCCAAGCACATTAACCATTTAAATGGTGTCGCCTCAATTCGAGATTTTTGCACATTTGTCAAATTCTTATTAACTTTGGCAAGCCACCTTGTCTTACATTCATGCCTCAGACGCACCTGAAAATTGCTCATCAACAAATACAACAATCATTTACAAAATAGTCAAAATCTAACATGTACAATAAAATGTTTAAACAATATTCACCTTTTTAAGTTTTGACGAATCATACCCCATCATTTCGTTTGTTGTCATTTGGTGTCGCAATCACCACCTTCATAATTCATACTTTAATTACAATTATTTAATATCTTTGAATAAGCACAACAATCACATATAACATGTCTTTAATGGATATCTTCAGATAAAATCTTTCACAAACAACAAACATCTTTATTAACCAATTCAAGTCATCAAATATACTATTTATGTTGGGCATGAATTAAGTAACACACATACATTAATGACGCATTTGACAACATTTGGAGGAAAAAAATTATTCATTGCAGTATCTGTTGCATATTGCTAAACACAACTCTTTATAAACATCTGATATCAGATACAATTTATTAACCTTTTACTAAATAGAATTAACCACTCCCAATAACATAATTAACCCAGTTTGTATTACCCTGTAACACGTGACTTTCCAGCACAAAACAATCCATCAAACAAGCAATTCATACGAACACAATATTTTTCCACGCCCCACATTGAACAGCAGCAACAGGACAAGTTCATAGGAACTGTAATGAATAATAAATAGCCATTCCTGTAACACCCCAAATTTTAAGTACTAGAAATAAACCACGAGCTAACTCTTAGTAGAACCCTTCCCATATGTTATTAGACAAAAGATGTCTTAAGAGTTATTGTTATTATTATTGTTGTTTTTAATACTTTAGTATTATAAATTAGTAGGAATATTATCATAGAACTCAAAAGAGCATCTAGGGCCCAATAGGGGACTAAAGCCCATTAAGCCACATACCAACCCACATGTTATAAGAAGGGAATAGAGAAGGAGGGTTAGGTTTAGCCGTCACAAAATAGAAGAAGAAAGAAGTTAGAGAGAATGAGGAGAAAAGGGAAGAAGAAAAAGAAGAGAAGAAGGAGGAATAGAAACCGGCGAACCCAAACCCTAGAACTCAGTTTTGCGTGCTCCTAAAGGTGAGTGCTCTCCCCCGTGTCCTTGTTCTTGTTCCTCTATTTATATTTTCCTTCCTTATACCTAAATTTAGGGATTTGATGGGTTTTGAGGAGATTGTGAGGGAGTAAGGAATTTATAGATTAGATTAAACAATTATCAATATAGAAGAGTGATTAAGAATCTAGTTATTTATTTGGGAGCATTTAGAAACCAAAGCAATAGGAAAAACAAATTGAAATTAGTACCTCGGATCTGCCCGGTGGGATTAAATAGCCGTTGGGTGACTTTTCTTCAAAAACTGGATTCTGCGTTTGCACCAGGTGCGCAGACCCGCTGGGCGGGATGAAACATCCGCTGGGCGGGTTGGATCCTGACGCGAACCTGCTGGGCGGGTTTGCTGGACCGCTGGGCGGATACAAGTTTTGCTATTACGTTCCTTGTGTTTGTAAACTCCTTTTGGCAGTGTTTAACTCATTGTTATTTGTTTTTTTTATGTCTTGTTGAGTTTATATTGTATGGTTGTTATTGACTTTGAAAAAAATGAGTGTGATATGAAATTGTGCCTATGATTCATGATAAAAGTCTATGAAAGCTGTAAGCATTGTATGTGACCATGCATCATAATATTTGAGTTATGTGATGAGGAAAGTATCTAGGAATCTGGCTGGTGGAGTCCGTGATGGGTTGTTTAACCTTAGCCTTGGGGGTTATCCGGTTGGGAAAACTCCAATGGTCTATACTGATCCCATGGAGCCGGGGCGTATTGGCAAAACTAGGTAACCCTTACTAGTCACCGGGGGATATCATGCTAGTTGAGGGTGCGAAAGTCGAAAGCATCGGTACCGATGACGCTTCTTATGGCCTGCATTTACTCCTAGTCTACTTTCCGAAAAGTTTAGGTTGGTACCACATGTGCATGAGTAGTGGTTTAGGAACATCACACACATATGTATCTTGTTGTAGTGTGATATGTTGAAGTGTGCTACATTGTAATTGTGTGAATTCTATATGACCTTGTTCATAAGTGAATGATGTAATGTGTACACGTGTGAAAATGTGATTGTGTATTGTGATGAATTGTCAAGATTATGTATATGTGCTCATGTTATGCATGTATGTCATGCTTACTTGATGAAACAAAACAATGTGTATGTCTAGTTACTAGGCAAAAGATGTGAAATAAATGTATGCTTGTAATTAAAATTGTGTTTGCTACCTCAAGGATAAGTGAGAGGCTAGGCCTTAGGATAGTGTTGTGAGGGTCCTAGTTGGATAATAATAGTTGTGAATAAGGTAGAGAAAGAGTGAATCCCCACACAGTGTAATAGAAAGGTATAAGACAAATAAGAGAGAACAAAATGACGGTATTAAGGTGAGTGTTAAAGGATGGTCAAAAGTATTTTAGAATGTCTGTGACCTTAGACTTGACCCATAGAGACCAACCTTAAATATTAAAAGAAAGAAAAGTAAAATCTAAATATGAAGGGTTTAAATACTAGAGAACATTTTGGGTAAGAAATAGTTCTTAGGTTGAGAATGAGATAGTAAACTAGTATAATAGTCAGGAGAATGAGAGAGTAGTTAACACAGAAAGTATTGAAGATTAAGAGGTGTAGATTAAACCGTAGGTATGGCGAATTATGAGACCTAGTGAGTTTAAAGCCATAAAAGATAAATGATGAGGGTTGTCTGAATAGAAGAATGTAACCCAGCCGTAGAGTCCTTAGAGCACTCACTGAGACATTATGTCTCATTCCTTTAAGTTTCTCCTTTTTCAGGATACAGGTGAAGACATGCGTAGTTGGAGTTTGGAGTCACGTGCAAGAAAACGTAGTCTAGTTTATATTATGTTTTTGTATTCTTCTTTATATTTTGTACGATACCTTCGGGTGATAGATAAGTTATATTTGGCATGTATGTTTTTGTTTTTATATTGTTCGTATATAATATTTAATTATATTTATGAGTAGCATTTGTATGTTGTTTCTACCTTTTTAAGTTTGTTTTTTTTTTAAATCTAGACCTAGTTATGGTAATGCCCCTTAGGGTGTTACAATTCCTAAGTAAATGAAATGCACATACGTAATCGTCAATGGTTCATGCTAGTTGCAGCAAAAGGAAGTTTCCTTTTTGGTGCTCCTCTTTGTTATAGTCCTTTCCTCTGAAGCAACTCTACTCTTTCCAATCCTCTTTCTTCTTCAATGACAGATTCTTCTCCTTCCCTGCCAGCATCTCTTTTTGCTTCCCTGTTCCAACTTTCTTCAGGCTCACTCTCCCTCCCAGTAGCTTCTATCTCCTTCCAATTTTCCCGTTTCCTGCCCTCTTCTTCTTTCTATCTCCTTCCAATTTTCCAATTCCCTCCCATCTTCTTTTTACTGTCCCGCCTGCTATTTCCCCATGGCCTATGTTATTTTTTAACTAGTCTTTAATTATTATTATTTTACCTTCCACGTAAGAGTCACTAAATGACCCAGCAAAAAAATGAATTTTAAATGGGGTGTCTGATGGGTGTTTTTAAAATGGGGGTGTCAAAGTATAGTTTTCCTTTGGGTTATTATCATTTTGTCGCAATTATGTATGAACGTATCATTGGTTCTTTTATCTCAGAAAAAGACCGCACTCAATTATAACTTTGTTATTGGAATGATAATTGGGAATTTGGAATGTGAGGAAAAGGATTAATTCATTCCATTCAAATTCAATAGTGCAGTACACTAGCTTATATAGCAGCACTGAAATACTAAGCCAGAAGCGCAAAAAGAAAAAAGAAAAAAAAAGGGAAAGCTCAAACTAACTAATGTCCAACCAATAAAGGAGATAGAGTCCAGTCCAGTTTTAAAAAATAATAATAAAAAAAAACCTCTAGAAAAGCTGAAGGTTGATGAATATCAATCATTCCAAGCTTGAACAAAAACTTGTGAAATTGAGTAGGGTGGAGCCCCTTGGTGAAGACATCAGTTGTTTGGGGTTCAGTGTCCACAGGAAGAAGCCTCATAAGACCAGATTGGCACCTCTCACAAAGAATATGGCAATTGATTTCAAGATGCTTTGTACCCTCATGGAAAACTAGATTGGTGGATATGTGGAGAGCACTACGATTGTCATAATACAACACTACCTGCTTGGAGCAATCCACACTGTAACACCACATAATACCAAAGTTCGTATAATAGCCTCCCTTGAGAGTCAACGTCTCAACGACTCACTCTATGACACTTCACTCGGTGACACTTCACTCAACTTCTTTGTTGGTTAGAACCCTCCGTAGGTAGCCCTTTCCGAGACACCGACAACCAACTCTTATACCACTTTGTAATGTTTGACCGATTTCAGAATCGAAGACTGTTCCCATAAACCAACACAAGACTTTTCAACGTATTTTGTCCCCACTCACACACTTCCTAGGAAACTTACCAAGAGGTAACCTATCCCAGAATTCCAAGTCAAGCACGCTTAACTATGGAGTTCTTAAGTGACAGGTTACCGAAAAATAGATGCATCTTATTGGTATAGGTAGCAATTATTAATTCTTTTAAGCTATCCTCAACTATACAGTCTCATACATGCACAACCTTTGGATCCTTCTCATTCCAGTATGTATTCGATTCATTTATGTGTCCTTCCCACTAGAAGCCTGCCAGGAGCCGCTCCTTATCCGTGTCTCATCTTTTTTTGCACTGGCGATCACTCCCTGCCTTCATTAGTGCCCGGGATGTTACACACATAAAGGTCATTTATAAGAAAAGTAGGCCATTGAAGCTCAGAAGATGCAACAGTTAGAGCTCTATACTCAAACGATGACCGAACCACTGTGGTTTGTTTCTTTAATCTCCATGAAACCAAAGAATTGCCTATGAAGAAGCAATATCCACTAAAGGAACGACGAGAATCAGGACACCCTGCCCAATGTGCATTGCTAAAACCAAAGAGGTGTAGAGAAAAGAATGAGAAAAGAACAATCTTTTGCCGGTACATCTTTTAAGATATTGCAAAATGCGTTGAGCAGTCTTGGAATAAGTTATTGTTGGCTTAGATAAGAACTAACTTAATTGTTGGACCACATATGTGATGTCAGGTCACATGGTTGTTAAATATAGCAGTCGTCCAATCAATCTATGATATCCAGATACATTTGAATAGAGAGGTCTATCATCCTAGTGAAGATGAACACCCAGTTCCAATGGAATGGAAATCAATTTGCATCCTAATAAGCCAGCTTGTCTAAGTAACTTCAAGCAATACTACTGTTGACACAAAGAAATCCCTTGTGCTGAATGGGCTGCTTCAAGGCTCAAAAAATACTTTAGGGTGCCAAAATCTTTAATGCCAAATTTTTTGTCTAAAATGGATTTTATCTCAAAAAGGTTAGCAGGAGAAGTTCCCACCAACACTATGTCATCCACATATATGAGGAGCCTAATAAAGAAGGATCTAAAATGTCTGGTAAAAAGACAGTGATTTGCAACTGCTTGATTGAAACCAAGTCTAGAAGTAGTGCAAATAAACACCCACACCACTTGTGCATGGCTTGCTTAAGTCTATATAGTGGGATAAGCAATTTACAAGCTTGATTTGGACTGCCAATAGCAATGGCCTGTGGGATCTGCATGTACACTTCTTCCTTCAATTCATTATGCAAAAAAGCATTATTAATGTCTAGTTGTTGAATTGTCCAACCATGAATATAAGCAAGGGCTAAAAGAAGGCATATGGTGGTCATTTAAACAACCAGGGAAAAAGTATCGAAATAGTCAATTCCCTCAATTTGTGTATAACTGTTCACGACTAATCTAGCCTTATATCACTCAATGGACCCATTGAATCTTCTTTTAATTTTGTAAACCCATTTAGCACCAATAGGTTTAATTCCAACATATATGTCTATGACTATCCAGGTTTGATTGGCACTAAGTGTTGTCAATTCTGCATCCATAGCATCTACCCAACATTGATGCTAAACAGCCTTATCATAAGTGGTATGTTCAGTAGTGGTGCTAAAGGATAGGACAAAGGTTTTATGTTTTTGTGGGAAAGCATCATAGGAAAGAAACTTAGAAAGAAGGTATCAAATATTTGGATTAGTGTTATTGGAATTGCAATGATAATCTACAAGGTGTGTAGGTGGCCATTTGGGTTTATGGGAGGAAAGAAATATGATTCTTTATGTATTTGGAAAATAGGAAAAGTATGTGAAAAAGGTTTTTGAGCAGTAATGTGGGAGTTTGTTTTTATGCAAAGGAACACCAATTTGTGGAACATTACTTCTCGAGACACAACCACCTCCTTAGCTTGCAGGTCATAAGCAATACAGCCTTTAACTCCAAGTTTGTAACCTAGAAACACACACTTGCGTGCTCTAGGCGAAAGCTTAAACCTATGAGTTGAGAGTGTTCCTACATAACAAAGGGAACCAAAAACTTTCAACTTCTTCACATCAAATAGAGCCTTGTAAAGAACTTGATATGGTAAGGTCGAAGGCAGCCTATTAATCAAATAGACAACATGCAATAGTGCATAACTTCATAGGTATTTAGGAATATTAGACTGCAAAATTAGAACTCGAGCCACATTTAAAATATGTTGTTGTTTCCTTTCTACATGTTCATTTTGTTGAGGTGTGACCACACAACTTGTTTGGTGCACAACTCCCTTAGCACCATAGAACAATTCCAAGAGGAATTTGTGTCTATTATCACTGTGGATAATCTTAACAACAGTGTTGAATTGGTTCTCAATTGATGCAATGAACCTTTGTAATTATGCCTGCACCTCATGCTTTCCTTTTATCATTATTATCCAGGTGAATTTACTGTGGTCATCAACCATAGTAAGAAAATATCACTAGTTATGGATAGAAGGGGTAGAAAATGGGCCCCAAATGTCCACGTGCAACATTTCAAAACAGTTTTGAGCCCTACTAGTACTCATAATGAAAGGAAGCTTTCTTTGTCTTGCTACAATCAAGCTTGATTATCCAAGTAGTATAATCCTTTGATAAGACTAGCCGAAACCAATCCTCTTTATAGATGAGTCCTCTATGATGCAATTGTTGTAATAGAAAGTGGAGCTACAACCAATGGCTTTGACTAATTTTGAAATAGATATCAAGTTGAATTGAAACTGTGACAAGAAAAGAACATTTTCAAGACAAAAATTCTCATTAAAACTGACTGTGCTAGTGATCTCAGTAACGACAAAAGTTTGATTTGGTAATTTTACATTGATTAAAGGAATCCTGCTATATTATTTGAACCAATTCAAAGAGCTACTTATGTGATCTGTAGCCCCTAAGTCAATCACCCAAAAATCTAAATTACTTTCATTTAAAGAGCTGTATAATACACAATTCCTACCTTCATATGAGGTTGAAGTGTGACCTAGATAGTCCTTGCTGCCAACTCCTATGCAAAGCTGATTAACACTATGATTTTCTTGAGAATCTAGACTTGACTTTTGAAGATTCACATACTTCAAAAGACATAAGAAGGCCTTGTATTCCTCTGGCGTGAGATTAGAACAATATGTTGCCTTTCACTAACTTTAGTATCCTCTTCAGTTCATTTTGTTCATTAATCATAGCATTAGCCACAGAATTATATTTAAACTTTGATATGAGAGGGAAGCTATGCTTCCTATAGCACGTGTCAATAATGTGACCTATCTTCCCGCAATAACTACACATTTTTGAATTGAAACTTCCCTTTACTTTTCCAGTGTACTTCCTTCCACCATCAACTACTTTGACAAAAGCTTGAGAATCATCAGAAGGAGTTACGCCACATTGTTAAAGAACACTTGATTCCAAAGTAGGCAATAATTCCATCAACAAAATTTGAGAACGCACCAAGGCAAAATTCTCATTAAGTCCCATCAAAAAGCATATTATATAATCTTATTTTATATAAATCTTGACATTCTTAGTGGTTACACAATTGTATTTCACTAGGCACATACAATTATAGATAGGTCTGAAATTTTCTAGTTCTTCCGACAAACTTTTCAAATCAGTAAAATAATCCATGATAGGGAGATTATTTTGCTTAAATGTATAAATTTCTTGTTGTAGTTCAGCTACTCTCACCAAATCCCCTTGCGAGAAACAATGTCAAAGGTCCTTCCATACATTTGCAATAACATCAACATAAATAAGGCTCTCTGCAATTGTAGGAGTGACTGATGCTGTAACGACCCTCTGTCACCACAGTACTACAAACAACCCATATATATGTATATACATATATATGTATATACATATATATGTATATACATATATATACATACTCATTAATAATCAATCCACAAGTTCATCTTTATAATATATAAGATATGAAATAAATACTGTATACAGGCCCAATAATATACAATACCAAGAGAAAACACAAAATAGAACTCGCTATAGCTGGTCACTTTATACATCATCTTAAAACAAATAAACAACGATAAGGAATATCAATTCCTTTAAAGAAAGGAACAAAAATATGATTCTCCATGCTTGATCAATTTTGCCACTGGCTGAAACGAAGCTTCATCACCAACTAAGTGAAGCTAAACCTACCAAAAACTCAACATCTGCTCCCATGCCAAAGACGTGATCATCACAGGCACGAACCACACGTGCAAACAACGCAGGGGTAAACTTACTTAAAAAAAATAATGATAACACCAGTACAACCATTACAACAATAACCTTTAACACAATAACAACAACGATATTAACAACACCTCTATCACCACCATCACCAATCATGACAATTACAAACAGCCACAATAATTAAGTAACAACAACAGTACTACCTCCGCTACTAACACATAACACAACCACAATAACAATTGCCAAGTACTCATAGCAACAACGGCATCGAATAACCATAATAACAATTTCATCAACATACAAGTTTGGATTCCCATTTCATCAGAGAATGAGTTTACATACATACAACACAACACATCATGCCTTCGACCCCAAAATGTCAATGTATGAATGACACAACTGTTGAGAGATTTTCTACATTTCGAACGATCAGCCAGGTCTTATCCCCTACCATGGCCATCTAACACCATTCAGGGATTGCCAAAACTCTAATCTGTTGGATAAACTTATGGTTGTCAGGATAAGTGTATGTGGGTGGTGGTCTACCCATCCACTTATCTCTTAGGTCCAGCTTTAAAACCTCACTTCTTATCTAGGCACTAGGTTGGAGGCCTATCTGAGTACCAACTCTAGTCACCATCCACCTTACATGCCTGCCCACACACATCTTGAGGCCCACACAACCTTAGCCAACAACATATGTATGCCAATGCATGTATCACCACAAAAATCAACTCTACCAAACAATCATTATATTATATTATATTATATTATATATGTGTGTGTGTGTGTGTGTATATATATATATATATATATATATATATATATATATATATATATATGTATCAACATATCAACACAACCATCAACTCAGCCACAACAGTCATCATATCATATATATGTATCAACATAACACCACGTGGCCTACTCAGCACCACCTGTGGTCCAACAATCACCATCAACCCCATGCCCGCCCAATTCGGCCTCTTGCATGGTCAACAGGTAAGGCCTTATCTAAGTAGCCCACCTCATGAGAAACCTCATACAATAATATCATACACATCAAGTGGAGGTCCTATCTAAGCAGCCTTCCACTTCACAACCAATCCAACAATCAACTACAATTTGAAAACCATTTGGAAGATTAGCAAATCTTGAAATTTACAAAAACCTTTGAAACAATTCACTTCTTTAATTTAAAGAAAATCATATCCCAACTGGACAACTCTCCATCATTCTCAAATAGGGCTTTTGAGAATGTATAATACTCTTCTTATATGTGTATATACAAAATACTTCACGTTTTGAAATGAAAACTTTAAAATCATAAATACTACATTCAGTTCTGAAATAACAGATTATGTACTGTAGTAACAGATTATATCCGTTTAGTAAAAATGCACCAGATTTCGTTTTTCAATAGGCATAATCGATTATAGGTTTCCATAATCGATTATTTTTGAACCAAAACTAGAAGAAATTTTTCTGAAACCCAGATAATCAATTATCAAAGTCCATAATCGATTATTCTCGAAACAAAATCATGAAAACAGCTTCTGGAACTCCAGATAATCGATTATGTGATCCCCATAATCGATTATCTGCAATGAATTTTTGAAAAAATGCGATTTTCTCCCGAAAAACTCAAGCTTTTCAACCAAATAACACAGATTTTCGAATCAATGGTGTTCCAACATCAATCCACCGCAACCAAGTTCATACACATCAGATTACACAGCAAATTCAACATTTATCACAAAATTATCAATTTCTCATTCAAAATCTCAAATTTTTCCCCTAAAACCCATTTTCAACCAAAACCAACGAAAATGGCAACATCCACAGAGATTCAACCAATTATAAGGCAAGAAATCAACATACCAACAGTTATTAACACAAAACAATCGATTTGTAAGCTTCTCTTACCTCTAAAAGTTCCTAAATCTGAATTTAGGTTCCTTAAGAATATGGTGTTTTAAGCCAAAACCTTCCACTGACTGATCTTCCTCTCACCACAATACTGGACTGGGCTTGGGAATCCTCTTAACACCCTTAGTAACTTCAGATTTCTAGAGAGAGATTGAGAGAGAAAGTGAAGAGAGAGAAAGAAAACGAGAGAATGAGGGGAAATCCCCCCTTCCTTCCTTTTTGTACATGGACCTCTTGGAACTCACGGATTTTTGGTCAACTGAGGCCCAAATCTGACCGAGCTACTCCCCTTATCTCAAAACTGATTTAACTCAATTGTTTTCTCTCAAAAGCCCAAAATCACTCTCACAACATATCCAAATTGGCTCAAGCACATATCTCAAATTTCCTAAATTCAAACCAACAACTCACAACCATCATCACATACAACATACCATACATAGCAACAATTCATTTATTTTTTTTAATCACCTAGATTATATATCAAATTTCCACTTTTTAGTTATTAAAACACTTAATCATGCATGAGGAAAAACAGGGTGTTACAGATGCTAGAATCCAAAAGTGGACAAGATTATTACATCATTCCCTCGCATTGTAACTGGGATTAAAATGATCCGATATAGGAATACTTCCATTAAGAAAATGAAATTTGTTTTTCGAAATCATAGCTCGAGTCATCGACCTTACCTAAGTGTGATAATTGTTGCCATTCAAAGGTGGATTCACCAGAATTGATGCACGGTTTTCTCTTGGTTAGATGTAATAATGACTCGTTGGATTCCGCGAGAGATCCATTGGATTCAGTAAATCCATTCTCGGAATCAGATTTGTTATTTCTCGGCATGATTATAAGCCAAAAATTAAAATCAAAGAGGAGTTAATAATGAGAAAGGACATCATTATCAATCAGAGTTGCGTAATAGAGCCTTTTTGAGCTCCTGATACCATCTTACAATATGATAATTGGGAATTTGGAATTTGAGGAAAAAGGACTGATTCATTCCATTTGAATTCAATTGTCCAATACAGCAACTTATATAGTAGCACCAAAATACTGAGCTAAAGGCTAAAAAAGATAAAAGAAAGAAGGAAAGCCCAAACTAACTGATGTCCAACTCCAACCAATAAAGGAAATAGAGTCCAGTCCAACAATAAAAAAAAGGTTAAATTAGTTAGTGGTCTCTAAGCTATTTCAAAATTTTTAATTAGATCCCCAACTAAAAAAATTATAATTGAGTCCTTAATCTTATGAAATTTTTGTAATTAGGTCCTAAGATTTTTGGAATCATCATAAATTGTACACATTAATATCATTAAGTTCTCTAATACACACACAAACATAAACGGGTAGAAACTAACTCCCTCATTCAAAAGTCAATACAATAAGCATGCTTATTTTATTAAAAGTTTTGCCAATAAAAGTTATTGTTGTCTAACATTTTTCTCATCAACTAGTGATAAATGTGATAAGTATGTGATAGAAAAAGAAGAGAAAGAGAAAGAAAATAAAATAAAAATGAGGTGGAGAGATAATAAATGTGTTAATATACTCAGCCAGATGTATCTAAATTATACATCCTTAGGTTCTCTAATACACAAACAACAAATTGGCTTCTACATGTTTTTGTAGTTTTGAGATTCAAATTCTCACGTCAAATTAAATTTCTCTTTTTGTTATTTTTATCTTCAAACCATCCTTCATAAAAAGAACAATTGAAAGGCTTGGGGAGGCAACATAACCTTCAACACTTGGACACGATAATTGCGCAAAATGGCAGTTGCCACCATCTTTATTTGAAAGAACGACAAGTCTTTACCCAAGCAAGTCTTGGGTCTTGCATTAAAAGCAGTGAATTTATAAGATGGTACGTAAACAATACCTCCTTTCTATGAGATCTATCTCTCTGGCTTTAACTCCAAACAATCTTTTCCCCATATTTCTTCCAATCTTCCCATTGCATACAAAAAAATAATATCATTGTACTGGGATTAACACAATGGCCACTACGAAGCATGTCAGCTATAATTGCTTGCTTGCGCTCAAAAGGTATAGAAGGAAAGAGCCTTAGTGCTTCGCATATAGCACCATGGAGATAAACTAGCTTTTTCACCTCCTCCACACTCAAAACCCCAAGCATCTTTTCAGTGGTCCCAAGCTTCCCTTTCAACTCTTCAAGAATATTGGCTTCCACTAAGGGGTTTTTAGCAGCAAGCCAAAAGAACCATGTGAGAGCTGAAGTTATAGCATCTCTTCCAGCTATAAAAAGATTAAACACAATATCCTGTAGAAATCCATCTTCATGTGCTTGTCCTTTCCCATTTTCTTCTTTCATCAAAGGTGTTAGCAAGTCAACATGAGCTTTAGCAGTTTCATTTTTGTTGTAGTTGCTCATCTCTTCTCACTTAGACGCTATACATGTATGATTGATCAAGTGTTTTACATACTTCTGTCATCTTCTTCTCTTGACCAATTTGAAGCCATTTCTGCAGCTTCTAAACAAACTTTGGCACTATATGTCTGCAGAATATAGACTCTTCTTCTTAATTACAACTTAGGGAAAATCAATGGAAAGGCAATTAGGATTGTATCCTAGAATTGTAGAACATATGTTATCGAAAGTGAAGCAATTGAAGACATCTTGAAGATCCACCACTTCTCTTGTTGGTGTAGATGATCCAATATTGGAAGGAGGCTATTCTGCACCTTATTCTAAATGGTTTTCTTTAGAAACACCTCAAAGCTTCTTTGTTTAAACAGAAAATTGAAGAGATCCTTGTGTATTTCCATGCTTCTGAATCAATGGTGAATATCCCATCTTCGAAGGCATGACAAATCTCACAAAACTTGGGTCCCTTGACGTAGTTGTGGAAACTCTTGTTGCTCATGACGTGGTGCACGTTGGAGGGACCACTAGTGACCAAATAGTTCATGGTTGTAAACTAAGGTCCATTGAACTCACCCGTGTCCCCATGTCGTTTCAATACCTCAGTTGAGTTGAATAATCATAGACGCACCACAAGTTGGAGAGTAATTATAGTAGCATGCCAAGGATATGGTAGTGTTAGTTTTAGAAAAATATGTATAAAGGTGTTGAATGATATAGAAGTATTTGATAGTAAATGATGGTAAGGCTTTATTTGATATCTGGAAGTGCTTAACAAGGACCATTTGCCTATTTATAGGCTTGCAAGGATAGTTTTAGAGATATCTAGACTTTATTGTTGTAGAATTATCTAATTATTACATTATGTAGTATTCTAACTTTTAATTAAAAGTATTAAGAGAATTCTAGAATAATCTTTACTTTTTAATATACATATGTTATTGCTACAATTTTCTAGAAATTTGTAGCAATTTCATCACTCCTCCTTGATACAAATTTCGGAGACTCCAAGCATTGTTCATAGATACTCAAATCTTGCTCTTGACAGTGCCTTCGTAAAAGTATCCGCAACTTGATCTTCTGTTGTGTAGCACTCAAGCTGAATTTGTTTAGTTGCCTCTGATTCTTTAATAAAGTGATATTTGATAGCTATATGTTTTATTCTTCGATGATGGACTAGATTCTTTGCCATTTCTATAGCTAATTTGTTGTCGCAACAGATTGTAGTAGGCCCTTTTTGTTCATCCATTTCTTCAAGTATTCTTCGAAGCCATATTGCTTGAATAGTAGTTTCAGTAGCTGCCACGTACTCTACTTCAGCTCTTGATTGAGCAACTGTTGCTTGCTTCTTTGATGCCCAGGAAAATACTCTTGATCCTAGTGAAAAGGCATACCCTAAAGCACTTTTCATGTTGTTTATCAATCCTGCCCAATCATTGCTGGTGTAGCCGGTCAGCCTTGAGTTAGCCTTGGTTTTGTACCATATCCCAAACTCCTTTGTGCCTTATAAATATCTTAAAATTTTTTTTGCTACTCCATAGTGAATTTAACTTGGCTTCTAAATGAATCTTGATAGAAGACTTGTAGCATACATGATATCTGGTGGCGTGGCTGTAAGATATAATAGACTCTCATTCAAACTCCTATAGCGTGATGCATCAGCTACTAGTGCTCTATCATCTTTCTATAGCTTTTCATTTGTCACAAGCAAAGTAGTCACAGGCTTGCAACCATACATCTTGAATTTCTTCAATAGTGATTTAGTGTATTTCTTTTGAGAAATAAATATTCCTTCCTTTTGTTGTCTTACCTCTGCCAAGGAAGTAACTTATCAAGCTAAGATCTATCATCTCGAATGTCTTCATCATGTCTTCTTTGAAATCATTCATCATCTTTATATTGTTTCCTGTGTAGATAAGATCATCTACATATAGGAAGACAATGAGAGTATCATGCTGACCTTGAGTCTTGACGTATAGTGTTGGCTCACTCTTGTTCCTCTTGAATCCTTGATCGATGAAGTATTGATCAATCTTGTTGTACTATGCTCGAAGAGCTTGCTTGAGACCATATAAAGCTTTTCTTAGTCTCAACACTTTGCCTTCATTGCCTTTATTAATGAAGCCTTGTGGTTGCTCAACATAAATCTTTTCTTCAAGTACTCTATTTAGAAAGACAGATTTCACATCCAATTGGCAGATGCTCCACCCTTTTTGTGTTACAAGAGCTATTAAAGCTCTAATTGTATCTAGGCGAGAAACTCACACAAATGTCTCATTATAGTCAACTCTAGGTTGCCGTTAGTAGCTTTTAGCGACTAATCTAGCCTTATGCTTTTGTATGGCGCCATCAAGGCTGAGCTTTGTCTTGTAGACCCATTTAGCTCCAATAATGTCTTTTCCTTGTGGACAATCTACGAGCTCCCAAGTATTATTCTTTTTGATCATTTTAATTTCTTCTTCCATTGCCTTAACCTATACTTCTTGTTTTGATGCTTCTTCATAACATTCAGGCTCAAGCATGGCCATGTTGCAAGTTTTATATATATATATATATATATATATATATATATATATATATATATATATATATATATATATATATCCTCCAAAGATCTTACTCATCTTGGAGTAAACTCTAGTGAAGAATCTTGTTGTTGTGGAGGTAGAGGAAGCATACTTGGATCCCCTACGACTTCTTCAGCTTCTTCTTGAGGTTGTTGCTCTAGAACTGGAATGTTGCTTCGCACAACATTTTCTTATTCCTAATTCCAAGCAACCTTGACATCTCGACTGATGGTGAGCTTCTTTGTTTGTAGGTTGTAGACTCGATAGTCTTTTGACTGCGTACTGTACCCCAAGAAGATGCCTCATATAGTCTTGTCTTCCAGCTTGTGTCTCTTCTCATCAAGAACATGTATGTAGCAAATAGATCCAAATACTCGTAGGTGTTTAGCTGATGGTTTTTGCCTACTCCATGTCGCAATAGGAGTCTTGTCTTGTACTACCTTAGTCGGACATCTGTTAAGTATGTAGACTATAGTGTAAATTGCTTCTGCCTAAAAAGTGCTAGGTAAACCCTTCTTCTTCAGCATTGATCTAGCCATTTCCATGATTATACGATTCCTCCTCTCAGACACGCCATTTTGTTGTGGAGAATATGCAATGGTAAGTTGACACTCAATGCCTTCATCTTCACAAAACTTATCAAACTCATGTGAGTTGTACTATTTGCCTCAATGACTTCTAAGTACTTTTCCCACTTTGCTTCTTGACTAAAGCTTTAAACTTCTTGAATATTCTAAAGATTTATGACTTTTCTTAAATGAATATACCCAGGTCATTCCCGAAAAGTAGTTAATGAAGAGGATGAAGCACATGTTATTATTGAGTGACAATGTCCTCATTGGTCTACAAATGTCAGTGTGGATCAACTCCAACAAGTCTTTAGCTCTCCATGCTTTGTTACTTGAAAATGGTAGTCTGTGTTGCTTTCCAAGAAGACATCCTTTACAAGCTTCGTTGTTTTCTTTTAAGCATGGCAAGTCTTTCATCATATTCTTTTGGTATAATAGCTTTAAGGCATGGGTGTTGAAGTGGCAAATCTTCGATGCCATAGCCATCAATCATCAACTTGGACTTTCATGGCAATGTTGGTAGTATATTTGAAGCTTATCGGGACACTTCTATTTCTTTTTTCCATTTTAACTTGGGTTATCTTTTGCCTTTTGTTATAATTATCATAGATTGTGCATATATCTCCTTTAAAGTGTAGAGCATAGCCTTTCTCCATCATATGGCCAATGCTCATGAGATTTTCTTTAAGATTGGGAACAAGTAAGACATCTTTGATAAGTCTCGTACCTTTCTTTGTCTCCACCATGACAGTGCATTTGCCTTTGGACTCCACCATGGTGCCATTTCCTAATCAAACTTTAACTTTGACTGAATTGTCAATTTCCTTCAAGATGCTCCTATCTTTGGCCGTGTGATTGCTGTAACCGCTATCCAAGTACTAGCTTTCATTTGTTTCATCACTAGAATCTCGGGTAACGTAGAAAAGATGTTGTTCACTATCATGCTTTTCAACAAAATTTGCTTGATGCTTGTTTTTGTTGCGGCAGTTCTTCTTTACATGTCTGAATTGCTTGTAGTACTGACACTGTGGCTTTCCATAATGCCAACAATCTTTCTCCAAGTGACTTGTCTTCTTGCATATGCCACATGGAGGATATTTATCTTGATTAGTCTTAGAGAAACTTCTAGAATTTCCTTTATTTCTAGAAATTTCTCCACTATTTTTATTTCCTCTATATTCTTTATTTTGATATCGTAATTTGAGTTTTGATTGAAAGGTATTTTCGACAAAGTCTTCATCATGCCTACTCAATCTTTGCTCATATGCTTCAAGAGAGTCTGTTAGTTCTGTCACCGACAAGGTAGACGGATCTTTGGTCTGCTCAATCGTAGTCACGATAGCATCTACTTATGGGGAATAGAAATTAGAATTTTCTCAACAATTCTCTTATCAAGAATATTTTCCCGATATGCTCTCATTTGACTAACTATTTCTTTTATCCTAGAATAGTAATCTTTTACGGTCTCGGACTCTTTCATTTTTATTAATTCAAACTCACGTCTTAGAGTTTGAAGTTTAACAACACGTACCTTGGTACTTCCTTGAAACTCCTCCTATAGTGTACTTCATACTTCTTTAGCACTTGTGACACTCATTATTCTTGAAAGAATTGTGTCGGCTACTACTTGTTATAGAATAAATAATGCCCTTGAATATTTTTGCTTGTTTTCCTTCAACTCCTTTTTTTGAGCTGCTGTCAATGTAGAAATGTCTATGGGAGTAGTGAATCCGTCATCAATAATATCCCACAAATCTTGGGAGCAAAAAAATGTCTTCATTTTAATGCTCCACAAATCATAATTTTCTCTAGTAAAAATAGGGACAGAAATAGATGAGGGTTGAATAGTATTGGCCATTGGTTAAGGAAAAATTATGGGATTGGTAAAGAATATAGTAGGATTTTTTGAAAGTAGTTGGATAATAGCTTTATGCCAGTAGATGACTGAAAATAGCTCTAGTACCACTGTTAGTTTTAGAAAAATATGTGTAAAGGTGCTAAATGATATAGAAGTAGTTGATAGTGAATGATAGTAACGATTTATTTGATATCTGAAAGTGCTTACAACAATGCAAATACCATTTGCCTATTTATAAGCTTGCAAGGATAGTTTTAAAGATATCTAGACTTATTGTTCTAGAGTTATCTAATTATTACATTATGTAGTATTCTAACTTTTAATTAAAAGTATCAAGAGAATTGTAGAATAATCTTGACTTTTTCATATACATATGTTATTGCTACAATCTTCTAGAAATTTGTAGCAATTTCATCATGTAGTTTGTGAAGAGGGGGTGTCTACAACATCATCTCCGATGGAAGAAGTATAGGATGTGGAGGAGTGCTGCAATTGTTGCTGCTGCATAGCCAAGCATGGCCATCATAAATCAACAAAGCAAAAGTGTTTATTATAGAAGTGTTGGTGATCTCTATAATATCCTCATTGTCTATGGCAATGTCCTCTTATAAAAGATTATTATAAAGGTACACCCAGCCAGTATTATCAAAATCAGACCAGTTATCAAATTGTTGGAGTATCGAATCAATAGGTTACTGATTGAACAATGAATCAAATTAAACCACATGAACCAATGTAATATTTAATATTCAATACACACACACACACACACACACACTAAATAGATTTTTTTGGCATAATGGTTAAGTTGTAATTTAACAAGAATTAGGTCGTGTTTGATTCGTTGTACATGCTTGTTTTTAATTTTTTGTAATTAATATCTATGTGCACCCTTTCATGGCTTTTTTATTTGCATCGTACGTATGGGAAGAGAATTTATGCGATTGGTATAAATGGAAAAGTGTTTTTGTAGATAGTGTAGATCGACAATGTGAATGTCGATATTATTTTAAAAATCAACAATGTCATTATTGATTCATTAAAATATATATTTTCTTTAAAAAAGAACTATGGCAGTCGGCAATAGTAGTATCGATTTATTAAAAAAAAATTCAATCTGGGCATGGAAAGGGACATAGGCATTGTCTACTTTCATTTTTTTTTCAAAAAACAAAGTAGACAATGACAGTGTCTACTTTTTCTTTTTTTTTTTAAGTGAAGAAGCAATGGCATATGACTATGTAGTTGAAGAGTCAAGGCCAGATAGATATGTTGGTAAGTGTATTAAATACAATAGTGGGTGTGAATGGAGGATTAGGGCATCATTTAGTAAAAGAAGTGGTAAATGGGAAATAAAGAAAATTCATTATATTCATAGTTTCACATCCTTATTGATTTTAGGAGATCACCAAAAATCAAGCCCAAATGTTATTGTTGATAGTATTATTGGCCTAGTAAGTGTAGATCCTACTATTGGAATTAAGACATTGATTGCATAGGTGTATAATAATTTTGGTTATTCAATCACTTACAAAAAGGCTTGGTTGGCAAAACAAATAACATTGACAAAGGTTTTCAGTGATTGGGAGACATCTATAGTGAGTTGCCTAGATGGATAAATGTTGTCCAACAATGTTTAGTAGCTACAATAGTGAATTACGAGACATTAAGTACTATTGTAGATGATATGGATAACTCATCTTGTGTAATATTAAAATGTGTATTCTAGTTGTTTAAGCCATGCATTGAAGCATTTGCTTATTTAAGCCAATTATACAAGTGGATGGAACCTTATTGATTGAAAAATACCGTGGTACGTTATTGGTTGCCATTACACAGGATAGTAATCAAAATTTATTACCAATTGCATTTGCAATTGTTGAAGGAGAAACCACAACAGCATAGGCATAGTTCTTATATCATTTGTAGATGTTTGTTGCGCCCCAACAAAATTTATGTATCACTTTAGATAAGGGAAGAGCGTTAGTATCTACATTGCAACAATCGTAGGTTGGGTGGACTAAGCCTAATGCATCTTTTACATTTTGCATTCAACATATTACAAGCAACTTCAACAAGCGGTTCAAAAATTATGATTTGAAGAGATGAATCATCAATATGGGTAAGGAGTTTAATACATAATTTTTAATAAGTTTTCAATAATTATTGGACTTATATAATTATTTTTGTTTAGCAAGGTATGAACTCATGCAACCACGATTTAAGGCTAAGCTTCTTGCATTAAGAAAAAAAGTTTCCACAAGCTATGAAATGGTTGGATCAAATCTCGAAGGAAAAAATGGACCCAAGCATATGATGGAGGAAAATGACATGGGCACATGACTACCAATCTTGTTGAGTGCATTAATTCAGTGATGAAAGAGGCACAAGCATCATCGATTACTATATTAATCAAAACTACATTCTACAAATTAAGCCAATAGTTTCTTGATAAAGGGAGAAAAGCAATGAGCATGATTAGTGCCAGTCATGTGTATTGTAAAGAGTTATCAAGATTGATACAAGATAATAGTCAAAAGGCCAAGTTTCACATTATTCATAGGTACACCATGGAATCTAGTGAGTTTGAGGTTGAGGAAATTGCAAATTGTCATATTGGTCGATGCACAATGATTTGCATTGTTAAGTTACAATAATGTTGGTGTAATTATGGAAAATTTCAAGCATTCAGACTTCCTTGTTCTCATGTAATTGCAGCCTACTCATATTGTAACTTAGATTGCAAATTTTTCATTTCTCCTATATATCAACTGGATTACATATTTGGAGTTTATAAGCATGAATTTCATTCGATTGGCAATAAAGAATATTGGCCTCCTTATGTGACACCTATTTTTTTGCTTAATCCTGCCATGTAATGAACAATTGTTAAAAGGCCAAAAAGAGTCGAAGAATATTTAATAAGGTGAATATCACTAGTCTAATTGGGCCAAAAAAAATGTGAATATTGTTGTAGTGAAAGACACACTTGACGTCAATGCCCACATAAAATTTAGTAACGAGCTTATTTTAGTAAATGTAGACTCTGTATGTGTATTCCATTTGTGCCATGCAAGAGAAATTAATGCTCTAAAAGTACTTACACTACTACAGAAAAACAGTTTTAAAAATAGGAATTTAAATCGATTTTTTTGAGTCTGATTTAAAAAAAATGTGATGGTATTTTTGTAAATAGGTGAAAACTTTTTAAATTAGTTGCATGGGAACCGATTTAAAAAGTTAATGCATGAGAGCCAATTTAAAAAGATCTTATTAAATCGATTCTCATGCAACTGATTTAAAAAGTTTTACTTTTTAAATTGGTTACAAGTAGAACTGATTTAAAATTATCTTTTTAAATTAGTTCTCGTGCAACTAATTTAAAAAGCCTTTTAAAATTTTAAATCCCTCTTCTTTGAAATCTTAAATCACACAAAGTTTAAAGGCACCACTTGACCTCCATCAAAGCAAAGTAATAGTGTCGATCACTTTAAAGTATTTAAAAGTTCCAAAAAAAGCCTTCTCCATCAATGGCAACGTCACCATCGATCATTCCATCGCCACCGACAAAAATCTACAGCTTCACCAATTCGTATCCCACTTAGTCTCAATCTCCTTTTGAACCAGCCACCGTAGAGAATGAAAATGGAAATGGCTACGACAGTGACGGCAACGGTGTTTTGTCTTCGACAGTCCGGTGCTCTCGCCGTCGATTGCGATGAGTTAGAGAAAGGTTATGCTCTTTGGGAATGGCACCGGTGAGTGGTTGTGATTTCTCTTTTGTTCTGTGAATTTGTTGGATCTCGTTTGAATCTGGTTAGATTTGTGATGATTTTGCTTTTAGTTCAGAAGTTTGCTCATGAAGTTCAGCAATTAGGATTATGAATTGGGAGTGGGAAAGTTTGATCTTATTTGTAGATGATGAATCGAGGATGAGAAAGCTAGTTGAGTTGTGGTGCTGTGATATTTGATTGTAGATTATGGTAGCCTTCTTTTAACTCGGTTATGGAATAATCGAGTTAAAAATATTTTTTTAAATCGGTTCAATATCCAATTCAAAAAGTTCCCATTTTTTATATCGGTTGTATCTAAATCAGTTCATCAATAGATTTAAAAAGTCACTTTTAACCAATTTAAAAAGATTCTCCGCACTAGTGTTATTTAGTTTCAAAAGAATTGTTGTTATATCTTTAAGTTTTATTATGTTAGTATTTTGTTTATTCCACTTACGCTGTGTTTGGTAGAAAGAGAAGAAATAGAGGGAAAGGAAGTAGGTGGGTGAGAAAAGAAAGCAAGAGAAATGGGTGGAAATAGAGGTTATTTAGTTTAAGAGAAATAGAGTGGAAATAAATATGTGGAGTTGTTTGGTTTAAGAGAAAAGAAAAGAAAGGAAATTAGGTTATTAGTAAAATACCATTTTACCCTAACAACCTAAATATATGTTTTCATATTTTTTTTTGTATAATCGGTTTTGGGTTCAATTAAATTGATTAAATTGGACCTCAAAAAGCACAAAAGAAGAAATACAACAAGCATAATCGATTTACCCTCCAACAAAATCAGTTTTGTTCGGTCTAGAGAGCATACAATCTGAAATTGATTGTATGAAAATCAATTTTGCCACTACATAAATCGATTTTATGGAGCTTCTAGAGAGCATCTCGTGGTAATTTTTATTGAAATCAATTTACCAAAACACAAAACTGATTTGGCAGGGCACAAATTTATTAAAATCAATTTACCAAAACACACACAAAACACAAAATTGATTTACCTTCTCGTGGTAATTTTTTTCAAAATCGATTTAGCATGACTAAAAAATTGATTACACTCAAAACACAAGACAAAAAACTAATTTACATCTTATGGTAGTTTTGGAAACTTATGGATTGTTGGCACTTCCCTGCAAATCACCTCATTTTTGTGAGGAAATTTTACCATGTGGGACCCATTCATTTTTTCAAAAATTTCCCTACATTTCCACCGTAACAAACAAGCTCCATTTCACAACTTCCCTTCTCTTCTCTCCTCTCCCCCTTTCCTTCCTTCTATTTCCCACGTACCAAACACAACATTAATAAACCAAAAGATAAGAAAAATAGCTCATGAAAATAATTAATTTCTTATTAATTTTTTATGGAGATATAATAAAGATTAAGGAATGGAATAAATGAATTAAGGGCAAGTATTTAAAACAATAAAAAAATTGAGAAACTGTGGGACTAAGAAACCGTATACATAAGATTAAGAAACGATATATATATATATATATATATATATAGGAAATAACTCCTGTGAAAACACTTACTTATATGAGAATAACTAATAACAACTGTTGGATCAAGATTAAAAAAAAATAGACAACTAAGATTACAACCTAAATATAAACAACCCTAAACTCATGTAAAACCATAACCACCTCCATCGTTGCCGCCACCGCCACTATTGTCACCACCCTCATTGCCACCATCCCTACCTGCCACCATGCTGCCATTGCCACCAACAGCAGTGGTTGTGGTTTTAAGTGAGACCACCACTATCGTCGTCGTCGTTGTCGCCCCCACCACCACCGCGCGGGGGAGGCGGCGACAGTGGTTGTAGCGACAGCGACAATAATGGTGATTTCACTTAAAACCACAACTACTGTCGTCGCCCCCCCCCCCCCCAACCACCACCATTAGTAGCGACGGTAGTGATGGCGGGCAACGACAATGGTGGTGGTGACAATGACGATGATAGTTGTGGTTTTAAATGAGTTTAGGGTTGTTTATAATAGGATTTTTAATCCTAATGGTCTATGTTTTTAATCTTGATCCAACAGTTGTTATTATTTGTTCTCATGTTCTTACATAAGCAAGTATTCTCACAAGAGTTGCTCCTTATATGTGTGTGTGTGTGTGTGAACCTAGACCTTTTATATATATAAGCTAACATGTGCTTTGGAATGCCTTATTTCCCAACACATTTAGAGAAATACCATACATTAGTATTTTGTTTCATTGAGTGTACCAGTCTTCGAACTTTGATTCTATACCTAGAGATTACTGTAAGTCTGTGACTATAAGTCATGCGATACTATATTCTTTTAGACTGCAATCTAAGATGTGATTCAGTGAAAAGATGATGCATGGACAATTACCATGAGCTTGTGAACTAATCATTTCTAGTATAAACATTATGTTTAAAATCGCCAAGCTAATGAGTGCAAATAAAATACCGATGTAATCTTCTCTAGCTGCTATAGACTAAAATTTGAACACGAGATTCAAGTAGACCAACTGGCTAGAACATCTTTACATGCAACCCTTTTTGGAAGCTTTGAAATAACTGGTATGTAATTAGAAAATACTAGCAAATTTGAACCCGCATTGAACCAATTCCCACACTGCCTCCGCAACTACTTCTTAACTGTGCAGAATCTCTATGCAATGCAGACTATGGTAGATGCTTCAATCTTGAAGAATCACTTCATCATGCAAGCATCATTTGAGTCTTAACTATGGAGAATCTCTATGCAGCACAGACTATGCTAGTTGCTTCTAGCTTGAAGAATCTCAGTTCTTTAGGTGACGATAGATTTTAAGTTGTGTGTGCATACTGTTGGTTCACATGCACGACCAATGTCTCTTTAGAATCTCAGTGTTTCTTGATGTCCAAAGCTAAATATTTATGACTAAACACTAAATTCAAATTTCCATGCACTTGGAATCATGAAAGAACCAACCACATATGCACATACCCCATCATATTTAGGTTGCTTCATGCACGTAGAATGATGATCGAACGAATCATCCATCCAAGGACGGATTAAATCTATTCTAAGGTTACCCTAACCGTCAACCCTTATGTCAGCCAATCTAGGCATCCAACTTTAGGATCAGCAAACTAACTAACGACTACATTGGCAACCAAGGCTAACCCAGTATTGTTATCTCGAATACCCAGGCTACGAAGATATTGTCTACCCCGGTCACAACTATATCACCTATCCCGGTTATGACTTTTATGACCACCCCAGTCACGGCAAGGAAAACACTTAGGGTGGCACCCAAACAAACACTGCCACATGCCATCCAACGTGTCATCTGAAAACCTCCCTAACAGCTTTTCCCTCCAAAACACTCTATCTAAAAGACCTCACACACACCAAGTACACATAACTTTCATTCTTACTCACTTTCTTTCAAGGATTTTGTGATATCAGATTGGCTGTCATTTGTTTCTAATAACTTGTTTCATAATTGGAATGGTAAGTCATATATTTATATAGATAGATAATGAATAGATTTAAATCTATCCTAACCCTGAATTACTTATATTTTATTTTTTCCACATTTTTCTTTTCTTTGTTGATATAATATATATATATATATATATATATATATATATATATATATATTATAATTATTTTGCCATTTTTTTTAGTTTCCTATACTATAATATACAATTAAATATGGAAAAGAATAAAATATTCTAAAAATAAATAATATATATAGAATAAAAAAAATACTTAAAAAAAAGAGGATTTGAAATACGAGATCTCTTACTGGCTTAGGCATTGGAGTTCTTGCAAGTGCCACCACTAGAGACCACTAAAGATGACCGTGGAAGCCCACCAGAGCTACACTTTCTTCCACCTCCTCGCGGTCTACCTTACAACAAAATCTATTATTGACTTTTTCTTCAATTCTAAAATTACTTAATGCTAGGGTTATTAAATGGAAAAATCTTATTTCTTTTATTCTTTCTCCAACTCCAAAACTCCTCTTATGTCTCTATACACATTGTGTCACCAAGCCAAGGTATGTTGGAACCAAAGACGTATGAAGCGTCTAGTCCCTCAACTTTTGAAGATAACAAACTTTTTAAGTTTTAAGTCTCTGTTGTAAAAAGTTCTCTAAAGCATCTAACGCGTGTTTATATCAAGGCGTCCAAAGCACCAGTTTTAACAAGTGTCCAATTGACTCGTATATGTCAATCGGCCAAACGTAAGTCTCTTCTACGTCTAAGTTTTGAAGCTTGGTCAAATTCTGCATTTTCACACGAAAATCTTGAGACTAATGCTTTGCCTCTTAGAGTAATCTAACGTTCAAATGTCTAAGTGTTATTTGAAAGTCAAATACATGTTAATGTATAAGTGAAGTGTTGTAGAAAAAGGAAGTCAACCTATTAAGCTGGCAAGACGAATAAAGAATGTTCAGAAAAGCAGCTCTTCAACACAGTGCCGCACTTTCCATTTTAGTGCAAAAACAAAAGTCACTTTTCTGACTCTACTGAAAGCTTGATATATGCACGCTTCTCTTTTGAAGAATGAAGCTAAATTCTCAACAGCTACTTTCTAAAGACTACATATAGCTGCTCAGAAGAGAAGAAATGCAAAGAACGACTACAATCTTTGCGCTTACTGGACGACATTAAAATATCTTCAAATTCTTTGTAAAAATTCTTGTACTATTCTTAAACTTTCATCTTCTCACATTGTGAGTTGATTTGTTTGTAACAACTACTTTATGTTGTGAAAGCCTAGAGAGGCTTAGTGATAAAAAAAATACTTTGGTGGTTAGGCAATCTGGGCAGATTGCCTTGTAAAGCCTGAAAAGGTCGAAAATAATACTTATGTGTAACCTAAAGTTGGTTAGTTGAATACCTTCAGGACGAAGGGATTGGACGTAGCTCAAGTTTAAGTAAACCAATATAAAAACTCTCTGTGTTTCTGTTCTTCCTTTATCCATATTTTAACTCATTTTTGAACTCGGTTTGTTATTGTTAAAAGTTTTTATTCGCACAATTCAACCCCCCTTCTTGTGCGAACCTTGTTCTTTCAAGGTATGCCTTTTCACTTTTGTCACAGTTTGCTTTACAATTCGCATAATGTGGTTTTACTTATTTTTTTAATTATAATATTAGAATTAGGATTTAGGAAGACAATCAAGGGATGGACACCGTATTATCCATGTATTATAAAATTTTTAATAGATATTTAACATAAAGATAATTATATTTAGAAAAAATACCCATGTATAATCTTTTAAATGAAAAACTTAATAGTAAAAATATAAAGACCTTAGTATAAATATTTTTTCCTAAAAAATTAAATAGAATTAAGAAAATTTGCCTTTAATTAAAAAGGCTTAAATATGAATTTGGTCCCTATAATATAGCACATTTTTCATTTTTAGTCTTTGTAAAAAAAATTTTAATCAAGCCCTAAAATTTCATAACGTTCCATTTTTAGTCATCACCATCCACTTCCATTTAAAAAAAAGTAACGTGACAAATGAACTCTGACGTGGCATTGCCACACTAGACAACTTATGTCACGTCTATTTTCCCACGTAATTTTTATTTTATTTAAAAATAAATTTTGTTTCAGTAACAAAACGTAGTGTTTTGTTTATGTGAAGGGAACTATAGCTTTGAAAATGGAGGGCTGTGTTCGTCAACCCCCTTGTTCTTCCCCTTCGTCTTTTCCCTTCCCCTTTGTTTTTCCCCGTCTTGAATCTTTCCATTCCCCTTCATCCAATGGTGACGACCTCGTTCTTCAACTTCTACAACCCAATCGAGTAGACAAACTGTGGTGCGTGTGTGGTTGCAGAGATACAATGCGAATGTTCCTTTCGAAGATGGTAGAAAATCCTAGGCGTAGGTTTTGGAGATGCATCAACTAGAATATGAGTTTTCATTTTTCAGTGGGGTACTGGTTATTTTACATCATTATAATCTTATAAGTTTTTTGGTTTTTACAGAGGGAAGGAGGATGTAAGCTCTTTGTTTAGGCCGACATTGTTCACGGCGAAGCTGATTCAAGTGCTTCTGCTCCCAATGGTTGTACATGTTTGACCATTTTGATGGAACTTCAATTAAAGAAAATAGAAAAACTGAACACAAAGTTAGAGACTAAGAGGAAAAAATTGAAGAACGTGGTTTTGATGATGTTGGGTTCATTTTTATTTTTATTTTTTTGTGTTTTGTTTATATTACAACTGAAAGAAGGTTCTAGGCAAGAGCTCTTTGATGTTGGGTTCATGAGTGTGTTTTGTGTTTTGTGGTTTTGATGATTCGTTGTGTTTATGCTAAGAGCTAGAGCTCTATTTTTGGATTTCAATGTTTATGAAGAGCTCTATTTTGTATGTGGGTAGTAGCTGAATGAAGTAAAGTCCATTTTGTTGTACAATTGACAACATATCAATGAAATGTTATTTTGTTACCATATTGCCAATAGATTGGATCACTTGTAAAGTATCTTTTTGTACAAAAGAATCAAGCCTGCCTCCCAATTTGTAATGCAAAGTATGTTTTGGAAAAAAAAATCCAAGGAGAGTATTTAACCTATATATCTAAATCCAATATAGCTACAGCCAATTTATTAAGAAGCTTGACATTTATTTCAAAAACAAAAGTCAATAAGTGAGATTTGCAAACACCATATGTGAGCTTATCCACCTGCAAATACCATGACAAACAATATCAGAGCTTTGAATAACCCAATTGTTTGGTCATTTTTTTTGGCAGACTAATTGGAATTACAACCAAGTTAACGATGACTTTGTTGTCATTCCTTTCGTGTGTCCACCGCTAATCTTTTTGGAGATCGTATGCATGAGATTTTGAACTCATTCACTCCTAATCCTAACCAAGCATGATTTAATGATCAAGATATTCTCTCATTCACACATTATGTACTAAAATTGTACTTCCTATAAATATAACCATACAGACAAGAAAAGAATTACAAAATATACTTCATTCACTTAACATCAATGTACTTCATTCACTTCATACAAACAATAAAACATTAGAAACCCAAACATATATACTCCATTCACTTAACATCACTATACACTAGTGATCCCCAAAAAAACCCAAGATTAAGCATAAGTGTTTACATCATTAATAACCAAAGTATGCTAATAAAACAAGTATCAAAGCTAACACACACATTGTCAGTATTTTAAGTCACAAGTCAGTCCTCAAAAAAACCATATTACATGGTCAAAATGTAACACATTTTTTGTCCTACATTTAGCAGCAACCAAATATTTAGTTGAATGCCTTGGACTACACAATAGTCTTCGTCTTGGAAGTAACTTGAGCGTTTCCCTTACTTGTGACTTATACCTTTGTCGTTGCCTTTGTCTTTGCACTGGCAATGGCTATCTTTTCCTTAACCCTAGTGTTTGCCTTTATCTGGGCAATGACTCCCTCTCTGTAACACCCCAAATTTTAGGTACTAGAAAGAAACCACGAGATAGCTCTTAGCATCATGTGTTTATTGGATAAAAGATGCCTTAAGAGTTATTATTGTTATTATTATTATTGTTCCTATTGCTATTATTATTATATTTATTATTGTTGTTGTAGCAGTTGTTGTTGTTGTATTATTATTATTATTATTATTATTATTATTATTATTATTATTATTATTATTATTATTATTATTATTATTATTATTATTTTATTTGTGTTGTGTTGTTGTTATTATTATTATTATTGTTATTATTATTGTTGTTATTAACACCTTAGTATTAGAAATTAGTAGAAATGTTATCATAGACCACAAAAGAGCCTTTAGGGCCCAATAGGAGACTAAAGCCCACTAAGCTACATATCCACCCACATGTTATAAGAAGGGAATAAGGAAGGAGAATTAGGTTTAGCCATCACAAAATAGACGAAGAAAGAAGGTAAAGAGATTGAGGAGAAAAGGAAGAAGAAGAGGAAGAGGAGGAATAGAAACCGAAGAACCAAAGCCCTAGAACTCAGCCTTGCATATTCCTAAAGGTGAGTGCTCTCCCTCGTGTTCTTCCTTGTCTTTTATGTTGTGTTTGTTTATCTATTTATCTTTTCCCCCTCTTTATGCCTAAGTTAGGGATTTGATAGGTTTTGAAGGAATTATGAGTGAGTGAAGTGTTTATAGATTAGATTAACCAATTGTCAAGGTAGAATAAGTAATCAAGAATTTAATTATTTGGCATTTAGAAGCCAAAGACAATAGGAAAAATAAAATAGAATATGTACCTCAGACCCGCTCGACGGGGTTGAAAACCTGTTGGGTGGCTTTCTTTTGAAAATTGGACTCCACGCTAGCGTCGGCCTGGGAGCGCAGACCCTGCCAAGCAAGATGCACAACCCGCTGAGCGGTTCGATATGGGTGTGACCGCTGGGTGGACCCCCATGTCCCGCCGAGTGGATACGACCTTGGTTATTCCTTTTTTTGTGTCTATAAACTCCTTTTTGCAGTTTTTAATTCATTGTTGTTTCTTTTTTATGTCTCGCTAAGTTTATACTTGTGATTGTTATTTACCTTGAGAAGACTGAGTGTGATATGAACTTATGTCAATGTTTCATGATAAAAGCCTATGAAAAGTTGTAAGCATTGTATATGACCGTGCATCATAACATTTGAGTTATGTGATGAGGAATCTAGCTGGTGGAGGCCGTGATGGGTTGTCTAACCCTAGCCTTGGGGGTTATCCGGTTGGGAAAACTCCAATGGTCCATGCTGATCCCATGGAGCTAGGGCGTACTGGCAAAACTGGGTAACCCTGACTAATCACCGGGGAATATCATATTAGTTAAGGGTATGAGAGCCAAAGGCATCGGTACCGATAATGCTTCTTATGGTCGTGCATTTACTCCTAGTCTACTTTCCGAAAAGTTTAAGTTGGTACCCCATGTGCATGAGTAGTGGTTTAGGAACATAGCATGCATGTGCATTTTGTTGTAGTGTGATACGTTGAAGTGTGCTACGTTGTAACTATGTGAAGTCTATATGACCTTCTTCATGAGCAATTGATGTAGTGTGTACACATGTGAAAATGTAATTATTTCTGGTGATGAAATGTCAAAGTTATGGATATGCAATCATATTATGCACGTCTGTTATTCCTGTTTCATAAAACAAAATGTGGTGTATGTCTAGTTACTAGGCAAAGGATGTGAAATAAATGTATGCTTGTAATTAGGATTGTCTTGCTACCTTATGGACATGTGAGCGGCTAGATCCTAGAATGGTGTTATGAGGGTTATATTTGGATAATAATAGTTGTGACAAAGATAGAGAAAGGGTGAATTCCCATACGGCGTAATAGAAAGGTATAAGACTAGTAATAGAGAACAAAATGAAAGTATCAAGGTAAATGTTAAGGAAGTGTCAAGGATATTTTAGAATGTCTGTAACCTTAGACTTGACCCCTAGAGACAACTTTGAATATCAAAAGGAAGAAAAGTAAAATCTAAACATGAAGGGTTTAAATACTAGAGAGGATTTTAGGTAAGAAAATATACGTAATGAGGATGAGTTCTTAGGTTGAGAATGAGATAGTAAGCTTATATAACAGTTGTGAGAATGAAAAAGGAGTTAACAGGAAGTATTGACTGTTGAAAGGTGTAGACTAGACCATAGGTATGGAGAATTATGAGAGACCTAGTGAGGCTAAAGCCATGAGAGATAAGTGATGAAGGTTGTCCAAGTATAAGAGTCTGACCTAATTGTAGAACCCTTAGAGCACTCATTGAGACATTATGTCTCACTCCTTTAAGTTTTCCCTTTTTCAAGATACAGGTGAAGACATGTGCAAATAGAGCTTGGAGTCACGTACAAGAAGACGTAGCCTAGTTTACATTGTGTTTTTGTATTCTTCTTTATATTTTGTACGACACCTTCGAGTGATAGATGAGTTGTATTAGGCATGTATGCTTTTTTTTTTTATTGTATTGTTTGAGTAGCATTTGCATATTATTTCTACCTTTTTAAGTTTGTTTTTTTTCATTCTTAGAAATATAGGCCTAGTTATGGTAATACCCTTTAGGGTGTTACACTTTTCATCTCCATCTACATTTGTATTTGCATTTACCTTTGTAGTTGCCTTTGCATTTGTTGTTGCATCTGCTATGACACCTTCCTCTATTGACACACATGCATATTTATTGTTAGATTTACATATATGTTGACATTATTTTGGAGTATTGTGACAGATTGCTTTAACTGTTATAGTCTCTACAAAATAACACAATGTTATCAAATGAAACCTAATTAGGTATTTAAAGATGATATAAAGGCATATGTATACCATGGCATTTGGAGTATTTGTAGATTCCTGAGTTAGGTCCCCTAGATTGTCCCCCATTAATCCTTCACTTTGCTAGGTCAAATCTGATTCTATACCTACTTGACTATGTTGTTCAATTTGTTGCCTCAGCTTACTTAGTATCTCATTTAGAGTTAATCTAATTTGCTGCTTTCCCAGTATTGATTCATTTCTTGCATCTCCTACTAATGTATCTGCAACAATAATAGGCTTACTAACTTTCCTTGGCTTCCTCTAAAAATAGGTAGTAAAAAATTCTATTAATGAGAATGAAAATTTGTAATTAAATAATGAAAAGAAGGGATTAAATTACAGTTCAAAAAATAACTTGCTTTGTGAAGCTGAGCTTTTGGGTTGACAATTAGACTTGTACAACTCCTACTATTGTGTCCCTTTTGGTCACATCTTGTGCACTTATATGCATTATCTGTCCTCCTAATCTTTTTAGCATTAGGATCCCCATCCACTTCTCTTCTTCTAAGTTTTTTTGGCCTCCTAAGTCCTTTTTTATACTTAGTGGCAACATCTCTTCACATTGAACCTCTGGCTACATATTTTATCTGTTAATTATACTAAGACTAAAACTATAACATATCTCATAAGTCTTCCTTGAATAACACTCATCTATATAATCCTCAGGAACCCCCCCCCCCCCCCTTTAAATGAAATGCAAGCAACAGCATGCCTACATGGTATCCCTATCAACTCCCAAAAATTACATGTGCAGCTTATCTTTGGTAAATCCACAACAAACCTACTTACAAACTGAGTGTGTGTGACTTCAAACTTCTCATCACCTGCCCAAGTAGCAAACTAGTTTCCACTATATAGTACCTCATGGTCTAGTCTTCTCCTAGGTTTAGGCATGATTTTGTGTTGCCATCTATTGAGCTTTTCTCTAAGGTTTGTTATCCTAGTCATCAGATAGGTTTTGATTTATTCACACATGGTAATAATAGGTTTGTCTCTAGCAAGCAAGATAGTACTATTAAATGCTTCAAAAATGTTAATCATAAGCACATCACACTTAGGATAGAATGAAAAGGCATGCTTACACCATGTTTTTGTTGGGACCTCCATCAACCATTGCCATGCTTTAACATCTACCTTTTTCAACTCTTCCATCTTCTCTTCCCATGCTTGTCTGCAAGTAACTTTGGCAACTACCATTATTAGATCTCTAATTAAAGTTCCACCTCCAAACTTATTCTTGAAATTAGCATACAAATGCCTTAAGCACAGTCTATGGTATACACTTTCATACATCTCTTCAAAAACAGGAATTAATCCATACAACCAAAAAATACAGAATATGTTATTCATGCATGTGTATGAGTGAAAAGTTAGAGTTCAAGTTCAGATTTTTACCTTTTATTGGTCTAATATGAAGACCCACCTTCTTTCTTGTCCAATATCATCTAATAAGAATTGCAAGAACCATCTCCATGATTCTTTGGTTTCTATCTTAACCACACCAAATGCCAGTAGAAAGTACTGGTCATTTGGGTCTCTCCCAACAGCAACTAAAAGCTGCTCCCATACCTTGTCTTCAAATGACACTCATCCACACCTATAAATGGTTTGCAAGCACTCACAAACCCTTTTTTGCATCCATCAAAAGAAAAATAAAAACTTCCAAATCTAGATTGTAAATCTGGGCATGGTCTATCAACCTCAATCTTGCATATGTTTCCTAGAGAAGCCCTTCTCAACTCTGTTGAGTAACTCCACAAAAGAGTGTGCTGATGTGATGCATCACCCTTAACCATCTTCTTAGCCAGCTTCTTTGCCTGGAATGCTCGTGAAACAATGATCCCATCTGAGTAATTTTTCCTGATACCAGTAACTATTTCAAATAATTTGCAGTCTTCCTTAGTCATCAACAAATCAATGACTTGCTTCGCCACCCATTGCCTTTGCATTTTTGTTCCCAAAAACCCTACCACACGTGTGCTCCCTTACTAAAGTTTTCATCCTATACGTGTGGTTGTCACCCACCCTACTTACAAGTGCTGTAAACCCACAATTTCCCCTACACATTGCCCAAACTCTTACTTTGTCATTTTTACAAACTTTATCTCTTCCAATCAAAACTAAGTATTCTAATATTATCATTCTTCCTACCAGCCATCACTCTTCCATCAACTATACTAGGTTCATCTTCACCAAATCCATCATCCATGCCTATAACCCTCTCCTCCTCGCTGTCATCCAAACTTGCTCCACTTGAATCATTCTCACTGCTACTTGTGAAAGTGTCATCCCCATTGTCATCATTTTCACTTTCATTCTCACTATCACAATCACCTTCATTAACATCTACCATATCAACATTCACATAAGAGACAGAAACTCTTGTTCAACATATAAATCAACTGCACACTTATTCTGAATTACAAATTGTGAAACCTCTATAGCGTCACAATTAATGTATATTTGTTTGTAACCTCCCCACCTTGAACTCCATCCTTCTTCCACCATATCTTAAACGGCTCCTCATATCCCATTTCCTTCAAAATCCCTACTGCTTCGAAGAAACTCCACCTGTTTACATCAATTTCTTCTTCCATAGTTTTATACCTTCCATTGTACACAAAGAAGGGTTCTTTCACAAGTTGATCCCCATGGTGAAAAGTCACTGTGAAACTCATTTTGTGCATACCAAAGCATTAAATAGGTAACTAATTAGATAACATGGTTTGATATGCAAACCATGTTACCTAATTACTACATCAAAACAAAACTCATAATAATTAAGCAAAAAAAAGGAGTTTGATAAACAACATGCAATCATTATGTTTCTAGTTTAGGCATGTGCAATGATACATAACTACTGTTAGCAATTTAGGCATGTTGTGATAAACTACATGCAGTTTAGGCATATGCAGTGATTTTCTAATAACAACTGTTAGCAATTTCAACATATCATTACAGTCCTACCCAATAATAGAATAGTAATGATATATTAACATTATTTTGTCATACTAGTATTTTGATGTGGTGAAGGGTAATGGTAATTAAGATGATGCCAAAACAAAAACACTGTCACAAGATACTAATAATTTGATGCAATAGTTATTAAGGTAGTAATCTAGTTTTAAGATAGTGGTCTCTTAGGTAAATGCTTGCAACAGTCATAAATATTGGTTTTAGTGCAATAGTAATTAATGTGATAGTGAAAACAATATAAATAAACAAAAACACATGAACAAATCAACATATATGACATTAATATTAGTAGATGAACATATGTCTACAATAGTCGTAAATATTGGTTTCAAAACTTTTCATCTCTTATTTACTAATTAAGGGTTAGTTAAGTAATTACAATTTAGGTATTGACATAAACGGATGAACAAAAGAGTGTTTAGGGTAATTGACATACTAGTTAAGTAATTACTATTTAGGGTTAGATATAAACAAATGAATTCATACGAAATTAGTATTTAGGGTTAGTTAACGAACTACTTAATTAGTGTTTAGGGTTTGACATAAACTGTGAATCCATATACAACATCACTATCACATATCAAAATGTACACAATAAAATATTCACTTAACAATTTAATAGCTTCATGTTCAAAAAAAAAATCAAAAAATCACCAATAGAATCCAACAATTTAGGGTTAATTAACAAATTACTGTTCACAGTTTCACAACCAATTAAGTGATTAATGACCTTAATCACTTAATTAGAGATTAGGGCTTCACATGAACAGTGAACCCACATGATGGTCCCCACACGAAAAACAGAAAAAGGTGTACATACACTTACGCACTTGCTCCATGAAATCGTGCACACCAACGCTCAACCCCAGCCACCCATGTCTACCTTCACGAATCCACAGACAAATTCAAATGACAACAATTTCTCATTGTGAATTGCACACTCATTCACTATATGCTTCTGCTATGGAGAGCACAACACAAAGTAATAAAAACTCTAATATCTTCTATAACAATCCCCCAACCCCCTTTAACTTGTGTTTTTTAAAAATTAAAATTAGGTTTTATGTTTATTAAATAAAACACAACATTTCTTATTAAACGGTTTTAATTTTTTTAATAACAAAAATACATGGCAATGTATACGTGTGTTCCCTTGCCTTGTGTGGCAATGCCACGTCATAATCCATTTGCCACGTCACATCTTTTTAAATGAAAATGGACGATGAGGACAAACAATGGAACATTATGAAATGTTAAGGATTGATTTGAAAAAAAAAATTATAAGGATTAAAAATAAAAAGGCGCTAAATTACAGGGACCAAATTCACATTTAAGCCTATTAAAAAAGAACTATCAAAATAATAAACAAATGACCACTTCAACTCACATAAACATTGAGAGAACCTGTATAGATCATATTTTATGAATCAACCATCACAACTATGAGAAGATTTGAGAACTTTACATGACAAGAAAATGCAAAAAATAGACTTCATCTTAAAACTTCAATTAAGGCAATTAAGTGGCTTGCATTTCAAGAATGTTCTACTTCTTTCAAAGGTCACCATGAGTCTAAGACATCAAATAATCACGAAAACCTTTTTGAACTATTGAGTTTTTTGGATTCTTATAATGATAAATTTAAAGTAGCAGGAGTTTTGGATAAAGCTCCATGAGTTACCTTATATACATCACTAATAATACAAAAACAAATTTTACTTGTCTTGGCAAATAAGGTGAGAAATGTCATCCGTGAAGAAATTGCTTATGCAAATATTGCATAATAGTTTATGAATATTGGAATATATATATTGGACGAACTTTATTTTTTAGAGTTGGGCCTCCTATCGTTCAAGTCTGGTTCCGTCCCCACATTCATCCAACCTACCTATCCATATTCTGTACGACCCGTACGCGCCACACATGTACACCGCGACCACACATCTCTCGACTGCATTATGAATGCACCACACATGCACGAACCACGAGACAACCACGATCACACATCCATGCATGCACCACATGATCCCCTCGACCCACGGTCATGAATATAATGGACCACATGAGCACTCACGAGATGGCAATCATAGAGACTTCGTAATATTAATTAGGCCTTATAATATTATATATTAATTAATATTTTATTATATTATTGTAATAATATTATTATGCAATAACATGCTTATTAATTTTATTAAAAGTTTTGTCAATAAAGTTACTGACTTACTGTTGACTAGTCTTCAAAAAAAAAAAAAAACTTAATGTTGACTAACATTTTTCTCATCAACTACGAATGATTCATTTCCTTTTATCCAGGAAGTAAACACACACCCGTTATAATATAGTTATTGAAACAATAAAGGATTATTTCCTATTTATTTTCTCAAGCCAAATGCATCTAATTATACATCGTTACTCGTTAGGTTCTCTAATACACAGACAAGACATATTGGCTTCTACACGTTTTTATACATTTAAGATCGAAATTCTGGCGCCAAATTAAATTTCTCTTTTTGTTATCTTTACCTTCAAACCATCCTTCATAAGAAGAACAATCGAAAGGCTTGGGGTAGCAACATAACCTTCGACCAGTTGGACACGGTAATTGCGCAAAATAGCAGCTGCCACCATCTTTATTTGAAAGAACGACAAGTCTTTGCCCAAGCAAGTCCTGGGTCCTGCATTAAAAGCAATAAATTTGTAAGATGGTACATAAACAATACCTCCTTTCTGTGAGATCCATCTCTCTGGCTTGAACTCCAAACAATCTTTTCCCCATATCTCTTCAAATCTTCCCATTGCATACAAAAAAAATAATATCATGGTACTGGGATTGACACGATGGCCACTAGGAAGCATGTCAGCTTTAATTGCTTGCTTGCGCTCAAAAGGTATAGGAGGAAAGAGACGCAATGCTTCACATATAGCACCGTGGAGATAAACTAGCTTTTTCACTTCCTCCACGCGTAAAACCCCTAGCGACGACTTTTGGTTGGTCCCAAACTTCTCTTTGATCTCTTCAAGAATCTTGGCTTCCACTAAGGGGTTTGTAGCAACAAGCCAGAAGAACCACGTGAGAGCTGAAGTTATAGTATCTCTCCCAGCCACAAAAAGATTGAACACAGCATCCCGTAGAAATCCATCGTCATGTGCTTGTGCTTGTCCCTTTCCTAATTCTCTCATCAAAGCTGTTAGCAAGTCAACCTGAGCTTCAGCCGTTTCAGTTTCGTTGTACTTGCTTAGCTCTTCCCGCTTAGTCGCTATACGTGCATGTATGAATTGATCAAGTGTTTTACATGCTTCTGTCATCTTCTTCTCTTGACCAATTTGAAGCCATTTCTGCAGCTTCCAAACAAACTTTGGCACCACATGTCTGTGGAATATGGACTCTTCAGCTTCGTTAAAAGCCTTCTCAATTGCAACTTGGGGAAAATCAATGGAAAGGCAATTAGGATCGTATCCTAGAACTGTAGAACATATATTATCGAAAGTGAAGCGATTGAAGACATCTTGTAGATCCACCACCCTCCCTTGTTGGTGTAGATGATCCAATATTGGAAGGAGGCTATTCAGCACCTTATTCTGAATGGTTTTCTCTAGAAACACCTCGAAGCTTCTTTGTTTAAAGAGAGAATGGAAGAGATCCCTGTTGTATTTCCATACCTCAGAATCAGTGGTGAATATCCCGTCTCCGAAGGCTTGAAAAATGTCACGAAACTCGGGTCCCTTGACGTAGTTGGGGAAACTCTTGCTCATGACGTGGTGCACATTGGAGGGGTCACTAGTGACCAAATAGTTCATGTTGGTAAACCAAGGTCCAGTGAACTCACCCGTGCCCCCATGTCGTTTCAGTACCTCAGTTGAGTAATCATGTGCACGCCACAAATTGCAGAGCACGTGTGGTAGCATGCCAAGGATGGGGTATTCTGTGAAGAGTGGGTGTCTGCAACATCGTCTCCGATGGAAGAAGTATATGATGCAGAGGAGTGCTGCAATCATTGCTGCTACATAGCCAAGCATGGCCATTGTAAATCAACAAAGCAAATGCGTTTGTTGTGGGAGTGTCGGTGATCTCTATCGTCTATACTATCCTCCAAGTCTTTGGCTATGTAAAAAATTATAAACGTACCCCCCAGCATTAATTCCTTTTCCGTCCTTTTCACAGTATTTGTTCTTCATGTAATTAACACTCTCTTTTTAATACTCTCTTTACTTGACTAAAATTTATTAAAAATTATAAATTTTGGTGAATCTGCTTCTAATTTAATAAGTTTATTTCCTGATTTAAAATTAGAATCCAATCAAAATTTGTTATTTTCAATAAATTTCAACTAATAATAAAGAACGTGTTAGAAAAAAAAGTCTTTGAAAAAGTGATATTTGGAAAGAAAGTGTGTTATTAGCATTTTTCTTATCAAAAATTATATTTGGACACCTAGTTGGCACCTAATGAGAGAGAGAAAAAAGTATAGGTATGATAAATGATAAGATGTCATGGAAAGAGAAAGATAGAGAGAAATTAAGGATGTCATTAAAATGTTTGTCATGTTTGAACGTCAAAAAATCATTACTTAGTAATTATACTCCTACATTTATTTTCTTTTCCATCCTATTTCTACCAAATTATTTATTTGTTTTTTTCCATCATATCACTTATTATGTACGTGTTTAAGTGAACATTTGCAAAATTAATTTGAATGAAATTAATTTTGCAAAATTAATTTTAGTTAAAATTGATTTGATGAAGTGATGTGACTTATGTCTGAATGTTTTTATTTTAAAAACAAGTTAGTAGTAAATTTTAGTATAAAATTTTTAATTCAACGCAAAATTAATTTTGGACCCAAAATCTTCATCAACATAGAACCAAACATATAAACATTTATCTAAAATTACATTAGCTAATATTTCAACATGATTTTGGCTGATTGAACGTAAATCCAATCACACACTATGTATTCTACTTTTTTTTTATATCTTTCTTCCTTCCACCTCAATCCATTCAAAATAGGGTGAACATTTATATTTTATTCATTTTCTTTCTATCTCTCTTCTTTTTTATCACATTATTTATCACATTTAATATTTTTTTTGTTTTTGCTTTTTTTTATTTCTTTCTTTCTACCACACTCATTCATTCAAAAATAAGGCCTGGACCAAAAATATCTGTACCAAAAAAAATTATAAAATGAGTTAAACGATGATATTTTCCCCAAAATCAAATGCAAATGCCAGATATTTATTTACTTAGTTTTTACATGAACTATATATTTAAGGTTTAATTACCTTTTTGCCACTATAATTGCACGAACTTTACCTTTTGGTCTCTATAGTTAAAAATAATTTCTTTTAATTCTTATACATACAATTTCGATACCAGTTTGGTCCTTGCCATCAAGTGTGTCTTAACTCGATCAAAGAAAACTGTCACAAAACAAAAATTGGTGGTAAAAAATCACCACAAATTGACATTTTTTGACTTTTTTATTCAATTTGTAACCGTTTAAAATGGTAGGGACCAAACCGGTATCAAAAGTGTATGTATAGAGACTAAAAGCAATTATTTTTAACTATAGAGACAAAAAAATAAAATGTACGCAACTATAAAAGCCAAAAAATAATTAAACCTGTATTTAATTTTTGGTACATGCATGAATGATGAATGCTATAAATGTTGGCAAAAGGACGACGTTGACTAGCCATACGCCATTTATTTCCCCAAATTGCATTGTAAGTACAAAATGATAGAGAGAGAAATTTAATCAAAAAAAATGATAGAGAGAGAGAATAAATTTACATCAGGTAAATACTTTTACCCTTAGCTTAGTAACTTTATCTAGAATCCGAAATTAATTAATTAATTTAACTATTAAATTATTTAATATTATTTTTTAATTATGTATGTTAAATTTCATATAATTTAAGTATTCGTTATTATATTATTTAGTAATAGAAATTTATTCATATTTTAAATAACATATTACTTATAAAAAAAAAGTAGTGTTATAAAATATTTATTAATTAGTTTTTTATTTGCATAAAATTTTATAAACTTAATTTATTTTATAAAAACTTTCAATACAACGATTGGATTGATTACGTTTATATTCAACATATAATTAATGAGAAATCAGGCTATGTACTGACAGTATAAAATAGTTTTATACTGTCATCTAATTACAAATTACTATTATTGTAAGTTTGTTGACTTTTATAATAATACTTTAAAAGTCATATCAATGGTGATTTCTAATTGATTGACAGTGTAAAACTTTTTATACTGATAGTGCATAACCATTAAACTCATAGTTATTAAGTGGTGCAAAAGTTTGACATATATGTGTCAACTGATACACACACACACATATTAGGTGAGAGATGAGAGGATCAAATTTTAATTGTATAATTTAAATGAATGGTTAAAATTAAAACTAATTAAAACAAGAATTTGATTTGTATATACTATCAGTGTAAAAAATTTACATTGTCAATCAATCAGAAATTATAATAAATATAACTTTTAAGATAGTTATCGTAAAAGTCAAAAACTTGCCACACTTGACAATTTTTGATTGAATGATAATGTAAAAACTTTTATACTGTTAATGCACTATTTACTCTTCATTCAGGTATGGTTGCATAATCAAGACTAGTCTCATCTCTTGCACTCTCACTAAATATGTCTCACTATTGTGTGTGTATGTACACATGTATGGGGGAAGAATTTGTTAACATACACATACTTATTTTTTAGAAAGGATATTTTGACAAATTATAACATCAATTTAAAAAAAAAAAAACACTCCAAGCATAATTTTTTAAAATGATTTTTATATATAAAAAAGTAAATATACATTAACAAATCTCTCACTATATATTATAACTTTTGAGAAATGTGTAATTTTTTATATAATAATTTTATCACATGAAGAGTTATATGTTTTAATACATAGAAGAGACATAATCTTCATAGGTTCTTAAAAGAAAATTTTAAAAAGAAAGAAAATTTAATAAGGTATGTATAATCCAAAAAAATATAACAATTAAGAGAAAAATTGAATAATTAATCAGTGAATAATAATGATAATGTTAAAAAAATTGTTAACATATTTAAAGTATTATAAGTTCTAATGATTAAAAAATTAATAATAAGATAAATTAGGTAAATATTCATATTTAATTTCTCTTGAATGATGCATCGCAATTTAATCATGTTTTATCATTCTTTATATTTTAAGGTATATTTTCTTAATAAATTACATATTATTATCTTTCTAGTTCATATTCTTTTTGTGGAGTGCAGAATATATACTTGGGGATCACTAGCAAAATTAATTAAAATATTTTATTTTTATGATTTATTATGTTTTTGGATTTCGCTTACAAAGCTTTAACGTTTTATTGCATTTAGGTCTTCTTTAGAAAGATATTATTTTCATTATGTGTTTTAAGCTCAAATTCTAAAACCTATTTATAAAAATAAAATAAAAAGAAAAAGTTTCTTTCCTCCCTCTTTCAAATTTTCTTCTCTTTGTTTTTGTATTTTCATGGCTTTCATGAAAAGTTAAATTGGTCTTGTTTTAGTTCAAGGTTAATCAAAGTCAAGTTTCTCAAGGATTGTGAGGTCTAAACATTCACATCTTTTTTCTTTTCTTGGCATTTATATTTTTACTATATTTATTAAACATTATATATTTTCTTGGTTATGCAAAAAGGGTCATTTGCCCAATTAATAATTAGGACTATAGATATGTAATTGACTAATGGTTTTAATAAGATTATATTAATCAGTAGGTCCTTGAATTATTTGAAAATTTTTAATTAAGTCTCCAAACTTAAAAAAAATGTAATTGAATCTTTGATCTTGTAAAATTTTTGTAATTGAGTTTCTAAGGTATTTAAAACCTATTACAAATTGTTATTTGTTGACAGTTTCAAGTCATCATAAACTAACATTATGAATCCAAACAAAAATTTTACAAGATCAATGACCCAATTACAATTTTTTTAGTTTAGGATCTTATTTAAGAAAAATTTAAATAGTTCAAGCACCTACTGATTAATTTAAACTTTTAATAATTAGTGGTAGAATGACAATTCTAATTGTGTAGAAATATAATCTAACTTAAAAAAGAGGGTGCGAAGAGGAAAAATGGCGTGCAAAAAGAAACATCCTTCAGTCATTCTGCTATTGGGCCTAAAGAGGTTTGTTTCTCTTTCTGCACCGAGTGACTAAGCCTTTCGACCAAAAAAGTGCATGGCTAAGTCTCAGTCATTTATGCCACCTATTCAGTCATTTTATGCCAACCTATTAAGCTTGCAGGTTGTAGAACACTTTTTGCAGTGTTAATTGTAACACCGTCTTATTACTTTTTAGTAACGTGCTAAGCTAATAATTGCAACATTATCAACTTATGCGTTAGGAAAATACTAATAACTACGAAGCAGGTTTCGTTGAATTGCAGCAACAGCGTTTTTCGTCAAAACTTGTTTTATACCTTTCTAATTTTTTAATTAATATTTTTTTGAAAAAAAATATCGATCCACGTTTGCAATTTGCCAATTTGTGCGTTTTGTGTCATTTTTATTCGTAATGAATAGCATTGTTGTATGTATTAAGCGTTATGACTTAAAGCAAAATATGACCATGCAAAATATGGGTTAATCTCGTGTTAATGACGGTAGGATACGCTGCTCAATCAAAGACTTTGGAGAATAAGTGATTTCAACAATCCAAAAGATAAGACACATTGCTCTTACATACGAACTTTAATAGTTTAATCAATTTAATTTTTTTTTCTTTTACCCCTCAATAATTAAATTCGATTTTGGATCCTTTTCTTGAGTTATTGGATAAGAGGATATGGTCTTGTTAGAAATTAAAAGGTTGTTTTTTTTAATATAACTAATAGACCATATATTCAATCATGTAATATGTCTTTGCATTATAGAATTTCATCTTTCTCTCTTTAATAATATCATATTTTGTTATATTCAACTATAGTAAAGATCCAATATCCATAATTTTACATTTCTCATGACCAAAACCATCTAAAGAGAATAGGTTTAACCATCAATAAAAATTTGAATATATGACAAGAAATTAAGTGTCGAATAACTTGCCTATTGACAATTCCATTTCCCAGATTAAAATTAAGATTTACCAGAAAACAAATTAATAGGTATATATCTAGGGCAAAAAATGAAGATTATAAAACAAGGACAAGGGATGACAGCTGCAGCGTCACCAAGAATATTGACCTTAATTAGTTGTATGATATAGTAGAAGAAGACGTTCTCCCAATGCCAAGAACAAATACAACATGCAAATGCAAGATGCAAGAAATTTCTTGTTTCATAAGAAGAGAGAGGCAATGAAGTTGCAGACCACAGAAAAAAATATTATCATTGATGATATTATTGGACACATATATATACTTCTATAACAAATTTTAAAAATTCTATAAAACAAGGACTAGTATAGTTGAGACGTGAGAAGTAGAAGAGGGATATTTTTACTTAGTAGGGACTGAAAAAGGTTGCCAAGACCAAAGAGCAATCATAGAGCAGCGTTTATCATAATAAAAATTAATATGCAACAATTTATTTTTCCCTTTTCCCCCGATTTTTGTCGCTCATATTATATAGCAGTTGTACACCATCTCTATCTTTTGATTTGGAATCATTGCTTTTATTATAAAGTAGTTGATTTTCTGTATTATCCTTTTTGTATAAAACAAGAGGCATCGCCGTCCTCAGCTCACTTTCCATCTATTCTTGTTTGAGAATAATGAGCAACACTACTTTAATTTCTGGCCAGCATGTTTAAACAGTTTCCAGTCGTTGAAATGCATCAGTAAACAGGAATCCTTATTATTGTCCTTATGCATTGATTTTTTTTCTCCACATATTCCTTTGTTGCCGATACTTTCCTATCTGTTGATTGCTATAAACCACGTAAATACACAAATTATTTATCACTAGGTAATAATGATATCTATCAAAGATTTTCACGTCTGTCTCCACCCCTTTAATTTTGTGATCAACTCAAAAAGACGAATAATAGAGGAATACAATTGGTATAGGTTAAAATGGCTGAATTGTTGGTGAATCTTGAAGTTACGTACATGAAACAAATTTTATCATTGGCTTTATTTCTCAATTTAGTTAATGGTATCCGTGCGAAATTGATGAGCTTTGTAGTGACACTTGTGAGGGGGGAAAAAGGCATTTATAATTTGTGATGCTTATTATGAACTGTACACTGGATTGTTGTATACTTGTATTTGCACATTTTTAAAATATTTTAAATCATATGATCCCTTCATTTGGAGTTTCATTTTAAAGAATTTATTTAGGATTTCTTATTTATTTTTTGAGATGATTAATTGGACTTTCATTTGAAATATATAGCTAAATTGTGGCATTGTTAATATCATTGATTTTTAAAGTAACGCACACGAGGTTAAAAAAAAATGGAATAGTGAGCTGTGTGTGTTGTTGTGATGGAATTTAAAATGACAAAGTAACATGCGTGTGTTCTAGGTTTCTTATATAACATGGACCTCTCATTTCACACTTATGTTCAACCATTTAATCCTTCAATATTACACTTAATTTTTGTCTCCCGACTTGTGGTGGTAGTTTGTTAAAGCACGAGCAATGTTCTACTTTTTTAGAAACTTTTTGTAGCATGAAATTGACAAACTTGTGTATGGAGCACAGCCTTCAATTAATATGCTTTGGTCACCTCACCGCCCTTCTATATTATAGAAGAACAAACTAGAGTAAAGTTGTCCATAAATCCTGAATTAGTAGGTCATTTTCCATTCCATGCAAGGTTTGTGCGGCAAATAGGAGTCTTTAAGATGGGGATGCTTTAGCCCACATTTGTTTCTTTCTGGATTTTCTTCTGTCCACTCAAATCCGCGTAGATAGAAAGCAACTTCTAGCTTAGCTGTGAACGCCACCACACCAAACCAAAATATTAAGAATATCTCTCACAAATATTGATGTGCCTCTCACATTATTGACTATACCGGGACTTAATAGGAATCTCTTCACTATCATGTGCTTAAAAAAGACATACAAATTATTATCAACCCCCTTAGCTCCCTCCCTTTTGGTGCCATGAATTGGGTTTGTGCGTGCATGTTTCAAAATGAAATTATATCAATGATATGGAGAGACTTCAACATTATAAACACTTATGTATATTTTTCATTTGTTTTATTTCTCTCTTTTTATCACATCATATCATTTATTATATTTTTTTGTTTCTCTCTCTTCTATCTCTTTTCCTTTTTAGATGTAGATGAGCACATGATTGTCTACAAAATATTTTATAAATTTCTTAACAATCCAAGGAAATAAATTCCTCTTACCTCAAATGAAAATTCACACTATTCTTCTATTATTACCCTTCTAGTTCCCCTATATCTTTAGTCTATAACCAAAAGATCAATAATTTCTCTCTTCATCTCCAAACTAATTTTTCTCAAATCTCACTCTCCTTTTATCTTTTAGCACACTACCAACTCCCTCTGTCCTTTGCTACTCTTTGCACTTGCAATTGTTTCAAATACTACTCCTCTATCCATGTTGATGGGTGTTAAACCAACAAATTTTAAAACCTACACTTTTAGAAAATAATTTTGAGTAAAGTAGTGAGTAAGGTCAAATTCATAGGGATTGGTAAAGATTTGCTTCTTTTTTTGAATTAAAACAATAATAAAATAAAAGGTGGAGTTTTTAGGAGGATTTGGATATAAAGAAAATTGTAATTAAAAACAATGAGAAAATAAAGAGATGATGGAAATTAATTCAATAATTAAAGAACTCTAGTCCAAGTGTAATCTCGACTTTAGTTTTCTAATGTGATCATTAGGGATGTCAACGGGACAAGTAGTTCTTCCATACCCCCCATATTTATACAAGCACCCGTTAAGCAGGGGTATCCACAAATATATATATATATATATATATATATATATATATATATATATATATATATATATATATATATATATATATTTGTGGGTATCCACAGATATTTGTTAAAATGTAAAATTTTAAATAAAAAGTTAAAAATAAAAAAATAAAATTTGGAAACATATATTTATACTAAAAAATAATTTTGTAACATATCTTTATATTAAAATAAATAATTTTGAAATGTATATGTATACTAAAAATAAATTAAAGTAATTTACTTTATATATAATTAAAGATATTTAAATAATTATAAAGTGCAGTTACCCGCAGGTACAAGTACTTAACTACTCGTCCCCGCCCCGTTAATAAACGAATATCTATTTAATTATCCATTTAATATCCATGACAGGTTTTACCGACTAGTATTCACGGGTACGAATTTTTTTACCATCCCTAGTGATCATTGGTTCAAAGATAATTAATTCTAGTTATTGAGAAAGTCTAATAATCAATCTGTTCTTACTTTTTCAATAACCAAAAGAAGTTCATTGGTCACTTCCTTTACCAATAGACAACCTTAAACAAGTTCTTAAGATGTAGTGTATCAATAACATTACATTCTAGAGAGATTTGATTCTAATCAATAAACGCACAAGCTTGATTTATTTAAGCTAGATTATATTTCTACACAACAATTACATATCTATAACCTTAATTAGTTTTACACAAATTCATAAATTAGGCAAAGGCCCTTTTGCATGATGTTTGTTGTTGAGAACAGTAAAAATATAAATACCTAAAAATTAGAAAAGCGATTAAGGGTAAATAGACCTCACAACCATGAAAAACTACTCCTTTGATTAACCTTAAACTAGAAAATGATGTTTAGCTCCTCATGGAAGCCATGAAAATATAAAATAAAACTAAAAGATTCTTAACTAAAGCTCAAAGGAAAATAAAACATAAAAGAAAATATTTTAAATTAATTTGTTGGCGCTCCACGATTGTTGTGCACTCTATAGGAAGATACAATTATCTCTAACTTCTTATTTTCTTCCTCCTCTTGATTTCAATTGGTCTCTATCTTATCCAAAGATTGAGATTGCTTCTTTCTACATAGAAAATAAATTAAAAATAATAATATGAACTAGAAATATAATTATATGCAATTTACTAAGAAAATATAAGTAAGAGTCCTAAAAATTATGCAAAGAAAAAGTAAGAAATATGACTAAAATGTAATGCATCACCTGTTTTGCCTTTTGCCTTATGCTTCGTTTTTAATGCCCCCCCCCCCCCTTAATTATATTTGCCTTATAACTTGTAAGGGTAGTTGCATCATTACATGACTTCTACAAAATTATAGTTTGCATTCTTATTATTATTATTAAACTACTGCAAAAAAAAATCAATATTTTAACTTTTTAGAAAGGTTCTAGGGGAGATGTGGAATCAACTAATATAAAAAGTATTTATGCTTTCTATATTGGTTTAGGAACCGACTTAAAAAGTCATTTTCTACATCGGTTGTTACCATAACTAATATAGAAAGTCCTCTTTTTACTGTAGAAAGTGATTTTTACATCAGTTCTAGCCATAACTAATGTAGAAACTAACAACCAATGTAAAAAAAAATAACAATAATACAACTATACATTGCGTCCATGCAATATATAATATACCAATTTGAAAACTACAAATAAATAAAAGCAAACAAAAATAGAAAAAATGCATAACAATTTCATTTCATTATTTTTATAAAAGGTACATTCACACACACACACACACACACACATATCAAAATATAAGTGCAACCCTATTACAATGACTAAACTGAATGTATAGAATTTCCTTACTACAAAGACTAAACTCAAAAGAATGTGTTCAAAGGGGGGAAAAAAACATAGTCGCCAACTAGCTTAAGGAATCATTTCTTTTACAGACAACAACAAAGAAACCATGAATCTTCCTTTTCTGGTTACATGGCCCATATTCAAGAAAATTAACTACTCCTTGTTTTTCTTTTCATTTGATACATTAGCAACGTTGAATCCTTCCTTTAAGTTAGTTTGACCTTCTTGTCTCTTTTTTGTTACACATTTTGTTATCATAAACCTTCAACTTGAGAAATATTCATTCATCTCAATTAAAGTTTCTACTTATATATGCTTTGAAAGGGAGTTTTAACATAGATGAAAAAATATAACACAAGTGAAAGGTTTACAATAATAAAAATGTGAAACAAAAAAAAAGACAAGAAAATTAACTTGCAAAAAGGAGTTAACATTCCTATTAGAGAAAACAAAAAAATAAAATAAAATACAGATAAATTTCCTATATGTGGCCCCGTAACCAAAAAAGAGAATGTTCACGTACTTTTTGTTGTGTTTGTGAAAGAAAACAATTCTTTAAGGACAACATCTGAACATTAATCTTATATGCCTTCAAGCACTAATATTATACTTTCATGAGCCTTCAAAGATTAATCTCACACACCATTACAAGAAATAGAAAACAAGGTTTGTGTTTGAAAACATTACAAGAAAGAGAGAGAGAACAAGAGAAAGAACATTACCTCATAAGGCTAAGGTTTGAATGAAAGATAAAGACACTAATAAAGCATGAAAATGTAGAAAGAAAATGAAAGCAAGAGAGGAAGATTCAAAAAAACAAAAAGGACATATGTATAATAAGAAAACATAGATTAAAGTTTATGAGAGGAAAATCAACGATTACATCAATTTGATTATCCTTTCCTTGAGGCTTCTTTTAGAACAAGAGAACGAGGGTTTAAAAATTAGAGAGAGGATGATCTAAAAAGTCTTGTTAGGAACTTTAAAAGTTGAAAAATGCATTAATATTCTACATTGATTGTATGAAGAACTAATCTAGAAAGAATATTTTAGATCGATTATTAGTAAAATTAATTTAGAAAGTTTTGTCAAGAATTTCAAAAATTGCAAGGATGTTCACATTTTACATTGATTGCCTTAGAACCAATCTAGAAAATACTTTCTAAATCGATTCTTAGTACAACCAATGTAAAAAGTATTTTCTAGATTGGTTATAAGGTAATCGATATAGAATATTCATCCCAATATTACAAAAATGACATTGTCTCATGTACTACATCAATGTTCCAAGAACTAATTAAATTCTTGATGTTAAAAGTCTTTTTGTCGTAGTGTTATTATTATTATTATTCAAAAATAATAAAGTGATTTTTTCATGAACTATTAATAGTATTTGTGGGGATGTTACATCTCAATCTTCATGGGTGCAATTTTTTACTCATTCTTGATTACTTGACAAGACCAATGCATTTGCGGTGTTTGACAGTTTAATTATTATAAATTCTTTTTTGGATTAAATAACATTTTATTTCCTAAATATAGGATTATATTTGTTTTTGTTCTCTTAAAATTTTTCCTAATTTGGCTCCTATAATTTTTTTTTCTTATTTTGATCCCTATAAAAAAAATTATTTAATTTTAGACCATGTCCCTTTTTGTTGACCTTACATGTCAGCAAACATGACATGTGAAAGGATAAAAAAATTTATAACGGAGTAAAACTAAAAGATTCCTATATTATAAGGAATGAAATGTTAATTAAATCTTTTTTTTAATCACATTGTTTTGGTATTATATTTTTTAAGAGATAAATAGAATAAGAAAATTACACATTTGAAGATATCTTTTTTTTCCAAACAAGATGTCTTTTTAATCGCTAGAGTTAGCCTAATGAGGAAGATTTGAATAGTTTGCATGAAGTTTTAGGTTAAACCTCATTAATATCATTGTACACACAAAAAAAAAAAAAGATGTCTTTCTTTCTCTCAACAAGATATAAGGATTGGAATAAAGAAAAAGGTGCAAAGACTTCCCAACAAAATTTTGATTTTTGGCATTACGCTTTTGGAATTTTGCATTAAGACTTACATGATTTAAGCTTGATCATGCATTAAAGGAGTTGTGTTTGGATTGAAGCCACTCGACTGAAAAAATAACTTGAAAAACATGTCGCTCCTTTCCAAACTTATAAAGGAGCCAATATTACGTACATATGCATAATAAATTATGTATATATTAAAATATTAACTGTTGATTTTATCATTAACTATTCAGATTACTTACTTTACTATTGCTGACTTTAGATGAATCGAATCCATAAAAGCATATAATTGCTTCCAATTTCTTTTATGTGAGTGAGACTTCTTCTCACCTCACTCATTTGTGTATCTGCCAACACATTAAATGCTTTGATTACATTGAATACTAGGCGAGTCGGGTGGCTAGAAAACTTAAAATCTACAAAACCGTAAAGCCCCACTGAACAGGAACATATCAGCACCAGCTATCTCAATTTCAATATTGTCATCAATTTGATATTTGTCAACTTTATGTAATTTGCACCACCGTTCATTTTATCATATATTTTTTATACTTTGACATGGCAGGAGTATTGGTCACGTGTACCAGGTGGACCAACCAGAACCCAACATTTCAGATGATTAACTTCTGAAAAAGACATGCAAGAGAGAATCCGATGCCAACGGTTGATTTCTGTTGGATATTCTCCAACTTCAACGCTAACCAGGCTCACTCTTTTCTCCTTCACGGTTTCATATCCACAATAGCCTTATATATACCATAGAAAATCTAACATGGACTCTTGAAGAAACGCAGAGTTATTGGCTCTGCCTCTTGGAACTCCAAACTGATACACACCTTATAATATTATAGTAATAGATAGCCACCAAAGTACGCTAACCCCTTTTTTCATAGAATTCAATAGGTTATTGCTTCTTTCTTATTCCTTACGCTTTCTTCTGCTTGAAAATCTTACCCATTTCTAAAGGGGTTTTTTGTGTTGCAAAAGGGTTCACGGTGATCAATCTTTTATGTGTGATTAGTTTTTAGATCAATAGTCGCATAAGTTCTTAGTTCACCTACTAAATAGCAAAACAGATGACATGACTTCATTTAATGAGAACTCATATAACTATTGTCCAAAAACTAAATGTAACAAAACTCCTAGATTTATTAGGTACCATAGAATCTCTCATATCTTTTTGTTTATGTATGGTGCGATATTGTTATGATGACTGGTGCAGAATCTGCTGATGAAAACTGAAATATGTTTCTGGTTTTGGTTGGTTGCAGCTGGATTGGAGCAAGGTGAAAGTGAATCTATTTGTGAGTAGCGTAAGAGCAAGGTTGCAGTAACCAACACCGATGCCGTTGAATATATTTCAGGACAATGATGGATTGCCACGGATTATATTGACTGAGCCAAACGGTTCATCAGCTGAGGTTGGTATCAGCTTTTCTGTGTTTCTCTTGTGCTTATGATCTGAAGGGTCTTTTTGTTGTGGGAAAATGGGATTTCCCCACATGATATTTTTATGCTCATATTATGCTTGATTATGGTTGATTGTGTAGCTTATGATCAACTTCAGATATAAGTTATAGAAGCTCTAAGTTGGGCACTACCTTCTGAAGGCTTTTGAGAAAAAAATTTATAATCTGAACTTCATTAATAATCTAGGGTCATCTTAAGCAGTCAGTGCTAACAACTCACTGAACTCAGATTCTCTCTGAGTACAGAATCTATGGTATACAACCCTTGTCATTTGACCAACTTATAATTTTTTGTATCCAACGCTATTGGACCAATATGACTATAGTTTTAAAATAAAATCAGCCATGGTTTAACAATATTGATCTAATATGGAAGTGGTAATTTCACTCTGCACTTCTCAACTGTTTGAAATATATGATTTCAGGTGCTTCTGTATGGAGGGCAGATTGTTTCTTGGAAAAATCAACCGAAGGAAGAACTGCTTTTTATGAGCAGTAAGGTAAAAAAATATTGTTTAGTTCATATTTTACTTTAAGAGTCACGGTGGTGTGTCTGTGCTTAAGATGCTTTACATTTTGAAAACCAACTCGCTGCTGCAGCAATGTTAGCAATATAATATAACATGTCTAGTTAATTAATTGATAGTATATATAACATGTAGTCCTTTCAAATTCCGTAGTTATTGAATATTAAAAGAATTCATAAGAAGCACTACAATGAGATGCAAAATTAGTGCTTATTTATGGGGATTTTCTACTGAACAGGCTAACTGGAAACAACATAAAGCAATCAGAGGAGGAATATCAGCTTGCTTTGCACGAGTTAGTTTCATTTCATCACACTGGTGAATCTTATTTGACTTTTGTCCTTGCTGAAGTCCAACATTTTTTACTAAAATTTCTGTTTCAGTTTGGTGATCTCGGTTCACTTGAACAACATGGATTTGCAAGAAACAGCTTGTGGTCATTGGATAGGGACCCTTCTCCTCTTCCTCCCTTAGACAATCAGTCATCTGTGGATCTAATATTGAAGTCAACAGGACTTGACTTAAAGACACCACGTAGGTATATATGGATTCAAACTGTGTTTGCCTCCTTTTTCCACTTCCATTCTACATTTCTACTCATTAAAAATGAAGTACTGCTGAATGTAACCATCAAATGTCTAACTTGTGCATATTTGTTTGGCTGCTTCTGCAGTTTTGAGTTCCGGCTTCGCATCTCTCTCAGTGCTGGCAAGCTAATTTTGATTCCACGAGTCAGAAACACTGATAACAAAGCATTTTCTTTTTCATTTGCACTATGCCACTATTTATCTGTATCAGATATCAGGTGTGCATCGTACATATAGATTAACTGCTTACTTTGTTCTAATATGATGCCTAGAATGTTCCAAATCATCGATTCGTCATTGCTGTTTTCTTGCATGTAGTTTTGCACATTTATACAACCTGTGGTTGCTATGACTCAAGCATATTAGTTTGAATGATCTTGCTTAAATATGTCATTAAGAGAGGTTGAATGAATATGCAGTGAAGTGCGTATTGAGGGATTGGAGACACTTGATTACTTTGACAATCTGAGGAACAGATCAAGGTTCACAGAGCAAGCAGATGCACTTACGTTTGATGGTGAGGTATAATTTCATGTTCTGCTCCTTTCACTCAATTAGTTGGAGGTGTCTCACAGGCTAACAAAATTGAAATCATAAGAATAACCTATATATATATATATATTCTGATTGATTTTCTCATGTTTGGAATACATGTAATAGATACCAAATCATTTTTTTTTTTCAAGTGGTCTAAGGACATTTGTGGTTACCTTGTAGACGAACAGAGTGTACTTGCACAGCCCAACTAAAATTGCCATCATAGACCACGAGAAGAAAAGAACTTTTGTACTCCAGAAGAAAGGAATGCTGGATGCAGGTTGTTAATAGTCAGGGAATAAACTTTTTGCCTGGCATTCATAGATTTGGCTCTTCTAAAATGAGCAACTCAAGTTAGAGATTAAAATAAGTAATCTTAGTCATTGATGAGAAATTAACGATTGATATTCAAATACATCCATGACTTGTTATGCATGTGCACATAATATCAACCGTAAATTTTCTCATTAACGACTAGAATTACTTACTTTATCCTCTAAAGTGAGCCTGATCTGGCATTCACGTTTACATTTTTGTTATTTTAATCTACATTCGATCAAATAAGCCGGTATTTTTCACTTATTGATTTGTAATAATGAGAGTGCAGGGGTGTGGAATCCCTGGGGTAAGAAGGCTAAGGCTATCCCGGATTTGGGAGACGATTGATTACAAGATCATGATATGTGTGAGTTCTGCAGCTATTGATACCCCTATTCTCTTGAAGCCCTCTGAAGAGTGGATGGGATATCAGGAACTCTCTACTGTTTCATCAAGCTATTGCAGTGGACAATTGGATCCTTGCAAGGTTCTTTATGGCTTTCATTGACCTAGTTGATGCAGTCAATGGAGATTTATATGGTCTTTAGTTACCTGGTTGGGTGTATACTGTACAGTATACAAGCACTAGCTTCAGTAGCTTTTCTACGTAGTTCCTTTTAGTAGGCTTACACTACCCTAAAGACAGAAATTAGCTGTGCATGAATGTGATGCTGATAACATAACAAAAGACCTCAGCAATATGGACATGAGGACATCTATTCTTGCCACTTTACAATAATTGAGAGATGCCTCTTCTTATTCAGTTGGTTGATGCCATGGAAATTTTTACAATTTTATCGGGTTTGTATACTGTACAGTATACAAGCACTAGCTTCAGTAGCTTTTCTACGTAGTTCCTTTTAGTAGGCTTACACTACCCTAAAGACAGAAATTAGCTGTGCATGAATGTGATGCTGATAACATAACAAAAGACCTCAGCAATATGGACATGAGGACATCTATTCTTGCCACTTTACAATAATTGAGAGATGCCTCTTCTTATTCAGTTGGTTGATGCCATGGAAATTTTTACAATTTTATCGGGTTGAGAGTCAAATTGCTGAGCAATTTTTGCATTGTGTAGTTCCAATGAAATTCTTCAGGGAATGGAAATTGGCAATCCTTTGATTCTACATAGAAACAAGATTATGTTATGAACATATCCTTATTGAGCAATGGCTCAGAAGATGGTATTTAAGCTAGTATTTTATTTGCTTCAAATCTAGAAAGTTGGAACTATTCCAGTAATGATCAGAAGAGCTTAAGCAAAGAGAGACACCAATTTTTGTTTGGTGTCCTTGTCAAGACAATCTTCTCCTAGATACATGTGGATGTAGGCCATGGCCATGCACAAAGTTCACGATCAACCTTTCTTGACCTCCTCGGGAGCATGGAACTTTTTCATTCTTTCTGTCTTCATTTTTGTTTGGAGAATCTATAAATTTTTAAGACCCTATTATCATGAACATATTATTGTATTGTATTGTGTTACTTCATCTCCATGTATACAGTGATAAAATCTAGTAGTTCGGAGGTAGATATTATCTACAATACGATAGAAGTGCTGATATTTGTAATCATGCTTCCAGCATAAAAATAAACTACAATCTCGCTGAAAACAAAGATAATTTTAAGGGGCAGGAAGTTGCTGTCAAAGTTATTACAAAATCCAAGGCCTGAGTTATTTTTTGTGCTTGATTCTTTGAATTTATTTTTTAACACTTCTCTTTTCCCTTATTGAGTTGTATGTTAGTTACAAGTATCATAACTTCCTTGGGAAATCATGCTATGGAAGTTGTATGAGATACAACTTTTTTTTGGTCATCTACTAGTAGTTTCTTTGGTGGCTTGTCATTTTGGAATTAAGAGGATGAAGTATGGGAAATGGATGCTATGTATTGATTATAAGAGAGTTGTTATGTAAACTTAAATTTATTGTGCATGCTTCTGATTTTGATTGATTGAAGATGCCGAAGATTCAGATTTTGGAACTTTGTGCTTCTCAGTGAGAAAGCAAGTTCAATCACTCTTTTCATCCAACTCATATCTGTGATGTCATCACGGATTTGGCAGCTCACCCGCTGGTTTTCTATATACCTTCTAACATGAAGCGAAATATATACCACTTTATCTTAATTAGAAAACATGCAACTCACTCTTCTATTTTCTAAATTTATGTTGCAAAAGAGTTTTACACATTTACCATCTTCTTGTCGCATTTATTGGTTTCTGATTATGGTCTTATGATATGGGCACCTATTATTGGTTTTGTAAATGGCTGGAGGAAAAGGTCCTTAGTTTAATTAAGCTCTGAAGCTTTTGTGTGAAATGGACGTGTATATGTCTTTGCATATGTTCTATAATTAGTGCGTGTTTAATTTTGAATTCTGAATAATGATGTCAACACTACATGACCAAAACAAGAAGCTACTGGAAAATGTTTTTTTTTTTTCCTTAAATATTACAGAAATCCATTTTAAAGTTGATAATTGTTTCTACTCATACATTGTTTTGTCCAATCACTCTTCATAATATGCCATTTTTTTCCTGCATATTTTTGTGCTTCAATTTGAAGATTTTGAACTTATTTCTTACATTAGAAATTCTTAATATCTTCATATTTTCTTAATGGGAGATCGAAATTAAAAAAAAGAAATTATATTCACATATGCATGATGAAAATTTTACACGCTATTTCTTAATTACATGCTATATCTTCATAGTTTCAAATTTAATCTGAAAGATAAATGTGAAGCACTACACTATACTTGAACGTAAATGTAATACTCAAATAACACGGAAAACAGTCCCAAGATGAGAAAAAGAGAAACTACTAAAAAGGTTTCAATTCTACAGTTACACCATATGAAATCGGAAGGCTGGAGCGTCAGCGGGGACTAGAACATAATTTTAGCATACATCGAGAGAACATACAAATTGTACAATAACAACAGAATCCTCATCTAAATATATAAACACAATACAAATATTGGCCTTTAAATTATTTCTCACAAATTTGATAGGTTTACACTACAAAAGAGAAAGAAAAGAAATGTAGAGATAATTTAATCACCCCTGAATATTGCAAAATAAAACCAGCAAGAAACATGTCCTGAAGGAATCATAATTTAAAATCCAACCACGGAATATCAGCACTCCATTCTCCATAGTATGTGTTAGACTGTACAATTCAACATAAAATGTATAAAGTGAGGCAGAGATAAAAATCTATTATTCATCGTCTTCCTCATCTTCACCATCCTCAGCAGCCCCAGCATCATCTCCAATGCCTTCAAGTAGTTTGTCAACGTCCTCCCCCAACTCCAACAATCTAGCACTAAGTCTTTCTACCTTGCTTTGTTCTTGCCCAAGGCATACAAGCAGATCATTCAGTTCACCCTCACTCTCCTTCTGAGCTTCTTCCCTTGCTTCAGCTTTTATTGCCCCCAAATCTGGAAATGTTGAGTGCCCTTCTCTCCTCAGTGCTTTCACCTCATTCTCCAGTTGCAAGTTAGATTGCTCAAGACTATTGTAGGCATCAGACAGACTCCTTAGATCAGCCTCTGTCTTTCCAGCTAAATTCCGATACATTATCGCCTCGGATTCAACTTTGGCCCTTTCTGCCTTAAGCATCTCCAATCTTTGAGATGCTTCTTGGAGATCTCTACGGAGTGTCTCTATTTGGACTCTGTCTGAGTCCCAACTCACTCTTTGCTCAGGCTGCAATGTACTGCCTGTCTTAGCCAGGTCCTCAGCCAGAGTAGCATTTCGAAGAACAAGGTCCTGAGATGATGACAAGAAAAAATAATCACAAAATCAGATACATATCATGGACAAATGTGCAGCCTCCTGCATCCTACATACTTCCTATTGTAATGAGATCTCACTCACATTCAACGGATAAACATGTCAAAGTAATAACTATTAACATACTAAGGTATTATTAGTCCATAATGGATTAATGTGAACCATCAGAAACAAACCTGACTGACTGAACAAATTGACAAAGATGTAAGCTGACCGCAGTATATACTAGTAAACACATAACAAGAATGTTCTTGGTAATCTTATCAGGTCATACCATTTAAAAATAATTCCAGAATCTCACTTTAAGCAAATGAAATTTGAAGGTTGATTTTAGTACATTCAACCTGTACCTTCCTAATTACAGTCAGGTAGAGTACCTAAAAGGAACAGATTCATGACTCACCTGTATCTCAGAGCACTGTTTCTCAACAAAAGCCTTCAGCCGCTTTATATACTCACCATCACTTTCACCACTCCTCTGCTCTAATTCTGCTGGCACTATTGCCACCTTCATTTTTGGACGACTATAAACCTCCACAATCTGTTCTCTGATGTCTGCCTCTAGACTTTTGACAAGATTCACAAAGTAAGAATCTAAGATTGAAGAGAGAATTGGATGGTCCAGTTTTTTCTTTTCTGACGAATCATTCTCATCTACATCTTCAATATCTGCCATGCTAGCTGCTGAAGATCTAGTGAATGATTTGTTGCTTGGGGATGACTCCACACTAACAAAATGAAACTTTTCAGCATCTCATCAAATTTTAAGAAGTACGAACTAAGCCCAATTTTCTGACTTATTGCATCAACAATAGCAAATGCATCTTTTCCACTGTCAGTGGATTTGTTATAGATCACACATTCACCCAAGACAACTGCCGCAAAACCCCTTACACACGCTGTTTCAGACAAATTTGATACCAGCTCAATAAGATAAGTAAGGTGGGGGCGAGCATCTAGGAAGCAGTGCACTGCACTGGGGCAATCTGCTAGCCAGGTAATCAGTAATTTCAAGATAATGGGCTGAACATAAGAGTTTCCTGATGTACTAGACTTTCCATCTTGGGATTTCATGGAAGAAGCAACAGCCAAATATTTCACCATTCGATGCATTAGCAGCTCTGGAGCTCCTAAAGATTGTATGGGTGCTGCCTCAATTTCAATTCGTAAAACCTGCAACTTCTCTCATAAGTTTTCTCTGAACTTTCCTTTTTAATCTCACTGTTTATAAATACATACGTAAATGTGGAAAACCAACATCTAGTGCAAAAGAAACATTTTTTTTGGTGTGGGGGGGGGGGGGGGGAGCAGTAATTATGAACTTATAGGTCATGCCACAAACTTCTGAATAATACCTTACATGCATAAAGTCCATTTACAAATTGAATGCAAGTATTTCACAATCTGCCTATTAGCTATATGGTAAAGAATAAAAACTGCAAATTTCTCAATTTTGAATAAGCTATTGCATGTCAAATAGATCATCAAATTTGAACGCTTACTATTTAGTTTATTTGTATATAATTCTTTTTATTTTTTAGTCATCTTATCTTGTTATAGGACATAATGATAATTTCTCTTTAAATTTCGTCCTGAATGCAGAATAATTCATCAACTGCAATATTTAAAATAATTTTAAAAAAAAAAAAAAAGTTCCTTAGAACTAGGAAGTGGAGGCAAGAGCAGGGTCTCTATGGTTTAGATAATTTTCTCCTCTCTTTTCACTTATTAGACTAAAAGCAAAATTTTGGGGGTTTGGGGGAAGAAGAAATTGGATGCCAATGCCTTTCTAAGTTCTATAATAGTATATCCATAGATTATAATTTTATAATGTTATGATTGAGTACGTCGATTCTTTTATGAATTTTTTTTAGTAATAAAACTAAAATTATTCATGCATAAAGATTAAACCCAATGGACTCTCAAGTCCTTACCTCTGCCAAAACAGGTAGTAGAATAAAGCTCAAAATACAATGAAGTGGAGAAATATTGGCATACCCTTTCCTTGCATTGGAGATGGTCCTTCAATATATGAGATAGAACGCTAGCAGCTCTGCAACAATTCTACATTTTTAACAATATTAGTCAGATAATTCTCACATGGTAAAATGTCATGAAAATGGCCTTCCACTGTACAGGTAAAAAGATCAATGCCATGGTTTATTTGAATTTCCACCCAATGGCATTTGCTTGCAATTCAAAATATATATATATTATCAAAATAGATAGCCAGACAGATATCAGTCATATCACATACCTCGAGATCACCATTTTCACCCAAAGTAAGACTCTGTAATAGCATGCTGAAAAAGAAACAGTTGACAATCTTTAAGCTGATTGAAGATAGCATATTATCAAAAGACAAGTGCAGTCACTAAAGCACCACCAACAAAACAAACCTGCCAAAAGACATATTGACATCCTCCTCAAGGAAGGCATGATTCATGGAATATGGATGTGGAATTAGCGTAGAAGCCAGCATTGATTGGCCATCAGCATTTTTCTGTTTTAGATAAGGTTAATCAGGGGAGAGGGCAGAAATTAAATGTATGTAGTACAAAGCAAAAATGCACACCAATCAAAATTTATTAACTCTTAAATTATGTAATATATATATGGTGACAAGGAATTTTTTAAGCAATAAATCAAGAAAGAAAATATGCATAACCAACCTGACAAAAGCTTTTGAAAATATAATCAGCAGCAATGAACTCTTGCATGCTAGAAGTTCTCAAAAGGATTCTAAGTATAGTGTTCAGAGCAGGTTCAACTTGTGGCTCCTCTCCAAGAACTTTGCTAGCAAGAAGTTCACAATTCTTTGAATCTCCAGCAATCAAATCACCAATGCATCGCATTGCCTAACAAAGAATGAATTTAACAGTATAAAACCGAGCACCCTTTTGTACTTCTTCACAACAGAAAATTTCTCACAAACTAAGCATTTCAGAACAAACAAACAAACAAACAAAAAATCAATGCTACAGGAAAAAATGGAAATGGAACTACTACCATAACCTTAAAAAGAAAATGCTCTTCAAAACGTATGTGAATCAAAAAGTGGACCATTTAGTAACTCAAGTACATTCCAAGTTCAACTGATTCATGGACAAGACTAGTTTTTTATTTAATTTTACACAAAAGCATCTTGAACAGTCAACAACTAATATCACCCAAATACAGTACAAGCATATCACTTTCTCATTACTTATAACATCTGATAGAGCAGCAAGGTACAACCATATCTAGATGTCACAGGTAATGTACAGAATGAAAGGTCATGTAAGCAAGAAAAGAAAATACCAGTTTGTGTTTGCGTGTGTATAATTTTATTACAGATTTTTATGTGGAAAAGATAAATATATCAAAACATTGTACGTGAGAGAGGGAAGTTATCTTACCGCACAGTGAACAGCAACAGGTACCCATTGGCTTTCAACACCTAATATTAACAAATGGTCCAATACCTTTTTCTACAACCAAATCCATAAAACAGTAGAATAAGATCACCAAATTGCTATTTTATGCTAGCATCATAAGACTAGTTATCTTACCTGAACCAGAGTAGTCTTATTTGTCTGTTTATTCATATCTTTCCCAGGATCAGACTCAGAACCTCCCTTTAGTAACAGCTTAATGGTTTCTAATGCACTGAGTAGATTGATTGTCTACTGGCATGGTGTTTATAACAAAGAGTTAGCTATAAGGGTTCACTAATAGTATAAACTACAGTAAAAAATTGAAAGAATCTAACCTTTTGTTGATTAAAATTGAAAGTACTTCCTCTCAGCTTCAAAATCAATATTAATGAGTCAAGTCCTACAGTCTCTCTTAGTAGTACCTGAACCATACAGAGTTGAAATCAGCACCAGGTTTAGAACTGAATAAACACAACAGAATCAACAAACCTGATTGGCTGCATTGCTACGAAGCAAATTGTTCAACAATTCAAGGCAGTCCTACACAGCAACCTAAGAATTAGTATCTAGACCAAAAGCTATATAAGCTTAACCATGCTCAAGATATAATTACATGAATAAGATTGAGATTCAGATACAAAAGCTTTGGTTGACATTTTGACAACAAAAAAAAAAAGGCAATTTTCAATGCCTTGTACAACCACAAAAGATGTCAAATAATACAAATTTGACTACCCTTCATTTCTGCATCTTCTGTTTTTTGTTTTTTCTGTTTTGATTTACCATATCTAAATAGAGAATATGTGATTGGGAAATGGAAACCAAAAAAAATGTCCATAAACATGTTTTTGCACATAGTGGTCTTCAAACATATTAGCCAATGAATATTAGAAACAGGAGCAGGTATGCTCTCTGTAAGAGTCCAACAGTACTAGTATACCATGACTAACCTGCCATTAACATACTTTTCATATGTAGTTAAATAAAAAAGAATTTTATCAAAAGAAAAATATATATATATATATGTTCATAAACACAGGCAGCTTTAAATTTGCAGGCGTCAAGTAGACCATAATCACAGATTAATATCTTACATTATGTAGCTCATAAAGCAAGTTAAATAAATTACTGTCATAGATAACCATGTAATCACCTGTACAACAACACCACCATCTGAATTTCCCTCCTCTCTTATGATACTGAAAATCTTCTCAAATGCACCTTCAAAGACGACAATCTTTTGAATCTCCTATAATCATTAAATTTATTTAGATAACAAACATTTACTAATCAGTAAAAAAAAAAATTAAAAGGAAAAAATGTGAAGTGAAGTACTATCAGAGCAAAAAAGTTACCTCAGCTTCACGGGTCAGATGAGTAAGAAGCAATAATGCCTCATTCCTTATTACCTGGAAGGTAAACCTTGATCATTTTCTCAGTATAAACAACAGTCAGGCATCAATATTCTCAAACAGAATTAGCATATTCAGGGCTTTCTTTTAAAAAAGAGGATTAATGAACAAAACTTATCAGAAGATTTCCAACAGTAAATATGGACAATTTAAAGAATCAGATTGCACCCCCAAAAAATTATAAGTGAATATGTTAAGTATATTTTGTGTAGACATATGACAAAAATCAACAATTAAATTTGAAAAGGTTATTGAAATGATTACAGTGTTTTGAAGTCTTGTACCTCACGATCCATAAGCATGTCCATTAGTCGAGTTATACCACGAGGGATAGTCAATATTGCTTCCTGTAACCTGAAGAGGAAGTCAGCAAGTGTGCTGTTTGAGTTAGATGATTTAACAATTTTTGGAATTAAACCAAAATGGAAGCTATAAAACCAATACCTCTGTGGAGAATTGGTGAGAAGGGCAGTCAATATTTGCAGAGTATAATATCGTACATAGAAATCATCCTCCTCCTGTCAACATACCCCCCAAAGCACAAATGACTAAGAAAAAATCGCGATTTATATACATAAGCCTAGGAGTCAAGGAAACTTTCAGTGATGTAATTGAGAATACATCCCTTGATTTTAATAAAGAAATTCTTACCAACAAACTTAGGAGAAGAGAGATACAATCTGCTTCTCTAGAAAGTAAATCAGTGTTCATCATAGCTGGCTGAACTTCATTACTTGACCCTTTTGCATGATTAATAGGAGTCAATGCACTTACAAGAGTTTCCAGGACACCACGAACCTGTAGGGATGTACTTTCCAATTAACACATTGTTGGGATTTGATATATTAAAAACAAATGTTACAAATCTAACGGGAAAAAAGTCCCTTTAAAAAATGAAGGGCCGACAGAGAAACAAGGAACGGTAGCCAGACTGTAATAATGAACAGTTTTAATTCAATAACCATAATCAAGAACCTTCACAATCTAACTCATGTCCATCAATAAACGAGATTAGCACGGCCAGCACATGATACCCCAACACAGTAAGTTGACTATTGGAGTACTGCATTGGCAATATAAAATATCTTCAAATATGAAGAACCCTAACAAAAAACAATAAATGCCAGAGCTAAAGAGAATATCATAGAACTCTTGTGTGGCTGACTAAAATAAATTTCAGAACATTGATTCATATAGTATAGGAGTGTCCACAAAGTTAACTGAAGAAGCTCTATGCTAAACACAGAAATGAGTCAGGAAATTCCTTTACATATGACAGATGATTGTAAACTTTATAATACCAATTTGGTACATAAAAAGATAGTCCTAAAGAATAGACTTGTGAGTTGTGAATATAATAATTGAACTATTGAATAACAAGCTCACACTTTCACTTTTAAAGTTTTTTTTTTTTTTCCTTTTTTTTTCATGTTGTCTTTTTACAAATGATCTGAATCCTTTAGTACCAAAAAGAAACAACGAAAACAATTAGACAGTAGATATGACAGGGAAGAAAGTTTTGTCACCATCTCAACATCATCACGTTCTTCCTTTAAGACACTTAGCATTATAGGAAAGCCTGCAAAGGTGTATCAAACATATTAATTAAGACGAGGAAAAAAATAAAAAAACTAAAACTGTTTGAGAGACAGGATGTACCCATTGCCCCAAATGCTAACTGGAATGCTTGACTTTCTGAGACAACAGCCTGAAGCTCAGTAATAGCATTTCTCCTGTCCTCTGGTAGTTTACCATTGCTTATACGGTCAAGCAAGCGTTCAACATAGCTATTCAGATGAGACAAAGAGAATGTATATGACACTAAGTATAAGGCACTCCATATAATAGTTAGATCAAACAACAGACGAATGAAAAATAAAAAAGAAATAAAAACTCCACACTATTATACTTGAAAACTATAAAATAATTAAGGAAACAAACTTTTGAATTTAAAATAGTCAGCAATGGTATACTTCACCATAAGAAAATATTGAAGAAAACTAAAAGATAATATGGAAGGCAGCAGATACAAGTCAACAAGCAATGAAATTTAATTTCAACGAACAATAATGTAGATCAACCAGGCACCACCAGTAAGGAGCAATGAAAACATCTATAACCCATCATAATTCGCATGAAGCAGAACTACTATAATCGTATAACATAACAAAAAATTCAAGGCCAAACAAACTAATATAGAATATTTAACGGTAATGTTCACATGAAATTCCAAAAATATATGTTAATCAAATGTTCTTCTACATATAATTTTAACTAAACATAAAGCATTAAAGCTAAAAAAATACAATTTAATCTGCTATAATTCATGAACTAAGAGCACAGCAATGACAAAAGACATAGGAACATGTGAAACATAACAATGAGATCAAAATACAACAGTACTCCTGCACTCTTTCACCTATGTGTTTAAACACACCTTTTTTCACAATGACATTGAAGAATATTTTCAGAGAAATAAGAAGAATCATAATTACAAAAGTGTGTATTACGCTTGTTAGCAACCATTCCATAGAATCTTACAGCCATCAGTAAACTGAAATCTTAAACATTGCAAGATTCATTTATGTGGTGAGCGCAAAAACAATATGGGATGCGTAATGAATCCATAATATTGTACTCTAGTAATCAATAAGCCAGAAGAAGACTACTTACGCAGCAGTACATGTTCCTTATATTAATCACTTTGAAAACCCAGTGAATGGAAGACTTAACACAATATTCAGTTAAACAACTATATCGAGAATGCCATTAAAAAAGTTTTTACGAAAAGGAGAATATTCTTCAGGACCCATTACTCTACAGCAGAAGTCAGTAACTAGTAAGAAAAGGGACCAATCAACCAACAGAACATTATACTTGTAGAAAATCTCCAATTACATTTGTTCAAGGCCACATAGGAACCTATGAAAGAGACATGCAGAGCAGCGTATAACATAGCAAAAGAATTTTAAGAACATTTAAACGTAGAAAAGCATTTTACCTATCTTCATTTGACGAAGTCTCGTTGCCAACAAGAAGCCCAACAACCCCCTGCACAATAATTAGTAAATTCATTAATTTCTAAAACGAGGATAAATTACCTTAAGCTCGGGTTGCTCACTGTCATTATCTCGAACTAGAAAATTTACAAATTCAAAAGACTACTAAAGATCAAATTATACCTTATAACCAGACATCAAATCCATCTTCATAGATCACAGAATGTCTCAAAATCCTTGAAACAAAAAAATAAATAAATAAATCAAAAAGCAACAAATCTAATTCAATTCACAATAATCATAATCGAAATACAATTCCATCGTTGAGGATTGGCGATTTGTTAGAATTCAGAACCCTAAAAGTGATAATGAGAGATGAATAGAAGAAAATGTACCGAAGGCAAGAATTGGTGATTTCTTTGACAGCAATTCAACTTCAAATCAAATGGTTAGTGCCACAGACAGATAGATACAGATTCTTATTTTGAATTTTGGGTCCAGCAATGGTTTGGAGTTCATTTTGGGCCATTTCTGGAAAATAAGCCCATGGGCTACACTGTGAATGAAGTTCGAAACGCTGCTTTATGCACCATTTCTTTTTATTTTATTTTATTTTAAGTATTATTCCAAAAACACTTTTCCATATAATAAAATATTTAAATCTCTAGAATATATTTTCAATAACTTTTTAAATTTTGCTTCTGAAACACGTTTAATATACTATTTCAAAAAATTAATTTTAATATGTTTTGTAAATCACTTTCAGAATTTTAACTCTAGAATACACTTACAAATATTTCATGATTAAATTTTTCAATAAGTATTTAATACATTTTGAAATTAAAATTCTACAGAAAAACATTGGTGAACCTATCCTATTTAAATATGGATAGCCTTAAAACAACAATTACAAAAAAATGAAGAACGATATGATTAATGTAAAAACAGAAAAAGAAAAAGAAAGAAAGAAAGAAAATAATTGACGCACCCTTCTTCAACCATATTATTTTTTTGAATCCCTTAGTTATCACTCAATAAATATTCCCAACAAACTCAAAGCTTATCTCCCACCAAAAAAGGATGTCAAATGGGTCAACCTAATCCAACCTGCTCTCAAGCCGTCAAAAAACGAGTTGAGTTGGATTGAACCCATTTTTACATTGGATTGAAAGTCTCAACCCAACCCAATTGGATTGGGTTGACCTACTAACATATTAAAAGAATTATAAAATATTTAATAATTTTATTTGCCTTAAATTTTTTCAAAATTTTATGTTCAAATATAATTTAAAAAAGAAAAAAATATTATAAAACTAATAAATCGAGGAACCAACTTAATATTTAAGAGATGATCATAAACTTTAAGCTATGGTGTTTATTTGTCTTAAATTCTAATCAACGCAAAAAAATGTCTTATTAGGATTTCATATATTTAAATAAAGAGAAGTTATAATCTCAATCACTCAACCCTAACTTAAGTAAATGTAAATGTATCATGCCACTGAAAACCTAACATAAGTGGGCAAAAAAAAAAAGACAACCTAATGGGTCAACCCAACCTGTCATTTGACCCGTTGATTTGGCAAGTTTTGTGTATTGGGTTATGCGGGTTGGAGGATTGAAAAATCCAACCCATTTAAACAGGTTATACGGGTTAACTTGCTGAGTTAGGCCCAATTTTACCTTCCTACCTCTAGAAGAATCCCGAAAGACTCCCCAACATATCTTAATAAAAGGAGGAGGGGGGAAATACTACTCATGTTTAGCAACCTATGTTTTGTTGTGTTTTTCTATTTCTATTTTTTACTTTCCTTCATCTTCCCTTCTATTTCATGTGAGAATAATGAAAACAACATAAGTAGATGTTATAAATAGATAATTTGAACTTTAATTTTGTCTCAATTTATTTTTAAACTTTATCCATTTTGTAAATAAATAATTTTTAATTTTATTTTTATCCTAATAAATTTTTTAATTTTCATTTTTTTACTCATATGCACCTTTAATTTTAATTTTGTCTTAATTAATATTTAATCTTCTTTTTTTGTAAATTGTTTTTTTGTTAAATTGGAGTTAAATTAATAATAAAAAAACATCAACCATTTTTTTATCTTAAATCTCAATATTTTATTATGTTCATTTTTATAAATTACGTTTTCAAACATTAAAGCATAATAAATTTTAAAATTAAAAAATCAAATAAAATGATTTTTAATTATTTTATCTTTTTTTATTGTTTCTGAATTTATAATTATTTACATTTTTATTAAAATAAAAATAAAATAAAAGAGGAAGAAAGAGAGTGGAGGTTAAATAGAAATAACCCATGGGAGTGGTTGAAATTGAATGGAATGGGATAGTTTGTAGAATTAGTTAAGGGATAAAAACATCTAAACAAATGTAGAGACCAAATCAAAGTATCACCTTTATTAATAGTTATAGATGTTAGGAAAAATGAATCATAACAAAAAAAAAAGTTAATGAAAGATTAACATTTAAGATAAATAAATAGACGAAATTTATTTTTCACTAGTAATTAACACAACAAAAATTATTTTTGAAAGAGTAAAGGTTAAAAATTAATTGAAACAAAATTAATATTCAAAACATCTATTTGTAAAAATGGTAATAAAATTTAAGGATGAATTTGATTAAAACTGAAATTTAGAGAAACTATCTAAAAAAACAATATTTAATAGATTGAGTACTCTTTTCCCTTATTTATTTATATTTTCAAGCTGAGAAAGAGATTTATTCATTGTCCCATTGTATAATGTAATAATTGTGAAATTTGACATGGCACGTAAATAAACTCGTTCAATTTGTATGCAATAAATGATCAACAATATCCAAAATTTCATTTTTAATAAAAAGAAATGAATAAAGGGTTGGAAAAACGCAACCGTGTGATATATCTTAGTCATAGAGAGAGTTGATATAATCGTAGGAAAACCTCTAATTTCTCTTGGGCATGATGTAGTCTATAATAATGCCAAATTCGTGCTACTTCGGCACTTACAAGTTTAGTTGTTGAAAAACTTTTAACTTGTTCGACCTGAGATCCGAATTTATGGCTAGATTCTTCTCTTGTGGTGCTGAATGGTGATGTTAAATCTTCCCAGTAGAGCATGTGGCCAACGTGTAAGCGGGTAGATATCTCTAATAGCATGCTGCAACACCGAAGTTACTATTAACTCCGACAAAGTAACGTGAAATATAATTTATTTTAAAGTTAAATAGAATTGATTTTGATAAATTTTTTAAACTGTTAAATATAATTAGAACACATATTGAAATTAATTTTATACGCTCCGAGGTTTTGAGCTGAGCCTTTTGGTCAAGCCTATGGCTAATTCCTCTAAGCCAACCTCTTTGGGTTTAGCTTTTTAGACAAGGTCTCTGGGTCGAGCTCTTTGAACGAACTCTCTAGGTTGAGCTTTTTGGATGAGCTTTCTTGATGAGCTTTTTGGCCAAACATTTCCTTATCTCCTTTGGGTTGAATCCTTTGGAACTGACCTCTTTGGATTGATCAACTCAATCTAGAACTGTGTACCCTATAGATGACGTGTACTCTCTAGTGGTTGAAAACCAAAGCGCCAACCAACAACGCCAAAAGGGACGCCCCTCCCACAATATAGGTCAGTTCCCATTTCCTTTCGCAACACAAACGGAACTAACTCTACATAATAGGGAATCATCCATCAACCTAAGTTGAGTATTAATATCCCTTTGGGAACCCTAAAAAGCAAAACACATTTTTGAATGCTCTGATCAGAGGTCATCTTTAGGCTGTCATCTGTAGGTGACTTGTGACCAAAACATTTTGGCGCCCATCGTGGGGCTTAGTGAAATGTTTTCTCGATGCCCTTGCCTTGCTTTGTGAGACAAGCATTTGTTTTAAAGATGACTAAGACTCACAACTTCTCGGGTTTGGAGGATCAAACAACTGATAACCTGACCTTGCAACAGTTGTTAGCAACAATGAACGGGTTGAGGCAAAAGAATGCAAGTGTAACGGAAGAAGTGGAGAGGAGGAACATTGAGGCTCAAGACAAAGAGGACACGAGAAGTGGAGTGAAGGAGTTTGGAAGCATAAGAGTAGAGTGCCAAGTCAAAGGCCCAAGTCACAAATTTGATAAGGTTGGAGGATGAAGACATTACCGAAGTGCAAAGGGATTTTCATCTGTTATCAGAGGCATTTGAGGCCAAGCTTATCCCGTTGCATTTTTGAGTTCTCAAGATAGAGGCTTTTAACAGCTCCAAAGATCCACATCGACATCTGACCAACTTCAAAACTCAGATGTTGATCAATGAGGGGAATGATGCTCTCTGTTGCAAGATGTTTGCAAATACATTGTTAGAGACCTCTTTGATGTGGTTTGTCTAAAGGATAAATACATGGGACAATGCAACAGAACTAAAATTGTTTGTCCCCTTATTGTTCAAATGAATGGCACAGATCAAAGCTACTATAATATAGATTAAGAGTTACCTTTTATCCACTAAATGATGCAAGCGAGTAACGTTTCTACATATGTGCACACAAACAAGCACGCATCTTCATGCCCACACTAAGGTTCCTCTCGGTTTGTTGTGCTAGCCGTAATCCGAAAGAGGTGATGGCTAACCCTAATCTTTGTCACAGTGTATTGTGTACGACCACATTCCTACAACATTTATTAATAGGAGGTAATTAGGGTTAGAGGGCATAACTTATAATGGGTTCAATTCTAACAAATTGACCCATTAAAATAGTTCTAGTCCAACTAGTTTTTATTCCTAGTGGGCTTGTCTTAAGTGTGCAACCCTATAGTTTCTCTTAATAATGGGTCTCAATATTAAATATCAAGTGCATATACCAACATTGTCAATGTCCTATAACCAGTTTACATGACTTCTCAAGGAAATTCATGGATCGCTTTGTGGTAAAACAGAGTCGAACGATTACATTGACCAATCTCTTTAACATTCGTCAACAACCCAATGAGACATTGAAGGTGTACTTGACCCATTTCAACAATGCCACAATACAAATTGGGAATCCAATGAGAAGATATTTGTAGTGGCTTTCATGGAAAGCTTGCATGTAGGAAAATTTAGTGAGTCTTTAGTACACAAGAGAGTGACTAACATGGACGAAATCCAATCATGAGCATTTTCTTACATAGAAGCCTAGGAAGTTATATGAAGAAGTGGGACCAAGAAAGAAAGGAGACTTACAACCTAGGAAAAAAGCAAGGTTTACAACATAAACTAACTAAGGAAGAAGACAAGATGAACCACTAATCAGAGCAAAAAGAGAGACCAAGGATCCTCAAACCTTTACCCCCCTAAACACTAGCAAGAATTAGATCTTCAAAGATATTAGTCACACGAAGTTACTACGTCTCCCTTCAACTAATCTGCCAAAAAAGGGAAGTGATGGGAGAAATGGTGTGAATTTCACCGATCTATCAAACATGACACAGAGAGTTACTTCACATTAATGAGACAAATCAAGGTGTTGATCAAAGATGGTTATCTAGGAAGATGCGTCAACAAGTGAAAGACTTATGATACTCGTCATGATGACTAACCTCAAGGAATAGAAGTCACTCTAAAGCTTCAATTATAGGTCGATTTTATTCTAGTTAATCCATTCTATTTTTGCTAGTTAAATTTTTTATTGTGTTAAAGATCTTGATGAAGTTCTTTATTTACGAAGAATAAAATTCAATTGAAGGCCGAATTCAACAACGATGTATACTCGAGCAAGCATACCAAGACCTAGGTATTGTCCTTACTCCAATAAGAGATCGGCTAATTAAGACTTAGGCAATTAACCAACTACATCAAGACCTAGGCATAGCTCTCACTCCAATAAAAGGTCGGCCAATTAAGACCTAAGAAATTAATTAAGTACAATAAGACCGAGGCGTGGTCCTTACTCTAAGAAGAGGTAAGTCAATTAAGACCTTGACAATTAACCGAGTACACTAAGACCTAGGCGTGGTCCTCACTCCACGAGAAGATCGACCAATTTAGACCTTGGCAATTAACTGAGTGCAATAAGACCTAGGCGTGGTCTTCACTCTAAGAGGAGGTCAGCCAATTAAGACCTAAGCAATTAATCAAGTACACTAAGACCTAAGCATGGCTCTAACTCCTATGGGAGGTCATCCAATTAAGACCTAGGCAAATGACTAAGTAGACAAAGACATTTGTCACAGGAATAATTGTTGATGATGAATACAATTTGAACCAACAAAAACTACACAGGTTGAGTAATCTGCTCGACTACAGGGAAATCCTTCAAATTGATGAAAATTGCATATGCTAAATTATTAGGTCGAATTCAAAGTGACTATAATTGCACCGCTCACTCATAAAAATTGTACATGCCGAGTACTATTGTCAACCATGAGCAAATATAAGTGCATCGCAAAAATTGTATACATTGAGTAAAGGTATCAAGCAAAAGCAAACACAATAGCAGGGCTCGCTTGTAAGAACTCTAGAAGAATATCCTTTAATGCGCCGAATTCAAATGTCGACCTCTATGGAATATTTGTACCCAAGTGGATTTAAATCACATATTTTCCAAATTCAAAGGCTGAGTTCCTTAGAACATTTGTATCCAAGTGAAGGATTTAAATCACATATTCGCAAAGGCAAGCATATGTATAGGTAGTCGATTAACATATATGATTATGAAATACAAGTATAAAAGCAATGGTTTAGCTGACCTTCATCTCAATAATAGCTCAAATTTTAGCCCCATTTTCTGTTTGCCTTAAGGATTAAGGGTTGTATATCTCTAAGGTTTGGGGCTAAGCTTTTTGGCTGAGCCTATGGCTAATTCCTCTAAGTTGACCTCTTTGGGTTTAGCCCTTTGGACGAGCTCTCTAGGTCAATTTCTCTAGGCCAAGCTTTTTGGACAAGCTCTGTGCACGAGCCCTCTAGGCTGAGCTTTGTGAACAAGCTTTTTGGCCAAGCACATTCTTATCTTCTTTGGGTCAAATCTTTTGGAATTGACATTTTTAGACTAATCAGCTTGGTCTAGGATCAGGTACCCCACATATGATGCTTACTCTCCAACGGTTGAAAACCAAAGCGTCAATCAACAATGTCATGAAGGGATGCCTTTCTCACGATACAAGGTTGGTTTTTATTTCCTTCTACAATACACGAAACTAACTTCACATAATAAGGAATCATTCGTCCACCTAAGTCAAGTAATAATATTCTTTTGGGAACCCTAGAAGGCAAAACATACTTTTGAATGCTCTGATCATAGGTTATCTTCAAGGCATCATCTATAAGTGACTTGTGACCAGAACAAATTTCATTCACAATATTAAATTATATTAAAATGTATGTCTCAATAGTTAATGGAAAGAATTGATTATGGGTATTTACTTGACTCGTACAAGACATCTATTTATGTAAAATTTGGGTACAAGTGAATCATAGTTCTCCAACAACTTTTGCTAAAACAAAACATAACTAGATGTTTGCTAAAAATGGTGTAAGTGTAAAGTTTTACAAAGATCAAATATTTGTTTTAATATATGTAAACCACTCATTATCATTTATAAATAAAAAAGTTGAAAATTTTAGAACAAGTAACAAATTTCATAGAAAAAGGAGAGAAAAACACTTATATTAATCATCCAAAGAGATGGAAGAAAGAAATACCTTCAATGATAAGTATTGTCTAAAAAGCAACTTTGTATTATTATCTAATTACATAGTGGAGTTTTTTTTTAGAGTAAATATCACAATTTTCTTTCTCAAATTAAGGGGTTTTTCATGTAAAAATAATTTGTGTTAGCTTTTTTTTTTTTTTTTCAATTTCCATTCTGTGCTTATATTAAGTTATTCAGAGAAGAAAAACTTTCTTAGTTTATTATGTTACCATTTGAGATCATTTGATAAATTTAGACACTCCTACATTTTCCAATAATTTTGCATGAATTATTATTATATTGATCAAGGAGATAAATTGTATTTCAACCTTATTAGTTACAATTGAAAAGCTAAGACTATACCGCAGCTACTGGAATTGACAAACGACAAAAGCTCGTGGAATCAAAAGTGTGCACAAATTTTATTTTACCGTTTTACTTTTGATAAAACACTTCCCCTCCTCTCTTCAACGCATCAAAATGAGAAGCTCTTCAATTGTTCTAAAAGCATAAGAAGTGAAGTTGTTCCAAGTGTTGGTATTTTGAAGAGAACGTTAGGTTGGCTTTTGAATTTAATAAAGTCATATCACTTTGCGAGTCTAGAGACAATTTATTATTTTTCACTCAAGAAAAGAAGAGACAACGCTAGTTTTTTTTTTTTTTTTGAAGAGACAACGCTAGTTAAACATTGGAGACTACAGGAATAACCATAAAAATTGAACAATGATAAACCTAAGTCCCATTTTTTAGGTGTATAGATGAAGAGAGAGAGAGAGAGAAAAAAAAAGATCGTAAAAAAAAAATAAAAAGTAATAAATATAATATAAAAAATTCATAAAGATATAAAAAATAAAATGAAAGAGAAAATAAATATATATTAAATATTTTTTATAAAATATGTGCTGTTTGATAATCTTTGTAGGAGTTTAAGGATCAACACTTTTTTCTTTACATTGTATTATGTCTGTAACTTTTTTTTTTTGTGTGTAGAAGGATGATAATAGAGTTTAAATTTAAGATCTTATACAAATTAATCAAATTCTTACCACTAAACCAACTATTAATTTTACATATTTTTATTATTAATAAAATAGAGTATTGTAATAGATACAAGTTAGGTGGAGATTTTTCGGTACTTTTAATATTATTTTTCAATCAAAATTAAAGTATTACTTTAATAATTTACATTAATATTTAATGTACATAAATTATCAAAATAAAACTCTAATTTTAATTATAAAACAGTATCAAAACACTAAAAGAACACCACTTAAATTTTTTCATATTGTAATCGCCGTAGTCTTTGCCAGACTGCAACTGTATGCTGCACGGACCTTCTAGTTCTAATGACTACCGTACAATTTTGATTTTTGCAAAAGATTTTAGATTCTATTAGGGTCCACGCGTGACGAATAAAAAAGGGACGACGAATGTACAAATTTGCACAAACAAAAATATTAGGCAATGTTTGATTTGGAAAAATATTTTTTATTTTCAAAATTTAAAAGTTTAAAAATATGTTTGATTTAATTTCTTATTTTCTGTTTTTAGAAAATAAAAATATTTAAAACGTGTTTCGTTTAACAATTTTTAATTAAAATTCATAAAAAAATTATATAAACTTTACAAACAAATTTTATAATAAAAATACATTTATGTATTTATTAATGAATAATTTATGAATATTTATATATTTTCAATAATATTAAATTTATTGTATTTTTTATTTGTAAAAATAAACTTATGAATAATACTTTAGACTAGATCTATCACATATATTTTTTTTCCTCCTTCAGTTTTTTTTAGATTAAATATGTTTTTAATTCCTCAAATTTGGAATAAGTTTGCTTTTGGTCTTTTAAATTTAAAATTAATATTTTTAGTCCTTATAATTTGAAAAAAAAACTTATTTTAATCCCTAGATGAAGGTGGTGAAAGACATCGAAAGTAAGGGAAAAAAATGATTAAATGACATTTTATTTATTGGGCTAAAATACCTTTTTGGTCCTTTTGTTTTTAGTAAACCCGTTTTGGTCATTTATCTTTTAAAAGTTTCATTTTTCATACTTTATGTTGCAAAAATTATCCAAATTGGTCCTTCTTGTTAGTTGGGTTTAACAGACGTTAGAAGGAGCTGACTGTGTCCATTAATTTGTCCACGGTGGCCTATTTGTAATCCATGAATGCAACCTATGTGGATTTTAATTAATTTTTATTTTTTTCACAATGTTACTTTTTTTGACTGTTGGGCAGGTCTATGTTCCTCCCACAATAAAAGAGAACATTCAGCCCCAAATTGAAGTTTAGGGTTACTCCATTGAAGGGGCAATTAAAGCTCAAATTATGGAATCATACGTGTATGGTTGCAAGTGTAGAACAAATTTGTTGAGGATGATAGATTCTCAAGTATGTTCCACGAATGTGCCAATTGTGAGGGCTCCTTTCTGCCATTGCGAAGAAAATGTCACTTTGCAGACTGTTGGAATAAAGAGCAACCTAGGGAGGAGGTTTTGGGTTTGTAGATACTTCATGGTTAGCAACTTGACCTATTAAAAGTTTGTTAACAGTTATGGAGTCTCATATGTTTCTTCATCTTTTTTCTTTTTTTTTTCATTTTAGAAAGGTAAGGAAGATAATGGATGTCATTTTTTCACTAGCATTTCAAAGAAACTGTGGACGAAGAAGACATGGTGATAATGAGGTAGAGGAGAAGAATTTTAACTTTGCAAAACTCCTTAGTTGTAGTAGGAGATGGTTGAAGACAGTAAGAGATGTTTCTTCAATTGTAGGCAATAGTCCCTAACAGTAAATGGACTTGTTAGGGTCACAATATGGATATATGACTTATAAAAACTTGGAGGACCAAAATAGGACTTATCAAAAAAGTTGGGGGACCAAAATGAAATCATTTAAAAACATAAAGGACTAAAATGTAACTTTTTTAAAAAGTTGAAGGACGAAAATGAGACTCATTAAAAACATGAAGGACAAAAATTAAACCATTTAAAAACATGAAGGACCAAGATGAAACCACTAAAAACAGTTAAATGATAATGTGATTAGTGTACCTTCTGCTGGTCTGATATTATGGCGTAGTTCTTGCATTGTTCTCTGCCACCAAGTAAAGTTGGCAAAATAGGTCTGGTTCGATCAGCCCATAAAAAAAGGCTTAACTTGAAAAGTGTTGGCCCAAAAGGAACCGGGCCATTTTGGCCCATCCCGGCAGGCTAACTGGGCTCGGATCGGGCTGCCCCAGTACCTATATTAATAAAAAAAAAAGAAATTCATTATAATAAAAGTAAAATATTTCACACTATATAGTCAATCAAAATTAAATACTTTTATTAGAATTTACTGTAAGATTTTCAAGGGGTTAATTCTATGTAGCAATTCCTCACGACAAATTGATTCTCACGAGCATTATATAAACATAAATAAAATCCTTGCGTCAGATTCTTTGCAAATTAATTTCTATGTAGTAATTCCTTACAATTAGCAGCAATTCAATAACATCCTTGCGTCGGATTCTTTGAAAAAATCGCATATCATCTAGTGTAGCAATTCTCACGGCATTTATTTCTTTTATTTAAAAGTATCAATTCTGAATTAATTATATGATTTTTATAAATATAAATAAATACAAACATTTGAGTAGAAATTATGAAAATATATAATTTTTGTCAAAAATAATAATAATTAAAATAGATAATAACATTAATTGGTCTTCAAAAAAATTTAGGCTAAACTAGCCCGATAGCCCGCATAGGGCTGAGGCATGAAAAATGAAGCCCAGACATAAACCAGGCTAGCTTAGGCCAGGCCACTGGAAAGCATTGGCCCGGGCGGGCCTGCCCAGGCCATTTGACAGCTTTACCAACAAGATCATTGATCAACAATTCTAGAAACCATTACCATGATGACCTATTCTCTCCTTCCACTAGAACAAATGCAATAGGTAACATTTGGTCATTGGGGTCTCTTCCAACCGCTGTTAAAATTTGGCCCCCCTAGTACCCCTTAAGGAAACACCCATCCAAACCAATGATGGGTTTGCACATTAGAAAACAACCCAACATTCAACTCTTTACTCCTATGTTGCACTAAAACTTTAAAAATAATCTTTCAGTCTTCAACCACCACAACAACAAAACTGCAACATACAAATTATAAGTTGACACATTATACGAAACCCCAAAATCAAAGAAGCAAAATCACACAATACAGGACAAATGACATAATGCCTAACTTCCATGACCCAACACCCCCCCCCCCCCCCCCCCCCCCCCCCAAACCCCTCTTTTAAGGGACCACACAATCATAGAAACAAACCTAGAAAAAACTAACTTTCATCACAAACGAACATACAACTCCCAACATCTACAATCAAATAACCCCACCCCAATACAAAGCCCATATTCAATAACATAAAATGCAAATGAGTATACCAAACACAACTCACTAATATACCTTCGACGTTTGCCAAAACGAAGCCACAAACCCTATCTTCATTACGATTCTGGAATCAACAACTCTTCCACAAGTTGCTTGTTCTTCATACGAGTTTTCCCTTCCTTTTTTCCCCTAACATTTTGACTGAATACTCCCCCAACCCATCAACTTTCTTAATTGGTAAGGAATGGTAGAAACCACCCAACAATCGCACCTTAAAATGACGTAGTATCACTAAACGTGCCATATAGGATGACCAAATGTTGTTAGATGACACATCACAGCCACATCAGACTTTTCTATTACCGTATTCAATGTTGATGATGGAAAGGACCAATTTGGGTAACGTTTGCAACATAAAGGACGAAAATAAAACTTTTAAAAGATAAAGAATCAAAACAAGTTTTACTAAAAACATAAAGGACCAAAAAGGTATTTTAGCCTATTTATTGTTATGTCATTAGTTTTCACATTCTCATTTTTAAATTATTTCATTTAAAAAAACACTGAAAACACCTTTTTTTTCTTATTTCTAATTTTATGATGTACTTTGAAAATATTTTCAAAAGAAATATTTCATAAAACAGAACCAAATGTATTTTTTCTATCATTTCCTATTTTCAATAGAAATGAAAATAGAAAATGAGCAAACCGAACATACTGTTAGGATTATCCAACATAAATAACTTGTTTTAAGAAGAATTTATTTAAAATATATTTATACTTTCATCTAATTATAAGATAACGAATGTAATAAAATTATTTATTTTTATAATAATTACTTTAAAATTATATTTTAAAGATAATTTTAAATTAGTTTATAATATAAAATTTTTTACATTAATAATACATAAAAATAATTTTTTTAAGAAAAAATCATATATTTACTATTTCACTTTTTACACTAAGATAAACTTTTCATAATAAGGGATTTTTATCTCTTTTAATAAAAAGTTAATTTCTCATATTAAATTTATATAATTTATAATATACAACTTTGTGCTCATTTTTCGTTCATAAACATTAAATAAATAAGTATTAAATATGTAAAAAAAAAAATCATACATCCCTCCACTATTCAGTTATATACCTTTTTTCGTGTATTTATATTAAACTACCTTCCTCTAATTGTTCGAAGATGCAAATATATATATATATATATATAGTTATTTATTTATTTATTTATTTTTCATAAATATTAAATAAGTGAGTATTAAATATGACACCACAAATATATATATATATACACACACACACACATTTAGTTATATATCTTTTTTTAGCCTTGTGCTTATTATATTAAAGGAAAAAAATTCTCTTTCCATTTCTTTCATTATAATATTTTTGGAAAATAAATTATATTATCTTTTATAATAAGTAGAGATGATAAACAAGTAATTAAAAGTATCATTTGTGGTAAAACATGGAGAAACACAAGAAGAAGAGTTGAATTTTGTTTTAGTTAAAATTTTTGCAAATCTTTTTGTAAGACTATATCATCTTATGGTCTTATAAGCAACTTAAGATTATAAAATAAGACTTTCTTGATTCTATAAAAAATGACTCTTTTTTAAAGCGATTTTATCTAAGAGCTAAGGAAAGAGATAAAATACATAGAGGTTTATATTGGTTCTTCTTAATCTAAGACTACATTTAGTCTTTGGCTTCCCACTAATTTTTTTACTATTAAAACACTTAAACAAGTACTCTTTTCAACAAGCCTCTTTAGGCTCTACAATGAATATTCTTTAACTTGTTTTTCCAAGCAATTGACCAAATATTCTTTGAACATAAAACCTCTTCAGACTTCAAACCAATTTCACAAAGAAATAGTTAAGGGTAATAAATCACTAGCTAGTTTGTCTTATGAAAGACGGATATACGAATTTGAGTTCTAGTTCTTATTTTATACTCAAAGATTTTATATTTAGAAAATTTCTAGTACGAAGATAGTTCAGGAGTTCACTTGAGCATAAGTTCTCATCTTCTCTTCAAATCTTTGGTATTTATAGACTTCCTTTTGGCTATCTGTTGTAAGACCGTTAAGTATTCCTTCTTTCTTCAAAAAGTGAATGTTGGAGCATTTAATGTAGCATTAATTGTTTTTCACCAACTAACTACACTGAAAAGATAAAACATATAACTTATCTTTCTTTTCTCGTATAATTGTTGTGCTTCAAAGGACAAAACCTCTTTTGTTTAGAAAAGGTACTTTGTTTGTACTCTACTAGACAATTGGGGTGCGCCTTTCGATTAAGTAGGTAAGCTTTTTACTATTTGACTTTTACACAAATTTCTTCAATACTCCTTAGTCTTTATAAGACTTTAGTTTGCGCATTTGTTCTTGAAACACTTGTACGACTATATATACGAAACACTAAAGATATAAAATGTTGTATTAATAGATTCGTCTTACTTAAGACGATGCACTTAGTCTTATTTTCAAAACTTAAGTCTTTTGAAATATTAATTATTTGTTTGTTTAAACAAAAATCATTTGGGGCCAGTGGTAGAGCTAGGATTTTAGTTCAAGGGGTCCAAGATCACAAAGCATATTTTAAGTAAAGATTTTTCTAATTACCACATGCATGATGTATGTAATAAATTTGATATATAACTAGTTAATTATCATAAAAAAAATACTAGATATCTCTTAGAAAACAATAATTTGAAGTCATGGGTTGTCTTTTTGTTATGGGTTTTGAACATAAAAACTTGATTCCTGATCTTAGAGCTTTCACAGGGTAATGGAAAAAAAAAAACTTTTTATTTTGGTGTTACATGGCAAGACCATTTTTGGCTGGTTATGTTCTTTATTAAACATAAGTTATCCAATTTCAATTACCTTGTAATTAGATATCTTTTATGATACATCTCAGTTGTATGGTTACACTTGAAAACGACAAACTGTATTCACTGTCTTAACCTAATTCATGGAAAAAGAAGAAAATTTCACGTGTTAATTTTAGGTTAATTCCTTCAAATCTCAAAAAATGATGCAATGAACTTGTTTGTCAATGGACCAATTACGTATCTATTTTACACAAGGTTTAATCACAGTTTAATCATAAAACTAATTGAACCAATCTCACCATGATCTAGAGGTCTCTTCCATTCAATCGTCAAACTAATTAAAACATTATATTGCTACAGATAGAGTGTTGGGTGATGTCACTTTTTTGTTTTTTTTTCTTAATAAACAAGAGGAGTGAGAAAATTTGGGAAAGGGAGAGGGGCACAACTCATATTTTTATATAAGAGAAATGCTAAGAACACACTTTACTTTTGAACACACTCTTTTTTATTGGTTAAAATTTATTAGAAATTACAAAAATTTGTGGGCCCACATCCTAATTAATGAACCTCTCTAATGAGTTTTAAATAAATTTTAATCAATAAAAAAAAGTGTGTTGGAAAGAGTGTGTTAGAAAATGTGTTACTAACACTCCTCTTTCATATAATATTATAAAAGGACTACAAAAACCGGGGGTGGCCATGGCCCTTGTTGGCCACCCCACTCCTTCTGCCTTTGTTTGAGGCCTATAATTCATCATTTGTTCTAACATTTATTTTTTGAAAAAATAGAAATGAAAGAAATGAGGAAAACAAAAAAGAAAAGGTTCTTTATCCTATATTAAGTGCCTATTTATTTTTGTGTTTTCAAACAAAAAAGATATATCAAGTAATAACTTTTAATTAAAATTATAAATTTAAATCATACAATATTAAAATTATAAATTAATTAATAATCATATAATTACCTAAAAAATATGTAATTTTTTAATAATTTCAATCACTTAAATATAATCTCAAATTCTATATTTATTATTTTCATTTTTCCCCATAACCTTCATGAAGGATTTCCAAACTAAAATCATCACTTGAAAGTGAGTGGAACACGGATTACGAAATACGATTGAACAGCAATGACATTTTTTTTTCCTTCAATTCAGTGAAAATCAATCGATGTTGTCACTTTTACAACGGGACCCCTTACCCTACGACCTAAGTCCCCTTCCTCCAATTCATGGAAGAGTCAAAACAAAATAAATAAATAAAATAACTAAACGGTTATAAAAAAATTAATTAAAAATAAATAAAAGAACAAAACGGCTATAAAAATAAAATAAATAGAAAAACAAAACGGCTATAAATGTAAAAACTGACGTTACAGTACGGTGTTGGGGAAACTCAGAGTCACACACACATACACAAAAAGAACATAGCCAGCCACGAAGGCCTCAAAGATTGTATTTATAGTATAGCTTCACCTTTTTGTTGTTGTTAGTGTTGTTCATTCACCATGTCCATGTCCATGTCTGAGGGCTATTATAATTCCAAGAAGAGTGATGACATCTGTGGGGATGTTTGTAGTCAGGTTAGTACTTTCTTTCTTTCTGCCGAAACACTTTAAAATTTGGAATTGGAATTCTCAGTCACTTCAGGTTTTCTTGTGTTGTCAATGCTAAAATGGAAACTTTTCATAATTCCCATTTTTTATATATAAAAAAATAATAAAATTGTTGTCTGTCTTAAGTTTATTCCTTCTCAATCCAACTTAATTGTTTTGGTAACTTTTCAATGGTTTCCCAGTTTATTCCTTCTTAATTCCCATGGATGCGACCCCATATATGTATCAGATTTTGATTTTGATTGATTTTTGAACGCATAATATCTCTGTGGTTGTCCAGTTTTTGAACCTCTCAAGTTTCAGGTGTAGGTTTTGTATCTAGCATGTGAATTATGGATTGAGTTCAACTTTGAATATTTGGTTCCTTCACCCTTTTCAAGCCCCCTACTTGTATTTTCCCCTTCATTAATTTGGTTTCCCTTTGCTCAGGAAACACTAGGAATTTGGATTTTGTAGACTAAAATTTCTGTGCTTTTCCAAGTTATGGTAATTTTGGATTTTTTTTTTTCTTGCAATGTGTTCTACCGTTTTATATTCCATTTCCTGGATTTTTTCCGATTTATACTTTCAATAGAAGATGAAATAGTACCAGGTTGTGGTTTTTGAACTATTGCCACGGATGTCTTTGTCAAATAATAAGTGCTTGTGAGGGATGGATGAATTCATGGGCTGCTACTGCTTAATACTAGTTGTGCTGTCGTGCATGTGAGGTTTTTGAGCATTCATTAAATTATACATGTAACTTAGAGTGGTTTTGTTTTCTATGCAGCAGGGAACTCGTGCAGCATTGAGCATGTCAAGGCTTCGTTGCATTTTGCGAGGGTTGGATTTCAAGACCTATATATTTTTGTTTGTGTTTGTCCCAATGGGCATCTTCTGTCTGTATTTTCATGGGCTGAAAATCTCATACTTTCTGAGACCCCTCTGGGAATCTCCTCCAAAGCCCTTCCGTGAAATCCCTCACTATTATCATGAGAATGTGTCCATGGAGACTTTATGCAGACTTCATGGTTGGAGAATTCGCGAATCACCGAGACGAGTCTTTGATGCGGTTTTGTTTAGCAATGAAGTTGACATCCTTACCATTCGTTGGAAAGAAATGTATCCATATGTGACACGTTATGTGATCCTGGAATCGAACTCAACGTTTACAGGATTGCCCAAACCATTGATTTTTGCAAGCAATAGGGACAATTTTAGGTTTGTTGACTCTCGATTGACATATGGAGTGATTGGAGGAAGATTTAGGAAAGGGGAGAATCCTTTTGTCGAAGAGGCGTACCAAAGAGTAGCCCTGGACCGGCTTCTGAAGATAGCAGGAATAGAAGATGATGATCTCTTGATAATGTCTGATGTTGATGAGATTCCTAGTGCTCACACAATTAACCTCTTGAGGTGGTGCAATGACATTCCTCCTGTTCTTCATCTTCAAATGAGGAACTACTTGTACTCTTTTGAGTTCTTTCTAGACAACCAAAGTTGGAGAGCATCGGTGCATAGATACCAGACTGGCAAGACATGTTATGCACACTACAGGCAGGCTGATGTCTTGTTGTCAGATGCTGGCTGGCATTGTAGCTTCTGTTTCCGCAGTATAAGTGAATTCATATTCAAGATGAAAGCTTACAGCCATAATGATCGGATCAGGTTCGCTCATTACCTGAACCGTAACAGGATTCAGGATGTGATATGCAAAGGGGCTGACCTATTTGACATGCTCCCTGAAGAGTACACATTTAAGGAGATTATTGGGAAGATGGGACCTATTCCTCATTCTTATTCAGCGGTTCATCTTCCATCATATTTGTTGAATAATGCCGAGAAATACAAGTTCTTGTTACCTGGTAACTGTAGAAGAGAAAGTGGCTGAGCTTTAGAATATGAAATCTACTGATATTGTGTGTAACACCAAAAGGAGCAGTATATTGAATGACCTGTATAACTGTGGTGTAGTCATGGAACAATACACCTTTATACCAAGCAAATGCAGGCCTTTCTTTGGAGGGATGTCTGGAAGATCCTGATGGGATATTGGAATTTGACATAGAGGCATGAAAGAGATTCTCAAGCGAGGAGGTTGTTGTGAGGGAAATAGTGTTACAGCTTTTGGCAAGCTTTTGTAGCTTATCTTAGGATATGCATAAGCCCACACTTGTTTAATATAGTAGCAAGACATTCCCAATCTTTTCTCATGGGAATTTGGATTTCTTGGACTGAGTTATACACATATTCTAACCACTTAGGCTGTTAAATAACTCTTCTCTAGTTTAAACTACTTCCATAATTCAATTTTGATTGATTTCCCTAGTTTATGTTTTCTCCTATACTGCACTGTACTTATTTTGTGTGTCTTTTTTAACTTCTAATGATACCAAGTGTTATGGTGGTTTCGGGAGTTTAACCCCTTAATTCTGCACCTAAACTCAATTGAACAATTGAAAAACCATCAGCAGAACAAGATATGTGTTGCACTTAGAATCGGCCATGATGATTTTATTTAAAGTTGGCTCAAACCATTAGCTTTTGCATTCTGTTTTTGTCCACTACTCTTATCGTTCTGCACTCAAAGTCATCCAATAAAAAGATACTAAATCCTTTACCGTAAATATTTTTTGTGGCTAATTTTTTTTCTTTTCCTGTAAATGACTCTTGTATAGTAAGTGGACTTCATTGACTTGGCTGAGCTGTGCCAATGGTTGGATCTTTTCCTTGGAAATTGACGTTTTTATTTTTTTATTTTCAAAGACTTGGAGGAACTAATCTGAGTCCCCACCACCCAAGACCAAAGAGCGCGTCTTAAAATTAGATGCCCACTAAGTGGTGTATTTTTCAGCTATCAAATTCATTGTGTGTCTGACTCTTCAATATTTTCCTTAACGTGGTTTATAAGAACTAGCACATCGTGCTGTATTATGTGCCTGCTAAGTCAGAATCTTTGCCTTTTTTTTTTAGTAATACAAAGAAGATAATCCTGGAAGCAACAGCTTGTGGCTTGCATTTTGATGGTATATTTTGGATTTACCAAGTTATGGGTATCTTAGTATGCATTTTGACTATAGTAAGTTTATAACCTCACAGATGTCTCATAAGAAATTAATTTGTATGTTACATGAGTATTGCCCCTTTTTTAGTACCATGAAGAAAATAAAATATCATGACTAAATTTAATTGGTGAATTCTAAAAATGATTATTTTCTAATTTTTAATCATTTCACCCCTTACATAATTTTTTGGTTCTTACTCATCCCTGTCTTCTGTACTGTCCATCCATACACCAATACCATTTCACAAAAACATTCTTCATAAAAGAAAACTCTATCCTGCATGGTACAACCCCTTTTTATTATAATTTTGGGGCACGAGTGGATACCCTATGTTTGGAAATGGAAATACTTCTGTTTGACATCAAACAAAGGTCTTTAAAAAATTGAAAAACAATAAATGCATTTGAGCTTGGTATCTTTTATACCGCCCAAATTGATTGTTGGTCGACACATAAATGTTTACGCAAGTCCCCTATCTCAATCTCAATCTCAATCTCAATCTGTATGTATGTGTATCTAACTGTGACATAATTTTCATTCGGTGAAATGGTGCATAAGTCAATGGTCTTTTATGATTCTACGCGTGGACCATTATCAGTGTTCTTTGCTAGATGATGAGAGTGCCTTGCATTGCGGACCTAAAGATTTTTCTTTCCTTCTTCGTAGCAAATTCTGTGGTAGAAAATTATTTTGTTAAAATATCTTAATGGTATTTTTATGAGATATTTGTTTCTCAAAATTTTAAGTTCTTTTATTTTTAAAATTATAAAACTTTACATTCTCTTTTATTTTTCTTTTATTTAAAAATCTTAAATTTTCATTTTCTATTCAAATATTTTAAAATTTATGGATTTGAAATATGGAAAAAAAATTAAGATTAGAAATTTAGTGCAAATTTAATAAAAATTGAAGGATTTTGTAAAATATGAGATTATTATTTGAGTAGAATTTTTTCAAGATTTTTTAAATAAAATTTGATATTTTAAATAGTAAATTTTGAATAAAAAAATTAAAATAATTTATTCAATTTAACTTATGAATATTTTGAAAAAAAAATATAATGTAAGAATTTTAAGTAAAAATCAATAAAAAAACACTAATTTTATTTAATTTGAAAAAAATAAATTTTTTAAAAACTTAAAAAACCAGAATTGTACGTCGTCTAAATTAAATGGAGTAAGAATACAGTTAAATCAAACACCTTTGAGTGCCACGCTTTCTTCGGAAAACTTTTCTAGAGCTGACCAGTTATAAGTTTAGCTAGACTTCATGACTTTATATAAAATCTGCGGAACACGACAATTGCATTGCATCGGTGTGACAAGTACGTTCACCGCCATTTCATTTAATGCTTCCATCTCCGAGCGTCTCAGACCCGGCCAAGCTGGGTTAGCACTAAGCAAGGCTAGCTTATGATGTGATTGACGTGACTTAATAACAAATTATTCTTTTATCATGCTCTATGAATAAACTTCTCTACCCGTGTGTTTGGATTTTCAAACACACTACAAATATTTATAAAATAAAATAAAATAAATTAAGCTTATTTAATAAATTAAAATCAATTTATGTGCTTAATTTTTATAGAAAGAGTAAATATGTTTTTAGTTATATGAAAATTGACCTATTTTAATTTTAGTTCTTGAAAAAAAATTTGTTGAATAAAAAATCTCAAATATTAAAAATACTTTAATTAGATTCTTGTATTAAACTCTACTAAACTTTTCTGTTAAATGATGATATATTAAGCTTCTAAGTAAAGTATTTCATTACCTGAAATGTCCACTAATAATTTTTAATAAAAAATCAAGTAATTACTTTTATTTTAAGGTTAAAAAAAACCTGTATTTAGAGTTAATCATGCAATAATTTTATTCAAAAAATATGTCACTAATTTGACCTAGATATAATAGTTGACATGAACGACCACATCAACAAATTAATAATAACTATGATACTAATGCGACCATCATTTAACAAAAAAGTTAAACAGAGTTTAATATAAGAATCTAATTAACATATTTTTAATATTTGAGGGACTTTATTAAAAAAAAAATTCTAAAAATTAAAATCAAAATAAGTCAATTTTTGAAGGACTAAAATATTTTTAACCCTTTATAAAATCCTCATCTAACTTCTTCAAAAGTTAAGATGCATAATTAATTTTAACTTACAAGAAAAAATATCAATTTCTTTTTCCTCCAAACTCAGAAGACCAATATTGTTTTGTACCTTTCAAATAAATAAACCCCACAACGCTTTCAATTCCAATTGATTAAATTCAATGCCTACACTATAAAAAATGCCATACAATCAAATTTCTTTTGCAGAGATAGTCAAGGTCTGATGCTTCAATCCACTAAGAATATGCCACATACATCACATGGCTAGTAGGCTAGTAATAACTAGATGATTAGTGCAGATAACATGAGGCAATGGTGAGAGGAAGCACCGTGTGAGAACTGAATAAAGGTCCCTATTGGGCTTCATTTTACGATTTCGTTTGGACCAATTATTTGTTCCAAGTCTGCTTGTGAACAGTGTTAAAAAAATACCAAAATGCATTGTGGCCTTGCATTCACTGGGCTAGTCACTATCCCAAGCCTCATCTGCCTCTTTTGGTGTTCTCCTCTTAGGGATATCACTTTTGATCACATTACTATTTTGATTTGTAGGGTAGTCTCCATCATCCCCAATGTCTCTTCTACTGTATCTATCATCTCTTGATACTCTGGAGTCCTCCTCAGCATCTGATGGCCACAGCCAGTTTTCTGAACCACTAAATTCATCCATGGATTCAGAATCAATTTTGTCAACTCCTTGCCTCCCTCTCACACTCTTTGGTGCATCAAAACTATTATGATATTGAGCAGAATCACCAACCTTACCCTCATGATCCCTCACACCACTCTTGTTGCCTCTCATTGTTTGATATGTATATTCATCATCACTGCTACTACTCTTGTAGTTATCACTTAACTTTCTCAAATGTCCTGAGTCATTCTCTTCCTCCTCAGACTGCCACATTGCATTTTCAACATCACTAAACATGCCTTCTGATTCAGAATCTTCTATGGTCATATTTCTCCTATATATAGCTCCATCGTGTCTATTTGAACTTTCGTTATCTTGAGCCCTACCCATGCCAGTATTATTCTGCTTCTTCCTTTGTCCCCTACTTTCCTTGAACCTGCCTCTAGCTTCATTAGATCCATCAGAATTGCTGTCAGGATCACTAGCATCTGCAACATTACCAAAATGCCACTCATCATCGTCATTGTCATCATTGTCAGAGTGAGCATTCTCTTCATCATCACTATCGGTAGCTTGACGGTTAGGATGAGTACTCTGCCAAAGCCTTGAGCCTCTAGCCTCCCCATCATGGTCATCATTTCTAGAAGCATCTGATCTTCTGTATCTTCCACCAAATTCTTCTCTGTTCCAGTATCTAATTCTGCCAAGCTCTTCATTTTCTTTTGCCTCTTCAGCTTCATATTCTTTATCTGCTGCATCCTCTATCTCAGCAATGAATCGATCTAGCTCTTCCTGATCACTATCAACAGTAGGCTCTAACTCTTCAGAACCTTCAGTAGGTTCTATTATTGACTGATTGCCTTCACGGAAGACATAAGGGCTTCCCTCTTTCTTGTCAATGGCATTGAAGAATGTCGAAGCAACTCTTTGGATGCTGGCCATGGCAGCTGGATCCTCAGGATTTACTCCCATCCGTCGAAGCTGCTGTTCTATTTTCTTTATGTTTAGCTTCTGAGATTCAAGAGCTTGCTCAAATCTGGCCTTGAATAGAGCCTGTATACAATGACAAAAACAAAGACGTTACCTCCTCCACAATATAACTAGGGACGAAATGATGATTTTTTGTATAGTAGGACATAACTAGAGACAAAAATGATGATTTTTCAGGGAAAAGAAAAAGAAAAAGAGCCAGCACATTAGAGTAGTCAAGCCTAACCAATATAGCTATATTTTTATAAAAGTTGTCATGTAAGCATAATCAATAAAACAAAAGCATTTCACTTTGGTCAGTCATTAACAAACTGTCTTCAACTTTCTTCCCTTGCATTCGTTTAGGGAGTTTTTTGAATGTGAGGGAGTAATTTTACCAATACAGCTATAATAAACAGGCAAGTATCATCATTTTTACATGATAATGAACAATATTGGCACCTACAGATCACAGCCCATGATTCTGAAGTTAAGCCTTCGGCACCCTAATCACTACAGGCAAAACATCAGCTCTGTGTAGATACAGGCAGATAGTGGTACAGTAAATAAGGAATATAACGATGCAAGCCTACCTTCCTCTTTGTAAGGGTGTTAATAGGTATCAAATTTTTGGGCTGGCGATAATTTCTGCCACGGAACATAATGATTGTTTTCACATTATGAACATTTATCACCACCCCACCACTCAATCTTGCAAGCATTGCAGCCATTTCTTTTATTTTTTCCTTGGGGAAATTGTCACAACAAACTTGCAGAGTCTCGTGAAACTTCCAATGGAGATGCATATTTTGTACAACTCCTCCAAAGACTCCACGAACACCAACTGGGACATAGTTCTTATTCCTGAATCCAACTTTTTTATATGCCTGAAGTTGTTCAGGTGTTAAGAGCTCTGGGTCATGCCGAGGAGGAGGCAGCTCTGGTAGGTCATACTTCTTGAGTTTCTGTAGAAGCAATGCCACTTTCTTCTTGGCCTGCAAAAGTTGGAAGGTAGGAAAATAAGATTTAGTCAAATGTTCATATAACAAGCACTACAACAACATTAAGTTAAAACAAATCAGGTAGTACAAATGTGCTAATAACTAAACAATCAAAGCCAAAGAATTAACTAAAATGAAACAAGTTAAGGCTGATAGGGAATATTCAATGTCTTCAATGAAGAAACATGAAGAATCTTAAGTAGTACACACTCTCTCTGTCATACATAAACATAGTTCTCATCTATTATCAAATAAAACCTTATTTCCTTGAGGTATCTTGGGTTCCATAATTTTCAATCAATCAACTGAATTTCTTTACAAATATTTTATAAACTGTAATCATGAAACTCTTGAGCTCACTCCATTTTTACAGAAACCTAAGTTCAGGCATCTAATGTTATAAGCCAATTCTGTTTATGTTTAGACATAGAAGCAATGCATATACATAATTTTCTTTAAAAAGTATATTTTAGTATAGTCCAAGACATTTGGAATTAGAATAACAGATTGATGAGGATGTCTATACACAGACTTAGATATCATAAATTTAAACACACATCTCAGACACTCATCAGTTATCACAAGCACAAAACAATAGATGAACTGAAAACATGGATTACAAATTGAACTCGAAAAACAATTAATGGAAGGACAGTTGGATAACGTACTCTTTTGAGATTGTAAATGAGTCTCTCCTCCTCAGTCATGAGTTTCTTCTTCAACTTTTTGGCCCTCCGAATCTCCCTTAAAGTCTTACCAGACTCTTTCTGCATTCGCCTTTCCACCTTGCTGCGCATACTCCTTCCTTTCGAGGTTGACATTGCCCGGGACAATGATCCATCCAAAAGATTCAATGACTTAACATGACATCCAAAAGATTCAACTTTAACAATGTTGCTACGCTCAGGTGTGTGTCCTAAAGGTACAACATTTCTGAACAAAAATAAATCACAATCAATCCCTTTTCCTTAAAACACACACACACACATACACACAGTGATTGCTGATAAAATTGCATCAGCATAACGGAATAAATTAGAAAAAAAGAAGAAATTGTTTCTGTGATTAATCAAAATAAATAAAGTCGACAGTGAATGGATTAAAAACAACAGCGAGAAGGTTTGTTGGTGAGTGAAGTAAAGATGTGAACTTCGATGTGAAAGAGTAAAAGGGGTTTAGGCATTTGTGTGGTAAATAGTAAATAGTAAATAGAGAGATAGAGAAGGAAAAGAGGTACTTGTAGAGATTGGATTGAAGTTGAAGGAGAGAGGAGAGGGGCTTGAAGCAATGTCTGTGAAGATTCCTGGCACCGAACATTGTTGCTTTTCGATTTGGTCACCAATCAGCCACAATTCGTTTTTCTCCTTCTGGCTTCGACATGGGCAAGGCCGAACAAAGAATAACAGGGTTTGGATTTTGGAGACCAGGATTTCATCCCCCAAACGCGCCCTACTTTTTCTCTTCATTTTTTTTTGGTATGTATTTTCTGCTTTTTGGACAAAACGGTGCTACGAAAAGTTTGAGTGTTTTAACTTCGGGAAAATAATTACCACCAAATGCGTAGATCAACTGGTGTAAAATTGTTTCAATTCAACAGGCGGTCTCGAGTTCGAATCTTAAATATGCAACTATGTTCTTTAATGCAAGATACTTGTGGTCTATACCAAAAAAAAAATTAAAATAATCAAATTCTTGGAAATAAAATGGGAAAGAAAAAATTGTCTAGAAAATATAAACCGTTAGCTTTTAATCATATGTTTCAATTTTTTTTATGTTGTTTTCTTTGTTAAAATTATAGTAAAAGATTATGGGATAAAATATATTTTTAGTTTCTCGTCTTATTTTTTGTTTTTATTTTTGTCTTTTAAATTTAAATAGTTTCATTCTTGTCTCTTATGCTTTTTTTAAATTAGGGTAAAATAGAAAAGAAAGAAATAGTGAAGAAGGAAATAAGAATGACAAAATAGAATAAAAAAAGACATTATTTAGATGGATAAAAAAAAGAGGATAAATTGAAGAATTTTTCTCTATTTGTTTAGATGAGTCGAAAAGAGAGTTGAAAGAAATAGAAATATTTATAAAATGATAATTTTACCTTTAATTAAATAAATCATGACAGCAACCAAGTTACCCATAAATATCTGAAACTACAAAGGATAGAATTGGAACAAACATATATTTTGCACTTTAGCTCCATTTCAGACCTATGGTGAGGTGAATGAATTTTCCAATGAGACCCACTTATTTTATGTAATTTTCTCTATATTTTACCCCGTCCAAATTGTGGAAGAGATGCATTTATACTCTTCTTTCATCCTCTCAATTTCATTCCTTCCTATTTCTCTACAAATAAATAAATCGTTAAAGTGTCTCTGTTAGATTAACTTGTTCCTTTTATCAATTTACCACACTAACTTGATCAACTTGGTAATATGTGACAAATTGTGAGAGATATCACATTAGATGAACGTTTATCATTTTAGCTAAAATTAGTATCGTTAGTGCAAAAAATTAGTAACAAAACCAATTTGATTTAACCGAGAAACTTTTAAAAAAATCAATGTGAAATTTTTTAAATTTAGTAAACCAATACGAAACTAATCAATAAGATGAGTAAACAAAAATATATTTTAGCTAAAATTATAATATAAAATACCAAACATGCTTAAATACTAAGAGTGATAAATTTATTCAATCAATCGGATTATAATCTTGAAAATAATATAATACAAACAACGTCTTAATCATTAACTCAATTCTTAAAAATTGTTCAAAACATTAATTTAGTTCTTTAAAAATTGATATCTTCATATAAAGTTGTTCCTCTTCAAATGACATTAATTATTTAACTTGATATCAATATATTTTGATATTAGAAAATTATTAATTAAAGACCTAATTGATGTAATAATATTTTAGAAATTAAATTAATATTTTAAAAATATTTTGATAATTAGAACACATTTTTGAAAGAAAAAAAATTGGTTGCATACACATTTTTGAAATTAACATCACTTGTTAATTTGACTTTAATATTATGAAAAAATAAGTTTAGTCTTAACTTTGTCCGTGATCAATTAATTAAATTTCTGAAATTGATATCATTAGTTAATTTAGTTTATAAAATTATCAAATCAGTCAATTTTAGCCCTTGAATTTAAAAGTACAAATCAATTTGACTTCTTTAGGACCAAATTAACTAATGCATATTAAAGTCAAGGAATACATTAATTGGCAATTATTGAAGTTGAGGAGTAAATAGTTTTTTCATAATGTTATGACCAAATTGATTAATAATTATTAAAGTCAAGGACTGCTTTTTTTTTCTCTAATATCAAAAACCAAATTAATTGATAATGTTAATTCAAAGAATGAATTAATATTTTACTCTTTTTTATTTTAGCACATAATGAAAACGTGATGCTTTCATAATTCACTTGAATGTTTGTGGATGAATATCGAATAGTGTTCTTTTTTTTTTTTTTTGCAATTTGATAAGATTTTTTATTTTTAACTTATTATTTCATTAATAATAATTTAGGTCAAATAAATATAATTTAGAAAATAATCCATTCTTCAGAGCCAAGTTGTTAAGCTAAAAAAGCCTTCATTTTAATTAGTCTTTCCATGCCAGCATCATTTATTGTAAACTACTTCTTTTCTATCAAAATGAGTCTCAATTTTATCATTTCTCAACCCCCTAGTAAAGAAATATGAATTGCTTACCTATCATAGTTGGAATGCAACGTTGCAGCATAATTAGTATTTAAAAATCAAATTTTTAATCGCTAGAAACTGAGAAACGGAACCAAATTTAACCTTTTAAGGATTGTTTAAATTTGACTCTTTTCTAATGATAATATGTTTAAATGAGGGAAATATACAACTAGACATTGTGATATAAGATTCTGACACAAAAGATTTTATGTTAAAAAGATCATTAAAATTTGTGGGTTGAACTAATAAACAAAAACCCTATGTTGATAATTTAATACAAAATTTTATCCACAGATTTTGTAAATAGGTCTAGTTTAAATAAACTTAAGTAATTAGAAAAGAAAAAAAAATTGGAAGACAAAATTCATCAAACTTCTCTTAAGTTAAAATTAACTTATACACTTAACTTTCTAAAAAAAATCATTTAACTTTTTTAAAAGCTAAAGTTACGTAACATAATTATATCTTGCAGAAATTTGATTCATTTTATCTCTTTATTTGAAGTGTTTGTTAAGAACTACGCTCTATGAACTTGCAATAGCATTATCGAAGAAGAATGTGGCGCTAGAGAGAAGAAACAATTGAATAAGCTAGTAATTTAACAAATCGAAAGTAATTCTTACATAGAACCAATTGACTTGAAAAACAAATTAGTCAATTGTTTGTTTAATAGTAAACTGTTTGATTTCCACTCCACCAGAGACATTAGCAATACTGCTCACATGAAGAGTGCACACTGCACAGGTTCCAGCTTAATAGCTTATGACAACATATACAAGTTACAACAGTCCAGAAACCTGACACAGCCCTAAAGTTTGTACTTGAAACATGATGACAACCTGAGCTTCATACACTATATTAGTATGTAGGAATAATAAAAATGATTGCAACTGACTAAGCTGTCTCTTGGAACACTTAGGGACCAACCATCAGTACCAATTGGAAGTTGCTTCCAAACAACACACCTTATAGCTTGTCAATCCACTGAAGGGTGCTGTCTTGAGAACCAAATTGCAAATTCTGCATGCAAAATGAGAATCACAGAGCAATGAGAGGCATGTTAACATATTGGAAAACTCTAAATGAGTAAGTTGATGCTTACAGAAAGATCAAAATCTGGAGGAGTATCCAATTCCAGGGTGTCCAGGGCAGAAACTTCATAAGATACATAATCATTATTGTTTGCGTCGTCGTTAAAAGTGGAGATCAATCCAGAATTATTTAAGAGAGCAGACGAACCTAACATCTCTTTGCATAATAATATGTCATCCAAGCCATCAAAGTCACAGTCAGCCTGTGATTCACCAGCCAACCATGCAGGGTCATCCTTATTGTCCCCATACTGAACATCACATGGCGGTGCTTGTGATTCTCCAGGTATAGGCTTGGCATCCTAATTCAATAAAGTAAAATTTAAAAAGTGAAGCAAACACCGTAGTTGATCGGAAAATTAGTGAAAAATGTTAATTGACTTTGCCTCTATTCTCAATAGTACTTGAGAGAAAATCAACATAAGCTCAATAGTTTTTCAAGATGTATCCATCAAATGTTGTGCACGAGTAGAAGTTGAAATACAAATGGATTCGTATATGTTATGCTTGTTTTTGAAGTAGAATATAGTATTTAATGTCCTGTTTGGATAAACTTATCCATAAGCACTTACAGAAAAAAAATATAATGAATCAAACTTCTTCCATGAGTTAGAATAAACGTATGCATCTTTGATTTTAGAAAAGTTAGACAAAAGAACTTCTATAAAAGTTGAAGTAAATAAGTTAATTTTAACTTAAGAAAAAAGTTTACTTCATTTTAACTTCTTATTTTCTTTTCTTAAAAGTACTGATTGAGAAGTTTATCCAAACAAGGTCATATCTTTTTTCATTATATTCTGTACAAGGTGATTAACCTCAAAGTTAAATTAATCATCATAGACAGCTATATGCATAAAAAATAACTACCCACCTGGATGAATGACACAAGTTCATTTTCATCGAAATTGTCATCACATTTGCCTGTACAAGGTCGAGTAGGGGGATTTGGTTTTGGGGTTCCTGGACCTGCTTGTGCCGCTATGCTAGAATCCTCAACCACTGGATTCTCTTCATTCTTCGCAGTCTGCTTCTGCTGTTGATAAAAGATTTTTGAAACCACATATTCACCATCCTTTTCATCTTCTTCACTCCCTAGATGGTACTGATGCATAACCCAATTGGTTTTATATGGCTTGGACCCTTTCTTAGATCGTACATAAAGGACCATGATCTTCTTAAAGCCCTTATGCACTCCATCTTCTATTACAGCTTTGGTCCTACCAGTCTTGTGCCAGCGCACATGCTCTTCAGTTAAACCGTGTTGATGATGAATCTTTCGACGCTTCCTTTGTCCAGTAGCATATGCATTAACCGTTTTGTGAAAGAAATGGACACTATTCCCATCTTTCTTAGCACCTGAAACAAAACAGGTATAATTTTATTAGAGAATGTGCTCAAGAAAATTACATTTAATCCAGATTTGGTCAGAGCCACCGAATATGTATAAAGTGAATTAGAAGATAAAAGTAACCACTAAATTTGTTAAGTTTGGCAATCATAAAATCCTAGCTTCTCCTGATCCCCGTCCCAAAGAGAAAGAAGGGAAACATCATGATCTGATATCTTTTCTTTTTCTTTGGTCCATCATGGTCTGATATCTAGACATAGAAATCAATTAAATTTATCTAAATCTTTGTTACATTACATCTAGTTTAAAAGGGAAGTGATAGGACTACTAAGCCCAAGAATGTTTGTCAGATGCTGATTGAGATTTCATTAAACTATACTTAATGATTGAATGTGCTTGAATCAATTTTTTTGTTACTTTTTTTCTTTTTATCTTAGTTGGGTATCAATTAGCAATGCTTTCTGCTAAGGTGCAGAAGGCACACTGATTTTACATGGATATTTATCTTGATGGATTTTGTTGACACTTCACAACCTATTCCACAAGGGACTATTATCTGTCAGTCACTTTCATATGTAAGGAAGTTGTTTAAGTAGTTTCTTTGTGATGTTTGGCATGTTGACTTCTCTTTACTGGTCGATTACTCAACGTTTTGTGGAACTAATGGTAAATGTTTACGTATTTGAAAAGATCAGAGAAACCCTCACCTGGAAGATTTTCTGGACGTGTGTAGCAAATACCTTGCTCTCCTTCTAGAGTTGGGATGAACTCATGAATAAACATGTGTGGCTTTTTGTTTCCAATACAACACTTTGCTGCTAAATGCTCTAAAAGCTCAACATCAGAAGGATCAAACTTTACACCGACAGGAAAGCCAGGCCACTCATGAGAAACCTACACAGAAAAACGAATATTCCTTATGAAACATATACAATCAGTTAAAACTTGGATTCATCTCCTCTAAAGTAAGCAACTCATTTTAAAGGATAAAATAAGTATTTCAGTGGTTAATGATGAGAAAATCAAATGTCAATATTACATGTACACGCATAACAAATCATGAATGTATTGGAATATCAACCATCTAGATTACTTACTTTATTGTTAATTACTTTACTCGTCAACACATGCATAAATAATAATGAATGCTAAATTGTTTCCAGAATTTAATACTAGTATGGAAGTGAAGTTTGCAAACTTTATAGACTTGAATTAATTTTATAGGCCAAATGAAAAGGTGTACGTTAAAGGAATTGGAGCATAGACAAACTCCAGGGTAACCTCTAGCATACATCAATGTTATCAATATGATAATGACATTTCGGGCATTCACAATATGTTCCACAGTCCTTGATTTGATCAGCTGTTGACAGAGTAGTATTGTTCACTTTCCGCGAAAATCCTCCAATATCAATAAGCCAGCTCCTGCAAAACAAAGTCATCAATCCTTCAAAATCACACATTGTTTACCTGAAGAACTTCATATGCATAGTTATGAGAAAATAAACGAAGTCATCTATAGTTCCCAAAAACGACTCAACCGAATCAACTTGTGAAACTACTATTTCTAAGTTGTCGTTAGTTAAAGTGAAAATTCCACTTCTTCTTATGATGGCATTCAGTATGTTTCATAACATCAATGATATAAAGACAAACAGAGACGGGGACAAAAGAAGAAAAGCATGCAGAAAGCATCAAAGAAATTTTGGGAACACAATCCATGTATTGTTCTGGACGCTGAAAATACTGCAAACTTTCTTTTCCACTATTTCTCTTCATCCTCTTTTCTTTCAATTTCTTATTTCCTTCTTTCCTATTTCTTTTGTTGGCCAAACAGAAGGCAAAAGCTCCGTGGTAGCAGCGATTCATTCCCCAGCCTATGAAATCAAATAGAGAAATGAACATTATAGCATGCATTTCAGGGCACATCATGTTTTTCCCAACAAATCAGCCCATAATCACGACAAGAATCACTTATAGTATCATAAGTAAAGATCCTACTACTTCACATGATCTCATCCATAAGACAAAATGGCTGTACTCAATCACCCAGAAAGCCCCAAATCATTATTTGCCATTTGGCACTCCACAAATGTTTCTTCCCCACAGTGCAGTGCTAGTAGTAAAAAGAAGCTGCAAGTATTTCCAATTTACGCAGCACACACTAAACTCCAAATGAGAATGTCACGTTACCCCCATAAATGGAAAAAAAAAAAACCAATACATCACATGCCGTCCATCATCAATCATACACCTTAACACCATCAAGTCATCAACCGCAAAAGCCAAAAACTCAACCAATTGATGTAACACCCTACACACATCACCTTTCTTCACCAATTTTTTTATTTTTTATTTTACCAAAATAAGCAACTAACGAGAGACAAAAAAACCGAGCAAGGGAACATTTCTCTGACACAAGTTTCCGAAACAAAACCACCCAGAAAAGGAAAAAGTGGTTTTTCCCGATCAACTCATCAAAGGGACTCCAACCCCACAATCCGAATTCACAAGATGAAGACATAACCGAAAATGCCCAAATGGGATGTTAAGAAAACGACCAAAGTTGAAAACTTTGTACGCAAAATATGAAACTTGCATTGCAATCTGCTAATGCTAAGCACTAAGCTCACCTAGCCATAGTTGCCAAAGAAGGAGAGAAGAGAGAGACGCGTTTAGTGTGGTGAGTTGTGTTGTGAGTATTTAAGGTGTCTAGTTTTACTTGGACGAGTGAACAACCAACGTAGTGTAATTGCAAGAAAGAGAATGTTGCGTTGTGTGGGAGCGCGAAATTCATTGACTGAAAGAATCGATGTCCGAACCTGGAGACTGAGTGGGACCCACTATTGACTGAAAGAATCCGAACCTTTGCTTCGGAAGTTACTGTCTTGTCACCCCGAAAAACGAGCGAAGCAGAGCCATTACACTATGGTAAATTGTCTCCGCGGCTTCCTTGCTTCCCAAGCCATTAATCTTGTTGTAAAGATTGCTTCGTACCAAGTTCCAAAATGACGCAATAATATGACGTATTATAAAATGGCTCTAAATTAAATCTGTTGTCTCTAAAGTTGTCATAGTACAATAGTGAATACGTGGAGGACCCGTGTTCAGCAATGCCGTAATTTAAAACTTTTAGTTTTAATACATTACTACATTTTGTAGCATTTCATATTAAAAACTCAGAAGCCCTAAAAAAAATAAATTAAAAACTCAGAAATAAATGGTGATAGTTTGAAGAGTTTAATTCTGATATCAATAAATGATTGTAGACATAACTTTTAAAATTTAATTTAATATATATACGAAGAGCATTAAAAAAAAAATAGTAACTCTATTAACTTTTAATAGAGTTGTTTTATTTAATAATTTTTTATATATTAAATTTTAATAATGTAATTATTAAATATTTTGATACTATGTAATCATGTATATTAAATTTTAAATTTAGATAAATCAAATATGTGTGAATAAATAATTTTATTATCGATATTTACTTATATTTTAAAAACATATATTATATGTTAAATTAAATTTATTTAATAAAATATAAATTATTTTTAAATTTTTATAAAAATTAATAAATTTCATCTATTTTATAGAACTTCTAATTTAATAATTAAATTATTATAATTTAATATATATAAAAAGTTATTGAACGAAATAACTCTATAAAATTACTCCTAAAATAACTTAATCTTCACTATTATTTCAAAAATCAATATGTTTTAATTATATGAAAAGTCATGATTAAATAAAAATACAAAAAAGAGACTTCTATATTTTAATTAAATTCTAATTTGAAACCAAAATATTGTTAACTACGCTAATTTATTAACGGATTACCTGTGCCGCATTTTATTTTATACTTTCATTCAAATGTTCGTAAGCAATAATTTAAAAAACATTTATTTTACAAAATACTAGAATCAATTTCTCCCATTATAGCACATTTTAATGTAAAACTTATAGTTTAAATTAATTTAGATAAATATTTGAATTATATTCAACAGTTCAAAATCAATCAATTTTATTTAATATTGGAGACCCTTCTTTCATCACGTCGAATTGAAGAAACCAAATATTTTCATGAGACAATTTTGCTCAAACTGAATAAAATTACTATAAACAACAAAACTCTACCTCTAAATATTTAACACAATTACATACTCAATACTCAAATTTGAAACGACTTATTAAATTAAAACAATCTCATACTAGTTAATCCTTACTATGATATTGATACTGGATGCATCAACTTCGGCAATAAAAATAAAAAAGCATGTCAAATTGGCAGTGATACAAGTTTTCATTATGGAATGCATGAAAGCCAATATAAACATTTCCCCCTTTTCACTTTTTATTATCCATGCCGCATACATGAACAATAGGTAAAGGCCTTTGGATGAACCTTACTTTACAATGATATTACATCTCAGCAACCTTGACCCCAAAATTTTCTGGATATCAGTCAAAAGAGAGTCAACATAAATGTTAAAAAGAGCTTTGCCACTCCTGCTGAGAACGAAGTGCTTTCTTAGATGCTAATTGCTACTAAACTGACCATCTGATAACAGTTTACATTTTCTTATTAAGATTCTAGTTGTTACAATTGGTGAGTGTGGTTTTATTTAGTTTTCCTAACTGTGATCTGGGACAGCCCCAAAGACCAAATCATGTGTCTTGAAGCCTCAGTAACACTGGTTAAAGCAGAAGAAAACCCCTTTAGACCTGTCTTCCACTTTGGCTGTTGGGGTTTCTCCAGAGTCATCTCTTCCAAGCATTAATGCACTTGTACCAGGAGATTCTGGTGGCAACACAGCATTCTCAGATGAAGTCATCCGCAGAGGAACAACTGGCTCTGGAGGTGACATAGTGGAGAGATATCGAAGGAGCATCTGTATGATTTGACTGAAATTTGCTCGCTCATTTGGATCCTCTTTCCAACATGAAGTTACAATCAAAGCTAAATCCTCAGGAAGGTCTTCAGCACTGGGCCTTGTATTCTGAAATAGTTAAATGATTATGTCATGAATCCTTAGTGGTAAACACAAGTAAAATTATGATCATAGTCGTATAAAGTATCAGAGATTAAAGAGAATAAAAACTTAAAAAAGTATAATAGCCAAATGACATAACTTAAAAAGTGCAGTTGTTCATGCGGTATCAAGTATCTGAAATGCTGCCTCCAAAAAAAATTTTTAGAAAAAAAGTGTCTGAAATGCCAACAATTAAATTAGAGGAACTCTGGCCAAGAAACAAAAATGATGAAATGGTGCTTTTCTGAAGTCTAATCATAAAAATATATGCGTATTTGCACACTGATCATATTTAAATGAAAATTCTTGCACTTTCAAGGATCATAAACTGTGCAAGTATGATAATCTTAATCAGAAGTGTTATCAAGTAAGCATCAGAATGACATTTACCTTAAAAGCAGCTGCATATGCTGCCTGTAGATTAGACATGCCTTCAAAGGGCAACTTATTATGGATGAGTTCCCAAAACACAATTGCAAAGCTGTAGGCATCCACCTTGTGGTTGTAATGCTTCTTCTCGCCTTGTCTTAGAGTCACAGTGCTGTAAAGCTGCCACCAAACAGGAAAGTAATGATAAATTACCTAAAATGGCACCACAAAACTGGAAAATCGATAAATGTTCAAAGTTTAAAGTAATTAAGAAGTACTTCTGGAGCCATCCAACGATATGTTCCTGTTTCAGCAGTCATCATCTCTGTTAAGGACTCTTCTCTGGCTAGACCAAAATCAGCAAGTTTAACTGTCTTATGATCACCTGTCAAGATCAAGTTATCTGCAAAGGAAAGAAGAAGTAAGTTATAATTTAATAACAAAATAGGCAGATAGTAAAGTGGCCAACAAAGAAAAGATGCCAATTATTTTTCAATTTGCTTGAAAGGTCTAACTAATCAAATATGTATAGAGGAAACATGTAATTAACACAGGATGTGAAATTCCACAAAACTATTAGTTACAATCTTTTCCATTAAGTGCTTTCAGCTAATACTCAACAAAAACCAGTAAGTACAACATTTATGTAGGCATACCGGGTTTAAGATCACGGTGAATGATCCCATGGGAATGTAAACACTCCATTGCTCGGGCAATATCAAGAGCAAATCCAACAGCCACAGGCATATCCAAGCACTTTGGCCGCATATTCAAGAGATATTTGCGCAATGTTCCACCTAATAGAAGTTCAGTTACTATAACCATAACAGGTTCTTTGCAAGCCCCAATAAACTGGCATCAAACCAAAAATAGAACCTTTAATGAGACACGATTTTTCTCAGTTCATCAATACTAACATGATTTAAGTACTGGTTAACCACTATTACCAATTCTGATTAAAGTATATATCTATGTATCTAACTAGATTTGAAAAAAATAATAATAATACTGTTTCATTCCTTGTATACAACCTTAACCAGATTTTTGTGTTGAACTCTGGACAACATAGCAACCTCTCTGGCAAACCGAGCCTCTCTCCTTGAAATCTCTTCCAGAGTTTCTCCCTTGTTGATAATCTTAACAGCAATATTTTGATTTTTATATCTGCAATCAGAAAATCAACAATAGCAACTCAACAAGTCAGCAAATAACCCTATCTAATGGATACAGAATGTGTATTTATCCAAACAGAGTATGTACAAACTGTAATCGTGAAATTGTATGTAAATATAGATGAAAGGAGAAGCAGATTAGTGCTGACTTAGAAGTCAAAACAAACTTAGCACTAAATCTTATAAAAAAAACAAATGAATAAGAAATTGAAGGATAAAAGGATTCAAAAACCAAAATTGATTCCAAAAATAGAATCCAAAAATACACAATGAAATAGTTTTGACTTACTTTCCCTCGTATACTTTGGCATGAGCACCTTCCCCAATTTTTGGACCAATAAATAGTTGTTTGGGATCTACAAGCCACTTAGAATCTAAACTGAACTCCCCAACTGAGTGAACCTCATTGCCAGATCCCATTTTACTTTTTTTTTTTTTTACCCTCAAGAAGATGTGGAACTATCTAGCAAGTAGCAGCAACACTCACACACACACACTCGGCAACCATAGCATGCCCTTCTCCGCATTACACACGTGAAAGCACACACCAACCAACGACAAGACCCTTAACAGGAATGAATTATGAATCAGTTACATGGCAACAAGGAACGAAGCTAAAATGGCCCTATGAGTTTGTTTGACAAGAGAAAAGGCTCGACTTTTCCACACTCCAAACCAAAGGCAACTTTCCCAACACAGTCCTATCTATCCCCAAAATCACGGACATTGATCATTAAAAAAATAGAAAAAAATAAACATTTGCCTTTGTTTAGGAAGCAGAGAATAAAACCCCACATGTTAGGAGGCATTAAAAAAAGAAACAAATCAAATCAAAGATCCAAAACAATAGAGGCCTTGTCAGCAGAAGATTATTTACAGGGAAGAAAATAAAAATATCTAAGTGGGGGAGAGAGAAAGAAAGAGAGATGAGGGAAGGTTGGAAAGTGAGAGAGAGGAGAGAAAGTAATCGACCCAGATTGAGAAAAGAAGGTAGTGGAAGATGAAAGAAAATATCTTTAATTTAATTTAATCTCTGCAACGCGTATTAATTATTGAATTCTGCTGCTAAAGTGAAACCGTGGAAGGAGTTGAGTCACTGTCACAAGCACTAAACAGGGTTTTAGTTTAGTTTTAGTGGATTTTGGTCTCTGGAAATGTTTAGAAAACAAATAATAGATGAATAAATTAAAGAGGGTATAGATGAAAACTAGAAATCTAGAGGCCTTCGAGATATAAAATTAGATTAATGAATAGTGATGGTTGAATCACGGTAGTGACAGTTATGTTCTCAAATCGAGTTTGTAAAGTTTAAATTTTAAGCTGAAAGGTTCAACAACAAAAAAAAAAAATTAAGCTGAAAGTAAGATCAAGGGGGTGGTTTAACGCGAAGCTCCTCCTTTAGGAATTATCATTCGCGTTGATTTTTATGCATATTTTAAAATTATTTGTGTATATAATTTAAAGGTATATATTTTTGAGTTTAATAATTATGAACCGTGAGTAAATTTATATTTTGCTCTTTCTAATTTTATCTATTTGAACCTATAGTCCCAATTTATTTTTTTGTGTACAATGGTGTCATTAAGGTTAAAACCTATGATCTCATATATATTATTTAAATCTTTCAAATTTTTCATTCATCTAACGTGTTTATTATTTTTTATTTAAGTATCTAATTTAATGACCCGTTTGGTGCTCAAGATAAAATAAAATAGAATATAAAATATGAGAACAAAATAAGAATAAAATAGGATAATATGAGAGCATACTAGTCACCAGATAATATTATTGTGCTGTATAAAATTATTTTTTATTTATCTAGTTAATTTTATTAAAATTATAAAAAATTATATATATAAGATTTTTAAAATTATAAGAAAAATATTTGAATAATAATTATTTAAATTTAATTTTTAATTAACAATATACTTACCAATGATTTTGTTTATTGTCACAACAACAATAGAAAGAGTCTTCTTTGCTAGGAAAATTGTGAAAAATAGGTTGCATAATCGAATGAGAGATGCATGGATGAATGATTGTCTAGTGACTTATATTGAGAGATGTGTTCAATAACATTAATAATGAGCTGATCATTCAACGATTTTAAAATGTGAAATCACGTAAAAGACAATTTTAAGGTATGTAATTTATTTGATTAAATATATTAAAATTTTATGATTTCAACATGTATGTCTTTATCTTCATATGTATGATAATAATTATTATTAAATTTTATTTTTAAAAATAGATCGCCTCCATTGACTTAGGGTCCTAGATCTGCTATTGGCTGTGAGTATAAAAGTCAACTAATTAGAAATTAATGTTGTAAAACACAGAGATAACACAAAGGCGGGGTCGAATTGTGTTATAGCAAATTTTCGCAAAACCTTATCTTTTAGAGACTTATCTTCTGAAAGATTTAAATAAAAGAGTTTTTAAAAAAAGTTTTGAAGGAAAGATGAAAGTCAAAAAACGAAACTAGAATGCACACAGGAGATATATTAGTTCGTCTCACCTTAGAGACTACGTCCAATTCTAAGCAACAACCAAGTTCCACTAACTTATCCAAGTTACAAGTATTCTTTCAACAAGCCTCTTCAGGCTCAACCCAAGTAGTCTTTAACTTGCCTCTCCAAGCAAAAACCCAAGTATTCTTTGGATCAAAGCCTCTTCAGGCTTCCACCAATTTCTCTGGAAAAAGGTTAAATGTGAGTTACCTCACTAGGTTTAACGTCTTAACAGACGAATATGCAATGAAGAACAAAAGAAATGTTTTACACGTAGAATATATGAAGAGTACACAATGAAAACTTTCCAATAGTTAAAGATATTATGATTCTTCAGTCCTGAGATTGAGGTCTCTTCTTCTATATATAAGCTTCTCCAAAAGTATCCGTTGTGAGTGTATGCAGGAGACAACTTTCGTCTGTTGAAGAGAGTCGTTGGAGCATTAAATGCAGCATTTAATGCCTATCACCAACTTCTCACTTTGATAAGATAAAACAGTCTGCTTATCTTTACTATTCTCGTACTCAATCTTGTAAAAGTAGTCAAATCTACTTCCCGTTCTAATATCCGCACGCACATTCCTTCTTTTTCGCAAAAAGATAATTTTCCTTTAGAGTAGGTATGTAGGCTTCATATATATCAAGATAGTTTATGTTCTGATTGATGCGCATAACACTTAGATTATCGTCTGAAAGTTGTTAGTTACTGAATTTATCCAACAAATAGATAAAAATGATATGAACTTAAATTATTAGACGGTTGATTGAATATATTACGGATGACCAGACGATTGCATAAAAACATATTCATTAACTGTTTGTCATTATCAAAATATTTGAAGGTTATAAATTCATCCTTTGTCTTAACAAATGTTGATATGATTTTTAAGTTGTGTTTGGATGAGGAATTTTAAAATTTTAAAATAATTGAAATTTGAGTTGCTTTGATTTAAATTTCTTTCATTTATCAAATGTTTTGTTTGTTTAAGTCAATTCAAATTTCTTAAATATCAAATTTTTAGTTCAGATATGACATTTTAATTTCCATCATATGTAAAATTTAATTTTTAAATATTTAATAATTCAAAAATAATTTTAATATTAGATAATATTTAATAAATCAAAAATACAAATATTGATATTTTTTTACTTCAATATTGATGGAGAGAAAAGAAAAAGTAGAAAAAAGAGAAGAAAAAAAAGGGAGAGAAAAGAGAGATGAGAGGGAGATGAGAGAGGAGAGAAGAAAGAGAGTGAAGAAATGGGGAGAAGAGAGAGGATATAAAAAAAGAGAGAACAAAGAGAGAGGAGAGAGAGAGAGGAAAGAGAAAGAAAAGAGAGACAGAAAAAAAAAGGAGGTGAGAGAGAAAAAAGACATAGAGGCGAGAAAAAAAAGAAAGAGAAAGTAAACATAAAAAATTTCAAATTCTTATCTTTTTTAGGTAAATTTTGAAATTTTATAACTTTAAGTAATCAAAATACCTTATTAAATTATTAGAATATCAATTTCTTACTAAATTTCCTATTCAAACAATATATTTCATCACAGCATTTTAAATACCCCCAAAAAATGAATTATCCTGTTAAAATTCCTCATCCAAACACAAGGTTAAGATAATTAATGTAAAACTCAACAAACTTACCATACCTGGTGTTTTGTAATTAGATGACAATGTAAAATTGTTTTACATTGTTAGTACATAACTTATTTTCTCTATATATTTTTGTGTATAAAGTTTAGGTGAATTAGGTTCGAGGATTCATTAGGATTAGGATATGTCTCAAGACTCCAAAGTACTTATAAAGATATTTACAAATTATTTACCAATAAAGACCTCATGTTGGCAGAAAATTCAAACTCACGTCTTTGTAAGATATGAGCTCGAGTCTTACCAACTAGACCAATTTTTGTTGGCTTTAAAAAGACATTTTGACACATTATTATACATATTTCAAAATCATATATTTCTTTTAGCTTAAAATAATTATCTTAAATCTAATAATAAAATTGAATAGTGTTAATGTAAAATATTGCATAATGATAATGTAAAAGATTAAAGTTAAAAAATAATCAAAAGATAAGTAATTTTCAAGATGAAATGTATGTTCAAGTCAAATATCAATTTCACGTAGATATACCTTTGATTGGAAAAATATAATTAGATCTCAATACAAGTAAATTCACTTATAATATTGGTATATATATGAAATCACTCACTTGTGCATACTCATCTAACATCATTTTTCACTAAGTTGTACTTGCACCTTCGTAAGCAATGCAAGAAAGTTGACAAAAAGGAAACAAATAATTTGGAAGACGAGAAAAATATATAGAAAAATAAAAAACAAATGTTTAGCTTATAATAATAATAATAATAATATAGCACACCTTATCCTCCCACTTAAAAAAAAGAAATGAGGCTTCAATATGTTTTTAGTTCTTATAAAATGAACGAGTTTTGATTTTGGTTTTTGTAAAAAAAATTTATCCTTCTAAAATTTGAAATCACTATTTTTTATCCTATAAAATGAATGAATTTTGATTTTGGTCCCTATAAAATATTTTTCTTTGATTTTTATCCCTCTAAAATTTGAAATAACTATTTTTGGTCCCTAAAGTTCATTTTAAGATAGATAAATAACATTTACTTTAGGAATCTAAGAAAAATTTTAGAGACATCACATATTAACATGGTATTACAGACACTTGTGGGTGTCACTTGAGATGATCACTTGACATTTTGTTAAACACATAAATAGTTAACGAATGTCACATAATAGTAAGATTTTAGTTTTTTGAGAATGAAAATCAAAGAAACTTTTTTATAAAGATTAAAATCAAAACTCACTCATTTCACAGGGACTAAAAACATATTTAAGCCAAAAAATAATATCAAAATTATGCAGGAAAAAAAGTATTTTAATATAAGAAATGACTAAATGCCTTGTGAAGAATGAACACAAATATGGAACTGGATGTGTTCCTTACATCACTTGTACATCCTTATTTTTTTAAAAATATTTTAACTTCTTTATTGTTTTATTATTTTTCTCTTACAAATACTGCAACTTTGATGGTTTTGTTATTTGATCTAATTTCATAACATGAAGATGACAAACTTTTCAACAAATATATCTCTTAGTATGATATTCACCCAAAGTCCAATTATAGACATCAACATATCGTAATGACAACACATTGCTTATCAGTAACATTGATTGACTGTTATAAAAAAAAAAAGTAACATTGATTGACTGAGATTCAAATATTTCTAACATAATGAGACACTCAGTTATCTCATTTTAGAACTTGTCATATTAAGCGAAGAAAACCAGATAAAGAAAAGGTCCATAATGTAATCGTTTTCTAAAACATGTTTGTCAACGTTATATATTCATAATATGGGACGCATTCAAAGAAAAGAAGTGTTTGTTTGATGTAAAAGGACCTACCGTAGCCGTAAGAGGTTGTGTTTTGAGATATAATATATAGCTGACTGAAAGGTGGGGTTTGGTAACAAAATCAAATCTTATATTTTGTGTGTATTCCTTAGTTCCACTCATTGTTTTTAGTGAAACCAAAATACTTTTTTTTTTTAAAACTCATGTTTTACTACGTTCTATTCTTAAAATATGTCAAATATAGAATAGAAACTACATGTTATATGTTAAGACAAAGAATGAATTTATAACCCTCAAATATTTTGATAATAACAAACAGTTAAAAAGAATTTTTCAAACAATCGTCTGGTCACTCGTAATCTGCATATTCACTATCATTTGATAACTTGAGTTTATAACGTCTTTATCTTTCTTTTAAAAGATTCAGTAACTAATGGCTTTTAGACGAATGTTCAAATGATTTGCACACTGGTTTGCTATAAAAGCGTAAAATATATCGAAACAAATGAAGTCTACGTACCTACTCTTGAGAAAGCTTACTTTACGTGTAAAATAATGAATGTGCGTGTGAATGTAAAAACGGAAAAGCAGATATGATCACTGCTATAAGATTGAGTACGAGAATGGTAAAGATAAGCAGATTGCTTTATCTTATCAAAGTAACAAGTTGGTGAAAGGCATTAAATGTTTCATTTAATGCTTCAATGACTCTTTTCAACAGACGAGGGTTATCTCCTGCAATCACTCACAACTGATACTTTTTGGAAAAGCCTATAAATAGAAGAAGAAACCTCAGTCTCAAATGTTGGCTGCTGATTAAAATCTCTATCTATCGAAAAAACTCTCATCTTGTAATAATCTGATTGTAAAAAGTTTTATTTGTATTTCATTATATATTCGTCTGTTAAGACGTTAAACTTAGTGAGATAACTCACATTCAACCTTTTTCTTCAAGAAATCAGTAGAAGCCTGAAGAGGCTTTGATTTAAAGAATATTTAGGTTTTTACTTGGAGAAGCAAGTTAAAAACTACTTGGATTGAGCCTGAAGAGGCTTGTTGAAAGAATACTTGTAGCTTGGATGAGTTAGTGGAACTTAGCTGTTGTCAAGAACTGGACGTAATCTCTGGGGTGAGACGAACCAGTATAATTCTTGTGTGCTTTTCTGATTCTCTTTTAGCATTCATCTTTCTTTCAAATCGTTTTTAAAAATCTCTTAATTAACCTTTTAGACGATATGTCTTTGAAAAGGTTTTGCAAAAAAATTGCTATAACACAATTTAACCCCTCTTCTTGTGTTATCTTTGTATTCTACATTATATTTCATCTAATTTTAACATGTTTATGAAACTCTACCAAAGACATGAAAAAACATTTACGCAGGGCATGAAGCAATTATAAAATATTTTATTTATTGGTAATATATATATATATATATATATATATATATATATATATATATATATATAATTGTTTTACAACACCAATATATATAATAAATTAATTATGCAAGTAATTTAAAAAATATTACATTAATAGGATTGACCTTTATAATTAAAATTCATTTGTTCAAAAATGAATTTTGGATATATTTTTTTAAAAACTATATGCAAATATAAAAAGAAATAGTGATGTAATTTTATAATATCATAAAAATCTTAAATATTACTAAAAGATGAAATTAATTGGAAATGATTAATTTTAAAATATTACTAATTCAATTGATCAAATAAATTATATTTAATTAATTTCATTAATTTATTTATAAATCATTTTTTCATTAAATTTGCAAACACCCCTAATCTACCATATTAGTCTCTAGAGAAGCTCAATCTCCTTTAAGGATACAAACAACAACTCTTTTGCTCTTTCTAGCACTTAATGACTGAATACACAAAATGACATAAAGTTTAAATACACTCCTTAAGATATTACAAATAATAAAGAACACAATTGCAGTGATTTCCTAGGAGGAAATTTCTTTCAGGAGCTACTTCCTCTCTTCAGAAGTACATATTTTGCAATCTGATGCTTAAATGTTATTTTCCTTTCCTCCATCAAATTATTGTATAAAGTAGCCTTTATATAGGAGTTTAGACTTCAAACCAACCATTTATGGTTGTTAGAAGTTTATTTAGACTTATTTAGAAGTTGCATGTCTTGTCACTTTTATTATAACAACTTTTTGACTTTTTTGCTTTTTTTTTACTACTTAACTTTTTAAAATTCTTTCTTTTGAGTTTAAATGTTCATTCACATTTAAAAATCATTTTTTGAATTGGACAACTATTTTGAGTTGGACTTTTTTGTCTTATAGTTTTTGTAATTTGTCAAGAATTCTACTCTTAGAAAAACTGAGATTATGCACAATGCTCACATTTTACTTCTGATTGGTCGTAATGAATATAAATTAGTCTTCCTTAAATCCCTTCACCTTATTAGCATCAATACTTATTATCAAGTTGATTTATTCCTTTCGGAACATGTTTGAACATTATTTTGAGCATGTTTTTTATGTAGCATTTGTGTTGTTTTTGGAACAATGCTGATATGACTTTTAAGGTCCTTGTTCTACTTACATTGTTTGATACAACTTCTGATCATATGTTACTTTTGATCTTGATCATCTTGTGTTCAAATTTCACCTTTTGATCATGTTTATAAATTTAATTTTTATTATTTTTACTTTTATAAAATTAACTTTAATGTGAAATAATTGTTGAAACCAAAAACGATTGAAGTGTCTAATCCCTCTAAGTTTTGAAGATAACAAACTTATTAAAGTTTAAGTCTTCATGTAAATTAACGAATTTACAGCGTTCAACCTCATGGTGTCCAACGCGCCAATCTCAAATGAGCGTCCAATAGACTCATATATGATGATCGTCCAAGAGTAAGTCTCATTCATGTACTGTGTCTTAAGCTTAAACACTAGTATTAGACTCGTCCAGGCGTAAGTTATTTAAATGACTAAGTTCTTAAATACTTGTCCAGTCTATATGTCTTTTATGTATGCAAACTTCGAGACTAATGCCTTACCTTTTTGAGATCTAACGTTCAAATATTTCAAGCATTAAATGGTAGACAGAAACATTCTAGTGCAAAGGCGCAGCTATACAGAAAAAGGAAGTCAACTTGTCAAACTGCCAAGCCAAATGAAGATTGTTCAGAAAAGCAGACTGTCAACACAGTCCTGCACCTTCCATTTTGGTGCAAGTTCAGAAGTTGCCTTTTCTGACTTGTCTGAAAGCTTGATACATGTGCCTCTTTCTTGAAGACTAAAGCTAAGTCATCTTCAACGGCTCTTTTTCGCTGAAGACTATATATTTCATCAAGAAAGAAGAAGAGAAAAAAAAATGAACACAAAAAAAACCAAGTGACACAACAAGAAAAACTCAAAAACAATTATATTGCTTTCTTGTGTCCATTGGACGATCTTTGTATTCTTTGAAACAATTTTGTAATTGTGCTTAATCTTCTATATCCTCACTTTGTGAGTTGAATCTTGTTGTAAAACAACTGTATCTGTTGTGAAAATTTGGAGAGGCTTAGTGAGAAAGAATACTTTAGTTGTTAAGCAATATGGGGTGATTGCGTTGTAAAGCCTGAAGAGACTGCGAAGAATACTTGTGTAACCTAAGGTTGATTAGTGAATACCTTCTGGGTGAAAGGACTGGACGTAGCTCAAGGTTAAGTGAACTAGTATAAATTCTCTATGTTTTTGTTCTTCTCTATCCTTTGCTTAAAACGTTTACGAACTTGTTTTTAAGATTGAAAAGTTTTTTAAACGCACAATTCAACCCTCCTCTTCTTATGCGATTCTTGCTGTTTCAATAATTTGTATTTATAATTTTTTATCCCAAGAACAAATTTGTAATAAAATTGAATATAATTTTTTAAAAAAAATTAATATTAATTTGTAGGCTAAATTGCATTTTTTGTCCCCCTATTTTTTTTCAATCTGTAATTTTTGTCTCCTTATTTTTAAAAATATGCAATTTTAGTCTCCTCGTCAAATCTCTTGTGTTAATCGTTAGTGGTTTAATGTTAAATGATGTGTTAGAGTCAGAGTCAAGGTTAACATGTTAAAGTCAATGTTAAATTACTAACAATCAATGCAATAGATTTGACGATGAGACCAAAATTGTAAATTTTTAAAAATAAGCAGACTAAATGTCTCTAAAAAAATAAGAAGACTAAAATTGTAGATTTTTAAAAATAAAAAAAAACTAAATATCTCCAAAAAAATAAGAGGATTAAAATTACAAATTAAGAAAATAGGAAGACAAAAATATAATTTAGCCTAATTAGTATAAACAAACACATGTGTGTTTGGCAGAGAGAAAGAAATAGAGAGAAGAGAAGAGAAGAGAAGAGAAATCAGTGAGAAACAAAGTGAAAGTTAAGATTGTTTGGTTGCAGAGAAATAAAGAGAAATTATTATTTTAGATTATTTATTATTATTATTATTATTAATCTTATTTATTATTATTATTAATAATAATATTTATTTTTATTTTTAATATTATTTTTATTTATTATTGTTATTTTTAATAATAATAATAATATTATTATTATTATATATAAGATATATAAGATAGCGTCCAAATTGATTTTACAGTGCTACAATTCCCTTATATTTAAGTCAAATCGATTTTAGCATGGTACTAATCGATTTGGACTCCACGTTGCTACAGTTCCATAACATTAAAATCGATTTGAAAATTTTACAAAATCAATTTAACGCATTTTCACTTTCAACCAGTGCAAAAAATCGATTTTGGCTTGCAAAAAAATTGATTTTTTACTTACAACCGCTTGAGCTTCCCCAAGAAGAAAAGAAGCTATTTTCAAAAACAGCCTCTAAAAGCGTACAATTTCTTTACAAATCGTCTAAATTCAACGAGAAAGAAAAATAGTGTGGGTCCCACTTTTAAAATTTTTGCTTTTTTACCCCATTTTCACAATACCAAACAAGTAAAAATTATAACATTTCTCTTTTTTTCCCCTCCTCTTCCATGCCTCCCCTTCCTATTTCTTCGGTTCCAAACAGGCCGGAAATAAACCTAAAACAACACAAGCCCAAATATGCATTCGTGGGCAAGGTTTTGCTTCAGAAATAAAAAAAGTATAGGTTGTCGTTACCTCCTTCTACGAAGTTCTGTAACGGCGCTGTATACGCCGACAAGAAAGGTGGAGCACGTTTTATTTATTTATTTTTATTTGACCGAACTCTGAGGATAAGGTTGTTTTAATTTTATGGTGTTGACGTCAGACGTGTTGTACCCGTGGAAAGTAAATAATCGCTAAAATTAAAATTTGAAATCTTTTGAAATTTTAATTTCACAAAGTTCAATTAAATTATTAATTTTTATCTGTAATTCGTTTTTTTTTTTTTTTATAAAAAAAGTTTCGAAGTCGATTTATGTTCCCAAAATCGTTTGAAATTGAAAATTTATTCTTATATGTTATAAGAAAATAAGTTATGCATTAATAGTTTTTTACTATCATCTAATCACAACTTAGCATATATAATAAGTTTGTTAACTTTGATAATAATCACCTTAAAAATCACACTAAAATTAATTTTTGATTAGTTGACAATATAAATGTTTTTACACCAATAATACATAACAATTAAACTCATATATTATTTTCAAGAAAAGTGTTAATAACACACTCTTTAGCACATTCTTCCTAACATATTTTTTTTATTGATTAAAAAGTATTAAAAACTACAAAATCATAAACAAAATTATTAAATAAGATATAAGACAGGCAAAATTTTATAATTTTTAATAAATTTTAACTAATAAAAAAATATATTTAAAATAGTGTGTCAGCGTTTTTTTTTTTTTTTTTTTTCAATTCTGTTCTCTAGAACAGGAGAGAACTTTTTTAGTTATATTATCTAGGACAGTTTGGAGCTAAAATAATAAAATGAAAGAGTTAGATAACACAAGAGTATAATAATTTCTTATCTTATTCAAAATTTTATGTGTATTACATAATTTGTTATGTTATCTTATATGAATTAAATAATATTAAAATTTGTATAAATTACATGCAAATAATAAAAGAATAAATAATATATATTAATAATGTAAAAAAATTATATTGTCATTCAATTATAAATTATCATATATGATAAATTTATTAATTTTTTAATAATTATCTTAAAAATATGCTAATAATTATTTTTAATTAATTAACAATTTAAAATTATTTCTATTTATAATATATAAAAATTAAACTCATAATAAAATATATTTTTTGTTAGAATTATATAATAATCCGACATAACTTTGCTTATATATTACATGCAATTATAATTGAATGATAATATAAAAAATATTTACATTATTAATACATTTGAATTGAATTCTATTATTTAGAGTTTAATTTTAAAGGTTCATTTTATGTCATGTTGGTTTTTTGATCTCTTTATTTAAGGATTGAAACAGTGTGGAAAAGAGGTGTATAAAATAAAATTTCTTTTTGTGGTTTTTGAGCACAGGAAGTAAATAAAATAAAAAATAAATAATACTATATAGGAAGTAAATAAAATAAAAAAATAAATAATACTATTTTAGTCTTTTATATATGCAACAAGAGGAGTGCCAGCAACACTTTCTCAAATACTCTATTTTTAACACTCATTCTATTATTTGCTGAAATTTATTGAAAATCATAAATTTTGGTGGATTTCACTTATAAATCAGGAGAGAGACTCATTAAGTAAGAAGTCAGACTCACCAAAATTTATGATTTTTAATAAATTTCAACCAATAGTAGAGAGATTGTTAAAAAGAAAGTATTTGAGAGAGTGTTGCTAACGTTTCTCAAGCAACAAATAAGGGTATTTTTTCGGTCCTAATTATAAGTAACATAAGATATATTAATTGTTATTTTTTTATATCCTTAATTTATTGTAAAGACTATTAATGAGATATTCACTCATTTTCTATGCAAGTGGATGCATTCATTAACATATTAACCATATAAATTACATTAATTGATAGAAAAAATTATTTCTTGAATTATGAGTAATATTATTAAATATAATTATTACTTAAATTATTTAATTTAATAGATATTTTTAGAATAAAATTTAAATGAGTTTAATGGTCATACACTGTCAGTGTAAAAAGTTTTATACTGTCAATTAATTGAAATTCATTGTTGGTACGATTTTTAAAATATTTATTATAAAAGTCAATAAATTTATAATACATGATGATTTGTGATTGAATGATAATGTAAAACACTTTATATTATGAATGCATTGCCTGTTTTCTCAATTTAAATTTGTGAGATTATTAATTAAAATTTAGTAACCTAAATATTTTTATTATGGTTATATAAAAGACAGCCAGTAGCAAAAAGAAAAGTTGATATAGATAAAAAGACAGAAAAGTCAGAGAGGGAGAGGAGAAAGCAAGAATGGATAAGCATAGTGATGTGATATCGCACAAGGCGTATGCTCGGGTGGGTTTGCTGGGAAACCCGAGCGATGTGTATTACGGCAAAACGATATCGTTTAGCGTGGCCAACTTCTGCGCCACCGTGACGCTCCGTCCCTCCGAGGACCTCGTGATCCAACCCCACCCCTTCCACGATCTCGTTCATTTCGCATCGCTCCCTCAATTGGTATGTGCGATCTCTCTCCTCTTTCTCTTCGCCAATTCCATTCACTCTTTGTCATTCCATCCAATAACCATAATCAATGCATGATGACGGAATTGGAATGAACATACATACATACATACATGCATGCATGCAGGTCAACAGGTTGAAATCCGAGGGTTACTACGGAGGCGTGCGATTGCTTATGGCTATTTGCAAGGTCTTCTACGCTTATTGTAAGGAAAACGGCATCGACCTTCACGACGCCAATTTCACGCTCTCTTACGACACTAACATCCCTCGCCAGGTACGTACCGCATCGTAATTGAGCCTCCAATATTAGATTTAGATTCCGTGTTTTGAGTGTTGTGGTGTTTCAGGCTGGTCTTTCGGGTTCTAGCGGGATTGTGTGTGCTGCCTTAAACTGCTTGCTCGATTTCTACAAAGTGAGGCACCTCGTCAAGGTGGAGGTGAGGCCTAACCTCATCCTCGCTGCAGAGAAAGAACTCGGAATTGTGGCTGGTCTTCAAGATCGGGTCGCACAAGTTTACGGTGGCCTAGTTTACATGGTAAGTACATTCTTGTTTCAGTTTAATTCTCGTGCAATGTGAATCAAGGTTTTAAAAAACGGTTCCTAATCGAGATTGGTCACATTTGTCTGCAATTTCTTGCAATGTCAAGGATCGCAATGAAATCGCAATCACAATTTAAATATATCAACCAATTATAAATCATTTTAGCTATTACTTTTACCGTAGTTAATGTAAAAGTTAACAAACTTACTTACATAATAATATATAATTAGATGACAGTGTAGAAAATCCTTACATTATTAGTGTATTTTAATTAAATTCTTATATTGTTTTATTTCCATTGAACCTTTCATTTGTTAATGTAATGAATGAATGGCAATAAATAATGTGAGTGACTCACTTGCTCTGTTTTCATTTCATAGGACTTCAGCAAGGAAAACATGGATGAGCTGGGCCACGGTATTTATGAACCCATGGATTTGAGTCTCCTTCCTCCTCTGTATCTCATCTATGCGGAAAATCCTAGTGATTCTGGCAAGGTTAGTTAGTGACATGGAATGAGTTCATCTTTGTTTTTATTCTATGCGAATGCTCCCTGCCTGTTCCTGTAATATGTAATTTTATCACATCCCATTTGTCTGTTTTATTTATATTTTTACTAGATATTTTGCATTAGCTTTCATACAATTTCAGATCCTTACCCGTACCCTAAAATAAGGGATGTCTGCAGTAATATCTGCTCCCTGGCTAAGAATAACCCTTTTATCTGTTTAAGGGGACTACCAGATTTGTGGCATTGGGTTAGTCATTAAATGCTACAATGAAAAGTATGTTGGAGGTAGCAATATAAAGTGATATTCAGAGATAACGCTTCTTATAAGAGTGGCATTTTCAATTCCATATTAGAAGCTTCTGTTAGATATTTTTATGTGTATAAATTTTAACTGACTGCAACTTGTAGGTTCATAGTAAAGTACGACAGAGGTGGCTTGATGGTGATGAGTTCATTGTGTCTTCAATGCTTGAAATTGCTAATATTGCCAAAGAAGGAAGGACTGCATTAGAAGAAAAGGACTACTCCAAACTTGCAGCTCTCATGAATCGAAATTTTGACCTAAGAAGGTGATTCAAGTTTTTCTATCTCATTAAATATAGATATTGGCATTTGGACCATTTGGTTTTTTGACAGCTAGCAGTTACAACAGTACAGTTTTGAAACTTTATAGTGGCTTCAATAACCACATTACTTTCTCATAGGAAGTCATTGGTTCTTCTGACAGCTGAGAACACTAAACTGTGACCAGCACAGAGAATATGTTATAGATCCTGTTTGGATAAACTTTTTTATAAGCATTTACTAGAAAAGAAAATAAGAAGATAAAATGAATTAAACTTTTCCTATAAGTTAAAATCTCTTATGCACTTTAACTTTTATAGAAACCCTCTCATCTAAGTTCTCTATAAGCTGAGGTACATAAGTTGATTTTAACTTGTGGATAAATTTAATTCATTTTACTTTCTTATTTTCTTTTTCTTTAAATACTTATAGAGAAGTTTATCCGAACAAGACTTTGTCTAGCAAGCCTACTAAATACTAAATCATAACTCAACTCCAATTTACCAATACACAGCAAACATAATCTAATTTAAAACTCAAGTTCTTCCCAGGATGGCTCATAAAGTTTAGAACATGGGAGTTAATGGCCAAACATCTACCATAAAAAGAAGGCAACACTTACCCACAGACCACAAGAAAGGAGATCACTACCTAACTGTCAGATAATGTGGAAACATTAAAAGAGATAAGAGGTGGTCATGTAGACTCAGTAAGTGCATTAATAAACCAAGTGATCAAAAGAAATAAAGTAGTTCTTTGCAAAAACCATAATATAAGTTGGGGAGTCAACTCCACCCAACAAGTCACATCCCATAATCATCTGAAGTTGGGGCCCTCACCTCCCTCAGCTAATCTCAAGGCTAGGGGTCTGCTCTCCCAATAGCCGATGGAATGGGCTAAGGGTCCTTGCACTTAATTGTTACAAAGGAATTAAGTTTCCCTCATAATTTTGTTTACCCTAACTAATGAAAGGCATGGAAAAAATGGAATTGTGGAGTTTCTATTAAACTTGGTTGTTGGGATATTGTACAGGTTAATGTTTGGAGATGATGCCCTCGGTGCTTTGAACCTAAAAATGGTAGAGGTTGCTAGAAAGTTTGGAGCTGCGTCAAAATTTACAGGTAGCGGAGGAGCTGTTGTTGCATTTTGTCCCGAGGGGACTTCTCAAGTGAAGCTTCTCGAGGATGAATGTCAAAAAGCAGGATTTGTGATACTACCTGTTGAACCGTTTCCTTCTCGTCTAAATGAAATTGGCTTGAAAACCTTGTAAATAAAGTAATCTAATTGGAGGGCTCGAAAAGTAGTTCTAAAAAAAAATATATATTTCCATTTAATTAAGACGAGTTAGATTTTTCAATCTGTGATTTGTTTTTTGATTGAGGAATTCAAGAAAAATATGGATTGAATTTGTTAAATATAAAGAGCAATTTTTTTTTTGAAGGGTTTATGTACAGAGATGTATGTTCAACAGTTTTCCTGCATATGGATTTAATGTTTCAAAATATTTGCTTCATTTTTGTTATGTTTTGAACAATGATGGATGTTTGAAAATTTGCCCGAACAGCTAGTGATTGGGTTGTCGGATCATAGTAATGAAAGATATTCTTCAGTGTTCGTAAATTAAGAAAAAAATGTTTTGGGTTCGGCAACTATTTATTCTTTTGTTCTTTGGGAATCGAAATGGTTGAGCACAAAGACAGTTATTCAAATTTAAAGTCCAAGTGATTTTGTAATGGTGCAAACAAATGCTCATAAATAGAAGTTTACCAGTAAGAATTAAGTCATGTATTTTTTGGTTGCTGTTTGATTTTTTTAGTTGAACCAACTTTAGATGCAGCGGATTAAAACAAAGGGTCTGTTTGTTTTAAAGTTGGTTAGAATTGATAATGATTATTTAAATCATTGAATGTAATTGAAATATGTATCTAAATTAATCTGAGTTATATATTTATACTAAAACATGTTTCTCATTAAAAAAAAAAGTGAGAATTGATTCTCTAATGTTAAAACAAATGGAGACTAATTTAATCATGTCACATTAGATAGGCTATAGACATGGATTATGGTTTGCTCGGCCAAGGATAAAACTAAAAAAGGATTGAAGTTTGTAACCAGCTTGGCTCAGGTGGAAGAGAATGAGTGCGGCAACAAGAGGCCAAGCTTGTCCCAATTATAATAATATACCTAATTACTTATCATGTGCTAGGAAAACCGTTTGCACCTTTTTAAACGAGGTTTACACATTCTAATGCAGCACAAGTAGAAGAGTAATGTGAAGGGTGAATTGATCATTTTCATTACATTGAAACCAACTGATTTTCAAATACACACTTAGTGTACCAATTTCATAAATTATCCTTAATTATTGTAAATCTGGTGTGCATTTCATTTCTATAATATAACCAACATTTCTTAAATTATTCCCAATCTCTCATCAGTCATCTCTGATTTGTCCGTGTCTATTGTTTCATTACTCCAAAACGATACATAAATTTTAATACTAGTGGAATAAAAACAGAGAATTGCAAAGATTCTATTTTCAAGGGCATCATACAATAAATTCGTGATATCATATCTTGAAGGTAGGGGTAAACAAAAGCGATGTTTTATCATACTCGAAAAAGAGAAGCAGTGAGAAATCAATCACATGCATGGCATTAGATTCTAGAAGTTAATGAACTTTATACAAAAGCACAGAATTCCATCTTCGCCTTCCCACATAATAAATTCATCATATGGTCGCCACTCAGCCTAAAGTTTGATACTCTTCATAACACAATCAATCTAAAAATATTTACCAATCTGCCAAATATCTACTCTACACGACATCACTGTGCTATAGAGTTACACTTACAAATAATTAAATTGGTTCCTTTCTTTCTTCTCGAGTAAAGCAGCAGTAGGTTCAATCATCATCACACAGCACTTGCATGAGCTCGAGCGGCGAAGCCCAGATTGGATGATCAAACAAGGTTTGTTTAAACTGTTCTTCTCGTTTAACGCACACTGCTTCTGCTATGTCGCATAAATTTGAAACGTCACGAATTATTGCTTCCTGGGCTTCCACCTGTGCGGTCCACACACAGTACTAAATTATATGCATTACAACTATTCACAATATATGCAATTCAATTATGAACCCTATAATTACATGTGTAAGCTAGGAATTTGTAATTCTCATTCACAGAGTGTAAATCTATTTCGTATGCAGCAAATTAGGTTAACAAAATTGAGGGTTGTTACCTGCAATAGGAGGTCGTGGAGGAGGGAGCCACCGGCGGAATCGGTTGACGAGGAAGTGGAAGGAGGTGATGGGGTTTGGTTAGATTGGGGTTGGGGATGACAGTGAAGAGTGGTGCGTTGTTGCATTGAGCGCAAGGTGTTCGACAATGATTCCCACTGAAGAATCTCCTTCTCGTACTTCGATTTCAGCTTCAATAGGGTTTGTTTCTTCCGCTCTCTCCGTCGCTTCTCCGCGTCGTTCTCCGACGGCGCCGGAGCTTCGGTTCGGCGGCGCTTGCGCTTGTAGACGAAGCCTTCGTCGTAGCAGAGCTCCCATTCGTCGTCTTCCATTTCAAAAATTGGAGTGAGCGCGGGTTTTTGACTTTTCACGCTCAATTTCTAATTTTCCTTTCATGTACCGCTACGACCTTTTCCCATTATTATTATTATTATTATTATTTTAATATTTTCTAGGTTCTATGATTCTAGCCCTTTTTCGTTTTGTTAGTTACTACTAGGAAGTAGTATTTTAATCACCACCGCCATTAGGGAATGGTAATAAAAACTCTCGACAGCTATTCAAAGGTTAACACAACTTCAAATGTCGCATTCTAGGGTGAATTTCACACGATTGGTAGTTAATGTATTCTTTGATTAATTACGTGTTTTTATTTAGTAACCTCTAGGTTTATTTTTGTTTTATTTTGCTCTCTCGCTTGAATTTTTTTGTTTTAGTTTGGTTTGCTAAGTTTAAAAGGTTTTAATTTAGTTCCTTAACATATCTTTGTCAGATTAAATTGGTTTGTTCGTTAGTTTTTTGTACTTATGGTGTTAATTTTAGTTAACGTGACAAACACTTATTTAATGTAGCATTTCTCACAGTTTGTCACGTGTTGCTAACTTGACCAAGTTAGTGTGGTAAATTGATGGAAGGACTAACTCAGTCTAACAAAAACACTTTAAAGGATTAAGGTAAAACTTTTTAAAATTAGGAGATTAAATTGAAATAAAAAATTTCAGATGGGACAAAATTTATATTTTAGCCTTTTATTTTTCTGGTGTATGATCATAAGATTGATTTGTAAAGTGAGAAATTTATTTTAAAAAAGTAAAGTGAGGGGTTATACTTGTTAATTTAAAATTAATACTTGAAATTGCAATAATATATACACACACAACAAAGGAGTATATTAAGTGAGAAAGTTATATTTATGTGAATTTTCTAATCACACATAAATGGTCAATATTTAAAGTCACATGGTCACTTAAAAGAATTATGTGACTTTTAAAAAACTCACATGACTTATGTGGTTTTAATTTTGGCCATTGGTAATAATATCTAATTGGTTAATATTTATTATTCTCATTCTCGTATAAAAAAACATTTTCACTATATAATTCTCCTGTAATAAATTATATAATTGTTTAAATTTCAATAATTACTTTTCAATTAACGATTATAACTCTCTATTTTATATTTTAAAGTGAAACTTTCACTTTGGATAAATTAAATTAATTTTTGCCACAAATTTAGCTAGATGACATGAAAGAGGTATTGAAAAAATAAAATTGGAACTTTGCCATATAAGAATAATTAGAGTAATGTTAAATCCTCCTATAAATATTCTTAATATTTTATAAAAAAAGTATTAAATAAAAAATAAAATACATTTAATGTTTTAAAAACTTTAAAAATATTCAATATTTTCTTTATCTAGTAAGTAGAAGAATTAGTAAGAAAATTTTGTAAGAGAATTTAGAATTATTTAAATAATTAGCAAATTTAAGAGAAATCATGTACTATTCACCAAAAAAAAAAAAAAAGATATATGTACTGCAACCAAGGAAATAGCACAAAGTGAATCTTTATAAACTAGTTTGATGGATGGGAATGTAGTAAGCTTGAAGAACAAACTATTATAGCTGACGGCTACATTAAGTAAAGGGTACATATTTTGATGACATGTATCATAACTTGGCTAGAATCTATTCAAATGGTGATTGCATATACCGATATACATGATGTAAGAACTATATGTGAAATGACATTGTTGTTGATGCAAGAAGACTTAAATTTGGTCCCTTAAAAAAATAATATACTCAGTAAAATGTACTTTAAAAATAAAACTGACAGAGATTAAACAATTCTTAATATATCAGAACCTAAATGATGACGCATTTAAACTCTAAACAAAACACTGAAGTATTAACAAATATACAAAAATATCCCTCAGTTAATTAGAAATTCTCGCTATCATTTTAAATGTTATTTTATATATCAATTTTAACTTTTGCAAACTAGATACAAATATTTTTTATTTATCTTAAGTAACCACTTAAAGCTAGAAAATAATTATTTTTCTTTAACCGTAACTTTTCCAGTCAAAATAAGTATAATCTCATAAGAATTTGAAAAAAAAAAAAAAAACAACTTTGAACAATTGTTGCAAAAGAATGCATCTTCGAGTAAGTTGTAAGTCATCACTAACGACTTGGATTAATCTAACCAATTCAATAAACTTAAGCCAATCTAATTAAAAAGGTGGGTAGCATCGGTCTAATGGGTTACATCAAATCCAAATGGGGGCGGGGGGGTGTCAATTTGGCATATGTAGACTTGATGAAACTTGGCCCTAATTTTCTTTTTTAAACTTTCTTTCTTATTCTTTTAATTTAATTTAATTATATATATTAATTTAAAAATTAAAAATGTATAAATATGTATATAATCTAAAATTTTTCTCTTTTTATTTATTTTTTTATATTTTTAAAGAACAAATATGTTTAATCGATGACATAATCTAATCCAACTCAAAAATAAATTAAGGACATAAACCAATTAGTTGAGAAAAATTTATTAAAATTGACCCAATTGAAGTCAATCTCAATTGATTGGATCGATTAACTTTTTCTTAAGCCTAACTTGTGTGCAACCCTGTTTAAAAGTGGGCCTAATATCATGGTGCATTGTAAAACGTTAAACAAAAATCATGAGTTTCAAAAATTGATGATATGCAAAGATGTGGAGTAATTCATAAAACTCATTTGACAAATTTTTTAGAATTACACTATTAAAGAGGAAAATTAGTCAAAATTACATCAAATAAAAAAGAATTAATGTGACTTAAAAAAAAAAAAAGAATTAATGTATTGTGACGAGTTTTATTTAAGAATTATCAAAAAGCTGAGTTAAACAACTTCGGTTAAAAATCACCATTGGAAACACCGTCAAAGTGTCAATGATATGAAAGTAAAATGAGTAAACTATCAATATAATTATTACTATTTCACAAATAATCCTTAAACTAATGAAATTATATAAATAATTTTTGAGTTTAATAGTTATGCATTGTCAATGTAAAAATTTTTATACTGTTAATCAATCAAAAATTACTGTTAGTATGACCTTTAAAGTAATTCCTATAAAAGTCAACAAACTAATCATATATAATAATTTGTGATCGGATGACAATGTAAATCTTCTTTACATCGTTAGTGCATAACTTATTTTTTTCATAATTTTTAAAGTATTAAATATTTATCAATTTATTTCTTACATTAATATATTTTATTAATATTTAGGATTAATTTAAAGAATTTTTTTAATATTTAAGAACTATTTAATATAATTTTTAATACATAAGAAATTATTTATATAATTTATTTATTTTAAAAACTATTTAGAAGAGAGAATAATTCTTGGTTTATTGACAATAAAATTGTAATTTTGGTGAAAAGATTAGAAGTGAAATTTTAACCCTGAGAGGATTTGAAGGTTTAAAGGGACATTGGTGGAGACGAGCACAAGTACTGTACAGTAGAGAAGAGTGGCAGTCCATTTCTTGAGAAGAAGCTGCTTCGTGTTCGCTTTGATTGAGAGGTAGCATAGCAGCTTCCCCCAATCGAATCCCATGCTCAAACCAACATCTCTAACCCACATATCCTCCTTTCTCTTATCCCATTCCGGAGCCATGTCCTCTGCAAGGTTCGGATTGTTGTGTCACTGTCACAGACACTTCCCAACACTCCCTCCTCCTCCTTCTTCTTCTTCTTCCTTCTCCTTCCCCACACCGAGACTCTTCTCCACCCCATACCCTCTCCAATACGAACTCATCATCAACCGTCCATCCCAACCCCACACTCCCCGCCCACCACCTGTTCGACACATTGACTCCCCTTCCCAAACCGAACCCGACGAGCCCGATTCCCAGGCCCAACCCGAACTCGACAAGGCCCAGAGGAAGTACTACAACAAACGCAGGAAGAGGATGTACGGCTCCGACTCCGACGAAGACAGCAACGCGTCACGCCACGATGACTTCGTGGAGCTGAAGCCCCACGTGGTGGAGTTTCCCACGCTGCACAAGAGAGAGGAAGAGTTGTATTTCTACGACGCCTTCACGTATCCCTGGGAGAAGGAGAAGCATTACAAAATGGTTTATCAGTTGGAGAAGAAGTACTTTCCCGATCAGTGCCTCGATAAGGCATTCCTCCAACCGGGACAATCAAATGCAAATGCAAATGCAAATGTAAATACAAATGCAAATTCAAAGGACAAGGGCAAGGGGGGTAGGAAGAAAGTTGGTGTTGGTGGTGATGAGAAGTTGGTGTTTTTTGAGGGGAAAGAGAAGGGTGAGGAGGATGGAAGTGGAAGTAGAGATCTTACGGAGAAGAAGGTTGAGGAGTTCTTTAAGGGTTTGAAGAAAGTTCCTAATAATAACAAGGATGTTCAACTTGGAGACCCTTTTCTTTCGTCAGGGAGGACTGGCCTCCCTCCCGTCTGGGATAGTCCACATGGCACTGTGCTTTTGGTCAACAAACCAAAAGGTCAACTTCAAACTATACATTACCTTCATTTCTCTGCTTCACAACGAAACTGGAGTTACTTGTGCAGAATGGTTGTTGTAAAATGCATGCATCTTTGATTTTGGGTAGGGGAGAAATTATTATATGGTCTGAGACTATAGGTCTAGGAGAAATTATTACATAGTTTTGAACTATCATGGTCTCGATCAATCTTCATGTGACATGTAATATAGTTTTATTAACTCCTTTTGTAAATTGAAAATTTCAATTATGTGTCACATGGAGATTGGTTGAGATCATGTACACATGGTAGTTTTGAACCATGTAGTGTGTGTTCGGGTGAGGGTAAGTAAAATTAATTTTGAATGAAATAGATTTTGTAAAATTGATTTTGCTTAAAATTGATTTTGAAGTAATATGTTTTATGTTTGAATGTTTTTACTCTAAAAACAAGTTAGTAGTTAAATTCAGTGTAAATTTTTGATCCAACACAAAAGCTATTTAAAGTTTTTTCGACTTAAAATCAATTCTAGAGCCAGAATCAATTTTCTAACGTGAAAACAAACATATAAATATTTATTTAAAATCACGTTAACTTGGTACTTTAATGTGATTCTGGAGAATCAAACGTGAAACCAAACATGCACATAATCATTTTTGAGGGTGGGGGGGACTACCATTGGTGCTCGTGATTAAGTGACTTCCTCTAGAATGAAAACATACTGCAGCAGTAGCACTAATGGTTCATGTTGTCTAAATTACATTTTTTTTGTGGTCTCATTTTTATGGATTTCGTAGGATTTAGTTTGATTTAAATCTTTACTTATTTGGTGGATAATGCTGCAACTTTTTGTTCAAGTTGTCATTTTTTTTAACATAGTAAATTTGAAATGCTTGAAACTGAATTTTTTGGTGTGTCAATGAAAATATAACTCGCGTGTAAATTTTTGGCAGGTTGGACTTCATTCACGGTTTGTGGAAAGCTGCGTCGCCTCGTCAAAGTGAAAAAGGTTCTTTTCCACCACACATCTTCATTTAAGTTTGCTTCTTCGTGTAGACTTATATCATTAATTTACAGGTAGGTCATGCTGGGACTCTTGACCCGATGGCTACTGGTTTATTGATTGTTTGTGTTGGTAAAGCAACAAAGCTGGTAGACAGGTGATTGAAAATTAGAAATTTGTTTCTGTTTGAGTGCCAAGTAGTGATGCTTGTTTCACTATCCTATAGTTTTGTTCTGGCTGAAATGTTTGATCTGAGTAACTTTTCTGGATGCTTGAACTTCTCTGCTTCAGATATCAAGGGATGATTAAGGGTTATAGTGGGGTTTTCCGCTTGGGGGAGGCTACTTCAACATGGGATGCTGATTCACCAGTGAGTTAATTTATTTTTCTCATATGTAAGTTTATGAATCAGAAAAGAAAATGTACTTTTGCCCGACCCCCATCAACTGGAACAACATAAATGCACTTATATTCAGTTCTTAACCTTTTCAGCAAAAAGGTGAATCAGGTCCATCCAAATCTAATACTTGATATTCATAAGTTGAGTAACTTAATTCACCGGTTAAAGTCCAAGGCTGAATTATAGTGCATTAGTGGATGTGGATGAGTGGATCTTTATCTGGTGTCATATACATATATGTATATAAATATAATAAATCAACAAGTGTTTTTAAAGACTAAAGAGCAATTCCACTGTGATCCAAATGAAATTGATTTTTCTTTGAATAATCAAATAGTTACGAGAGCATCTGATATATTTTTTAGGAAGTGATACACTGTCCTCATAATAATTCTTGTGACTGATCTGTCAATCCATTCATTCTAAAATAAGATACTTTCTCTTTGTAAGACCAAATAATTAAAGTTTTCACTGCCATCAACTCGTGCTGAAAGCCCGAAAGTACATTATAAAATGGAGATACGAGTTAGCAAGGATTCAACTCTAACGCTCCCATTAAGTAGGCTGTCACGCAAAAAGGTAAATGTTTGATCAAAATATATGTCTATATTTATTTTTAAAACCACAACTTTGAACAAAGCATATGTCTGAATATAGTATTTGGTGCTTGAACCTTGAACAATGTTCAACATAGTGAAAATGGTATAACAAGAGTATTTCAGATCATTATACAAGTATTAATAGCAATTAAGAATATCAGTTCAAACTTGGGATGTTGCATGTAAGTCATTGTGATGTGACTCAATGAGTCATGATAAACAGAACTAAAACTTGCATTATGGCAATACATTTATGTTTAAATTTTAACTATGTGCAATATTTTCACTCATAGGCCAACTTCATTTGTAGGTCATTCAACGTGAACCATGGGAGCACATCAAAGACGAGGATATAAAGAGAAATGCTTTGTCCTTATGTGGGGAGATTTGGCAAGTTCCTCCTATGTTCTCAGCTATTAAAGTAAGAACTTTTGCCATTCTTGAATCGTTTGATTTTCATAATTTCTTTTAAATTGAGGCTTGGGCAAAGTGCTGAAGTATGTTTTGCCTTATATGCTATCTAAATATTTTTAAGGTATTAAATTTGTAACTGATGTGTAACTTGATGTGAATTGAGACTACTTTATTAATTTAAATATTTGAGATGTTAAAAATTGTAACTTTAGCTATTATTTGTAACTAGTTTTCAACTTACTTTAGTTTTTTATGCATCAATATTATCAGAGCATCGTGCTTCACTTCTGAAGCAGTTTAACACTGGAAAATTTTCTCATTTCTAAAGACTTGGTTTTGTGAGAAACAGGATAGCGTTGTTTAATTCATGTAAGTGGCTCCACCAATTGGGAAAAAGACTTTTTCTTCTTGTTGCTGCTGTTGTCATATCTCCTTTCAAAACTCTAGTATTTTATGTTAACTATTGAGGCAATAAGGCAACTAGTCCAGTTCCTTACAAGTTGTCACTGCTTCATGATAGGTTGGAGGGGAAAAGATGTATGAGAAAGCAAGGAGAGGAGAAAGCATTGAACTTTCACCTAGACGAATTTCAATTTTCCAGTTTGACATAGAGCGTAGCTTGGATGACAGGTAACTGTCTGGTAGCCTCCATTCTAAACTCCTTGCTACCTTTATTAAATCAAGATTTAGGTTGACGGTTTATAATGGTTGAAATCATCACTGGTAGACAGCAAAATCAATTCACTTCACTGATCACCCAATCCTTTGCTATTAACAATTTAATCAAGAGACCTGAACTGACGTTGTCATAATCATTCTTGAAATCCAATTTGAGTATAAATCCTCAACCCTATCCCTTTCTTATTCCCTCAATAACTTCGTTGGCCACAAGGGCAGTACCAAGAATCTGTCTGTCTGCCAGCCAAAAGAAAAGGTTCTAATTGCTAGAAACTCCTCAAAGTGGCAGGGTATACTCAAGTAGTAAATAGTTGAAAAGCATTTTTAATACCTGGTAATGGAATGATTGCTACTGTCTGAGCTCCAAACATTAAGCACACAGGTTAGGAGATAAATCCTTATGTGGCCTTTGCACCTATAACAGATTTTTTGTCTTGATCATAAAAGCTTTTACCTAGAGAGAGCTTCTCCTTATAAAAATGTATATTTGGGAATTATCTGTTTTTAGAGTTGTGGCTGATTTGTTCTTTTTACCCTGATATATTTGTGTTATTATTTTTGCAGACAAAATTTGATATTTAGAGTGACATGTTCCAAAGGGACATATATTCGGTCACTCTGTGCAGATTTTGGGAAGGCTCTTGGCAGGTATTAGTTTATTATTCCTTATTCTAAAATTTTCTCTCATGATGAGAGCAACACGACATGTATAAATATCGTCAGTCTGATGTTATAATTTCATTTCCTCATTTATCTGTTGATTTAATTTGCTTTTTACCTCATAATTAGTCTCTGATGATTTAGTGCTTTCCTGCTTGCTTGTGCATATGTACTAACATGCATACATAGGTAATTTGGGTTCACCAGGTCGGATATTAAATATTTCTAGTGAAGTTAGTATTTTAAGTTTAGTCTACAGTATTCTGTTGGGGCAATAATGAATGATTATGAAGTTGAGAAAATACTATAATCTCCTCAAAATCAAAGTTGTGTTGCTATTGGTGACTTTTTGCTGTAATTTTGCAGCTGTGCCCATTTAACTGCTCTCCGAAGAGATTCAATTGGTAAGTGATCTTGGCCGTTGACGTTGACCTTCAAGAGTCATTGTGTGTAACTGTTTATATGGTCCTCCTCTCTTCTCTACAGGGCAATATTCAGCAGATGATGCATGGGACTTTCAAGAGCTGGAAGAGGCTATCACCAAAAATTTTCTCTAACTTCTCTGCTGTGTTGCTACCTCCTTTGATGATGGAAGAGACTTCATTCTTGACTTATTAGGTATATAAAATTCAGAGAAATGATCTGTAAAATTTGTTATTTATTTGTATGAAAATATTAATATGTTGAAAAGCAAAAATCTAGAGATGTGGTTATGTAGACGAAGTGGATGTCTTAATATATTAAATTTGAATATTTTTACTCGGTAGTGAATAATTTTTCGTTACACTATTATTTAAAAAATGACGTGTTATTAGTATTCTTCTCCTCCCCCCCCCCCTCCCAATTTCAAATAGTTAGCTCAACATTTGTGTTATACGAATGAAATAAAATAACTTGTTAGCTTTAGTTATAGTTGATATTGTGCACATATTGATTAACATAAATTACTTTTTCTATTGAAATTTAAAAAACATTAAGTTTTCAGTTTACTGAGAAAGTGATCAGGAGCATTATTTATTCGCATGTGGAACATTTTTATTTTATTTTTTATTGTAGAGATGTGGTTTAAGTTTTGTAATATGCGTTTGGTTTAGTTTGTTTTGAAAAATAATTTAATTTTTTTGAGAGAATTTTAAAAAACAATTAATTAATTTCTTAGAATTAATTTAAACTAAATATGTTAGTAGTCTGTTCTGATTGAGGGGCATGTGTATATGTGATTGGAAAGTCCAACTCCATCATATATCTCGAGAGGTGAACTTGTGCTGATTGCATGGCAAAGTTAGGAGCTGAATCTGAGGAGCATTTCAGAATTCTGAAAGATTCCGCTGTTGAACTTCGTCTGGTTCTGGTTGCTGACGAAGAGATGTTATCTAAGTTTTTGTTCTTTATGTTTTGTTCTCTTTATTTGTTTCCTAATTCACAAACATGATAGATATTCAAACTAATTTTAAATTTGAAAAATAAAAAATATTTGAAAGAATAAATTCTTTTCTTCTAACTTCTTATTGTGCATAAGCACACATAGTAAAATTCTAAATTTTATATTATCATTTAAATGAAATTTAGGATTCAAAACATGGAAAGAAAGAATACATTAGTAAGAAAGCAATTATTTCATTTGAGGATGAGTACTCAAGAACAATTATTGTAACTCAAATATATTTATTCAATTAAAATCCAACTTTAGTGGCGTATATAATACACTACTAATGTACAAGGCAAGAGTGTGGTTAAATAATTAATAGTGAAGGGGAAAGGACATCATAAAACATTGACTTTGGTTGCGTCTCTGCACCTTAAATATCACAAAGCACTGAAGTGATGTCCTAAGTCTATGTTTCAAATTTAGTATCTCAGCCACTTCATATATATATATATATATATATATATATATATATATATAGGGTTAGGATTCGTTGACATTAGGTATCAAAATTAGTCAAATTATATCTTTAATAATTTTTTATAGAGTGTAAATTTAACTAATCTAACCGTTGAATTATGTGATATTATTTTCATGATCATATATATCTAATTTCACATCATTTGAACTTTTCTAGATATGTTATCTAACATTAAATATTTACATATATTTTAATATTATATTATACTTTAAAATAAAGTGATATGATGAATTATTAAATAATTTTGGAATTGTATGAAATTTTGTATACTTAATTTAATTAATAAGAACATCAAATTCAACAGTTAGATTGGTTAAATTTGCATTCTATAAAAAACTACTGAAGGTGTAATTTGACTAATTTTGACACCTGAGTCAACATATATATATATATATATATATATATATATATATATATATATATATATATCATCTAGGATTATAGATATTCAAATATTACATTAAGCTTGTGATTATTTCCGGACCATTGTAGGCAATAAAATCTTCTTGTTAAGTTTTTAATATAATTGTATTTTGAAGAACTTAAATTCGAGATTTCTAATTAAGTTAGAGTAGTTTTTCACCTATTGATCAACACCTTTGATGATAAATGAAAGTATTAGGCTTTTAAACGAATGAGGCAATTGTTTTATGTAAGAAATCATTTAATATTATATTAAGCACACACAAAAAAAGTATTAGTAATAAATGGTTCTTAATTCATATTCATGCATGCAAGATGCATACCAATTATTATGATTAATAGGTGTAATTGAAATTGGAGAATGACGGGGGATTTTTTTTGGTAATGAATGACAGAGGGGATTCGATACTTCATTAAGTATGCATAAACATACCTCATTTAACATTTGACTATTCAAAAAAGAAGAAATGTACTTTAAATGATAAAGTGTAGTTATACCTATTGGTTAGAAAATCAATAGAAGATTGTGATAAAATACATGTACCCTAAATTTGTAAAAATCTTAATAGTTGACTTTCTAATCTATGACTATATAGTTAGATTTTATCTTCTAAAGTAATCCTCTTTTATCAAAAAAGAAAAACAAAAAGTAATCTCTCAATTTAGAGGAGACAATTCACTCACAGAATATTACAACTGTTACTAGGTTTGTGAATGAGGCCATTATTTTTGTATAGAAACACATTTAATATTTTTTGCTGATAGAAAAACATTTAATCTTCCATTAAACAAATATGAAAATATTCAATAGTCATAAATGATTCTTAATTAATTTATATTGGTACATTGAGGGCATACACCGATTACCATAATTAATAGGTGTATTTGTAAGGCTTTATTTGAGGTAATTGTATCAAGGTATTGTGCAATCATGGCTTCAACCTCCAAAATTATGTTTTCACTTTCTATGCTGTTAACTGTACTTGTTGCTTTGCAGTTGAAAGGCAGTGAGAGTGGAGTTTTACCTTCCAAACTAAAAGAGGGATTTTTACCTTCCAAAGTAACGGTTGAAATGAGCAACAACTTAACTTTGAAGCAGCTCGATCTTCATTGCAAAGACAAGCATAATGATCTCGGCCCTCAAACACTGAATGTTGGCGATACATATAGTTTTAGATTTAGGCCTAATGCCTTTGCGAATGTAACCTTGTACTTTTGTCGCTTTGTATGGGTAGGAGCGGTACATTATTTTGACATTTATGTACAAGAGCGAGATACGCCGACGTGTGATGATAATCGGTGTTCTTGGCAAATATTTGAGGAGGGACCTTGTAAGATTATGGAGAGGTCTCGTGAATGCTTTAAGTGGAATGAAGTACCTATAGGAAGGAGACAGCTTGTGGAAGGGAATAATATTTTACCTCTGTAACATTTCTATTTCCCTTGAAATTAATTTATGGAGGATTAAAGAATAATTCAATAAAGTAATATATTATATATAATTCAAACATTGTTATCCTTCAACTTATAGGTGAATATCATGAAGAAATCATTATCATTTTTTAAGCATGACATTTAAATGTTAGATTAAATTTATCTCTTTATAGTCACAAACACTCGCTAAGCTCTAGCATAAAAATAACTAGGTTTTTTGAACAATGCTCTAAGCAATCATTAAAGCATTTTGATGAGCAAGTTCTTAAGTTAGGGATTAGATATGTCATGGTTGCAAAAACTGTAAAGATTCTCTATTCAACTTTATTCTAGATAATCTTCTCCCCACCTCATCCCTCTCTTTTACTTAATAATCAACATTGTCTTTAAATAATTTTAATACATACATATATATATATATATATATATATCTGTGTGTGTGTGTCTGTGTGTATGAACATCATCATCTTGAATGAAAGTGTTTTCAAGAGTTTTTTTTAGATGAAATTATTTTTAGGAGTTATAATCACTCTCATTGAACACATGTTTTATCTTAATTTTATATATTAAACACTTATCTCTTTTAAACAATTCTTTTCATCTTTATTTTTAAATTGGATTTTAATATTTCTTTTAAAATAAATTATCAATAATTAAAAATAACTTTGTACACAATATAATTGTTTATTAAAATATAAAATATAATTTATATGTTTGAAAATGTTTATTTATTATGAATTTTAAAAGTACTAAATTTATATATTTAAAAATATTTATTTATTATAATTTTAGGTATATAAGAAAAACATTTACACACACACACACACATAATGTGTGAGAATATTTGGTTATTGTGAAAAATGAGAATTATAAATTTAGATCATACAATCATATATGAATGATCAAGATGATAAGTTAGTTGATAATCATATGATCAGTTAAAAAAGTCATATACATTTTTCTTTTAATCATTCAAATATGATCTAAAAGTGTATATTTATAATTTTTGTTTCTTACATTAACCAAGTGTTCTCATATGAGTTACTTTATGCGCGCGTGTGTGTATATATATATGAAGTTGAATATTTAATGATTAATATTTAATATTATGTAACATCTTTAAATATTTTTAAAATAATTTCTTTTAAGTAATAATTAACCATTGTGTCATTAACGCTTGTGAAGTCAACTTTATTACTTACATAATTTTATTTCTTTTTTAATATTAAATTACTTTCTGTTAGTATTAAATGCGACTGAAATAGCTGTGTAAATGGTTAACATTTTTCAATATTTGTTTTATGTAACTTAAATTTATTTTGAGGTTATCATGTCATTGGTACGAAATATTACTTTTAGTGAGGTCTCTTTTTTTAATCACTTTGTTTTTTCATGTACAAGACTCAAATAGTTTTTTAATTCCTATAATATTTTATTATTTTTATATTGGTTCTCCTAGAATATTCCTGTGACCGAATTTTCCATTCATTCTAAAATAAGAAACTTTTTTTGTAAGACCTCCAAAGTGGAAAAGGAAAATATTAGATTTTTTTACTAATTATGGGAGTATGCAATGCTGTCTTTTAATCATTCTTATGACTGAACCACTAATCATTCAGTATACCATCCTTTTTTTAGATATAAACCTGACTAAAATTTAATTGCACGATTGGGGACAATGACAGTTGATCTTTAGAACATTTTGTCAAGGTTGCTTTGGTAAGGAACCACTCAATCTTGAAACCTGAGAGAATCACCCAACCCCAAAGAACCATTCAATTTAGAAGGTTTAGCTAATAGTTATTAGGTGAGGGATAAATGATGACTTTATTATTTTAAAGATGCTCTTTAGCATGGAAGCTATCTACAAGCCACTGGCAATCAACTTGTGCTGAAAGTCTGACAGCCCAGTATAAAAAATGGAGATAGCCGTTAGCAATGATTCAACTCCAACACATCCATTAATGAGGCCGTCACACAAAATAATAAAAGTTTGATCAAAATATATGTCTATATTTATGTCTAAAACCACAACTTCAACAAAGCATATGTCTGAATATTGTATTTGGTGCTTGAACCTTGAATCATGTTCAACATAGTGAAATGGTATAATAAGAGTATTTCAGATCATTATGGAAGTGTCAATGGCAGTGAGGAATATCAATTCAAACTTGGAATGTTGCATGTAAGTAATTGTGGTGTGACTGATGATAAACAGAACTAAAAATTGCCTTTAATATGGCAATACATTTATGTTTAGATTTTAACTATATGCAATATTTCCACTCATAGGCCAACTAAATTTGTAGGTCATTCAACGTGAGCCATGGTAGCACATCAAAGATGAGGATATAAAGAGAAACGCTTTGTCCTTTTGTGGGGAGATTTGGCAAGTTCCTCCTTTATTCTTAGCTATTAAAGTAAGAACTTTCGCCATTTTTTGCATTATTTGACTTTCATAATTTCTTTTAAATTGTGGTTTGGGCAAGGGGCTGAAGTATGTTTTGCTTTATATGTTATCAAAATATTTAGAAGGTATTGAATTTGCAACCGATGTGTAACTTGATGTAAGTTGAGACCACTTTATTAATTTAAATAAGGTGTTAAAAATTGTAACTTTAGCTATTATTGGTAACTAGTTTTCAACTTGGTTTAGTTTTTTATGCATCAATATTATCAGCATCATGCTTCACTTCTGAAGCAATTCAGCACTAGAAAATTTTCTCATTTCTAAAGACTTGGTTTGTGAGAAAACTGGATAGGGTTGTTTAATTCATGTAACTGGCTCCACCTATTGAGAAAAAGACTTTTTCTTCACGTTACTGTTGTTGTTTTATCTATTTTCCAAACTCTAGTATTTTGTGCTAATTACCGAGGCAACTAGTGCAATTCCTTATCTGCTTCATGTGAAAAGATGTATGAGAAAGCAAGGAGAGGAGAAAGCATTGAACTTTCACCTAGACGAATTTCAATTTTCCAGTTTGACATAGAGCGTAGCTTGGATGACAGGTAACTGTCTGGTAGCCTCCATTCTAAACTCCTCATTGCCCCTATTAAATCAAGATTTAGCTCAACCATTTATAATAGTTGAAATCTTCACTAGTAGACAACAAAATCAATGCATTTCTTTGATCACTTAATCCTTTGCTATTAGCAATTTAATGAAGAAACCTGAATTGAAGTTGTCATTAACGTTCTTGAAATCCAATCTGAGTGTAAATTCTCAACCTTATCCCTCTCTTATGCCCTCAATAACTTCGATGGCCACAGGGCAGTACCAAGAGTCTAAATGCTAGAAACTCCTCGAAGTGGAAGCAGGGTGGTCCTAAATAGTAGAAAAATGTTTTCAATACCTGGTAATGGAATGATTGCTAATGTTTGAGCTCCAAACATAAAACACACAGGTTAGGAGATAAATCCTTATGAGGCCTTTCCACCTATAACAGATTATTTGGTTTGGTCATAATAAAAGCTTACCTAGCGAGAGCTTTCTCCTTATAAAAATGTATCTTTGGGAATTATCTGTTTTAGATTTGTTCTCTTCTTTTTACCCTGATACATTTGTTGTTATTTTTGCAAACAAATTTGATTTTTAGAGTGACTTGTTTCAAAGGGACATATATTCGGTCACTCTCTGCAGATGTTGGGAAGGCTCTTGGCGCAGGTATTAGTTTATTAATCCTTATTTTAAATTTTTCTTTCTCATATTGAAAGCAACATGACATATAGTCATAATGAGAGCAACAAGACATGTAGAAATGTTGTCATTCTCACATTATAATTTCATTCCCTCATTTATCTGTTGATTTAATATGCTTTTTATCTCTATAATTAGTCTGTGATGATTTAGGGCTTTGCTGCTAGTGTTGTGTTTTATTCCTAAATTGCTATCAAAGTTGTGTTGCTATTGTTGGTTGACTTTTTTGCTGTAATTTGCCAGTTGTGCCCATTTAACTGCTCTTCGAGAGATTCAATTAGTAAGTGGTCTTGGCCGTTGACATTGACCTTCCAGAATCATTGTGTGTAATGTGGTTCTCTTCAGGGCAATATTCAGCAAAGAGCTACAAGAGGCTGTCTCCAAAAATTATCTCTGACTCCTCTACTCTGTTGCTCCTTCCTATGATGATCTTTTTTGGGTAAAATCTTGCAGAGTGGTTTTCGGGTGTTTGGTATGAGAAAATATTTTTGTTTTCATTTTTTTTCTTTTTATTTTTAATTACAAAAATGATCTTATTTTCATTTTGTTTTCTGTTTTAAAAAATTTGCATTAGCTAGAAGCAGTAATTAAACACGGAAAATGAAATCAAAAGACAATAAAAAAATTATTTTTGTTGTTTCTTATTGTTTTCATTATTTTTTATACAAACTTTTGAAAATAGAAAGTGAAAATAAACTGATATTTTTATAATTAAAAGGAAAAATAAGAAATGTTTTCACAAACTAAACTACTCCTTATAAACCAATTTTCAAGCATGTGGTCCTTTCTCTAAATTTTTATTCATTTATTTTTCAATTTTCAGACTTAATTCCTTACTTATCAGATATATAAAATCAAGAGAAATTTTCTGTAAAATGTTATTTATTTGTATGAACTATGAAGATATTAATATGGTGAAAAGCAAAAATCTAGAGATGTGGTTTTGTAGACGAAGTGGTATGTGTTAATTTATTAAAATTGAATATATTTACTTGACAGTAAAAATTTTATCACTACACTATTACTTAAAAAATGACGTGTTGTTAGTATCCCTTATTTTTTTTTTCTCTTTCAAATATAGTTTGCTCAACACTTGTGTTATACGAATGAAATTAAATAACATGTTAATTTTAGTTATAGTTAATATTATGCACATACTGATTAACATAAATGATTTTTAATTGAAATTTAAAACGTTAAGTTTTCATTTTATTAAGAAAGTGATCAGGAACATTATATATTCACATAAGGAACATATTTGCTTTTTGATTATAGAGGGGGGGTTTTAGTTTTGTAAAACGCGTTTGGTTTAGTTTGTTTTGAAAAAATAATTTATTTTTTAAGAGAATTTTAAAAAAACAATTAATTATTTTCTTAGAATTAATTTAAACAAAATATGTTACTAGTCTGTTCTGCGTGAGTGGCATGTGTATTATTTCCAACTCCATCATATTATATCTCGATAGGTAAACTTGTGCGGCTAATTTCATGGCAAAGTTAGGAGCTGAATCTGAGTAGCATTTCAGAATTCTGGAAGATCCCCCTGTTGAACTTCTAATACTTGTTGCTGACAAAGACGTTGTTCTCTTAGTTTTTGTTCTTCTGCGTTTTGTTTATTTTATTTGTTCCCTCATTCATGAAAAAATGATAGATATTCAAATCAATTTTAAATTTGAAAAATAAAAAAAAATTAAAGGAATAAATTTAGGGAGTGTACATTAGTAAGGATGTGTACATTAGTAAGAAAGCAATTATATCATTTGAGGGTGAGCCCTGAAAAACAATTATTGTAGCTAAAAATATATCTCTTCAATCAAAATCCATCTTTTAGTGACGTATATAATATATACTAATGTACAAGGTAAGAGTGTGGTTTAATAATTATTATAGTGAAGGGGAAAGGATATCATAAAACATTGACTTTGGTTGTGTCTCTGCTCCTCAAATATATATATCAAATCAGTGAAGTGAGGATCCTAACTCTCATTCTAATTTACTATCTCAGTCACATCGTAGTCATCTATAATTCCATGATTTGAGCTCTTCAAAACCCTACCTCTCAATACTACAATCAATATAAGGTTTTTATTTTTTATTTTTTTATCTAGGATTATATATATTCAAATATTACAATGGGCATCTGATTAATTTGATCAATTCGGATAGGACCACTATAGATAATAAAGTTTTCTTTTCAAGTTTTTAATACAATTGTATTTCCAGAAATCCAAATTCAAGATCTCTGAGTTAGAGTAGTTTCTCACATTTGGTGAAAAATGATATTAGGCTTGTAAATGAATGAGGCCATTGTTTTATGAAGGAAATCATTTAATATTACATTAAGAGCACACAAAAAGAAATATTAGTAATAAATGGTTCTTAATTCATATTCATGCATTCTAATTATTATAATTAATAATTGTAATTGAAATTGGAGAATAATTGAGGGGATTTTTTTTATTAGAATGACAGAGGAGAATTGATACTTCATTAAGTATGCAAAAACTTACCTCATTTAGGATTTGACTCTTCAAAAGTCAAGGAATGTACTTTAGATGATACAGTGTAGTTATAACTATTGTTTAGAAAATTAAGAGAAGATTGTCTAATCCTCTGACTTTAGAATAGACAAACTCAGTCACAGAAAGTTACAATGAGGCCATTATTTTTGTAAAGAAAAACATTTAATATTCCATTAAACAAATATGAAAATATTCAATAGTAATAAATGATTCTTAATTAATTTATATTGGTACATCAAAGGCATACACCAATTACCATAATTAATAGGTGTATTTGTAAGGCTTTATATATCAAGAAACTCGTATATTTTGAAGTTATTTTATCAAGCTATTGTGCAATCATGGCTTCAACCTCCAAAATTATGTTTTCACTTTCTATGTTGCTAACGGTACTTGTTGCTTTGCAGTTGAAGGGCAGTAAGAGTGGACTTTTACCTTCCAAAGTAACCGTTGAAATGAGCAACAACTTAACTTTGATGCAGCTCGATCTTCATTGCAAAGACAAGCATAATGATCTCGGCCCTCAAACACTGAATGATGGCGACACATATAGTTTTAGATTTAGGCCCAATGCCTTTGCGGATGTAACCTTGTACTTTTGTCGCTTTGCATGGATAGGAACGGTATACCATTTTGACATTTATGATCAAGAGCGAGATAAGCTTTCGTGTGATGATAATTGCTGTTCTTGGCAAATATTTGAGGAGGGGCCTTGTAAGATCAAGGAGAGGTCTCGTGAATGCTTTAAGTGGAATGAGTAACCTATAGGAAGGAGGCAACTTGTGGAAGGAAATAATACTTTACCTCTGTAACTTTTCTATTTCCCCTTGAAATTTATGGATATTAAAGAATAATTTAATAAAGTAATATATTATATATAATTCATACATTGTTATCCTTCAACTTAAAGGTGAATATCACGAAGAAATCATTATCATTTTCTAAGCATGACATTTAAATGTTAGACCAAATTTATCTCTTTTATAGTCACAAACACTCACTTAGCTCTAGCATAAAAAGAACTAGGTTTTTTGAACAATGCTCTAAGTAATCATTAAAGCATTTTGATGAGTAAGTTCTTAAGTTAGGGATTAGATATGTCATGGTTGCAAAAAACTGTAAAGATTATCTATTCAACTTTGTTCTAGATAATCTTCTTCCCACCTCATCCCTCTCTTTTAATTAATAATTGGCATTGTCTTTAAATAATATTAATACTTAATATTCTAATTAGATAACAGTATTTTTTTTTTTTGCTGAAGTATTAAAATTTTTACACTAGCATTACACACATATTCTTATATTATAAATCTAAATCATCATCTTGAATAAGAGTGTTGTTAGGAGTTTCTTTGATGAAAACATTTTTAGGAGTTATAATCACTATATTATTGAGTCACATGTCTTATCCTAATCTCATATATTAACTACTTGTCTCCTCTAAACAACCTTTTTCATGTTTATTTCTAGATTGAATTTCAATATTATTTTAAAATAAATTATCAATAATTAAAAATAACTTTGTATCACAATATATAATTTTTTGTCGTAAATATAAAATATAATTTATATGCTTAAAAATATGTATTTATTATGAATTTTAATTATAATAAAAATTATATATTTTAAAAATTTATTTATTATAAATTTAGTTATATAAGAAAAATATTTATTTTGTACATTGTATAAGCTAAAATACTTGTTAGCCATTATGTCATTAATGCTTGTGAAGTCAATTTTATTACTTATAAAATTTTATTTCTTTCTTTATATTAAATTATTTTTTGTTAGTCTTAAATTCGACTGAAATAGCCGTGTAAATGGCTAACAATTTTTCAATATTTTTCTTTATGTAATTTAATTTTATTTTAAAGTCGTGCATCGTATAACTAATCAAACTAGTAATACAATAAGATTTAAATAGTTTTTTTAATTCCTATAATATATTATTATTTTTATTTTGATTCTCTTAAATTTTTCCTATTTTGATCTGTAGTATTATTTTTATTTTTTTTTCATTTTAATTCCTAACAGTAAGTTCCCTATTGAGTGATACAGAGATTGAAAAACGAGTCTAATGTTTCTTAAATAATAAAGTCTAAAACGAAACACTTTCCAAAATAAGAATAATCTATACGAGAATCTATATTAAAAGCTTCCCAACAGCGTGTAAATGTATTTTCTTATTTTTCTTAATTAGCGTTAAGCCGTTAACTATATTTGCATTAATCTACTCCGAACAACAGAATTTCTATACATTTTCCGGTAGTCAAAATAGAATACATTTACTATAGCTAATGATGTGATATAATATATATAAATCATTAAATAAATGAGTATAAATTCATATAATAGTTTATATTTTGTTCTTCACCACAGTAAATTCAGACACGTGAAATCGAAATCCAAACACTTATCGATGAAGTGGAAACATTCATTGAGTAACCATGAAACCTGAGACTTGATGGCATGATCACTACACTTTTATGTGTCTGGAGTCTCTGGATAAATCCAGTGTATGTTACTGTATGAATATGGAGGGTAGACATTTGTCCAGTTGTAAATCTTTTTTAGTGGGAAACAGTTATGATTTTAGTTAGTTTCCATTTTTAGGTGGAAGACAGTGATTTTAATTGTACAGTAGTGAAACATCTGTCCCAATTTCAATCGCAACAAAACTTAAGTGCAGTTTCTTATATGTTTTTAATATCATTCTTTAATTAAAATTGAAGTTTTACTTCAGTAATTTGTATGCATTAAAGATTGATGTAAATTACTGAGATGAAATTTTATTTTTGATTAGATAACAATGCTAAAAGTATCCAAGAAATTAAACTTAAGTTTTTTCCTTTCAACCATAAAGATTATTATCTCGTTTTATCATAAGAATAAAACTTAAAAATAAAGGAGAATAATATATAATCCAAAGCAAGAGAGATTAACATCACTTTCATTTGAGGAAACCCAAAAGTACAGAAAGAAGAAGTTGAATTATGTACACAGGAACTCAAGGAGGCACAGCCACCCCACAAGATTCACGTGAGTCCCATGGTTAAAGACACCAAAAAAGAACAAATATTGCATGACAAGAGGGAACAAAAGAAACAAAGTCATGAAGTGAAGTCATTCACAGCGTCATGTAGCTTTCTTTCCAACACTTGAGAACAAATCTGACCCATGGTGCGGTAGAAAGACAGCAGGTCAGACAATTGCTCCACTGACATCTTTCCCATTACATTTTTGGCCATTTTTTCCCTTCCCTCATTTAGCTTCAGCCTCTCAACGTATGACCCTGCATTCCTAACTGTTGCTCCCATTTGCTTTAACCGATTCTCTTGCTGCACACTTAACGCCGTGTTTGACTGCAAATTATTCAACCATACTTTCATGCTTAAAACAGGTGAAAAGTTGTCGGAGGAATGGAAACTGTTTATCACAATTCATAATATTTTGTGCTGAAAAGTTTAATAAATATGAAAGGTGTGTAATTCAGTTCCTCGAGAAATTCCATTTTTTAGCTTCAGTTTGTTCCTTAAGTTTATTAAGCTCCATTTTAGCCCTTGTGTTGAGATCAAATTGGTCATTTCAGTAGTTTATCATACTAAGTGAACTTGGTAACACTTGATAAACTATATGAAATGTCACGTTAAGTGGACATTTATCACATTAGTATGGTAAACTGACGAAAGGACTAATTCAATTTTATATACACTTTAAGGAAGTAAAGTGGGTTTTTTTTTTAAATCTAAGGGAGTAAATTAAAAGTAAAAGATAAGATGAGGGTATTTTAACCCAAATTAAATAAATATGAAAGGTGTGCAATTCAGTACCTCGAGAAATTCTGCTCCAACTTCAAGTTCAGACTCTTTGGAAGAGCAATTGCCGTGGCCCATGGTGTATAGGTTTTTGGCAAGCGAAAAGCTACGCACTATAATTTTCCTCTTGTTCTCCATTTCCTTGTTAAGTTTCAAAGACTTTGGCACAGATGTTAAACTATTCAGCTTCGTTTGATATGCAATCACTGCCTTCACAAATTCCTGCATAATAATATATTGTTAGCAGAACGAGGAAGGCTACCAACACTTTTTTTAACACTCTCTTTATTATTGGTTGAAATTGATTAGAAATCATATATTTTGTTAGGTTTCACTTTTTATTTAACGAATCTCTCTCTTAATTTAAAAATAGACCTCACAAAATATGTGTTTTTTAATAAATTTGAATTAATAATAGAGAAAATGTTAAAAAGAGTGTGTTGGTATGATTCCTCTAGCCCAATTCTGTCAATATCATTAAATCAATAAATTGTTTTAATTATAGGAAAAATGAAAGCAGCAACGATTTCGAAACCTTATATGCGAAGGGGCATCCGGGGTAATCAAAATCATCTGAATCAGGCTTTCTCATGCGCTCTGGATGAAATTGCAATCCCATGATGAACTTGCCCTCTTCTGGATTATAAGCATGAGGGTCATAAAAGCCTTCAATCAAACCATCGGAAGCAAAGGCCATAGGGACAAAACGTTGGGCCAATCTCTTAACCCCTTGATGGTGATAGCTATTAACCCAAATCTGCATCTCCCCGTGAAACCAACGATGCAAAGGGGTGTTTTCAACGAGCTTCACGGCATGCCTATGGCCATCATAATCATCGTAGTTTATGTGCATCACTCTCTGGCTCTCGGGACACTTGTTTTTGGAAAGCTCTTTCCCTATGTCCTGGTAAAGGGTACCCCCACATGCAACATTGAGAACCTGCGAACCCCTGCAGATTCCCAAGTAGGGAATGTTCCTCTCGAGGCACAGCTTCGCGAGGCTCAGCTCAATCGAGTCTTTCTCTTTGTCGATGGATGTGTCACTCGCGTGAAGCCTTCTGATTTCATCTAACTCCTCTTGGGAAAGACCCGACCCATCATCCTGCTCGTACCAACATGGCTCGATGTCTTCCCCTTCGCAGAGAAGAACGCCATGAATTGGCTCGAAGCTGTTTAAGAACGTGTGCACCCCGGAAACTCGAGGCACGATCACGGGTACTGCGCCGTAGCTTACTATAAGGTCAAGGTGGTATTCTCCTGAAAATAATTAAAACACACACACAGACACAAACAACTTTGGTTAAATTGTTATATATAAGGTGTATGTGTGGAGCGAAATTAATTAGTTGAAACTTACCCACAAAATCGACGAACTTGTTCTTACGAACGGTTCGTCTAGAGACGATGACAACACGAGGGAGAATGACAGAGAGATCGGAAGACATTGTGAAGGAATTTGATGACACGGGACTAATCGCTTGCGCTAATTAATATCGACAACTAAGCTTAGAGCTTATTGTATTCCAATCACTCACGATGCTTCTATTTATAATACGGGTGAAACTGAAGATAGTTACATGTCTGTCAATAACTACGAATAAAATATGAGAAAGTAGGTCACGCATTGGTTTTTTTTTTTTTTTTTTTTAATAAATTAAAAATATCTATTATATGTCACATTAAATTTGATTAAAACCATGCACGCGTAATAATTTCGGAACATATAATAATTCCTTCTATTATTAAGGTGGAGCATTATCACTGCTCAAAATATTAATGTCACGTTCTTCTACACATTTTTAAAATAATTTTTTTTTTCAAGCAAATGAAATTTATATGAGCCACGTTGAGAAAGACTGGACCCATTCTTTCTTTTCTTTTTATTTTAATAAAAACATGTGCAAGTGATAAAGAAACGCGTCATTGCTTTTGCTATTAAGGAATCTCCAATAAAACAACTCATATGAGTTCTTATATTTAACATTTTATAATATTTTACACTTTCATATAATGTTATATTATTTTTCTTATTTTAAGTAATTCAATCAATTTTTTCTCTCAACCAAGAAACTCTTCAAAAAATTTAATGGACTCTACAATGTATCTCACTCTTTTATATTTATTATTTATTTTAATTTTAATTTAATATATTTGTATGTCAATTGCTAAATAATAAATAAATATATACTATATTTAAATTAAATAAAAAATTACTTGAAAATTTAAAATGCACAAAAATAATGCATATTAAACTTAATAATAATTTTAAAAATACATGAAGAAATACAAAATAATATATTGTTAAAATAAAGTTAAGTTTTGGTTATTCCACATTCAAAGCATTCCCAAATGTATTCTACTACATCTGTTTGAAGATGACGATGATACATTTCTTTTTACTAATATGCACTCTCCTTTTAAGTATCTTCTAAAATTGGGATGATCATTAAAAATTTCGGATGTTATAATATCATTATTTGGACGATAGTATAAAAAATCAATCTTATTATCATGTGCTTCCCATTCATAATCAACAAATCATATAATGTAATATTATGCAAATATTCTACGCTTCAATGTATCCATACTCCAAAGTCATTTTGTGCCATGAATAATTGTGAATCGTGGTTGAAAAAATTGTTGTGCGAAAAAATAATGGTTAGAACTATTTTAAAATTATAATATTATAACGTTACAAATATTTGACTGCCTTTTGCCGTATGTCTTATTTTTCCTTTATTTTTTTAATTTTACACTTTTCATCACTGTCATTTCTTTTTCTCAACAATGGTTAATCTATTTCTTTCTTTCTTATTCATTTTATCATTATTTTATTTCATCAAACAATTTTTTATATTAATAAAATTAATCTCAAATTATTGTCAAACATTTTTTACACTTACACGAGTTTTATTTGGATGCCAATAATTAGACTATGATTAGTTTGATAATAAAAAATCAACAATTTTTTAATATTTTATAATTTTTTGAATTTTTATTATTTTAATAAAAAATTCCTAGTACCTGACTTGAACCAATCCAAATATGATCAGATTAGTTCGGTTCGAATTAATAAAATAAAAAAGTAAAAAAAAAAACTGAACCAATTTAAATCAACAGCAGTTGATTGAATTGAATCGGAACATTCCGCAAACCCAATACGAACCAACTCATACCTCCCTACTATTTCATTCTATTAGTATATGAAAAAATAATATGATATTATCAGTGTATGAATTAAAGATGGCCCCACATACATAGATAAAGAGAGCTATTTGCTTCTCTTAGCAACTGGTTACACTGGGAATCGATTTGATATCCGGTCCGAAATAACTTTAAAATCGTTTATTAAGTAAACTGGTCTTAAACCAATAAACCTAGCCTTAAACTAATTTAACCATTAAAAACCGGTAGTTATTTGCCCTTTTTATAATACGGTTGGCTTACTTACTATCAATAGAATGTGAAACTTCACTTTCACTAAGTGGGCGTATACTTTTGCTTTAGGGAATATATAACTACCGATGTCTAACTTTATTCTTGCTTTGAGAAATATAACCACTAATGTAGGCTTTCCTTCCGTTCTTAACTCTTTCAAAATCAACATTTAATTATTCAATTTAGTTCACGATTTAAGTGCACGAGCTTCCTGTAAGTCTGCCTCCCTACATATGCATGCTATTATAATTTAAATATGTTTTAAGTTCTTGCAAATATGACTTTATCTGATTTTAATTTTTGCAAAAATTTTGTTAGTTTTAAATTCTTGACATTTTTTTAGTGTTTTTTTTTGTCCTTATCATTAATTTTAGTTAATTTAGTACTGGCATGACTAACAAAATAAATAATATTAATTAAGATAATTAGGTATTAAAAAATATCTTAAATTAAGATAATTAAATTGTTTTTATGTGTGTAATTCAATTAAGTAATATATTTATTATTTTATATAGAAAAGGTAATTACAAATAATTTACTTTTATAAGTTATTTTTAATTTTTAATATATTATGAACAGTAATTTTTTAACAAATTATAATTAACTTAGAGCTTATAATTTATTTTTAATATATTAATTTATCTTTAGAGACAAAATCATTGTTTGTGGTATATTAAAAAAACAAATTATATTACAATCAGTCAAAACTAATGAATTGAAATATAAAAATAACATAAAAGTAATATATTAAAAGTAAATTATAAGTGTCTAAGTAAATTATAAATTTTTTAAAAAAATTAAAATGTTAAAAATAAATTAGTGAATTGAAAAATAAGAACAATATTAAAAGCAATAAAAATCATTGCTTATAATATATTAAAAATTACAAATAAATTATAAAATTAAATTATATGTAATTACTTTATTTATATAAAATAATAAATACATTACTTGATTGAATTATAATTTAAAAATAATCTAATTATCTTAATTTAAAATATTATTTGTTACCTTAATTATCTTAATTAATATTTTTTATTTTGTTAGCCATGTCAGCACTAAATTAACTATAAGTAATGATAAGGACAAAAAAAAAACAAAGAAAATGTCAGCCATCTAAAACTAACAAATTTTTTTATAAGGAATAAAATTAAATAGAATTATATTTGCAGAGACTTAAAATAGATTTAAGCCTTATAATAATAACAATATGTTAGGGCTTGTTTGGTGGTCAAGATATAATAGGATAAAATATAAGAATAGGATAAAAATATGATAGAATAAGAGTAGGATAAACTTTAATTCTATCCAATGTTTGATACACATTAGATAACATTATTGTGTTATCCTATTTTTTATTTGATATGGACTAGATAATGATAAGTTATCTTAGTGATGGTGGTGATGGTAGTGGCGACAACGATGCTGAAAGTGGTGGTAGTGGCAATTGTGATGGCGACAATGGTGGCAATGGTGATGGTGGCAATAATGGGGTGGTGGCAGTGGCGACAATAGTGGTAGTGACGGTGATGACAATATGGCAGCGACAGTGGTGATAATGGGAGTAGTGGCAATAGCGATAGTGGTGATAATGGTGACAGTGATGGTGGTAACAATGACAATAGTGGTGGTGGTAACAGTGGTGGAGACAATGCTAGTGATAGTAGTGGTACTAGTTGTGGTGGTGAGGGTGGGGTGGTGAACAGGAGAGAGGCAGAAAAAGTGTCTATCCTATCTTATTGCTTTTTAACCCAACTCCTTTCTTAGGATAAGAAATACACTGCTCCAAAACAAGATAAGATAGACAATAGGATAAGCAAACCATATCCTATAGGTGCACCAAACAATTAATTACAACAAGATAAGATTGTTATCTTATTCTATCCTATTATATCATATATTGGCCACCAAACAAGACTTTGATATATAAAACCACCTAGAAGTTCATGACTATGAATCTTTATCTTTATATATATATATAAATAATGTACACTGGCATAGTTTTTTCCCACTCAAAACATAGGTAGATTGATAACTCGACTTTCATATATTAGTGTAAAAAACAAGTGAGTGGAAGGAAACGTGATGCATTTACTATGCATTAATTGATCACCTTTATTTTTCCTTGCTAATTTAAACAAGCACATTAATATTGATCGTAAATTATTTTAACTTCTTTCCGTAAATTGACTATAACTATTTCTTTTTAACTTCTTTCTGTAAATGACCATTATGTAAATGTCATATTAAATTATTTCTGTAAGTTATTCTTTTATTTGAATTGATCATCAATTTAGTATTTACATAAATAAATAAATAAACGTTCCATATTTAATTTCATTATGATTATTTTTATTTTAAATTGATTTATTTTCAAAAATAAATTTCATATTCAATTATTTCTGTAAATAAATGCCTCATTAAATTATTTCCATAAATAAATAATAAGGAAAAACTGTTAAATTAGAGAAAGTCAATATGGTCATATGGATGAGAATTAACTAATATATTTGTCATCTATTCTTACCTAGTTAAAGATATATACTTGGTTTAATTACTCATTTAGTCGCTATACTTGCATCATCTTTACCTTTTGGTCCATATACTTTGAAACTATTTGTTTTAGTCTTTATACATACACTTTTGATATCATTTTGATCCTAGTCGTAAAGTGTGTCTTAACTCCATCAAATAAAATCGTCACAAAATAAAAAATTGGTGGTATAAAACTATCACAAATTGGCCTCATAAAATAAAAAACTGCATAAAATTTGTGGCGGTTTAATAACTGACAAAAAATTTGTAGCTGTTTTATACCGCCAATGTCATTTGTAACGTTTTTTTTTTATGGGGTTAAGACACACCTTATAACAGGGACCAAAACAATATCAAAAATACATATATAAAGACTAAAATGGATAATTTCTGAGTACAGGAACCAAAAGATAAAGATGATGCATATATAGAGACCAAATGAGTAATTAAACTTATATACTTTTAATTGTGTACTTGACGATCATGACTTAACTCGCAATATATTTTCATTTCTTTTTATAAAATCGGCAAGAATTTGAGAAATTTCACATGCAATCTTAATATTGGATGAAAAAAATAAGGCTAACGTGTAAATTGACATTATATAATATAAAATTGTAAAAATTGAATGTGAATAACGATATGTTATATTGTCATTATGGTTGGAGAAAATGTCTTTACGCATGCTGTGATTTTATTTTTTTATACAGATTACATGTATTTTTTACAGGAGACAATCTGTTGATACCGAACATACTACGACTTTAAAAGCCAATACCAGCAAAATTTTCTTTTATTATATATTTTTTGGTTAATATCAAACTCAACAATTTAAATCATATTTATTGACCCAGAAGAATTCCTATTAATGACATTTAATAATAATTTTTGTTAGTATTTATAATTTTTTTTTATTTTGGATTTATTGCTAATGGAAATTGTCCATGTTGAAAATTGAGTCTAAGTAGTATTATATTTGATTTGAACTTTTTTGTGTAACTTTTAATTATAAGAACTTAGAAATAGTGTTTTGTTTTTAGTTTTTAGTATTATAAAGTTATGATATTATGTTTTTTAATTTTCATATTATATAATTTTATTAAAAATATTATTTTATTTTTACCAAATTAACTACAATTTGGTAAATTTAACTACAATTTACCAAAAATTTAACTGATTTCACTATTAAATTTAACCTATATCTTTACCGATTTAATGACTAGTTAAATTTTAAAGGTTTAATTACTTATTTGGTCCTATACTTGCATCATATTTATCTTTTTATCCCTATACTTAAAAATTATCTGTTTAGTTTTTATACATGCACTTTTGATATCGTTTTGATTCCAGTCGTACAATGTGTCTTAACTTTGTCAAATAAAACCGTCACAAAATAAAAATTGGTGGTGTAAAACCGCTACAATTTATTTGGCTGTTTTTAAACCACCACAAATTTGCCTCATAAAATAAAAAAATTCATAAAATTTGTGGCGGCTTAATGACTGCCAAAATGTTTGTGACAGTTTTACACTGTCAATTTTCATTTTCTAACGATTTTATTTCATAGAATTAAGACACACTTTATGACAGAGACTAAAACAATATCAAAAGTGTATGTATAGCTAGTATAGGAATTAAAATGAATAATTTCTAAGTATAGAAGCAAAAGATAAAAATAATACAAATATAGGAACCAAACAAGTAATTAAACGAATTTTAAAAACATTGCTATCCAATACTGCAAAACAACTCATGCGAATTGCTATATGCCGTTGAAGGAAAAAAAATAATAAAAAAAACACTGTTGGATATGCCCTTACGACATGAAGAAAAGAGACATGGACAGAGTAGAAGAAGCGGAGAAAGAACGTTCTACCATGACTAAGGGGGAGTCCGTGCAATGAATGGATTCGAGTTCAACGTGTTTCTTGAACTAATTTTTCGGCAGCAAGTACACAAGTTTCACGAGTATGTACATTCTGTCTGTTCAATGGAAGAATTCTGCTGTACAGTATATCTTATTATTTCATAAAAATTAATTAAAAAATATAGATAATATTTAAAATTTAATTAGATCAGTATGGTAGTGTAACAAATTGTTATATTATCATCCAATCACATGTTGTCATATATTTTTAATACAGTTGAAATAAAAAATAAATTAATACATTACTTTATATTTTAATTTTTAATAAATTTCTATATCTAAAAATAGTTGTGGTTTCGATGAATAGAAACAACGAATAAATTTAAATTAAATATGTTTTATAATATATACTTAACAATTTATTCACATAAAAATATGATTAGTTATGAAAATATTAATGTAAATAAAAAATTCTATTGATTTAAATTTTAATTTAAAAATTATACTACACAATTAATTTAAAAGTATTAAATTTTAATATATTACATAAAGTATAGGATCAAATGACACCAAGATGTTAAATTAGAGTTTGACACCAAATTTCATTCGTTCAATCTAATCTAAAGGTTCTTATTAAAAATATAAGAAGATATACCATATGTATGTTAAAAGAGTGAAGTCTACCTCTTCATGATAAAAGGGTATTCTAATAAAATGAATGTGAGAGAGCGGAGAGAATATAGGCCTAGTAGGGATGGCAATCCTACCCAAACCCTATGAGTACCCGCAAAAAATACTCATGATAGGTAGAGTAAATACCAGCTCAATGAAAATGGGGGATGAGGCCAAGTATTTACCCGCAAATTTTAATGAGAATGGGTCCAAGCCCATACCCCCACCTATATATATGTGGGGGGCAAGGGGGTTAGGATCCGTTGACACCAGGTGTCAAAGTTAGTCAAATTACACCTTCAATAACTTTTTGTATAATGCAAACTTAATTAATTTAACCGTTGAATTATGTAATATTATCTTTATGAACATGTATATCAAATTTCACATCATTTAGAATTTGTTAGATATACTATCTAAAATTGAATATTTACGTATATTTTAATATCATATTGTACGTTAAAATAAAGTGATGTGATGAACTATTAAATAATTTTAGAATTGTATGAAAAATTGTATACTTAATCCAATTAATAAGAACATCAAATTCAAAGTTGGATTGGTTAAATTTGCATTCTACAAAAAGTTATTAAAGGTGTAATTTGACTAACTTTTAGATCTTGTGTCAACAAATCCTGACCCTATACATATATATATATATATGTGTGTGTGTGTGTGTGTGTGTATATATATATATATATAAGATAAAATATCTCATATATAATATATTGAAATGGTAAGTTTTAGTGATTATTATAATATTAAATATCTTAATTTATTTTAAATAATAAAGATTTTGTAAGAAGTATAAACAAAAATAAGAATTTAATTTATACATATTGCGTAAAATACTTTTACATATATATTTAATAGGAATTTACCTTATTGCAACATCATATATATGAATATAGGATAATTAAATTTTATTAGACATCTATGTAAAAAAGTTTTGTCACTAACATTATATATAAGTTAAATTTCAAAAATAATTCATATTCCAATAAAAATATAAAATTATATAAAAAAGATTATATTGTTTTTCAAATGCATATTTGCTTCTAAAATATTATTGAAAATACTGATAATTACTATAATTGCCTATTGTAGTTTTTTTAAAATTAAAATTATTGAAATTTTATTTGATATTAATTGTGTTCAAGAATATATTGAATGACTTTATCTTTATATATTTATAGTGAAATGTTAGAAATAATTAATTATAAAACTTTGATCAATAATTTTGTAGTTGATAAAAAATAAAATGATTTTTGTTAAATTTATTTAATTAAATATTGAATATAAAATTCTCCTAAAATCTTAGAAATTTTTGTAATTACTTTGCACTTAAAGAATGTGCAAGTAACAGTGCAAGTATGGGTATATAGGCACCCAGCGGGTAGGGAAATAAAGATTAAAGTTGCTACTAGTATGGGTATGGGGCTGACTGGCTGAGTATGGGTATTTCTTTTCAAACGCAGGTATAGAGATAGGTACTATAATATCCTACTAAGATCCTACCCATTACCATGGCTTGGAGAAGCAGATAATTTTACATGTTTATATATATATAGAGAGAGGGATAATTATTTTAAAAATTATATCAATAATTATTTTTTATCAATTAATACTATAAAATTTTACACTAATAATACATAAAAATTAAATTCTAAATTTATGTTTATTGCATCAAACCTAGAGATATAATTGGGTGGCACACTTTACGATGAGTTGGGACAAGTAGAAGTGGCACGCAAGACAAGTGGTTAGTGCTAAGCAAGTAACGAAGGCAGGTGCGAGGAACACCACGGGTCAGACCTGGGCCGGGTTTCATTTGGTCAACAATATCCTGCACGCGGCAATTCACAATTAATCATAATTTTAAAATATATTAAAATGATAGTAAACACATTATTTACCATTATATTAAACAATATTATGTTAATTTTTTTAGTTGCTTTTATTTATAAATACTGTATTTACGCGAGTATTTGTTTCCTTATTTCGAAAGAAGCAGAGAAATGAGAGAGAGTAAAGGGCTCTTTTTAAATGTTTATTTAGAGGTAATTTTAAGAAATTAAATATTTTAAAAAAACACAGTATGGAATGTATTAAATATTGTTATTTAATAGTACAGTTTTTAATTCCCGAAAGTCCCCAAGGTTGACCATTCATCTATTGCAGTATAGCCACATTAGAAATGCAATTTGAAATGTGCTAACATAGTATCTTTTGGCTCTTGCCATGTCACTGCCTACGCAATCACTTGATTCAATCAGAAACAATTTATATATTTAAATGGTGATCAGATGAAAAGAACAGTTATGAGCGCAAATTATGGCAACTTGGCTGATCATTCCCAAGATTCGGCTAAAACTGGTGAAGATTAATACTCAAAAAAAGAAATCCATTATTCCAAACTCCAAAGTGGAAGAAAATTATACACAATTAAAGAATAATAATTTATTTGATCATGTAATTGTGTAATAAAATGTTTCCGACTAGATGCAGGTCATTTTCTGTTTCTCAATGTCTGTCATATTTTTCACAGTAAAAAGTGAAGGTCATATATAAATGTCGTTCAGTATGACTTTTGTTGAAATAATTGATGTTTGGTTATCAAAATTAATAATAATAATAATAATTGATGTTTGAATATTTGGATTCAAAACTACTTATGTTCCTAAATCTTTGTCTGAACACAAGTGATAAAACAAAATTTCTGTATTTGGGATAAGAATATCATATTAAATTGTATTCTAAACTAGCCTCAAAAAAATTATTCTAAATTAATTTATGATGAAAGTTTTAAATATGAATCACTTCATTTTAAATTCATTTTTAATTTTTAATTTTGGAACAATTTTTTTAATTAAACTGAATATTACTATCAATATAAAAGATTTTACATTATTAAACAATCAAAAATTAAAATAAATATGACTTTTAAAATAATTATCATAAAAGTCAATAAACTTATTCTCTTACATGATTAAATATGAGTTTAATTAGTATGCATTGTCAGTGTAAAAAGTTTTACACTAGTCAACTAAGTAGAAATTATCGTTAATTAGACTTTTAAGGTGGTTATCATAAAAGTCAATAAATTTACCATATCCAGTAATTTGTGATTGGATAATAGTATAAAATTAATATCCTATTTTCTCTTACATGATTGAATATATCAATATAAAATGTCTTTACACTACTGTTTACTCTTTATTAAAAGTCACGTAATTTGAAATGAAAGAAAAGGCAAAAAAAGTGGATGATTTGGATTGACATGCTGAATTTTAGGGAAAGAGCAAGTAATGAGCTCCAAAAAGGAAGTATAGTGCAGCAGGAAACATTTCCCGGAGGTTCTTAACTTTTTTTGGGAGGGTAGCATCCGGGGCGGGTATGATATATGGTATGGTATCTGTTTGAACTTTGCATTTGCATGGGAGGTAGGTATCAACTGGGAAAGGGAAATAAAAACCACGGGATGAGTAGTGACTCCACCAACATTATGCCCTCACAAGTCTGAATACACACGCAGGTCAATAAGCTATGAAAGTCCTACCCAACAAACCTTAAATTAAAATTTTACATGCTTATTATTATCAAGGTTTTTAATCAAATTGTATAAAGGGTATATTAGGGTTGGACTTAAAGAAAAAGATTTAAATTATTTATATTACTTCAAGTTAGGTTAAATTTAAAGAAGTTCTTTTTACACAATTTGAACTGAATTAACCGAGCATATTCAAGTTGATTTTGGCTGGATTATCGGTAAAAAGATTTTTAAATTTTTAAACAAAGTCTATTTGAAGGGTATATATATTAACAAACAAATAAAAATACAACTATAGTACGTTGACATTTTTTTCAACCTGCAGAGACCCGCGCTTGAGACATAGATTGGGTTTGATGCTTTTAAACCAAATCAAATGATGAACTAATGCACGTTGAAAATTTTCTTTCTTAACTATGAGGTGAATATGGACTCGATTACACCCCTAAATTAAATGGTGACATGTGAGTTTTTTTAATTCCGCAATACATAAGTATAAAGAAGTATTTTAATATTGGAAAAAAGACCTTCACATGCCACTATTTAATCTGAGAGTAATGACAAAAGCATGATGAGATTAACTTTTCCTTTTTTTCATGTAAGCATAGATTGGTTTTATTTAATTAGACTAAGTTTTTAGAGTAAAATACATTTGTCTCCTATAAGAAATTATGATTAAATTACTTTCTCTAAGAGATTAATATCTGCTACACTTAAGCTATTTTAATGTTATTTAGTGTTATCAGTAGTAATGAACAATTATGAATGAACTTAATGGGAGTATTTTTTATCTCTTTAACTTTTAATTTGTATTATTTATTTTCTGACTTTAATAAATGAAATGAAAATTTTATACTTTTTTTGGTTACAAGATCAGTACTTTTTTGGTTACAAAATGACAATTTTTTACTTATATCATCGGCTTTGAAACTTTACTCAAAATTAAGGGTGAAAATATGTTGGATTATATTTGGGGACATTTTGGACTTAAATCGATAGATTAAAATGATTGAATTGAGTTACATCAAATATTTTCGATTTGTATGTGTCAACTCAATCTGATCACAATTGGGACAAGTCGACTCATTTGGTTGAATATTTAAAATATATACATAAAAACAAAGAAAGGTTGTTTGGGGGGGTGGGGGCACAAAAATAGGGGTGTGGTGGACGACACAAAAATAGGGAAAAAAACTAAAAATTATAAAAATTGAAAAAAGAACAATATCTTATCTCACAATTTAGATATAGAAAATAATAAATGAATCAAATTGAAGATTATTGATCATTAAACATTAAAATTTTTTATATTTTAATACGGTCAGATTGGGTCTAAAATTTTCAAACCCAATACCTAACTTGATTGTTTTGGATTCATTTCACTTTTAAACTTATTTAACCCATCAACCCAACCCAACTAATATATTTTAGCTTAAGTAGGTGGTCGGGTCAACCCAAAACCCATGTTAAACCCTACTCAAAATCTTTATTTCATTTTCTAAAGTTACAAATTAAAGTTCATAATTAAGATTCATAATTAGTTGTCAATTTAATGTGGAGAATCATAAAAAGAGAAAATTGATTCTAAAAAACTCATTTACATTAAAATAGACTAAATTATAGTACATATTAATCTTTTAAGAGAGGAGAGTATAATTTTTAAAATAAGAGAAGATGGCAATGTAATTTAAATATTTATTAAGGGAGAAAAGTGTGATTTATTTATTTATTATTAATCCAAATAAACTAACTCAGTTATAATTGTGATTGGTTCAAGTTGATGCATTTAGTTGAAAAAATAAAAATGTATTATCTATCGACTTTGTTGATAACTAATTTCTACCAAAAAACTAGTTGATCATCTTTAGTGGAATCTCCTCTCCCAACTAAGTTTTTTTCATTCGCAAAATTTGAATTTGAAACCTTATTTAAAAGATTTAAACCTAGTTTTACTTAGAATTAACCTCGATAAAACTATCATACTAAATTAATATGGAGTCAAAACTCCGGAGGCAGGAGGAGTTTTCTTGATTCTAGCTCGTTGACGTATCCTGGGGAATGGCGACAGGCCCAAGCCCAATGACTTTAACGCTTCTAGAAGTATCAGGGATATCCTCTTCCCAAAATATTGATATATTTCTAAATCCACCCTATCTTGCATTTCGAATATCTAATTTCCTGTTAAGACAGAGTTAACGTTCTTAAATCAACGTATAATGTGGACTTAAAAATAAAATCAACATATAATAGAAAACAAAACTTATGTGCAGTACCTTAATGTTGTTGGTACTGTTTTTTAATTAGAATTAGAGTTTCATTTCAGTAATTTACATAATAAAGATATGCATTAAATAATTATACAAATTATAGAAGTGAAACTTCAATTTTAATTATAGAACAACACAAACAACATCTAAAATACTGTATATAAGTTTTGTCTTTATTAGTAAAATAATAGAAAAGGCAAGTGTGCATGACAGAACTCGATGTTAGTGATATGCATAAAATACAAATACATTGGTTGAACAGGACGGTGCTACACAGGGGAGGTTGAAGGCAGACGTAAACTGTGGGCAGTGTGCATGAACCAATACTGAAAATAATGCACAAACTACTAGATTCGGGGAAAAGAGACTATATGAAAAATATTACTACTATATCTAATGGGGTAGCTAAAGGCCTGTTTGTTTTTAACGTTGAAACCTATTCAACCTAAATCCAACAATTTGTTCAGTCACGATGAATTGTATAGGAAAGTAAGAAAACGTTAAAACAATATACATTTACACAGTACAAGAAAAGAGAAAGACACCTGTATTTAACTGTACCTTGCAGAAGCTGGACCTGGCGTAGATAAGAAAATGGTTTGAGAAATGAATGCATTAACTTGGGATGAAGTTATTCGGGGGAGGTTTCAACTTTGAAAGGAAATTTCTTGACACCACGAGTTACCTTAATTGGCAAACCTACGTAAGTATTAAGTGCCACCACCGACAACCCTACATATGCGCACTTATGCCGGCTGGACATCCGAGCCGGTGCATGATGCACACGTAGTATAAAATACATGAATGGATAAGCATTAAAAAAAAAAAACATGAATGGATTATGGATGGATGGCTCAACTTCAAGAGGTCAAGTGTTTATTTTGACAAACTAAATGATGGAAATGGATTTGGTACACTCATAAAATCCATACATTTACATCCTCAGCAAAATATAGTCGTTAAATAAATATTGAACGGCTCATATTTTTGTTTAATTTTAAAACTATTAAAATTTTAATCCTTTGATCTTTATATACTGAATCCAATCTTAATTGATTGCACAAATGTGTGGATTACCTAACTACAACAAATCTTAAACTAAAAGTGGTAAAATGTATAACATAATAACAACTTGTTTGTCAGTCTGTGTTGAATGGTAAAATTAAATTCAAAATAATTAAAAAAAATGCAATATATTACGTTATATTTTTTAAAATTTAATAGAGAAGATACTATTGTAAAAAATTTAATGAAACATAAGAGAAAAACATACTTATAATGAGAAAATAATTTATTTATAAATAGAGAGAAGATGTAAAGATAAAGTGTGAGAGTATTAATAGTTATATATAACACAAGTAATAAAAAAATATAATGATTATTTTGGAATGAATATTTTATGCTTTATTTTAACATGTAAATTTATAACGGGGTATTTAAATTTCTGTTATAAATAAAATTCAAATATTTTCACTTTTATCAAAGACAAATTTTATTAACAATTTGTTATCTTACATATCAAATGTATAGGTTATGAGTAAAAAAGGATATATTTTTTATTAAAATAAAAATATTTATTATAATTAAAATTTTTAATACTTTTTAAGTAATCAAAAGTATTTAAAAGTGTGAAGTTTTTTTTTATTTTAAAAAGTGTGTATTTAATATCCTTTAAGCTCATGAGATACACATGAAAAGTATGTATTAAATCTAATTAATTAGATTTTATCCAAATATTTAAATAATTTTCTCTTTTATTGTGTTCAATTGTTAGTGATATTAAAATCATGTGTATAGTTAAAATTAATTTTTCTAATGATTTCATTAGATAATTTTTATAGTGTAATATTCGCACATGCTTCTCACAATTTGAATACTGCAAGTGCGATTTTATTTGACAATTCATTTGACATGTTTATACTTCTAAGAAATATTTTATGAATAATTATTTTAAATAGTAATAATTAAGTAAATCTAATATATTTGAATATGTAGTTTACTTAACTTTAGTATTCAAATTTTAATATTTTAGTTTATTAGAAATAACTTTTATCTAATAAAATAATTTAACCACAATTAAATTTTTAAATATTAAAAAATTATCTCGTCATATACATACTATATAAAATTTCCGTTCAGTGTATTATGTTGTTATATCTTTATAAAAATTTTGACATATAAAATTAAAATATATTATTAATTAATCATTCAAATTTTAAATTAAATAAATACTATTCATATATTATTTTCATTAAATTTTATCACGTGCTTTGATTCCCCCTATTTCTTCCCGCCCAACTCTTTTTTGGGCCTACCTCTCTTTTTAATTTTTCAGGCTACGATCGCTCTCCTCGGCCCAATTTATTAGGTACACTTTTCTTCTCTTTTTTTTAATGTAAAGTTACTTAAATATCTTTACCTAATTTACACCTCCCAATTTACTAAGTACACCCCCAAAATTACGCATGCTAGATTAGACATCAGTGCATACAAAGAAGAAAGGAAGAAAAAAAGTTGTAATGAAATAAAAATAAAAATAAAAAAGTACCGAAAATTATTTTTGGAAAGCTTATACTTATTCCAAAAAGTAATTTCTAGAACTATGTTTTACTACATATTTCTAGAAATTACTTTCTGGAATAGATATATATTTCTCGAAAGTAATTTTTGGTAGCATTAAAAGAAATTATATCTAGTATTGATAAAAATGTGTTGTAGTGATGTATGTTCGAATAAAGTAATTACCGCAATGACTTATTGATGAAAACATAAAGCACAATATCTTTCAACACACGGTATTATGTATAGGATTGATGAAATGTACACAACATTACATTGATGAAAAACGCACAGTATTAATATCAAGTTAGATAGAAAACATTGTATTTTATGCAGGGAATAAAATTATGATAAAATTCTATTATTTTTTATAGAGAAGAAAGGAGGGGAGAAAATAGATGTAAAAGGTTTAAAAAATAGTGGGGATGAGATGCAAAATTAGATTTTAAAGAATAATGAAGATGATGTGCAAAATTAGGGTTCAAAGAATAGTAAAGATAGAAGGTGCAAAAATAAGATTTAAAAAATAATGAAGATGAATACAAAAACAAATTTTTTATTATTTTTATACAAATGATATTTTTGATAATAAAAAAAATATATAAAAAAAGAAAAGGGGTATACTTAATAAATTGAGAGATGTAAATAGTAAAGGCCCTTATGCTTCATCTAGACTGGCGAGATAGGCCTTAACCCAATCTCAATCCTAGCCTTGATCTTACACAAAAATGAAAAGCCAACCCAAGTTGTTGATAATAATATGCCTAATAAATAATTAATAAAAACTCATTGAAATTAGTTTCCCCAACTTAAACATTAATCAACATCATCTTGATTTATTTGTTTTTTTATTTTTGTTTCTACTTTTTTTTTTCTTGTTACTTTAATTGTTGGTACCCATCTTCGTAAAATAATTGTTGGCATTAATTAACTTCATGTTTTTGTTTATTTGTCCATTAATTTGTTGTTAAATTATTAATTGAATTGGGAGATAGTGGAAATAATAAAATATTCTAAATACTTTATTTGATTGTCATAAAATATTCATTTTTATTACAATTAAAAAATACAAAAATAAAAATTTAATAATAACTATTTTGGATATACTTCTTATTTGGTTATCACGAAAGTTTTATGTTTCCATATATCTTTCCAAAATTAAAAAACTTAAAAATAAAGGTTTGATGATAACTATTTTAGATGTACATCTTATTTGGATATTATCGTCAAAGTCTTATGTTGCTATTGTTCCAAAATTAAAAAAAAAATACATAAATAAAAGTTTGGTGATAACCATTTTGAATACACTTTCTGTTTGGTTGTTGCGAACGCCTTATGTTCCTACTTTTTCAAAACTAAAAATTAAAAGTAAAGCACAGTGAAAACCTTATGCTTTGGGGAGCACCTAAGACATGACAACCTTATGCTTTGGAGAGCACCTAAGACATGACATTTTGGTAATCATTATTTTTCTAAAATTAAAAATAAAAGTCTAGTGATAACCATTTTAGATGTTCTTTGCTTTTGGTTATCACGAAAGCCTATGTTTTGGGGAGTGCCTGAGATGTGACATATTGGTAATTCCTATTTTTCCAAAATAAATTAAAAACAAAGATTTAGTGACAACAATTTTGGATGTATTTATTTAATTATCGTGAAAGTCTTATGTTTTGGGTAACACCAAAGACCTAACATCTAGATCATCCCTACTTAAAAAACTAATGAATCTTTTTCATACCTTTAAACAATAATAATAATTAAAATTCAGCAACACATAAATGTTTTTTTTTAACAAATGAATTACATAATTCTAAGTTCTCCATTACATCAAGAGATATGTAACAGTAAGGAACCACTCTTGTCAAGTTAAAAAAATATTTCCATAAATTTGCTTTTATTTTTAAAATAATATTTTTTTAATGTTAAACTTGTCAATAAAATAATAAATAAATAAAATGTTCAAAAATATTCTTCTTGTCTTCTTTCGAGGGATAAATAAGTATTTTAAAGTTATTTAAACTTTATATATTTAGTTAGAGGTAATTGTTTTAGAACAGTTAACATAACATGCTAAGACATTTTCTATACTTAATCGATTCCTGAATTTAAAATTTAATTTTAAAGACTACTTTTTTAAAAGGCTTTTTTCTTTAATATTTTTCTAAAAAAACCTTAGTGTTAACTCCTAATCTTTAATCTGTAATTTTTTTTTTGTCATCATCCTATCGTGATCCCTGTTGTAATATATTCTACTTTTTTTAATAAAGATATTTTCGTCAAATTTTTTATTTATTTATAGTAATTGGTACAATTAATGATCTTCTTAAGATACTTTCATTATTTATTGATAAATATTTATAAATAGATGAAGTATTAGACATCCAAATATAAACTTAATTATAGTAATTCACACATCTCAACAAAAAATAGGGATAACAATTCTCATCTATTTTTCTTATCATTATTTCTTTTTATTAGTTCTAACTAAAAATATCAAAATGGATTAGGTATGATGCATGAACTACAATAATATGACAAAATATGTGAGGTGAAATAATAAAATAAAAAATAATTTTTCTTAGTCCATTTAACACAGTCCAACTCATAATGAGTTGAGTCAGTCCTTAAGTTTGAAATTATCATTATTAATATATTAATTATCAATTTTCATTTTTTAAAGTTTAGTTAATTACTATTTTAAACGAACACCTATAAGGTTTTTATTTTGGAGAAACAAACATTTTAAGTAGGAATTGATTTTACTTTTTTAATATAAATTGATTTAAGTTTTTAATATAAGTTAGTTAAATAAATTATTGAGAATTAAAATTTTTACCCTAATTATATAAAAATTAAAACAATGTAAACCAAGATTGACCCGTGACCCTCATACTCAAAATGGACCTCATATACGAAATGATAACATATTGACCCCCATAGATTACGATTCATGAATCACGACCCGCTGAATAGTTGACTCATAAACCACGCTACCCACGCAATTGTTTTCAACGAAAAACGTAAAACCACAGGATCAAGAACTGAAATACAGCAAATTTATTCAGTTAATTTCTTCAACATCTCATTGATAATCATATTTGTTCAAGCTAACTTGTACTCCTAAACGGGAACGGATCCTCTTCAGTTTAAAAAAACTGGAAAGTATCCAGTTTTCAATGTTTACCATTAATATATTAAATTTATTAAATATTAAAATAAATTAAAGATTCAAATTTCATCTAGTAATAATTTTATTGAAAAGAATCCAATCCCTGAACCGGGGGGGGTTGGTACTGAACCTTTTTGTCGTGTGTATCTCTCTCCTACTGGAGAGAGGATTTACACTCGTTTATTATTACATACTATTATATTGAAAACATAAAATATGAAGTAAAAACTATATATAACTAATAAAGGTGACTAGCTAACAAGTTGGGAAGGGAACCCCACAAGAGCTACCGACCCTTCTGGCACCGGGAGAGTTCACATACTGCCTTAGGCTTGGATTTTTGAGGTAACCACAGAGGCATGGCCTTTGTTCCCTCGCCTTCTGGCAACAGGTACTCGATGGTGGAGATGAGGAAGTGATAGCCCCCAAACAAGGACTTAACTCCACGGGGCTACAAGTCACGCCCTCTGCCTTGGGAGTCACCTCCACTAGAACCAGCGCCACCACCACTATTGCAAAGCCACACACCTTCTTCATCATCCTCATCATCTCTTTCTCACCCTTGATTAATTAATTCGCCACTGAGTTGCATTTGCTATGTGCTTAGATTATGCTTTTATCTAGACTCATGTATGTGACCTGGTCCATGGGGTGGACTCAAGGTAAACGTCCTAGGTCCCACTTGTGCTGAATTCTTTAATTACAATTGACAATACATAATGATTCTCATTGTTCACACGGAAATAAATGATGCAGCAATAGTAATGTGGAAAAGTCTAAAGTCTAAACATTAGTTTGGATGACAATATTTGCTAAAGAGGATATCGGTTCGATTTTTACATAATACATTAGAATGGGATAACAAGTTTTAAGTGTGACTAAGTCTCAAATTGAATATTTATCTAATAGTTAATCTAAAATATCAAAATTTATAAAGATATCTCGAGTCTCATTAGGGAATCAAAAATCTTAATTATGATAGTTAAAAAAAAAAAAAAAAAGATGTTAAACACAGTACAATTGTGGATCCTGTGTTCCTATTGTTACAACTTACGTACAAGTCATTCTTTCTTGTTAAAGAGAATTTGTGGAAGAAAGGACGAAAATGTTAGCATGGCAATTATTGGAATTTATTGTCTATTTGGGAAAACTTTCTGAAAATAAAAAAAGGACTAAACACAGTACAATTGTAGATCCCGTGTTCCTATTGTTACAACTTACAATTAAGTCACTCTTTCTTGTTAAAGAGAGTTTGTGGAAGGAAGGACGAAAATGTTAGCTTGATAATTATTGGAATTTATTGTCTAGTTGGGAAAACTTTCTAACCCAGCTTCTTATAATTAAAATTGTGGCTTTTGTTGGACAACGGATGATTGAAATGATAATAAAATAACTTAAGACAGAGACGTAAAAAATGAAATATTAATTTGTGTGGGATAGGAAAAACAGCATATAGACCCAAATTATATTGAATTTAACCGGTTAATTCAACTTGACTTTTTAAGAAGCAGGTTGAAAATTAACAGACTTGTGGAGAAATTCAAATATTTAAAAATTAAGAAAATCAGTCAATCAATACAATAAAGACTTAAATGTGAACTTTTGGTTTCTATAATTTAATATATGTGTAATTTTGGTTTCTTAAATTTTTTTGAGGTAATTAAGTCTATTTTTAAAATTAAATAAATTTGGTCTTACTCTTAATTTTTTTTTCACTTAAAATTCTCAAATTTTCATTTTCTATCCAAATATTTGGGGGGTTTGTGATGAATTTAGGATATGGAATAATTTTAAAAGTTTTAAAGTCATAAATTTAGTAAAAATTTGAAAAGGAAAATTGAAGGAATTTATAAGATGTGAATTAGGGTTTAAAGAGGGCAAGATTAGGGTTTTTTTTTTTAATTTCGGTGAAATTTGATGTTTTAATTGATGTGTTTTGAGTAGAGAAAGTTTAAAACAATTTAATTGACTTAATTTATAAAGATTTTGAGTAGAAAATAAGAATTTGATTATTTTAGATAAAAAAATCAATGGAGAGATTAAATTTGCTTAGATTTAAAAATAGAGAGATATAGTTTATTCGAAAAAAACCTTAAGAGAACAAAATTACACATTAAAAGAACTATAGAAACCAACGTGCACAATTAAGCTTAAAAGAAAATAATTACATGTTAAGTAAATTAATTTACAGTTATAAGCTTTTGCCTGTATTTATATGAACTTATTTAACTCTTTTCACAGAAATTTATAAATGAGCTATTTCATAGGCTAACTTGACCCAAACTTTTTATTTATTTATTTATTTATAGGTTAACTTACTTTTTCCCCCCTTCTTTTACCAATTTAGTAATTTGTCATATTGATATCAACACAATGAAAGTAGAAAAATTTTTCATTAGGAATTAACAATGGGATGGGACCTACTGCTCTTATCTTTAGAAGTTAGACCTCAACACTTATTCTTTCTTAAGATCCAACGACGGTAACACGCGGGACGTAATTTCCCCATTAAAGGAATGTACAAATCACACTGATTATAAAAAACAGAAAAAGTTAGATTTCGTTGATAGACGTAAACATGTCTACGTAGTTGTAATAATTTCCGATAATTGTTAATCTGCTACTTCAAACGATATTTTACATGATTTTTGGTATATATTCCAAAAATTAGGACAAATTTTCAAAGTAATTTTACAAATAGATTATAAATTACCTAGTAGCGAGGAATCTAAATTCTATACTAGTTGTCTAAATGTAATGTATGTGTGTGACGTGGAACGAATGGAATATTAGTATTATTGTTCTTTTTGGGTGGGGATCCTACCCATACCTTATGAGTATCCACAAAAAATATCCGTAATAGATAGAAAAAATACTAGTTCAATAGAGATGGAGTTGGGGGCGGATATTTACTAGCAAAATTTAATGGAGATGATTGTGGGTATGAGTATTATAGTACTCCACCCCCCTCCCGTACACACACATATATACATATATACAATATTGAAAAGATAAATTTTAGTAATTATTATAATATTAAAGATCTTAATTTATTTTAATTAAAAAAGATATTGCAAGAAGTAATGAAGCACAAACAAAAATAAGAATTTAATTTATATGTATTGTTATTATAAAATATTTTTACGCATATCACTAATAGGAATTCATCATATTGCCACATCAATGAATAAGAAGATGTGAAAAATAATCTAATTTTATTAGACGTGTGTATAAAAAAGTTTTGCACTAGCATTATATATAAATTAAATTTCAAAAATAATTTATACTCCACTAAAAATATTAAATTATATCAACAGATCATTTTTTTTTTCAAATGCATGCATTACTTCTAAAATATTATTGACAATATTCATAATTATTGTTATTTTTTAATGTAGTTTTAAATTTTTTTTTTATATTAACTATGTTAGAGAATAAATTGAATGTATTTGTCTTTTATACATTGATAGTGAAATGTTAGAAATACTTAATCATAAACATTTGATCAATAATTTTGTAGTTGATAAAAAAATAAAATGAAAATTAACAAATTATATTAAATTAATTTTAAATATAAATTTCGTTTAAGGCCTCAAATTTTTTTACTATTATTTAAGTAAAATATGGATAACGAGTGCAAGTACAAATATATAGGTACTTAGCGAGTACAAAAATGAGGATTAAAATTGTTACCCGCTCAAATATAAGGCCGGATACAAGTATTTTTTTTTTCAAATACAAACATAAAGACGAATATTATAATATTTTATTTAGACCATACCCATTGTCATTCCTATTTTTGGGGCAACCCAAATATCTATTGATTGAAATTTTTGCACATAGTTACTTATATAAATTCAATCACTTTGGTATAGTCATGGCGTCAATTTAGGAGTGATTAGGGGATAAGACAGTAATGTAACACAACCAGTTGCGTGTAGCTCATCCTCATCAATATGCTGTAATCTTTACTGAGGCAACCGCCAAAGAAAACAACCAGTACTTTTGCTGTGATGTGGCGGGATAATGGGGTAGGGAAGCATATAATTTTCAATAAGTTCAATCCAAGACAACTTTGTCCAATACTAGTATGCATTGTTCGGTTTAGAAAAATTTAAAAAAAAAAAATAGAGAGAGAGAGAAAGAGGAAAGAAAGAGAAAGAAAAAAAAAATAAAAAATAAGATGATTTAGTAGGTTGTATAGTTGGATAAAAGGTAATATATATACATATAAGACTATTTTAGTCTTTGTCAATGCATCAAAACCTTCTCTTTCACTTTCTTTTCAATTTAGAGAGAAAGCAAAACGCATGAATTTCACATTATTTTTGTTTTCTTTCCTTTCATGTTTTAAAGAAACCAAACAAAAGATTTCACCAAAAAAAAAAAAGACCCAAACAAAAGAAGAAAACATCTTTTATTCTTTTTGATTCCTTCCTTTTCCTTCCTCTCTTTTTCACTTAAATCAAACAATGTGGTAATGTAATGTTCATGCAAGGCTCCCACCTAGAATAGAACTTGGGCATCCTCGAAAACCTCTTCATGAGATGACATCGTTAAACTCTTGACCCAACAATGTTTGAACCTTCGAAGAACACTCCATTTAGAACCCTGGCCATGCCATGCCAACGTCATCGCTATGCTCGAGATAGGAATGACAATGAATAGGGTCTGGGTAGGGTATTATAGTATCTATCCCTATACTTGCATTTAAAAAAAATACTCATACCCGCGCGAGTAATAACTTTAACCCCATCCCTGTACCTGCTAGATACCTATATACCCATACTTGCACCCGTTACTTGCACTTTACTTGTGTGAAAAATCAATAAAAATATGCTAATTAAAAAAAATGCTACAACCAAATTGAAAATTCACTCTTATATCATTTAAACATAACCTTAAATCATCCAAATATAATATTAAAAGCATTCAAACATAACATTAAATCATCTAAACATAACATTAAAATTATTCAAACATAACCTTAAATCATTCAAACATAAGTTATAACTCAACAACATTAGAAACATAATTATTCTTAAATATAATGTTCTAATTATTTAACATAATTATTAGAAACTTGAACATCATATATTGGTACTCTCCAAGACTGGCCAAAAAATAAGACATTGATTCTAATTATCTTATAATTATATTGTCTATAATAAATAGTTACACATTATGAACAACTAGTATATGGACATCCACAAACACACCCAAAGTTGAAACTTGTATATACCACAAATATAACATATAATATAATGATTTCAAACAATTTATTTAGCACAAATAATTAAATTATTAGCACATGATTAATTCATGTCTTCAATAATTAATACTATATACTATGCTTTAGTAATTAAATTAATAATTAATAAAGTGTGTGTGTGTGTGTGTATAAAAGATATTTTAATTAAATTATTATATGTATATAATAAGTGCGGGTATAGGCAGGGCGAGTATTATAATATCCATACCCGCACCCATTCACATTAAAAATTATAGATAAATATCTGCTCCCGGACCCATCCTTAATAAGTGGGTATTTACTTTATCTATTTGCAAATATTTTTGCAGGTACCCATAGAATTCAGGTACACTTTGCCATCCCTAATTCGAGAACCATTAAGGGGTGGGGTGTTATTTGACATTTTATCTTAAATCCTTCAAGGATTCAAATGTAAATATGTAATTACATGTAACCGGTTACATTACAACTCGTGGAACAGTACACGCCGGAACTACTTGTTACGGTGGAGACTAATGTCATTATGATTATTATTATTATAATAGTGACCTTCTGGTAATTATGACTCAAAGGTCCCACTTTTACAGTTTTCCTCACTCGCTGTTGCAATTTTTTTAGCATTGACAATCTTGTCGGCTAATGGCAAGTGCGTCATCTATCAACTTGATTAGTTGATTCCATTGCAGTGCCACTTCACCCTTTTTTTCCTTTTTTTTCTAACAAACCACATTTGTTTCTGGGCACGATAAAATAATTTGTTTACACCACAAATCTTCTATTAGACACTTAATAAAAGAAAGAGATAAAAAAAAAGTGTATGTATTATAGATTATATAATGTGATAGTGAGAAAAAGATTATATATATATATATGTTCTGAATGAGGTGTTTGGAGTGGATGAGTGTTTATGTATCATTATTCAAAAATAAAATCAACAGCAGACATTGTGTGGTATATATAAATATCAAAGCACGTCGAATGCCAGCTGAAAATTTTGCTCTCATCAAACTCCGTTTGAAACTTATACAAACACAGCCTAAGTCACTCTTACATTTGAATGTTAGAATAATAATTTTTATATTTTATATGAATTTGTAGAGTAGGGAAGCTAGCTTTCTAACCCAGCTCCTTGTTATTAGGATTTGCAAGTCGTTGCTTCTTGTTGAAAACCTATAGTTCTTGAAATGATAATAAACCAACCTATACAGAGTTGTAAAATGAAATATTAAGTTGTATGGAGTTATCCCCAAATCAAATTGATATTGAACGGTTAATTTGACTTGACTTTTTAAGAAACTAGTTGAACTTTAATGTTTTATTTGGTTTATGAAAGAAAGTGAAAGGAAAAAAAGAAAAAAGGTATAGAAAATGAAATAATTTTTAAATTGTATGATAAGAAAAAAAGTAAAAAGAAAGAAAAATAAAATTTTTTCTTCTTGTTGTTCGATTGTGTAGAAAGTAGAGTAAGAAAAAATATGTATATATAAAGATATAAATATTCTTAATAAAAAAAAGTGTAATAATTTAGTATTTTAATTTTACAAAAGCAACTTCTCCTCTTTCCTTCCGAAATGGGTAGATTGCAAAAATATTGAGACCCACTTACTTTTTTTTAGCTTTCTTTCCTTTATAATAGAGAATCTAACAGTGGAAGGATTTATTTTTAATTGTTTTTCTTTCCGTTGCCTTCCATTCTTCTCTCTTTTGTTTGTTCCAAACGAACGTTAAGAGACTTGTGAAAAATTAAAATATTTTAAAATAAGATAAAAATAATTACTTCTTAATAACACTGAAAAGATTTTCCATTAAAGGTGAAAGAATCCATATACATTAATTGTACTAACAAGGAGCAGGTAGTTGCAACCTACAAAGGTCTTGGAATAATGAGGATTAATTCACAATATGAAAGGGTAAGTTCCCTTATCGTCACAACGATGTTATAAAAAATTAAATATAATTATTGCAGACTATATATATATAAAGTAGAGTCAAAATGTGAGTTATTAATAAAGACTAAAACTTTATAATAACTGTTGATCAAATTTAATCAAATATAATAGATCTAATTATATTAATAAAGAATTAAATTGTTTAAATTAATATTTATTATCTAATTTTGATAATTTTAAGTTAATAATATGTATTTCAAAATAAAAAAATGATAGAAAAAAATTTAAATATATAAATATTATAATAATAATATTATTAAATATTAAATTAATAAATAGGTTTGGCAATAAAGACGGGACGGGTGGGTTTTGCTTTCCCTGTCTCCATCCCTGACTCTGCAAAAAATCCTGGACCCCAATCCTGATTCCTGCGGATTAAAAATTAAGTGCTCATCCCTGTCCCCGATGGGGTCAAGTTTTCCCGCCCAATCTTTGCTCCCATCCTAGCCCCCCCGAACTATTCAAGTTCCTTTCTCCAACTGAGCCAGCATCACCAATCAAAACCAAAATTAAATCAAATGCAACCATCCACAACACAATACTGTCCTTTAGAATCAAAATAAAAACAACAATCAGAAATAAAAGAAAAAAGGAAAAAGGAAAAAAAAATAACAAATCGAAAATGCAACAAAAGAGGAGTTTGTTGCAGACCACCGTGAATGGCACTGTGAAGACCTGCTTCTATTCCTCCATCAAATAGTTCCTTTGATTATCCATTTCCATCTTGTGCTTCGAGGTCACAACGTACTTTAATTGGAGTATTTGTTGTGGGCACCCTCATTTGGAGTCAAGGATTTCTTCGATTGGCTCTACACACGGTGGGTTTTGATTTAGGTAGAATTCTTTCTCTTTGCGCCCCACTCTCTCCATCTTTTGCTGGCTTTATCCCTGCATAGAGGTGTCACTATTGCTCTTGGCAACACCCCCAAATAGAATTAGAGCACAGGCACACAATGCCTCTTTCTCTCGTTAGTCTTGTGTACACGTAAATAAACTCTGGAGGTTATTCAAAATGCTTTATTTACATATACAAGGGTAATTTTATAGTTTCATTATTTTCAGGGTGAGTTCGAGGATAGAGACGGGGGCAAGTATTAATACCTTGACCCTGATCCAACCCCGACTTTAAGAGTCGGAGAAAACCAACCTGAATCCAGTCAAAGCAAGGTTTTTCCCTCAAATTTAGGATAGGTTCTGATAGGTACCCATGAGTGCGGGTATATTTGTCATTCTTGGGCTCAAATTATTATTTTTTAAATTAGTTATTTATTGTTTTGAAAGAATAAATAAGTTACTTTAAAATATATTTAATGGACAATAATAATTAAAAGTAATGATTTTATAAATATATAGCTAAATTTTATTTTTTAAGTGCCCCAATAATAACTTTTTTTTTTAAAATTTCAAAAGCAATAATTTAACAAAAAAATTATAATTTTAACATAGTGAGAGTTTTTAATCCACATTATAATAATTTATCTTTTTAAAATTTACAAAAATTATATTATGACAATAAAAAATTATAATTTAATAATTTTTACTTATATAATAATTTTAAATTAGTAAATTTTAAAATATAAAATATTAATATTAGTAAGACAATAAATATAATAAATAATTATGATAAAATATATTATTGTATTTACTATTATAATATAATATATTAATATAAAACTGAATATTTAAAATATAATACAATATAATGTAATTTAAATTATAATTTTTTAAAAGTTAATAAAATAAAATTATAATACTTTTAAAATTATTATATAAGTAAAAATATTAAATTATTATTTTTTATTATATTATTTTAAAATTTAATCAAAAATAATTTTAATTTAAAATTATTATATAAGTAAAAATTATTAAATTATAATTTTGTATTATAATTATAATTTTTAAAAATAATAGTGGCAGTTTTTAATCCCCACTAAGTTAAAATTACAACCTTTATTAAATTACAATTTTTTAAAATTTAATAAAATAAATTTTGATAGTGACAGTTTTTAACTACCGCTAAAGCGGTTTGTGTAAATAAAACCTCTAGGATTTGTAACCTTAACGATGTTCCTCTTAATTGGATGGGAAGGGTAACATTGAATCAATTTTGAAAATTAAGGGATCAAATTGAACTTTTTAATAATAAAAAGACCATTTTGTACAAATTAAATAAATAGAGGGACCAAATTAATAAATTAGCCCATAAAACTCATACTAACAAGCATTGATTTATAATATTTTAAAAAAATAACTCTTTTAGTAAAAAATATTTATTAATGGAAAAAATCAACTAATTAATTATAAAAAAAAGTTTGAAATGCATTAATGATACTAATAGGGGTTATGTCTAGTGAAAGGGACTAGTTTATCTCTTATAATGTGGCGAACCAAGTTTGAGTCCCCACTAGGAGAAGTGCTCACATTGAATGTTTGATCGTGCCCCGAACAGAATTGCCTTCGAAAGAAAATACCTGTGAAAAAAAAATGCATTAATGGGTACTTTATTGGGCTAACATGTTATAAGTAGGCTATGGTTCCTAATACATTGTAGCATAGAATTCATTCTCTTCTCCCCATTTGAAGAGAGACTAAGGTCCTGTTAGGGAACTCAAGAGATATAGTTGAGAAAAAACTATAAAGCCACTAGTTACTCTAACCTTAACGGTGTTCCTCTTAATTGGATGGGAAGGGTAACATTGAATCAATTTTGAAAATTAAGGGATCAAATTGAACTTTTTAATAATAAAATACCATTTAGTACAAATTAAATAAATAGAGGGACCAAATTAACAATTTAGCCTATAAAACTAAGACTAACAAGCATTGATTTATTTTTGTTGGTTTGACAAAGGTAATGTAAAAATATAAATTAATATAATATTTTAAAAAAATAACACTTTTAGTAAAAAAATATATTTATTAATGGAAAAAATCAACTAATTAATTATATATAAAAAAGTTTGAACTGCATTAATGATACTAACAGGGGTTGTGTCTAATGGAAGGGACTAGTTAATCTCTTACAATGTGGTGAACCAAGTTTGAGTCCCCATTAGGAGAAGTGTGTTGGAACCAAAGACGTAGAAGCGTCTAGACCCTCAAAGCCTTGAAGATAACAAACTTATTAATGTTCAAGTTTCTGCCAAAGAACTAACTTCTTTACAACATACAAGCTTCCTAGAGAAGACCGTCCAGTAAACGTGTCAGAGAAGACCGTCCAGTAGACGTGTCAAAGAATACTGTCCAATAGACGTGCTTAAAGAAGACCGTCCAGTGAACTATGAAGATGATCGTCTGAAGAACATATTCAAATATTTGATGCAAGCTTCCAACGACAAATATTCAAACGGCTAAGTTTTATCTTGAACGTCCAATTTATTTATACTAGTTTTTCTTGAAACTAACATATTACTATTTATGTGATCTAACGTTCAAATTGTTTGAAGCATTAAATAACATCAAAATCATTCTAGTGCAAGAGCACAGCAAAATCAGATAAAGCAAGTCAACTTATCAAGCTGTTGAGACGAATGAAGAATGTTTAGAAAAGCAGACTGCTAGCACAGTCCTGCACTTTCCATTTTAGTGCAAGTCTAAAAGCTGCTGCGCCTGATCACTCTGAAAGGATAATTTGCACGTTTTTCATTGCATAACGAAGTTAAAGTCTTCTACAATGGATCCTTTCCTGAAGACTATATATACATGCACCAACGAAGAAGCAAGACAGAGAAGACGTAGAAAAAGAACAAGAACAAAAAAGACATTAGTAACATTCTGATAGAAGCGTCCAGTGGACGATAGCAAAAATCTTGTAAAGATTTTCAAAGCATTCTTGAGCCTAATATTTCAAATCCTCACTACGTGAGTTGATATTTGTTGTATAAACATTGGTTGTGTTGTGAAAGCCTGGAGAGGCTTAGTGTGAAAGAATACTTGGGTTAAGCAATCTAGGGTGATTGCGTTGTAAAGCCTGAAAAGGCCGCAAACAATATTTGTAACCTAAGGTTGGTTAGTGAATACCTTTTGGGTAAAGGGACTGGACATAGCTCAGGTTGAGTGAACCAGTATAAAACTTTCTGTGTTCTTCTTTTCTCTATCCCTACGCTTGAAAACGTTTTCATACTGATCATCGTGTTTCGAAAAAGTTTTTAAATACACAATTCAACCCCCCTTCTTGTGTACTTTTTCTATTTCAAAGTGCTCACATTGAATGTTTAACCATGCCCTGAACAGAATTTCCTTCGAAGGAAAATACCTGTGAAAAAAAATGCATTAATGGGTACTCTATTGGGCTCACATGCTACAAGTAGGTTATGGTCCCTAATACATTGTAACATAGAATTCATTCTCTTCTCCCCATCTGAAGAGACTAAGGTCCTGTTAGAGAACTCAAAAGATACAGTTGAGGAAAAACTATAAAGCCACTAGTTACTGTGCTTATTACTCGTTGGTTGTTCATCATCATCCTTCCCGTATTTTGCTTTAGGTGATTGATTATGATGGATCCAAATATTTACCCATGCTTGTATGATTTAGCTTTCACATAAAGATTTTTTATTAATATTAAAAGCATGCCTATTATTGTTAATAATGAAATTATTCCTACAAATAAAGTTAAACAGTTGGATAAAAAACATGTTTTGTTTTTTGAGGGACCATAATGGGACAAAAAAATTTTGGAGGACTAAACCTAAATTTGGAGAATTTTAAAGGTACCAAAATACATATTTTATCCTTAAAGTTATTTAAATTTTGCACATTTAGTTAGAAGTAACTGTTTTAGGACATATATCATAAGATGCTAGCATATTCTTTGTGTAACAACTCCGAACTCAAATTTTGATTTTAAAGATTATTTGTCAAAAGTTTTTTTTCTCGATATTTTCTAAAAATAAACCTTGGTGGTAAGTCCTTATTTTTTATTTGTAAAGTTTGTTTTTGTTCGTGATCTCAATTGCAACATACTCTAATTTTTTTAAATATAGATATCTTAGTTAAAAAATATTTTTTATAATAATTGGTACAATTAATGATTATCTTAAAATATGTGCATTCTTCAAATGATAAATACTTATAAATAGAAGAAGTATTAGACATCTAAATATAATCTTAATTATAATAATTCACACATCTCAATAAAAAAAATGCTTAGTTTTACTTTAGCCTCTAGTTTTACAATTTCGCAAATTTTGTCTCCATATAATTTTTTTTCTGCAGATTTTTCCCTCCAAACTTATAAAAAATCACAAAATTTTCTCCCTTATACAAAATTATGGTGGTTTAAAGGAAAAAAAAACTATCACAAAATTGTCTTAATTGTGGCCTTTTTTTTTTATGTGGGAACAAAATTTACGAGATTATAAAACTTTGAGATAAAAAATATAATTAAGCTAAAAAAAACCGGGATACCAATACTAATTTTTCTTATCATTATCCTTTTTATTAGTTCTAAGTAAAAATGTCAAAATGGATTAAGAATGATGCATGAACTACATCAATAACATGACAAAATATGTTAGTTGAATTAATAAAATAAAATTATTTTTTCTTGGTCCAATTAACGCAGACCAAATCATAATGAGTTGAGTGAGTCCTTAAGTTTGAAATTATCATTTTTAATATTATAATTATCAATTTTTATTTTTTAAATTTTAGTTAATTACCTTTTTTTTAAACGACATGGGTATTTATTTTGGAGAAACAAACAAATATTTTAAGTAGGAATTGATTGTACTTTTTTAATATATTAATTTAAGTTTTTAATATAAGTTAATTAAATAAATTACTGAGGCTTAAATTTTCTTACTCTAATTATATAAAAAACAATGTAAACCAAGAGATTACCCTGAATATCTTGCAAGCCATATAAGATCAAACTAAGTAAAAAATTTTCTAATTCAAATAATAGTTAATTCATCATGGACTAACCAGCATTATAATATCTGTGTTGCCAGTCAAACCAAAAAAAAAAAAAAAAAAGCCCACTTATTATATGAAAGACGAATTTATCAACCTAATCCAACTCTAAATAAATTAAGTCTACCATACTAAAATATTGCAAAACTAAAATTTTCCATTTTATATTTAAATTATTCATTAATCTTGAAAAATTAATTAATTGATGTTAATATATTTAAAAAATTATAACAAAAATTTACCCCAGTAATCTTCACAAGCTACCTTGATCCTAGAAATGTTCATGGCTTGCATTGGTTCGGATTTAGAAATGTTCATGAGTTAGATTGATTTAAATTTAGGATAAAATCTAATCCAAATTGATCATATTTAATTGGGTTGGTTTGATTCAATTTTTAATTTTTTTTAGCCAATCTAAACCAATCCAATTTATTTAAGATTGGAATGATTTGGTGTAAGTTATCGAATTATAATAAAAATAAATTATTTTTTCAAGTTTTTATTTCTTTTTGTTGTTTGTTTTATAAAAATTTCTAATTTTATATATATTAATGCAAGGTAAAAATGTTCTTTATTTTTTAATGACTAATTATTTATTTTATTTAATATGTAGTTTTCTCTATAATTATCATTTTATATATCTCATTAATTTCTTCACCCAAAATATGATAACAAAATTATATAATAAGCATGATCAAATTAAAACACTTACATAATAGTACTAGATAAAATCATAAGAGGATAAAAAAGAGAGAGAATAAAAGTAGAAAAAAAATTAAGTACTAAAGTGTAAAATGTATTAATTTAAAAATTAAAAAACAATTAATTGAGTCATTGAATTGATTCAGGTTGAAAAGAGATAAATTAAAGAATTAAACCAATTAGAATTAATTGGATCTGAATTTAAAGATTAATTAATTAAATCACGACCAACGCAATTGTTTTCATCGAAAAAACAATGGGATCAAGAACTGAAATACAGCAAATTTATTCAGCTAATTTCTTCCACATCTCATTGATAATCATATTTGTTCAAGCTAACATGTACTCTTGAACGGCATCGATCATTTTCTTATTCGGTATAGCACTACTGATAACATTCTCATAATTTCCAGGCAGCTAGTATGTGTGTGTATCTTCTTCGGTACTGGAACCTCTTCGTGTGTATCACTTTTCTGATGGATATTTCTAGTACCGGAGAGGATTCACACTCGTTTATTACATATACACTATTATATTGTAAACATAGAATATGAAGTAAAAACTATATATAACTAATAAAGGTGACTAACTAACAAGTTGGGAAGGGAACCCCACAAGAGCTAGCGACCCTTCTGGCACCAGGAGAGTTCACGTACTGTCTTAGACTTGGATTTTTGAGGTAACCACAGAGGCATGGCCTCTGTTCCCTCACCTTCTGGCAACAGGTACTCGATGGTGGAGATGAGGAAGTGATAGCCCCCAAACAAGGACTTAACTCCACGGGGCTACAAGTCACGCCCTCTGCCTTGGGAGTCACCTCCACCAGAACCAGTGCCACTAGCAGCACTATTGCAAAGCCACACACCTTCTTCATCACCCTCATGATCTCTTTCTCACCCTTGATTAATTTGCATTTGCTATGCTTTTATATAAACGCATGCATGTGACCTGGTCCATCGGGTGGACTGAAAGCTGAACCTCCAAGGTCCCACTTGAACTCAAATTATTAATTTACAACTGACAATATATAATGACAACCTTGTCTGTGTTCACACGGAAACTTTCCTGCAATGGTAATGTGAACAAGTCTAAAATCTTAAGTCTTAAAAAGATAATTGTGGATCCTATACGTCCTCCTATTGTTACAAGTCGATATTTCTTTCTTGTTAAGGAGAATTTGTGGAAGGAAAGACGAAAATGTTAGCATGACAATTATTGGACTTTATTGTCTAGTTGGGAAAATTTTCTAGCCCAGCTTCTTATTATTAAAATCGCGGTTTCTTGCTGGACAACGGATGATTCTTCAAATTATAATAAATAAACTAACTTGATACAGAGACGTAAACAATGAAATATTAATTTGTGTGAGGTAGGAAAAACAACGGAAGATTCTTCAAATGATAATAAACTAACTTGAATTTACACGGTTAATTTGACTTGACTTTTTTTAAGGAGCGGGTTGAACATTAACAGACTTGTACGTGGAGAAATTCAAATATTTATCAATTAGGAAAATCAGTCAATCAATAAAATAAAAACTTAAATGAACTTTTGGTTTCTATAGTTTAATATGTATAATTTTGGTCTCTTAAATATTTTCGTGGTAATTAAATATATTTGGTCTTTCTAAAATATTTTTTGTAATTAAAATTATCAAATTTTCATTTTCTATCCAAATATTTAGGGGGCTTTGTGATGAATTTGGGATATGGAATAAATTTAAAAGTTTTAAAGTCATAAATTTAGTGAAAAATTGAAAAGCAAAGTTGAAGAAATTTATAGGATGTGAAATTAGGGTTTAAAAAAGGTAAGATTAGAGGGTTTTTTTTTTTTAAAAATTTGGTGAAATTTGATTTTTTAATTGGTGTGTTTTAAGTAGAAAAAGTTTAAAACAATTTAACCGACTTAATTTATAAAGATTTTGATTAAAAAATAGGAACTTGATTATTTTGGATAGAAGAATATACAGACAGATCAAATTTACTTAGTTTTAAAGATAAAGAGATTTACTTGATTAAAAAAAACTTAAGAGAACAAAATTACACATTAACAAAACAATAGGAATACACCAAAATAAAAAAAACTATATAAGAATCAAAGACAATTAAGCATAAAAAAAAATAAAGATAAAATATGTTTTTAATCCCTCTAAAATTTCTTAAATTCGGTTTTAATTTCTCAAAGAAAAATTATCCTATTTTAATCCCTCTAATTTAAAAATGTATTACTTTTAGTCCTATTGATATAAATTCAATCTCTTTGGTAGTTATGGCGTCAATTTAGGAGCGATTAGGTGATAAGACAGTAATGAAACACAACCAGTTGCGTGTAGCTCATCCTCATCAATAGTCAAATCATGTTGTAAGCTTTAGAGAGGCTTGCAGTAACGCCAAAGAAAACACCCACTTTTTGTTATGATTTGGCGGTGTAATGGTTTTGGTGAGGCATACAAGTTTCAACTTTGTCCTACACTAGTACTGTAATGTTCATGCAAAAGGCCCCCGCCTACTGTTTGAACCTTCAAGTTCAAGGAACACTCCGTTTAGAGCCCCATGCCAACGTCTTCGCTTCCGCTACGTTCGAAATCGAGAACCATTAAGGGGGTGGGGTGTTATTTGACATTTTATGTAATCTTAAATCCTCATAGGATTCAAATGTAATTACATGTAACCGGTTACATTACAACTCGTGGTACAGTACACGCATGAACTCCTTGTTATAGTGGAGATTAATATTTATTATTTCTTGCAAGGGAACCCCACAAAAGCTAGTGACCCTTCTCGAAATTATTACTCACAGGTCCCACTTATACTCACTCGTTGTTGCACTGAAGTTTTTTTTTTTTTTCTTGATATATCGCACTGAAGTTATTTAGAGTTGACAGTCGTCTTGGCTATAATGGCAATTGTGCCATCTCATCTATCAACTTGATTAGTTGATTCCATTCAGTATAGCACGATGAAGTGCCCCTTTACTTTTTCCTTACAAACCACATTTGTTCGTGGACACGATAAGAATAAACAAAAATGATTTATGTACACCACAAATCTATTAGACACTTAGTAAGAGAAAAAGATAAAATGGAGAGAAGTGTAAGTATCACAGGTGATATGTTACGATAAAAAGAGAGAAATAAAAAAAAATTAGTGTTGATAAAGTGTTTAGCGTGAATGAGTGCTCACGTATCATTAGTCAAAATTAAAATCAACAGCAGACATATTTGAATGCCCGCTGAAAATTTTTGCTCTCATCAAGATCCGTTTGAAACTTATACAAACACAGTCCAAGTCACTCTTACATTTGGATGTTAGAATGACAATTTTTATAATTTATATGCATGAATTTGTAGAGTTGGGGAAGCTTTCTGACCCAGCTTCTTAATTGTTATATTAGGATTTACAAGTCGTTGCTTCTTGTTGAATAATCGATAGTTCTTGAAATGATAACAAAGTAACCTATACAGACTTGTAAAATGAAATATTAAGTTGTATGGAGTTGGGAAAATAGCTTATCCCCAAATCAAATTGATTTTGAACGGTTAATTTGACTTGAATTTTTAAGACACGAGTTGAACTTTAAGAGACTTGTGAAGAAATTAAAATATTTAAAAATTAAGAAAAAATAATTTCTAGCTAAATGAGTTAATTAATTTGCAGTTTTAGACTTTAGCTTGTATATATATATGTATGTCGTATGAACTAAAAACTCTTACAGAATCTTTTAAATGAGTTGTTTTGCAGGTTAACTTGACCCAAACCTTTTTTCCTTGTGGGTTAACTTGCTCCTTTTTTTCTTTTTTCTTTGAACAATTTCGTAATTTGCCCTTTTGTATGAACACAATAAAAAATGTATTGAAAGTTTTTTTTTTTTTTTCTATTAGGAATTAACTATATGATGAGACATCATGAAGTGCGTGAATCAATTAATGTAAAGTTGTTCCAGTTTAACCAATGATTTTAAGTTTGAATCCTGAGTATATAACTACGTTAAATATTTAAAAAGAAAACTTTGCAGTTTATAGTAATCCTATCAAGTTTGAACAAAATTGTCTCCAATAAAAAATATATCTGATCTCTACCAAAAATACACTATAGGATGAGACGCAGTCCTATAGTTGGAAGTTAGAATTCAGCACCCATTCTTTCTTAATAAAGACAGCAGTAGTCCACACAAATGATTAAAAATACGTGCAAGTCGCACTAAAATAAGTCAAAGAGAAAGATGATTTTGTTGATGAACATAAAAAATGTCTACTTGTTTCATCACTGAGCTAATGATAATAATTCAGTTTCATTATTTGAACATAAATACAATACGTATATGATATAATAAATATATACATTTACATCTATCTATATATACATTTTTGCACGTATACATATTAAAAATATGCTCTAAAGTTAAAAGAGATATAATTTCTTGTTGCCTAATTTTGTTCACAAAACGTTACTGATAATACTTTCATGGAATTAATAAATATCTTGCTTACGACTATTTTTCTTTTATTAATATAGATTTTAAAATTATAAATTAAAAAAAAATTAAGAAAAATATATGTATGTGTCATTAATTTAAATAAATATAAATAACTTTAATTGTTTTTAATTATTTTAAAAGTATAAATAGCTAAAATTTAAGATAAAAAAGAATAATTTAGTATAAAATTTTAAAAAGTAAATAATTTGAGGAAGTTGAGTTTTGAGTGAAAAAATTAGAAGAAAAATTTAAAAGTATTTAACAAATTGATTTTTAAAAAATATATATTAAATAATGGTGAAATTATATGTTACAAGGAGAAAAAAAATATAATAAAATACGTGCTCAAGTTCATACAGGGTTTATACTGCTTCAAATATTACAAAGTTAGCCCACCTTCCCATTGCTTTCAAATGGCTCTAACTAGGAATGTTTATGACCCATCAAGTCCTATCAATCTAGTCTAATCTAAAGGGACTTTTGACAAATTTGAATTTAAGAAATTAGATCTAGTACATTTTGAAAATGGGTTCGAGTTCCTTCGAATCATTCCAACCTTGTCTAATGTTATATATGCCTTTTAAAAGTATAGTTTTTAAACAATTATGTATTAATAATACAAATTCTTGACATAATAAATAATATTTTTTCTAACATGATACTTTATTTATATTGATATCATTTATCTTAAAATATGTATTGTAAAATATACTTTAATTGTAGTTGTATCCTTCTTTAATTCTACGATTTAACTATATATAATGTTAAGATTAATATATTGTGTCAATAAGTTAGGTTAACCTAGCCTTATCCTAAATGTCGTCGAGTTCTGGTTTGGGTTCATAAAATTGACCCTATCAAAATTTCTGCCTGGATAGGAATATAAGTTAACCCGTCCCAATCCTTCTCACGAACAACCCTAGCTCTAATTGCTCAACACGTGGCTGTTTGAAAAACACTCAAAATCAATTTGTTTTACCTTGATACATGTTTTAATATAAATATATGATTAATATTAATTTATAATACATTTTAATTACATTTAATAATTTAAAATTAACTTTATCAAAATTAATTCAATCTATCTTTAAAACAAACGGGTCCATGGCCTGCAAATTTTTTTTCTTGTCCTAAACATGATCAATGAACCTCAACAGCAAAAATAGGCCTAAATCGATAGTTAGTGTGAATATGGCCCGAAACGCTTGCATATGAGGCTGTTTGCCTATTTGTAGTTTGGTTTGGTTAAACATAGCGGCACAGTAACTAGACTACTTTCTTATTTTTAACGACTATTTGGCCCATGAGACTACATTTTAAACAAAAAGAAAAAGAAAAATTAAGAGGGGTACACCCTGGTGCGTTTGATGGTTAAACATCATTATATTTACTGTTTATAGCAATCAACAGGAAGAAAACTACTAATTTGATAGCCTTCAAATTTCGTTTGCGTCAAAAAAAATAAAAATGAAGTCATACGATAGTTGATATCTTTTGGGTATTTTTTTTTCCAGAGATAGTAATAATTGATTTGGAGAATATTAAAATATTTAGCTTTTTTCATCGAATAATATCCATTTTAGCAGCAATATTCACACAATTTTTAAATATATTTCTATAATTTATAATTTAAAATTAATTTTATTATATCATTCTCACAAAATTATTTCTTTTAAATTCACTTTTAGGCCTTTTTACCTTGGAGGGGTAATTTTTTTAAAAATTACTAAAATGGGTTTTTTTTTTTTAAATTACCAAACTAGGGTAATTCGTATTTAGTAAACACAACTTCTAAATGTGAAGTCGTATCCAAACTTATGACTTCTAAATTTTTAATTTTTTTTTACAACTTTCAAAAGAAGTTGTATTTCTCAAGTGAGACTTTAATTTTTATTTTTTTATGGAAGTCATGTTTGAGAAATGAGACTTCAATTTATATATTTTATTTTTTATTTTTTATGGAAGTCTTATTTCTCAAGTGAGACTTCAATTTAATTTTTTTTTACTTTCACAAAGAAGTCGTGCATGTGATTCATGACATTATATATATATAAGAAGTCTTGCATGTCATTCACGACATTAGTATAATTTTTTGATTCTCCATTAAATTACATAAATTAATTCACAATTTTTTATAAATGTTTAAAAAAACTTGAAATTAAAAAAATATTTGTTAGTAAAAATAAAAACTATAAACATGAAAAAAAAAAGTTGTATGAGGGGTCACAACTTCTACATAAATTAAAATAGGGTGAAGTTTCATTTCACAAGTACGACTTCATTGCAAAAATAAAAAAAATAAATTGAAGTCTCATTTCATAAGCATGACCTTTTTGCAAAAATAAAAAAAGTACACTGAAGTCCCATTTTGCATACACGACTTCTTTGCAAAAAAATTTTAAAAAATATAAAATGAAGTCTTATTTCACAACCACCACTTCTTTGAAAGAACAAATATATAAATTGAAGTCTCATTTCTCAAACACACTTCCATAAAAAATTAAAAAAAAATTGAAATCTCACTTGGAAAACACGACTTTCATAATAAATTAAAAATAAAAATAAAAATTGAAGTCTTACTTGAAAAACACGTCTTCTTTTGAAAATTGTAAAAAAAATTAAAAAAATTCAGAAATCATAAGTTTGGATATGACTTCACATTTAAAAGTTGTGTTTACTAAATATGGCTTACCCTAATTTGATAATTTTTTTTAAAAAATTACCACTCTAGGGTGAAAAAAAAGCCTCACTTTTACTATATCAATCTCAAATGCACGTCATTTTTTTAATATCAATTCATTCAAAATTAATTCTTTCAACGTTATTTTTTTCAAAACCCTTTAACTAAAATCTAAACCGAACAGTAAGTTTAGCTTATCCCGTCCTTATTATCTTAGTTATATTATCCTCATTTTTCTGCTTTCATGCTTTATTATTCCCGTCATTGACCCTCGAAGCAGTGAACTTGATGATAAATATAAGTTATTATTTGCGATTGAAATTTAATTATCATCAAAGAGGACATCAAGGAGAGACAAAAACAAAAGATAGGAATAAGGTCGATCTGCGACTGCAACAAGTTCTCACTAAAGACTAAAGTAATAGAGCAACGAACCACCTTCTTCTTCTCCCATCTCTTCTACTATTGCTTCTTCACCATTCCTTAAAAAAAAAAAAAAACCATGTTTCTCGCTTGAAAATCACCATGTTTTAATCCAACAAGAGAGAGAGTGGGCGGGTCAAGATCTCTTTAAGTCATATGGGCAAAGATACCCTAGTCAGTCCTCCCCAAGAGTCTATCATGAGTGTTTCCTCCATTCTCTGTGAACAAACAAAGTTCGGGTTCTTCACTAAGTTTGTGAATTTTAAGTTTCAAATAATCATCCCAATTCCGAAAACAATAACATATAAAATTCTCAAAGAAATTCAATGTTATATTATCATATTTCATTCTTAAAATAGGAAAGAAGGGTTTGTTGAGTATTGTTTAGTTTGAGAAAACGTTCCCTATTTTTATTTTCTGTTTTTACTTTGTTTCCTATTTTTTATGTTTATAAAGTAAAAATAGAAAATAATAAAAAGTTATTTTCATTGTTTCTTATGCAAACTTTTAAAAATAGAAAATAAAGTGAAAACAAAAAATAATAAACAAAAAGCATACTTTCAAATTAGGGGTGTTCGTGTAAGGATGAGTTGAGATAAGTTTATTTTTTTGCTCTAACTTGAATTTTTTACGAGGTCATTTACTTGAGCTCAAACTTGACCCAATTGAGACCCAATAATATACAGGCTAGATTGGATCAATCTAATTTATTGACTCAGTATATCAATCTTAACATTATGTATAGTTAAATTATAAAATTAAAACAATATATATACAACTACAATTAAGATATGTTTTACAATATATATTTGAAGATAAATAAAATAAATATAATATCATGTTATATAAAATATTATCCACTATACCCAAAAACTTTATTATTAATAGATAAATGTGTTAAAAAAATTATACTTTTTCAAAGAAAAATAAGATACTAGATTGATTGGGACAGCTTAAAATATAATTTGAACCTATTTTCAAAATACATCATATCTAATTTTAAAACTCAAACTCATCAAAATTAAATTCAAAGCAAAATATATTAATATGACAGGTCATGAATACAATTTCAAATCAAATGATCACATAATTTCTTGTGAGAAAGGTTTTGTGGCTAAGTGCTTCTTTGGAAACATGGTGATTTTCTAAAGCAACAAATAGTTGCTTTTATGTTGATTTTGCCGTGATTTTATTCACATAATCATTTTTTTATTATTAATCCAAACACACTATAACTTGAAACAGCTTGTAAACGTCAACTAGCATAGTCAAAAAATCAAAGTGCCTTTTGGTTGCCCTCAACAAACACAAACCGCTTTAAATTAGAATACGTTAATTGTTTTATTTGAATAAAATCATCACTCGCAAAATTACTGATTTTTCATTAAGAAAATGGTTATGAGATGATATCCCTCAATGGTGAATATTAGTCAAGGTGTGTCCCACATATAGCTATACATATGAAGTCGCAACTATCAACCCACCAACATATCTTTTACTTATTTTATTTTAAAAAGCTCTAAGTTTGTTTTCATTAATAAATATAATTATATCTTATATTTCTTTTTCTCATTTTTAACTTTGTGGCTAATTTTGTCGAAAAAATTTGTCATATAATATTATTTTTGATAAAATTATCAAACTTAACTTGTTTTTCTACAAAATATATATGGAAAATCCGTGTAAAATTTATAACGTGACAATTTTATATAACTTGCATATGTGTGTGTATTTATTGAATTAATTCAATATACCTTTTTTATGTGATCTTAATTATTTTAGTTATTTGTTAATGTAGTTTAAGTTTAACCTGTTCACCCATATAACCTAAGAACCTTACCAAATCGGTAAGAGGTTCGATTTTTAAAATAATGCCTCCCAAGGTATCTGTTTTTCTAAATTATTTATTTTCCTAATGAATTTCTTGGTTATCTTTTTTTATTCGAGAAAATTTAGATTAGAAAAAGACACTTCCGTCTACTAGACTAGAGAAAAGTACTAATCCCAACAAGGATTTATAGTGAAATTTACATAACACTTAACGACATGAAAAAATTTGAAAATCGAATTTAAGTCACAACTAGTGTGGATGGAAGACTCGACTTGATATGTCAACTCTTGTTGGCTAGTTATCTTTTTACTAAATAAAAGAATATATTAAATATTTATAAGTTCAAATGTTATTGTTTTTAATTTTTTTTAACTAAACCTAGGGTATATCTTGACCAAAAATCAATGACTAATCCCTTGTAGTATTGAGATCCATCTAAGAGATTGATGTCTCCAACTATATGTTTTTCCATACATACAAACATGAATTGAATCCGTGACGACATGTTTAAGGGACAAGATTATCAGTTAACCATAACCATATTGGTATTATTATTATTATTATTATCATCATCATCAACATCATCATTATCATCGTTATTATCATCATTATCGTTATTATTATTATTATTATTATTATTATTATTATGTGTGAGAGAGTTTATTTAGAAGATAAACTTCGTAGTCCTATGATGAAAATCCTCCAGAGCTACCATTTTAATTTCAACTAGTTCGTTTAAAAACAAATATTCCTTCACAAAATATCTCTGCTTTTTGCAGCTGCTTTAGGACCAATCTACATGCTGGATTCGTCTACTTGTCCCATGTGAATTGAAGTTGCCCATTCATGGTTCTGTGCTCTGTAATGATGTAGAAAGAAAATACTTAGTCTTCTTATTTAAAACCCCTAAATTGATGCACGTTTAAAGCATTAACAATCGACTAAATAATTGTTAAAATTCAGTTGCTCTTTAACAAACTGGTGTACAACATAACCTAGCTTTATTAGCTACTGGTATAGTCAAGGACACTGAAAAGGATTTTCCAATAAAGGAGGAAGAATCCGTATACATTAATTGTACTAATATGGACCATGCAACTTACAAAGGTATTGGAATCATGAATATTAATATTCAAAATATGAAAGGGTAAGTTCCCTTATCGTCACAACAATATTATAAAAATTTTATACAATGTATACATTGTATGAGGTGAGGAACCTAGGGAAATTGTTTTTTACAATAAATTTGTACATATTTTTGTATAATATCAAGAGAGAAATAGGAAGGGAAGAGGAAAGAAATATGGAGTAAAATGATGTAACAAAGAAATATACAGTAAAAAATAGTATTATAGAAAAATATTGCATGAATAATATAACTCTCTCGCTTTTCGTTAGTTTCCACTTTTTTTTTTGGAATGAACGAGTATATACTGAGGTCTACTTCACTACTTGCAGGATATTAGCAAAGACAGTCCCAATAGGGCTAGCCAATTTCTCCAAGTTGCTATTCTAAAGCCATGATTTTACCCCACCGCCCTTTGATGCTTGATCTTGTAATATTTGAGTGGGCCTAATTCCAAATATAAATATTTAGAAATTAGTTGTAAACTGTCCTTTTCTAACTAAAATCCAAACGAATATTAGCAATGCATTTTGTGAAAAGCATAGATCCAGCATAAACTAGTTGTTGCCTAGTCATAAGGAGACTATCCGAATCATATGGGAAAGATAAGGATGCAACGTCATGATTCCAACAAGTCACACCCCCTGTAACTATAACATGCAACTGCTAGGGGTGTCAAATAATTTAAATAAAAGAAACTGCAGAAAGCATAAATCTTGGAAGATAGGCAATTGCAACTGTTATTATGCTAGCTATCGTTGCTCAAGTCAAAAGAAAACAGTTAGTGTTGACCTTGACCATATAATGCTGTAACAAGAAATGACAAACAACATCAATATGGCTTAGAAACTATAATTTATATACACTATATGGACACATGTAGCCATGTTGTAAGATATTTCATATCGACTAGTAATATGGTTAAAATATAATATATAAATGGGAATAACTCTCACTTTACAAGTTAGTTTTATGAGATTGAGTTAGACTCAAATCCCTACTTTTAAAATAGTATCAGAGTCTATTTTAAATCCATTAACGGGTCACCAATCATTTTATCTACGCACCAAGCCCAATAGTGTTGGGCGTTGGAAAAAACCTAAGTCTTACATCAACTAGTGATATGGTTAAAATAAAGTATATAAATGAAAGACAGATCTCACCTCTTGAGCTAGTTTTTGGAATTGAGTTAGGTATAAACCCAAATTGTAAAATAGTATCAGAGTTATGTAGGATTCGGTAAGGTTGGTGAGGAATCAGGACATACATAGTACAAGACAAGAAGAGATCTCACAGTGTGACCAAGTGTGGTACAGGATCACCTGCACTAGAGGAGAAAACTGTATGATGAGGTGAACTTCTGAATCTAATGGTCCAGAATTTGAGTTGAGGTCACAATTTCTTTTTAAGAGTTTACCATGACGAGAATACATTTTTGAGGGTTAATGTACAATTTTTTTTAAGAAACTATGCAGATCCGAGTACATGATACACCCATGACCCATGAACTTCTGAATCCAATACTTGCATATTGGAAGCTCCGCTAAAGACGCTGCAAGCAGATGAAATAATGTTAATTTTAAAGAACTAAAGAACGCATTGGCTATATATGTTAAATTAGGAGCGCTAGTAATACATTTTTTCTGATGCACTTTTTACTATTGATTAAAAATTATTGAAAACTATAAAATTATGAATGAGACTCGTTAAATAAAAGGAAAAACCTACAAAATTTTATAATTTTTAATAAATTTTGGTCAATAATAAAGAGTAGGTTTAGAAAGTGTATTGTTAACATTTCTGATGTCAGATTATTGTTGTTTGCCGGGATTAATTTTCATATTCACCAATCTGTCAAAACTCGTGTAATTAGTACATGATTGGACGTTAGAAAAAGCAAAATTTGAATTTGATACTACCCTTGCAAGTAAAGAAGGGAGACCTTTGATAAGTTTTATTCTGATGAATTCACTGGGGTTACTTGCTGAAGATACTGATTCTCGAATCTGGCTATTTTTATTGTTGGTCCCTCCTCTATTGTATGGTTTTCATGATAACTGGCACATCATCTTGTGCTTATAAAAGGAGAAGGAACTGGCACCATCTTCAATTCAATTTTCTCACCATTTGCTTAATTTATTTTGCTTGCCCGTTCTCAGTTCAATGTCTTCTTCCTCTAGTACATGGACAGCTCAGGACAACAAAGCGTTTGAAAAAGCTCTAGCTGTTTATGACAAGGACACCCCAAACCGTTGGTGCAATATTGCTAGGGCTGTTGGTGGAAAAACTCCAGAGGAAGTGAAGAGGCACTATGATCTCCTTGTGGAGGACATCAGGCGTATTGAGTCAGGGCAAGTGCCCTTTCCAACCTACAGGAACGTCAAAGATGGGGCATGATGTCTGTCTTTCCTCCACCCATATCCCAAATCAATCACTACAATAATACTATATATCCATCCCCCTATGTAATCTTAATCTATGTCGAAATGTTTTTTATGTAATGCCAATAGTTATTTAGAACAAAAAAGAACAAGAATGTTTATTAGAAAGTATATGTCTATGTATTTTATTACCTTAAAAAAATATGTGGAAATGGGTACTGTACGATAGAAATTAATTATAGCGTATGAATTATGGTTGTATTAATCAATATATTATTAGTAGCTTAAAGTTAATTGCCACATACTGATCGATAAAACATGCAATATATCTAAATAATTAATATGAAGGAAGTAGTGCTAAATGTTGTATATGTGACACAGTGCTTTCGTTTCGTTTTACGAATCCCATTTCTAATAGACTAATATGCAGTTCAGTAGAGAAATCAGCTATATGAATACACGTACGGACCCAAATTAGAAAATTAATGTTTCTACTTGGCGTTTGTAATCGTTGATTATGTCAGAAATTTACCGTAAAAATACTAGTTAAATTTTCACATTATCACTACATTTTATTACACAAAATTATAATATCTTTTTTTTTTGGTACGCACAAAATTATAATATCGTTCCTTCATGTTCATTGTATTCAAATATATTTATCTATTTTATTTAATTAGGTTGCCTTACAAATATCGTAATAATCCTAGTTTTTTAATCTTCGTTTTTTTAGTGGAATTAAGTCTATTGTCTAATATAGGAGGAAACTGAAATATTTTGGTCATTATATAAAATGTATTTTTTATATTTTTCTAGATTTATTTTTATAAATTTATACCGTACGTCCACCTTGCAAAATTAATGATATGCAAATAAGACAAAAGGTACTTATACCTAAATGATAAACCTTATATATAAAACAAGCATACGAATATACTCACATCTCTTTAACAACTTTATAAGACTTTTTTTAGAAAAAATGTCATATTTACTTCAATTAGAATAATATTATTTTATTAAAAAACTAAACTATTAATATAAATATTATTTAAACTAATAATGTGTTGCAACGAAATTAATACGTTATTTTGCTAATTAATATAAAAAAATTAATATATACTATCAATACATATTGTATAATGCATTATGCTATGTTAGTATAAATTTATAATATTTTTGCTAACAGTTCAATTTAACAAAAAAAGATATATTAATAGAGACAATTCTAACACCTAATATTTTTTCTATTAGTATATGGCTTTTTTTTACGATGTTAATTTCATTTTATTTTTTTGGTGCAGTTTATTTTGTCAATTAACGACTTTAATTTAATTATGAAATTTTACTCCATTATGTGAACCCTACGTAAATACATTTGTGCCTAAATTACATGTGTATAAAACTAAATCAATTGAAAAAATCTCTTTCATCACCACGGTAAAATGACTTGACATCAGTTTTAATTACAAACTCTTAAATCCCAAGTTACGTTTGTTACTCCAAAAATCAAGATCTCTTAAACATCTCTTGCAGTTGCTTTGTGACACTATTTTGCAATCCCAAGTTACGTTTGTTACTCCAAAAATCAAGATAAGCTCTTTTTTTTTGTCCCTATGTTCATTTTGAAAGATAACATACAGATTAAGTAATATAATTAATATTTTTTATTTATATTAAAATTATTTTTAATTTCATAATTTAACCTTTATTATTATTTTTACCACTTATGATAAGTGTATAAAATATTTGAGAATTAGGTAGAAATAAAAACATAATTGAAAAGATAGTAATTAATATTGTCCTAAACTTTTAAATGGTTAGATAAATAAAAATAAAATTTTCTTTAAAAATTGAACAAATAAAAAGAAATGGAGACAAGAAGATAGCGTGAATATTTTAAAATAACTCCTTCATGGTCCATTCTACGTTCTACCGATACCCGATTGATTAACTCGAGTAAGAATATTTGTAGAAAGTCAATATAGGGTTCAATATCAGACATTTAACTAGTTACATTTACATGTCGGGTTTAAGGGGAAAAATCATTCAAAGCAATTAATAATTCTATGGTTAAACATATAATTTAGTCTTTATACATGTCGCGGATTCTCAATTTAATTCCTATACGAAAAAACTTAGGCTAAATTATATTTTTGGTCCCCCTATTTTTCTCAATCTGCAATTTTAGTCTTCCTACTTTTTTTTAGAGATATTTAGTCCTCCTATTTTTAAAAATCCACAATTTTGGTTCCCTTACTTTTTTTTAGAAACATTTAGTTCTTCTATTTTTAAAAATATGCAATTATGGTCCTTCCGTCAAATTTGTTGCATTGATTATTAGTGGTTTAACGTTGACTCAAACGTGTCAATGTTGACTCTGAATTTAACATGTCATTTAAGTATTGATACGTCAGAACCAATGTTAGATTACTAATGGTCAACACAAGAGATTTGACGGAAGAAACAAAATTGTAGATTTTTAAAAATAAGGGGACTAAATGTCTCTAAAAAAATAAGGGAACCAAAATTGTGGATTGAAAAAAATAGGAGGCCCAAAAATGCAATTTAGACAAAAACTTATTAAATCGGTTCTTATACATGTTACGAATTCTCAATTTGGTTCCTGCCATTTACAAATTCTTAATCTAGTCCTTATACGTGCAGTGCATTTTTAATTTGGTCCCTATACATGCATAGCATTCTTAATTTGGTCCTTGTATTATAAGGACAAAATTAAGAATGCATTGCATCTATAGGAACTAAATTAAGAAAGCACTACATGTATAGTAAGAGTGTTCACGGGTTGGATTGGTTCAGATCTGGGGCAAAATTAAATCCGAACCAATTATATTTGATTGGATTGATTTGGTTTAGGTTTTGAAATTTTTTTCGACCAATCCGAACTGAACCAAACCGATTATAATTGAGTTGGTTTGGTTCGGGTCATCGGCTTATGATAAAAAAAAATATATATTATATTTTTCAAGCTTTTATTTCCATTTACTATCTATTTTATGTAATTATTTAATTTTATATTAAGGCAAGGTAAAAATATTCCTTGTTTTTTAATAACTAATTATTTATTTTATCAAAAATATTTAATTTTTATATAATTATCACTTTACATATATCATTAATTTTTTTACCTAAAATATAATAAAAAAATTTACATAATAAACATGATCAAACTAAAATATTTTATAACATTAGATAAGATCATAAGAAAATTAAAATAAATGAAAAAGAAAGAAAATACAAAAGTTGAAGCAAAATTTAAGTTCTAAGTTTAAAATATATTATTTTAAAAATTAAAACATAATTGATTGGATTAATTTAGGTTCGTTCGGGTTGAAAAAAGTTAAATCCAATAACCGAACCAATTATGATTGGTTTGGTTTGGATTTAAAGTGAAAAGAACCGATAACCGAACTGATCCGAACCAATTTAATTGATTTGGTTTGAATTGTTGGGTTCATCGAATAAATTCGATCCGATGAACACCCCTAACGTATAGGCACCAAATTAAAAATGTATAAATAACGTCATGACGCCAGAGACCAAATTGAGAATTCGTAACATGTATAAGGATTGATTTAATAAGTTTTTACATATAGATATCAAATTGAGAATTTGTAATATGTATAGAGACTAAATTATACGTTTAGCCTAATTCTATAATGTCATTAATAATTTACTAATCATTAATTAGTGTAAAAAATAATAAACAAAATTTTGGTTTGTAAATGACAAAATTGCAATTCAATTAGCAATTGGTAGATTCAACTTTTTAATCTAGTTACCTTCTTCATCCAGCACGGAAAACGTAGTAAATTATATCCAGCGAAAAAATAAAAAAAACTGCAGAAAGTGAAAAAGCCATTTTTTATTAACATTTTCAACTCTTATCGCAAAAGAATAACTATAAAAAGATTGAATTGTTCCCCAAAACAAAAATTCTTGCGTATTTGGGAAACAATACTTGTTAAAAAATTTGGATGTTATTACAAGGTAAAAATGCATCTTATTGGTTGTGAGTTTCGTCTTGGCATTTTCCCTTGGTCCTAAGTATGTCGCTGAAATGTCCCATCATGATGCGCCTTAATCTAGTGTCCTCTACTTGTGGTTGTGACGTGGCAGCCTTGGGGGATACAACTCTCTCTGATTGTGCTTCTGTGCTGTCTCTCTTCCCAAGCAAGCCACCCTCGCCAAAGAAGTTGCTGACTGATGATGCAAGCCCAAGATGAGAACCCATCGACTTACTTGCACCACCAAAACTTGACCCAGATCTTTCCTTCATAATAATTTCAAGGGCTTCTTTGTGTGCTGGATCCAGTGCATCCAAATCTTTTAACAGGTTCTGTGTAGCAGGCAGGAGGAGGTCCCCAACACTATTTGCAGGAAGATCTATAACATAAACTCAGAATTAAGAATACTTCCTAAATAAGAAAGAAATGTGATAGGATCCCAAGTATTAATTCTGTAAAAGATACTGATGCTGGGAATTATGGGTCAGTGAAGGGAACAGACCCCGTTATTGGACCAGTATCCAACAAAACTCATAATTTGCAGCATCAGCATTTTTCACAGAATTAATACTTGCGATCCTATCAAAATGTTAAGATCAACAAAATATTGCAAATAAAGCTTGTAAATGCAATGTTGCCATTCTGGACTTTATAGTACCGGATAAAAGTCTACTAGTGATTTGCCATTATAGAGGTCGTGACTGTGAAAAATGTACGATAGTTTTTATAGACAAGAACGACGGAAAAAGAAAAGACACTTCAACAATTAAATAAAAACAATTTTCCAAACTAAAATAGCCACTTTATTTAAGAAGAGTTACTATTGTATTCTTCAAAGCGTGGACGTTCTTCCATTGATCACAAGCTCATTCTGCTAACCCAATTCACACAGAACAGTTGACAACTGGGGGCAGTGGACAGGTAAAGGGAAAGCTACCAATCCGGCGGATCAAGGTGCAAATATATCAATCGAAGAACTATATCCTATGACAGTAATATATGAGATGTTCGCAGTATCGATTACCAATATCCCTGATGAATCAATAATACCATAACATTAATACTTAAGGTTGATTTCTGAAGCAATACTCGAAGAGTAATTGGAATTCACGGTCAAAGTAGCATTTAATCTACTAACATATTAAACATCATCGTTAATTATTATCTCATTCTCTCATCAATTAAAATAAAAATGATAATTAATAATACATCAAAATATTATTAAGTACCAATATAAAGCTATTTTAGGTTTACGGTTGATACCAATTAAATTCCTACCAAAATATCCAAGACAAATAAGATGGCCAAAGATTTCAGACTCATTCAGAGAAACCTTGCTAAGGCTAAATCCATGTGATAATAAAATAATAGTATTATTATCCCATGACTTGATTACCAGAAGAATATCTTGAGAAGGGTGTGGAAAGGCAAGAGTAATAATATTTTTAGTTGAGCAAACCTGTAGCATCCAGAGCACGGATTGCCTCACAAAATGCATTGGCTCTTTCTCGCCGATGCATCAAATCACTTGAAGCAGAAGTAGGCACGGCTGTAAGTTGAGAAATCTTGGATAAAAGATGTACATCAAGGTTAAGAAACAAACGGCACAATTTAAGAGAGCTTGAAAGCCAACAGAAAATGCAAATGACTAAGAAAATGAGAGATCATGTCAGGACACTAGGCTCATTTCTGAACATTTTCCTTTTCACACAAAAAAAGTTAAGGATATAATCTCTAAGTCGTTCTGTTGTATGTGGTACAGCAACCACCAACGCACGAATGACAGCAATAGTAGCTTCATGGGATCCATCTTCAAGAAAAGCACCCATTTGAACACGTATCTTGTCAACTATCTGCAAGATATCATCTTTGGTCATGAATTTGAAATGTGTAGCAGCATCAACTTTTTAGCAACAAAAAACAAGGATATATACTAGCGACAGATACCATCTCATTTTTAAAGCGTTGAGCCACGGAACCAAATGCATCAATGCTGGCACACTTCACATTGAGGTTTTGGTCAGATCCAAGAGTAATTAGGGCAGGCAAAGCATTAGTTGAAGCAACCTTTGCATCAATATATGGCACCTATTATTGAAGACCTCTATGTCAGCTTTGGCATTTATCTGAGATCTAACTAGAAGAAACTGAAAAAAAAAGAAAAAAAAAAAGAGTAAGCTTACAATTGCTTTTAGAAGCTTGGCAGCACTTATTTTCATGTTCACGTTAGAGCTAACGACCATTTCCCACAGTATATTAAATATCATACCATGATTTTCTTCATATATGCTGCATTATAAGAAAGATAATGACTCAAATTGGTTAAAATACTACTATCAATTTTAAAAATATAAATATAGTAGAGGTGTGATATACAAACCAAATGAAGCGGACAGCATTAATGATCTCAGGAGTGTGCTTTGTTGGCAGATTTTCCTTCAAATTGTCTTCTACTAACAACTTTCTTGAGTACTCTTCTAATTGTTTACGTTTTCCAGGAGCACTCAAAACACCAGCCAACAGAAGCGGTAGGACACACAATGCAGAGAGCTTCTCCGCGAAAACAGATCTTGGTCTCAAACCTACAAGTGAACTGTCAAACATTAAGCAGTTATGTAAAAATTTCACAGAATAATTGAAGAATCATTACCTTTAATTCTTGAATGAATGGCACTAGGAAAATATGTCAAATCAGCATCATCCCCAACCGCTGTTAAAAATACAGGTAGCATGATGCATGTCATATAGGAATCCCCAAACCTTTCAGAAACAGATAATAGAAACTGCAATTACATAATTTTGATCAGAAATTACTCAGTTGCTTATGCTACAGAACATACAAAACAAAGTGAAAAAACAGAAGAGATTGACAAGTGACCTTTGAAATTCGGCTCCGTAGATTATCTTCTTTCCATGGTAACAAGGAAGCCAGCTGTATCAATTTAGGAAAGCACTCAACATGCATCCATTCAAATGTATCCCATTCAACATGTCCCCTAGCAAAAGTGGAAACCATTCAAGATCAGTCGCCATTTTGGTACTGCAGTCAATCACAGCTGGTGTTTCTGCATATGCATGCCTACAATGCATATACAATACAACAAGTCAAGCATAGAAAGCTAGTGGGTTCTGGACACCAAACCTGCTACCTATTCATCCATTCACTTTCCCCTCTTTCCCCCATCTTCCAAAGAGGAACTCACGTATGGAAGGGTGTGACATTAAGTCCTAAAGATCAGTTGCATCAATTCTTTTACAGGTCCTAATGTTATTATTTCAAAGTGAACATTTCGTGCCAACCTTACCTTGCATACAATCCAAGCAATTTGGTAGAAAACACAACTTGAATAGATTCTACTGTGGACAGGAAGGGACATGTCTCAATTGCTTTCTGGTGCACCAAAGGAAGCAATTCCACCAGCATTCTCAATAGAACATCTATATTCCAGCGCTCTCTTTCACCCAATGCATGTAGATGTGACTCTACACACCCTTCAATTACAGAAAGAGGTGGACAATGCTGCAATGAAGGGGACGAAATTCAACTCAAATAATTGCCAACGAGGATTAAGTTCTCAGTCACAAAGGACAACTGAAATCACAAAGGAAAACAAAGACCTGAACAGAGCTCAAAATATGTGATAGTATAACACTCAAAACGTGGTCTAATTTGTTTCCCCACTTTATAACTGCAAGAACCAATTCCTTGAGAGTAGTTTCGACCACCACTCCTGAGGGATCACATATCAATTGGAACATCAACTCCTCCACCTAACAACAAATAAAACAAAGAATTGAACCAACTCTTTATCTCTATTCCTTTTTCTTTTTTTAAAACTTGTCATATTACGTATGATAAGAGTAAAAGGCTCCATTCCCAATACTGTCCCGTCAACCTGTTGCAGAGCTTACATTGCAGCCAATTCTTTAAAGTCAGAAATCTTCTCCATGATTGCCCCGAAGCATATATAGTGAGGCTGACCTTGAAATATTTATCCATGCTTTGAAAAAGTGGAAGCAGCATAGCCAAATTATGAGCCGCAGCCTCTCGAACAATAGTGGCAGAATCTTCTATTAGTTGCTGCACAATAGATAAAATAAGAGAATCCCGAATCTCAGGCCGTACAAATTCTGCAAGCTCTCCACATGATTGAGCAACAAGCAGTCTACGCTCCTCGTACATGTGATTTATCTAAAATCCATAACACAAAGAAAACATGAAAACCTGGTTCCTACGTCAGAATGGCAAATAGCAGTATAAAATTATGGCCAGAATATACTTGTTCCCAACACTGAGGAAGTAATTCTGTTTCTGTTCTCATCTCTCCAACATTCTTTGCAAGGTTGACACATGCCTGAAATGATCAAAGTTGCATTGAAACCAGAAGCTTTAAACTAAAGTAAGAAACCAATACAACTTACATCCATTATTATTCGTCTCTGTTGTTCATCAGGACGCTTGATTAAGTTAAATAATGTATGGGTCAAAGAATCCCGAGTCCTGCTATCCGGGTGGTGTTCAATTGCACACATCATTAGAGGAAGCAGTTCCTGCAACCAAACAACACTAATGCAACATATGTTGAAGATTGCAAAGTGTAAATAAAATTAGTGAGTAGCAACCTCACGGTGGTTGATCAGGACATAAGGAACAATTTTAGGCAAAGCGTCTGCAAGTATCTGAATGGTTCCTAATTCCTGTCAAAGCATAAACATATATAAGAAACTAAAAAAAGAAAATCTTTTGTCTAAAAATTTGTCAGTCTAACTTTCACTTATTCCTTTTGTTGGGGGGTGGGATTTTCGCTCCTTATGTTTACACAAGCATTGGCAATGGAGACCATGAGATACTGCCAATTTATTATTTTTAAGACAAGAACATGCCCTGACAAAAACAAATCCTGACCATTCAGTTTCACAAAAGTCAGAGGGAGTTTAATTTTTATCCCCTATCAATGTGACATCTAAACAAGTTTTACCATATCATAGAAGAATTTGACTTGTTATCATAACCAAACCCTGATAAGAGTGAAGCAAAAATAATTGGATGATGATGCAAAAAAGTTAAAGCTGGACAACTAAAAACGAAAAAGTAATGATGTTTGAGGATTCCCTAAAGCAAAGTAGAATGGACTTGCCATCTTCTCAGATATTGCTTCATCATTTGCACTGTCTGACTTTGCATTTAACCTGCTATTCCCTTCTTGCTTGCCAACATTTTGTTTAGAGACATTTTCAATATTTTCAAAAGCACTATTTTCATTTGCAGGATTAAATAATGCATGCAGTGCATCTTCATGTTTATCAGCATATTCGTTAAGAGTTTGAAAAGTTGTGGATTGAGCATCTTCATAGCGTATGACATCCAATGCTGCATCAACAGGGTACGAAATTGTGCCTTGGTCCTCATGAATCTCTATAACTTTGTCTTCTATCTGCAGAGTTTCATTTTCAGAACCAACAAAATTTCCAAACTCAGGAACTTCTATATTCTTTTCCTTCAACCGTTCAATTTCCATTTGCAATTTCTTAATTTCTTCCTTGTATTTATCTAAAGACTCAGGTTGAAAATTGTCAACATCACTAACAACCAGATTCTCTCTAGAACCAAACCCTTCAATTCGCATTTTAAGCTTACTGATCTCAACTCTGCTAGCAAGGAGCACTTTTCTTTGATTCTCCAAGGACTGCTTTAAAACTTGCACCTAAAAGTTAATATTAGTATATTCATAATAGAAATATGAGTATTGTTGAACAGTATCTCATAGAAGTAAATAGGAACTACCAGGTTCTCTTTGTCTTTAAGATCATTTTGCAATGCTCCTACTTGACCATCTGCCAAAAATTTGTCCTTCAACAAGCTCTCCTTTTCTTGTTTCAGCCTCTCATTTGCTTTCAGCATTGTTTCATTTTCTTGAACTTGGGCAACTTTTTCCTGCATATTTATACACGTGTGATACAACATAAAAGGTAGTAATTTGGATTTTGAAATCAATGTTACAGGACTCATTTGGTTTTCAAAATTACCTACATTTTCAAAGACCTATTAAAAATCAATTGAAGTCGATCAATTCCTTCACATTACAAAGAAGTTTCATTTATTAAGCAGAAAGGAAACTTTTAAACTGAAATTTACAGTAATGGTAAGATTAAGAAGCCAAGTGAAGCTAAGACAACAAATCAAATAATAAACAACCAGCTGGGACATTTATCAGCACTTCTTCAGATAGTATTTGATGAGCAACTTGCCTACACCATGATTGAAATAATCACCTCAGCAGCCTCTGAAGTTGATGAAAGATACTGATAATAATAATGACGCAAGGCATGCGGTATTAATGCACGTGTATTCTGCCAACTGTCCAAGTTCTGGTCTGTAACCTACAGGAACAGTTAGAGTTTAATTTTAAAGTTTAATTTCTATACACTATCAGTGTAATAATCTTTACACTATTAACCAGTCAGAAATCATTTAGTAGGTGTGATTTTTAAGATAGTTATTGTAAAAGTCCACAAACTTATCATTCATGTCAATTTGTTATTAAATGACTGTGTAAAACTCTTTACACTGTCCGTATAGACTATATATTTTTAATTTAATTGTCATGCACGGTCAGTGTAAACATTTTTACACCGTAAATCAATTAGAAATAATTATTGTCATGATTTCAAGATAATTACTATTATAAAAGTCAATAGACTTATCATACATGTCAATTCATGATTGAATGAGACATTAAAAAAGCTTTACATTGTAAAAAATCTTTACAAGGTGAATGCATTTAAATTAAATTCATAAAATAATCACACCTCAAAGAAGAAAACAAGAAAGTGAATACAGTTGGTACTTGGTGGTACGTACCTCTTCATAAAATGTCATTGCAGTGAGACGGTAGCCAGCTACAAGCAAATATTCCTTCACAGCACAATTAAGATCTCGACGTTCAGTATCTTTTAGCGGTCCCAAAGCAGAAGCAGGGAACGAAGTATTATTGTTAGTAGTAGCAGTAGTATTCCCCTTTTGTTCATGAATTTGTCGCTCCGAAACATCTCCATTTGACTGCGCAGCTGCATATATCAATCCACAACACGCAAGAGTTACATTAACATTGTGGCGACCAAATCGTACAAATTCCAAATTGCATTGTTTGTTTTTCTTTTTAATTAAGAAGGTGACATTGAAAATGGAAGAAGAAAATATATAGTGGAGCACCGTCTAGTTGATTAGGGCGTTCGGTTTGGGTTTGCAATTGAGATTTGAGTTTGACGATGTCTTCGTTCGCCAAACGCAGTTCGTAATCGGTAAGCGCTAACTTGTGTTCGGCTTCGTTTTTGAGTTGGAGGAGAGTTTGAGGATCGGATGTGGGGAGAGAGTTGAGGCGAGAGATCTGATTGGGAGGGAAGCGGGAGGGATCGGAGAAGAACTGTTGGAGGCGAATGGCCTGGTCGTGGCGGCCATCGTCGAGAAGCTCGTGGAGAAGCTCAAACGCGGAGAGAAGGTAGTTCTCTTCCAACAGAAAGTTCACCACGCAATTGCACAGCGACGAACGCTCCACCTCCATTCTCACCACTCTCCTTCGGAGTTCTGAGGTCAGGCCATGCTTCCGCTTCTATTTCTTTTAACTGGAATTGCGCGCTTTTCGCTTCTTCCTCTTATACCAATCAACCAATGCAGAACAATTTTGTCCGGACTTTTTTATTAAAAGAAAAAAAAAAAAAAACCTAACCTGAATTATTATTATTATTATTATTATTATTTACTGTGTATTTTTATTAATTTGTGGATTTTTTTTTTCGCCCAAACAAATGCACATGTGTGCTTTAAAGATAACTTCTCAAACTATAGAGTGTGAGTTCAAGTGCCGTATAAAAAAAGTACATGAAAACCGAATGCATAAATCAACAAACGTGAAATTGTTTTGGCTTAATTAACGACTTTTAGTTTGAGTCTAAATATACAGTTACATAAAATACTTGAAAAAAAAATTGTTATCTATAATAATCTTAGCCGATTTAAATAAAATCATCTCTCACAAAAGACACTTGTAGCCTCGTAAAAAAAAATAAAAAAATAAACTTCCTACCACAAACTCGTGTATCAAAGAAAGAGGCACCCCAAGCTTGGCCTTTGTAACGACATGCCAGAATCGAAAAGTCAGAACATAATTATAACAAGCAGGCACAGGGTATTTGTAGGAATTGGCCAGAATTTTTGTACGTAGTTCCAACTTTATGTATATTAATTATTTGCGGTCATCTTGCAAAGAATATGGTAATGGTAATCAAGTTTAAAACATAAATTAGTTAAAGCATGCATGCATTCATTATTGTATATTCCTTCATCCTTACATATATTAAATTAAATTTTATTTTTTAATTAGTGATTAAATTTCTTAAATTCCTCCTCTTTATATTTTTTTTTTTTTGTAAAAGACAATAGATATTCTTTATTCGAGACAATTATACTCGAGCTGAGTAAGACTACTATATAAAACAAAGTTCTTTATCCGAATATTTAACATAATTACATACTTAGGACTCAAAATTTATACCGATAGAAAATCCTTTGTAAAATAATGCATATCATTCTAGAAGTTTTAATCTTAATTTCAAATCCATTATATATATCTCATTGGCTTAAATATGTTTTTAGTTCCTGTAATATATTATTTTTTTGGTTTTGGTCTTTATAAAATATTTTTTTAAATGGTCCTTATAAAATTTCTTTTTTCTTTATTTCGGTCCTTGTTGTTTTGTTTTAGTCCTTATAATATATTTATTTTTTTGTTTTTGTCCTTGTAATATATAATAATTTTCTTTTAGTCCCTATCAAAACAATTTTCAAAGAGACTAATTCAAAATAAACAAAATATTATAGGGACTAAAACAAAAAAATAGATATATTAAAAGGATTAAAACAAATAAAAGGACTAAAACTTAAAAAAAAAATTACAAGGACCATTTAAAAAATAATAATTTTACAAAGACTACAACCAAAAAAATTATATTTTATAAGGACTAAAAACATATTTAAACCCATCTCATTTATAAATTTAGATTTTTAACATATATTTTTTAGGTTTTATTTAAATTAATTGAGTATTTTTCAATTTTAAATATTTTTTATAATTTGGAAATCACTTGTTGGTACAAATATATATGTATATATATAAGCGAAAACCTTTTGCCACATTCTCTAATTTGCATTGATACTTAACTTGAAAAGCATTCATTTTTATTCGTAGTTCCTTTTCGTAACTGAGTAGCAAGTTATTATTTACTTGAACACAGTTTTAAATTTTAATCGTAATTATCAAATTTGTGAAATATTACGAATAAAAACGACTGATGCTACTGGTGATGATGGAATCATAAGAACTTTCAAAATCACGATGCTACAAAAAACAAATATTATGGCCTTGAGTTGGCGCTCATTGCACGCTAGAAATAGAAATGGAATCTTTCTCTAAATTATTTTAGATAATATCATAAAATTGTGTTTTATCAGAAAAAAAGAAGCATTGGTTGATATAATTTCCATCTTTGCGGTAAAGGAAACGAAGCAGACAAGCAATGAAAATGATATTTTAATTGATTGGTCCAATGGAATAAAATAAATTTGAGAACAACTTAACAATACTGTACGAAAAATCTGAAAGGAATAATAGTAGGAGGTGTCCAATAGCAGCCAGTCATGTGGACCTCCACCCGCTTCCTGTTCTCAACCCTTTGAGCTTATTACCATTCTCAGCCACAAACTTTCTCCCTCCCAACATGTTTGATTTTTGAGCTAACCAGTCTCCAACAACATTCTCACTCAGGTAAGGCATTTGAGGCCTTTATGCTGTTTTCCTATATCACTGCATATATAGTGTGGTGTGGCTAGCTAGCTAAGTTACTATGTCTACTTTGTTCTACCTTGTTGCAACTGCTAATTCAAAATGGCGCTATATATTATTATAGAACGAACTAAAAGTGAACAATTCTGATTATATATGTGTTTGAATTAAACCTTCGGTAGTGGATGCATCACTGATAAATTTGCAGTGGTTCCAAACAGGAAGAGGATATATAAATATTATGGATGGCTCAGCCTCACAGCCTGGTAACACAACAAGAGTTCGTTTGGTTAAAGCCGCTGTCAACTTATACGGTAACAGGATTGCAGATGTTAATAGTCCTTCGCTGAAAAAAGATTGCTCAACGGTATGTCCCCCATTAATCTTCGTCTACCTGCAATTTATGGCATTTATTCTACTATTTTATTTTTATTTTGGTGTGGGTGTATTTTTCTCAACAAGAATGTTAACAAGTGAGTTTGGCACTGTTAAGTAATCTAAAATAAAAAGTTGTTGTCAATAAGCGTTACCAACACACAACAATAACAACTAAAGCCTTATAAATAAGGGTAGCTATATGGGTCACACGATGTCATCTGGCTCCGTTAACAGTGTGTTAAAATCATCTTACCTGATATTCTATCATCTTTTCTTTAATTGGTACTACACTAATATCTTTTCGTATACTATCCTTACCAACACGACGTACCATTATTATGATCTTTAATTAAAAAAAAGAAAATTCTATTTATTGATTCTTTGCGTGTCCTTTTAGAGCACTTGATAACAGCATTGTTTTATTAAATATTCGTCAGAAGCACTCTTCAAAAGCAAAAGAACTCCAGAGAGCAAGAAGGGATATTGTTCGGTACAAAGAGAGCAGAGAGGCAGCAGAGTCTGCAAAAGCTCAGGCAGAAACTGAGCTTTCTAATGCTAACAAGACAGTGAAAGATCTTTTCTCTATGATTGGGGAATCTAGCTACAAGGCAAAAGCCCAAAAGAGAGATATGGCATCACTAAAGAAGTTTGGGAAGTCAAGCAAGAATGATAATAATGAGTATTCCCAAGTGATGAGAGAATTGGAATGTGCTAAACGAGAATTGTTCCAACTTAAGCTCGATGTGGCTTCTGTTTTGGAAGAGAAACTGCGGGCAGAGAAGGAAATTGAAGCTTCGAGATCCAACACGGTGTCCTGCTCGAGAGTTGCACAAACACTGCGGAAGGAGATTGAGGATGCCAATGAAGAACAAGTGGTAGTTGAATTGGCCAGGATGGACGCTTTGAAAGAAGTGAGAGACATTGAAGCTCTTGAAAACACAAGGAACAAGTTGAAAGAGGCCATTAGAGAGATACAAGAGTCAGAAGAGCTTGAAATGAAATTGGCCACAACATTGTCTGATATTGACATCTTGAAGCATGAATTGATGTTGGTTAAGAAAATGGAGAAAAGGGTTGAAAGGGATGTTCCTGTGTTAGAGACCATTAAAGAAGAAATAGAGGCAGCAAAGAAAGAGTTAGCTTCGATTAGAGAGAAAGGTTTTAAGTTTATGACCTCTATGGATGTTACAAGAAATGAGCTGAAGCATGTGAATGCTGTCACGGTTTATATAACGAATACGGAGTCAAAAATTGGTGCAAAAGTTCGAAACCTGAGTTACAAGCTTTTGAGAGCAAAATCTAAATTAGAAGCCGTGTCTGCTGCAGAGGACAAGGCCAAATCAATTGCCATTAACTTATCGCAAACTCTTAATAAGCTGAGGTCCCAAAAAGAAGCAGCCAAAAAAGAAAAAGAGCTTATAAATGAAGAGGTTGCAGCCACTAAAGAAGAGATTAAAAAGGCATTGTTGGAGATAGAAGTGAGTGAGGAAAGATTGCAAGGTGCCATCATGCAGGAGCTAGAAGCATGCAAATCATCAGAAGCTTTAGCCTTAGAGAAGCTGAAGTTTCTTAGGGAGAATCCCATGAGAGAGAGAAGTTTAAATACACAGCCTAGTTCCTTAATTACTATCTCAAAGTTTGAATATGAGTATTTGACTAACCATGCAGCCGAGGCAAATGAAATTGCTGACAAAAAAGTTGAAGCGGCTAAGGCGTGGGTTGAAGCTGTGAGGTCCAGTGAGAAGGAAACAGTGATGAAGACCAAGATAGCTGAGGCAAAATTGGAGGTGTATGCTAAAGAAAAGTTGGTTTCAAAGAGGGTTGGTAATGAAGAGTTGGAGAATTGGTCGAGAAAACGCGAAAAGAATCCACCGAGGGAGTTGCAGCGTGCCTTCTCCCGAAAGAGCATGAAGTCGGATGGGAGTATGACGCCTTCCAGAGGATCTAAGTTTCAGAAGTCTGCTTCACCTCGTCCTGTGAGTCCTTTCATTGTTAAGAAGAAAAAGAAGGTAATCCCAAATTGGACCAAGTTTTTTAGAGGGAAGAGAAACACGAGCACTCTATAAGGAGGACTTCATAACAGTACCAGCATTGAATAGTAACAAGCAAAAAAACATGTACGTGACTGCCACATCATGCTCTCCCCTTCTTCATTCCCTCATGGCTCATGTTCTTTTCACCTTTGTTAATATATATATATATATATAGTAATTATGTCCAGGACTGTGTCTAATTTTCTTTTAATTTAAAACCTCGTTTATTCTCAAGCCCCCAAACACACACACACGCACAGGAAAACAATCTCACTGCACTACTACGCTGCAATATTCATTGTGGATTTGGACTTCGTAAAGAAAAGTGACTCTAGATGAGGATGAAGGACGTACTCTGAATGAATATTCTCGTGTGCATGATATATTAATTAAAATTTGTGCCTTCTTGGTTCTTTATAAATAGTATTAATAAAACAATCATATATGGATATCTCGATCCATATTATAATTTTGGAGTTGTCTAACTTATTCTAAGTAAAAATAAAATTAAAAAACCTTATCAAAAATAATTTGTGTAATTTTTTATGTTGTATCAACTATTTTTAAGTATATAGAGAATTGCACCAATCATTTTTTATGGGATTGTTTAATCCTATTTTTACTTGGGATAAATTAGAAATCCTTATAATTTGACATGTTTTATTTTTTTATTTTTCTTTTATTATTTTTATTATCACATCATATTACTTATTATATATACATTTATCTCTGTTTTATCTTTTTCTCTATCCTGGTGTCAAATAATATTAAGATGTCTACCGATCTTTTTCTATAAATATTAAATAGGTTTCTCTTATTTAATATTTATAAAAGAGATAAATATAAAATTTCAACGTAATCTTATCATCTAAAAATTTGACATAAAGCCTGATTTAAAAGTTATCAACACCTTTATTTGTTAGGGTTAATTTGGTGTCTCCTTAAAAATAATGGCGTATCAATTTTAATGATAAATTATATTTAAAACTCAAATTTTAACCGAGTTTTTTTTTTTGTTAATCTATTATTAAAATGACTTGATTCACTTGAATAATATTAAAATTGTTCCACTTAGAAATAAAAGTTAAGGTGATTTTCTTGCAATGTGGACATTTTACCGCGGAGGCGTATATATCATACGTTTTTTTACTATAGTCTATACGTATATGGCATCATGGTTAACTGCAATTGAGCGAATGCAATGGTTTATAATTTTACTTTTGTTAATGTCTCTTTTAATGTGACATCATATGGGTCTATACATATTAAGTGTTTATTAAATAGTGTTTATCTTGTACGCACTTATGTATACATTTTTTTTTATAAAGTAGAAATAAGATTAAACTATTTTCATATAAGCTATACTTTATTTACATAAGTTATTTTAGAAACTATTTTTATAAATTCTTCCAAATACTTATACAAGTATTTATGTTATAAGATAAATTCAAATAAATTATAAATAAACTCTTCCAAATAAACCCACTACCCACTAGCTAGTACATTACATAATTCATCATATACAAAAGGGTACAATCAAACAAAGATGCCAAAGAGTTGGCCTAGTGTTGTCATTAATATGCGGAAATAATTTATGTGAAAAACGCACCTTGAAGAGCCTAATACAAATTTAATCATCATTTATGTAAAAATAAATTTAAAAATATTTACTGTATAACAAAAATTATAAGTTATTAAATTATGCTCAACTAATACATGAATTTAACTAATAATTTAATGGCTATGCATTGTCAATATAAAAAGTTTTACATTGTTAATCAGTAAAAAATCACTTGTTAATATAACTTTTAAGATAGTTATTATAAAAGTTAACAAACTTACCATACATGGTAGTTTGTAATTAGATGACAATGTAAAACTAGTTTACACTGTCAGTTTATAATCTATTTTCTCTTAAACTAATTAAAATATTTACATCTCCACTTAAAATTACATTGAAACAAATAACAAAGGCTCGTGCTCATCAAGAAGCCTTTAATTTTGTTACTTAATTATCACTCTATCTTGATACGATGAAGGAGCAATATTTTTGTCTTTATGCTTTTGAATTACGTCAATAAATTTACAGACAAAATGTATGTGAGGAATTATAGGTGTTTTTAATAATATTTTTAATTAAAATTGAAATTTATGTCAGTAATTCATAAAATTCTAATTTTAATTTAAAAATTATACTAAAAATATCTATAGTAGGTCCTAAGTTTATATAAACTGATAAAACTATTTTTTTCCCTAGATTAGGAGAAAACTAGTCACATGGAAAATTATATACACAAATTAGAAAAACACTTTTATTAACATTAATTTTTAAAGTCGATTTTAAATAATCAAAATTAAGGGAAATTTATTTATAAAAATACTTAATACTTCTATATTTTTAATATAATAAATATTTGTAATTATTTTTTCTTTTAATTTTTTAAAATTAACTCGGTGTACCAGAATAAAGAAACACAACCCTGAATTTTGGAGGGGGGGAGAGAGAGAGAGAAGACAAATAATCGTTATCCATATGTTTCTGTCATCCCTCTTCGGATTAATATTGGATAAGCACGCATGGTGTAAGGTTCTCAAAGCTAGAACATCTTGGCAAAACAAAAACCCAAGGTCAAATTGGTCAATGAATCAGAAAGGGTAGCCGATTGTCTGTGTTCCACAAGCATAATTCATAAAAAATAATAATAATAATATAATAAAAAAAGAGTACTTGTATGTTTGGATTTATTTTAGAGATAATTTTTTTATCAGCTTAGAGAATTTAAAGAAAAAAGTAATTAACAGTTTAACACATATTAATCAACTATTCACACTTGCCACATATTATCTCACATGAATTTTATTAATTAACTATTAAATCCTCTTCAATAATTCATTTGTAAATATAGTTTAATGGTTATGTACTATCAATATAAAAAATTTATACTATCAACTAATCAAAAATTACTGTTAGTATGACTTTTAAAATAGTTATTGTAAAAGTCAACAAACATACTAGGCATAATAGTTTGTAATTGAATGATAATGTAAAACTATTTTACTTTGTTAGTGCATAATCTATTTTTTCTTATAAATAGCCATTTAAATTTTTATAATTTATTATAATTCAAAAATCCCTTTTTAATTTATTGCTAGGAATATATAAATTTAATGTTTTGAAAACTAAATCCAACTATATAATTTTTAACAGTTTTCAGTTGAATCACAAATTTAATATATTAAATCAATAGAATCGTGTGTCTATATATATGGGATTTGTTGAGTCAAATTGGGTCATAGAATGACTAACTGATTAAATTTAACTTTTTAAATTAATTTTATTTCAAATTTCAAACTAGCTTAGTCTCAAATTAGGTTGCATTGATCAAGTTGATCGAATCTACCCAATTCATAAAGACTCCTACATTTCACTCTACACAAAATGCCTCCAATAAAACCCATTTAAAAGAGCAAATAATTCAATTAAAATTGTTATTGTCCACTACTTTACCTATATTCACTTTTTATTAGTTATCGATATTAGTGAATTATTGGTTAAAATTACGTACAAACTACTAGTAATCAATATTTATATACTAGTAATCAATACAGATAGTAATTGATTACTAATCCATTAATAATTCTATAAACATTATTTATAGTTTTGTTATCATTAATCAGTGTTAATTAATAAACAAAATTTTGGTTTTTAAAAAGGGAAAACTTAAGAATAGTTTTTTAAGTGTTTTTATACTATTTTCTAATTAAAATTAAACTTCACCTTCATAACTAATGCAAATCTTTATTACGTAAAGCACCAAAGTAAAATTTCAATAATAAGAGAAATGCACCAAATATACTTAAGAAATTGTATCTAAAATTGTTCTTTTAAAACACTACACAAGTTATTATTTAATAATTGATTTTCACTCATACTAAATGAATATATAAATTACGAACAATTTTAAATCCTAATACAACATTTTTCACAAATCTTCCTACTTATCAAATGAAGAAAAAGTTAGATACATTTTATGTTTCTAAAATATTAAATATATTTACTTTTTCATTAATACTTACTTTATAAAGTATTAAAATGATTAATAATTCTCGGAATACAAATCCCCATAATCCATTTTTTAAAGCCATCATTAAAGTATCACATATTTAATAATACACGAAAATGAAAAATTCACTTCTTGTGAGATCACAATATGCTAAATTGCTTGCCATTACGCCCTATTCAATCTTTCTCCAGCACTTAAATATATTAACATTATGACTTTGACTGCCGATCTGCCATGCCAATAGGATAAAAGTATGATCATTCATAACTCAGGATTGTAATACGCAATCAATCATCAGAAATATCGGTTCAATAAGTAATAATACTTTCATTTACCACCCGCTAGTCTATAACTTCACAACCATCTTATGAAATGAATCAGATATTGGAAGCCAAAACAGACCATGTATTATTGACCAAAGAATAGATACTCTGTCACAGATTGCAGACATTTCAGAAATTACAGAATATACACAGACATTACCGTATATAATTAAGCCTTTGACAACAGAAACTAAAGACCTGAGATCATGTCAGAGCCGAAAACAAAGGGAATTTATCAACAATACTGCTATTCTTCACAAGAGGGGCTCTATAGAAGTGCTGAATGTTGAAAGTTGAAACATCTAGTGTCAAAATCAACAAATGATATTATTGAAGAGATAGTACGGAGAGAACTGAAATTACGGCCGTGTAAAAATAAAAGGCAGCGCAGATGGAAGTACGTTGAGGTCTCATGTCAGAGTGCCTCACACACAAGGCCACAAACAACATTTTAGCCATTGATAATTCATTCTCTATCGATTTCTCCTACATACAGGCCAAACCAACCAAAAGTCCCGCCAAGCACAATGACCAACTAACTTAATGAAAATTTCAGAGTGCTTTTAAGGAACGGCACAAATTTTAAGAGGAAACTTTTAGGCCATACCTTTGCCATAAGATATCACAAGTCACAAACATGCATTTAAAATCACACAAAACTTGACATGAAAATACATACCAATTATGTAGCAGTAAGAGAAGCAATAGGAGGCATAGGCATACTGTACCAAACAAGGACAAAGATTAACAAATCAGGACTCATGTGACCTGAACATAACAAAACAATCACGATTACAAACCAAAAGTACTGGCCATAAATACACATAAATGTCTTCTTTTATATGAAACTCTGGCTTCTATAAGATTTGACATTGTAGATGGTTTACATACCAAACAAGAGAGTTATCCGCATTAAAATATCAAAGAAACATGATTGGAAAAAGAAGTGATAGGAAAAGATTCAATATATTATATAGTATACACTCAAGAGGGTATCGACAGGCAAAACAAAACATACCAGTACCAATATGAAAAACACAAAGGAACATTGAAAGTCATCATAGAGCTTGTACCAAAACTGTATCTTCCAGATAATTAAAATCACTGTGGCTGCGATGTTTCTGTCTGCGGCATGAGTTTATCCACATGCAACTGAGCAAGAGCTTTGGACAACAGGTTTGTGGAGGCTTTTGTCATGGTTTGGTATTTGGAAGGCAATGCCGGAGGTGGGGGCTGAGATTTGTATATCTGAACATGAGCAAGGTCATCGTCAAGTTCATTTCCACACTTGGGAGATTCCGTGGAAGAAACAGATATATTCTGAGACTGAGATAGATGATGCATTGGATAAATATCCATTTCTTGTTCCTGATTTCCATTGTAAGGGACATGAACAAAAGATGAAGTCTCATTGTCTGTTAAGTAATTCTGAGTGTGAGAGGTAGAGTTGTGAGCTACATGGGAATTTATAGAGGAAGCATTTAGATTCATTGAAGCTTGGGCTGCGGCAGTAACAGGCAAAGTATTGGGAGGCATGTTCCCAAGAGGCACAAGGTATACAGGGCAAAGCTGATTGGGATGATAAACCAGATGCTGCAAAGGACGTGGGTTGTGGTAAGTGTGAAGTGGTACAAAGTGCGTAGCAGTCTGCACAAACTGAAAATTTGGCCTCTCCACTTGATTAAACTGTGGAAATGAAGAATACCCTATATCCACATTGGCACTATTGGCTACGACCCCAGATGAAATGTAGGGAATTTTACTCTCAACTTCCACGGACTCAGCATTGAGTCTTGCCTCCGAAACATGAACCACAGGATCTTGGTAACACATATTCTGCTGGTGTGACATAATGCTCGAAACAGTATTATCACTAAAACAAACAAACACAACCAGTAACCACTATCAAAAATAAAAGAATAAATAATAGAGCAGATAGTATATATATTAAGAATATTTACTCTGACATCCAATTACAAATTATTATATATAATAAGTCTTTTAACTTGAACAATAACCAACTTAAAAGTCATACCTACATGGTTTTTGATTGGTTGATTGTGTGACGGTACATAGAAATTAAACTCTAAGTAATATATGTACTCAAACTGCCCTAAGACAAATTTGTTGACTTTCATAATTATAATAACTACCTTAGAACTAAGACATATGAAGAATGATTTCTAATTAGTTCCCTAATGGTAAAGCCATTATGAAATATTGGTCGTGTAGGTAGTGGAAGTAGAGCAGAGTGCGGTGATTGAATGACATAGAAAATGGAACGAAGAATGAAGAATGAATACCTTGGAATAGAATGGGAGGAGGTGAAGTGGTGGTCGTCGTGAGGTGGAGGAACGGGGGTGAAGGAAGCGGAGGAAGAGGAAGTGGAGCCAAAAGAGGAGGTGGTGTCGAGGAGCATGGAGTCGGCGTTTTGCTGCATAATGGAGGAACTCTTGAGGGCGTCGAAGAACCATGACTCGGTCTTGGGGTGGCGAATGAGGGGAGCGGGGAAGACGAAGAGTCTGATGCGGGAAGAGGGAGCGGCTCGGTCGTGCTCCTCGATGAGGATGTGCAAGTCCTCGTCGGAGGCCAAAGAGATGAGGGAGTCGAGTTCCAAGTGCGGGAGCTGGTACTTCAAAGTAAAAGGGTATTTGAGAGACAGAACGGACGAGAGGTGGGAGAGGAAGGGGGAAAGCGTGCCCAGGGTGCGCCGCTCCACTGAAACGATGCGGGTGTCGCCGCCGCCGTAGAACAGACAGTTCGTGCGGGGACGAGGGAGTATGTGCCCGCCGTAGCTGCACATCAGACGGACCTTCGCGGTGGGTGCTGCCGCCATTGCGCTTGCTTCCGAATTAAACTTAAACTTAAACTTAAACAGAGCAAAGCAAGGACAAGTCGAAGCGAAGGTTGGACAAGAAAGTTTCTCACCGCTCCGGGTTCCCACTTGCAACATAACCTTAACACATACTTAATTATACTGTACCTACGATTTTATATTTCAATAACAGCACTTTTTCTAACACTTATTTACTGTTGGCCGGGATGAAATTTATATAAAATTATAAATTTTGATGAATTTTACTTCTAAATAAAGAGAAACTTATTAGATGAGAAATGAGATTTATTAAAATTTGTAATTTTTACTAAATTTTAATTCCAACAAAAAAATAAATATTAGAAAAAAAGTGTTAAAAAAAATGTTGCTAAAAATATACCATTTCTTTTCTAATATGTGTACCTTATTAAGAATAAAACTACCTACTTGCAAATGGGATTACAGGGTTTATTAATTTCTATGGTCAGAACGATCATAATTTCATTCGTTAAGAAAAAATCAACCCACTTTGATTATTTGTCTGGAGTTGTTTACAAAAAACATGAAAGTTTTTTTTTACCTGTAATTGTCACATTTTAGTTTTTAAAATTTTTAATTTATTATTTACTTTGTTTCATTTTTTAATTTTTCATTTGTTTAACTGATATATTTGTTGACTTTTCATATTTTGAACAATTTATATTTTAACTTTTATAGTTATTTTTTTAAAAAAATTATAGACAAGTAGTAAACCAAACTACATTAGTTTTTTATAGCTTAAAATTTTTTATTTTATTTTATATATTGATCTTAAATAGAGAGTATCAAAACATATATTAATATAATACCTTTTAATTTTTTTGCTTATCCTTACAAGTTTTAATAAAAAGAATTATTAAACCACATTTATTTACTTTAATTTTTTTTTCTGGGACTTGCATTTTAAAGCGCATAATATTAGGTGAGTGATTTAAAGAGGGGAATACATTTTTAGAGAGAAATTAAAAAAAAATTACCATAAAACATCTCATTTGGATATTTAAGATCATTTTTAAAATTTTGTAGTATTTTAGTATAGTATTTTATTCATTAAAACAAGAAATATGAAATTCTCTCATTGGATGGAATTTTAAAATTTTTTGTGTTATTTATCTATCAATGCATTGCTAAAAATATCCACATAAATAGTATACATGAAATTGAAAGTAAAATTCCTTACATTTCCTCTGGGGTCATGGCCAATAGTGCAGATGTGAGTATAGGGTATTCTTCTTTTTCACTGTTTAATCAAGTGGAGAGGCCAAATTTTCAGTTTGTGCAAGCTGCTATGCATTTTTTACCACTTCACCCAATTATTCTAAAGCCAGCCAATGTTAGGATCACGGCAAGTGTACTAGCTGTACAAATAATAAAGGAAAAAGTAAAAATTATCGTCTCCACAAAAATTATGGTTTAATAACAACGCAACCAATTAATTACTTGTGAATTTAAGAATTAAAAAAGGAATTACAGATTTTTGGGTTTTATTTGGATTAATAAAAATAAATAACAAAGAACACAATTTAAAGATATTTAGAAAATTTATGAATAAAAACGGTTAAGTATCAAAATTCCCTTGATTTTCTCTTAAAATAATCTTTTTCTTTCCCAAACCCTTTTCTTGTTAAGCAATTTATCTTCAATTTCTCTAACTTAGTTTAATCCTAATTCTTTTGGCAATAAACTCTTTAATTCCAATGATGAACCTTAATTCCTTAGGAGAGCAAAATCAATCATAGAAATTCACACGAAGACATACAAACTATCCCTATCCCTAGGCTCAAGAGTTGTATGGTTATTAAATTGGAACGATCTAAACCCCAATTTTCCAATTGCAAGATTTAGATTATTAATCAATTTCTTAGTGACTGCCAATCATAGAAAAGCATTAAGTGCAAATTCAACAACTAAATTAACAAAAACAAGAGAAGAATTTAGAAAAGAAATCAATTACATTAATTTCAATCAAAGTTCATCCTAACCTAACTCTAAAGAGGTTTAGAAACTCAGAGAGAAACTAAACACACAAAGAAAATAAAAAGAAGATAAAAAAGAAGTCATGAATCTTGAAAATCAAACCATAATTCTTCAAGATCCAAAACTGGATATGAATCTCCAAACTCTTCCTCACTCCCGATCTTTAGATAAGTCAAAGAATACCATCAAATGTATATTTTCTCCTTTTTATAGTGAATTTGGGTTAAATGAGCTGTAAAATAAACTAAGCCCACAAAATAAAAAGCCTCTGATCCGCTCGGCGGGGTTAGAAACCCGTTGGGCATCTTTTTTCAGAAACTAGCCTCCGTGCTGGTGCCGGGAAGCTTCATTACTCGGTTGGCGTGCTGACCCGCCGGACGAGTAAGACTTTGTGTACTCTGTTCTGCATTTCTAATCTCCTTTTTGGCCCGTACTTGTGCTTGTGGGTCTTTTTTGCGATATTCACTTTGGTCCTTACTTCTTTTAAGTCCTTTTTAACTAGCACAATATTTCTTCATGCATATGAACTATATTTTCTTTCTCTATACATCTAACTTCCCTTCACAAAATTTCATAAAAATTAAGACAATTCATGCAATTTTAAATAAAAAGCTTAAAAACGTACATCACATGAAATCTTTTATTAATGGTTTATTTTCTCACAAATTTCCTATAAACTAATGCAAAAATTATGCATTTACTCTATAAATCTACATAAAATGTATATTTATCAGCCAGCAACCATGTCCTTTGTAGCATATGATTTATCATCCCAATCAAGTGTACCCTGTATACCTTCTGCCTGTTGGGAACATGCGTCCCAATACTTTGCCTATTACTGCCTCAACCCAAGCTTCAATGAATCTAAACGCTTGCTCTGTGAATTACCATGTAGCTCACAACTCTACCTCTCACACTAAGAATTACTTAACAGACAATGAAACTGCATCTTTTGTTCATGTCCCTTACAATGGAAATCAGGAACCATAAATGGATATTTATCCAATGCATCATCAATCTCAGTCTCAGAATATGTCTGTTACTTCCACGGAATCTCCAAAGTGCGGAAATGAGTTTGACAATGACCTTGCTTATGTTTAGATACACAAATCTCAGCCCCCCCACCTCCAGCATTGCCTTCTAAGTACCAAACCATGACAAAAGCCACCACAAACCTGTTGAATCTTTTCCAATCACTTCTTTTTCCATTCATGTTTCTTTGATATTTTTATGCAGATAACTCTCAATAAAAGTTACAAAACCCATTTTTTCCCAAGAATATTTGAGAGAAAAAATTTTAAGATGAGAAAATTGTTGGGCTGAAAATGGTATGGTTTTAATTCTGACAAAATTTTCAAACCACTTCACAAGCATTTTGAATAGATGTTACTGATGAATTTTTCTGAGAATGTAAAGAACAAGATTCAAGATGATAAGAATTCTACTAACCGAAGTGATTTAATTGGAAAGTCACACCAGATCAGAAAGTGGGCAGAACTAAGTTAGCTGAACATAATTAGAAAGCTATATTGAGTTTTTCGCATGAAAGAGCAGTCAAAAGTAATCTGCACTTCTGCAGTGATCAAGATCAAAGAAACAAAATTATATAAAAGGAAATCAACAAGTCAGAAACTTACAATTGAAATGTTAGAGGAAGTTGACGCGTAAAAAGGATAATTGGTCCATAAAGAGTAACTAATACAACATTCTAATTCAGTTTACTTAAAAAATTCGAAACAAAAGAACAATGGCCGACAGTATTGGATGAACAAATTTGAGGCAGCTGGACAATGATGTATGGAGAAAAGTCCAAATGGGGTCTATTAAATTATAGTAGAATAATGAAAGTATATTTGGCCATGGGTACGTTGCTGCACTCACCCTCGGCCACACAGCCACTTAGTTCAACACAAGATGCCATAATAATAGCTAATGGTGTCATATATATAGAAGGTGGTGCTAAGATCAGATGCAAGGCAACTAAGAGAACAATCAAGACCAATTAAAGAAGACCAATCAAGGCCAAGCTGGAATTCCATGACATGTGGTGCTTCATCTATGACAATTTTCTTGTGAATGAGAAGCTGTTTGAGGAAATGTCTCAAAGAAACTTGTTATCTAAAAGTGTTCATAAGTTGACAATTATGGAAGTGTTCATAAAAGCTTGTTTTGGAACAATAAGAACTTGACAGCTCAAAATGCAATACAATGGCAGAAATGAAAATGTCTTGATGCATCATCAATATGATTCCCAAAATAAATATACAAACAAGTAAATTAGAGTCCTTCCACACTATCATAACAATAAGACAATTTGAAGTCCAAAGGGAAGCAAAAGATAGGATTCAGATCACCCTTCAAAAAACCATCTGCCAACAACAGCACTAGCCGCGCGTGTGTCCTCAAAAGGAGTGGTGCTCAAGAGCTGCTCCTGGGAGGGAGGATATGTGCAGACTGGAACAAAAAGGCCTAGGGATCGTGGTTTTCACTGTTTCTCTCCACCATGGACCCTTTGTCGTTGTCTCCATTCATTGCCCAGTACCACCAGTTTGTTAGGATGGGCCTAGGAAGGCCCAATAAAAAGAAAGTTAAGTAGTTTAAGGACTTTATTAGAATGGACTTAAAATATTAAGATATTATTTATAATGTTATTTAGTTTTTATTTCAATTTTTTAAAGCCAAATAATGACACTCGTAGAGTTATTATTCAATTGTTAGCATCAAGTTGGTTATATAAGTGTATTTCCCCTAGCCTATGAGGCATGAATGAAAAATCTAAATGTTATTCCTATTGTAGTTTTTATCTTCTTCTCAGCTTTAGTAATGGTAATTTCTTGGTTTTTCCCGTAGATAGCTTATAGCTCCCTAACACAGTTACTTATTTTGAGGCTTGGGTGAGATTTGAGAGTGAGAGTGAGAGTGAGAGTGTGAGACACTGAGACGCGAGTTATCCAGTTCTTTCCCGTCGAAATATGTAAAAATATTTTTAAATATAATTAACCAGAATTCAACTCTCTTTCTTATCTTCTATATTTTTTATTTTCCATATTGTTAACAGTATGTATAGTTAAATAATATAATTAAAGAAATATATTTTTATAATTAAGATATATTTTATAAAATATATTTTAAAATAAATAATATAAATATAATTTTAGGTTATGCAAAACATTTTTTATTAAATTAAAAATTATATTATTAATACATAATTATTTTTAAAAATTGTACTTTTATAAAGAATAAGGGACACTAGACCAAATTGAGACAATTTAGAGTATAACATGAACTTAGTCTCAAAATATATTAGATATAATTTTTAAAATTCGAACCCATAAAAATTATATTTGAATTGGACAGATTACTAGGATGAGACAAGTTATAAATATCCCTACTTAAAAAGTTCAATAATTAACTTTCCAATGCTCACAGGACGATCAAAAACTTGATTAGAAAATTCATAAATCAACTTCTTCTTTTTTTATCACAGATGTTCATTCACGATCATGTTGATTGTTTTCAATGAATCAATAAGCTTCAATATTATATATAAGATCTTATTTCTTCATCGTCAACAATCTCTACCTGCTTTCGCTCAAAAAACTTAATCTTCTGAGTATACTAATGACTTTCTGAACAATTTTTTGAGCATTAAGAATCGCTTTTTAGCTTGAGTATAAAGGTCCAAAGTTTCAGGTTAGAATGTTTGCAAAGGTTACAATTTAATTCCCTCTTCTTATGACTCAAACTTTTACTTCAAAAGCGACATTCAGAGAAGAAAAAAAATCTTTAGTAAATAATATGATAGCATTCAATTACATTTGTTCATAGTCATTTAACTAACGTAGCTTCACTTGTCTCTCTTTTATTCTACAAAACTATATGTTGCTAATTTTTGTTGTTCGATTCATTGGATAACTATTGAAAATGCCATTAATGAAGTGCAAGCAAGAGCCATTTAAATGGTTTGAACTTAACTTCATCATCATCAAACAACCATAGTTCTCACTTCTCTTTTCTGTCTCTTTATTTGAGTTAGAGATACAAAGCACCTAACTATTGAACCAATCTGGAATTCTATGACAAGTGATCCTTCATCTATGACAAATTTCTTATTAAAGTGTTCAAAAAAGCTTGTTTTGGACTAATTAGAACTTGACAGCTCAAAATGCAATACAATGGTAGAAATGAAAATAATTTGATGCCCCATCAATATAATTCCCAAAATAAATATCCAAACAAGTAATTTTACGTATGAAAGGAAATGAAATGATGTAATTTAATTTACTTATATTTTAAATTACCTGAAATTTTAAAATTACCATCCAAACATAAGGTTTGAAAGCTCACATACTCTTTTTTGTCATGTACTTATGCGTCAAGAGAAATAGAGTGGATTTAGAAGTGTTTGGTTCAAAAGAAATAGAGAAGAAATAAAAAAATAAAAAATTATTTCAATTGATTAAATTTGAAATTCAATTGATTATGTCAATTTCTAGTGGTTTAAAGCCTCTAGAAAACAACAAAAACTGCCACAAAAATGTCCTACCAAGCAATTTTTGAAAATTTTGAACCGGTACAAAATGTTGATTGCATTTTTGCTCAAAACTGCAAGAAAATAAAAAAGGTGTGTGTCCTATACCTTTTTATTTTCTTCCCCACCTACTTTCACACAACCAAATGACCTTTACTTTTTATTTCTTACCTATTTCTTCTCCCTCTTCTCTATTTCCCCACCATTTCTCACTTACCAAACATATCATTAAAGACTTGATTTATCTTTCACTTTCATAAAAGTAATTTTAAATTGGGTAAGAAAAATCAAGGTTGTTTTTTGCAGATGATAGATTTTTTTTTATATAGACCACAACTATCCTCTACTAGAAACAATCTTGCTCGAGCTAGGTAAAACTATTATGGGTGACAAAGTTCTCCATTTGAGTATTTAACGTAACTACATATTCAAGACTTGAACTTGAGACCAAACCACTGGTTAAGTTAGAATAATCTTGCATCAATTAATCCACATGCTCGATGATTAAATTATATACTTTGGTTAAATTCCAGTAAAAGGTAAAAAAAAAATAGTATCATGGACAATATGATTATTTTTTTATGTTTGATATGTAATTTAAATATATATATATATATATATATATATATATATATTCCCAAGGTATATTATTTCCTAGGAATGTTTTTTAGCCTATATATATATATATAGGAGGCATATCACATGAAAATGAGAATGACTAATCTCAACCGTTAAATTAAAATGGAAGGCATAGATTAAAATATTTAAGAATTCAAATTAAAATCTTATGTAACCATCAAATCTCTAAAAGATTCACCAAACAACAATCAAATCTCTAAAAGTCTCAATTATCACACCTTAAAATATCCCAATTATCATGTCACTCTTCTTCAAGATTGTCGTCACCCATTACCATCACTACCATGACCATCGCTACCGCCACCGTCATACTGCCGTTGCCACCATGACTGTTGTTGTCACCACCATGACTGTCGTCATGGCTGCATCCACTACTATCCCCACTATGACTACTACTGTCGCCACTACCATGACCATCGCTGCTGCCAACACCAACACCATGATCAACGATAGTAACGTCAATGGCGACAACGATCATGTTAACACACACCACCACTGCCATGACCATCATCGCCACCATCACCGTGACAGTCGCCGTCACTGTCATGATCGTCATCGCCATCATCGTTGTTGCCGTTGCCACCACTGTCGATGCCAGTGATGGTGTGTGCATTTTATAACATGTTTAGTATAGTTTTTATTACTAGATTACATGCATTTCATTATGGTTTAGGACTAGTTATGTGTCTAATTGCATGATTTTCCCTTCTTGTATCATGTTACGCCTTTTTCTTTGCTTGTATTTGGTTTTAGGGAAATCTTGTAGGTTGCTTGGGCTTGGAAAGCAAAAGATTGACAATTTGGAAGCCCTCTAGACGATTTCAAGACCTTGGAGTACTTAGAAGTCCTCTTAGAAAGCATGATAGTCATCCCTAAGCATTTGGAAAGAAAACTTGAAGAAAAATTGTTGGAGACCTCGCCACTATTTGGTGGCAATCATTACCACGTGATGGCGCACTCCCTGATGCTGAAAATTACACCTACGCATCTGCCACCACGTGGTGGCACCCATCACCACTTGGTGATGCGTCCCTTGGAGCCCAAATTCACCCTTACGCACCTACCACCAGATGGTGATACCTATCACCAGGCGGTGGGTGGAAAAACTTAATGGATTTTGTAAGCCTTTCATTTTCTTTTGAGGATTAACCTAAGACCTATTGTAATGTAAATATAAATAGACATTCTTAGGCATTTTATCTTTTATCTTTCGAACTTTATTTGAAGCACGGAGAATTAAGGGATTGCTCTCGTCTTCTTCAATTATCTATGGGTTTGTTTTTATGCTCTTTCTCCTTTCTCTTTGGTGTTCTCTTATGACATGTGTGAGTAGAACCCTATTTTTCTAGAATTGGGCGTAGCCCTATAATTGTCTTAATGAATTAATTTATGTTTGTCTATATGTGATCTTGTTCTTTTTTTATTTCTCTTCTATTGGTTTTTTTATGCAAAACAAATTGGCTAGTGTTTTTCATAACCTTAGGGATTTGGGGAAGTACTGAAAGGTGAACCCAAACACTGGACCCATAGGAAAGGAACTTAGGTCTAAACCACAAAAGTATGTTAAAGTCTTCGAGGAATAATTGAATTAATAAAGAATTTAATGGGTTTAATTGAACATAAGCATCACGACAGTAGGTGGTAAATTCGATTAGATACCCCTTCATATATTGAAAGTAAACAAGGGGTACCTTAGGTTAATTCACCTTCAATAAGAACAGGTGAAGCACATAGGTAGCAAGATTAAGTCATTAAGTGTCGTAATGCGAAACCCCAATCCTAGAAAGCTTCTCATTTTGAATTACCCCAACTTTTAATTGCCATTTAACTTAATCTTTAATTGCATTTTTCTCTCAATTACTTAAACCCTAAATTTTCCAATTAAAATTACTTTGTTTAATTTTTATTTATTTAGCAATAATCACTGATTGCGTAGTCCTTGTAGATACGATCTTTGAATTATTACTTGACGACAGTCATGCACTTGCGGTTTTTGTACATCATGGTGGCAACGGTCATAATGGTGATGGTGATGGGTTAACGACAATCTTGAGAAAAAGTGATGTGATAATTGAGATATTTTAGGATGTGATAATTGAGATCTTATAGAGATTTGATTTTTGTTTGGTGGATCTTTTAGAGATTTGATGATTATATGAGGTTTTAATTTGAATTTTTACGTATTTTAATCTTAACCTTTCATTTTAATTTAACGATTGAGATTAGTTATTATCATTCTCACCTAAGAAAGTCATTTTCATATGGTACACCTAGGGTCGACCTTGGGCATAATTCAGAGGTGCGACAACCCAAGGCCTATAGTTGAAAAGGGCCCAAAAAATTAAAAAAAAAGTTATATAGTTGTGTGATAATTTTTTTATATTATTTTATGTTATTTTAATAAATAAATTGAAATTACTATCCCTTATCATGTCTATTTTTTATATATAAATAAAGATATGACATGTTATTATAAAGTACTATTCTCTTAATTATTAATTTTTTTTATGATGTATTACATTCATAAGTTTATGTTAAATGAATTTCTAGCTCATTGTGACAAACATGTAGTGGATATGTGATAATGCGTAGACTTAAAGTTTTTGTTTTTCAACAATACAAAAAACACAAACAAAAACTTTAATTATAAAAGTATCTACTCCTACACATTAATTCAAGATCCCTAACTTTGATAGTATAACCCTCACTCTCTTAATTAGAGATTTTCAACACTGTCTTTCCTTTCCTTGAAAGGTGCATTTCACACACATATTCTCCACAATTAGTCAAAAAATATCTCTCTCAATCATCAACTACCCTCCATTTATCTTTATATGTGTGTGTGTGTGTGTGTGTGTGTGTTTGATTTTCTTAATTACCTATTCGTTTTAATTTAAAAATAACATTATATCACAATTTAAATTATTTATTATGAATTATAATTATAATTATATAAAAATAAATATTTAATTTGTGCAATGCATAGGCTAAAATGCTAGATAAAATTTTATTATATTAATAAAGAGCAAAAATACATGTAAAATTTAATTTAAGATGATAATATTTTGTCGATGATAGACGATAGTATAGAAGTAAATCGAATGAAAAATGTGTTATATCTTTTTAAGATTTGTTAAAATTATGTTTTTTGTTTAATGTGATAAAACGTATCATTTTTAATCAAATTATGTTTCTATTTTTAAAGTAATTATGTTTACATTTTTTAATACTTATTCATAAGGGACCCTTATTTATTATTTCGCCTAGGGCCCATAAAATGTCAAAACCGGCTCTCGATATGCCCTATATATATCTATATATATATATACACACACACACACATATATAGAAAATGAGTAATTATTATCAAAAAGTAATTGAGCTATTTTAAAAAAATGAAGTTATACTTGGACAACACTTTTTATCCTTTTGAATGGCATGACATAATATGAATTTATCTACACTTTTAATATTTGTACTTAAATTTTTATCGTCTTCAAAAAGTAATTGGGTTATTATTTAAAAAATAATTTTGGAATTAGAGTTGAATGTAATATTTTGTTGCACAAAAAAATGTAATATTTTGTAATAAGATTTGAGTAAAGAAACATGGCTATATTTGACAAAAGTAGCCGAAAAAGCTAACTAAAATTTGAAAAGCTAGTTGGTAGCTAGAAGCTAATAGCTGAAAGTTGTTAAGTTAGCTAATTGAATTATAAATGTTTGATAAAATGATTTGTTGAAGTAGCTGATAAATGTAAAATAACAAAAATAGACATGTTTATATGATACTTTTGTATAAATTTTAATTTTATTTATCAATAAAATATATTTTGACTAATTTTAATTTTAATTTTTTTAATTAATTTTAAACTCTTGTAATTTTTTATTTATAGATCAACTATTTTAATAACAATTTTCAACCAAGTTTAAAATAAAATAAATAATGTAAATATTGTAATAGTTAACATAACAGTGTAAGAAGAAGAGAACCCAAAAAAAAATTACCTTGTGTAAAAAAGGGTAAAAGGAAATTTAATAAATATTTTAAGGGTAAAAAAAAGAATAAAATATAAAAGGTTAGAAGTTAGTGTTTTAAAAAATGCTACTTGAAGTAGCATCTAAAAAATGATGCAAGTTACTAAACAAAACTTGTTTACTAAACACTAATAATAATAAGATCAAACAAAATTTTCAGCTAATAAAAAAAACAAGAATCTAGCTAAAAGTGCTCATCAATGAAATTATTTCAATAAAAGAGTATTTTTGTATAAAACATTAATATATCTAGAAAAGTCTTATTGTAATCAAAATTAGAAATCTTTAATTCCCAAGAAACATGTGTAAATATTCTCAAGAATATTTATGACTAATCAAGCAAATTTTAACTATTCTCAAGAATTATGATTTCCAAGATTCATGATTCTTAGATGTGAAAAAATTTCTCCCTTATCAAACGTCCCATTGAATAATTAATTATTCATACCCAAACTCAGTCAATGGGTGATATATGTAATGAACGATAAGATGAAAAAGAAAGAAAATAATAAAATAATATATGTAAGGAATGATAAGATGAAAAGAAAGAAAATAATAAGATAATATGAGAAAATAGTTATATACTGACAATGTAAAACAGTTTTACACTGTTATCTAATCACAAATTACCATGTATGATAAGTTTGTTGACTTTTACAATAACTAGTTAACTACCTTAAAAGTTATACTTATGGTAATTTCTAATTGATTGACAATGCAAAAGTTTTTATACTGACAATGCATAACTATTAAACTCAAATAATATAGGCAACAAATGATAAGATGAAAAAGAAAGAAAATAATGAATAAGGTATAAATGTAAAAATTGAAGTATGAAAAAAATTAAGATTATTCTATAAAATGGTTCCTCCTAGTGGAATTAACTTTTCGGATTTAGTATGGGCAGTAAAATAGTTTCCCATTTAAGTTGCTTAAGCATATAATTCAAGTTGATCATTGGGTGTTTAGAAAAGTTTATACATAATATATTGAGATTTATAAAAGTGATTTATGACTTTTTTAGGTTCTTTTTATAATTTATTTTAGTAATTAGATCCACATTTAGACCAATAAAACTTGTACCGTGTGAACTTGTCGAACCTATTGTAAAATATCTTTTAAAGTTTTAGATAAAAAGAAAGAATACAACGCTAAAAAATCTTTGTAAAACGCCAAAAGAATCTGTGCATTAGCGAAGGGGACACATGGGAGGACAATGATCAAAGTGATAGATTTCATTTGCAAACGGAAGCATGGTAGCATGATTCGTCCCATTCCCACTAGGTTTGATTCGGTTTCCTCCCTCGTTTTGCACACTCAACAAAGCATCTATTCCTTAGCAAAATTTTACCCTCCCCAACCTTCAAAATTACAAAAAGAGTATGGGTTAAGTGGGGCTATAAAATACGTGTTGTAGTGAGTGTGGAAACACAACTACACAAGGCATTGCAAGGAGCGGGGAATGGGAGATTGGAGCTATCAGAAGTTGTGGGAATGGGCGGTTTGGGATGAAATGTTTCTCTCTTGATATTGGATTGGATCAGTTCTCTTCCCAAAGTCGCCCATTCCGATGATTTCTGATGGTTCCTCCCTTTCCCTTTGCTTCCTATATTTAGTACATGTTTGGTTTTATGTTCAGAACAGATTGAAATATCAAATAACAAGATTTTAGATAAATTTTTATATGTTTAATCCCATGTTAAAGAATTAATTTTGAGTCTAAAATTGATTCTAAGTTAAAGTAACTTCAAATAACTTTTGTGTTGGATTAAAAATTTTATATTAAGTTTTACTACTAATTTACTTTGATAATTAAAACATCCAAACATATTTATTTATACTGAGTTTCTCAAACTAGTTTGTTGATTTTGTGTGTGGTTCTAGTTCTAATTGTAAATAAAATCATGATTGCATTTCATATACTATGCATGATTGATTTTCCTCTGTCCGATTTTGCCGGTAGTTGGATTTGGAATTTTTTCCTCTGTCCGCTTTTGCCGGTAGTTGGATACCCACTGACGTCTACTCAACAAACACGTGATCAACAGGCACAGTTGTTTATAGAAATACAGTTGTATCATTTCAATATCCAATAATTTGATATTATATTTGATAATATATATATATATATATATATATATATATATATATATATATTTTACTTATTTTTATTTTTATTGTATTTTTTAAAATTAAAAGGAACAGAAATATTAAATTATCCCATTTCAATTGTAAAAAAAAAAGTAATTTCCTAATTTAAAATAAATAAATATATATATATATATATATATATATATATATATATAATAGGACGGGTATGAAGATGAGAGGTTACATATCCGATTCTGCTTTCTCAAGTCAGAAAAAACATAATCCCAAATCTAAACTCAGTCAAAACGGATTTTTTTTTATCAAAGTTGGGGCATCAAACGGATACCCAAGAATTTGATTTTTATTGCCACTAGTATTATACCTGTGCCATTGCACGGGTTACATTAATTTTTACACATTTTATATAAGAAAATATTAATTTTAATATGTATTTGTATACTCGTACTTTAACACATTTTACTACACAATATTAATTGTTGGTCACTTTAGACAACTTGAATTTTTAATTATTGTTCTTCACTCAAATTAATCTCATAATTATACCTGTAGGAGATATCTTTTAATTATTAAAAATTATTGTCAATATATATGTATACAATACACAAAGTAATTAGACAAATTTTATTTATGATGGTAATGAAGAAATAATTTAAAATTATTCTGTAATAAAAATATATTCAATAAATCAATTACTCATGTAATTTAAATAAATAAGAATATTGTTAATAAAAATCTTAAATATTATCAAAAGATAATATTCCTTGAATAAAGATATTTTAAAATATTATTAATTCAATTATTCAAATAAATTTTGTTTAATTAATTTCATTAATTTATATACAAATTATTTTTCTCATAAAAATGTAGGTATTAAAATGTTTAAAATAAAAATACATGTGTTTGAATGTAAAAATATACTTAACATACAGTATTTTTAATAAAATACTATATCTTAATCATTATTATTTTTTTGAGGAATATCTTAATCATTATTATTATTTATGAAATTACTAAAAAATTATATAATTTTTCAGGGAAAATGAATTTAGTTAATTAAATTATAACTGATTAATTTAAATGTCACGTAAACTGTATTATAAAAGTATAAAAGTAAAAGGCAGATTATTTTTATCAGTAAAGTAAAAAGCAGATTGTAGAACATATGTGAATCAAAAAGCAGATTTTGGTTAGTTTTGTAGTAAAAGAATAAAATTGTGGATAAAAAATTAAAAGCCCAATTAAATGAGTCGAGAACCTCATTATAATCATAAAATGCATTATAAAAAGTAGAAATATAAGTGGGGCAGGTATGATGTAGTATTTGAGCGAGAAAAAATTTCATGTAAGTTTGACAGGTGGCTTAGAAGGACCTTTCTTTACTATATAATAAATAGATAGCTGAACGCCTTCCTTTGTAAGTGGAGCTAGACTTGCTTACATCTTGCACATACATTAGGTAGACCACGAATTTGGATCTTCTCCGGCCAATGTCCTGCAGCATTTCACACCTTAATTCATCAATACACAAAAATCAAGAAAGAGAGAAAATGTAATATATGGTTTAGATTTTTGTTGGAGAAAAAATATTGCCGAAGAGGATCTATGCTGGGTAGACCACATAGTCACATTCATCTTACACATACTCTAAAAAACGGTAGATAGAAATCAAATATTTTTTCCTTCGTTGAAAAACTTGTAAAAATAAACATGTGAAATTTTTTGTTTTGTTTTAATAATTATAAAAAAATTAATTACTAAAATATTCACTGCATCACATTACTTATCAAAATATTCAATTTTTTCCATTACGAAAAGTCACATTACCTAAAGCCGATCTCCCACTTAGATCATTTTTTTTTCCCCATTTAATAGTATTGAGATTAAGAATGGCAAAAATACTTGTACATATAGATACCCGCATGTAAAACTTGTCACTACAAATATTAAATTAATAGTTAAATAGATATCTATTTATTGAAAGGTCAGAAACAAGTAATAAGGTACCCGTAATGCCTGTACTTTAAAATTATTTAAATACTCTTAATTATATATAAAGTAAATTACTTTAATTTATTTTTAGTATAAATACATGTTTCAAAATTATTTTATTTTAATATAAATATATGTTTCAAAATTATTTATTTTAGTTTTATTTTATTTTTTACTTTTTGTTTAAAATTTTACATTTTAACAAATATTTACTAATACCTATGAATACCCGCAGATATATATAAAATTCATAGATACTTGCTTAATAGGTAGCCTTATAAATACGAATGAGTATGAGAAAATTACTACTTATACCCGCCTCATCCCGTTTAGATCCCTAATTGTGAACTGCGCCAACTTTCTAATATTGACAATTTCTCGCGATTTTTTTTTTTTAACGTATCTTGTAGTTTAAACACGCCACAATAGACTGTGTCTTTTAAAACGAGTATTTTAATGAGTTTAGATTTTTTTACTGACATCAAGAAATTAATGTTTCATTTAAACTTTGTGTTTATTTAAGATTTATTTTGAATTTTATATTTAATTAGAATTATTGTTTATTTAAGATTTTTGATTATCTTTGAGTTACTTGATTTAGAATTTCTACATAATAATATAATTAACAAGTATCATGTGTCTTATAATTTAAGTAAAATTTTAAAAATTGGAACAAAGAAAAAAATTATAATTATAATATGTAGATAGTTAATTTAAACAAAAAAATAAAATATAGCTTATATTTAAGAATTTTAAAAAAGGAAATAAAAATAATTTATGATATAAATAATTAAGATTTGAAATGAAAACATAATATAAAAAGTTTAAAATTAATTGAAATTGAGATTTAAGGAAAAATATTAATATAAAGGAAAGTTTGGAAAATAATTATTGAATTTAATTTAAAAATAAAAAATAATTGATAAATAATGATAAAATTATGTGTCACAATAAATAAAAATTTAATAAAAATATTCTCATGTTGAAAAGTTAGTAATCAAATTTATAGTATAAAAATGACTAATATTTCTAAGATGATAATATATTTTTAAGATAATATAATTATGATTTTAATTTGCATGTGCTATCAGTATAAATATTTTTATGAACTAATTAGAAATCACCCTAAATACGACTTTAAGATAATTATTACAAAAAAGCCAACAAATTTATCATATATGATAAGTTGTGATTGAATGATAGTATAATTTTTTTATATTATTAATACATTCTAATTAAATTCTATAATTATTTAATTTCACATGATAATCTTTTTTTTCTGTGGACAATGGTCTCACTGAGATTAAAACCTATGACTTCATGTACACTACTCCCATCTCCCTATCACTAGGCCAACCCTAGTGAGTTTCACATGATAATCTTAGTTCAGTTCTGCAGAAAACATTCACTAATTTCATGCTCAACTTTCAAGTAACTCAGTGATCTATTTTCCTAGCCTAGAAATAATTTTTTTTCTTTCTAAAATATGAATTACTGAAAACTTAGTGTATGCTTAAAAAGTTGGCACAATGAACTTTTCTTCTTTTCGATGCAAAAGGGCAAAAATAACATTTTTGTTACTTCTACATTTCATGCATTGGAAAGATGAAAAGTTTGTTACTACCGTCTATATAAACACACGCTTAATAACTTTGGATTGATTAATGTTAAGAAAAAGAAAATCACAAATCTTATTATTTGAGCTCGAAAGTTAATCTAGGATAGCATTTGTGTCTACCCTTTAATCTCCAATCACAATTTTGGCTAAATGTTTATATTATTTGGTTTTGCTTTTATATGTATAATTATAAAAATATTTATAATTCTCATTTATTACAATAAAAAGATATGACAATTGTATAAAAAGTGAGAATCTTTGGGTTCAAATGGTTAGAGACAAATACAAGTGTGGGATAGACAACATTCCTACGATTGTAGAGGCAAATTCTAGCATAGGAGACCTTGAGAAATCCCTCACAGTGGGTGAGTGTTTTTTTACCATTAAATTTATTAGTTTTAACATAGAAGGTTAGGGTTTTTTTTTTTGTTTTTTGTTTTTTTCTTTGTCTTTCCCAATTTGTCCTTATCCCCTTCCTCCTTTCTCTAATTCCACCACCACATCCCACCTTCTGTCTCCTCCAACAACCACATCAACTCCTCCAATAGCCACATCAATGCAAAGCAAAATCTAGATCTGCAGATTTCAAACCCACCCAAAGCAAAACCTCTAAATTCACCAACAACAAAGAATAAAATAAACAAAGCCCCCCAAAAAAGGAATGATCAGATTTCAGAACTCAACTGCGGCGACAAATCTTTTCTCTCAAGAGCGAACTTGCCACGACCCTTCACGAGGTTGAGGCACAGGTTAACCTCGTCGGCTGTGCCCGCATCCAACCGCTCTTTACCCCCAAAGCTTCAAATCTGTAGATCTGGATTTTGCTTTACGCATGACCACGGCGCCATGCTGCTAGTGTTTTCATCAATATGGCAATCACAAGGAACACATTGCTTTTTCATTAATGTGTGTTCCTGATGCATAGCATTTTATATTATAATTCGCATTTTAATCCATGTAGGTTTGCATACATTTTAGCTTATTAAGCATCGTTTTAGCTTTTATTTCCTTATTTTCCTTAGGCTATTTGCTTGGAATTCTTTAGGCATGTTTTTGTGTTTTATTTGTGAATTTCAGGGGAAGTTTAGCATGAATGAATTTAGCTTTGGAAACTTGAAGTGATTTAAAGTCAAGGAAGAGCATCCATACTTGAAGAAAAGTGTGAATGCCTCAACCAGAGAGCACCACAAGGTGGTCGTGGCAATTGCCATAAGTGTGGCAAATTTCAAGAAAGCACCAGAAAGTGCCACGGGCTACCCATGGTAAATGTCACGTTCGCGACGGGTTATTGACGCAACTTTTCTTTATTTTTCTATTTCTTATTGCTTTGGACTTGGACCTTTTTGTAACTTTAAACATAAATAGACTTCTTAGGCTTAGGAATAGGGGTCGAAACTTGTGTTCTTGACAGCTTAGAGCAAGAGTTTAGGATTACAACTTCTCTTCTTTCTCTTCAAGATTGAATGTTTCTCTTTTCTACTTGTTTGTTTTCTATGACTATGTGTGAGTAATCATTTTTATTTTAGGATTGGGCATAACTCGATGAACACTTAATGAAATAAGTTCTTTTATCCTTGTGTTATGCTTGTTCTACTCTTGATATCTTCTCTATCGATTTTCTTTATGCGAAACAAATTGGCCATGTTTTTCATAACCTTAGGGATTTGGGGAAGCACCAAAAGATGAACTCAAATACCAGAATTATAGGGAAGAAACCTAGGTCTAAACCACGAAAGTAGGTGAATTCTTTGGGGATTAATTGGATTGACAAAGAGCTCATTGAGTCTAATTAAACACAACCACCACAAAAGTAGAGGGCTAATTTGACTAGACATCCCTCCGTATTTTACATGAGAGCGAAGGGTACCTTAGGTCAATTCACCCTCAAGAAGAACAAGTACAAACACAGGGTAAGGAAATTAATTTAGTAAGTGTCATAGGGTGAACCCCAATCTTGGAAGTTTATTTTACTAAATTAATACCAATTTTATTTGCTTCTTTAATTAAATTTCTAATTCTTTTATTTTCAAAACCCAAATCCCCAATTCAATTTCATTGGTTTAATTTATATTAAACTGCGATAATTACTAAGCCAAACGCACGGTCCTTGTGGAAAGAACGATAATTTATTACTAGGACGATATCGTACACTTGCGCTAACATATCAATTGCTCGTTGCTGCTAGTGTCTTCATTAGCGTCACTCGCTGTCGCTAGTGTCTTCATTTACGTGATGAGGTTGGGGGTTGGGGAGCATGCAAGGCAAGAGTAGGACTCGATGTGGGTGGAGGGGTGGTAGTCGATGGGGTTCGCGATGTGGATAAAGTTGGCAGCAATAGGGTGAGTGGTGAAGACGACACGGCCCATAAACTTGGTTAATGCTACTCAAATGGGAGGCGACGCGTTCTGGTCATCAACGCAACGTCAACCCTAGTAGATCAAAAAGCAACGTCTTCATTTGTCGTTGTTGCGACATATGTGACTGTTGACGTATTGTAGTGTGGTATTTGTGGGGAGAAGAGAGGCAGAGTGAGGAGAGAGAAGAAAACAAAAAAGGGTAAAATAGAGAAGACGGGGGAAAAGAGGAAAAAACTAAAAAATCATAGCCATACAATTTTATATCATTTTATTCAACGATCCCAATTTGTTTCTTGCCATGGATGATATTTTCAACTCCCCCACGCTATAATTTGCCCGATTGTTGAAAGTAAATAGGCATCAATTATTTGGAAAGATGTATGTAGGAGTTAGAATTATATTTAGAATAATATCATGTGGAGATAAGGTAATAGTAGGACTATTTCTCTTTAGAATGATTGTTGGGTTCTTAATATTGGAAGAATTATTGATGACTAATATTTTAGTTTGTGTAATGTATATGATAAATGTTTGTTTTATATAATTAAAATTTATAATAAATAAATATTTTTAAACATATAAATTATATTTTAGATTTATGATAAATAATTTCTATTGTGATACAATGTTATTTTTATCTATTAATAATTTTTTTAAAAAAATATTGAAATCCAATCTAGAAATAAAGATAAAAATGATAGATTGAAAGATATAAGAAATTAAGAAAAAATCTTAAAAATGTTATCATTGAAGAAAACTCCTAAAAATGATAGCGTTAAAAAATAGCTTCTAAAAATACTCTTGTTCAAAATAATTATTCTAACTTATATAGAGAGAGAATGTATCCTATTTGTAATGGTGAAACACTAACTCTAAAGTTATTGAATTCATTGATGGAAGAGGAAATTGGGATCTTCATTCAATCCCTCATTGCATTCCAAGACATGTTATTGATATTCTTTTTAGTCCAAAACTATTGATGTTTAAGGTTAAACATGTAACACTCCTCTAATTTAAATATAATTCATATTAATTTAATTATTACTTTAAGTTGATAAAAATGTGAGTAAATTTTTTTTTTCGATACTAGCAAAACAAAATTTAGAAATAGAAGTGAAATGATAAAAACTGCTTATGTATATATATATATCCAACTGTACATCATGGTTTGAGTAGTACATAATAGTCGAAGAGAAAACAAAAATACATCAAAAGACATATACTACCTAACCCAATATATACATAAAAAAAAGATCCTATACAGAGCAGTATTTATCTACCCTATCCCTTAAGAAAATATTATAAACTAGGTCTTCAAATCTGGAGAAGTATCCTCTGGCTCTTCCTCAGCATCATCAGGCATTGTTATCATCTTCAATAATCACGATTCAACATGCATAACAAAAATAATGGAGTGAGGTGATTTGTTCTAAATCACTTTCACATGTATGGTAGGAATTTAAATACAATTAATGAAGGGAACCTAGGGTTTATTCTAAGTTATACTACACTACCCTTGACTTGGTATGGATCCATACTTCCCATCAGTGAGTAATAGTTCTTAACAGAACCTGGGAAGTGACTGGGAGTACATATACTTCATCAACATCATCACATGGTACATTCCTCATCATCAATGAGGAACAAATATCAGTCAGGATGTCCATTTATAGAGGTATACTCTCAAACCAATCTTGGAATGCTGAGCAGTTGTCGGGGTTATCGAGCTTGGTCAGGTGAATATCCTAGCTCACGGGCGCTACCCTGGCTATTAGGACTTTCACCACTCGATGCCTACCCCGAGACCTCCCAAATGGGTCCCTGCCTTTCATTCCTCAGCGTACCAAACTGTAGCTTCCCTAACAGGGTGTCATGCCACTACATGTCCCTTGCTTTACATTACTCACTAATATATTAATTTCTAAAGGTTCATTCTGGTCTCAAGTATTTGAGCACCAGTATAATTTCTACTAATATCTCTGTCTTATATTACAGAGATTTGATCCATACATATCATTCACATAAGTCATAATTCAAATTAAAGCACATAAGCAATAATTCAATAAAAATAAAGATATACAAATTAAAATAAAGACTGATAATTAAGAAATAAATCATAGAATGGTCAAAAAATTCCATAAAAATAATTTTTAAACTTAGAAAAATAATTAGAATTTTATCATGAATTTTTAGAATTTTTTCAAAAATTTTTGAAATTCAGTATTTCTAAGAAAAATGTGTCTACAGACACTTATAGAGCACAATTAGAAGTACTAAATAAGCTTTAAAATTTATGAAATTTTTACAGATGGTCTATTAGTGTGTCTAGACCTTACCTGAACGATAAGAACTTAAACTGAAATTTCTATAGTAGTTTTCTAAAAATAAATTCATAAATAGCTCATAAAATAATTTCTATCTTTAGTTTCATATTATGAGATTTATGGTTTATTTCTTCTACTATTTTTGCTAAACTAATTGAGTATTACTAAAATTTGATAATTTAATAATTTAATTATTTATCATAATAGCTAAAAATATTTTTTCTAAATTTGGGCAGTATAACAGCTTAGTAATTCTACTGTAATTGTTTAAATTCGAGCAGTATAACAACTTAATAATTATACTATGGTTGTCTAAATTTGAGCAGCATAACTACTTAATAAGAGTATTTTAATTATCTAAAATTGAGCAGAGTAACATCTTAGTAAATGCATTTTAATTTTCTAAAAATGAGCAGAGTAACAGCTTAGCAAGTGCATTTTAATTTTCTAAAATTGAGCAGAGTAACAGCTTGATATAATTTAATAATTTAAATTTGAGCAAAATAATAACTTAGCAAAATTTAAAGTTTAACATCAAATAATATAACAATAATATTAATAGTAAAACTAAAGCCTAAACGGGTTTAGGGGAAAACCCTTCCTACCAACATGCAAAGTAATTGAAAATTAGAACCAACCCCACTCCCCTCATTACCTCAAAGAGTTGGTGAAGTTGTTGGTACAGAGCTCCTAGGAAGAGGATTTTTATTAGTTATTGGAAAACTAGTAGAATTTTAGCATAAAAACAAAGTAAAAGAAAATTTTCTAAAAAGAGAGAGATTTTCTATGGTGTCTTACGGAAGAGAAAAGGAGTGAAGTGCTTGGTTCAAGTTTCATGGCTATTTATAGGAAAAAAATTGCCTTAGGTGTCCATGGAGTTATGTCATCCATGATGTCAAAAATGCAATTTTTATTTTTTTTATTAGGGACACATATTCATATAGGGGATGAATCACCCCTTGCTAGAGCTGGTACGTGGGATAGCAGCTGTTCCAAATATTTGCAGTATAAATTTTGACTGTTAATTAATTAGCCGGTACCGATAAAATCGCCTAAACTTGAAAAAAATAACTTTTAATACCAAAATAATTAATTTAGATATAAATCTGAACAAATGTAATATTTTTCATCAAAAATAATTTCTAAAATAAATTTTAATTTTTTTCGAATTATAAATATATATTATATATTTTAAGCTTAGAAAATTCATATTAAATTCATTTTAATTCAATAAATGCTCAAATTTTTATGAAAATTATAAAATTACATATTTTACCTAGAAATGTATTAAAAATATCATTTTCATCATTTTTGGATGTCAAACCAATACTGAGTTGGTTATTTGACAACTAGGGGTATTTTGGTCATGTTGTACAGGAATTTCAGAAAATTCCCAAAAAATTCCCAAAATTATATTTTAATACATATAACATGATTTTAAACTCAATTTGACATTTTAATATCAATTGAATCTTTTTCTCATGTCAACCCTTAATATTGACAAATAAGGACAAATCGTCATTTCGAATTTCTCCGGGCTTCAACTTGGAAAAATTATTGAAAATCACGATTAGATAGTTTTCAATATTCTGAGTTTAACTGTAGGGATTAGAATTTTTAGATTCCTTCCCGATTTTTCAGAATTAAATATAGAATAAATAAATAAATAAAACAATTAATTAAATAAAAGTGAGGGTGTTACAAAACACACATCTTAAAAAATATTTAATACTACCTATAAACTAGTATATTTAGTCTAAAATACCCTCATTTAATATTTATTATAGGAGTAGTTGTGGAATAAAACATGATTATTAAATAGGGGTATATGTAAAAAAAAAAATTAATGAGACTTAATATTTGTAAAACATCAATAGTTTTGGAATAAAAAGCAAAGACTAAAACATCAACAGTTTTGTGTAGGAGGGAATAGAATTCAAGATTTACCTTCCCCATATCTTGATAATGTCATTGATTGTATAGCTTGGAAACCAACTAACGATGGACTCTTCACTGTCTCATTTGTGAGAATTTAGTAGATAGTGTCGGATTAGTACATGTTTAGGATCTTGACTAATTTCTATCTAACACATAATTGAGCTTTTCAATTTACAAAAAATAATTAATAATATCTAACTAGTATCTTATCGAGATTAATTAAGATTATAATAATTTCAGACTATGTAATAATTTTTCTTCATTTAATTACGAGATGGTTTGTGTACAGAGTTTCTGCTCAAGAGCATTTGTGTGCAATATGATATGATTTAGCATTTGAAGGCACACAAATGATCCAAAGATAAAAAAAAAGGCACATGAATCTCCAAAGTGACCGAGATGTACCAAAAAAGTGGAGATAATCATACATGTGCTTAGGGATTGTTATTATACAAAATAAGTTTTGCACAATATGGCATGCCCAACAATAAACCTAGTCACTTTTTAATTTAAGCTTACACCAATGGCTATTTTAATCTACATCACAATGCTCAGATGGAGAGAAAGTGGTGTCTTTCTTTCGGAATGACTTTGGGTGCTCTATGGATAGGTAAGAACGAATGGTAATCTCATGTAAGCCTATAACTCCAAATACCTTCATGTCTAAAGTTAAGCATATGTTTATAGAATTCAGTTAAGCATGTCTACTAACAAAATACTGACGGAGACTAGCGTGGACCATTGCCTCAAGTGGTTTATGGTGGGAAATATAATATAGTCCGTTGGAGTTAATATTCACATATTAAAGGGTTGAGATGAGTTACTTGTAATTTGTTTTACCAGTTTTTTTATTTAAAATTATTTTTAGAATTTAAATGAATTTTACACATTTGTCCCATTTCCTCTTTTTCTCTGACCTCCTATTCTCCTTCCCCTTTTCGTTGCTCACTTCCTTCCTTCTTTTACCAGCACCAACAGATCTGAAAGTCTTTAACCACCAATGCAAAAGTCATGATACTCACGCCACAACCTCTCTCCTTGTTGTGGAATGCCAACTTGCCAGCGGCGAAGCTATTCATCGATGGTTGGTTACACAAGACTTTTCAGCGTGCTTTGTCCTCATTCACACGCTTCCCGGGAAACTTCCCAGTAGGTCACCCATCCTTAAATTGCTCCAAGTCAAGCACGCTTAACTATAGAGTTCTCAAGTGATGGGCTACCGAAAAGTAGATGCATCTTGTTGGTATAGGTAGCACTTATTAATTCCTTTAAGCTATCCTCAACTGTACAGTCTCATACCCGCACAGCCTCTGGATCCCTCTCGTTCGGGTGTGTATTCGATTCATTCATGTACCCCTCCCGCTGGAAGCCTGCCAGGAGCCACTCATTGTCCGTGCCTCATCTTTTTGCACCGGCAATCACTCCCCACCCTCGTCAGCGCCCGGGATGTTACACGGCTCGCTTAGATCAGGCTCAATTGCATCTAGATCCAAACCAGCTGAAGGAGGAAAAGGCATAAACTCAAAGCCACCAACAGTACTTCGCTTCCTCATTTCCCTAAGAGTGGTGAAAATAACAGAGTCTCTTTCTTCCTTTTCTTGGCCCTTTCCGCCACCACCGCGATGGCGCTTCCCTCACTTGAACCTTTCGAAACTCGAACATGTGAACCAACATGCCCCTTTGGGTTTGCATCTGCGGACCTCGTTTGATCACTACAACGGCGCTTCCCCCACTTGAACCTTTCAGAACCCAAGCACGTGAACCCACGCTCCCTTTTGGTTTTGCATCTATGTACCTCATTTGGTCTGTCTTCTCCATGCACCACCACGACTATCACGCTGCCACCAACCAAGACGAGTTCTCTAACTAATGCAAACATTTTTTTTCTCTATTTTTTCTTTTTTTTTTAATATTCCAAATGGGGTTGTGCAATGTATTTGTATTTGATGATCACAACTTTGGCCATGTATCTATGTTTGTTTTATTTTATGGTGTTGGTTTTCTATGTTGATTGTTTGAAGCCTTGGATATGGAATTAATCAAGATATATAGTTGTATTTATTTATTTAATCGCGTGTTTGAGCGATTTCGATTCGGGTTTGAGTGATCCTGATTTTGATTTGACCAATTTGAGAATGATGACAAAGAAGGAGACAGAAGAAGAAGAGAAAAAAAAAAAGAAGGAGGGTAGCGTCAAAGGAGGGCGTGATGACAGATGGTTTCGAATTTCGTTGTCGGAGAGGTCTCTTCGGGGAATGTCAATTTAATGAAAGGCATAAAAGTCTATTGGTATTTAAAAAAGTAAAAATAAAAAAAACAAAACTTGAACCACCTATTATATACGGTAAGAGAAGGTGGATCATCGTAAACCATATGAATGCGTAGTCCACGCTAGCCTCCGTCACAAAATACTACCTAAGTCCCTCACAACATCTTTGATGTTGATCTCGCTTACTCTCCCAGCGGGCTTTTCTACCCTTTGGGGGTAATTTTTTTCACAAATTACCGAAACGGGATAGATTTCAAAAATTTGCCTAAAATGGAGTAAGTCGTATATGGAAAACACAGCTTTGGATCAAAAAGTTGTAAAACTGATCACGGCTCATGATTTTATACTTTTTAATTATTATTTTTTTTACCAAAGTTGTAATCATATATATGACTTCTTTTAATTTTTTTTTATTAAAGTTGTAAAACATTATATGATTTTTTTAATTGAAGTTGTAAAATTGAATACGACTTGTCTTTTTAATTTTTTTTAAAGAAGTGGTAGATTACTATACGACTTATATATATATATATATATATATATATATATATATATATATATACAGTAAAGTCGTCGATTGTCTTGTTTATATTTTTTATTTTACTTTTAATTTAAACATGGTAAAAGTAAATATAAAAATGAGGAACAACATTAAACCTGAATATAAAAAATATATGCCAAATACGTGCATTCATTACTCAAAACAAATAAAAAATATGTCACTTTTTTTTTTCATTTCTTTATGAACATCCACGATTGACTAAAAAAGACTAAAGTCTTTATCAAAAAAAAAAAAAAAGACTAAAGTCGTATAGTAATCCACGACGTATTAAAAAAATTAAAAGTCATATAGTAATCTATGACTTCTCTAAAAAAAATAAAAAGACAATTCGTATTCAATTTTACAACTTCAGTTAAAAAAAGAAAAGAAAAATTGTATAATGTTTTACGACTTTAATAAAAAAAATTAAAAAAAAGTCGTATATATGATTACGACTTTGGTAAAATAATAATTAAAAAAATATAAAATCACAATTCGTGGTTAGTTTTATGACTTTTTGATCAGAAGTTCTGTTTTTTATACACAACTTATCCTATTTTGGATGAATTTTTGAAATCCATCTCTCCCCTCCCCCCAAAAGGGTGTGAAAAAGAAAAAGAAAGCCTTCCTAGTGGATTTCGCTAATGTAGTTTTCTCTCATGGGTTCTGGTTATTTCGGTTTTGTCCTTCTCTCACAAAAAAGGGCCAAACTTGTATAGCCAATTTCTGTGAATGTCGAAAACAGTAAGTTGGGTGGACCAAAAGAAAATGTTAATTTGGGCCAATTAATTTTCTTTCTATTTCTTAACTTCATTGCACATTGAGTTTCTATATTTTAATTTATGTGTAATTGTTGTCTTTTAAATTTTAATTCTTTTTAGATTATTTAATAAACTAGTATTTTAACCTATGTATTGTACAGAAATAAATATCTGTTTTATATAACTGAAATTTATAATAAACGAATTCTTCTAAATATAAATTATATTATAATTAAAATTTGTAATAAATAAACACTTTTAAACATATAGATTATATTTTAAATTTATAATAAACATTGTTGTAATATGTTAATTTTTAATTATTGAGAATTTTTTTAAAAAATATTAAATTTAATTTAAAATTAAAGATACTGAAAATGATAAATTAAAAAAAATAAGAGGTTAAAAAAATTTCTAAAAATATTTTTATTAAAAATTAATAATTAAAAACATTCTCATTGAAGAATAACTAAAAACATTTTTGTTAAAAATAGCTTTACTAGTTTAATATATTGGGTGGATATTTGGACGGAAGTGAAACCTATATGACACAGGGAATACGTGGTGCATTTGTAGCTGCAAGGCAACTATGATTATGATATATCTATCTAAATATATGATAAACTTAGGTAGTTGGCAAGGGGTAACAACCGGTCCAATTTAGGTTATCCATCCCATCCGGTCAAAAACCGTAAGTCTGTGTTGACAATCTTGAAGCTTCCACTGGGTCTGGGACTGAGGTAGTTGATAACCTCAACAAATAAATTTTGCTTCCAAACAGAGCATCAGTTTGTATTGGAAAGCATGAGTTACCACCACCACCACCACCACCACGGGCATCCTCCTCCGCCTGGACCCCCGGGGCCGCCGGGTCCTCCGCCTGGACCACCGGGTCCGCCGCCAGGACCACCAGGGCCACCGCCACATGTGTTCTTGCATCCACCACCGCCGCCGCCACCGGATCCTTTCGCTCCCCCGCCACCACCGCTGCATCGCCATCCTCCACCACCAGATCCCTTTTCTCCCCCACCGCCATTTGTGCATCGTCCTCCTCCTCCTGGGCCTCCTCCGCCACCTGGTTGGCCCAATCCACCACCTCCAGGCCCACGTTACTATTAATCATACACTTATCCATCCATCCATCAATCTCTAGTAATTTCCTAATCGCATATTACATTATTTGCGTTATGGAGTTTCCGTTTGTCTTCTTTGCTTAATCATGTAGATTCAGCCGCTGTATTCTCCTTTACTCCTACTGCACCGAATATTTTTATCTGTTTTCTCATCGTTTTGTTGTCCTACTTATTCTGCCAAAACTAAAAATCAACGGTGTGCTTATCAGCTTATGTGTAATTTCGCTTCTGTTGTGATTTATTAGATAATTATTGTTCAATATTTGTATTATTAATTTATTATAGTGAACTTAGGATACTTGGTGTGTGTTTGGACAGACGTTGATATAATTGATTTTAGATCAACGTGATTTTATAGAATTAATGTTAAGTAAATGTGATTTTTGTTTGAATCCAAATGTCTTTATAATTGATTTTTACACTTAATGTTGTTTGGAATCATGTTATCAAAATTCATTTTGAGTGTATAATTACCCAAATGAGTTTTAGTTGTTGTGTTGATATTGATCATGATATTACATTAATAATTTAAAAAATAAATAGGTAGGTATGTACTAAATTTAATTTTAAATAAAATTAATAATTAAGATATTTGAATAATATATTAGCTTGTGAAACAAAATGCATATCCTTAATAGAAGCTTACAAACTAAATTAACATAATGTTGAAATACAGAGTAGTAATAATTAAAAAAAGATACAATAAATGATATATAATTAATAGAACAATACAATTTCGTCCTACAACAAGAATTCTAATTTGTTTTCTTGAATTGAATAATTTGATCTCGTATTGAATCTCAAACATGATCCATTTAGACTGAAGAAATGACGTTTAGAACTTGGGTTTGGTCTAAGCTAACCCACTATGATAATTATCATATGAGTCAAGAATTATGTTTTCATCTTCATAATGACTAAAATCAATATCAGTTTTTGCACTCCTTCTAATAAAATTGTGTATAGCCATTGTTGCACAAATTATTTGAACCTGTGTTTCAATTTTGTATTTAGGCATGTGTTGCAAAATGGCAAATCTATTCTTCCATACTCAGAAAGTTCTTTCAATTGTGCACCGTAAACTTGAGTGAAAAAAATTGAAAACTTTATTATTATTTGCAAACCTAGATTTACACCTAAAATCAGGGAGGTGATATCGTTCACATCTGTAGGGACCAATGTATTCCACTGGTGTTGGGTAGCCAACATCCACCAAATAATATTTGCCTAATGAAAAAGGAAAAAAATGTAAGCATTGAATAAAAATTAAATGAGATTGGAATTAAGTTGCAGTCATACTAATGATCAATACCTAGAGGAGGATGTGGAAATTCATGTTAGCAGACGTGAGTGCATGATCAAAGATTCGAGCATCATGGGCAGTACCTTCCCATCCAGCTAATACAAAAGTAAAGCACATGTTCTAATTACACACAACCATTATATTCTATGTTAGAACACCCTTTCTTCCAATAAATTTGGCCTGTTCACTAGTAGTCACCACACATGGAACATGCGTACCATCAATTGCTCCAATGGCATTATTAAAAAATGACCAATATCTTTGATCTTTTTGAATTTTGGCATGACTATCACAAAACATAGGATCCCGTGGCCTAATATATTCAACCGACAACTTAAGGCAAGCAATTAATACCTTATTTATGGCAAACTAACCTTGAAACTTTTAACACTCCAAATTAGCTTTAAGGTTAAATATTTGTTACCTTTACAAGCACAAACTTATGAGCCTATCGGTCTTCTAACTTTATTCAGAGACTGAGATGAGAAAGTTAGCATTTAGAAAGTTGGACTTTTAATACCTAGTAGTAGACTAATATTTTCCTTCACAGTTGAAAGTGCATGGTATGGAGAGCTTTATCCTACTATACTATGACTATGTGAACTATTATTAATGCAATGCTGATAGTACAAGACAACATCACAAGAGGATCTACTCAAGATTGTGTATGAAGCAAACAGAGGAACCACCACAAGATGAAGCCTAGTATATAAATCCATGATACAGTTAGTTTCTACCACATATATGTACATTAATCTCCATCAGAAATATCTGCATATTTTCCTGGTGTATCTATTGTTCACAATGTACATAATCCTAAGTTCAGCAATGTTCTAAGTTTAGCAACCACTCCATCAATAGATGCATTAGCCACAACCTCATTGCGTGACTTACATGCTTCAGCAAGCACACTAACTGCATCAGCTATCCTTGAGAAGGTTGTTGCCCTTTTCTTACCTAACTTCTCACTATTATTAATTCTTTTTCTCTTTTCTCCGCTCCTTTGGCTACGAATACCATGGCTAACAGTTGCTTGTGAACCATTCAGGTTAATGCCCTCAAAAGCATTTGTTGCACCAACACTTGCATCTTCACTATCACTTGAGCCCTCCTCCAAATCCAAACCAATACCTTCTAGGCTTGGACAATATCCATCATTAACATCAATCTTGACACTAGCAAGCAAAATACCAAATGAGGGAGCCTATTCAAACTCTCCGTTAGCAACTACATCTTTAAAAAGTGTAGTCAATTCATTAGCAAATTGAAGCCCCTTATTCCTAAATTTGCCATATAGAGGGTTTTCTAGCACATTTACAATTCATCATATCATAAATATACTAAAATAAAATCTTGGACTTACAACAATTCACATTTACTTAACACATACCAATTGCTTTTTCTCCCATCATTCATCCAGTGCATCAATGGTATTCTTCACATTATTCCATCCCAAGCCAGATTCTTTACCAAATAATTTACACCATTCCCTTTATTCCCTTCTAAGATTATCATATCTATTCTTAAACTTTGGCTTGTCATATTGTTTTCCAGTCAACTCCTTAAATTTGGATGCAACACCAATCCACCCTTTCTTGGTAAAACTAGTACCAAGGTGTTCTCCCTTGGCCACTTATTCCAAGCATGATATGATAAAGCATTCAGTTGCTTTAACATCCCAACAAGCTTTTTCTCTATCTGTGCTCATGATTCTACAAAAAGGTAAAAACATAATGCTGCTGCTAATCACTTCTAAACATACTAGCAAAAGCACCAAATATACACAATAATACCACCTAAACAGAATCAATCAAAAGAAACTCATTGTAATCGTTTTAAAATTACCTTTACTCTCAACCTCAAGCACCTCTTCCAATAAACACTTTCAACAGTTCCCCTACAATTTGTTCACACGAGTAGTTTACAATTCCTATCACATATTGTAGTATAAAGTAAAAAATTACAAAAAAAAAGGGTCAAACTACACTTACTAGGAACATAACAGCTTAAATAAAGCTATTAGTAGACATGATACAAGTGTAAGCAAAATGGCACTACCCAACCTCTATTTATTGTAGTTGGTTACCTCTTCAATTGTAGCATTAACTCTCTTTTGTGACCCAAATAATCTACAAGAGAAAAACCCACCATCAATATGTTTTCATTGTCTCATTGACACTTTTTTCACCTACAAGTGTAAGAATAGGTTGCAACAAATTAGATGGTTTTACAATCCATCCCACAAAAAGAATATCAACATAAATGAGCCCTACTAGATTTCACAACAGAAACAAATTTGTAAATAAATTTGGCCAAAATAAATGTCACCTACCTGAAAGCCCAGCAATAATGACACAGAAGATGGCTATTGGAACAAAAATTTGCCAGCTACCACAAGAATGGGTGAAGGGAAAAATGAGAAATATGAAAACCCACCTCTGAAAATCAATTTTCCCTTGATGCAGAAGCAACCCAGAGTAGCTTTAAATCAGATGCCATTCTGTCAAGGGGAATAACGTTTTGAAGAACATCCAAACAACACAGTCAACTGATTTTTTCGTGTTTGACTGAAAGAGACGCGCATTCACGGGATGTAGACGTCGTTCCAAACATACACTCAAATACTCGTCAGCATAGCCCATAATTAATTAACAGTGCCTTTTGTTTTGTCTCCTTTGTAGAACTTACGCGTGTTATATTATCTAAAAGGAGTAAATTTTTATTATAAAAATATTTATTATATGGAAAATATAGAAATATAATAAATATTTTTTTCTTAATAAAGACTGATATTAACATCTTTTTGTCATTTATCTTAAGAGAATGTTAATTAGTGTTTTGATTAAGGGATGTAAAAAGAAAGCACTATCATAGTTTTGATTGTGATTTTTATTCATTACAGGGGTGTTCATCAACCATTTCTTTAATATAAACTGTAGTAACCAAATTGAAAAATTGATAATCAAATAGACAAAAAATGTTTGAAAAAATTGAAAGCCGGATAAATTAATTATTTTTTAATTAGATTGAACCGGAAAAGTTTGTAGTCATATATACAAAAATTTATATTAATTAGGAATATCTATTTTATTGTCTATTTGGCGCTACGATGTAAGTAATATATAAAATGTGATGTTTTATGTTAGATTAAGTTGTGTATTTTATAGTTTGTTTTAATATTTGTAAATTCTTTTAAAAGTCAAAAATCAATTCAATCCAATATGAAATAAACTAGAAGGGATTGAATTTGATTTGATTTTAAGATCAAATTGATTGGATACTCAATAGACAAATTCGAAGTGATTGGTTGTAATCAAATCTGCGAACACTTCATTGACTCTTTAATTAGTGTACTTAAATTGTTTTAATGCTTGTAAAAAGAAAATTAATTGAATTCAAATTGAAAAGAACTGGATTAACTTGAATTGGATTTGATTTTAAAATCAAAGGGAGTGGATGGTCAATAAACAAAACCAAAGTAGTTAATTGATTCCAATCCAATCTTCAAACTCTTCATTGACTCCTTAATCGGTGTACCTAAATTACTTGTTAACCAGACCTTTTATTTAATATTCTCATTCTTTTTCCTGTGGAAGAAAATAAAGAGTAAAGAATATTACTGTTACATGCATCACATGTAGGCTGTAGCCTTCAACGATCAAGTTTGCTGGAGAAGTTATCACGTGAAACCCGTAATAGACAGTGAGAAGTTGGCCATCTCCAATGCAATGCAAAGTTCTTATTGAGTTTTTAAAACTAAGAAGCCATTCTTGCTGAGTTCGATCCCCCATTGGATAGGAATGAGCTGTCTGCTAGCATGGAGAACCGTTCCTTCTTATAGAAGAACTGGGTTCTTAAAATAAAAAATAATTTCCCCTGTTTTTGCCCTTCTTTTCCCGTCCTCTTATCTTCCATGGCATGCGCCACAACATTGGAGATGTTAATGGTCTCAGAAAATTAGGATTATATATGCACCATAAATCAAATTCGACCATTTTGTATTATGCTCCAAGCTAAATGGAAACCCCCATCGCACAAAGGAAGTAAAAGATGCAGAGCTAAATTAAGGACAATTCAATGAATTCTAGAACCATAAGAACACAAATAGCGCTGCGTGCAGTGTTGAGCTACCTTACCTTGATTCGATTGAATCCTAAGTACCATATATGTCGTATACTTTATTCTTTCCTTCCCCTCGCAACATACGAGCTTGATTTTCCCCCCGAGATTTCTGTTAAATAATAAACAGGTCTACCTATCAATGTGAGTATATACGAACCGTATATCTTTACTACAGCACTTATCCCATAATGAATGAAACGGTACAATGTAGAATGTACAGATGTTGAGGTTAGCAAAGGAAGAATATGATAAGTAATAAAAAGGAATAAACCACATTGACAGAATTCGAGGTCTCTCGGTTGGTTTACCAGGTTAAACATAAGCCGATTTAAGCTATTCACTTCAGAGACGTGTTAAAAATTGCTCAACACATCTAAGTTACTGAGTTAATGGATTGGCCTTCCTATATTAACAAGAAGAAAGCAAAAAAAGAAAAAAAGAAACAGAAACAATAACAATAGACATGGGTACCATTTCTATCCATTTCTGTTATTTTATTATGTTTAATATTTGTTACTATTTAAAAGAATTTATAAAAAAAATATTTAAAAAATAACATGACTGTGATAAGTTTTTTCAAATTTATTTTAATAATTTTTTATATAACAATAAAATAATTTTTTTAATTTATTTTAATAAATTATAGGCTTAATTGTATTTTTTCCCTAAAATTTTATAATTTTGCAAATTTTGTCCTCTAATTTATTTTTTTTTGCTAATTTTATCCCTTGATTTACAAAATATCGCAAATTTTGTACCCAAGTAAAAAAAAACTATCATAATTAGAGAAAAAAATGCAACAAAATTGTTTTAATTGTGATGGTTTAAAGAAAAAAATCACAACAAAATATCTTAATTATGGCGATTTTTTATGTTAGGACAAAATTCACGATATTTTGTAAATTCAGGGGTAAAATTCATTAAAAAAATTTGGAGGGTAAAATTCGTTAGATTGTAAAACTTTAAAGCTAAAAGGTGCAATTAAGCAAAAATTATCTGATCAATTTTAAAATATAAATAATTTGTGATAAAAATTTATTAAACAATACTTAATTAAATCATATATCCAGACACAATTTTTTTTTGTTGAAAAAAAAAGATTGAGGGATGAATCGCTAGGTCCACTACCAATAAAACATTGCATACCCCAACATACGTCATAAATGTACCTGATTCGAAACGTGATGTTTGTTTGATAGTGCCATTGGAGCAACTACACTACCCACAAGTCCCACGCCCTATGTCTTGTCATGTGTAAGGACAATTATGTTATTTCAATTTTTTATTCTTAGTAGTAACTTCATCTATCCTAATATCAACTAAAATAAAAGAAGGTAAAATATAGTCTTAATTGTATTTTTTGCTCCAAAGTTTTACAGTTTCATGAATTTTGTCCCCCAATTTTTTTTTGATAATTTTGCTCTTCAATTTACCAAATATCGAAAATTTTACCCTAACATAAAAAAAATCGTCATAATTAAGACATTTTGTAGTTGTTTTTCTTGTTGCAATCACCACAAATAAGATAATTTTGTGGCAATTTTTTCCTTAATTATAGCGGTTTTTACTTAAGGATAAAATTCACGATATTTTGTAAATTGGAAGGTAAAATTCATGAAAAAAATTTTGGGGAATAAAATTTGCAAAATTGTAAAACTTTCAAAAAAAAGTACAATAAGCCTAAAATATATTTTGGGTTGCTAAAAAAGATAAGTATAAAAACAAAAATTGCAAAAAAAAAGAAAGAAACAAAAACAATAAGAATAGACATGTGTACCATTTCTATTATTTTATGAAGTTTAATATTTGTTACTATTTAAAAGACGTTTGAAAGAATTTATACAAAAAAAATAAAAAATAACTTGATTTTGATAATTTTTTTTAATTTATTTTAATAATTTGTTATATAACGTTAAAATAAAAATTTTTAACTTATTTTAATAAATTATAGGCTTAATTGTATTTTTTTTTGCAGCCAAAATTTCATAACTTTGCAAATTTTGTCCTCTAAATTTTTTTGCTAATTTTATCCCTTAATTTATAAAATATCACAAATTTAAATTTTTTCCTTAAGTAAAATAAACAGCCATAATTAAAGAAAAAAAAAAGCCACAAAATTGTTTTAATTGATTTAAAGAGAAAGAAAGGTACAAATTGTCTTAATTGTGGTGTTTTTTTTTTTTGTTAGGACAAAATTTGCAATATTTTATAAATTGAATGGCAAAATTCACAAAAAAAAATAAAATTGGAGGGTAAAATTCATTATATTGCAAAATTTTGGGGCTAAAAAGTGCAATTAAGCAAAAATTATATGATCAAATTTAAAATATAAGTAATCTGTGATAAAAATATATTAAATAAATACTTAAGTAAATCATATATCTAGACACACTTTTTTCTGTTGTAAAAAAAAAAAAACGATCAAGGGACGGATCGCTTGGTCCGTTGCTGATAAAATATTGCGTACCCCAACATATGTGATAAATGTACCCTATCTGAAACCTGATGTTTTGTTTGATAATGCCATTGGAGCAACTACGCTACCCACGAGTCCATGTCGTATGTCTTGTCATGTGTAATGACAATTACGTTATATCAACTTTTAATCTTCATAGTAACTTCATCCATCCCAATCCCAACTACAATAAAAGAAGGTAAAATATAGGCTTAATTGTATTTTTGCTCTTAAAATTTTACAATCTTGTGAATTTTGCTCTTCAATTTACCAAATATAGCAAATTTTATTCTAACATAAAAAAACCATCACAATTAAGACAATTTTGTAACGATTTTTTTTAATTATGACGATGTTTTTACTTGAGGGTAAAATTCACGAAAAAAAAATTGGGAGACAAAATTCACAAAATTATAAAACGTTGAGAGGGAAAAGTGCAATTAAGCCTAAAATATATTTGGGTTGCTAAAATAAATAAGTATAACAACAAAATTTTTTAAAAAAAGAAACAAAAACAATAAGAATAGATACTTATACCATTTCTGTTATTTTATTAACTTTCATATTTGTTCCTATTTAAAAGACGTTGGAAAGAATTTATAATTTTTTTAAATAACATGATTTTGATAAGTTTTTTTAATTTATTTACACAAATTATAGGCTTAATTGTATTTTTGCTACCAAAATTTCACAATTTCGCAAATATGTTCCTCTAATTTTTTTCACTAATTTTATCCCTTAATTTATAAAATATTGCAAATTTTGTCCTCAAGTAAAATAAACTGCCATAATTAAAGAAAAAAAGACACAAAATTATTTTAATTGTGGCAGATTAAAGAGAAAAAAAAGGTACAAAATGTCTTAATTGTCGTATTTTTTCTGTCAGGCAAAATTTCCGATATTATGTAAATTGAATGACAAAATTCATAAAGTAAAATCGGAGGGTAAGTTTCATTAGATTGTAAAATTTTGGGGCGAAAAAGTGCAATTAGGCCAAAATTATATGATCAATTTTAAAATATAAGTAATCAATGATAAAAATTTATTAAATAAATACTTAATTAACTCATATATCCACACACACTTTTTTTTGTTGCAAAAAAAAAAGATCGAGGGATGAATCGCTAGGTCCGCTATTGATAAAATATTGCATATCCCAACATATGTCATAAATGTACCCTATCTAAAACCTAATGTTTTATTTGATAATGACACTGGAGTATATGCTTGCCCACGAGTCCCACGCCGTATGTCTTGTCATGGTAAGGACAATTACGTTATTTCAACTTTTTATACTCAATAGTAGCTTCATCCATCCTAATCCGAACTACAACAAAAGAAGGTAAAGTATAGACTTAATTGTATTTTTTGCTCTTAAAGTTTTATAATTTTGTGAGTTTTGCCCCCCAAATTATTTTTGTGAATTTTTCTCTTCAATTTACCAAAATATTGCAAATTTTACTCTAACATAAAAAAAAACCACCACAATTAAGATATTTTGTAGTGGTTTATTTTTCTTCAAATCGCCAAATTAAGACAATTTTGTGGCAACTTTTTCCTTAACTATGGCTATGCTTTTACTTGTGGGTAAAATTCACAAAAAAAAATTTGGAGAGACAAAATTCACAAAATTGTTAATCTTGAGAGGAAAAGTGCAATTAAGTCTAAAATATATTTTTTCTTGCTAAAATAAATAAGTATAAAAACAAATATTGCCAAAAAAGAAAGAAAGAAACAACAAGAATAGACATGTGTACCACTACTGTTATTTTATTAAGTCTAATATTTGTTACTATTTAAAAGACGTTTGAAAGAATTTATAAAAAAAAATATTTAAAAAATAACATAATTTTGATAAGTTTTTTTATTTTTTAATAATTTTTTATATAACATTAAAATAAAATTTTTAAGCCTTTTTAATTTATTTAATAAATTACAGTCTTAATTGTATTTTTTGCCTCCAAAATTTCATAATTTCTCGAATTTTGTCTTCTAAATCTTTTTTGCTAATTTTATCCCTTGATTTACAAAATATCTTGAATTTTGTCCCTAAATAAAAAAGAAAACTGTCATAATTAAAGAAAAGTGGCCACAAAATTGTTTTACTTGTGGCGATTTAAAGAACAAATTGCAACAAAATGTCTTAATTATGACAATTCTTTATGTTAGGACAAAATTCACGATATTTTGTAATTGAGGGGCAAAATTCATTACCAAAAATTGGAGGGTAAAATTTGTTAGATTGTAAAACTTTGGGCTAAAAAGTGCAATTAAGCTAAAATTATATGATCAATTTTAAAATATAAGTAATTTATAATAAAAATTGATTAAATAAATACTTAATTAAATCATATATCCAGAAACTTATTTTTTTTGCAAAAAAAGAGAGATTAAGGGACAAACCATTGGGTCTGCTGTTGATAAAATATTGCATACCCCAACATATGTCATAAATGTTCCTTATCTGAAACCTGATGTTTGTTTGATAATGCCACTAGAGCTATAACATCTCGGGCACTGATGAGGGCGGGGAGTGATCGCCGGTGCAAAAGAGATAAGGCACAGACAAGGAGTGGCTCCTGGCGGGCTTCTAGTGGGAGGGTTACATGATGAATCGAATACATACTAGAATGAGAGGAATCTAGAGGCTGTGTAGGTATGGGACTTTACAGTTGAGGAGAGCTTAAGGAATTAATAAGTGCTACCTATACCAACAAGATGTATCTACTTTTTGGTAGCTTATCACTTAAGAACTCCACAATTAAGCGTGCTTGATTTAGAGCAATTTTGGGATGGGTGACCTCTTGGAAGTTTCATGGGAAGCGTGTGAGTGAGGACAAAGCACACTAAAAAGTCATATGTTGGTTTGTGGGGACAGTCTTCGATCTTGTAAGCGACCAACCGCTACAAAGTGGTATCAGAGTGAGGCCTCTCTCCCAGTACAGTGTGGTTCAAGGACGAAACCAAGCGGAAGCTAGTGGGCATGTAACATCCCAGGCGTTGATGAAGTAGGGAGTGATCACTGGTGCAAAAGAGATAAGGCACAGACAAGGAGTGGCTCCTAGTAGGCTTCTAGCGGGAGGGTTACATGAATGAATCAAATAACACCAGAATGAGGGATCTAAGGCTGTGTAGGTATGGGACTTTACAGTTGAGGAGAGCTTAAAGGAATTAATAAGTGTTACTTATACCAACAAGATGCATCTATTTTTTGGTACCCTATCACTTAAGAACTCCACAGTTAAGCGTGCTTAACTTGGAGCAATTTTGGGATGGGTGACTTCTTGAAAATTTTATTGGAAGCGCGTGAGTGAGGACAAAACATGCTGAAAAGTCTTGTATTGGTTTGTGGGGACAGTCTTCGATCTGCAAGCGGCCAGGCGTTACAAGAGCAACTACGCTACCCACGAGTTCCACACCCTATGTCTTGTCATGTCTAAGGACAATTATGCTATTTCAACTTTTTATTCTTGATAGTAACTTCAGCTATCCCCATCCTAACTACAATAAAAGAAGGTAAAATATAGGCTTAATTGTATTTTTTGTTCTCAAAGTTTACAATCTCGTGAACTTTATCCTCCAATTTTTTTTTGTGAATTTTGCTCTTCAATTACCAAATATCACAAATTTTATCTTAACATAAAAAAAACTACCACAATTATGACATTTTGAGTGCTTTTTTTCTTGAAACCTGCCATAGTTAAGACAGTTTGTGGTGATTTTTTCTTTAATTATTGCAATTTTATTACTTAAGGGTAAAATTCACGATATTTTGTAAATTAGAGGGCAAAATTCATGATAAAAATTTTGGAGGGACAAAATTTACAAATTGTAAAACTTTGAGAGGAAAAAGTGCAATTAAGCCTAAAATATATTTTGGGTTGCAAAAAATATTTTAAAATTTAATTTTAATTTCTATAAAAATTTGATACGTTCTTAGTTCTTATATTTACTAAAAATAAAGTTGTTTTAGTCTTTTTATATGAAACTAAACACGTGCTTTGGATAAATATGAAATTAAAAAATATATTAAATGTTTATAGTAAATAAATTAATATTTTAAAATAGTTTGAAGAAGAAGAAAAATGGCAATTTTTTATGTTAGGAGAAAATTGCGATATTTTGTAAATTGAGAGATAAAATTTATGAAAAAAAATTGGATGGTAAAATTCGTTAGATTGTAAAACTAAAACTAAAAAATGCAATTAAGTCAAAATTATATGATCAATTTTAAAAAATAAGTAATTTGTGATAAGAATTTATTAAACAAATACTTAATTAAATCGTATATCTAGGCACACTTTTTTTTGTTTCAAAAAAAAAAAGATTGAGGGACAGACTGATGGGTCCATTGTTGATAAAATATTGCATACCTCAAATATGTCATAAATGTACCTTATTTGAAACATGATGTTTTTTTTATAATGCCATTGGAGCAACTACCCCACGAGTTCCACGCCCTATGTCTTGTCATGTCTAAGGACGATTATGTTATTTCAACTTTTATTCTTGATAGTAACTTTATCCATCCCAATCCCAACTATAATAAAGAAGGTAAAATATAGGCTTAATGGTATTTTTTGCTCTCAAAGTTTTACACTCTCATGAATTTTGTCCACCAATTTTTTTTTTTGCAAATTTTGCTCTTCAATTTACCAAATATTGCAAATTTTACCCTAACATAAAAAAGCCACCACAATTGAGACACTTTATAGCAGTTTTTTTTTTCTTGAAACCGCCACAATTAAAACAGTTTTGTGGCGATTTTTCTTTAATTATGGCAGTTTTTTTACTTGAGGGTAAAATTCATGATATTTTGTAAATTGGAGAGCAAAATTCACGAAAAAGATTTTGGGGGCAGAAAATTCACAAAATTGCAAAACTTTGAGAAAAAAAATGCAATTAAGCCTAAAATATATGTTAGGTTGCTAAAAATATTTTAAAATTTAATTTTAATTTCTATAAAAATTCGATACATCCTTAGTTCTTATATTTAGTAAAAATAAAGTTGTTTTAGTCTTTTTATCTGAAACTAAACACGGGCTTCTGGATAAATATGAAATTTGAAAATATATTAAATGTTTATAGGAAATAAATTAATATTTTAAAATATTTTGAAGAAGAAAAAATAGAATTTAACTATAAAAGAACTGTTGAAGAGTAGTGAAGTCCAAGTGAATCCTATCAAAATAAACAAATCAAGAAGGAAAAGAAAAAAAAGTAATGATAGATCCTTTAGAGTTATATTATTTAGATAATTGTATTTTATAATATTTTTTTTTATAACATTAATCATCTTATTCTATTTTTTTGGTTATATAAAATTTGATACTAATAAATTATATAAAATACAAATTTTCTTATATAAAAAGGTCATGTGTGCCATCTTTGATCCTAGTGTACACATTCATACATTCAATCTCCTTTGAGAAATATTTTCCTAAGCCTCGTCTAGCAAAAGTTAAGCTTTATTTATAGTTTGCTGCTGTATATGAACTCTCTTTTCTAAGCGTTCACCTTTCCTCTAATTTTTTTAAAGGTATATTTGACGGTGAAGTCTAAAATGAAGCACTAGAATAGGTGGTAATTGGATGAATTATCATTTATTACCATTAGATATATTTATAAAATATTTAATGACTAAGATTAAAGAAAGGAAACTTTATTAACTGGTAACTTTTTCATACATTTGAATTTTTAATTTTTTTCATCAACTCATCTCCCCATGATGAAGCCTTCGTGAGTTTTTGGGTGACACCATTTGCACGTCGCCACTCGACTCTTGCATTGACGTCTCACTCTTGCAGCCTCCAACATCTCCTCATCGAAGAGAACCCAGCACAAAAGGGAACCGAAAACAACAACAAAAACAGGAAGCCATAAGACCCAAAACCAACAAATTGCCAACGCCATCTCTAATATCATGACAATCAATGCAAAAAAAAAAAAAAAAGGAACGAGTGGAAGAACGAAAACCAGAACAACCATAGCACAAACAGAACAACTAGATACCTGCAACTAAAAAAAAAAAAAAAACCAAAACAGTGCAAAAAAGAGAGAAGAAATAGTGGGAAAAAACACAAAAAAAGAAGGGGAAAACATCAAAGTTGTCGAAAACCTCCGTGAAGCATTGCCACGACAATTTCCAGCTGTCGTATGCAATGGCGCTCCTTTTCTTCTGTATTCTTCGTCTCTCTCTCTCGCTCGCACTGCCACCACACCACCGCCACGACTAGATTTGCCACCGCAGCCCACTAGTGTGACTGTGACGGAGAATGTCTTTTTGTTCAATTCAAGAATGGTGACGAAGAGCGTCTTCCGGTTTGGGAACGGTGATGGAAAGAGTCTTCCGGTTTGGAAACGGTGACGGTGGGTTCTCGTTGCTCCCTGAGAAACCTTCGAACCTTGCCACAATCAAAACGAAATGCATTGGCGAAAAGAAAACCTTGAATTAACTAAGAGAAAGCGAGAGAGAAGAGATAGGGTCTAGCAAATGGCGGTTGTGTTACACAATTAATTATGATTGATCCAAATCCACCATTATGTTGGATGCTGCAATTTACATGAGTGCATGAACGATAGGCTTATGCTGACACCCACAATTTTCGGGTGCTTGTGAAAGAGATATTTTCTAATATATCTTTAGTTTGTCGTGGGTGCATCGTTTATCATATTTCGTTGGTGCCTACTGTTTTTTGACTTGGGTTGAACTGCCCTTGTTTGAGCCTATGTGTTTACTTTAAAGATTTATGCCTTTAATATTGCTCAGAATATACTTTAATTTTCAGATGTTGTTTTATATAGTAAATTTTAGAAGTTATTTTAATATATATATATATATATATATTTTAGAGACCTAATTCTTGTTAATTTTCTTTTCAAAAATTCTCTCGATAAATTAATAAAATAAATAAATATTTTTCTAAAATAAGATAAATCAGTTGCACACCATAATTATTGCTTCTTTCTTTCGGTGTACTTAAGAAAAGGACAAGATTATTAATTTGTTTGATAATTTTTTTGATATACAATAGTAACAAGAAATTCAAACTTAAGACCTTGTACAAACTATCTAAACCCCTACCATTAGACTGATTCTAGTGGTATTTAATTTATGGAAAATGTTAATCAGTATCTTTAGGACACTGACTAAAAAATCAAAAGTAGAAACAAATTTATCAAAAATGTAATAATACACTTCACTGTAACTTCCAATGCAATCCCAACTTAAAAACTTTTTACTTACTTATTTCTGAAGCAGTTAATTTATTGTTAATAAACACTACTACTTCCACTCTATATTCAAACTATTTTCACAATGACAAAATAAATTCACGTAGTTGCTAATTAATCGTCTGTCTAATAATGGTATGCTAATATAATATCTTCAATCACTCTTACCAACAATATATATTAACTTAAAAATTTGATTAATTATATATCTTATACACTGTTTGGTTTTAAAATCCACTAGAGTCAGGCTAGTAGTGAGAAGTTGAGGTAGTATACATAAGATTATAGGTTTGAATTTCAGTGTAACCATTATACAATACGCGCGCACACACACACACATATTTACCTTATACACTGTTTAGTAACAAGTTAATGTTAATTATTTTAGAATCCAAATATTAATCTTAGTTAACATCTTTTTTAATTAAAATAAGGAATCGAATTTAAAGTAATTAGTCATTCTTTTGGCAGTTACATTATTGAAAATAATTAGTCATTCAATACTAGACCATATTTTTCATGTGACTTTATTATATGCAGAGAGATTTAAAATGGAATAATCCTAAATTTCCTAAATTATAACCTAATATTAGTTTTTTCTTTTTTGGTAGGTGAGAAAACAAAGAGGACAAAAAGAAAAACAAGAACAAGAAAAGAGTATTAAGGTCTCAAAAACGTCACTCCTGCTGCATCAATAGACACCAGCAGCCAGCAGGACTAAATCAGGGGGAGGAGCCATCAGAACTTGAAACCTTTGCCCGGAGTGAGTTCCTCTTTTCGCCAAGAATTCTGTACATTGGTTGTCTTCTTGGACATAAATTCCAGTTTCACTTCAATCTTTCACGAGTGGTGTGGATGATGCTGGCACGAACATGCATGGGGGAGAACTCTCCTGTTATATACCAATCAAACCTAATATTAGTTTACCAATCATACCTACTTTATCGTGATGATCACAAGGATGTGTTAGTATTAGAGGAAAATGCTATACTACTGGGTATTTACACTTTTTTAATCGAAAAATACTTTTTGATAAGGAAATTACAACAATGATAACAATAAATATAATTACTCATACTATAATTCTTCGTAATTCTCTATTAGTATATTTTCTTTAAATTACAACAACAGCAACAATAATAAATAATCCTCTAATTAATGTTTTATTTAAATTACATTTCATCATTTTCTTTGTAAAATATCCTTGTAATAAAAAAGGAACGAAAAGAAAAGATAATCACAACATTAACCGTTTTGATTATGAATTTTACTTAATTTTATGATGTTGTCTTGAATCATGATAGCTACTCTTGAATTCCAATGCCTATTTAATCATAAACCAATTGCAACGATTAACCGAACCATTTTTCATAAAGCGGTTTAGATCGGTTGGGATCAATTTTTTGATATATCCATTTTTTGCACAGTCCTAAGAACCAAAATGTTCACGTCATGATCAAGAGGCTAGATCCGACCCTTGGATGTCAAATTATCAATTCCTTTAATGGTTAGGTTGTATAAAAGTTACTCCGTCTCGTAATAAGTATCATCTTAGATTTCTTTATACAAAGCAAGAAAAGTAATTAAATAAATAAAAAGGAATAGCAATTTTATGAAATTAACCTTACTATTAATCTTCTTTATTAATTAACTAAAAAATATTATTAAGGATATAAATGAAAAATAGTAATTAATATTATATTGAAGAGCTAAAATAACATATATTTTGAGACTTATTTTTTTTACTTACACTTATTATAGGACAGAGGGAGCAATGTTCCATGTTTGAACCCGAAGCCATTCCTTTAATAGGCTTGATTTCCACAATAAATGCTACGTTGGAATTTACGTCATTGGTAGCTTAAGTCCATATCAATAGAATTGCTTAAGATTTCTAAATTTCCAAATATTATCTTTTTTGGGAATATAAATTAAATTTAAAATAGGCCAGGGATATTTGTATTTCTTCTTTTTCGGTCCATAACAAATCTTGGTTTCTATTTATTATCATGTGGTCAGTATTTAACACTTTAATATTTGTTTTAGTTTATGATAAGACGTATACAGTATTTAATTACTAAATGTTTAGTGTGAATGGTTCCATACTCTCATACCTAAATCAATGTCTAAGATTTATTATTTCTCCTTGAATATGGAATTATAACATTTGGGAACACTTTACTTCTTATTAGGTCGACCTAATATAAAGGAGGATTAGATGACTCATAGATTTAGATACCACTTAGTTGTACAAAAAAAAATAAAAAATACAATATTTAGTCAGTTCACAAATTAATTTTTTCACTGCTAAAAATGAAAATCTTTAGGTGGAAATATTTTTTGGTAGAGATTACCGGTAGGGATGTCAATGGGGCGGGGCGAGTATGGGTAGTAGTTACTCGCTACCCGTCCCGCCAAACAAAATCCGTACCTATATCCGCCCCATTACTTGTGCGGGTATCCATTAAGCGGATACCCACGAATATTTTTAATATTCGCGGGTATCTGTGGATATTCGTGGATACTTTCAAAAAATAAAATAAAATAAATTTATTTTATATGTTGTGGACAATCATAAAATACTATAAATATCACTTTAAATTTATAAATTTAAATCTATAAATTAAAGAGTTATTGTTTAAAATAATCACTTTGAATATAACTTTTAATTATTCTAACAATTTTTCTTAAAAAAAAAAAGTTTAAATGCTCACAAATTTATGTTTTTTTCTCTTGTAATATAATTGTATAAGATTTCTCTCATAATAAACAATTGTTTTAAAAATTTTGGATAAATTTATATACTTTTATCTATATTAATATATAAAAGTATTTAACTAAATATATAATTACAGGTAGCGGGTATCTGCAGGTACGGGTACCATGATACCCATACCCACCCCATTTATAAACGGGTAGCGGATATACTCATTTAAAATATCCGTGGGTATTTATTTAAGGTACTCATTTTCTACCCGTGGCGGATTTTATCCGCGGGCGTGGGTTTTTTTGCCATCCCTAATTATAGGTATCCTCTACGGGAAGCACTCTTGTTTGAGCCGGGTACTGTGGGCAGCAAAATTCTTCCTTTAAATATTTAATACAATTGCATATTTTGAACTCGAACTCAAGACTACTGGTTAAACTGAAATAACATCACATTAGTTGATCCACGCGCTTGGTGGTAGGTGAAAATATGATTGCACAAGATTTCAAAAAGTATTCTCATCAATCTGAGATTGATTCTTGATAATTATTTTTGTTAAACATTTCCCCGTTTTTCATATCGGAGGGAGATTTTGCTCCATTTTCATAAAATTGTATTATTCACATAATATTTTTATAAAACATACTTTTTTTCTCTATTTTATCACTTATCTTATTTTATATTTCTCTCTTCATTTTTTCTCTTTTTTTTTGTTATGCAAAAATTTATATAAATATATAATACAAATATAATTTCTCATTTCCATAATAAAATAATGGTTAAATTAATCCAAAAGTTCCTATAGTTTTATAGAGTTTTAATTAAGTTCTTACAGTTAAAAACACTTTAAAAAAGCCCTTATAGTTTAAAAAGTTTGTAATTAAATCTTTTCACACTAATGGTTTTTCTCGTATTTACAATCAAGTATGAGTATAAGTGGTATGCGAAAATGAGAAAGAAATTAATAAAGGTGTTGAAGGTAGGAATTGAACTCCCATCTTTGAAATCCACTAATAACATTAAAACCACAAGACTAATGATTTTATTTGGTATATAAATGCAATTTACATTATTTATAACTTTAACAGGAGACCAAAATTGCACATATATTTACTACTACTAAATTAAGTAATATTAACATCATATAAACTAATAATATTAAAATTAATATTAAAAAATATAAATTAGTATAATTTATTAGATATTAATAACATTAAAATTAGTATTGATAAATATAAATTAAAAATATATACTTGAAAGCTTGAATGTAGTTTGGATCCTTACCCTCAGAGTTCACTAATATATATAAATTAGTATATATTAATAAAATTTTAGAAAAATTTAAATGTATAAGATATGATATAAATATATTAGAAGAAGGTTAATTAGAAATATATGATATAAATATATTTTTTTAGTGAAATATATATAAAAAATTATTTCATCAATAATAATATCTTACTTTAGTCATTAAAATATGCAGAGAAAAATAAAAAATTAAAACAACACAATTTTATAAAAAATAAAATTATTTAAATTAGAGTGATTAAGTTATAATTAAGATATGTAATATTAAAAATGATAAGTTATTATTTGTTTTGTTTTATAATATTGTATTGTTTATTTACAAGTAGTAAATATATGTGTAATTTTGATTCTTAGTATATATTATTAATTTATATTTATTAATATTAATTTTAATATTATTAATATCCTATAAATATATACTAATTTATGTTTATATTTTTTAATATTAATTTTAATATTATTAGTTTATATGATATTAATATTATTTAATTTAATTAGAAGTAGTAAATATATGTATAATTTTAGTCTCTTGTTTAAGTTATATATAATATAATTTTTTTTATATATTAAATAAGGGTTAAATATGTTTTAGTCCTCCAAAAATTGACCTGTTTTGATTTTAGTCCTCAAATTTTTTTTTCCTTTAATAAAGTCTCTCAAATATTAAAAATATCCTAATTAAATCCCTGTGTTAAACTTTGCTTAACTTTTCTATTAAATGATGGTCATATTAGCTTCCAAATAAAATATTTTATTACCTAAAGTGCCTAGTGATAATTTTTAATAAAAAATCATGTAATTACTTTTTCTTTAGGGTTTAAAAAATTTGTGGTTTAGGGTTAAACATGTAATAATTTTATTCAAAAAGTATGTTACTAATCTGACTTGGATATAACAGTTGACACGAATGGCCACATTAACAAATTAATGGTAACTGTGATGCTGATGTAGCCATCATTTAACAAAAAAGTTAAACAAAGTTTAGTACAAGAATCTAATTAGGGTATTTTTAATATTTGAGGGACTTTATTCAACAAAAAAATTTCTGAGAATGAAAACCAAAACGGGTCAATTTTTGGAGGACCAAAAACATATTTAACCCATTAAATAAAGTTATTAGTTTAGTAGTTTTAGTGTTGTTGGTGGACTTGAAAGTTGAGATTTGATTCTCACCTTTAATACTTTTACTACTTCCTTTCCCATATTCGTATACCACACACACTCGGACTTGATTGTAAATAAGAGGAAAGTTGAAAAACTAAAAGTGTAATTAAGTTAAATATAAATTAACGAAGTTATAACACGTTAGCATGTAGGGATTTAATTACAAACTTTTTAAACTATAAAGACTTTTTTAAAATGTTTTTAACTGTATGGACTTAATTAAAAACTCCGTAAAACTATAGGGGCCTACTGATTAATTTAACGTAAAATAATTTTGCCATGTAAAATTAAAAAAAGATTTGTTTCTGTTTTCATGTTATTGAACACAATAATAATAACTAGAGTAAATTACATTGATACCCTCTACGATTTTTTCAGATTATACATAATTTTTCTATTTTTTTAACGTTTACAATAATCTCCCTTATAAGGATATACAATGTAATGTTTTTAAAACAATTAAGAGGGTTAGTGTAATATATCAGGAATGTTAGTGTAATGTTTTTCAAACAATTAAAGAAAGTTAGCATAAGAATAAAAAAAAGAAGAGTATTATATGCAATCTGAAAAAATCTCAGAGATATCTATGTAATTTACTTTAATAACTAATAACAAAGGTGGTTTTACGAAAATAAAACAAATCTCAAGTGTCATCGTTATATTGACAACAATAATAAATAGTAGGAAAAACCGAAAAAGAATAATTTTCAGCAACAGGGTTTCATAACTATCTTGAAAATCAATTCTTATGACTTATATTATTTCTCTTTTAACATAATATATCTTAAAAAAGTTATTAATTAACAAATTATTAAATAAATTAACTTTCTTTTTAATTAAAACATTTTTATTAAAAGAGTTAGAATATAATTATGATTCTTTTTTTATGTCGTGTTCAAACTTGCACTTTGGTGATTTGAGAAGACATTAACAAACTACAAAGTCAAGAGACTAATTGACATATAATTATGATTCTAAAGCTAATAATACGCTCCTTCTAATATACTACTTTTTATTATTGGTTAAAATTTATTAGAAACTACAAAATCATAAATAGAATTTATTAAATAAAAAATGAGACCTACAAGAATTTATTTTTTTTCCAATATACTTTGGTCGATAATAGAATGTGTTTAAGAACAGTGTGTTAAATAATATATTACTAACATTTCTCTTTAGGTGAAATATCAATAATTAAAGATATAATATTTTTTAAAATAGTAAATATTGCAAGAGGAATTAAACTATTTAAAGAGAGCTGAGGGAGAAATCAGTGTTTTGAAAACCGGACCGAACCGGCCGGTCGGACTGGAAAACCGGTGAACCGGTCACCTAACCGATTCAAAGAAACCACAGAATCGGCCTGAAGAAAACCGATCAAAGAACCGGAAAACCGGTCAAAAACCGGTAAAACTAGTGAAAACCAGTTAAAAACCGGCTAAAAACCGATTTACAACGGGTCAAAAAAAAATGCTTAATACAACATTATTTTGATTTTTTTTCTTAAAAAAAATAAAAACCAACCTAAAGTATTTATCATTTTCTTTTTTATTTTAAATATAAACTTGTTTTTATTAATAAATGTTGATGTGTATAGTTAAAACTTATACTTAAGTATCATAACATATTTGATTTGCACTTATAGGTATTGTAAATGTAAAGAACCTATAAAATTATGTTTTATTTTTAATTTTTAGTATTACAAAATTATAATATTATACTTTTTTAATATTATTTTATGTACTATTTAATTATTATTATTATTATTTTATTAATACCGATTCAACCACGGTTTAATCTCGGTTGAACCATTGAACCTTGAACTAGTGCCTTAACCAGTTACCGGTCTGATTTTAAAAACATCGAGAGAAATACAGCCCCATCTCGGACGTGAACGTATGGTTACAGCCCCCAGTGGCTAGTCCCAAATCCACCCTCTGTGGTTGCTAGTATTAGTAATTGACAACACAACAATTCACGATGGCTCATGACTTTGACCACTGTACATCTCCAATCTCTCATCACTCTCTTACCGCCATTTGCAATCATATGCTTCTTCTTTTTTTTAATCCTCGTCAATCAAACCCAATATTCATTAGAGTTATATTTTTGTGGTTGTTGGTGTAAAAAATTTTACATCATCAATTAATTAGAAATTAATGTGTGCAAGAGTATGATTTTTAAAGTAATTATTACAAAAAATTACTCCTAATGATTTTATTGTAATAGATTGTTAATTAGTGTAAAATTTTTAAGGTATTTAAATTAAATTTCCATCATCATCATTATTATTATTATTATCCCCAGCCAACAATAATGGGGAACTCTCGTTGTTACAGTCTCCAACAGATGTTTGCCCAGAGTCGTAAAAAGAAAACTGTAAGTAGTGGAAACTCATGTAACCAGAATCAAATACACATTGATGATAAATCTTTGATCACAGATACAACAATCTCTTAATTTTGTTAATATCATCCCAATAAAATCATTCTTTGCTTGGGCGCGTTGTTCCAATAAATATTCTGTTAAAAACTCGAATAAAAAAGGAATATCCTGTTAAAGATGGAACCAATGCCCCCCAAAGAGTGATATTTCATGGGTGGGAGTTGTTATGATATAATTTTTTATTGATATTTTCAAAGTATTTTCAAATATTTATGAATGATATATTTTTACAATAATTGTTTAAAAAATTGTCAACACAATTAATTGTCAATAAATATTTAGTGACTCAGCAAATATAATATTTAGTAAAACACAAAAAATGAACATGAGAACGTCAAAATGATAGGCGTGGTGGTTTACTAATGTACAATACATTGCACATTTGAAGATTCAAAAAACAAAAAAAAAGTACATTGCACATTTGAAATAGATAAATTTTTAGGTCGATAAAAGAATACCACGTTTAGACTGTGCCTCATCACGAGCACATATGCATCTTTCTGGCGCATGCCAACCATCACACCAGTGTGACGAGGACGACCAACATTCTAGCAAACACAGCTTGCAAGTTTCGTCTCCGGCATATCCTGCCTTAACCTACAAGGTCGTGATCTAATATTCGAGTGTGGGTTGTCATAATTGTTTGCATTTAATATCTCATCATATTTCGAATAGAATTGTATTCATTTTTATTGCCTTCGTGCATTTGACAATGGAAATAGCAATGTTTTGGGAATAACATTGTTGTCTACAAGTTTGTCCAAGACCTTCACTTATTTGTTACCTGTTGTGATAATGAAAATGAGCTTATCTTAACCCAGTTCCACAGGCATTTTTTTATTTTGTTTGTGGTCCTCATATTCAGGTTGTTTTCTTATATTAACTATTTACCTACATGTCATATACAAGGGTGTTATCAATCTATCACTATTAACACAGTAGTCCTTGATTACTGGCTAAAGAATACTGCCAAGGACTTTAACACGTTGATAAGGAACACGATACAAATACTGATCTATCCAATCCAGTAGTCCTTACGTGTTATTGACCACGTATAATTAGAGAGTCTAAATAATTGATATCCAATACACCTTAAAAAAATTTAGCGGTCCAATTTGGATAACTTTTAAAAAATAAATATATAAACCGATCAGAAGTTCAGACCCATAAACACGCATATGTGCCATCATTAAATATGAGCTTTCATAGTCAATACATCTGACGTATAATTGTCATGATATTAATTGATCGGTAAAGATGCAACGAATTTAATATCTTTAAATATCAGCAAAAGCCAAAATCTACAATCATGTCCAAAGGATCATGACAAGGAGCAAAATTACTATAATAACTAGCGGAAACAAGCATGGAAGATGCGAAGCTTAATACATTGTATCATCATCCTATTTTAAAGAGCAGGTGTGTAACATCGTCTAGAGTACAACTCTCTGTAATACATAAAAAATAATTTATTAAATTATAAATTGTAGAGACGCAAAAGGTAAAAAAATGGGTGTACATAAACATATATTCAGAAAAAAAAAATTATTCAACTAAAATTAATATACTCATCAATGTATAATAAAAGAAGTTATAATATATCAAACTTAGCATCTTATCCAAAAAATAAAAAATTTGGATACATAAACACGACAGTACAATATTACGTATGTACAACATAATATTTGTAACAAATTTATATGCATGTGTGCAATATATCAAATTTAGCAATTTAGTGCATGTGTGTCCACATTTTTTATTGCGCTAAATTTGATGTTATAACATTTTTTCTTATTATGCATTGACGTATATGTGTATATAATAATAATAATAAATTATACTACTAGAGTACAACTTCATGCAACACACAAAAAAGAAATATATATATATATATATATATATATATATATATATATATTAAATTATCATATTATAATAAATAATAGAGGTACAAGAAGTAAAAAAAAAAGAGTATATATAAAAATGTCAAAAAAAATATTAAACTAAAATTAATATATACGTCAATGTATAATAAGAAAAATTGTTACAATATATTAAATTTAACTCAATAGAAATTTAGCACAATAAAACTACTAGCCTTTATAAAAAGATGAGCTTTGTAAAGGATTGGCTCATTATTTATGATATATAACAATAATTAAACAATAAGAACAAAATTAAGCATGTTGGCTCTTTCGCTTTCCCTAAGATAAAGAATCTTGAACTTTAGGTGCTTTCATTTTATGGTGCCGAACAGAAACATCCGATGTTTGTACACTATACCTCATAAATTTTCTTATTCCCTGGGTTGTACACTCTATTTTTGTAAAATTAATTAGGTACAATAAATACATTAATTATAACAAATGTCTGTAGCACAGCACTGCACAGTACAATTAGCGCAAACAAATCAAATTAATTTCATAATCTTGTTTGATTGGACATCATCATCAAGTGAGCGGGTAATTATTAAACTAATATAATGAGCAATTATTATCCGTTTTTCTCCCAGGACCAGGATACACACACACATGTAATTATATATTATTTCTATAATTTAAAATAGAATAAAAAATTAATTCATGATATAAATATTGTTTGCACACATTTATGTATATAAATATTGTTTACACAACTTAAATTTTCTAAATCCATTACTGTATCCCACCACCTTCTGACTCGTGCAATCCCAAAGCATTGGTGAGAACACATATATCACTTGAACTGAACTCGTGCAATCCCAAAGTATGGAGGGGCTAACTTTCTCAATGACATTTTTTTCCCTTCTATATACAAAGATTTGAACTGAAACTTTGTTTAAGGAAAATTAAATATATATCACTTGAACCAACTACTCATTGATATAGTATAAAATAGAGTAAACAATTTTGCACCTATTATGCATGAACAGATGAACTCAGAGTCTAATTTCTGGTGGTCTTGAGATAGCATAATGTTCATACACGAGTGTCTACCGCCCCATTTAGTAATGGTCCATTTATCAGTCTTCTTGGACAATATTGCTCTCATTTTCCATGGGCACCCATCTGCACTATTCGGACATGTCATTGACAAAACTGTTGGTTTGGATTCCACAACACGATATGACTGGTGTGTCTTCATTGAATAAAGCTTTACAGCCATCTGCACATCACGTTTGGTGTCAAACCGTAAACTCGTGTAAAGCTCGTCACCCATACTCCAATTGAGGGACACATCCGACCTATGAAAAGGAAACTCTTGGTTAGGGTGATCCCAATTGATATATTTGTAGTGGGGTGACATATTCCAAAACGGAGCTTGTGTTTGGCCTAAATATGATAAAACAAATTGCATGAAACAAGTGTTATTACATTAAAAAAAAATACAAAATAAACATTTGAAATTACTTGCATATTGTGGTTGTTGTTCATCAATTGGTAATGATGAACTAATAGGGGATGCAGTAAAAAAACTAGCTGCCAAGTTGTTAGGCTCAAGATTGGCATCAAAGTCGCCATCTACATCTGTATCTGAAGAACTCCCGTTTGGAATTTGACCTTCATTTTCATCATCGTCACTTTGATCTCCATCATCGCTTAAATGCGTGGTAACTTGAAGATCAACATCAACATTCAACTCTGCACGTTCAGCAACATAGTTGAACTCCTATTGAGATGTATCACCTCTTGAATCAATAGACATGTGAGGTTGAGTATGATCTATCTCAGCTGGTAATGAGGAACAACCAACAATCTCAACATCAACATATATCTCAAGGATTGTCATGACAAATTGTTGTTCAAATGCATTAATCATACACTCAATATCTTCATCGTCACATATTAGAACACCTGAATATGTGATCGGGTTTTGGCATGTCAAAAATCTACAAGTCAAGTTAGAAATAGATTGATATCTTAAAAGCTTCAATTTATCAGAAATCTTTTTTGTTAACACATCATAACTGACACCACGTTTAATTTGAATTGTTCTTTTATCACCTTCAAAAGTTATGCCTTGTGGACCATTAAATTTTCTACCATTTGAATAAATAAACGTAATAATAGAAGTCATCTTTAAAATCCAAAAGAAGATGCAAAAAATGAGAGACAAAAGAAAAATATTAAGAGCACATAAGCAAAAAAATAACTTCAATGTGGAATGATAGGAGAGCAAACAGAAGCACAAAAGCAAGAGAAAAATGCAGAGCAGAGAAGTATACTCCTACTGCATATCAAATTCGTATTTATAAACTCAGTAACCTAATTATTATTTGTCATTTCAGAATGAGAATAAGAATCGGAATCGAAATAAGAATCGGAATAAGAATAAAAATCGAAATAAGAATCGGAATAAGAATAAAAATCGAAACCAGAATACGAATCGGAATATTACTGCACACGGACGACAATCATCGTATACTGAATGCATGCGCGGAATAAGAATAAAAATCGAAATCAGAATATGAATTGAAATATTGCTAACGACAATTATTATATTCTGAATGCATGAGTGGGAGCTGGTAAAGTACAGATGGCGCTGGTTTGACCAGCGCCTTTGATTGTACTGAAGGCACTGGTCTGACCAGCGCCTTTGACCAGAATTGAAGGCACTAGTCTGACCAGCGCCTTCCACTAAAGAACAAAACATCCTACGTCGGTCAAAAGCAACATGACATATACTGTTTCGCAGAAGACAAAAAATCACGTCAACTATAGAAGGAGCTGGTCTGACCAGCGCCTTCTGCTATGAGACAAAAAAAATCACTTCGGTCAGACTTGCAAGTGGCATAAATTGTAGCGGTGCCTTGTGTTATTTTATATGGCGCCAGTTAGACTAACGCCTTCTATACATCCTAAAACCACCCATTTTGGTAAAATGTTTTTTTTTTTATATTATTATAGTAAATCGTTTTTTTTTTAATATTATTTTGGTTTTTTTGCCCATCATTGATCCTACACTTGTAAATTGTCCATTGCCTTGGATCGTATATATTTTTAGCAATGGTTTTTCTAATTTATTAATTTCTTTTTCTTTTTCATTGTGAGTATGAGAATCAATATAATCTTGTTCACTAACTAATACTTCTTCTCTATTTTCATTTTTCATTTATGTCTACATTGTTAACTAGCTCATTCAATGAACAATCACCTATATTTTCAAATTTACTCTTCTTATTTGTTTTGATAAATTTATCTATAGCCCCGTTTTGCAATTCAATTAAAGCGTTGACTCTTTTTTTTTTTTTTAAGTTTTGAATAGCCCGATTCATGTTTTCGAGAGCAATTAACATTTCACACTATATCAAAATGTGTGTGTGTGTGTGTATATATATATATATATAATTAAACAACTATATATCAAGACTACAAAGAAAATGTTAGAACAATAAAACCTAATAGCCAAGGGATTGTTTCACACAAAACTTCTTCGAGGTGCTCCCACCAAAAAGAAACCGTTGATCAACTCAAAAGCTAATAAATTTGAAACACTGCAAAATAAGAAATGGTACATGAAAACGATTAAAAATTATATAAATACAGTGTTAGAAAATTAGAGAGAGTAACTTTTGATATAATCAATTAAGAGATAATTAATTGAAATTAATGACTAATTAATTTTTTAAGTGGGAGAAAATAATAGAAAAATTGGGGGCCTTACACAAAATTAAATTAGTTTTTCCTATAGTCAGATTCAAATCCCATTCCTTGAGAAAAAAAAAAAAAACAAACCTTGATTACAACTGCACTAAATTAGTTAATAGTAAAAAATGTATAAATATTAATGTTAAATAATTATTTTTGGGAGGGCCAAAGCAAGGATTTGAATTGCCTTATTCTTGGACAGTCCTGAGCTTCTTCATACTTCTCATCATTGTACAGAGACTCGTTGTGACTTTTGTTCCGATAAAAGCATGAATGGATCGGAGGTCCTTGTAACAGTAGCGTGGCGTCTTATCGTAGTTTAGGTGAAGTCTTATTCAAAGTTTCCCATTAAAAAAAAAAGAAAAGAAACTCTTCGTAGTTGTGGCCTGTGCTCGACGGAGGTGTTTGTTAAGAATAAAACATAGAAGTAGTTTATTATGTTTTTCTTTAATTAAAATTAAAGTTTTACTCTGATAATCTATCTAATAAAAATTTATATTAAAAGTCTAAATAAGTTATCGAAATAAAGTTTCAATTTTAATTAAAAAATTAGAAAAACTTTAAAAATTGTATCTAAATTTTATGTAATTGTTCACAGCTTCATACACGGTTAAGTATTATGACATGGCCTTGTGAGATTGGTTCTATGCTTTTTTTTTTTCTTTTTAAGTTGCTAATGATTGTGTCGTATATTTATATATTTATTGAGGCACTAATTACCGGCCTAACAAAATGGTACAAAAATAATAATTTTGGTAACGGAGAGGGATAAGATAAGTTGCAAAAAATGGGATAATATGTAAAATAAATAATATATACACTAATAGTATAGAGATTTTTTACATTATCATCTAATCACAAGTTGTTGTGTATGATAATTTTTTTGACTTTTATAATAATTACTTTAAAAATTTTACACCAACTATATGTATCAATTAAATTCTTATATGTATATTGCTCTAATGTTTTCGAGCTTTTATGGTATAAAGGAAGCAATGAAGGAATAAACTGCAACACACCTAGTGAGACTCACTTTCGGATTCAAATCACTTGTCCACTAATTGTGTCTCATTCCTTATCCCACCAATTAAAAAATTGACATATCTAAAATAAAACGTGTAATTTTTCAACAATCTCATATTATCCTTAACGGACCTTAACGTCATCATCCAACTATGCTAATGTCAATCCTCTAGAATGCTATGTAAAGCAGGCCTCCATGAATGTCAGAGCGAGTGTTTCATCACTAGGCCAAAGCTTGTTCGACTCTCAACACCTTCACCCCCACTTTGCCAACCAACTCCTCCAACTACTTCCTTGTGATCTTTATCTTCACCTCTCTTGTCATTTTCTTAACACTGCTTGTCCTCCCACTCCTCATTGTTGGTGGCATATTCAATCCATGATTCGTGGTTTAAGTAATTGCCCATTTTCCGTCTTTCCTTGTGTGGATTAGTATTTGTATTGAAAAATTATCAAATAATATTGAGTTTAGTTTTTATGCACCATCAGTTTAAAGAATTTTACATGATCAATCAATTAAAAGTCAATAAATTTATTATACATAATAATTTGCAATTAGATGATAATATAAAAATCATTTTATTCTTCGAGTGAAATTTATATAAATTGATTATATAATAATATAAAGGACCAGCTATTGTACAAAAATCGAAGGATATCAGCTCATATGGAATTTGAGGCTACCTTTGGTCATGCGAGGGGAAGCTATTCTCTCAATTTTTTTATGTAAAATATAAAAACCTTTTATTAATTGGTGAAACAAATAATGAGAGGAAATTGACAGAGCGATCCACATGCATGTAACTGAAGCATGTTCATTACATTTGTAGCATCTGGTTTATCACACGCCAGAGGCACAAATCCAGTACAAAAATCCCATCACATATTCACACCAAGTTGTCTGTGTTAACATAATTAAATCTCTTCACACGCACCCCAAAAAAATAAAACAAAAAACACTAAAAAGCACAAAAACAGCCGGAAAAAGATAAAAAGCAAAAGACGGCCATAAAGAAACGATGGGCTCTGTCTTTCGACTGCGGATGACAGTCAATGCAGAAACTAAAAATCAATAAAACAAAAGACAGCGACTTGTCAGCACTTCAATATTTCTTCTACTCTTTTATTGTTCAGTTTTCTTAAACTTCATACGAATGCATTGTGAGTTTTAATTGACTTCTCAACTACTCTCTCCCTCGTTTTAGTTGCCTGCAATAACCACAAAATAATTATCAACATCATTCACCGCATTCCACATGCAAAAAATGACTAATGGAAAAGCATATATATAAGAAAACTAAAACGAACCTCTTTCTGCCAATCTGTTAGTGCTGTTACAATAGCAAGAATAATTACTTGTAGAACAGACCCTGATAGAGTTCCCATCCAGAGCCCCTTAGCTCTTAGTTGTAGATGAAAACCTAAAAACAAACCCATAGGAATTCCCACAAGATAATAGGCTCCCAGGTTGACATAAGCCCCTATTTTCTGAAATCCTCCACCTCTAGCTATACCTGCAGATAGATATATAGCGTTAGATTTTGTCTTAAACCTAATTTACTTATCAGACATCAAGAACGTTGTTATATATATTATATATAGCTGCAAGAAGATTTTGAACTCACCGGAAAGTGCTCCAATTAGACTATCGGCAGTAACAGACACACAAAGAAGGGGAGCCATGTTTGCAACGTAATCCACAACTTCCTTATCATTGCTATATGCGTATCCTAATATATGTCGGCAACAAATGAAGAAAGTGCTCACAATAATTGCCTCTAAAACCCCAAGAATCACAACCACACGAACAGCACCTTTAGCTGTCTTTGGATTCCCTGCCCCTAATTCATTTGAAACCCGAGTACTGCAAAACAAACACCATATTAATTCATGGGATTATTGTACTTTAGCAGATGATTATTAATTGTAGTAGAAAAATATTAATAACACACTCTTTAATATATTTTTATAAACACACTTTTAATTGTTGGCTGAAATTTATTAAAATTATAAAATTTTGTAAGTTTCACTTTTTGTTTACCGAATCTCACTTATAATTTTATAGTTTTTAATAAAATTTATCTAATAATAGAGAATAACTTAGAAATAGTGTTACAGAATGTGATGTTAGCACAAAAATGACATATTTGGACCAAACCTTGCAGAAGCTCCAACAGCGTAAGGAATAAAGTAGTGCAACGTGGTTGTGTTAAGGCTGCAAGCGTATGATAAAAGTTAGAAGATCACATCACGAGTTATTTCAGTAATGGAAGAGAAATTGATTCCACGCACCAGACTGAAAGAACTGCGGTTTCAAGTTGAGGATTAGGCAAAAGCCCTGCAAGTAATGTAAGCACCTCAAAGGACCACCATTCAAAACTACATACATAAACAAACATTGAAATGTGAAAATGTAATTAGGAGAAGGAAAAAAAGAACAAAAAGCAGCATTATGTTCCGGGAGATGCAAAGTTATATCATATATTACCAAAACATTAGTCCAGAAGGGATAGCATATTTCAAGAACTCTGGCATGCTAAGTAAAGCAGAACTAGAAAAGACAATCTTGGTTTTTTGACAAGCTGAAGAGTAGTTGATATAAATTGCAAGGCCAACCACATTCAACCAATATGAAACTCCAATAGCTAATGCAGCTCCAACGTGTCCTAGGCCCAACTTAAATACCAGACCCCAACAAATAGGAACATGAAAACACAGTGCGGTAATTGAGCTGAAAACCATGGGAAAGATCATACTCTGAGTCTGGAAGTAGCGAGTGAGAGATTGAAGAACAGCATAGCCAAATAGCCCTGGAATGAGGTGTATGCAGTACTCACGAGCTGCATGAGAAATTTCAGGGTCTTGACTAAACAGCATGAGTATTTTATCAGTGAATATCCACACCAGAGATATCGGGAGACAAACCAAAATCAGAGTCACGATCGCACACCAAGTGTAGCTTCCAAACTTTCCAAACTCCCCCGCACCATAGGTTTGCCCACATAAAGTTTCCAATGCACCGGACATTCCCAACTGCAAGACATGCGTTTCAAAATACACTCACTCGATAAGATTGACTTAGTACAGGAACTAGCTATTTGAAAAGGAAGGACAGGGTAGCGTTAATAATAATATATATACACACAAGGATAAATATAATGATAAGTAAATTTATGTTGAATGAAGGAAATTTTCAAGCTTTCAACTTTCAACTTTTTGTACAGATCCAGTCTCAAAGGAAGAGTTATCAACCAAACTGAACTACTATGTACTTATAAAACACAAATAGCCAATAGGATGCTATTTCCTATAAAAATTAAAGTAGCCAACAGGGTTTTCTATACTTGCGATCCGGCTAATAGTATGCTAATACTAGGTACTAATCAACTGGATCAAGACCCTATCTCAAGAATCAGAAAATAGCTTTCCAATATATAACATAGAATACAGGCCTGTATGTATAGAAGATGCGTAGTTGAGTATTAGTTGAATCCTCACAAAAGCTAAATGACACTTTTTAATATTTCAAAAACAACAAAGGGTGCATTGAATCAAAAAGAAAGAGGAAAGAAGAGCTGTAATTACAAGAACACTGAAGCCGGTAACTTCAGCAAAAGAGGTAGCAATAGCAACCCCAGAGAAGGAGACTAGTATCCCAAGATGTCCCACCATCATGAGCGACACAACTTGTAGAAGGTACTGTGACACCGTGACCGCCACCATTGGAGCCGCCATGGAGCTTACCCTCTTTAACTCTTGGTAAAATGTACTCTCAGATGATGCCACCTCTACTCCATTATTCTCCTCTTCACTCTTTCTCAGTAGTGGTGCTGCCAACTCCTTACCCATCTCTCTAGAGCTTTCCATATTCAATGGCAGATGTATTGTGAAGAGAGGAATGAATATATAGGACCAGAGTCCACAAAGTTATTCTTTCTTTTTCCTCTTTTACCGAACCACAAGATGTTTTTTTATGGTCAATCAGGCTGCGCCACTGCAAACTGCAAATAAACAAATTACACATGCTACATGAACGAGAGAATAATAAAAGTAATGCATTATACAACTAACCTCGTGGTCTCGAGTGAATCATCAGGCAGTATTCTTGAGTTCTCATTTGCGTTAAATAATTACAGAAAGAGTTTTGTCTTTTATAAAAAAATACACGTAATCTTTACAAAATAAAGCTCGTTATTTATTTTTTTCTAGTTATTTATCTCATCATGAAACCTTGTTTCAATTTTAATATTTTTTATTGCTTAAAGATCGATGTCGGTATATAGTAAGATGGAAATCGTAATAAAATAATGCAACATAGAAAGAAAACCTGGGAAAATAAAATGCGCATTATAAGAGTTCTGTCTACACCTTTTACGTAAGATAAGATTAAGAATTCATAACAGACAGACAGATACCGTAAACGTTACACCGCGTGCATCGTAAAGTTTTCTTTTACTTTTTAGTTTGTACTTCTAATCTGAATGACAATAGTGAGAGATAGAAAGTGAAGTATAAATATAATAAGTGGTGAAAAATAATTGATATTAATAAATGTTTAGAGGTGTCTACTAATAATTACTCTTTTAATTGATATGGCAGAATTCTTCGGGTTTTTTTTTTCCTGGGTAAACAGTATTTGAATATCAAGTAAATATATATGTATAAATATAAAAGGATATTTTTCAAAAATTGAAATCATTTTAAAGTAAAAATTTAGAATATATTTATTCTAAATTTAAATAGATTAAAATTATGATATACATTAAATAAAATAAAAATTAATATCCATTTTATTTGTTTAAATTAATAATAAAATTATTTAAAAAATTATATTTATTCAAATATAATTTAAAGTAATTATTTTTGAGTATTTTTTATTTCCCACAAATATTCTCTTTTAAAAGCAGTCTTGTTCAAGACATTGTCGACGCACTAAATGTGGACACCTCATTTTACAAGATTTTGAACCTTAATTTGTTATGTTGTAAGAGACTAATTTCTTTCGCTAAACTTAATCTTAGTTCTTAATTACATTTAAGCCTTGTTACATAACACCGTTTTTATGATGTTTTGTTAATTTTTATACTTTTGTTTTGAGCATTGTTACACAGCATTTTTTTTTCCCACTAAATAAGGACGAATCAACGTGAATATATTCAGTTGGTTAAATAATAATTTATTTTTTTAAAAAAGAAGAAAAAGAGGTTTTGTGTTATACTGTTTTCGCCCAAATGGTTTTGTTTTGTGTACTTTTATATTTTCTTTTTTATGTTGTATTATCAATGTTATCAGTTCTGGACATTAAGTCACTATATCATCATCGAAATAGTAAATTGGTATTTATTAAAAAAATTAAAAAAATATAACATAATTTTTGTGGTTTGAAAATTTATAAAAAATTATATTATACCTTAAAATTAAGGGTGTTTATCATATTAGATTAATCCAATGAACTTCACAATTTAAACTAAACGAATTAAATCAATTCACATTGGTTTGATTAATTAGTTTTTTTTACTTCAAATCCAAATCAAACCAATTATTATCAGTTCAATTATCAAATTTATCTTTTTTCAACCCAACGACTTGATAAATTATTTTTTTAACTTTAACTGAATACATTTTAGACTTTGGTACTTAAAATTTTCTTTTATTTTTGTTTTTTCCTTCTTCACTCATTTTGATCTGTAATCTTATCTAGTGCTACTAAGTGGCTTAAAGGAGTTAGTTGCAACATGGTCCTTACAGAACATTTATATCAACATACCAATATGCTCTTTTTTGCAACATTATGGAAACTAGTTTTTGCAAATATAAAAATAAATTATGGAAATTAGTTTCCAAAATTCATTTCTATAATTTTGGTAACTAGTTTTTAAACTGTTGTTGGACATTCTTGAAACTAGTTGTCAGAATACATTTCTTAGTGTTTCAAAAACTAATTTTTGAAACAGTGATAAATGTATTTCAGAATAAATGTATTTCAGAATGTCGTTGGACATTATAGGAATTAGTTTTCTAAACATAGAGAAAACTAAAAAAAAATATCAAAGCGCACACTCAATAGAGAAGTATAGGAGAGGGGGAAGTAAAGGCCTACGACGACGAGAGGCTATAAGAGAGAGTGAGAGTGGAAGAGAGAGCGACAATGACAGGCAACTTCCAGAAATAGAAGGAGAAAAAGGAGGTGTGAGAGAGATGAGGGGGTGCCAGGAAGGAGGAGTGATGACTAATTGACCAAAGTGGTGCAAAATTACAAATTAATTACCAAAAATGGGTCATTTTGAAATATTTTACCTAATTGGGATTACTTTGCCATGCTATCACAAAAATCACTAAGTCACATGGTAATTTCTAGTGCCACTTTTTTTTTTAATTTTGAGTTTTTCAAAAAAAAATTGTCACATTAATGTCCTTAGTACACATGGAGACTTCATAAAAATTAATTAAAAAAATAAATAAATGATATAATAAATAATAAATATAATAAATTAATTTCACAAGTTTGCACTTAAATGGGCAGGCTTGAACCTTTCTAGTTTGTCATTGCTCCAAGCCCAACATGGCTTACTCAATTATAAAGTATTCTTTATATAGAACAATTTCATATCTAATTAAATGCTTTCAGTTTCAATATGGGACTAATAACTTGGTGTGCAATACCCTCATAAGTACGTTTAGTCTTTATTCCCACACCAAGTACTTGCACTGCACCCCATCAAGTTATGAATGCTTCTTTTTGAAAAAAAAAAATTGAAGCAGTTGCCACGTGGACTGATGACATCCATGTAATTGACTTTTTAAAGAAAAAAATGGGCTTGCAATTCATGTGGCATTGCCATGTGGATGTCAGCCCAATTTTTTTAAAAATAATAATAAAAGACATGTGGCACAAAACCATGATGCAAATATTTGGGCTGATGTCACTTTTGAGCTGAACCAACTTAATCATAAATCACACTTGTATGTGACAATTTTAATGATGATATGACAAAAAGTTCCTCAATTTAGTAAAATGTTTTAAAATAACCATATTTTAGTCATTTGTTTGTAATTGTACATTAGTTTGGTCAATATTATCTTTATATTTATAAAAGTAGCTGAGTTAGGATTTCCTGTGCATCCATTTTTCCCGCCCAAATGCAGGGTATATTGGTAATTGGCAATCTTGCATCTTCTTTGTTTATTTAAAAACAAATAGTTGTGTAATGCTTCGTTTTCTGCTTGAAATTCTTGATGCCTTCAAAATGTAAATGCTAGCTACTGCTAGTATTGAATGAAACTATAATGGAAACTGAAGTGGCATTCTCGATGGAAACTATGAGGGTTGAGAGGGTCTATTTAAATCCTATCGACCCAAGGGAAGAATTTTTCCCCCTAAATTGGTGCAAACTCCAGGTTAGATGTTTTCCTAAAAACACTAATCCTTCTGTCTCGTTTTTCTTTTTCTACAGTATAATCGTCTCTTTGAATGCCTCTGATGATTAAGTCGTTTTTGGGTTTTCTTCTTCTGTTTGTAGTTCGTTGGTGTTGTTGATAACGTTCGAAAATCGTTCGTCAGGTACAATTAGGCAAGGTGAAAATTTACCCTATTCATTCTCTAAATACTTTCTTACATGCATTTGATTTTCATTTTATTTGTTTCCTTTTTTGGTTTGTATTGTAAACCCTAATTGGGAATTACATGTCTGATTATTTTATTTTCTTATACAATTCTTTTCTGCGTTTGTGGAACCCGAATTGGGTTTTGCATGTTTGATTCCATTATTTTCTTATATAATCCTTTTTTGCGTTTCCAGAATACCCTAATCGTTCTTTGCAATTTTTTTATCTATTTTCTGTCCTTTTTTCTTTTTCTGCTCTATACATGTATTGTTCTTCTGAAAATTAAGTCCGTTCTTGGTTTCTTCTATGTTTGCAGTACTGTGGGCTTGCTGAAAAAAAGTCTTATTTGCATTTACGATTGCAGTACCAGTTCTCCCAAAAAATCTTACCTTTTGAATTTGATTTATTATCCTTTTCTGTTATTTTTTATATAATGATATACACTAATATCTACTAATTTCACACTTCCTTTTTTTTTTTTACAATTGCGGTACTGTTTATCTTATTTGCATTTACAATTGCGATACTAGTTCTCCCAAAAAATCTTACCTTTTGAATTTGATTTCTTATCCTTTTCTGGTATTTTTTATATAATGATATGCACTAATATCTACTAATTCCATACTTCCTTTTTTTAATTTTTTTAAATTGTCTTTTATCAGGTGGTTTTACACTATCCAAACATGAGGTGATATGCTCTTTTCCTTAATCTTTCCCATCTTATTTTCTTTGTATATATATATTTTTTATTACGAGTAGAATTGTTGTTCGTAAAAAAAAAATCCTTCTCCATTTGATTTCTTCATAAAAATATTTACAGATTCCAGATATTGTTTTTTTTTTTTTCACTTCAAATCCTCTTCAATCAGGTTGTTTTGGGGGTTTCTTCATCCTTTTGAAGGATTTGTGACACACATATTTGACCCAAACGTGAGGTGAATATTCTTTTTTATGTATATCCTTATGCTTATGTATGCACTGTAATGTATATGCTTACGCTTATATATGGACTTATATCTTTCTATTTATGTTTACTCTGAAATGTATGTTCTTTGCCTTCCCAACTTCATTCCTTTTTCTTTGAATTGTTACTAATGGCTTATTTCAAAGAAAGGTTTTATATATATGCTTATGCTTTGGATAGGGATGGAGGTCAACCATTTCTTTGTTGTTTTTGTTTGGCTTTTATTATCATGGATTTCTATAATATACTCTCTAATTTTGTTGTATATAATTATGCTAGTACGTGGTTCTTTGATGATGCTAAGAGGTGGGTTCAAATGCTCAAAAGCACTTTATTTGTTGAAGCATCTTTTAGTCCCTAGGTCTTAAATTTTAATATGCATTCATTTAGTGGGGAGATATTAGATATATGCTATATTTGGTTTGTAAAGTTGATTTGGAGGACAATTTGACTATTTTTCAAATGTTGATGCATATTGTCTATTGATTACTGATGCTTATCATACCCAATTTTTTTAATATAAAACAAAACCCGTTAGACCATTTACTAATGCTTATCATACCCATTTTATATATATAAATATACAGTACTTGGTTCTTTTCATGCAAAGAGGTGTGTTCAGATGCTTAAAAGCACTTCATTTGTTGATACGTCTTTCAATCCGTGGGTCTTAAAATTTTAAGATGCATTTATTCAATGGGAAGATATTAGATATATGTTATATTGTTAGCAAAGTTAATTTGGAGGCTACTTCGACAATTTTCAAATGTTGTTTGTAACGCCTGGCCGCTTTCAAGGTCGAAGACTGTCCCTACAAACCAACACAAGACTTTTCAGCATGCTTTGTCCTCACTCACACGCTTCCCAGGAAACTTCCCAGGAGGTCACCCGTCCCAAAATTGCTCCAAATCAAGCACGGTTAACTGTGGAGTTCTTAAGTGATAGGTTACCAAAAAGTAGATGCATCTTGTTGGTACAGATAGCACTTATTAATTCCTTTAAGCTATCCTTAACTGTACAGTCCCATACCTACACAGCCTTTGTAACACTCCTACTTTTGTATATTAAATTATTCTGTATGTTTAAAAATTGTTTTTAAGTCATCAATGTATTTAGAACAATTAATAATAATTTTAGAAATTTTTCTAGAATTTATTGAGATAATTTTTGTAAAATGACAAAAATACCCCTAGTTGACTGTTGGAACCAATTGGAGACTTTTTGAGCCTCAAAATATTTTAAAAATTTTATATTAAGTATCTCTCATTATAAAAACTTTATTTTGAGAGAAAAGTAGTGAAAAATATAATAATCCTATTTCAATGCTTCCACTATTTTTTATATATATTTGGCAATACAATTCTGAAAAATCGGAAAGGAATTTTGAAATTCTGACTTCTACCATTTTGCTCAAAATTTCAAGAGCTATTTAATCGTAATTTTTAATAATTTTTCCGAGCCGGAGCCCGAAGAAATTAGAAAATGACAATTTTGTCCCTATTTCTCAACATTAAGAACTGAAATGAGGAAAAGATTCAATTGACATTAAAATGTCAATTTGAGCTTGGAATTATGTCATATATATTAAAATATAATTTTAGAAATTTTTGGAAATTTTCTAGAATTTCTGTGTAAAATGACCAAAATGCACTTACGTGTCTAATAAGCCAGCCAGTACTGGTTTGATATTCAAAAAGGGTGAAAATGGTAATTTTAGTTTAATTATGCGTAAAATATTTAATTTTATAATTTTGATAAAAATTTTGGTATTTATTGAATTAAAATGGATTTTCTATGAATTTTCTAGCTTAAAAATACAAAGTAAAAACATATAATTTGAAATAAATTAATAAAAATTAAAATTTATTATTAGAAATTTATTTTTGATGAAAATTAATGTATTTATCCAGTTTTTCATTAAAATACATTATTTTGATATTAAAAGCTAATTTTTTCAAGTTTAGGCGTTTTTGTCGGTACCGGTTAATTCACCTATAGATAAAATTTGACACATGAAGGCTTGGGACAGCTGGTGGAGCACGTCCCCAACCCTAAAATAGGTGATTCACCACCTATTTGAGATATGTGTCCCTAAATTGGATTAAAAATAAATAAAAATTAGATTTATGACATAATGGTGACATAATGGATGATGTAAATATTTGGACACCTAACCCCCCCTCCTTCTTCTATAAATAGGCCTCAAAGTTTTCAGATTTTCACTCATCCTTTCCTCTCCCAAGCTAGAGAACTTCTCTTTCTAAAGTTTTCTCTCTCTAAAATATTTTTTATCTAGTTTTCATGTTAAAATTTTGCTAGTTTTCAACTAGTAGAATTTCTCCTCCTAGAAGCTTTGCACCAATAATTCCATCCTCTTCATCAACTAACTTAGAGGTAATGGGGGGAGTGGGGTTGGTTCTAAATTACTGTCACTTTGCATGTTGGTAGGAAGGTTTTCCCTTAAACCCGTTTAGGCTTAAATTTTAGTATTGTTATTATTGTTTAAAGTTAAATGTTAATTTTTACTAAGTTGTTACTTTGCCTAAATTTAAATTATTAAATCATGATTATTAAATTGTTACTCTGCTCAAATTTAAATTATTAAATTTTACTTGCTAAGTTGTTACTCTGTTCAATTTTAGAAAATAAAAATACATTTACTAAGCTGTTACTCTACTCAAATTTTAGCAAATTAAAATTTATTTATTTAGTTGTTATTCTACCAAAATTTTAGTAATTATACTATAATTGCTATGTCGTTATTCTGTTAAAATTTTGGTATTGTGCAATTTCTGCAAAATCAGACATAAATGTTCATTGTACTGGTGCTCAAATTAAATGAGACCAAGGAAACTTCTGCTTGAGAAGTTAGGAATTAACAGTTTAGTAAGTAATGTAAAGCAAGTGACATATAGTGGCATGGCACCCTGCTAGGGAAGCCACAGTTTGGTACGTTGAGAAATGAAAGACAGGGACTCACTTGCGGAGGTCTTAGGGGTAGGCATCGAGTAGTGAAAGTCCCAATGGCCAAGGTAGCGCCCTTGAGCCGGGATATTCGCCTGACCAAACTCGATAACCCCAACAACTGCTCAGCATTCCAAGATTGGTTTGAGAGTATACCTTTATAAATGGATATCCTAAATTGTTATTTTGTTCCTCAATGATGACAAGGACTGTACCATGTGATGGTGTTGAGAGAGGTATATGTACTCCCAGTCACTTCCCAGATTCTGTTGAGAATTATTACCCACTAATGGGAAGTATGGATCCATACCTAGTCAAGGGTAGTCGAATACAACTTAGAATGAACCTTAGGATCTCTTGTGTTGTCAGTTGTGTTTTATCTTTGTTTTATGGTAGATTTCCTACCGCACATGTAAAAGTGATTTTAGAACAAAACACCTCACTCCATTATTTTTTTTTGTGTATGATTGGCCGTGATTATTGAAGACGATATTAACGCTTCGTGATGCTGAGTACGAGATAGAGAACATCTCAACAGGGGGAGGACCTGAAGACCTATAGTATTTTCTTGTTGTATAAGGGATAGGGTCGATAAACACTGCTCTGTATAAGATCTCTTTTGATGTATATAGTGGGCTAGGTAGTATATGTATTTCGATGTACTTTTGTTTCTGACTGCTATATATTACTCAAACCATGATGTACAGTTTTATGAAATATATGTATATATCTTTCATATTTTATTACCATTTCCAAATTCTGTTAAGTTTGGAATTTCTTTTAAAACTGGAAAAATTTTACACACATTTTTATTTACTTAAACTTAATAACTAAATTAATATGAATTATATTTAAAATTAAATGGGTGTTACAGCCTTTGCATCCCTCTCATTTCGGTATGTATTCGATTCATTCATGTGTCTTTCCCGCTAGAAGCCTGCCAGGACTCGCTCCTTGTTCATGCCTGATCTCTTTTGCACCGAAGATCACTCCCGGCCCTCATTAGTGCCTGGGATGTTACATGCCCACCAACTTCCTCTTGGTTCGTCCTCGAGCCACACCATACTGGGAGAGAGGCCCTGCTTTGATATCACTTTGTAACGCCTGGCCGCTTTCAGGATCGAAGACTGTCCCCACAAGACTTTTTAGCATGCTTTGTCCTCACTCACACGCTTCCAAGAAACTTCCTAAGATGTCACCCATTCAAGAATTGCTCCAAGTCAAGCACGCTTAACTGTGGAGTTCTTAACTGATAGGCTACCGAAAAGTAAATGCATCTTATTGGTATAAGCAGCACTTATTAATTCCTTTAAGCTATCATCAACTGTACAATCCCATACGTGCATAGCCTCTGGATCCCTCTTATTCCGCTGTGTATTCAATTCATTCATGTGCCCCTCTCGCTGGAAGCCTACCAGGAGCCACTCCTTGTCTGTGTCTTATCTCTTTTGCACCAGCGATCACTCCCGGCCCTCGTTAGCGCCCAAGATGTTACATTGTCGCATATGGTCTATTTTTGGACAATTTTCAAAGTTAGTCTCACAAGCCATGTTGTTTTGGACATTAAATGCCTCTACTATTCATAGTCCCATTATATCTTTGAAGTACTACCTATAATGTGATTATGATTATTTATATTGTATCTATCCAAGTTCTTAGTTTTTAAACATATATATATAAAGTAGTTTCAAGAATTTCTTTGTCACTGCTTGATTTATGTTTATCAATTTTAGTTGTGATTCTGAAAATTCTCAAGGAGATTGATGGTAGTGTGTTAGTCCTGCAGGATGTAATCCTTTTTGGCTTTTTTTCATAAATTAACAGAGTTGTGACGAAGTTCATTTCTTCGACTGGATGATAATGAAATTTGCTCTGTTTCCATAATTGTTATGTAAAGATTTGAAAAATTGTTTCGGGTGCTTAACATATTCTTAATGCAAAAAATTTGTGTTGGTAGTATGGGTAGCAACAATAATTTATCCTATTGGTTCAGGATGTTTTGTACTAGATTTAATCCACAAAAGGTACAATACTACATTTATATCTTTTTCTCTATGGTCTTATTTTATGTCCATTTGTATGATATATACATTTTTTTTGACAATTTTATTACTGACAGCTTTCCACGGTTCTAATGCATTTTTAGTTGTTTGATTTTTGTTTTTTATATATTCATTTGTGTCATCATTTTTTTATAATTCTTATTTTGTTATTTTTTCGTATAAGATGCATGATTGTTTATAAACTAATTACATAGTGTTTCTTTTGGCTGATATAAATGAGTTTATATGAAAAATCATGATTTTATAAGGAAAATTATTATTAGTATCTATCCATAACCGAATCATATCAGATTAAATATATGCATTATAATGTGCGATTTCTTATATGCTTATAATCTAGAAGAAATATGAGACAAATTGGGAAGGATTATGGTCAGATGGATATATAAGAAAATATAAGCAAAAATGACACAAATTGAAGAAACATGTTCGACAAGTTATATACTCATATATTGAATCTGTTATAGTAATAACAAGTATGCACTTACTGATATAAGATTTTTGGCTTTGCAAAAAAAAAAAATACTGAATGATTAAATATGAGGCAAATAAGTTGCATTTCTTAGATGGGCTGAATTTTGATTAAGTTTACATATCATGCTTCTTTACTTATACAGATAACCAATGATATATGTTTTAAAAAATTTATGTACCGAATTTAGTTTTTTTATTTTTTTTTTCATTCAAATTTCAGTTTCTTAGTGAATTTTGGAGTTGTTTGATAAGTTTACAAACTTCTCAGAGGTTCACTTGATTTTAATTTAATAGAAGATTTCACAAAGATGGACATATATAATTGCAGCTTTGTGGTCCACAATTTGATTCATTTTTGCTCGGTCAAAGTCCTTTTTAGTTTCACTTAACTCAAATATCAGAAGCAGTTATAGTCGTAACACTAGCACCTTTTAATCCCTTTTCTGCTGTATTGTTTCTTGTTTTTAAATATCCATATTTGTCACACTTTTTTGTAATTGGTATTTTCTTATTTTTCTCATATAAGATGCATGTCCTAATGTGGTTGTATGTTCTCTGTTTTTTATAAATTTTAATTACTTTGTTTCATGTTCTGCATTTTACGAATACAACACATGATTTTATAAATCAGTCAGATAAACATAAGTGTGAAGTTGTATTGCTATACCTATAACGAATGAATCTGTCAAAGGTAAAATGAATATGCAGTTATAATGTATCTATCATACTGAAAAGGTATGTGCAGTTATAATGAATATGTGTTAAAGAAAAATAAATTCAGATTTTCAATTAAATAAAACATTGTTCATATGAGTCTGAGTGTATTTTACAATTATGTTCTCAATAATATAGAAACTATTCACTCTATGAATTAATCTACTAAGAAAAGCGTTTACCAGTATGAGTGTATTTTGCAAAAATGATATTTTTTGAATGATGCTCCTAGGTGCCACTTTTTTTAAGGTAGGAATGCAGCATTATGCTGCTATCTATTCAAACATGTTAAATGTGGCATCATATTCAACATCTTTTCTAAGCAATGTTTTGTTTATTATCAAAATGAAACATTTATGTATACATTCCTATTTGGACTAATGACAAAAAAAAATTCCAAAAAATAAAATCTAACACACTATGTTTACCCCGTGCAACACACGGGTCCAAAACTAGTATTCCAAGAAGGATTAGTGGAATTGGGACAGAGGTAAAAATGGGAAAAAAAAATTAAGTAACAAAAATATTGAGGAAGTTGGTTAAAAAAAAAAGGTGGAAAAAGTAGCCGTATAAATAAACAGAGTGGAAAGGAGTTGTCCTTGTCCATAACTTGGGCCGGACCACTGAAGCATAGATGAAAGACCAACTATGAACTCCTTGAGCGCGATCCTCGTCAATTTCGGAACAATCAATTTTGTTGCACAAGTCAAACTGCGTAAAGCTATACATAATAGAATGTACCGAATCAATATTCCTGTTCCACCAATGAAAGAAAAGTAAAGGACAAAATTTAGGTGTAGTTTTTTTAGTACTTTTAATATTGTTTTTCAATCAAAATTGAAATTTTACTTTGATAATCTACATACAGTAAATATTAATGTAAATTATTGAGATAAAATTTCAATTTTTATTAAAAAATAACATCAAAAATACTTAAGGAATAGTTATTAAAAAATTCAGACAACTGATCAGAAAAGTAGATTGCCCTATTTTTGTTTTAAATATATACAGTACTTTTTTTTTCCTAGTGAACATCCTCGTATGACTTTATTATTTTAATGGCTACAGGTTATCCACATTTATTGTTTAATGAGCAAGAGCAACCTAACTTTTTCCCCAAGCTAACAAATCAATTGCTGTCTCAGCATCTATACAAATCAATAAATAAGTTGGAGTGCATTTGAAGGACTATATATGAGTAAATAATTCTAACTTTCTATTTACTATTATTAAAACAAAGTCCTGGTTGAGACACGTGGCAATATCTGATAGCTTTATTTTCTGCTAAAAAAATTCCTCAAATACTTTTACACTCACGGTCCTCACAAGCTGCTTTCCTATGTTAACTTCACTTATCTTTCTCTGTAAGCTCACTTTATATATATAAAATAATTATATATATTATAGGAATTAACTTGTAATCCCAGACGCATATACAAGAAAAGCTTAAATATTTTTAAATTTTTTTAAATATAATTAGATTTAGTTTTAATTTTCTAATTTTTTATCTTTATAAATTTAAAGTTTTAAAAATATTTCCTATCATTATTTAATGGTGATGTAACATATATGTAAGTATGTCACAACAAAGACTATTTTAAAGTGATATGTATCGTGAGTCACATTATTAGTAAATGATGTTAAGGACCAGTTTTAAAAAATTTTAAATTTAGAAGGAAAAAATCCTACAATTTTTTTTAAAGACTAAAACTACATTTATTTATTTTTATAGAATTTAACTTTGATTTATTATCAGTATAAAGAATTTTACAGTGTCAATAAATTAAAAATTATCTTAAATATAATTTTTAAAGTGAATATCATAAGAGTCAACAATTTTTAACTATACAGTAATCCATGATTGGATGGTAATGTATAAAACCTTTATATTGTCAATGTATTTCAATTAAATTTATATTTATAAAGACAAAAACATGTTTAATTTTCCCTATGAGAAATAAACATTAAAAACATGTCTTGTATAACTTTTTGTACTTCGAAATTTTCCTACAATTAGAAATTTAAATATTTTGTGATATAGTAATTTTCCTTATGTTTTTTTGTACACATCTTAAACATTTCAAATATATAATTAATAAGTAAATTTTTATCGTATCCAAATTATTATCATATCATGTCTAAACCATGGCTTGTACGTGTTTGTCGTCACCATAGAACAAGTGTTACAACAATTTCGACATTTACAAGACATTTCTCATTCACTCCATGTGGCTACCAATCACGTCCCATTTGTTGAAGATTGTGATCAGAGGTGGCTTAACTACAATGATTGTGTTAATGACATCGCTACTAGAGGTCCACAAGTAACAAGTCCAGCATAGTACCTTAATACCACCACACAGTGACAAATCTACTTGGTAGACTTTGGGGGCAATTGCTATGACACCTAATCACATTGACCTAATCCTGTCATTTTAATTAATTGCTTTTATATAGGAAATATATTTTTACTTTATTAAAAATTGAGAATATATTTTTTTCCTTTTTTAATTAAACTTTATTAAAATAAAGCATGAAATTAATTAAGTTATTTTCAACATATCAACAAAGAGATAAAATAGCTCATAAACATAATAATGTATACATCATACATCCATACATATATTATATATTAATAAAAAAACATACATCATTACTATCAATATGATTATAGTCATTCAAAGTATTACACTTCTATAACCATCATCATAAAATATATATATATATATATATGTAAAAGTATCCTATCTATCCCTTCATAGTAGTAGTACTACCTATTATCTATAAATCCATCCCACTTAACATAACTACATGACCTAACTACATTTAAGTAGCAACGATTGTCCCTCTGAAGTATCCTTCTTTGTGTCCTTTCTAGTCTCAATGTCTTTGTTGTCAGCATCGTCTGCATCATCTATCTCAACCAACTGCTAGTAGCAACGCAGTACCACAAATATATACAAACAAAAAGATGAAAGGAGTGAAGTAATATAATTCTTAAATCACTTTCACATAAGGTTTGTAGGATTAACCTACACAAACAACACAGATAATTTTGTTGACACAATTTAAGTAAAAAGAGAACCTAGGGTTTGACCTAAGCTATTTCAAATTACTCAAGACTCTTTACAACTCGTATGGATCCATATCCTTGTCGATGAGCAATATCCATATTGTCAATACTAAGAAGTAATTGGGAGTTCGTATACCTCTCCTCATGAAGGTACAAAATCATCATCATCATCAATCTTGAGAAACAAGCAATCTTTCAGCTCTAAGCTCTCACAGCTCTACCTCGAGGTATACACTACACCAATCTTGATAATGTTGAGCAAGTGTTAAGTTTATCAAGCTAGTTATGTGATTGTCTCAACTCAAGAGAGCTACCTTAATTTACGACACTCATCATTCGATACCATCCTTTTTAGACTTAACCATGTGTTTCTGCCTTTCATCCCACAATGTACCAAACCAAACTGTAACTTCCTATCTCTAGAACACATGCCTCATTGCATGGCCCAATATCATCATCAACTTATGACATGCCATCAATGTATGTCAAACTCAACATTACTTTACATAATATCTCTCCGAAATACCAATACCTCTTTAAGTAGGTATTGTCACAGACCTCAAGAACACAATATTTCAATTCATCAATCATAAGACCGTGATATAATTAATTTATTTTCAAATAATTAATATAAATCGTTTAACCTTTTTTATTAAATTTCTAAGTTAAAATACATAACTTATTTTATTTCTTTTTAATTCTAATTTTCAAATTCACGTAACTAAATTAAATTAACATCAAAATATATAATGTGGATATTTAAAATAAATTGCACAAAATTTCTAATATTTTTTTTAATAATAATATTTATAATAAATTCTAGTAATTATTTTTCTGTAAACCAGTTAACCTTTTCATAATATTTTTTTATTTACTAATTACTTTTAAAATCCAAATATACTCATATATTATATATTTTTTTCTTTTATTAAATCAGTAATATATATTTATTGAATAATGACATTCGTACATTTTTATATTGCCAAAATAAATATATATTTATATATGTTTTAAAAGTTATTTTTATAGAAACCGTATATACCTTTATTTTATAATATCATAAATAAATTTGTTTTTATCACTCATTACAACATATTAAATAGAATTTTAATTATACATATATACTGATACAAACTTTAAATATATATACTTATATTTAATTTATATTTTAACGTATATATATAAATATTGTTTTAATGAATTAACAGTATATTAAGATACTGTTTTAACAGTTTTACAATATATCAAAATACTGTTAACCAATTTTAACAATATATTAATAGTATATAATTATTTATATATATAACTTAATAAATTTTGTTTCTCCAGAATAATAAATAATAATACATATAATACTGAAAAAGTTAAGATAATTTATTATCTAACTAAATTATTCAAACAATATTTTATTTTCTGTTTAAATTATAAATAACCGGTTAAATCAATCATTAAACCATTTAAAATTTCTAAAACAGATTAAATATTTATTCTAACCGATTAAAACAACAACAACAACAACAATACCCCAGTATATTATATAGTGAAATAAAAATTAAAATAACCTAATAACTAATTAAATCATCCAAACAGTATATCACATCTTTCTTTAAATTATACTAAACCAGATAAATAACTGCTTTTCAGATTCTTTTAATTTTGACCGACTAATTATTTGTTTAACTAAAACTAACCGATTAAATCACTAATTAAACCGTTTAAAAATTATAAATCAGAAATATAATTAATTTTAACAGATTAATTTAATAAATAAACTGATTAAAATTAAATAACCAACATTAGAATTAATTACTAACCGATTAAATCACAAAAACATAGCATAACAATCATAATCACGAGAAAATAATCAAAACATGACAACAATATAACAACAAAATACAAAAAATCACAAACCAATGGATTTGGGGGGCCAAATCCATCTCATGAACCTCATGCAAGTGATCATAAAATTAAAACCCCACTCTCCTCTTACCTTAGCGAGGTGTGATAGAAGAGAGGAGAAGTGAATTTTCTTCTGCAGTAGCTTGTTCCTTGCTTGCTTCCTTGATGCACTATGGTAGTAGAAGGTTAGATTATAATTTTATTTGCTAACATGAGTTGGTTTATGAAAGATAGGTGCGTAGAAAATGAAAAGAGAAGAGAGTAGAGTTGTTGTGTGCTTCGGTTAGAAGAGGAGAAAATGAGAGATGAGAGAAGAATTGATGAAAATTTTGTTATATCTGGCTGAGAGGCGTGAATGATTTAGCCTCAGCTACATTCATCCACTTTTTACTGAAAAAATTATTTAATGAAATTATTAATTAATTATCAAATTTTATTTAAATGAAATTTGATTTGATATTATCCTTTGATTGACTGATTTGTGGTATTCCAGTCCGAATCACATCCAGCCAATTTACATAAAAAATTAATTTTTTTATTTAATTTGAAATTGTATGATCTCATCTCCTTTGTTGACAAATTTTTCGGAAATTCTCTGGGCAATGTGGTTGAACTACATTTACTCATTTAGCATAAGGTTTTATATTTTTATTTGATTATTTTTAATTCTAAAACCTAATAATTATCCTGTTCTTACGTGAATGTGGCCACGGTATTTTTGGTCTAAATGGCTGACTCCTAACCATAAGTTTACTAAGATATTTTTATTTTAAATATTCATTTAAACTACTAATATTAGTTATCTTAATTTGACTTTAAAGGATGACTTAGGGTCTTGGGCTGGTTGCACACATCCAGGCCCATGTCCATCCCAAAAATAATATATTTTTTTATTATTTATTAACCACATAATTATTTGTCAATTTAAAATTAATTTAAAAGGTTAATATTATCCAATTTTCACTTTTAGGCTGTAAAAATGGGTTTTTGGGTCATATGTACATACACGTCCAGCCCAATTTTAATTCAGAAAATAATATTCTTGTTAATATTTAATTAATTATGTATATGTATTTTCATTTAAAATACTAAATAAATCACTTTTATTCCTTAATAAATTGAAATTTGAAATTTTAAAATTTTAATCCCAAATAAAGTTTTCCATTTAAAATTATCATATGGATAATTTTTACATAATTTATTTGTACTAAAAATGTCTCTAGTTGAACTTATACAGTTAAACGAAGACATTTTGGTCATTTTACACAGAAATTCAATAAATTTCCATAAATTCCTAAAATTATATTTCGTTATCCTATTTAACATTTTAAGCTTATAATTTTATTTTGCACATTATTTTAGTTATTTTTTATTATTTGGTCCTAATATTAGTTTAGTCCTATTCTAGAAAAATTATCAAAAATCACAACTAAATAACATTCATTATTCTGAATTGAACTATGTCTCTTAGAATTTTGAGTTTCCAAATCAGTTGTCCATAAATAAATAAAAAGACATTTAATAAAGTAAAAATAAGGGTGTAACAATTGCCCCACAAACTGTTAATTTTTTTCTTAATATAATATACAGGTGTAATTACAAATTGCTCCCATAATTTGAAATGTAATATAAAAAGTCAATATGTAATGTGAGTATTGCCCCCACAATTTTATACTATGAGTATGTCTCTCACAACATAAAATTTCTAGATCTGTCACAGCCACCACATGAGAGAAACCCTCTAAGAGGCTCAATACAAGTTATACAACACCATATTGACATGCTAGAGTCTAGTTCAAATGACTCTCATTCTTATTCGATAACAATATAGCATTTACTCTTACTAAGTATGTTGTGATGATGATCACAGTTGTGTTGTTCGTTAAATATATGTTATATTCTTTTTTTAGGCATGGTTTGAAAGGATTTTCAAACTACTTCAATTCATGCTTGATATGAGAATGCTCATAGACGAGACTAATGCTTGGGAAACTACACAGGAAGTATTGAACATCTTACGGCGTGACATTAAAAAGGGTTGTACATATCGGAGGAGCAAGACCCACAACTGGCTTGTATTTATTTTATGCAACATTTATATTTTCTTCAATATTTGACTTGTACTTGTACCATTTTATATTTAATATATATCAATATTTGATTTTTCTTTTTAATTAAGTAATATTTGAGTCTCATATTTTATTCATCTAGTAATTTCAATTATATAATTATTTATTCAATAATAATAATCTCAAATAATAAATATTTGTTAAGTAAAAATCACTTCCAACAATTAAATTTCAGAAATATAAAAATTTTAAATGCTTTCAGAAATTAATTTTCAAAACATTGATAGTTTCGCAATTTAATTTCTGAAACTATGAATGTTCCAAAATCTAATTTCTAAAATATACTTACATAATTCTGCAAATTAAATTTCAAAAGTATGAAAACTTTGCATATTTTTGGAAATTAGTTTTCGAAATGTTAAATTCAAACGTGTGTACACAGATATTTAAAAAAAATTACAAAAATACAGGAGGTTTAATTATTAAAAAAAGATGCATAAAGAAATCCCCTTATTTATAGTCTCGTTATTATAGGCCTTCATGATCTTACAGTAACAACCCACCGTTGCAGTATGGTCCTGCCTGTTAGTGGTCCGACGCAATATATATACTTCAACAAGGACATTTCCTTCTAGGCCTTCATGATCGTCCACGCCTACACGGGACATCATTTGTAGTATGTAGTATGGTCCTGCCTTTTATTGCTTTTCTCAGCCCCTCTTTAGTCTTTAATGACAGAAAGGACATTTCCTTGTTAATAATCTTCATCAGTGACGGAGAAAGCATATCCAAGTTCTCCCTTCTTGTTTACCCAGAGTCCTTATCCTAGATTTACCTCAACTCAACAGCAAGTATCTTGACCATTAAATAATACCATTGTAACCTGAAGATTTCGGAATTTATCTTTCCGGATCATGCCTGAACCTTGTACTCATCTGAAAACATATCCTGGATGTAAAATAGAAATATTTTTATCGTTAGGTACGTGATTCTGAGAATTGCAGCTTTTATTCTTGTCTAGTGTGCGTAAAAAGGAAATAAAATAAAAAAAATAGGGAATGTAAAAAATATTTGAACCAGAGGAAAAAAGACTTAAAATTTTGTGAACGTGCTAACTAAGATGTCCTTAAATTACTCTTATTATGTAGATAGAATTTAGTATAGGTACTTTAAGAAATTAATTTTATTTTTTATCTCTTAATTTTCCTTTAATCAAATCAAAGAAAAGGATTTTATCTTCTATCTCCGATCTCTTTTTCTTTGTTGAAAATTCTCCGTCTTTTTTTTTTTTTTTGAATTAAATGTGCTAGAGTCATGTCATCAATGAGCAACAATGGCCACAAAGACAATTTAAATTACTAATCCCAAAAGTGAATAAGATGATATACTAAATTCAAGATTAATAATATTATTATCTCTAAATATTTCTACAATACATTTTTATAATTTTTTTTCTATCTCTTTCTATTATGTCACTTGTCTCATCAGATGTTTCTCTTGTCATTAAGAACCAAAACCCAAGAGCAGGAGAATCCATTTCATACTTGGGTTGGACCCCTAGTGAATAGGCCGAACAAACGGGCCGGAATGGTCCAGCAAGAAAAAGGTTGGGATGAGCTAGAATACATTAACGACAAGAAGGCCGATATACACTTGAAAATCTATATGACACTAAATACACACATTGAGACTGTCCTTCAGACTATTCAAATTCAAGCGTTGCATATGTAGAAGTAGAATCTAATATATATGTTTTATTCTTGGGCCTTAGGTCCTCCTTATTTCCAAAAAAGAATCTAATATAAAAGGCACAAACTACAATCCCACCCACTGGCTCAAAAACTAAGGGAAGGGAGGGGCACGCAGGGAGAGAAATTGTAACGACCCCTTGTTGTTATATGACATTCTATAATAAATCACATATTAATTTAGTTTTAAGTAAAACTCCTATTAATTTATTTATGAAAATATGAGTAAATTTTTTGCGTTTCATAAAACTAATTGACAACGACATTCATCTTTTGAAAATAATTATTTACACAAATGACAACTACTGAAAGTTAGATATCACACACACACACATATCAGAATATCAACATCATACTGATTAGCAATTACAACCCATATATTAAAAGATCAACTATATCTCAAAAAGGTAAGGTGTGTATTAGCTAAAGCGTACCCATCAGTAAGTACATATAACAAAAAGGAAAGGGGTACATATAACTACTCATTCCCTAATAGCTAGCCATAGCTACACACTACTCCTAAGAAAAACTAGGATGGTACGAAGGAAGAAAAGAAGAAGTGGGACTCCTCAACGTTTGACAGGCTTCTCTTGGAAAGAAGTCCCTCTACCTAGAAACGTCTCTTATACTTAACGATGAAGAGTCCGATCTACTAGTGGCTCGTCATTTGCTCCCCCGTATAATCGCGATCATCACAGTCAATTACATATCGAAATAAATAGCGCAAGGGTAAGCTCACAAAATAAGGATAATTTACATTTAATAACCCACACATTAAAATATATTAACTTTCAATATAACAACATATCAATAGGTAAGAGCAAATCATTATTAAATAACAATTATAATATGAAAACAATTATAATAATAATGATAGTCGTGCTATGGATGCAAACAAGACTCCATGGAAATTTCTCAACAATCGAGCGATTAGTACGGACTCGTTCCTTAACATGGTACAATAACAACAGGGACCTCACGAATCCAAAAAGGTAGCACGTGCTATAACCATTGGGGAACGTCGTTAATTCTGATCTACAAAAATGATGTAGTGGTTTGTCAGAATAGACATACGTGGGTAATGGTTTACCACGACACAATATTTGCAATGACCTTGGTCTACAATGTAAGATTTGTCTGTCTATCTATCCTCAAGGTCCATCGAAAACTACCACACTAACCTTTCCAGCACTAGGTTGAAGGCCCCACCAAGCAACCCTAACTTACGTGCTTGCTCACAACACAGTTACAACTGTGAACTCATGCATGTATGCATGTACATCTCATCAATAACAATAATCAACATTTTTTTATATAATTTATCCACTACTACATTATCAAGGTTCAACTAAGCAACCTTCATAGTCAACAAGCAGAGGTCCCACCAAGCAACCTCTGTCTTATAGGGATTCTACTGACAATCCCTACTAACAACAGAATTCTATCTTTCTTACTTTAACGTTTTCCATCAACATTGGACAACATATATTATAAAATTTTATGAAATTGCTTAAATATATTTCACTTGAATCTTTTAAATATTTTATTTAATAATTTATTTATCCACTATCATTTTAAATTCAGAATATCTAATAAAAATTAAAAAAGAATGTCAAATTTCTAAAATATCCTTTTTAGCATTTTTCTCATTAAAAGGTCTATCATTAATCAATTCTTTGTCAAAATTGATAAAAATACTAAACAAATTTTAAAAATTTATTTTTTTGCAGAATCAACTTAACAACAATATATTAATAATTACTAAAATGTCAAATTACAAAATTTACCTTCAAATCATTCAAGAAAATTATAGTCTTAAACTTGAAAATTTCTTTATTTTAGGGTCAGATCTACAAATAGATTTTGAATTTTAAATAATTTTTGTTGAAAACAAATCTTATACCATATTAATGGTATGAGAGTCTATTTTCTAAAACACTAAACCATGTCTTGAACAAAAATATACAAAAAACATGATAATTGTTGAAGTGGACAGAGGTCAAATTTGAATCCCTAGAACACACTCAACTTTAAACTCAGATTTCTCTTTCAAAACAAAATCAATTAAAACAAATCTCATGTCCTTTCAATAGTCCTGAAAGTCTATTTTTCAAAAAGCTAAAGTACATTTTCTAATTCGTTTTGTACAATGAGAAACAAGCAAATTACTAAAACATGTTAAAGCTGACCAACAGAACATGATCTTTGCATATAACCCAGTTTCAAATAAACTTTTACTATATCAAATGGTTGAATAGAAAGCTTATGACCCATCATTGAAAATCTCTTTAAGTCTATTTTTCAACCATATAACTCGTTTTTCCATATCATTTTTAGAAAATCAGAAACGAACCAAACAATACACAGAGGTCATCAGTGCGCACAAGGCGCATTGCTCATTTTCGGATGCACATATAATGGTCATTTATTAATATTTTTGCATGATTCTTGTGCCAAAATTGTAGCCCTAGATGTCTACTTTCCAACCCAACAAACGACACTCAATTTCGTTGACGACACAGAGAGAAATGTCAAAAATACGAAGGTATGTTTAGACAAAATACAACCAGGCAGCAATTACAACATATACACCCTTGCATATTTCAAACAAATCATAAAATATAACCAAAAACCACCACCAAAATAGGTTTCCATTCAACCTTTAAGGCATTAAAATGAAAGAAAATAGCAAGCTTCCCTTACCCAAAAGAGAATGCTAAATTGAAAGTTTAAGAAGGTGAAAATGGAAGAGTATTTGTTTTTTGAACTAAGCCTTTGGACAACCACCATAGATTTGCAATCAACAACCATTTCCAAGAGTAAAACAAAAAAAAAAATGAAAATGGTTAGAAATAGAGAAAGTGTGTTCAGCCATTGGATAAAAATAGGAGAGAATGAAAATTAAGCTTACCAAAAATGACTAAGAACCAAGTCAAGAAAGTAAGAACTGATGCTTGCTTTGGAAGAGCTTGGAACTTACAGACTTAGAAAATTTTTGAGAGCTTTAAAAAGGAAGAGAAAAGTAATGTGAAAAGGGGGAGTGGGGAGTAGCTAAATGTTACAAAATGAAGGGAGAATAGAAGTGAAAAACATTGAGTCTCTTGGTGTATTATATAATAATAATATGGAAGCTTGTTGAATTAGTCAAAACAAAATAAAATGGTAAGAATATGAATGTGATTCTTTAATTCAGACCTTGCATCTTGGGTCAACATAATTCAAGGGTATTTGTCTTTGAATTTTGATCACAATGTACGTAGAAGTTAATTGAAGTAGATGTACTTGTAGCTTTAGGTGGGAAAAAAAAGGGTAAGGTAACAAAATGTTAATTAAGTTAAATCAATTTTCAATCACAAAATTAATGAACCAATTGCTCATTAATATTGATTTAGAATTTCTAAGGATAATTTAGAGAGTTGTAGTGTATTTTTTTGACTCTCGAAAAGCTTTCAAATTCACATTCTTTGGAATTGTAATAAAATATTATTATTTTAACTATCGATGTTAGAATAAAAATAAAAATTTTACAGGGACGTAATTATAATTAGTAGAGACTAATTATAATTAAATCCTTAAAATTTCTTGACTATTTGCTCACTTTTACTGTATATTCTTATACTGTCAGTGTGCAACACAGTTCCGATTTCAATAGAATTTTTTATTAAAACTTTAACAGAAAAAATCACACACATATTTATTAATTAATTTTTTACGAAATTTAATTTAATTATCTATTATAATTATTTTCAATCAATTTATTTATCACATAAGTAAAAAAACGGGTGTTACAAAAAGAGTTGGGCAATGTGCTGATCTTGTCCGCCGCGGGTTTATATTCCCTTTGGCTATCAGAGCAGAAAGAAGGATGAATGAATGCTTCGTTGATTCGTACTGCAGAGGTAGGTTTCAAAATTCAAAGCACGACTCCTACTTCTTCTAATTTCGAAGCAGTGTCTGTGAAAAATAAATTATATATAACAAAATTTATATTTATATTAGATACACTAGATAAAAAATAATTTTAAGATGATATATTTTATTTAAATTATATAAAAGAATATCTTTTATAATTAAATTATAAATAGAAACCAAAATTATTTGTAATAATTAGTTTTATCATTGAAGATAAAATGAAAAAATAAAGTTAACTAAAACATAAAGTGATAATTTTTAATTTTAAATTATAGAATCTTGCTTATCTTAAAAAGTGTTTTGTTAAAAAAAAATAAAAAATCAAAGATTGTAAAATAAATTTTCAAGTGTATCAACAGTAACACTAATGGCTTTTGTCCCTTCAACAACTTCTTTTTCGTTTGGAAAAAACATTGACAAACATGCTCTAGACTGTCATGACTATTTATCTAATTTATATTCAAATTTGTTGAAGAAAATTCACTTTGACTAATGACTACATTCGAGTATAATAATCGTACTGAGATTAGAGCCTATGACCTCAATGAATTTGACAACATTGGAGTATGAGTTTAAGTTTTCTTTAATTTGTAAAGGTGGGGGAGGATAAGTGTGCCCGTTGTTATAAGCTTGTAATTATATATATATATAAAATTACAAGCTTATATATATATAAAAGTTAAGATTTTTTTTACACTCTTATTTCTTATAATTAGAAAAATAAATTAATTGTTATAATAGTTAAATAATTTTAATTATAATAATAGTTAACCAGTAAAATTAAAATCACATTTTGTTTATTTAAAATCACACTCTTAAGCTTTTTGTTTTTAAGATTCTTAATATCTATTTTTTTATATTTATTTGAATTAAAATTTATTTAAAAATATATAAGTCAATCAAATTAAAAAAAAAATAAGACGTGATTCCATGAACTTATCCTAATTATTGGCAAAGATTTTTTTTTGGTTACAATTATCGGCAAAGATAAGGAGGGCAAAACTTGTCCTTGCGGTTGCCATGCCTAAAAGTAAGATTTTGTATTTACGACTCATGCTTTGTTATAACCTCGCATTTTTTTTTGGCCAAAAAATATTTTTGAATTATTTTTTCAACAAATTTAATTATAACATCATAATAAATATTAGGTATTTACTTCAATGAAATCACATATTATTATTATTGAAAATTTAAATTAATATGTTATTATTGAAGAAAATCAATCAATTATTACAAAAAATTTATCATTTATCGAGAGCAAAAAGCCGTCATTAACAACTAAAAATTGTCAGTAACAACTTCATCGATAAACATTATAGCAGAAGAAAATAAGAAAGTAAAATAAATTGAGTTTCTCTTATAAGCTAAAACTAACTTATGCACTTCAGGTTTTCGATAAGTTAAATGAGAGAGCTTTTAAAAAAGCTAAGGGCATAAAATTTATTTTAGCTTATGAGAGAAATTTCATTCATTTTATCTTTTTATTTTCTTTTGGTTTAGTTGCACATTTTCCCTTTACTTTCAAGATATTGTGAATTTTGTCCTTAACTTTTTTTTCCCTCACATTTTGCCCTTTATTTTAAAGAAAATTGCAAATTTTGTTCATTAGCTAATTGATCATTCATTATCGTTAATTGACTTTGACATGGTAATGTTGATTGTTGACGTGATAGTAGATGTGACATTAATAGTTTTATTGGGAAAGGAATGGGTTAAGGATTCAAACCACATCTCCAACAGTTTTATCATTTTTTAAAATGCTTAATTGTACTTTCTGTCTTTTTACTTTTAAAATTTTGTACATTTTGTTCCTAATTGCATGTCAGTTCCATATTAGCATGTCAGTGTCATGTCAGTAGTCCATATTATTGTCATGCATACTGTCATGTCAACATCAAAGTGTTACGTCAGAGTCAACTAACAACAATGAATGATCAACTAATGAGTAGACAAAATTCGTGAAATTTTGAAAATAAGGGACAAAAATGTGCAAACAAAAAGTTGAGAAACATAAATTGCGAAATCATGAAAGTAAATAAGCAAAATGTACAATTAAGCCTTTTCTTTTCTTATGAGTGTTTTTTTTTTACTTAATTTATGTTTTTGTTTTAGAATTTCTATAATTTGTTTGGTTCTTTTTATCCTTTCTAGAGGCATCTATTTCATGGCGATTTAATTCATTCTTTTTGTCATAAAGTTTTATTTTTTTATTTTCTTTATTTAAGGTAAATTTTTATCTCTAATTTTTTTCAATTTTGTTTAATATTTAATATTTGAAGTTTGCTTTCTAGAATTATTCTGTAACTTTTATATTTTCTAACTATTTAATTAAAGATTTCAAGGAGATGTTTTACAAAAATATAAAAGTGAATCCTACTACAGCACAAAAAGGTTTTATTTTATAATACCAGCTTTGTTTTTGTCTTCTTTCCTTTAGTGTTTTTTTTTTATATTATTGTTTAATTCATTTTTTTCACCTTTTTTATTTCCTTATTTTTTTAAGGTAAGATTATATGTATATTTTTTTTATTTTGTTGAATATTTTTTATATTTTGCATGCAAAGTTTGCTTGTTAAAAATATTTTATAAATTTTACATATTTAACTATTGATTGATATAAAAATTTTAATGAAAGATTTTATAAAAGAAAAGAAAGTGTTTTACTATGTTACAAAAATAATCTTACTCAATTTTTATATATATCCTATTACTTAAACAAAGCCTATACCTAACAGTTTGTATGTTCCGTCCTTATATCTTTAAGAAATATTGACTTGGAGCATATTAATCATTTTTTACATGATAGTATCCTTACTTGAATTTTTTTATTTAAGGTAGATCATTTCATTAAATAAAAAAATTTAATTTTTATACATTATCAGTGTAAACATTTTTACATTGTCAATTAATTAAAAATTATTTTAGACATGACTTCTAAGTACATGTTTGGATTCAGATCATTCAAAATCATGTTAAAATACCAATTGACATGGTTTTAGTTAAATGTTTTCACATATTTAGTCTCTTGTTAAAGAATTAATTTTGGATATAAAATTGGTCTTGAATTGAAGTAACTTTAGGCAATTTTTTTGTTTGTTAAAAAAATTTATATTGAATTTTATTACAAACTTGATTTTAGAATAAAAACATCCAAATTTCACTTTCAAATTAATTTTAACCAAAATTAATTTTGTACAATCAATGCTTTATTCAAAATCACTTTTGCAAACATTCATTGAAACATACATTAAAGTAATTATTATAAAAGTTAACAGACTTATCATATATGACAATTTATGATTAAATGATAGTGTAAACAACTTTTTAATTGTTGATACTTTCTAATTCTTAAATAATACTGATTTGTTCTAAATAGTTTATTAATATGTTTTTTCAATCATTAAGAAATATTAAATCTTTATATTTTTAATGTATTAAGTACATTTATTTTTTATTTAGCATATTCAGAATATATTAATAAATTATCAAGAAAAAACTTGTAAGAAAGTACGACGTTATTCTTATTTTAATAGAACTTTAGTGTGTGATAGTTATTGGTTAGACAAGAAACGAGACAAGATCTTCACGAAATGATCTGGTTCCATTCTTAGAAATGCTAAGACTACTTTGAAACAATTTTATTTTATATGAACTATTTCAAAATCTAACAGCTCCGAGTTTCCTTTTAAAATGTGCTAATCTTATCTTATATCACTATATAAAAACAAGTTAACTTTAATCCATTACGATGAATTTGGTGGTGAGGAGTTAGATAGTATGTATTAAGTCTTAAGTTTAAGTTTAAGTTTTGTTATTGTTATTGTAAAAAAAAAAGTTATTTTTTTTATGACTAATATAATAACAAGTTAATGAGTAAATAAACATGCAATTTTGGTATTGATTAGTGGGAAGTATTTGTTTAATGAAATCTCTTATGCATATAAATTAAAAAAATATTTTGAATGGAAGCGTTTTTAAGAATTATATTTTAATAAAAGCGTTTTTAAGAACTTTTTTTCATTGGGAGTATTTTTAGAAATTTTTTTTATCTCTTTTAATCTATTTTTTAATCTTTATTTTTAAATTAAATTTTAACATTTTTTTAAAAATACCAATAATTAAAAATCAGCTTTGTATTATAATATAAATTATTGATTATAAATCTAAAACATAATTTATGTATTGAAAAATACTTATTTATCATAGTTTTAATTATATAAAATAAAAATTTATTTATTTCGTGTATTTTACAAATTAAAATACTTAGTTATATTAAAATTTCAACGAAGTAGTTGAATAAGGAAAGCGATGGACAGCGTCAGCGTTAAAAAGGAACACGGAAATGACACGACACGAGAGAGGGAAGTTGGCGAAGCGAGACGGCTCCCAAGCGGAGCGGACTTTTTAAAATTGGAGTCAAAGACAAAGAGAGAGAAAGTGATGAAGAAGGGGTGAATAGAAGAAGAAGATCAGAAAGAGAGATTGTGAAAATCGAAGATGGGGGAGGGTGTTGTGTGGGAGGGAGTAATGGAAGTGACGAAGTGGGCGCAGGAGAAGAACACAGACCCTCTCCTTTGGTCCATTCAGGTGAGTTCAACCCTCAACTCCGCGGGGGTGTCCCTCCCCTCCATCGACCTCGCTCACCGCCTCGTCTCCCACATCTGTTTCGACAATCACGTGCCCGTCACGTGGAAATTCCTCGAGAAGGCCATGGCCGTTAGAATCGTCCCTCCCTTACTCGCCCTCGCTCTCCTCTCCACGCGCGTCGTCGCACACCGCCACCGCCACCCCGCCGCATACACCCTCTACATCGACCTCCTCAACCGCCACGCCTTCTCTCTCTCTTCCCACATCCATTTCCCAAATTACCACAAAGTCATGGCATCCATCCACAACGTTCTCCACCTTTCCCAGGCTTATGCCTCCCACGACCCTCAACCCGGTGTCGTTTTGGTTCACTTTATCTTCACGATTGTGTCGCAGTTACTAGAAGCTTCCTTAGACGACGAAGGATTGCTCGAACACAACCCTCGATGGCTCGCCATGGACATGCTCATGGATGCACCCAACCACAACAAGGATGCTTTGCACCGGAAAAACACAGCCATGGCTATTGAGATTATTGCGCGCTTTCTAAACCACAAAGTCACTTCAAGGATCCTTTCCTTGGTTCACCGAAACATGTATGTAAATAACTCCTTATTAACTTAACTTTCATTTTTAGCTAGCGCGTTGGGAATGATTAGGGTACGACAAAACTTAGATACCGTTAGTTACTTAGGTCAGGTGCTGCTCTACTGTTATCTAATCAGCTAATTCGCTTAATCTTTTAATTCAATGCTAATCACCTAAGAAACTGTTAGGATAATCGCATCTAATTGGTGGATATTTATTTGTAGGCCATCGCACTGGGGACCTTTCCTTCACCAACTGCAGCGGCTTGCAGCGAACTCCTTAGTGTTGAGGAACTTGAAGCACGTCACTCCCGAGTCCCTTTTGCCTTTGGATTTTAACCCCACTGGGATTAAGCTTTTGTCTTCTGAATGGAAAGCAACGCCAAAGCTGGAGCTCGATGCTGTAGTGGCTTCTGGTGCTGGCTCTTGCGCGGTTCAATCTCAGCACGACAGTGGGTCTGCGCTTTGGCTTCCTATTGATCTTATCCTCGAGGATGCAATGGATGGCAATCACGTCACAGAAACTAGTGCTGTTGAAGTTCTTACTGGTGTGCATAAATTTCAGTGTCATATCGGTTATCGGACTTGACTGTATCTAGCTTTGATAAGACTTTTGGTTTTTTGTGCATTATTGAAGTGATTGTTGGCTTATTGCAGGGTTGGTTAAGGCTTTGCAAGCAGTTAATGGCACTGTGTGGCACAGTGCTTTCTTAGGTTTATGGATTGCAGCACTACGGCTAGTTCGAAGGGTAAGAATTGATCCAAGGGAAATTAATTAGCTAGAATTTGTTGTAGGTGATGATTTCTTTTCATGTGGTAAATGGGGAATTCCTGAAAGCAAATGCAGACTTGTGATTTTATATTTTTGGATGGGGACAAACTTGTCTTTTTGTGTGAGAGAAACTGCTTGATGAACTTAGGCATGTGTAAGATGTAATCACCAAAAAAATGTAAGATATTGCAGCATATCTATACTATTTTGTTTTTGTTGGTAGGTTTACATTTAACTGATTTACTGGTTCTTGGCTAAATCCAATCAGTGACTCTAATTTTGCATTCTATTGGACTTTGTTCTCTTGTTTTAAGACTTACATTTCCCCCCGTTTTTTAGGAGAGGGATCCAAGTGAGGGTCCTGTACCTCGCCTTGATACCTGCTTGTGTATGCTATTGTGCATTACAACCCTTGTAGTGGCTAACCTTATTGAAGAAGAGGAAGGGGAGCTTATTGAAGAAGCTGAACGTAGCCCTACGAATCAAAGGAAGGACAAACAGGCTTTGGGACAGCGTCGTGGGGAATTGGTTATCTGCTTACAGCTATTGGGTGATTATGAAGATTTACTCAGCCCACCTCAATCTGTTATTTGGGTAGCCAATCAGGCTGCTGCCAAGGCTGCTTTGTTCGTATCAGGGCATAGTGGATACTTGGAATATACGAATGTGAATGACTTGCCCACTAACTGTTGTAAGTAATTGCTTTTATAATATGAATCTCTAAAGTTGTTTGGTTATAGAAAGAACTCGTGTAAATATTTGCACTTTGGTATGTATCCTTTTTCTTTTGGTACATGTGAATACGGGTAGAATGAAGATCACAGTTGGAGGTCCTAAAATAAAAATAAACGAACAGTTTTAAGAACAATTAAAAACAAATTGTGTCCAATTGTGTCTTTATACAGTTATAACTAAAATCTAAGGGAATTTCATGATAAAAAAATAATGACAATGTAGGCCTACTCCTGAGCGGAAACAGGCAATATGGTCCATAATACAAGTCTGCTTTCATTTATCCTGTTAATTGTTCCTTCATGAATTTCAGGGGCATACAACTTGACCCTTCTCTCTATCTCTATCATGCTTATCATAATTTTAGACATCAATAGTTTGTTGTTTCCAATTAAGCTTGGTTCTATGGGATTTAATCATATTTTTGTTGTCAATGATCTGGTTTTCTGTTTTCTTCTGTTTATTTTGCTCTCAGATGTGATGGTCTCATAAGGGTCTTTTTGTGTTTGTCTTGGGCCCCTGATTATACCTCTTCGGTTTGAGAGTGACAGTTCATCATGTTTTGTGTTTTCGTGCAGCTGGTAACTTAAGGCACCTGATTGTTGAGGCTTGTATTGCGAGGCATCTGCTTGATACCTCAGCTTATTTCTGGCCTGGTTATGTGAGTGCACCTTGCAATCAGCTACCTCATAGTATTCCTAACCATTTGCCTAGCTGGTCATCATTGATGAAGGGATCACCACTAACTCCTCCATTGGTTAATGTCTTAGTTGCAACTCCTGCTTCTAGGTACGCTGCTACCTCATATCATTTCTGCCCTCATTACATATGCTTTGTGAGAGTTGCTATTTCCACATTGCAAAGCGGTAATGACAAAACTCAAAAAAAATTATCTTGTCTAATGTTTCTATTTCACTTTTTCGTTTCCTTTTCAGTTTTACTATAGCTCCTACCTCTTGGTTGTGTTTTTATCCTGGATTTTTTAACTGCTTCTCTTTAGAGCTGCTGTATGCCCTTGAATCCATTGAATTGTGTTATAGATTCTATTATTGACCTTCAGTGTATCTTAGAACATTCTAAATTTTTAATGCATTTGAATACCTCTTGGTTGATGCCATTCACTCTGCTAGCCAAGATTGCCCTTCATGCATAGGTAGTGTGAGTATTTTGGGCTTTTCATTGTAGGTTTGTGTGTCCCTTTACTTCAGTTACTTTGAATAATCAATATTAGGCTCTTTTTCTTTTTTTTGAGGATTTAGGACATGATGTTTAACTTATTTTCTTCTAATTTTTAGCCTGTGTGGAGTAAATGTTTTAAGGATGTAAGTTGCAATTTGGATTCAAACTTTAGGAAAGTAGAGTTTCTTATCTCTCCTTGTTCATTCAGACTTGTAGATTAGTCTTCTTTATGTTGTATTTTTATTTTCTCTTATATAATTAATCTCTAGATATCTCTCAGCATAATCTAATTTCTTCTACAGTATTTATCCTGCATCAACTTATACTAGCCAACACCATGTAGTATTGTACTTAAGGGAAAATCTTTGCTGTTTCTCGTCTAATGCCCATGGTTGTGCTGTGCTTGCCCTTTTCTGCAGTTCTGTCTAACCCCCCTCCCCCGCCGAAGGAAAAACAGGACTGTTATAGTTATAGTTATAGTTATAGAAAATTGCATTATCACGAAATCTAATAATTTATTCATCCTGAACTGAAGTGGGGTTGAGATGAGTGTTGATTTGGGTAGAGGTCCTAAGTTCAAGCTGTGGTAACAGGTAATAACACCTTGGTGTATCACCCCCTCAAAAAAAAAATAAAAAAATTCATTGTCACCCTCAGTTGCTTTCTATCTTACTCCTAAAACACAAGCATTTATAAATAAGTGTATGAATGCCATCCTCTATATTTAATATAAAAGTGTAAATCTTATTTGGGTAAGATTCTTTTCTTTGTTTCCTAGTGAGTTTATGTCCATGTGCATTTTCTTTCAAAAGACGGTTTCTATGTTGCACATTCAGAAGAATTGGAGTGCTCTTTTGAGCTGATGCTTGTATGGTATCCTTTTCTTTTTTGTTTTTGAAAAAGTTGTTGAGAGGAGGATTCCTGATGCTGCTGCTTCTGTATCTGTATTTCTCTTCTCTTCAATAAATATTTTTTTATAAAAAAAATTGAATCTTTGAAATTTGTAATGTTATTTATAAAAATGATAAGTGAATGTGGTATGCAAAATGCATAACATAGAGTTAATATTGAAATACCATAGATATACTATATATATTATTAAAAAGTTGTTAAGGAGTACCTTTTCTTAATTCAGCCAGGGCATGGTAGTACCTAGTCTATGGGCTTTATTACTCCCATCCCATGTATCTTGGATGAAGGGGCTTATTTCATTTGGTAAAGAAAATAGAAAATTGCTTGTTTCTGAGGCAAAGTAGAAGTGAATACATAGATTTTAAATTGAGACACTCACTCAAATTATGTGTGCACTTATTAGAATGTGTGTTTGAAAGTGGTAGTTGTCTAATTGGCTGTAGTATTGCTTAATACCTGGGCTTCAGTTACGCCTTCTGTTTGCTGAAGTCAGGTATATCAGATGCTTTATTTTGTATATTTACTAGTGATAATGCAACTGAATTTAAGCTCGTGGATGTAATGGAAGCTTAGCAGAGATTGAGAAAATATTTGAATTTGCAATCAATGGCTCGGATGAAGAAAAGATATCTGCTGCTACCATTCTTTGCGGGGCATCTTTAGTACGTGGTTGGAATGTGCAGGTGATCCCAACACCATTTTCATTTGGCTTTCTTATAATTAGAAAATCATACTAGACTATTTTTTTTTCTTTTTTGCTTCGTTCTTTATATAATTCATTTTGTTTGCTTCCCCTTCTTTTCCCCTTCGTTGTTTTTTACTTTCATGATATAATGATTATCTTTGTTTGCAGGAACACATCATTTTTTTCATCATAAAGTTGCTTTCACCTCCAGTTCCTCCTAAATATTCTGGGACTGAAAGCTATTTGATTAGCCATGCTCCATTTTTGAATGTCCTTTTGGTTGGAATTTCACCCGTAGACAGTGTTCAGATATTCTCCCTACATGGTGTGGTATGTTCAGATTTAATAATGTATTCTGACTCATACATGTACATAGCAAGTGGTCTACAATCCTTTTTACTCTAAAGAAAAGGGAAAGCTAATATGATGAAGAAAAATGTTTTTCAGAACACCCCTCCTCAATACACACACAAACAAGGAAAATTTGTCTTATTCAATTTTAAGGTACTATCAATCGAAAGCAATTTTAATTTTTTCTTTTCGGAGAAGGGCTCTTAGAATTTGGGCTTAGGGCCTAACTCAACTTCACAAAATCGACTTGTAAGGTAAGGACTACTCAAGCCTTATAAGTACTACATTGGCCATATCTCTAGTTAATGTGAGATTTCAACACATCCCCTCACGTCCAGGATTGGACATCTAAAGCGTGGACAAATGCAAGTGGCCCAATAGCAACACCCTTACACCTAGGAATAGAGCATAGACAAATATGGGTGACATATAAAAGAATCTAGAATAGGTTTTGATATCATCTTGGAATTTGAGCTTAGGGCCTAACTCAAATGCCGCAAAGCCATAAGGTCAGGTGAGGATTGTTCAAGCCTTATAAGAACTACATTAGCATATCTCTAGTTGATGTGGGATCTCAACACACTCCTTCATGCCTAGGACTAGACATTTGGAACATGGACAAATGTAGGTGGCCCAATAACAACACCCCTTCACGTCTAGAAATAGACATATAGAGCCTAGACAAATTTTGGTGACCTAATAGCAAATCTAGGATAGATTCTAATAGCATCTTAGAATTTGGACTGGGGGCTTAACTCAACTCTACAAAACTAACTTGTAAGGTGAGGATTGCCTAAGTCTTATAAGGACTACATTGGCCATATTTCTAGTTGATGTGAGATATCAACAATAACTATTGCTGCTTTTAGTTTGTACTTTGTTGCCTGATTCTATGCAGTCATTTTACTGTCTTCTTTCAGGTTCCGCTACTTGCATCTGTGCTAATGCCAATATGCGAGGCTTTTGGATCATGTGTTCCTAATGTCTCATGGACTGCTGTAACTGGTGAAAAACTCACTTGTCATGCAGTGTTCTCTAATGCATTTATTCTCCTGCTGAGATTATGGCGGTTTAATGTTCCACCTCTTGAACATGTGATGGGGGGTGCAGCAACTCCAGCATTAGAATCACAGTTAGGTCCTGAGTACCTTTTATTGGTTCGGAATTGTGTGTTAGCATCCTTTGGGAAATCACCAAAAGATCGAGTAAAAAGTAGAAGATTTTCAAAAATGATAACTTTTTCTGTAGAGCCCGTATTTATGGATTCCTTTCCAAAATTAAACGTTTGGTATCGGCAACATCGAGAATGTATTGCGTCCACCTGCTCTACTCTTGCACCTGGAGGGTCAGTTTCTCCGATCGTTGAAGCGCTACTAAGCATGATGTGCAGGAAAATAAATCGAAGTGCTCAGTCACTGACACCAACAACTTCAGGAAGCAGCAATTCATCTGGTTCTTCATTGGATGATGTTTTGATGAAACTCAAAGTGCCTGCATGGGACATCCTTGAAGCAACTCCATTTGTTCTTGATGCTGCTCTTACTGCTTGTGCTCATGGAAGACTCTCTCCCCGTGAATTGGCTACAGGTTTGCCCAGTTTACTCATGGATATATTTAAGCCTTTTTTTTTTGCTTTTATCATTATGCATCATTGAGAACTATTTCAGGATTTTACCGAGGCTTTCATGCTTTAAAATGCGAGAATGTCAGAGATGTGAAATAAAAATGTCCTGTGAAAAGATGAAAGAAGATTGAACATGATATGGTTCTTGGAATAACTTAGCAAGTGAAAAGACTGAATATAGACGTTTTCTATGAAAAGAGATATTATACTACCAAAATCTAATGCAATTCAATTCCAAGCTCCAAAAGTTACTTAGGCTTTTGGATTGTGTTCTGCTGGGTTGTGGTTGTCTGCTCCTCTCCTATTCAGCCATACTGATGTTCTTCTCACTTCATGTAGCGGTAGATACAAAATGATGGTAAAAACTGTATAACTCAGGTCCCACGTCAGATGGGCATAAAGCGATTACATGGTTTATAACTGTTTTCAAGCTCCGTAAGCTTCCTCTCTTCTTTGGTTGGACTGGACACCACTTTGTTGTAATAGTTTTTGGCCATGGCCAAAGACACTCGGCTCAAGATCTTTTTCTTTTAGAACTTGCATTCTAATATAGTAGTGTTTGACCCTCATTTTTTTTTAGAGATTCTCTTTTCCTTACATGGAGAAGTTGAAGCAAACATAATTTTAGAGCTCTAAAATAAAAGGAGCCTTGTTTTTAAATGAAAAAAAAAAATAAAAAAATGGAGCTTTCACATGAGCTAAATGGAGGAGCTTATGCTTCTCTATTTTGAAAACATACCTCCCTCCCTGTCCATGGCCTCACCGGCGACCACCATGTGACATGAAGCTCCTCCCTGGTGACCTCCTGTTCAACTGCTTGCCCTGTGCCCTCCCCCAATTTCTTTTCCTTCAAAGCTGTGATCTGCTACTATTTCCTCAACAACATGCATGCCCTTGTTTTGTTCTACCATCTCATGAAGCTCATCCTCAGTCTCAGCCACAAACCTGTTATCCTCAAAGCTTGCTCCAAGTTACATGACGTTTTTCAAGGGACCAAGCTCCATGTTCACATTCTCAAAACCATGCCTTCCAATAGCTTCGTGCTCTCTAGTCTTGAGGATGTGTACTCCAAGTATTGACAAGTCTGGAGTGCATGCCAATTGTTTGACAAAATCACTAGGAATGTAGAAGTCTACAATTAAGCTAAAAAACCATAAAATTATCAAACAACTTTAGGAGGCATTATTTTTAACTTCCAACTTAGTAGTATCTTTTAAGATTAAAAAAGCTAGGCCAAATGCTAGGTTGCCAATGTTTTATTTTATTTTATTTTTAGCCTGTTTTCTTAGTAAGTTCTCTGCTTGATTTTTATCTTAGGTCTCAAAGATCTTGCTGATTTTCTTCCGGCAACTTTGGGTACTGTTGTAAGCTACTTATCAGCTGAAGTAACACGTGGTGTATGGAAGCCTGCTTTTATGAATGGAACCGATTGGCCCAGCCCTGCTGCAAATTTATCTATTGTTGAGCAACAAATCAAGAAAATTCTAGCAGCCACAGGTGTTGATGTCCCAAGCCTCGCTATAGGTTTGTTAAGTATACTTTTTTAATCTGTGGAAATATTAATTAAACAGAAATCCTTAGATAAATCGCTCTTTGCAAGTACAAACCATCCTTTCCTGGGTGATTCTTGCTGCATTTGTCATTTTCTTCCTATAGGCCAACTAACTTGTCATGTTTTACATATTCATAATTCTTTACAGAAGTAATTTGTGGGTGATGAATAAATTCTCAATTAGCTACCAGCTATATGATTGACATAGAAATATCAACTCACTGTCTCTCGAGTTTTTGGCAGGGCTGTGTTTTTCATTATCTTTTATATTGACACAGAGGTTTATTAAATCAATCAGTTGACACTACATTTTTAACTGCTGCAAGCAGATGGGAATGCTCCAGCTACACTTCCTTTGCCATTGGCGGCTTTTCTAAGTCTCACCATAACATTTAAACTGGATAAATCTTATGAGCGCTTTGTTGTTTTGGTTGGCCCATCTTTGATCACCCTTTCTTCTGGTTGCCCCTGGCCATGCATGCCCATTGTAGGTGCTTTGTGGGCTCAGAAGGTGAAGCGTTGGAGTGACTTTTTTATATTCTCTGCTTCTGCAACTGTCTTCCACCACAGCAGGGATGCTGTAGTTCAGCTCTTAAAAAGTTGCTTCACCTCCACCCTTGGGCTTGGTTCTGCCTGTATTTATAACAATGGTGGTGTTGGCACACTCCTTGGTCATGGCTTTGGCTCTCACTTCTGCGGAGGGATCTCTCCAGTTGCTCCTGGGATTCTCTACTTAAGAGTTTTCAGGTTTATTAGAGATGTCATGTTCTTGACAGAAGAAATTGTTTCTCTTTTAATGCTTTCAGTTAGAGATATAGCAAATGGTGGGTTGCCAAAGGGTGAAGTTGAGAAGCTAAAGAGGACTAAATATGGAATGAGATACGGACAGGTTTCTCTTGCTGCATCAATGACACGTGTTAAGCATGCTGCTCTTCTTGGGGCATCGTTTCTTTGGATATCTGGTGGTTCAGGTTTGGTTCAATCTTTGATTACGGAAACTCTACCTTCCTGGTTTTTATCGGCCCAAGGGGTAGAGCACGAAGTGGGAGAATCTGGAGTTGTGGTTGCTATGCTGAGAGGTTATGCACTTGCATGTTTTGCTGTACTTAGTGGGACATTTGCCTGGGGTATCGACTCTTCATCACCAGCATCAAAACGAAGACCAAAGGTTCTAGAGATTCATTTAGAATTTCTTGCAAATGCCCTAGATGGAAAAATATCTCTTCGCTGTGATTGTGCAACTTGGCGTGCATATGTGTCCGGGGTTATGAGCTTGATGGTGAGTTGCACGCCACTGTGGATCCAGGAACTTGATGTGGGTATGTTGAAGAGAATGAGCAACGGATTAAGACAGTTGAACGAAGAAGACTTGGCTCTGCGTCTATTAGAAATTAGAGGGACGAGCGTCATGGGTGAGGTAGCTGAAATGATAAGCCAAAGTAGATTTTAACCAGAACTTAGGGGAATGGTGCATATGTGATGATACCAATACCTTAGGGAATTTGATACTAATTTCAGGAGGAAAAATGGCACTTGACTTGCTACTTGCTACCATTTCTGTACATAGCAATGTAAATTTCATAATTTTGTGTTATTCCTTGAATTTTGAGCAGTTACGTTTAGGTAATAGAATTAAACCTTTGATCACAAGTATTATAGCAGATATTGTCTTCATGTGTACTTGTCACATTAACAGATTTTTTCGTGGGTCATATGAGGATTTTTGTTTTTTAAATATTTTTATTCCTTAAAGACATTTTGAACTCCTAAACTGTGAGCATGGGGAATAAGTACGCACTTTTCAGTGGCTGGCTGGTTAGTATTATTGTCAAAGCTCATTTGCTCGAGTGCCAAACTTTCAAAGTAGGACGGAGGCTAGCGTGGATAAGTGCATAAAGTCTTTCACCATGGGAATTTTATTTTACACCGTTAGATTTATTTATTTTTAAATAGATGGTTGAATTTTTTTTCTTTTTTTCCACTCTTTCCATATTTAACCTTTTTTTTTTGGTCTTTCCTCATCTACTCTTTCATCTTCTTGTTTTTGATGGCAAGGCCATCGTGCCGCTACTGTCATCTCCAAAGAACTAACAATTGCAGATCTCGATCCAGAACAACAAAGTTGTCTCAGATTCAAAAGAAGAAGACAAACAATTTCGATGTTGATCTAGATCTAAATCCAAACTCCCTTAACCTCGCATAAGCTTGAGAATCGGTGAAAACTTTTAGTGATGTCGACAACTGCGACGTCTGTCCACCTCCCTTCGAAACCAATCATTGTGACAAATCTCTCTTGTCGCTGTCCTGACCTTCTCACCAAATCCCTCCTTGAAATCTCTGTTTGTAAGAAGTTTGTTGACCTTGTCAAAGTCATTTATGGTGAGATCGACGACGGGGTGCATGTTGAGATTTGACGGGATACATATCGAGATCGTGAGGGTGGGCTTGCAGTTTCGTGTGGGATGGGTTCGCTCAATTGGCGATGAGAGAGAAGAGAGAATCAATGACAAATTGGTAAAGAAAGGGACAAAAAGAAAAAAAAGAAAGAAAAATCCTAGCCATTGATTTTACAAATATGAAATTTATGGCCTAAAAATACTTTTCCACGATGGGAGATATTCTCAACTCTTTCACTGTAGCCTTTGTCTCAAAGTAGTGTAACTTGGCCTCCATAAAACGGCCAAGGCTAGCCTGGAAAAGTCTGGCAAGTCTCCCATCGTTGGAGTGTTTTAAAATGGTTAGATATACTACTTTTTAAATCAAAGGCCAAGAATTGTTCTCTTCTCTTTTTCTCTCCCTCTTTCCCAATTTGTCTCTTTACCCCCCACCTCCCCGCGACCCCACCCACCACCATCGTTGCCGCTAGAAGGTCAACGAGGGCGACAACTCCCCTTTCCCTTGCTCTGTGCAAGAATTCTCTCAAGATTCGCTTGACAACACTTTCTCTTCCTTCGACTCCGTCAATTTCTCCTCTGGCATCTTTTTTCGACGGTGTTGTATCTTCTTTTCCATGAGGTTGTGATATCCTATCATCGAGATCTTGTCTAGTGAGGGGAAGTAAGAGTCATCCATCACCAGGGCATCAATGTTCATGATGTCGTGGAACCTCCCTTCAAACCAAATTTGTAACAAATCCCATAGTCCACACCCAAATCCCAATAGTCCATAACCAAATCCCATAGTCCATACCCACAAAGCCCAAAGGAACACTAATTGATTTAGCTACGATGATGTTGATTTCTCCAACAGCTCTGTTGACAAAGCTCACGACTACAACATCAACATATATGCAACATTTTTCATTTTTTTTCCTCATCATTTCATGGCATGTTTCCTTCGGGGCAGGGTTCGACGATGCGTGGAGGGTTTTTGTTTTGGTTATTTATGTCTTGGTGGAAGAGGTTGAAGAGGGTGTTGCGGACTTAGACGTCGCAGGATTTGCGTTGGGGTTCGAAGGCGGTGAAGAAGGATTCGTTTTTGGTGGTCGAGAAGGAAGCAGAGCTCTGGGAGGGAATTCCCGGGGGGGGGGGGGGTGTTGGGTGGTTGTTGAAGAGGGCTTTAAGGGCAACGGTAGGCTAAGCCAGACTAGGCTTTGTTAGGCTTTAGCCTAGCCTTGGTTAAAAATTTATGGCTTGAGCTTGGCCTATTTACCTGTCATAGACTTTTTTAAATAGTTTAGTCTGACCTACATAAAAGTCTGGCCTGACTTGGCCTACAAGCTTGTTTAAGAACCTACTTTGCGATAATTTAACACCATGACAGAAATATGATAATTTATTTAGAAACATATTTTGCAATAAAACCTCTAAATAAGATATAATTTATCTTTTAATAAACTTATAAGCTTGAGTCTTTATATAGGTCAACATGCTAATTATTTAAAAAGATAAATAAATGTATAATATTAATACATTATAACAGATTTAATACAATAATAATATTGAAGATAAATATTTATTTATGTTTATTTAAATAGGTTAGCTTGTTAGGCCTAAAGGGCTTTTTGAATGGCCTAGGCCTAGTCTTTTTAACTAAATAGGCTTTAATAAAAGTCTTGACTAGGTCTATTTTTTTAAAAAAACCGAGCCTGGCCTAGGCCTGATGTAGGTTAGGCCATAGGCTCTTGTTGAGTGGCCTGACCTATTTTTATCCCTAGTAACGAGAGGAGGAAGGGGTGGTAGGGTTGTTGTTGGGGTCAAGGATGGCGACTGGGCAAGGCATTAACAGAGGCATGAAGGACATATAAAGGTAAATCGGGAAAAGAAAAAAAATAAGAAATAGGAACCGTTGATTTCAAAATTGATTAAACTAACAGTTGAAAATTAATTCCACATGGTGGGAGACATCACCTAGTCTCCCACCTTAGCCTCCACCCCATAAAACTAGAGAGATAAAAAACAAATCAAATTGATAATAAAAAAAAATTGAAAACATATATTTTTTTATTTCAATTTGATTCGATTTTTGGTTCTATTGTTAAAATAGAACCAAACCAAATTGAACCATACATTTAATATACTTACCTTGCCTTTTTTGTTATACTCATGTAAAATCAAATTCTTTTCTTAACCCAAATTGCTCCTTTAATAAATGTCATTTTCAAACACTAATCAAAACTCTTAAGTGATTATTAGATTCAGTATTGTGTCAATTTATTTTATTAGTTATTACATTAAAAATAATTTTAGAGGTCATATAAAATAAATTAAAAAATTAAAAAAACCAAATAACCAATCCAAACCAAACTAGAAGAGGTTCGTTCAACTTGAATTTGATATTGCATTTAAATCAAACTAGACTGGAACCACTTATTATGTTTGGTTTAGATGACTTATTGTGTAAAAATTGAACCAAATCGTGAACACCATGACTCCTTCATAAAACTCACTAATCACGAGTATGTATCCTCTCAGTTAGAAGAGTGATACACACATAAGAGTATAATGTGTTCAAAAAAAATTATCATTTACCTCTTTGTGTATATCTCCTCCTACTAGAACTGTCTAGTACTGAAAAGGATACACATTCACCAATCACCCACTCTGAACTTCTCAGTTGAATCGTCTTTTTGTTGCTTCACAATTTCCATTTTCTTGGAATTGAAGAAACAATTGGGAACATATTTCCTCCCTTAACTTGTATCTCCTTGATAGGACTAAGATATGGGTTTGGAGGAAGTCTTTTTCCTTGAAGACGTGCAATTTCCTTCAAATGGGTATATGCTTTCTTCTTGGCCCTGTTCTCTGTCAGATACTCCATCTACAATGAAAAAAAAATCCAAGTGATTATTAGAGGACAAAAGTGAAAAACAAATTGTAGAAAAAACATATTCAAGAACCAATTCAGGTTACATATTTTTGCTATAGCCACTGCTTGTTCCTCACTAACGCCTTGCTCCTTCGACTCAGAACCTTTAAGCCAAATACACGAGATGGAGGGGAATCAAAAGCACAAAACCTGTTGAACACCATTATTCATACTTATACATATGAATAAGTGATTAGTACATTTGATGGGAACTGGATCCTCTCCTACACGTTTTGGTCTCCAGTTCTCTCCAACACATTTGTAAACCGTTGGATTAATCTAACAGTTGAGATTAAAAAACCAATAAAATTGACAACTTTGAGGACAAAATTAGGAATTCAATTTTTGTTGGATTGGGTGTATGAACCAACTGCCTTTTCCCTCACTCTCTCCCTCTTTGCAATGTTTGATTCTCATTGAATGCTAGATTCGAGTGCTAAATTAAATGTTGGTTACCCTTTTTATCAACGATTTGCTTCATTCTTCCTTGGATGGAATTCCATGTTGGAAAAAATAGTAAGTGAAACATTGATGTTATTTAGACACAACATGTAAGGAAGTTGTGTATTTCATAGTTTTTAAAATGGCTTAAATATAAGAAAACATAGTCAAATGTAGAGCATTATACAAGTAAGCAATGAGCAAGTTCTCTGACTTGCATGCTCAATAAGAAACATCACTTAGATGTTTTTCAAAAGTACATAGTAGCCTTTAGATCACCAAATGGGTCATTTGCAAATTTCAATTTTTTAAGCATAAAATGGAACAAAATTGAAATTTTTGTAAAAGGAAAAAGTAAGGAGAAAAATGAAGGGAAAACAGACAAAGACCATAAGAGGAACAAAGTTGAGCACGATAAATGACATTGTCGTGAGGGATAACATTGATGTTGCAGCTTGAATGGGATGGTAAGAATCTGCATAAGAAACCAGAGTTCAAGTTTTTGACCTCATACTCATTGACACATACACCAGTCATATTGTTCCAGCAAACTTAAAGATGAAGAACATTGACGAAATGCACAATAGAGAAGGAAGAGTTTTGAGTTTTAATATTGACCATTAGATTAATCCAAGGGTGTATAAATATGTGAAATAGTAAGAGACACACAAGAAGGGGGGGGGTTGAATTGTGCGTTTAAAAACTTTTTCAATATAAAAACAAGTTTGAAAACATTTTTAAGCTAAAGGATAGAGAAGACAAATACACAGAGAATTTTATACTGGTTCACTCAACCTTGAGCTACGTCTAGTCCCTTCACCTAGAAGGTATCCATTAACCAACCTTGGTTACAAATATTTTTCACAGCCTCTTCAAGTTGTATAACGCAATCATCTTAGATTGCTTAACCCAAGTATTCTTTCTCACTAAGCTTCTCCAGGCTTTCACAACAAGTATAGTTGATAACAATCAAGATCAACTCACAACGTGAGGATATAAAAATTAAGCACAATACAGTAATATATCAAAGATATATGAACTATTGTCAAGTGGACGCGTAAGAAAGCAATCAGCATTTTTATGTTCGTGCTTGATTCGTCATCATCTTTCTTCTTCTTCTTTGGTATATATATATATGGTCTTCAGAGAGAAAGAGTCGTTAGATGACTTGGCTGATTTAGCTTCATTCTTCAGGAAGGAGGTGCGCATATCGAGCTTCCAGACAAATAAGAAAGGATAGCTTTTGAACTTGCACTAAAATGCAAAAAGTAGCTCTGTGCTGAAGGTTTGCTTTTCTGAACATTCTTCATTCGTCTAGGCAGCTTGAAGAGTTGACTTGCTTTTTCTGTCTTGCTGCGCTTTTGCACTAAAATGATTCTGTCTACAATTTAATGCTTGAAATATTTGAACGTTATATATCTCAAAAAGGTAAGGCATTAGTCTCGAGATATGTATGCAAGACGTATAGCTTGGACAAATTATTAAAAAACTTAGCTGTTTAAGAGCTTTCGTTTGGATGCGTCTAGTATAAGTGTCTAATACTTAAGACACATAGTCTACGAATGAGACTTTTACTCTTGGATGGTCATCATATATACGCTTTGGACGTTCAATGAGATTAGCGCATTAGACGCCATGAGTTTGGGCGTTGTAAAACTCGTTAATTTAAAAACAGAGAATTAAACTTTAATAAGTTTGTTATCTTCAAAATTTAAGGATCTAGACGCTTCAACGTCTTTGGTTCCAACAATATGTTGGAGAGAATTTTGTCCTAAAAAATTGACAACTTTAATCTTAACCGCTAGATTAATCCAACAGTTTATAAATGTGCAGGAGAGAGCTGGAGATAAAAACGTGTTCCAGAGTATTCGATTCCCATTTGATGTTTCAATTTTCTGTAAGAGATCCCACATTGAGTAGTGATGAGGCCAAATTATAGTATATAAGTAGGGGGCAGTCCTCACCTTACAAGCTAGTTTTGTGAGGTTGAGTTAGGCCCAAGCTCATATTATAAGATGGTATTAGAGCCTATCTTAGCAAATGTTGTTAGGCCTATTGGGCTATCTGCTATCAGGTCGTTATCGGACCATCCGCAGATATTTAGTCCTGCAAATTTCGTGCTTGAGATGTCCAATCCTTGGCTTGAGAGGGGTGTGTTGGAGATCCCATATCAATTATTGATGAAGCCAAATTATAGTATATAAGTAGGGGCAACCCCCACCTTACAAGCTGATTTTATTAGGTTGAGTTAGGCCCAAACTCATATTATAAGAATTTCATTATTTCCATGAACAAATGGACATGGGCTAAGGAACATTTGCAGGCGACTAGGAAAAAAAAAAATTACCCTACTTTATGCATCCAATTTATATCAGCCATCTATTAATACCAACCATTTCATTTAGGAATTCTTAGCTAAGTTGATAAAAGCGGCATATATTAAAATCTTTTTTAAGCATGCAACATCTATAATGCAAACATACATACAAGCAAAGAGTTATCAGATATCCAGAGACAGAGACATAATCTTTCTCGGTCCAAGTAAGAAGTTGTGAAACAGGGTATCATCACTTAACAGTTCACATGAGTAGTTCATTCTTTAAGGTCAAGACAAACTGAAGAAAGAGAATGAGAGAAAAGTACACTTCCTTTCGGTTGCCACTGTTTCAACAGAAAGGAACTCCAATAGTCAGATTATATGCTTGAATCCACTCAGAGAGTAGTTACAGAGCAGAAATATTCGTTACAACCATAGAGAAGAATACCATATTCCAAATCCATTTGAAAAACAATATGATAGACATATTTGAATCCCCACTAGGAGAAGTGCCTATATTGAATGCCCTCTAATAGGATTTTCTCGAAAGAAAGATACTTGTGGAACCAAAAAACAATATGACAATCTGTCACATAAAAATATTTGTGCAACACAAAAGGCTAAGATAACCTCTTAATCAACAGAATAAACATAAGTCGTGAATATGATCAGTATTGTTAAGAAGAAGGGGTGGGGCGTTTACAACAATCATACATGACTCAGACATCGTGGTGACTGATCATGATGTCACGCTGGCTGGTGGAGACATCGTGGCAAAAGAAATGTGACACTAGTATAAACTCCCACACTCAGTAATAAGAATTTGAGATAGTGGCAAGAGATATTGGTTGGAAGTAATTTTTCATACCTTTGCCGGGGGTGTGCATTTATAGGCGCTACCTGGAAGGAAGTTCTGCGAAATGTCATTGAAAAAACCTTTGCAAAAACACTAGTTTTGCGAAATTTTTAATACGCATAAATTAATATAAGTCGACAAGTTGATAAAAAAAACCAATAAATCAGATTTAAATTTTACATCAACTGTTTTAAAAAAGAGTAAAAATAAACTTGTGGTTTTATTTTTCATTACCAATATGATATCAGTAAGTTATTAAAAATTTTCAAACACCCGATCCCCACAGACAACAATAAAAGCGTAGACCATAGATAATTTCCTTTGATTTTCACCTTGATCGATTCAATTGAAAGCCGCGTATGGTATTTAAACCATACATGCATAAATCCACAATCTGAGAGTCAGACAGTTGTTATAAAGCAAAAAAATTTGGATGTAGAGAAACGGAGGTTGACGTTCGCGTTTGTATACAGAGACCCTTAATCATGCATAGCAGCAAAAGAAAAGACACAAAATCATTATAATAAAATTTATTATTGTTTACTTAGATCCATTAATTTTACTTTTATATATTATTAATTAGTGTTGTCTAGCTTATCCCAAATAAAAATAAGGTTAAATAACTCTATAAAAAATAATTGATACAATTTTTTATGTTATACCAATCATCTTTAAATACATAAAAAATTACATGAATCATCTTTAATATAGTTGTTTAATCTTATTTTTATTTGGGTCAAGTTAGACAAACCCTATTAATTAACATGAGTGAATTCAAGTTTCAATAAAATAAGGCGTTGTTTAACTTACTTTAATTAAAAATGGGATTAAACAATCCTATAAAAAATAATTAGTGTAATTTTTTATGTTGTACCAACTATCTTTAAAGAATTTCACCAATCATCTTTGATGAGATTGTTTAATCCTATTTTTACTTGGAATTAGTTAAACAACTCCGTAAAATAATAGTAAGAGAAGCGAAACCCCATAAAATAAGCTAAGCATAGCATTATTAATTAGATGCTGGACAGGCGCCTACACATATTTCACAGGTGGTGCAAGTTTTACAGCTTCATAATTGTTTTCTCACACAGCAGCTAACTTGAGATTCCTTTAATCTGGTAAACAAGAACCAAATTATTTCAATTAAATCTTGCGATACATGTTAATAGATATTCATCTAGCTGAAATATTAGACACCACAATCCTAACCGAAACCCTTACAATTTGCTTGAAGTTTTGTGCAATGAAATCTAACAATTCAATTGAATATAAGAATAGCTTAATAGTACTGCATGTCTTGAATAAGTTTTAGTAATAATACATACAATTCCAAACATAATTAATAAATAAAATTTCCTGAAAAATGACGTCGTATACGAATAATCGGTAAACATGGAACATGATCCACAATCACAAGAAAGTCTTAAACCGGACTTGGTCGAGGAGAACTACGTTGAAGTGATCTAATCATAGTTATTACATAATTTTTGAACGGTTCCAACAGATGGTTGCCACGTGTAATTTCCTCCACCACATGAGTCCTTATGATCATGATGTTGATTAACACACTGGTTCTTCTGCTATGGTCTCAAGCAAAGGCTTTTTTGACCTGCACATAGACAACCTGTGCATGAACTCGGGGCTAGAAAACTCTTCAATATCATCCAACTTCAACTTGGGCTCCTCTGGTTCTTTCTCTGGAACAACTCTCACTTTTGCAGAGACCCTTTTGGCAGTGAGTAACAAGGCACCCATGTCAGATGCTGTGACCAGAGAGTTAAGCCTCTTCATGGGAAGCATCACATAAACGTTGCCACACTCCAGTTCTTCATCCGCGTTCAGTGCACAAAACCTTCGTCCAATCTGTAGAGACCGAGTGTTCACCACAAAGAAGCTTGGCATCTCAAGCATGAGTTCTGCTGCTTTAACTCCCTCTTGGAACCGCCCAATATCTCCACTTGGGAATATCACCTTTATGCCTCTCCAATGTTTGCTTCCTGCTGTTGATAGAGTGCAAGAAATGTAGTTCCCCATCTTCAACGTTGCTTAATTATATTATTTGCACGCACTAATAATAACGGAGAGTCTGTGATCGAGGGTGAGCTATATATGTGTTTTTGAGGCTTTCAACTTTCAATGCACGGGATGGGATGTACATATATATATATATACATAGAAGAGGGGATGTCAATGTCATGTGGGAACAAGTCCAATAAGAAATTTCAGTTTCAACAGTAGCCAGTTAGTTAAATACAGAGAGTTGACATTGTAATAGTCTCCGCGTTAGGATTGAAAATAACCACTGCGAGAAAAATAAAAATAAAAATTGCCAACAAGATCAAGGGGAAGCTTCTTTGCCATCGTCTAGTTAATTTGTGATAGGCTATTTGCTTATTCTTTTTTATTTAGACAAGCAAGCTAATGATCTGTTGCTATGTCAATGTACGCGTGGAACCCAAATGCAATATTCCTTAGAGTTGCTTCATTATTATTATTATTATTCTTACAGGTGGTGTATACCTTGGCCACAAATCCCATTACATGTAGTCCCTTGAGCACAAAATGAGGAAGGGACTTTATTTATTATATTCTTGGACGCAAAAGTTTAATTAAAATGGATGTGAAGTCACGGAATTGACATTTTCTGAAACACTAGGAAGCTTTGCGTGACATTATTATTTGCGGTGACGGTGTCGGTTAGCTTGTGTCGATAAGTCATATATAATGTGTTCACGACATGATTATTGGTTTCACATTTCCAACCATCCAATACATTCTTTTCTTCTATTTTATAAGCATATTGCAATGAATAGGATGCTTGCTTGGCTCTCAGCTATTGTTTTAATAACACGGCATGTTTTTCCATCTTATACATTAGTGGTGGTCTATTGGATGACATCTCATTCCCTCTGCATCCCTTCCCTGGCAATGGCAGGGAGGATCTATCAACTGATATTCATTATTAGTTACACATGTTCCGTACACCATTGCGGTGATAAATTATTTTTGATTAGCTAGATTCTTTTTGCAATATCTTTCGCGTAAGTTCTGTGTATGTGATGATGGGAAATCTCATGTTGCCTTCTTAAGTATTCGATTATTTTGCTTTTAGTGAGTGAATGTGATAGAGTAATCAGCCAATGCCACCACCAATTTTTCAGGTTAAGTAATAATTTCCATGGCTCTAAATCTCACATAACGTTAGCTAGTCATATCATTAGAAAAATCACATTACTTCTCTGTCAATATAGTTTTTCTCAAAGAATGCATAGATAACAAATTTATTACTTTTATATCCCTATTTTGTGAAGATGCCTCATTTAGGGAAAAAAATAAAAAATCCTCTATCACTTAGCAATCAGATTATACAATATATTAAAACACCACCACTTATGATTATGGGAAAAAACACAACAGCAAATTTGTCTTTCACCAATTACTACCTTTTAAATCCCTTTGCCCCTTCTATTTATGTTCCTTAACTATTCCCCTAAAAAGTCATTTGCTTAGCTCCAGTGGTTCATATGGGCTTTTGTCTTTGCAATATCTTCTTATCATCGTTAACAAGTGCATCAAGAACCCCGTTGTGATGGATAGTCAAACTTCGCCCATTTATGACTTTACAATCCATGCCTACTTTCTATCCATTATTATGCATAGCTTATTTCTTATTTTGCTTTGCCAGTGAACCAAATTTTTAAACCCGAACTTTCTACTTCCTTGACCTTTTCCCAAACACCATTCTGTTTCCTGTAGCCACAAAATTAATCTTCCTCTTAATTATGGAATGAACTGTTTCCGTATATTTACCTAAGGAAATGAATTCTACTTATGGTGTCAACTATTTCCATAAAATTAATCTTCCTCTTAATTAAGTATGTCGACATACCAAGTTTCAAAACAAGTTATACTTTAGTAAACTAGCTTCTTACCCACACCTATCCATGAAGGTATAAGAAAGCTAGCTTATTTTCACTACATCTTATATCCGATGCACCAACTCTTTGCTTCAATACTATACATGAGTCATACCGTACATCACCTTACAAATGATGATCTAGCAATTATTAGGGATACTCATGAACCAATTAAATCTAATGTAAACTGTAAAAAGTAAATCAAAAGCCAAAATTTGAAAAAACAACTGAAACAAAAAAATAAAGTTTTTTTATTGAATTAAATCAGATTTTGAATCCAAATTTAAAAATGATCCAATCTAAATTAAATTGATCTTATATTATATGCATATATAATTTTCTATAAAAGTTACGATACCACTCTTATATAAATATATATTTATGAAACTATTTTGCGAAATTGTTTTCCTAACAGTCTTATTATCTAAATTATGCCTCATTATTCAAATACTTTTCATACATGTATTAATTTTAAATCAGTCTCCACAATCAGTGAGCAGTGGTTTAGCTACTTATTAAAATCGGTATCCAATTCAGTCACTAATTGTTTTAGCGAACAATTTTCTCAATTTCCCAATATATAGTTTGTTTTATTATATTTTCTTATTTTTATTATATAAATTTTGTATTTTATATTATAGAATAATTTTAATAAAGAATAGACAGAAAGAACAAAATAATATGAGAAATCTTTAACAAAATCACAAAATAAATTACAACAAAAGCAAACTAATTTGTAAACGAAAAATGTTAGGTTATTATATTATGTATTTTTTTTTCAATAGTTTGAATATAGAATAAGATACTAATTTCAAGCGTGTAATAATTTTTTTGTAAGATGAGATATTTGATATATATATTTTTATTATATTTACCGTGTATTATTTTGTTTATTCACTGCTTAAAATATAAAAAAAAAAAAAAACAAAACTGCAAAATCGTTCCGATTAAGAATTACTTTGGATTGCATTAGACGTGTCAAATTTGACTTTATAACCAATTGGTTACATTATAAAATAAAATAAAATGATAAATTATTTAGATTAGATGATTTTTCTTCCTAAAACCTATCCAATTCAATGTTCAAACACCTCTAGTAATAAGCAAACATATCTTCTGTCTGTCACAAGGATTCGATGAAGTTTTTGGGTTATTAATTATATAATAAATTGCAAAAAAAACACTGTTTATATACTAGTAAACAAATACAACAATTTTTTTTATAAAAAATATATATATACATTTAAAAAATTAGAAACTTTCAGAAAGATCATAAAAAGAAAGAACTTATATTTTTAATTAGGCTTAATTACACTTTCTGCTATCCAAATTTTATCATTTTATCACCAATTTTTTCTCACATTTTGTCACCCTATTTTTGAAATCTTACGAATTTTACCTAATCGTCAACTATCCGTTAAATGACAAACAGGGTGATGATGTGTTAGTAATGAATTGACATTAAACATCCACACCAACTTTTTTTTTTGAAAAAAAATATTTTTCTAAAAGGGTAAAAATTGTTTGAAAAAAAAATAACGAGTCTCTGTCCCATGTAGCTTTTAGGAATTTTCTTTTCAAACAATTTTTGTTTTTTTCAAAAAGACTTTTTTTAAAAAAAAAAGTTGGTGCAAATGTTTAATACCAACTCATTACTAACACGTCATCACTTTTTTAGTCATTTAACGGATAATTGTGTATTGGACAAAATTCACAAAAATTTTAAAATAAAGTGACAAAATGCAATAAAAAATATTGAATAACAAAATCTGCAAAATGATAAAACTTAAGTGGCACAAAGTGCAATTAAACTTTTTTATTATTAAATATAATCCAACAGAAACTTTGAAATTGTTTCCTTGGAAAATAACAGATCTTTCTAATTCATTGAAAGTGCAAGTAGAAGAAAAGGATATGTCGATCAGAACTATAGAATGGGATTCAAACCGCTGCATGTTAATATGCAAACCTTGCTTTGAAAATCGGATTGACTCGTGACTTATATCGCTTAAAAGAATAATGAGGTTAAAATTGAAAACATATACCTTTAAGCAAACTCAAACAAGGCGATGCATGTCTGCTGTTCGACAATCGTTTGGTCCATTCCAAAGTATCAATTTATTTGTTAGCTTTGAAAAATTAAAATTGAGAAACTTTGTGAACTCAAAAGATATAAAAACAAACTATAGTAATTTGAAAGCGACGCCAATGTGGTTCAACTATCGCTTTCATGGGCTTTTTGTAGATAATAGATCAGGAGAGTACACCAGAACAAACTAATACAGTCTAACAGAAACCATTTATGCTTTCCACTGCAGAGCAAAATTTTCAACCGAATCCTGTACCTCATCTTCCCTGGATCAATAACGGAACATACGTGTTTAAATATTATCAGCTAGAGAGCAAAAGCCTTAAAAACAAAGCTGAGCTCTCAGAGGGTTTCCTCCGTGAACAGACAGAATCATCTTAAACTTAGGCAACCTGAGCAACAGTCTCAGATGCATCTGCTTCGTGCCTGAAAATTGTACATGGTCAGGAAAATTGTTAAAATCAATCAAAAGTAAATTCAACTAAGCTTTCCCACATGAAAAACATAATGAGAATTTGATCCACAATTTTATTCTCATTTGTTATTGAGGACATAGGAGTGGGTCGGTCAGTCGGGAATAGGATGATGCAAAGCCAATAAGAAACTTAACTGATCATGAGGACATAATAATTTTAGGTAGGTGAGGTAAGAAATACTTGGCTATACAGATTATCATATAAAATGGAAAATTTTAACACTTTCAACTGACAGTGCCGCATTGATAGAGACACTTCAAAGTAATCACAGTTTATGTATACACTTGAACCCCAAATCTGTCATTACCGCACCATGTACAGTAATACATCACTAACAAAACCACAGTATTTAATACAATTTGATTAAAGTAAACCCTAAACTACAGAGCAATTGCAATAATTTTTTTCAATAGTACACAACTAGACTCTAAAATAAGATAGGAAAGGAAGAGTGTCCAACAAGGTACTGGTTTTACCTTGCAATTCCTTCCCCAACTTCCATTCTGAGAAAGCTAACAACCCTCACAGATGAACCCACCTCCTTGGATAGATTATCCAGCACCGCCTGCAAAGAGGAATGAAAGATATTAAACAATCAATTATTAAACAAACAAATTGGCTCCATAGATGGATGCTTCACAAAAGGTACACAGAATTATACACACACACAAAAAAAGAAAGCAAATACACATCTAAGTGTTTGCACTTCATAATTCCACTAAATATATTTTTAATGCTAGCCAAAGGCAGAAAATCTGGAAGCTTATCATGAAATTCTACATCTGGGTTGTGGTCCTGGGATAAAGAAAAATGCCCACTGGCACTCCACACAACAAAACACCTTCATTTGCTGGTTAGTGTCTGGAAGACATCTTAAGGCCATCCTGGAGTTTGAAACTTTGAATGGCTTTGAAGGCTAATGGCTACCCACAGTTCTATATTGCAAATTTGACTGGAAGAAAATTCTCAGATTCCCAGCAGCAAATATAGGTTTCTCATTTCCTATTTCTTATTCCTAGACTCATAAGTGAAGGAGACATCTCCATTTAGATGGTTTGGATTAGGGGCATGTGGGCTATATGTAAGTTCAAATTAAAAAATATTAGGTTTTAACCATAATCCATAAAAGGAAATATGATTCCAATTATGTGATAGGAACAAGTGGTCTATGGCATTTCGAAGAAAGACAACCAAACTCTTACTTCAAGTGCACCCTCTCTTTCACCTTTTTCAACTGCAAAGACGTCATAATTGACACCTTACACCAAATTCTCAACTTTCAAGTTATAGCCACCTACCACTTGATGCAGGAGCTGTTTACAGATTTCTGAATCTCTCACATATTAACCATGGTATTGAATAGTGAATAGTAAATACATTTGATACCAGCATAACATACAAAAGAATTATAAATACTACAGAAAACAAATCCTCACACTGATAAGTTTATATTAGTCCAGAGGTCCAGATATTAAATTATTTTATACTGACTGCCACAAAGCCAAAGTCGAGTATTTCATAATTCTTTCAGATAATTGTGAGAATCAAACAAGGAACTGTTACTCTTGAGTAAAATTATGTATATTGCTACCTTTGACACAAGAAGCCACCTTTGATCCTGAATGAGACTTGGGTCTATAAATCATTGATAGACAATAAAACAAATAGGATCTCCATATGGATTAATTCAGCCCTTAAAATCTAATTGTGAAGTTAGAAATTGGGCAAAATCTTGCTTGTTATGTTTGTTGACAGCTAGAAATCATCTTGCAATATGTTTGTTTCAACCCCAGATCCAGCCTTATAAATTCATAATACATGGATAAACTAATGAAATTGGCATCTCTTTATTTCTCAATCCAGGAACTAGATAAACTCCATTGTTTCTTGTGTTCTATCTTTCTTTTGCTAAATTTTACTACTTTAAGACCAAGCAAACAACTTTTCTTTTATTATATATCAGTACAGGGTCAATACCGAAAGATCTTTTACTTTTTCATAAAAAATTCATATACTCATTGTTGAAATGAAAATGGTAGTTACCAATGTAAATGGCACACTTTCCCACTCTAAGAATAAAGGAAGAATGTCAAATAAAACAAATAAGGAGGGTGATGGATTGTGACGGATTATGAATAAACCAATACATGGGTAGAATTTTCATTTCTTTCATCAATCAAAATAATGATATTGATCAATAAATATAGCCATCATAATTTTAATTCTCACATAAATCATAAATGAATTCATTTCAATTCACAGAAACATCGCATACCTTCACATTCATAGTATCATTCACAATAAACTTTTGGTCCATAAATACAACATCCTCAAAATACTTGCGGAGACGTCCTTCAACCATTTTGTCTATGGCCATCTGAGACTTACCAGAGGCTTCTGCCTGAAATAATAAAACCACAATAGAGTAAAGTTTTTGTTTGCTTTCTATAATATGGTAAAGAAAGCAGAACTTCAGCATGTGAACTATATGAACTAAGAAATCCAATATGAGATAAATATTGAGTAGATAGCATTTGCTGAACAAAGTTTTCTTCAATTCTGAATTTTTAAGTGCTTGTAAAAATCGGTTTATCAAAAAAGTTGAATTGGTTTAACTTGGACATTCCTAAACTATTATTCATCAAGGCATATGTACATATAGCAGAAAAAGTTGAAAGAGGAAAAAGGACTATAATTATCAAAATATGTTGTTAGGAACAATATCCAAGAATGTGAAAAACAGAAATCTTTATTGAATATATCTTAATTCTAACCCTCCCACTGCAGAAGAGATCAGAATAGAGAACAGAATACAACAGTGTTGAGAAATGCTGAGAGAATTCGAGTAGCTCAGCCTACTCCCAAGGTTCCCTTTTTACAGAAAAAGTGCCCCCCTTTTGAGTAACCCTGCCTATTTATTTCCTCTGTCCCCCCTCCCTACTAACTAACTAATTTCTGTTATGATAGTTAGTTAGGATTACAATAGACAGAATCTAATTAATATTTTCCCTGACCTCTCCTTTTTCTTCTCTCATAAACCTTCCTAATAATTGGTCGGGTCCTATCAATACCCCCCCCCCCCTCTAAAAGTACCACCTTGTCCTCAAGGTGGGTATGAGGGAACAATTCTTTAATACTGCTCCAAGTTCAACCTCTTCCAGCTATTTTCAGGTAAATACAGCCACTTCACCAAGACCTCTATTTCTCCATCTCCATTTTCTCTAACAGCCAAAATATCTTCTAGTTTCACTTCAAGCTCATAATCAGCCGTGAGCATAGGTGGAAGAGGTTGAACTTGCTTTGAAGGGGTGACCGCCTTTTTCAACAATGAAATGTGGAAGACCGGATGAACCTTGCTGTCTGGAGGTAACTCCAATTTGTATGCTACAGTGCCAATCCTTGCTAATACTCTAAATGGTCCATAGTACCTTGGGCTCAATTTTTGATTGATCCTTTTCGCCAATGATTTCATTTTGTAAGGTTGCAGTTTTAGATATACTAATTTCCCAACCTGGAATTCCAAGAACCTCCTGTGCTTATTAGCTTGAGAACTCATGTAGTCTTGGGCCTTCAATAAATTAGCCCTCAATTATCCTAAAAGCGCATCCCTGTCATGAGTCAATATATTCACCTCCTCAACCTTAGAAGGAATGGTGGTGCCCTTCCATAATACTAGTGGATCTTGGCCGTATAAAGCCTTAAAAGGAGTCATCTTCGTTGCTGCGCTGTAATTGGTATTAAACCAGTATTCTGCCCAACTTAAGTAATTAGGCCAATGTTTCGGTTTCTGACCTGTCATGCATCTCAAATATGTTTCAATACATCTGTTCACTACTTCAGTTTGACTGTCCATTTGTGGATGGTAAGCTGTACTAAACTTCAACTAAGTACCAGCACTCTTAAACAACTCCTTCCAAAATTGGCTCATGAATATCTGATCCCTATCTGATATTATGATGCTTGGAAAGCCATGGAGTTTTACAACCCCCGTCATGAATACAGTTGCTACCTCTTGTGCAGTGAATGGGTGGCCCAATGCGAAAAAATGGGCAAACTTCATTAATCTGTCTACTACAACCAGTATGGTATCCTTCCTTTTAATTTTAGGCAATCCACCAATAAAGTCCATAGAGATTTCAGCCCAAACCTGAGTGGGAATTGGCAACGGCTGTAACAACCCTGCAGGAGATAAAGCTTCATACTTTTTGCGCTGACACACTTCGCAGGCTCCACAAAATCTTTGATATCCTTCTTCATGCCTTTCCAATATACAATTGCAGCCAATCTTTTGTAGGTTCTAAAGTATCTTGAGTGCCCTCCCATAGCTGAATTGTGGAAAGCAGCTAATAATAATGGAATTTTAGTAGAACACTTAGGCAATACTAGTTTGCGTTGGTAATATAGTCTTCCTCTTCATAGCACTTATGTGAGTTAGAATCTGCCACAAGATCCCTCATAAGTTGTTGTAGCTCTTCATCTTGTTGTACCTCTAAATCCTAGTTTTCCAAGTCTTGAAATTTCAATACTGTCACAGCAGCAAATGAAGCTTGTCTGGAGAGTGCATCCGCTGTTGTATTTTCTTTGCCAGGTCTGTACTGTATTTCAAAATCATACCCTATGAGTTTAGAGGTCCATTTAAATTGTTCCTCACTCATAAGCCTCTGCTCTGTAAGAAATTTTAAGCTTCTTTGATTGGTCCGGATTATAAAGTGTCCCCCTAACAAATAATGCCTCCACCTTTGAACAGCTTGTACCACTGCCATCAATTCCCTTTCATATATAGACTTTTGTTGACTTCCTTTCGAGAGAGCTTTACTCCAATAGGCTAAAGGTCTGCCTTCTTGAAGCAGTACCGCTCCTAGACCACGGCTGGAAGCGTCGGTTTCAATTACAAATGGTTTATTAAAATCAGGTACAGCCAATATTGGTAATGTCGTGAGGGCCCTTTTTAACTCATCAAAGGCCAATTGAGCTTCTTCATTCCAATGAAATCCTGTCTTTTTGAGTAACTGAGTAAGCAGTTTGACAACCTTACCATACCCTTGCACAAACCTCCTATAATATCCAGTGAGTCCTAAAAATCCTCACAGCCCCTTCACGTCTTTGGGAATAGGCCATAACCACATAGCTTCTACCTTCTTAGGGTCAGCAGCCACTCCTTGGCCTGAAATTATGTGGCCTAGATATTCTAGGCTTTCTTGACCAAAGTTGCACTTCTTCTTATTCACCTTAAGAGAATGAACACGCAAAACTGCCAACACTTGCTCAACATGAATTACATGGCACCCCCAATTTTGACTATAGATCAAAATATCATCAAAAAACACTAGAACAAACTTTCTTAAAAAAGGCTTCAATACCTCATTCATTAGTGCTTGAAAGGTGGATGGGGCATTAGTCAACCTGAAGGGCATCACTAGGAACTCATAGTGTCCCTCATGAGTTCTGAATGCTGTTTTCTCCACATCTTCCACTCTCATTCGAATTTGATGATAACCCGATTTCAAATCTAATTTGGTAAAAATGGTTTCTCTCCCAAGCTCATCCAATAACTCCTCTATAATAGGAATTGGAAATTTATTTGAAATGTTTATGTTATTGAAAGCTCGATAATCTACGCAAAATCTCCAACCACCATCTTTCTTTTTCACCAAAATAATAGGACTGGCATAAGGGCTGATGCTGGCCTTATGATGCCTGCTGACAACATCTCGTTGATTAACTTCTCAATCTCTATTTTCTGATAATGAGGAATTTATAAGGTCTAATATTAGGGATGGTAGACCCTTCCTTTAAATGGATAGCGTGATCATGCCTCCTAACAGGGGGTAATCCTTCTAGGTTTTGAAAAACATGCTGGAATCCCTACAGTAACGGCTCTAATTCAGCTAGTATCTTGCTGTCACCTTCAGTGGACTGTTCTAAGGAATGACAATCCACCAAAAAACCTTCTTCTTCTTGCTGCAGCATTCGAATTACACTTTTGGAGGAAACGGCTGATTTACAAAGAGCAGGCTCACCTCTTAACTTTTTCTTCTCATTCCCTATTTTGAACATGATAGTTAGTTCTTCAAAATTAGCCTTAATATCTCCCAAACTAGCCAACCAGTCCAACCCCAGTACCAAATCTGCTCCTCCCAATCCAAATACAAAGAAATTTTGCTGAATCTCCAATTCTAGCAGCTTGAGTATTAATCCTTTACACATCCCCTGACACTTAATCTTATGCCCATCTCCCACCTCCACGAAATATGTTGGGTTCCTGTTATCTTCAATTTCAGATCTTCTACTAATTGTGTAGATATGAAATTATGAGAAGCCCCACAATCAATCAACACTAGTACTCTCCTGCTTTCCAACTCTCCCCAAATCTTGAGAGATCTCCTCGTGGTTAATCCTACAATGCTATGCATAGAAAGCTGAATTTCCCCTTCTTGTTTTTCTTTCCTTCGTCAACCCTTGAACCATGTGTCGCTCCTTCCTCTTTGGTGTTCTGTTTGGAACGGTAAATCAAGGTTTCCACCAATTTTTCCAACCTTGCGAAGCGCTGGTCTTGCTTCTCCAAGTGTTTTTCCAGCATCTTGAATTTCTGGGTTTGCGTTTCCATATCTGTTTCTTGTTGGGATTGTAGCGACTTTTCAAGTATCCCTTCCATTTTCGTAGTAGGCATCAACACCAGGTACCCATAGCTCCGAAGATCGGAGCTCTGATACCAAAATGTTAGGAACAATATCCAAGAATGTGAAAAACAGAAATCTTTATTGAATATATCTCAATTCTAACCCTCCCAATGCAGAAGAGATCAGAATACAACAGTGTTGAGAAATGCTGAGAGATTTCGAGTAGCTCAGCCTACTCCCAAGGTTCCCTTTTTACAGAAAAAGTGCCCCCCTTTAGAGCAACCCTGCCTATTTATTTCCTTTGTCCCCCCTCCCTACTAACTAACTAGTGTCTGTTCTGATAGTTAGTTAGGATTACAATAGATAGAATCTAATTAATATTTTCCCTGGCCTCTCCTTTTTCTTCTCTCATAAACCTTCCTAATAATTGGTCGGGTCCTATCATATGTGCAAGGGGGTTATCTTTCTTGTGCAGGTGTACCTGGCCATAGTCCATAAAGAGACTGGTTCAAATGTCCATTTTGCCAATTGAACCAAACCTTGCCAATTGAAGTATATGTAAAACATATTAAACTACAAGCCAGCTTAAATCACCCAAAAACCCTCTAACACAATCTTAAACAACCCATTGAAGGAAACTTAGGGCAGTTGCCATTTGCCATCTGGTCTGTTGCATCTATGCAAGCATTGCAACTTTTGTACTCATCCCCCCTTATGGGAAAATATTTGTTAATTAGGGAAACAAGAAATTTAAATTAGCAAGTAACAATTGATACAATAACCGAGAAGGACTCATTCATCTAAAATTATTAATTTACATTGTACTTAAATAAATGATGAATTTTCAAATAATTCTTAAAGATCAAAATTTGCAGAAGCCTAAGCACGTCTATATCAATTATGATTCACATATTAAGCATGGGCCTATACTTGACTCCAAAAGAAATCACAGAATACCTGAGATTTAAGAATTTCCCGCTCATTTTCCAACACATCTGAAGGCACAAGTTCCTTTGTTAAAAATAACGGCTTTGCTGCCACTACATGCATTGCCAATTCCGATCCAACACGTTGAAGAGCTTCCACTTGCGTTTTACCATCATCTACTTTAAGAGACAAAATTCCAGCAATGCGACCCAAACCTAATAAAAAAGGAGGGAGTCAGGATCCTGGTTAGGTCAAGTTTCTAGGCGTTGCGAAGAATTTGGTACTCAGCACAACCGATTGTAAAACAAAAAGATAATGTCTTCATTTCAAGAACTTGATTCAAGATTGATAAAACACTTCTAAGTGCACAAATTAAAAGGAACAAAAGTAAGAAGTGAATTGAATTTACCCGGTTGGGGACTGGTATGAAGATATGTAGATATAAAAGCGTGGGATGATATAGGCATCACATAACCTCTTCTAAGCCTGACATTCTCCCCCATCATGGCAGCCACTTCAGTGATTGCGTTGTGAACAGTTGTTTCTCCGTTGATCTTTGGATGCTCAAGATTCAATGTCATGTCCTGGCGAAGCAAGTGATTTCAATAAGCTTATGTTGGATCAACATTCTCGCTTATGAGTAGATTTTAGCAAACTCAATTCATTTTTTTCTGCCTCTATTCATTGAAGAACATTGCTTGTTATGTTACCTCCAAAGATTGAGGTCCAACACGAAAGGCAGAAGAAGAAGAAGAGATATCGAGCGACAAAGCTTGCTTTGCTAAACATAATGCCTATAGATTGAAGGAAGACAGTAAGTAAGTGTGTGAGGGACAGAGAGAGGAATAATGTAATTGATTAGTTAAGGAATAGGAAGTGAGTAACCAATTGTTGAAAAATGTCGTTTCGGGCAACGAAGTCGGTCTCGCAGTTGAGTTCTATGAGAGCAACTTTGGTGGGGGATTGGGCGAGAGCGAGCAAACCTTCGAAGCAGTTCGAGAGGATTTTTTGGAGGCCAAAACCTTTCCCCTCTTTCTCAGCTCCTTCTGAGCGGCCTCAATGTCCCAATTGGAATCCACAAGAGCGGCTTTCACGTCCTTAATGGGAGCACTTGTTCTTTCTCTCAGTTGCTTTATCAGATTCACGTTCTCAGACGCAGAAGAAGAATAGTAGCGACACTCGCGCCCACAAGAAGTAGCGGCCACAAGCCTTACAGAAACACAAACGCGTTTCGCGGCTCCATAAAAAGTCATAGCGATATCAAATCAAACTCGCGATTCGGAAACGGAAACTGAAGAAGAGAGCAAAAGTGTCGGACCGAGAACAGAACACCAGGTAGCTAGCTACTACGTCCCCACTGCACACTAGCCTAGGGCTTTCCACACTAGAGAGCAAGTCTCTCTCTCTGTCTGCTTGTACAAAATCTTTATCTAAATTTTTATTATCGTCAAATTACAAAGTTTTATTCCAAAATTTTCTATAATATAGTTAACACACATACAAAATGCAGAACACTTTGAAGAAATTAAATAATGTTATTATTACTTAAAAAATAACTTCTTATCTTTAACAATTTCTTTCTTTTAACATGTTTTTTATGATCTTGTTATGCAAACAATTTTAAAAAATTAGAATATTAAATTCAAAGATATTTAATAATTTTTTGCTTATTAAATTAAAATAAATCATAAATATCAATTTTATTTCTTAAGGCCGTTAATATTTTTATTGATAAATTATTATAAAATGTATTGTTAAGTCTTTTTCTTTTCTAAAGAAGATCTTATACTAGACCTATTCTATCTAGACACTTATCCGACACTTGAGGTTATGCTTGTCATGATAACGATCAAGCAGGTCACAAACTCTAGATTAGATCTTTTACTTTTTGAAACATAGCAAATGATACCTCTTAGCATTTTTTTGTGAGGATCATTATTATAAGACTTAACTAGTTGGTTTAAGAAATATGATTCATCTTCTTATCTTGGAATTTTTTTGTAAATATTGCAATGTGAAATGATATCTCTTATGCTGTGTTTGGTATGGAAGAGAGAAATAGAGGGAGAGAAAGTAGATAGAAGAGAAGAGAAGAGAAATAGATAAGAAATAGAGTAGAAATAGAGGTTATTTGGTTGGAGAGAAGTAGAGAAGAAATAGAATGAAAGTTTGTTTTTTTGACTTTTGGAGATTTGAAATGGAAGAATAAAATTACACTTATACCCTTAATTTTTTTTTTACCGCGATATTTGTCAAAAAAGTCTAATAACAAAAACATATATTCGATTATGCTACTCACATAATCGAATATATGACCATAACAGTACTATAAATTCAAATATGTGATTACCATATTCGAATATATGGCACTACGTATATTCTATATATTCGAATAAAGCTTATTGACATTCGAATATATATATATTCGAATATGTCATGCATGACATTCAAATATATATATATATATATATATATATATATATATATATATATATATATATATATATATATATATATAATTAATTAGTAAATATTTATATATTAGTAATTGTTTATATATTTATTTAATTTTAAAAATCAAAATTTTAATTTTAATATGTAAAACACATATTCAAATGCATTTTACATATTTGAATATGTATACACATATTCGAATATTGTGTTCACATATTCGAATATGTGAACACAATATTCGAATATGTGTTTTATATATTCGAATATGTAAAACACATATTCGAATATGTGTTTAATTGTATACAGTATTTGCAAAAGAGCAAGGGTATTATCGAAAGCTTGCAATCAACGTTGTATTTCTTCGCACTTTCGCGCATATTTGTGACGTTTACTTTTAGTGTGGGACCCACTTAAAATTTAAAAACTTCCATGCTATTTCGCTTGCACCAAACGAACGGAAATCGACTAATTCTGCACACTTCTGCGCTCTTCTTTTCTTTTCTTCGCCATTTCGTCGCTACCAAACAGAGCGTTAGTATTTTTTTTGTGAGGGTTATTATCATATAAAAACTGTAAACCTTAACAACTTTACTTTTAGAAGGTAAATATATAAATTTTAGGATAAAATATGTTTTTGGTCTCTCTAAAATTTCTCAAATTAATTTAAGTCCTTTAAAAAAATTTCATTCTATTTTGGTTCCTTTAATTTGAAAATACATCTTTTTTAGTCTTCAAATTAATATTTAATAGTAGTTATAAAGCGTTATTTAAACCACTTTAAGAACTAAAAGTGATGCATTTTCAAACTAGAAGGGCCAAAATAGAACAAAATTTTTTTAAGAGACTAAAACCAAATTTTAGAAATTTTAAAGCAACCAAAAACATATTTTACCCTAAATCTTAATTCAATTATATATATATATATATATGTCCCAACTTCTTATATTTTAGACATTAGTCATGTCCTGGTGTCTGTATCGGTGCTTCATAGGATTGAACTAATATTTAGCAACTCAGAATTGTTTGCTCAAGTGCTAAATGCTGTAAATATATATTTTTAACTTATTTTTGGTAAGTATTACTAATGTCACAATTTTATTTTTTTCAAATTGCAATCCAAAACCATTTAATTTCCAGGACTAATTAAATTGAATATTTAAACAGTTCTTACATGGCCGTACACATATAACATGTTTTTTTTTTTTTATAAAACACATATAACATGTTCATTACTCCTCTACAAGTCACACTGTATAAAATGAACTACATAATGTCGAAATGCAAAAATTGTCATCAAACGTAATAAGTGAAGGAAATTCATAATAAGGCATACATTTTGTCCCAGATAAGATTAAGCAGGCTTTGCTTCCACGGCGGCGTCGCTAGGTAAGCCTTTTACCGTGATGGTTATATGACAAGTGCGCTTTTTAATTGGATGGGCCCGCCCTCGAGATACAGGTCTTACCCTTTTCATTGTTCTCCCTTCATTAACCTCTGCTTTACTAATAACTAAACTTCCTTTGCTCAAACCCAGGTTATTGCTAGCATTTGCTCCAGCCGAAAACACTATTTTGAGAATGGCTTCACAGGCTCGATAAGGCATGAGTTCTAATACCATGAGTGTTTCATCGTATTTACGTCCACGAATCTGATCGATCACTCTTCGAGCTTTATTAGCAGACATACGAATATTTCGCCCTACAGCATAGGCTTCCACGTATGATTTGTTGCTCTCCTGTTCTGCAGCATTAAATTTAAATATCTGTTACATGTTTTCCCAATTCATTCTAAGCTGCAGATCTCTGACTAGATTAAGATCTATTATACATGATGGAATATTAAAGTAACACCTGGACCTGTATACTGTAAAGCTACAAATTGTGACTGCCTAAAATTTCTTATGGGAGGCTGGTGTTTGTGAGAGAGTGAGATTTAGAAAGATCTCATAGTCACTCTTACATCTACTTTCCATTTCACACACAACCAAATAGGAAGAACTTTCACCATTTAATTAACGGAAATGTACATGTATTAATAGTATTGGTGGAATGGTATGCTATATGCCTCAACCAATCAATTGAATCTGAGTAATTTTCCTGATCCTACACAAGGGCTAAAGACATTGCCACTATGTTTGTACGACTGTAGGGAAACAGTTTCAAGAAGAAGTGAATAAAAAGTTTAAGACATTATGTCAGCTTCAAAAGCTCTAGACAACAGAGGTGGTTAACATGCCCCATGGATAACCAATGCGCATGTTAAAAGCCCTTGTAGAACTCTCAGAGTCATCACTAACTCAAAACATGGCCAAAGGAATTGGGAATTCACAATACAACACTGACTATAAGCATATTCACAGCTTTACCGACAATTTTTTCAGCCTAAATACCTGTGAGTAACAACCTGAATGAAGACACAGAATGTGAAGAAAAAGGCCTGCTTGATTCCCTTCTCACTTTTTGATTTTAAAAAATGTTTTCTAAAACAATTCCACAGCATTCAACAATCAATTTTTCATCCAAAATCTATTTAAGTTTTGAAAATTGTTTCCAAAACAATGTTTTAAAAACCAAAAAACAGAAACAGCTGAGAGATGTATTCTCATCTTCTTCTTTCACCTTATTCAATCTCTCCTTCAAGTCCGCACTTGCATCACCCTCCGCCAGCTGTCTAAGCAACCTTATTTAGTTGCATTTTGAAAACTAAAAACAATTTTTGAAAATAAAAATCAAACACACCCTAAGTGAGCTTATCTTCATCTAATTGGGGTCCATTACTCTAGGCTCTAGCAATGCTGGGGATTTTATTTTTCCTGGGTTGCAATTAAAACATTTGAGATTTTTAGAAGGATTCTAATTTCATATAAACTATGTGCTTCTAAATAAAAAATAGTCAAGTTCTGGGAAGGAGGAACATATATTGTCTTCATTCATACATGTCCAATAAAACAATCCACATAGCAAAAGATTTGATAGCTCAAAGTATTGAGAGACACTATACCAAAACTACAGGAGAGTTCAGTCATGTTCCTTTGTAATTTTATTCAGATAAGGGAGAGATCAAATATCTTAATTTGGGGCTATAAATATGCAATGAGTGAAGCAGAAATGTGCGTAAAACTATGTTAACATAGTTAGGGAGGGACCAGATACCGTAAGTTCGTAACAGGTAAGAAGAACCAATTGTTTCATTCAGTCACCAATAAGCACTCTAAATGCAGGGTATATGTTGAGAAGAAGGAAAGCCAATAAATTTTTATGCAAGTTAATTGTGGCTTGTTAGGAACATTACATTACATTACAATACAGTGAATGTAGTGATTTTACCTAATAATGTAGATGATGCGGAAACACGAAAAGGGATAGCCATAAGATAAATAAATGAATAAACAAGATATGAAGTTGAGAGCACAGTTTGGAAATTTGAAGTAAATAGTTAGGGTTGCGATGTTGAAATGAGAAAAGAGGAAGTGAAAAACAGATACAACATGTGTATGGAGAATGCACATAAATGAAAGAGAAAGAGAGTACCTCCAAACTGGGCAGCGTGAAAGCGACAAGCGAGAGGGTTGTTATTGACGTGGGAAGTGTTAGGTTTGATGGAAACGAGGGTTTTGTCGTTGAAAGGGGAGGAACATCGAATTCCGACGGAGGGGAATTTGAGCATGGGTTGGCATTTGAATTGGAATTGGGGAGCAACAGGTAATGGTAGATTCTCGTGAAGACGAAGGAGAGGGCGGCTAACCACGAAAGAAACAGCCATTCAGACACACCACACCAACCAACACACACCGCAGCGCAGCACAGGCACTCTCTCTCTCTCTCTCTGTTACCTATGCGAATGCGGGCGGATAGAGAGATGGATAAGATAGAACAAGACTTCCGTGGACCCTATCCCAAAAGTGAGGTGTTAGACAGACACATTCAATCAAATGTTGCCACCTCATTAAAATTTAAAAATATTATAAAATATAATTTAAACTAGAAAAGAAAAATAAAATTAGATTATTTTATTGAATCAGAGATGTTCATCCTTTTCTCTTCGTCTTCGCATCGTCTCCTTCAACTCCATTAGCACGAATCTTCATCCCCTTTACATCATCAAGCTTGCAAATTGGAGCTGCTAGCTTTCTCATAATCTCAATGTTTCGTCTTTTTTTCTCTCTCTCTCTCTCTCTTTTCCTATTTTCTCTCTCTACATTACAGATACACTCACCGTCAATTTCTGGTTTCTATGGTAATTTTATTAGGTTCCTTCTCATTTCACGTACTCGGATAGGAGTTTCTGAGGCTCTTGAAGCTGACTCCTTTGGATTCGCATTTGGGTACTCTTGAAATTCACTCTACTTGGATCTTCCTTAAAATCGAATCAGGGAGGAGGGTGAATTATGGGAGATGAAGCAAGCTAAGAAGGTACCCTCCTGTATTCCTCTTTGTGCCCTTGTTTGATGGCTCTTTCTGTGCTCTAATGTGTCTGAGAAGAGAAAGGCTAGGAAGTGCATTCACTCCGTGTTGATTATTGAATATATAGAAGCCAGACTAACCCATCAGCAGCAACATTGTTTATACAAGAGATGGAAGAAACATTTTCATAGTTGGATTGTCATCTAATCATCTCACTTGGTCACGGTTTAACTGAATTTTTTTATGTATATAAAAAGTTGTTGGATCATAAATAACTACATACCTGCAGAGGAAGTCAGCGGATGGAAATGGTCCAGTAACATGTGTCTAAATAACACTCGTGTCCATACACCCCTTCTTATAAATAATTCCAAATCAGATTTAATACATGCCTGTTCAAGTTTTACAATGGTTACTAGTTATGATGAAATTCATATATATCAATATAGAGGAGTTGAACCTTTTCCATAATAACTTGAAAAATAAGGTAGCTAAGAAGATCATTAGCAGCTACTCTCGTATTTGTGGTCGTTGCTGCTTTTCAATTTGCATATTATTGCCTCGATCACGTTAAGAAGGTACCATCCTGTATTCCTCTTTTTTCCATTCTAATTATTGAAACAAAATTAATGAATGTTAATTTTGTCATTGTCATGACAAAGCTTATAACTTCTGGTCATATGATTTTTCTACAGAGTGGATCCAATAATGAAAAAGAAATTCAGTTGCGTGCAGAAATAAAACAACTTTTGAAGGAGGCAAGCTTAATGTCACAGTAAGTAATGCTTTGTTTAATCTCCTTTAGTGAAAAGAAAGGGGGTCCTGCTTTGGAATCCTTTTTTGTTTTGAGCTAATCTTATCATTTGATGAGTTTTCATTGGTCAAGCATTTTGCATTGTTTATGTGGTTGTGTGGTTGATCATTGGAAATTAAAGGGTAAATCTACAATTTTGTCTGAAGTCCACTATGACAAGTGTAGCAGTTTTTTGGTAGTAAAATTACATGCTAAATGTGTGTGTCTCTCTTTATCCTCTCAGGCCAACAACCTTTGCACAAGCAGCAAAACTCAAAAGGCTAGCAGTTGACAAGGAGAGGGAACTTTCAAAGTGTGAGTTTATTTCCTGTTGCAACTTTTTTACATTTGTTATTTTATCCTGTGCAATGAAGTGTAGACTGACAGACTGCAATTTGCAATTTTAAATCTACTTTTCAAGACAAGAACGCTATGATTCATATCTGTCATTTTATTTCATTTTTATATAATTTAGGCTAATTTTTCTTTCTATTTCATTTACATTAATGCAAGTATTTACAGTGAGCATCTTTTATTGTTGTTTTGATGATGTAAAGCCCCTATGTGGAGGCCCTGCACTTTGCTGGAATGCAATTTGACTATAACTTTCGTAGGCCAACTGCCCCTGGGTGCCCAGAGACCTACTCCAACTAGACACCTACGAATGTTCCCTAAATCTTTGATATAAGGCCACAGAAGATTTAATGAACAGCAGCTTCGTTAGTTGATATTAACTACACTCATGTAAGTGACTAGATAAGGAGAAAGACTTGCATGGACACTACACCAAATGGCTACTTGTTTATGGACAGTTAGTCTCCAAGCAACCAAGCATTGTTATGAGCAGAGTAAACTCTAGAACTAGAAGGGTTTATGGATGTAAAAGGGGATTTTTGATTTTACTTGGCCTTTATGCTGTAAAAGTTTCAAATTTGTAAATTGGTTTAATGGTTGTAAAAGGGGTTTATGGATTTACTTGGCCACCACAATGTAAATGTTTCACAATATTAATGAAGTTATGTTGTTTGAGAATTAATAATACTCTTTTCATATTGTAACAGCAACGAAGTTTACTGCATCATATTGCACTATTGTGCTTGATTGAAATCATTCACAATGAACATCACAAGATAATGCTTATGAAACATCTTTCATATTAAATTCTGACATAAAGCACTAGACAATATCATTTGAGACTTCCAGCAAAAAAATATACAGACTTCCTGTCATAAAAAGTATAAATCTATCATTTGAGACTTCCTGCAAAAAACCTATATCAAAATCTGACATAAAAGGTAAACATCTATCACATAACAGATACCCTCCAAAAAACCTGTACCCAAAAAACCTATATTAAAATCTGACATAAAAAGTCAGTAGTGCTTGGATTGGACAATACTTCTCAACTTGGCTTAAGTGTGTCATATTGACTTACACTCCCAATTTGACTTGCATTCAAAACTTGGCTTTCAATCCTCATGGGGGGTCTAATAGGTGATGGCCTAATAGGTGGCATTCTAAGTGCTGCTTGAGGAATTTGAGGCCAAACAAGTGGCATGACAGTTGAAATCATTTGAGGCCTATACCATTCTGATTGTGTGGTGCTTGTATTCAATGACATAATGTTTGAGGGATGATCTACCTATAAATGAATAAAAAAATATAATTAGTTGGAATGTAAAATTATAAGATATGTTAAACCAAATAAAATTACAAACAATAGCAAACCTGTAAAGGTGTTTCAGGAGAAGCATAAGCAACATTAAAAGTTTCATCCATCCATGTAGGAACATTAGAATGGTCATCCATTGAAGGATTAGTAGCACAAAATTCTCCTTCTTTTTGTTTATCTGTAAATAACAATAAAAACAAGACAATATATCAAATATATCTTATATACAACTATAAAATGTGTAATCAAGAAAACTATGCAATCATTCACCTTTATTTTTCTTTGTTTTTGTGGTTGTTTGTTTCCTTTTCATCTCAAAATGGCCTTTCTTGCGACAACTAGACATTCCCTTTGTCTTTGCAAGAGGAGGATTTAGGATTTGAGCATCATCATTCTCTTTATTTTGACTAGCACTATTGTCATTGGCTATTACTTTTGAATTTAAGTTGAGCTTATTAAGACATTGTTGCACACGCTTAACTCCAATTTCAAGCAAATTCCACATAACTTGTTGAGCTTCTTTGTGTTCTTGAGTTTCCAAAACAAGATTATAGAATGACTTCATAATAGCATTACGGTAAAGAAGACTAGCATTATCATCATTGGTCATTGAATTCATGTCACAGGTAGAGTTTTCTTCTAAAGCCCTATTCATGTGCTCATAAATCTTGGACCTTGCATTCTTTGACCATCTTTTCAAGAAGTATTGGTTGGGTATTCTCAAAATACCTTTAATATTGTAAATTCGCAAAGCATGACTACAAAGAATGCCCATAGAGTCAAACTTGTGACAACTACAATTGATCATGGTAGTGGAAGAATCAAATGTTACAACATGCTTCTTTTTAGGCATATGATTTAAAATGACTTCATGATTTGACACATTGTCACATTCTCCAATCTTTATGGAAGTGCTTCCCCCTGTTCCCTCAAGATACTCTTTCAAAAAAAGCTTGAAGATCTTGTGAGTATAGATTGTAGATGCATGTCGTAAAGTCTTACTAGTATTAATAACACGAGGAGGCTCACTTTGGCTATTTTTGAATTCTTTTTCAACTTCTAGTTGCTGCCACTTTTTTACCATATTCTCAAATGCCAATAAGAATTGTGTGAGACTAGTTGTTTTACCTATAATTTCACCCAATGCACTATTTGTACTTTCACTCCTTTGAGAGGACTTGATATCATCAGAAAAGACATCCTTGCTATAAGCAGTGCTCCATTTGTGACGAATTTTATACATGTTGTTCAACCAAACATGATCATGAAGCTTGTACTCATTCATCATTTCTTCCTATATGCCTTCAAATTCTTCTTCCGAATCACAACCTTTCATGCATCTTTGGAATAGGCTTTGAAACTTAGAGTTGGATTGAGAGCACCCAAATAAGAAGGAGTATTCTTGGCTATATGCCACACACAATCGATGACATGTATTTGGCATTGCTTGTCCAATTGCTTTGGCCATGGCTGCATCTTGGTCTGTAAAAATTGTTTTTGGTTGTTGGTTTCCCATATTCTCCAAAAACACTTTAAACAACCAATTAAAAGAAATTGCAGTTTCATCAAATAACAAAGCACAACCAAACACGACATTTTGCCAATGATGATTTACACCGATAAAAGGGGCACAAATCAAATTGTATTTATTAGTACGGTAAATGGTATCAAAAACCACAACATTCCCGAAGCAATCATAATCAACTTTGGACTTGCCATCTCTCCAAAAGACATTGGTCAAGCGTGACTCTTAATCTAATTGCACACTGTAGTAGAACATAGGATCTTGTGCTTGTCTACTCTGTAAGAGATTCACTAATGACTGAGCATCCCCGGCTCCAATCATTTTCAACTTTTCAGTGTAGACAAAATTCTACATGTCTTTCATAGTCAACCCAAGTTTATTGAATCCACCAACTTCTTCTCCTAAATAACTCCAGATCTTTGTAACTTTTATACCAGCATTCACCATGGACTTTATGACTTCCCCTTTGATTGTTGGTACATTTCTCATAGAACGTAACAAGTGTCTTTGCTCAGGTGACACAAACTCATGATTATGATTGAGTACCAACTTTGAAATTTTCCAAATTCCTTCCTTACTCACATTAAATCGCACCATTGCTTCACAACCCGTTCTTGAATTTGCTCTTTCATATGCCACTTCACCTTGAGATTCATTGTTTTTAAATCCTTGTTTGGAACAATAAAAATATTTCGAGCGTATGAACTTTTTTTCGTTATCATAATACAATTTCTTCCCCTTTCTTACACTAAACCCCATTTTGAAGGCATGTGCTTGGTATAAGTTATAAGCTTCATCTTTGCTATGCACAACTTGACCAAGAAAAATGTCTTTGGGCTCATCAATTTCAAGTGGATGACAATCACTAGGCTCCATGTCCTCCCTACACATATAAAATGTTTATAATTTTTTTTCTTGTAACAGTGAGAAACTAGCAGAAGTAGAAAGGAAAATCTATAGAAATGTTAAATAATGAAAATATAACATACTAAGAAAAGGATGAGAAGTAGAAGTAGCAGAAGAATAAAAAGGTTGTCATAACACACCTAGATACTTTTGATGAGGAGACAGCAATGGTTTGGTTTGATGTGGAGAGACAGTAAGGAGAATTTTCCATTGTTTGTAGAAGAAGCGATGGAAGTAATGGCGTATGATGCTTTTGAGAGGCGCGCATAGGACGAAAGTTGAAAGGCGCGTAAAACTTCTCGTCCATTTCTCATTCAATTGGTATTCTCTTATTTTAATTTAATATTATTTTATTAAAATATTATTTTATAATATTTTAATGAGGTTTCAATTTGTAAGTGGATGTGTCCAACACCAATGATTTAACTTTGTGTCTGCGCAAGTCTTGCTCTATAAGATAAGAGGAGAGGTTTCAATTCATGCCCCCTTTTACTTTTACCAACTCGCCCGAGTAAAATTGCAATCTTAATATTTTCTTTTTGAATTTAATTGAAATGATCTAAAGCTCTAAAGATTTTTTTTTAGGGTGTAATTATGTTAAAGTTTATTAACTTTTATAATAATTGTGTTTAAAGTTATTTTAAAATAATTTTTAATTGACTTATATTAACATGCATAATCATTAATCACTTGATATGTTTAACTAATTGACTGATATGTTATTTATTTATTTATTAAATATAATTTAAGGGTTTAATTAACCAAAAAATAAATTATGAATGCATTTTATACTACATTTTGAAAATAAAACTAACAGGTAATGAATCCCTTGGGTTGTGACAGATAGAGATTAGAGCAGAAGCAGAGGGAGGAAAGGGAAGGCATATTATATTTATATTAGCTGGTGTAGTTGTATGTCCTCCACAACTACATCCATAATGATTCGTCGGTTATGCTGTTTACAAAGCGCCTCTCCCTCCGTCCCATTGTGTTCCGGTTCCAGCGCCAAGAAGAAGCCCCTTGTCTTGTTGGGCGCACCTCAGGTCTGGTCAGGTTTTCCTTTTTCTCCTTCGCTCTCTCTCTCTCTCTCTCTCTCCACACTAACACTACTTTCCTCCTCTTTCTTTACTTTTCATTCAGGTCTCGGCCGTAGTCCTTGACGCGCTTCTCAACGCTTCTACTTCCCCAAATTCTTTATTTGAGGTCAGCTATTCATTCTGATCATTTTCTTCTGCTCCTCCATTAGATTCCATTTTCACACTACATATATAATTCATTAGGTTGCGGCTATTGTCACTCAGCCAGCTGCTAGAAGGGACAGGGGGAAAAAGCTCATGCTCTCTCCCTTGGCCACTCATGCTCTTGACAGGGGCTTCTCTTCTGATCAAATTTTCACTCCCCAACGAGCTGGAGACGTACCTAATTATTCTCTTCTCTTCTATTCTATTGCGCTCTTCTTAGTTTAGTTTAACTTCTTTCTGATCCCACTTAATCGCTGCAGGATACTTTCTTGTCAAATTTAAAAGCTCTGCAACCTCAGCTGTGCATTACAGCAGCCTATGGGAATATATTACCTACCAAGTTTCTAGATATTCCACCATTGGGTTAGTCACTGCAACTGCTAGTACCCATCATATCATTATCATGCTTTACCTTACAATTCACATTGCAAAATCTATGATACTATACTAAAACTTAGACCTCTAACACCCAAATTTTTAAATCCCTCTTGCAAATATATCAGGAACAGTCAATATTCACCCTAGCCTGTTGCCATTGTATCGTGGTGCGGCTCCTGTTCAAAGAGCATTGCAGGTTTTTTTTTCCTATTTCTTCCTGCCAATCTTCTAAATTCTGAATGCTTTTATTTCGTAAACTTATTTTGGTGGTGGTATGTATTGATTTGTATACTAGGATGGTGTTAAAGAAACTGGAGTATCATTAACATTCACTGTTCATGCTCTGGATGCTGGACCTATCATTGCTACTGAAACAATTCAAGTTGATGATCAAATGAAGGTATGATTTTCTGTTTGTCCCTCTTTGCTACAAAAGTTGTGAATGGGAATGCATCGTGAGTTTTTGCTTTATCTATAAAAAAATATTAATGCTCATATATTTATTTGTCTTTAGCCCACATTTGTAACCTAATTTGGAACGATTCTACTTCTGGTTTGGATGTGTACAACTGGTGCATATAATATCAAAGGGTTACAATCTCCTTAGATTGTATTAATAGTATTTCAGGTTCATAATCAGAATATACAGTAAATTTTATGTACTACCATTCCAACAGTGACTTTACCCCTTCAAAAATGGATATGAATGCTCTGCTATTTTTTCCTTTTGAAATCAAACATACGCAAGGCCTTTTGAAATCAATATTTGCATTTTGTTCTGTCCCTATTTGTAGCTGGCACGCTTTACTCAGTCATTGTGGGACTTGTACTCGCCATAACTAGGGGTGTTTGTGGTTTGATTTGAATCAGTTTTGAGGCAAAAAAGCCATCTGATCCAATCATGAAAGGAACCTGCAGTTTGGTTTGGATCTGTTTGAAAATAATCTCACAATTGAACCAATCCTATCCAATCTTTTGCAGTTTGGATTGGATTGATTATTTTGGTTTATGCTTTTTTATTTTTTTTTAAGGGACAACACTTTATTTTTTAGTCAACAAACAAATGAAATTTATTAATTAGAGTAAAGAATAGAGTTCTTTTTATTTAAGGAAGATCACTTATTAAATAAAAAATCAAATACATGATAAATATAAAAAAATTGTTCAAATGTATTAAATCTAATTATAAATCACAACTTGGTCAAATTACAAATCACAATAAAAAAATCTCAATGTTTTTTAGAAATACATTTAATTTTGTAAAATACATTGGACCTATCATTGCTACTGAAACAATTCAAGTTGATGATCAAATAAAGGTATGATTTTCTGTTTGTCCCTCTTTGCTACAAAAGTTGTGAATGGGAATGCATCGTGTATTTTAATTCAGAGTTTACGTCAAGGTAGAATAGAAAAATTAATATAAGTTTACTATAATTGCAAGTGGGGGTTCGGTTTTGGTTCAGTTTTGAACATGAAAACCAAAAACCGAACCAAACCGTATAAAAAGATGGAACTTTGTTTTTGGATTTTTGGTTAATGTTTTGTTTGGTTTTCAGCTTCTTTTTTTTTTAATCGGTTTAGTGGTTTGGATTGGTTCTTGAATACCCCTAAGGCCCTAACCATAACTGTCAACTTGTTTGATAGGCCCATACAGGTTTATAAAAGGAGGAAAGAAAAAATAGATAAGAAAAAAGATGGAGTGGATGGGCCCAAGCCCAAGGAACAGGCTCTCAGAGTATATGAAAGAAGAAAGAAAAGGGGAACAGAAAGGGAAGTGGAAGGACAGGTGGCAAAGGCCAGTGGAGGAAATAACTGAATGGCCACGTGGCTATCTAGCATTGGGGGGAAGTGATATGGGAATGGAATGGGAGGAAATGGGTATATTGGAGGGGGAGTAACAGAATGAGGGTGTCTTTTTGGTGATTGTTAATACGGGGGTGAGGCAGAAGAGAGGAGTCGGTTCTCTCTTTCTACCGAAGGGTTGTGAATCTTTTTTTCTTATTTCTATTTCCATCTTGTAAGGGAAGTGAGTCCCAGCCATATTTTCATTCAAAATTCTGTGGAAATTCATGTTACAGACTATTACAGTGAGAATAGCATTTCAGTTTTCTATTTTCATACTATTTTCCTAACATTGTTTGGTGAAACTTACAAGGCAGTTACTTCTTTTTCTCCCTGCTTCTGACAAAACTTTAGATTTCTATGTAGGCACCTGATTTGCTTGAGCTCCTCTTTCATAAAGGTGTGATTCTTCTGTTTTTGTCGTCCTATGTACCTTTCTCTTGTTGTACTAAGCTATTCTTATTCAGACATTTTAATAGAAAGTGATCTTTATTGAATGAGTTCCTATCTTTATTTGACAAAGCAGGATCTAAACTTCTGATTGGGGAACTTCCTTCTATACTTGATGGATCTGCAAGAGTTAAGGCACAACCTCAAGATCACTCTAAGGCTACATTGGCTCCAAAGGTATGTTAGCCTTGATTATGTTACTAGGGAGCTGAAATAGAAAAACATTTCCCATTGATATTAGTTCAAAATATATTAGATCCTCCAATTTTTTTTGCCCAATGTTACTTGCTAGACTGGTTCAAGTTGATATTGCATATACTTTTATGAATCTATTGTATTTCTGGCAACAGATTGATGGCTCAAAAATAAAACAAGGCTGTTCAATCTCTTTGCAAGTCAGTAACATAAATTCCCTTGAAATAATCATCAAAAGAGCATGAATGAAAGGCCAAAAGCACAACTCAATGCTATAATGAATTTAAGGGCTAGCAAAAAGACACCCTTGAAGATATTGGTATTTTGTATTCCTCTTTACACCATACAATACACATTGCCATAATTTTAGCCTCCATATTCCTGACAAAACTCATACATGAGAATTCTCCAAGGTCGAAGGACACATCTATTGAACCCAAACAAATGATCTCAGTAAGTAAATTCATGCTAGGATGTGGGGATTCCTTCTGGTCTTACCAATAAAGAAAAAAAGCTTCACAATGCAAAAAATAAGTGGGCTACTGTTTCTGGCCACATCTGCTCAACACACGTTAGGTAAAAGAGCTGGAGCTGTAATGAGGTCTGCAAGTGCAAATTGTCATTTGTATTGATCCTATTGTTTACTACTGTCCAAATGAACAACTTGATTTTGGAGTGCTTTGATGATTAAGAGAATGAGTTATAGATCGAAAACAAGATACAACAAGACAAATCAAAAGAACACAAACTCCAAATTACATCTTGTTGGAAGGACAGATGAATAGAACTGAGTCACTCACTTGTTTTTCTATCACTCAGTTTGTGCAAAGAGATGTGTAAACTTTTTTTATGGGTAAATTATGCTTAGAATATAGACGACAGAGGTGACCATGAACCACTGAAATGAATATTCCCCACCTTCCTTTCAAAATGTAATATGTGAACTTTCACCCAACCCAAGAAGCCAGTAGTCTATAAGAAGTAGGTCTCTGAGAAATAATCTTCCAGGGTGTTGCATCAATTGCAGATAATTAAGAGTTTTCTTTTTCTCTTTTGTTTCTGATCGCTTTCTACACCTGAAGCTCCTGTTGATAAGAAATAGGGTTTCATGCTATGATTGCTATTTATTTTTACATGATTTCATTAAGCAGTTAGCTGCAATTCAATTAGAAAACTTGTAAATGTCAAAGATTGAACTGGGGAGAAATGTGCCTTTCTGTTCACTGCAGTAAATATCCTGTTATATGCAAGAAGAAAAAAGGAAAATACTCCCATATATACACTGTACAGTTAGTAAGATTTCTTCCTTACAATTACAACTTACAAGGAGTTGCTCATATTTTGGTTTTGCTACTTTATGCAGATAAATCCAGATGAATCATGGCTATTTTTTGACCAAGAAGCATCTGTTCTACACAATAAGGTAAATTTCATGATCTTATTTGAACTGCACAGTAGTGACATAAAACAATTCTAGGTTCGTGCTTTTTCAGGGTGGCCAGGAGCTAGAGCAAGAGTTTTAGTTGTTGAGAAAAATGGTCAGCAGAAAACTTTGGAGATTAAAATTATAACCACACGAGTTTGCGATCATGAAAGTGTGCAGTTTGATGAAGCAGATGATGTTGCATTCATTGAGGGTGTGCTGGTGTTTCCATGTGGAAGGGGCACCACGCTTGAGGTATGTTGAGATTTTTAATCGATCTTGAAGTTTCTATCATCATTGCAGAGCTAAATCATGTTTGCTCCACCTAGGTAGGTAGGTGATGATGGAGAAAGCGCAGGTTTATGTTGTATTGAGAAAACTAAGCCAATTTCTATAACCTCCCCAAAGAAAAAAAGAAAAGAAAAGAAAACAAGGAACAGGTTTCAGACACAAAGAAACCGAAGCAAATTTGGAAATATCCAAAGTTTCAAACCAGTGTATATCAAGAAAACCAACAGAGAACTACTCCCAAAATTGATCTTCTAAACTGCCAAATTTGTTTTTGCTTTTGGTAGCTCTTGCTTATTCTTATATAGGTTTCATTCGTCGGTTTCAGTTAATTTCAAAATTTTGGCTAGTGACTCTTCCAGTGCAGAGATCTTGTTAAACCATGATTTTCTCATTTTTTTTTTCCCAAACAATTTTTTTAGAATAAATTTATCAATCAAATTTTTAGTTTTGTTTCAAAACTATTTAGACAATAATTTTGGAGAATTAAAAAAAAAAAAAAGTTTCCTCCCTGTTAGAGATGGAAATTGGAGACAAATGGATTGTTTCATGTTAATTTCAAAATTTATTTTGTTTAAAAGGAGCTGTTTTTAACTATAGATTAGAAGTTATTCATTTGCTTTTAAAAAAATAATAGGTAAACGATACGTTAAAGCCAAAAACATAGCACTAGTTTGAAAAGTTGCATTTTGAAATTCATTACTGTAATATGTTCCCTTAAGCTGAAGCTGCTGCTTAATTAATGTCTTTTACTGACAATCACTATTTAATATAGTTCACGCATGAGCTTCCATAAAAAAAGGGGAAATTCCCGTGCCTCGTGTTCTCCTTTTGTCTAAGTGCTCTGTGAAATTCTCCAACTGTCTTGCATCTTGAAACTAATATCAAATATAATATTTATGAAAAAAAATGGCGTTGGATGAAGAGGCAATGTCTTTTGGGGGATCCAAATTGTATATGCGCACTTTATTGAAAGAGCATTTTGTACTTTGAATACAAAATCTGAGTTTGTAATTATATAAATTTTTTATAATACAGTCAAGCACGTTAACGGAAATTACTTGCTTTATGAGATACAGTTAACATGTGTTTTTCTTTATATCACAAGGAACGAGCATTGAGGAAGCACTGTTGCTCTTTAATCTGAAAAGAGCACTTTTTTACACAAATTTAGCATAAGTATGCGAGACCAGTATTCTTGTAATCAAATATGCCTTTCTGAATTTAGTGGTGTTGTAACACTCAGGTATTGGAAGTTCAGCTTCCCGGAAAAAAGGTGGTAAACGCAGCTGCGTTCTGGAATGGGCTGCGGGGGCAGAAGCTGAAGAAATTATGAGAGGTGGTTTAGGCAATCGATTCTGTTTTGATTTGATTCAATTTTTTATTTTCTTCTTTCAATTTATATGATCTATGTTCATTTCTGGACTAATTTTATATGATTTATGTATAACTATCAACCTTTGCAATTCTTTATAGAAGGGCTTCTCAAACATGCATACTTTTTATATTGTGCATCGTTTACACCATGTATGTGATTCCCATGATAGAACTATAGTTACTTGCTCCAGCGAACGAAGTTACTTAAGTGATCTCACTGAAATTATAATGTCCATTGCTCAATGCCTAATTGCATATAAAAAGGTCGCATAATGGGTAAGATTTACTTCTCGCATTTAAACCAATCTAATATGAAGCGTTTGGATGGGGGAGAGAGAGGATTTAAGACCATTACACAATACAAAAAGTCACTGCAGTAATTTATGCGTGTGCCTCAATGTACCATATAGTATTGGTTTTATACATGTACATTTGTCGTCAACACCAGTTAAACTTAACTCAGCTACCAGCGAAGAGATGTCTACTTCATTCGTTGCCTTATACGTCACTGGCCAGCCATTGCTTTACTCACAAATAACAATAGGTTTCAGCATCTTTTTTTTTTTTTTTTGGGACTTTCTGATGATAATTTCATATAATTTTACTTTGTCTAGACTGATAAGTGATGGGTGAGTATAGGGAGCTACCTCTATTTGTATAGAATTATCTCATCCCAAACTGTTTTCTATGACTTGTAAGGAGCACTAGTATACACTAATGACCAGTATATAGCATGCACAATGTTAAGACGTCGGCAAGTGTATTGGCTGTACAAGTAATAAAGTGAAAGTAAAGTATTGTCTCCACAGAGATTGTGGTTTTAATCTCAATCCAACCAAAAATTGCTTGTGTGTTTATGAATAAAAGGAAGATTTGGAATTTTTGCGATTTTAGAAATTAAAGAGCAAAATTAAAATGAGAATGCAATTAAGTGATGTTTAGAAAATTAATGAATAAAACGGTTAGATTTCGGAATTCCTAGTGATATTTCCTTATGTAATTTCTTTCCCTTCTAACCTCGTTCCTATTAGGCAATTTACTTTCAATTTCTCTAAATTAGTTCAACCTTAATTCCTTAGGTGGTAAACCCTTTGTTCATAATTTCACACCCTAATCCTTTAGGCGAGCAAATTTAGTCACAAGCATTAAGAGTAAAAAATTAACGCAAAAGTATACAACTTGTCTTCCTATCCCTAAGTTCAAGAATTATATGGTTGCTAAAATGGAACAGTTCAAACCCCAAATTTTCAATTACAAGGTTTGAATTACAAATCAATTTCTAATGGGTGTCATGCATAGAAAAAGCATTAAGCGTAAAATTAACAATTGAATTGTATTAATAATCAAAAGGTTCAGAAGGAAAAACAAATTACAAAGGATTTCAATCACGATTTATCCTAACCTAACTGCAAAGGGATTTAGAAACTCATAGAGAAACTAAACACACAAAAAAATTAAAAAGAAGATAGAAAGGAAGTCATGGATCATGAGAATCAAATCACAATTCTTCAAGCTCTTCCTCCTTTTCGATCCTTAAATGAGTCAAAGAATACTTAATGGAGGGACCTTTCCTCCTTTTTAAACTAATTTTGGACCGCTTTTCGTTAATTTTTGGCACATCAGGCCCAAAAGGAGCACCTAGCAGATCACGGGCACACTAAGCGTGGATTGCTCCTGCTGAGCACGAGCACGTTGGTTCCTTTTCGCATTGAGCATGGTGTGTTTACGCTGAGCAGCCAAGTAGTGCAGGTTCGATTTTTCATCTTCTGCGAGCAATACAAGCAGAACTGGCTCTCAATGTCTTCACAAAAGTTGTAGATAATTGTGTCCTTGAAAAAATGGCACTGGTTTCACATCATTTTGATAACTACAACTCGAGATATACTCAAAACAATGCACCTATGTCAGTGCTGTCAGGACAGCATGTCAAATTCAATTTCAAGCTTCATTTTCTCTATGATCCATGATGAATCTCGTCAAACTTTCTTCATGAAAAGTGTAGATATATGTTTAAGCTTTTCATAGATACCAAGATCGCTTCAATCACATTCTTATAGTCTGAGTTATGACCCAAACAAGAAGGAAAGGTCAAAGTCTGAGTCAGCAATTTAAAGCTTCTCACTAGTGCTCATTTTCCTACATTAAAAACCCAACAAAATCAGTATATTCATGCACTTTTTTCATTTAAATCATTCAAAACATGAACCACAAGAAATCATATACATATGAATTGTTTTTTCACAAAATTTACTAAATTAATGCATTAAAACATATAAAGAACACTATATAAATCTACATATATTGTAAATTTATCACACAACTCCTGACTTCAAATTCAGTGTAGATGCTAGCCAACAAACATTTGTTCAAAACAGTGAATAATTAAACATTCTCAATCGTAAGACAACCTACATATCGTCTAGAAGCTAAAACTTATATTGGCGCTCCTGTTATGGTCGACCATAAATTAAAATCAAAGAACAATATATAATTGTAATAGTGAACCTTTAATAAATATTCAATAGAGAGTTGTACTTTTACCTCCTCAAAGGTCCTACAGAAGTCATTAATTAAGCAAATAAAAGATAAAATACTTCATAAAGGGCATTTACTGCGAAACGCCAATGTAAATGTAATATAAAGCGTGAACTCGTCCGATGTATGGGTGAATTGTTAGTTTTTTTTTTGTATCTATAAAAAAATATATTGATAATTTTTGTTAATTTCTTATTTTACTAATTTCTTATTTTGTTGAAAAAAGATCTAAAATAAATTAAAATTTCTATAATAAGGAACTTAATTTACTATGTTATGAACTTTTAAACCAATCTAATAACATATCACATAGATATGAACTTACTCATCAATTAATAAAAAAAAATAGAAGATAACTTAATGTGTTTATTTTCCAATATGAAGTAACCAATATTCTACATCAGATTTACAATTTAATGCTTACGAAACCCTAACGAAAACTGTAAGAAATCTTATTTAAAGCTGTTGAAACCCTAATGTTGTCAATTAATGTTCCCCAAAACCCTACAAAATCTTTCTTATATATATATATATATATATATATATATATATATATATATATATATATATATAAAGATACTTGATTATTAGCAACCTTACTTTTAATATACATACAAATTGACACCTAATTTTCATTACCTTTTTTTTTAAAAATAATTACCTTTATTAAAATAATAATTATTACCATAATTATTATTATATTATATATTATACTCTATACTAATAGATAATCAAGTAGTTGTTTTAACGTTGAACTCTTGGAACCAACTAAATGAAACTTAATAAAACAATTAATTGTCGGAAAAGTTACTATTTTAACGTTGATGTAGTTTAGTTTTTAAAATTAAAATATATACTTAATTGTCAACAACCTTACCTTTAATATAGATTTTAAAATAATTACATTTATTAAAATAATAATCATTACCATTATTATTATTATTATTATTATTATAACAATAGATAATCAAGTAGCTATTTTAATGTTGAACTCCTGGAACCAACTAGTAATTAATTGTGGAAAAAGTTATTATTTTAAAGCTGATGTGGTTTAGCTTTCTGAAATTAAAATATATACTTGATTGTCAGCAACTTTACTTTTAATATAGATTTTAAAATTAATTAGCAGAAGATTATGCTATAAAATAAAACAATACATAATATTAAATATGATATCAACAAATTGACTCACCGTTGACTGCCATTAGCCTTGTAATGCGTCAATGTTACTTTGAATGACTCTTTGTATTGGTAACTAACATGATAAGGATGCAAACGTAGGATTGTAGATAGGGTTGAGGGTTTTTTGAAAACGGTAATATGAAAATTATAATTTCCCAAAGTATATGCAATGGTCACTAGTCGTTCCATAAAACCTTCTAAGATCAGACCAACCCCCGATGATTAAGGGTTGGTTCTACAGTTTGTTGTGAACCACAATGTGACTATTTCCCTTATAGTCGGTTAAAGTCCAAGTATCAGTCAATTCATTATGATACTTCTGAATAAATCTAGCCTTCATTATTCTATGTGGCTGTCAAATACATAATTCAGGACATAAAACAAAATAAGAAAAAAAATGAAAAAAAAAAAACAATACCTCCTTTTCACACTGGATAGTGACAAAATAAGGTTTGTTTTTTCTGTTAATAGAGTTTTGGGGGGTTATCACTGATGGTGTGAAATTATTTTCCTCTTCTCATAAATATTACCTTTCTAAGCAACTGTATTTTTTTTACACCTTTATCACCATTGTTTATTAGCTTTCTTTATTTTAACATAATAGCTTAAAGTTACAATTTTTCTTTTAATTTTTAATAAAAGAATAGGGGTTAAATATGTTTTTACTCCTCCAAAAATTATCCTACTTTGGTTTTAGTCCTCAGAAAAAAAATTCTTTGAATAAAGTCCCTCAAATATTAAAAATACTTTAATTAGATCCCTGTGCTAAACTCTGTTTAACTTTTCTGTTAAATAATGGCCACATCAGCTTCTAAGTAAAGTATTTTATTACCTGAAGTGCCTAGTGATAATTTTTAATAAAAAAAGTTGTGTAATTACTTTTGCTTTAGGGTTAAAAAAATGTGATTTAGGGTTAAACATGTAATAATTTTATTCAAAAATATGTTACTAATCTGACCTGGACATAACAGTTGACATGGATGGCCACATCAGCAAATTAATGGTGACTGTGATGCTGATGTGGCCATCATTTAATAAAAAAGTTAAACAGAGTTTAGTACGAGAATCTAATTAGGATATTTTTAATATTTGAGAACTTTATTTAAGGAAAAAGAATTTTGAGGACTAAAACCAAACGAGTCAATTTTTGGAGGACCAAAAACATATTTAACCCAAAGAATAATATCAATTAAATTATTGTTTTTTAGATTTAAAGTGAATCTTTTAGTATTTCTCAATCACTATGATTTTTTTTTAATAAAAACAACTTAACGTAATATTTTCAATCATAAAAATTCATAATAATAAAAAACAACTGTATTTTTCTTTTTAACATAATTGCTTAAAGTTGCGGTTTTTCCTTTTAATATTTCTACTAAAATATCACTGAATCTAATAAATATCGCCAACTAATTTATTGAATATTGTTAAAAATTTTAACTTTTAGAAATAATTGAATATTCGATATAAAATGAATTTGCACACCAATTTATTTTCGAAAACTAATTTGTTATTTGTTACAAATTCATTCAAATTGATTGATTGATTAAAATCAACCAATTATGAATATCGCCAATTAATTTATACATCATTTTATTTTTGGAAACAATTGAATATCATTAAAATATCACCGAATCTAATTAATATTGCCAACTAATTTATTGAATATTGTTAATTTTTTTTTAATTTTCAGAAACAATTGAATATTTGATATAAAATAAATTTGTACTGGTTTTAATTTATTAGTATATTAATCTATTATATGTTATTAAAAAACTAATTTATTATTTGTTTAAGACTATTCTTATTTATTTAAGAATATTCAATATAAAATAAAATATTACTGAATCTAATAAATATTGACAATTAATTTGTACACCGGTTTATTTTTGAAAACAATTGAATATTGTTAAAATATCACCGAATTTAATGAATATCACCAACTAATTTTTTAATTTATTGAATATATCTTCATGTATTTATAAGTGAAATAAGCTCTTATAGGGGTAGATAAAGATGGATGACACCTATTATGACGAGGAACCAAGACTTTATTTATGAAAATAATTCTTATTAACTCGCCCATTTTTTTTAAATAACATGATTTATAATTTATATTTAAGGGCTATTACCTTAATTATACATATTTATTAATTACATGAATTACATTAATTTTATATTTAAAATAATATACTTAAAAAAACATGATTTTTAATTTGTTTATTAAAAATTTGGCAATTAATTACTCACGTTTAAGTTTCACCAAAAATCAAGGGCAATTACTTTAATTATATACAATTATTAATTTGACTGAAAGAATAATTGATTGAAATAATAGTTGATGATAAATATATATCTATACATATTATAACGTAATTATAATATCTAATATAATATTTATAATATCTTATCTAATCTAATATTCTGATAAAAAAGTAATAAAATATTTTATTTAATGTATTGATAAAAAATATCAAAAATAAAGTATATCTTTTAAACAATATATAATGATATTTTAAAGATATTTTTTTATTATTTTTATGCAACACGTAAATATAATTTTGTAAATATCTTTATTTAGTGGTTAATTTTACATTGATATCTTTTAAAAATTTATGGACCACGTAAATGTATTGGATTATACATTGATATATTGTCATCCCCTATTTATTTTGTAAATATCTAATTTTTTTAGGCTCTTATCTAGATTCTTATAATGATAAGAATATGAATTTTATATTTAAGGTAACTATTACGAAAATCACAAAAAAATTTCAATCATATCTTTTAAATTTATTTCCATTTAATATTAATTTGTTTCTATTTAATTAAATCCTTATTAAGTTGTAATTTTCCAACATATCTTTTAAATTTATTTTTATTTAATATTAATTTGTTTTCATTTAAAGTACTTATTCATCATTAATTTTAATTTTATTGCTCTAAATAACATAGTTATAGATGAATCACTAATTTCAACATAATTATAACCAAATTCTTTAATTATTCTAAATTTGTGTAGTGCTTTACTCTAAATAATAAAAACTATATTGTAATTATAAATAAATCTTTAATTATTCAAAATAATAATAATAATAATAATATAACAATAATAAATTAATATTTTAATCTTTTATGTAAATAATTATAATTATTTAAATGGGCCATGTGATTGTAACATTATTGCTATATAGCATAATTTTCTCTCTCATTAATATTATTAATATTTAGTAAACATAAATAATAATTATTAAACATTAAGTAAATAATTATTTAATTAGACGATGCTTAATAGATTTCTAAATTTAAATTTTAATATTTATTTAATCTATATTATTTCAATATTTGTAACTGAAGAATAAATTAAGAAAATATGAACATTTTATTACAATTTATAAACAAAATTCAAAAAGATAACAACTTAATCCTCACAGTGGTGATAGTCAAAATTACAACCAAATAATACCACTCTATTAGAAATTTTTCTAATTGACGAAACACCAACTAAAAGTAACTCAAGATCATTTAAATTACACAACTACAATAATTGTTTCCAGCCATTACCGAGAGAACGTTCTGCCCTTTTACAGATAAATAAATAATAATAATAAGAAGAAGAAGAAGAAGAAGAAGTAAAAATAAGAAAAACAAAAACAAATAAAGCACAAATTTTGAATAAGAAGAAGTAGAAGAGAAATAAAGAAAAAAAAATTCTAGATGAATACCCCATTGTAAATAAATAAATAATAAAAAATAAGAATAACAAAAAAATACCTGAAATACTTATTTGTTTTGGGACGATTAAAGCAATGCAAAAGAGTAGAGAAGAGAAAAAGTAATCGATACAAAAAATTCCCAATATATATATATATGAGGGTATATGAATGACTTTTGTTCATAGTTTCTGTTTTTCAATGGTTAACGCTTTTAATAGCATTTTGAAAGAGTAAATGTAATAATTATGAAATAAATTGTTAATATTGCCCTTACTTTAGGCAGGAAAAGTTTTCTCTCTCTAACATCAACTTTAAAAATATTAACGGATACCATAAAGAATACTACTATAAGATATTTATGACTCTTCCAAGCTTCAAACCATGGCCTTCCACGAGTATAATTGAAAGCCTTAGGCTAAGTAATTGGATCATTTTCACCCAATTTCAGCATCCTCTCTAGCCATTGAAACTTGTGAATGAGAGTTCACGATGTCAGGAATGGGAACATAATTGTTATGAGCATAAGTTCAAAGGGAGAGCCCATCCCAAAATACTAGTCCATTAGGTGGAAGAATTCCTTAAACTTATAAACCTCACTTATTGGGTGGGATTCCCTGATGTGGGACTTATAACAATACACCTTCATTCGAGAGCCGACGTCCTCAGTAGCTGCACTCCACAACACTTCACTCAACTTCCATGTTGGTCAGAACCCTCCATGGGTAACCCTCTACGAAAAATCATGCCTCTCAATGAAAGCACTAATGTTATGAGCATAAGTCAAAAAGAAGAGCCCATTCTTAAAGAGTAGTCCTTTAGGTGGGAGAATCCCTTAGGCTTGTAAGCCTCACTTATTAGGTGAGAGTCCTTGATGTAGGACTCATAACAATAGTGCCCTCAAAGTGGCTTGATGAATCCTCATCTCATGATGTTTTAGTGCATGATTCATATGTAAAATCCCAAGAAAAAGCTTTATAAAAAAATGTTGAGAAAAAGGCAAAAATAGTTTACTTTCTTTGATTGTAAATAAATTAGCTTAGAAGGAATCTTTCCACACTTTTTTGTAGGTAAAAATAAAGTAAAGTTTTACATCTGGTAGTGTAATGCCTAAGATGCTAGATGATGTCCCACAAGAAGCTTAGCATTGGATGCTGGAAGCATTAAAATTCTTTGGGTAGATTCATGTCTGAGACATTGCAATGCTAGGAGACACTAGATCGAATGCCTGAACATCAGTTCCATGTGGGTAGAGTAGCATCTGCCACGTCGTCTGGCGTGTAACTGACTAATGCATGTCCAATTTAAATCACAGCTCAACGTCCCAGATGCTTAGCCAGCGTGGGACTCTAGCAATATTTTATTGACAATGTGAAACAGTTTTGCTCACTTCATATAAAAGCTAATGCAAGGCTCATTTGCTAAAGAGGGGACGTTAAAAGACGCTTTTCACCTTCACTCACCTTATTTGTTAGGTTTTTTTCTCATCTTACCATTGGAGCTTCATCCTTTGGAAGATGAGTGTGAAGATTCAGTGTATTCACCATTTCCTATAGCCACCTCTATCTTGTACCATTTTTTATCTTTCTCATTTTTCTCTATTTTGGTATTTTTTAGGGTTTAATGAATCTTATGGCATTCCTTTGTACAAATCTTTCAATTTAATGCAATTCTTTGTGTTTGCGAGTAATCAACTATATGCTTAACACTTTTTCACAGTAATTCACTATTGAGAATGATGTGAACGCATGCATGATATGGAATCATATGCAAGTGATCTAAATCGATGCTTGATTATTGTGTCTTAAGTTGAGTCTAGGAATAGCTCTTCGTAAGACATGTATTCTTGAGGATTTCGGTCTTAATACTTGATTTAAGTTTCAATAGATCATGTAAAAGCAAAGTATTGAGTTTAATTCATAAAGATCTTTGCCAAGGAATTGGGTTGATCTAATTTTGAGAGATCCAAACTTTGAAACCATGTCGTTTTGTGTTAAGTTGGGAAAAAATGCTTGGGATAACCACAAGAGGAGTTGAATTGCTAATTATATTTTTCGCCAATATAAAATCAATTAAAATTCAAAAACATAGCAATAGATCTAATTTTCGCGTTTTAATTTTGTTGGCAATTTGTGATGTGATAACACAAATATATTGCCTGCCTTGTTGATAGTTTAATAGTTGAATTGAAGCGTTTTACTCAAATCCCTAAGAAAAACAATACGTTACTCATTAGGGTTTTTACTACCTATTTGACCAGTGCATTTACTGTAATAGAGGTTTTGAAGATGAAATTGATAAATATATATGTTATACATATTGCATCTGGAACCTCAACAAATTTTATGGCGCCGTTGCTGATGATTGGACTATAAATTTAGTTCAATTAGGCAACTATTATGAGGTTTTTGTGAATATGTTCATATTGTAAATAACTGTCCTGTATGTATTTGTATTTTTTGACTCTTTTGCATGACTCTAATCTCAATACAAAATCTAGAGATATACCAGCAAAGAGGAAGGAAAAAAAAAAAACACGTTAAGCAACATAAGATCTCGATCAAACAATAGTTATTATTAGGAGAGTTTGCTATTTTAAGGAACCAACAGTTAGAAATAGAACCATAGAAATAGAAAAAACAAAACACTTCAATCAAACTGATTCATCAACTCAACACTATTCTTTGAGTAAGACGATGGATACTGGGATAATTTGTTATTCTGAGATATTCATTAGTGAATCATCAATTCACCTATCGTTGATTCTTTGGCCATATCAAATATCAGCATTATTATGCAATTATAAAAAAATGGACATATAAAAAATAGTCAAAAAAAAATTTCAATTCACTTGCACAATATTTCACTCACCCATAAAGACTGAGAATAATATAGACTCCCCAAACTAGCCCATTGCTTCGCTGCCCATTAAAGTAAGTTGTTTTACGCTTCCTGTCAATAAAACATCAGTTTTAGATTGACCCTTTTAATGTTTGCACATCAACGAGCATGTCTTCCAAAGCAAGATCATTAACTCTTTAAAAATCAACTTGTGCTGGTAGCTACAGATCAAGACAATAACTCGATAAATGAAACTCACGCACAGAATGCATCAAGAAACCAAAATTTCGGTCACTAAATAGCTTAGATTATGACTTATATTCCATATAGTGTGTTTGTATAATGATTAAAATGCAATAATTAAAAAAGTTGAGCATAATCGTAGGAAATGCACAACAAGATATATGGCGTAAAAAAGTATCTTGTTGTGTGTTTCCTACAATCAAGCCTAAGTATATGCCTAAAATCATGGAGAAAATATGTGCAACTGATAATTACTCAATCAATCCTAAAATCATGGAGAGAATATGTACAACCAGTAATTAGCCAAATCATCGTCAATCAAATATTTGATTTAATCTTAATACCTCTCAAGTTTGTACATGAAGATTTGATTGCCTAACTTATTGACAAAGGAATCAAATTGATGCTTGCCCAAGGTCTTCATGAAGATGTCTGCTAGCTGTGTATGATGGTGACATGAGCAGTCCGGATATTGCCAGGTAAAATTTTATCTCATATATAATGGCAATCCACCTCAATGTGTTTCGTCCATTCATGAAAAACAAGATTATTGGCAATGTGTAAGACAACTTGATTGTCACAGTAAATATTCATAGTTATAAATTCCAAGATCAAACCGGATGCCTTTGATCCATTTTAACTCGCATGTGGTAGTAGCCATGGAGTGATATTCAACCTTAGCAAAAGAGCGAGACACTACATGTGCCTCTTAGTCTTCCATGATATCGGAGAAGCTCCCAAGAGCACCAACCACCCAGTAAGAGAACGTCAAGTTAAGGGGCAGTTGGCCCAACCTAAGTCACACCAACCATTCAGTTGTAAGTCACACTTCACATAAAATACCTTGTTTAGGAGTGCCTTTCAAAAACCAAACGATCCTTAGAGCAATTTCCTGTTGTGTTTGTCTTGGTTGTTGAATGAAGTATGACAACGTATGGACACAATAAGACAACTTTGGACGTGTAAAACATAGATAGATCTATTATCCAGTCAGTTGTCTATATTGCTCGAAATGCTTAAAATACAGTCTATGAACAGGTGCCAACTTTTGATTCTGTTAAGAGGGAAAACTGCTATTTTGGCCCTTAATAGCCCCACTTCAGATACAATGTCCAAAGTATATTTATGTTGGCACAAATATATACTAGTAGAGCCCCTGGTGACCTTAACACCCAAAAAATGCTTCAAGGGACCCAAGTCTTTCATGTGAAAACACTTATTAAGTAGCACTTGAACTGTTGAATAACATTGTGATCATTGCCTGAAATAATGAATTCATCGACATAGACGAGCACAATATGTTGCACATGTCAGTGCTTCAAGGTAAACAAAGAATAATCAATGTAGGATTGCCATAAACCATCAGCTTTCAAAGCAGTGGAGAACTTGGCAAACCAACATCGCGAGGCTTGTATTAACCCATAAAGTGATTTACGTAACTTACACACCATGTCTACTTGTTGAACACAAAACTTGGGAGGTAACTTCATATACACCTCTTCTTAGACATCACCATCCAAGAAATCATTTTGCATGTCCATCTAATATCGTTCTAATCCCTAAGCTACTGCTACTGCTAGAAAAATGTGCACAATCACTATTTTTGCTACTAGGAAAATGTTTTAGTGTAGTTCACACCTTTGGCCTAGCAATTTCCATATCGAGAGATAGCCACTGCCATATGCCATTATGGTTAAGAGCTTGAATTTCACTCTACATTGATGCTTGTCACCGAGCATTCTTTACGACCTCATGAAAGAAAACATGCTTACATTCTATAATAATAGCTACAAGAAAGATTCTATGCCATGGAGAAAAATTATTACCATTAATATACAAGGATATGGTGCACTTGGAGGATGTGATGAAGCAGGTGAAGTTTAAAGAAGGCTCAGCGTTTGTATGGTGTCAGTGACATAGTCACGTAGGCGCATAAATGGTTGTTTCATTTTGTGTCCTCGCCCCAGTGGCTTAACAATGCCTTGGGAATCAGAAATATGGCTTCATTACTTAGGTGAATAATACCTCGTACATATGAGTCATTTTGTTTATGTGATGATATGACAGTTCCATCTCCACTTTATTCATGAGAATTTATGGTGGAAGTACCTCCTTTACATCACATGATCCTAGTCACTAGTATGTTTACTGACAGTTTGAAGAAAAACATAGTTGTCAGCGTCTGTGGGTATCTTATTAACAAAGCTTTTGGAGTGACGTCAATAAGAGGATGGTGGCTAAATGTAGTGATTTCTTGTGCAAATAGGAATTCAAATTTAAATAAGTCCACATCTCGTGATACAAAGAAGTAATCGGTTTCCAAGTCATACAATTTCCACCCGTTAATTTCCATAAGGGCAGCCAACAAAAATGAACTTGCAATTTTTGCTAGCAAATTTGCCCATTTCTTATTTTGATTGTGTGCATAACACAATTAGGGACCCAAAGACCTTAAAGTGAGTGTATGAAGGCCATTGCCGATGTAGAATTTCATAGGGTATCTTCCCACTCAAAGTAGTAGATGGAGTACGATTGATCAAATAGCCAACTATTAGAACACATTCGCCCAAAAATTTGATGGGAAGATTTCCTTGAAACACAGGGTGCATGCAACATCCAAAATGTGTCTATGCTTCTTCTCCACCCTTTTATTTTGTTGTGGTGTTTCTGCATAGGTTTGAAAAACCATGCCATGTTCAAGAAAGTAGTTCTTCATGCATGTGAACTATGTCCCATTCTCACTTCGAACCATTTTCACCTGTTTGTGATACTCTCTCTCAACCATGGCTAAGAAATTTAATGTACATGACACTTCTTTCTTATCAATGAGTAGATATATCCAAATGGCATGAGAAAAGTCATTCGCTATTATAGAAAAATATGAAGCACCACAAGAAAACGAAGTTCTATATGCTTCAAATAAATCACATTGAATTAATTTAAATACATCAATTGCTCTATGATCACTTACAGAAAATTGTCTCCAGTTTGCTTAGCTCATTAACACACATCACAAGCTTTAATTTGTTTATGAGCTCAGTACGTCTGCTACAAGGAATACTAGGAACTAATTGAAGAACCTTCATGGAAGGGTGTTTGAGATGTTTGTGCCACAAATCAAGTTGATTCATTCCATCAACTCTATACACATTCATGCTAGGAATCTCTTGAAAAAAAAAGGTCATTTCCTACATTCATCCGCACCAATCTAACATCCTCAAAGTGCGATCTTGTATAATACACAAGTCAACGCAATTTAACTCATCCATAAAATGTGACATAGAGATATAGAATATTCTTAAGTTTCAAATTTTCATCTAGATTTACTGAACATTTTTTTTAGTTGCAACAATATGTTATCCATCAGGCAATCCAACAAGACATGCAGTCATGACAATTATATCCGAATCCATGGGTCGCATACCAAGGTCAATTGTGTGATTATCCAACAAAATCCCCTTGAACAATGTGGCTGTCTCCCTCTGCTAGGCTTTTCTTCATTCTTCAATCATGTTTATCTTTTTGCAATTACAGCAAACATACGCCATTCATATCGAGACTGAGTTGCAATTTCACAAAACTTTGAAAATTGCACCTACTCAACCAGTTAAGGTCACACATCGCATCCGTTTATTTAAAAACTATTTTATCTAATGGTCTACGTTTTGTCGTGCTTGGTACTCCATTTCATTCGTTGTGTACCTTATCCATCTCCAGAACTCAACGAAGAGTTTTGATCGTGCGCATTATTCTTCTATCCTTTTCCATCTGTCTTTGATGGGTTTAAAGAAGAGCAACTTTACACTTTCGGTTGGCAACAAACAATAACAAATTGAGTAAATTATTCTGCCTTATTGCATTGGGATTGGGATTGGATCGATAATCATTAATCAATATTATGCTTGCGGAAAGTATTAAATCATATTGATGGTTGCTTGCTTCAACTTGATCGGTCCCGCCGTAGCGCCGCTCTTGTTTTTCTTTCTATATACTAAATACATCTTAAAAACAATATCTTATTTTCTTTCCGAGTAGAATAATGCCCATAGTGGGCCATGTATAATACCTAATATTTATGTTTCTTCCCCTAATAAAAAGTTTTGCAAACCTAATTAACAGAGGGGGAAGCAATAAAAAAACAAAATATATATGAATCAAACTCATGACATCAAGTAGACAATCATTGAAATCATAATTCATATTATGTGAATTAATGGTTCATTAGTTCTTCCGTTCAGATCTAATTATATCCATACATAGTTTAGTACTTTAGTTGAGGAAATTTCAAGTATAGTTAGTTTTTTGATGGAGTCTCGCTCGTGTACGTAGTTGTTCACACGAGTAAATAGCTTCACAAGCAGTAGTTATACGAGTTTTTGTGACTTCCCCTGAATATTTCCTTTTAAACGTAATTGTGCAATTAACAGTATATAGCTCTTGAAAGTAGGATGCTAACGCCAAGCATTCGAAGTTGGAAGTACATAAATATCTGAGAGAGTAAAGTAATTTCGTACATTTTACGTTTAACAAAGTTTTGAAATTATTAAGTATAGGTTGTTCATATTTCATCTCCTATCAATAATGAGCTAAATATTCTGAAACTGTCTTAGATGGTATTTTTGGTATAAGTTCTTTAATCACGATGGATATACTTTTAGGCTTTGTTTTATACAAGATAAACTATAGCTCAAATGATAGATGTTTGGGTGAAAAGAAAATGAGAGAATTATATCATTTTTACTTATTTAGTTGAGGAAAGAAAATAAAGAGAGGAGCTAGACTTTCCAAAAAGGAAACAAAGAGAGGAGAAAAAAAAAACATAGTGAGACTCATAATCTTTTTCTCCTCTCATGAGAAGAAAACAGGAGAGAAAGAAAAGTTTGTTTAAATTGCAAAATTTACTTGGTTACATACCTATCATCACATTAAAAAGATATAAAAATCATTTAATATAAACATGTTTTCTTTTCACTTAAATTTTTCCAGCCAAATAAGAAAAAGGAATATTTATATTTTTTCTCTCTTCTTTTCCAATAAAAAAATTATTTTTATTTTTTGTTTCATTTTCTCTTTATATCCATGAAAAGTACTAATAGAAAGACGTTATTAATTAATAGCAAAAAAATGCCTAATAGTACTTTTTTTTTAATGAAAGTAACGAAAACTGTCCTACAACACAATGACATGATTTTCATCAAGTGGCTACTGTGCTTTTATTTTGTTATATAGTTTAATATTTAACCAATAAGATGCAGCAAAGAATTACACCTAAATTTTGTGCTTGTTATTATTTCGTGCGTAAATTCTTTGTACCACGCAGCATCAGTCGTGTGGCAGGCAGCACACATTCAGAATATATTTGGGAAAGACTTCTAATCGAACTTTAGGCTATATGATTACCTTTAGAATTTGTTTGATCAAATAAATCTGTTTGGTAAAAAAAATATTTTAATAGTTTATAGTATATTTCAGTAATATTTTTTAAAAAGCTAGTTATTATATGTAGCTAGTGTGTGAACTTATAAATTTATAACTTTTTTTTTTTCATTTTTATCCCACTATTGAATCATAATTTCTTCTTTTATACCTTTTTATATTATTTTACACCTACTAGTTAATCTAATTGTTAATTTTAGTAAACACTTTTAATTCAATCAACTAACTTATTAAATTTCAGTTTTTAACTAACTTCTATTTTTTTAACTAACTTAACTATTAGTTTTGCAAAACCCGTCACAACAGACTAATCCACAAACTAATTGCAAAATTAAACATGTTATAACTATTTTTCTTTTTTACTTTTTATTTTTCATGGGATACTCAAGTTTTATTTAAAAATAATTATTTTTTAAATTTTTAGTCTGCTTTTGAAAAATATTAAAAGTAAAAAAAGAAACTTCTAAACACGCACTAAGATATTGAACCATTCAATTTAATATATAAGACAGTGAATATAATCATATAATAAAAGGCATTATTGGAGCAATTTGTTAGTGAAATGTAGAAAAGTAAGCCATAATCATTATGCAAAACTGAAAGGCAATAGAAATATAAAGATTTGAAAAAAAAAATTGTCAATAAAACATCGCACAGGCAGACCCAATACTGGTGCAGCGTTGCACTTGCTGACCTTTTACGAGCATATTGCCCCCTTAATAATAACAGTTTATAATATAATTTTCAAGATACTGCTTTTGCACCTTAGTCCTCTCAATCTTTTAGAGCCTCCTATATAAACACCATTTATCAATCTCACTCTCGATCATTAGTTATTATTCTCTCCCTGCAATTGCTTTGCTTTCTAGAAAAGGGTAGCAAAATGGGTGCACTTGATTACCTCTCCAACTTTTGCACTGTAACCAGCACTAGGACCAAGCGCAAACCAATGCAGGTTGGAAGTAGAGCCAATAAGCCTTTTTCCTTTGTTCTTCCCTCTTTCCTTCACTTTTTCTTTTTTTTTTCCGCACCTTGTTCTCAATCTGATTTTCTTGTTTCATTTCCTCTAGCTAACTAGATATATCATTCATTACTCATTACTATTCACATGCCTTGCCCTTAAATATTAATTTCAGACAGTTGAGATCAAAGTCAGAATGGACTGCGATGGTTGCGAAAGAAGGGTCAGGAATGCAGTGACTTCATTAAAAGGTTCCCTTCCTGCGTAGCCAGAGTGTTCTCTATTGCAAATTGTTAAATATATGGAGCATTTTATTTATTTTTTTTCTTTTTGTTACAATATATATATATATATATATATATATATATATTGGAGGAAAAGGAGTTAATAGAGATCTCTACATAAGAGAGAAATTTAAATAACATGACACTTCCTTATAGTGACAAACAAACCATAGATTTTAATACCAAAGAGGCAAAAGCATAGTACTATATTTCGATCAATTTAAGATAACGAAAAATAAAAGATAAAGGAAATTAATTAGAAATAATTACAGTTTTCATAGCAAACTGTGACGTTATTTAAATCTGATGATATGAAGTAAACTTTAAGCTTCCAATATTAAATATTCAAATGATCCATTTCCTGTGTGTGTTGATCAGTTAACATTCCAATATATTCTTGCTTTTAATTTAATTCTACTTCTTTTGGAAGCTACAAGATTTTTATACTCAGATCCTGTATTTGACCAAAACACTTCTTTACTAACAAGTATACATCTGAGGACATACGAAATAACATATTACATATCTATCTTCATAAATAAATATGCATTTTGATATATCCGTAGTTTGGTTCTTGTGCAGGAGTGAAATCTGTGGAGGTGAACCGAAAGCAGAGCCGGGTGATAGTAAGCGGTTATTTGGATCCAAACAAGGTGTTAAAGAGGGTGAGGAGCACAGGGAAAGTAAGAGCTCAATTTTGGCCTTATGTTGAACAGCATCTGGTGTACTATCCTCATGCCTCCGGAGCCTATGACCGAAGAGCACCCTCCGGATATGTTAGAAACGTCGTGCAGGCATTTCCTGCCTCATCCAATGCGCCTGCAGAAGAGAACTTTGTGTCCCTTTTTAGTGATGACAACGTAAATGCATGTTCCATCATGTAATCAAGTAAATGAAAATTTCCTGTTGAAATTAAATCAAGCTTCTAATCTTGATTTACATTTGTCGTGTCAACTCCAGTATGGACAGTCCATCAATGTATCAGTCTCTTTATAAATAGTATCAACATGCTTTTCACAGAAAACATCAAGTGCAACATGTATGGTTAATTACTGTAGAACCTATTATGAATGAAAAACGGTGTTTTTTGGATAACCGTGTTATAGGTGCGAAGTATTTACCGATTTTATCGATGACTGATGTTTGCCGGAAAACTTGATTGGCCACTTTTAATAAAGTCTCCCCTCTTAATCACATTTTTTCTATCTACAAGATTTGCACCCAAAACCTTCCTTAAGTAATCCGAACCCAGTACCACACATTTTTAAAACCTTCGCTGTTATTTGTTTATCACCTCCATACGCACAACACAACAACTTCTCTCCTCTCTTTCCTTAGAACCTCCACGATACACATACTCTAATAAAAAATACAACCTCCACATTTAGGTTTAAGAAATTATTTTTTAAATTTGATAAGAAACTTTTTATTTTTTTTAATGGCTACTCTTTTTCTTTTTTTTTAATGGAAATCTGATTAGAAAACCAAAAACCAAATTATTTTGAAAAAAAAACTGATTAGACAAATCATTTGTTTTATCCAATGGATTTTATTTGTTTATTTAATGTAATCCAATAGATTTCGAAAAAAAATATGGATGGATTAGATCCAATCCATTATTTTTTATTTTTTTGTAATAGATAGATTGGATGGATTAGATAGATTTACTTGTGGATGGATTACATAAATGATGGATAAATTGATTGTTTTGCCACTCATACCTTTAATATATACATCTTTGAAGAAAGAAAAGGAGAAAAAAAAAAAGTAAATAAATGTGAAAGTTAATATATATGAAGTAAGAAGGAAAAAAGATTCAAGATAAATGTTGAATTAGTCTTAAGCATCCCATATCTTTTCTAACTTGTAAAGGCACTTCAATGCTCAAATTAGAAAGGATTCTAGCAAAATAATTGTATTGTTAGAAAAACATACCTGATATTGCTGATGATGTCCTATTTATAGGGATATTTTGAGGTGAGTTAAGGTGGATCATGCAAGAGCCAAGGTCTTTTTAGAAAAATATTTGATACATCTCTGTCTAGTTATAATTTTTTTATTCCCTTTCTAACTCATATATATTATTGTTTTTTATTTATTTTCTATGTAGGAAGGAGAAATCTCAACCCTTAGATTATGTGGAAGCTATTTGGTATCAAATGGAGGAAGGAATTGAGAAGTCAAAGCTTACCACACCTTGTGGAGCACACAACACTTGTGGAGATCCAAGAGAATTAATTAGAATATTTAGATTTATGTTTTATTTTGTTTTCAGGCTTTTATTAGCAATCTTTTATGCTCTATCGTATTTTGGGTCTTCTGTAAGACCCTTTTTTTAATTATTATGTTATAGGTCTACTTTAGAAACTCTATTTATAAATAAGATTTAGAAAGTCTTAGAGGAGACTTTTGTCACACTTATCTTTTTTGTGATGGCTAAGATTTTTTTATCTATTTTTTTTTCCTTCTCTGTAATTATATGCATGTTCCCATAGCTTCCACAAGGAATAATTTTTTTTTTTAATTCAAGGTTAATCAAGGTCATGTTCTTCAAGGATTGTGAGGTCTAAACATTTTATATTCCGTTCTCTTTTTAAGCATTTATAATTTTACTATATTTATTACCAAATTGCTAATTTATATATTGTACAAAAGGATCTTTCTCCAACTAGTAGGGTAATGTAAAATCAATTAGGATAGTGAATCAATAATTGCACCTATGAGTCCTAATAATTAGTGGTAATTAAAATGATGACCTTCATTACGTATAAATATAATTTAGCATAAATAAACTGAGTTTGTATGTTTATTGACTTGAATTAGGTCTCATTAGGACTTAATATTATTGATATTTGATAGGCTAAATCTTAAGAGTTTGTTTAGGATTGTATATTGGTAAGGGAAGTAATTAATAAGCTTTTCTTGGTTACCAAGAAAGTAAGAAAATATTGGTTATTAGAGTTTGTTAATAACTATAACCAATTGGTTTAAAAGGAAAATGCATATCTTTGAATCAAAAATCGATCATAGTCTTCTTGTAATTTAATTTTAACTCAATCCTGCTCACTACCGTACTCAAAATATTTTCTACAATGAGTAAGAATAAAATTGGTTGGTTTGACTCCCATCAATATTCACCTACTTGAGACAATCATGTTGTGCTTACTCTTGGCTAAGGTGTGATCCTCTATGTTAAGAGTAGCTAATTCCCTTGCAACTGGTGAATTTCAACCCATTTGCTCCATGTGAGCATTTGAGCCTGTGTTGCATTCTCAATCATTTGGATTGGGTCTGCTTCCTTCATTCTAGAACAGAGATGTTAAAATTAGAGTATAAAAAATATATTTTTGTTCTATTAAACAACCAACGCTGAGAAAAATCTAAATCGAAATAAAATTAAAAAATATAATGACTCAGATACAAAAAGAAAATAATTGCGACAATGAAGTTGTAAGTTAATTCTTTAATCAAAAGAAACTTTAGTTTCTTATATATATACTGGATCACCACATCCGTGTAATGTACGGGCCTATTATTATATTTTAAAATTATGAAGTTGATATTTTAATTTACATTTATTATATATTATTTATGAATTATAAAATATAAAATTTAGAATAAATATTATAAATAAGTAACCTAATTTAAGTTTCGAAAAGAATAAATGGGTTTCATGCAAATGACAACATATTTCAAATTAGAAACCACGGGAAAAAAGCATAAATGAAGTTCTACAATTGACACATGAAGTCAGTAGTAGTGAACACATGGTCAAGTAAACGGAGAAATAAAATAATGTAGGAAATTAGCTTTTTTAGGCAAAGTAATTATCCGGACTGAACCTTTAACATGAACAAAATTGAATAGAATAAGGCTATTGTAAAAGAAAATAAGAAAAATAAAAAAGAAACAGTAAAAAATAAAATCAATAAAATGCCCTTTTGATATTTATTATGATTTAAGCTAAAAATTCATTGCTTTAACCTTTTTAAAAAAATAAAAAACAACTTTTATTTCTTTTGTTTTTTAAATTTATGATTCAATTAAAAAAATGCGTGATAATATAAAAGAAGAAGAAGAAGAAGAAAAAAAAAGGAAAAAGAAATATTAGTTGAATTAGTAGTAACAAAAATAAAAATGAAAAAAAAAAATCCTAGAGACTAACTTTAGAGTTTGATGATTCGTAAAATCCCACATTCGTACTTATGTCTCATTCAGTGCATTTTGTCAATCATCATTTCATTAAAACCAATAATGGTCATTTAATTAAAAAATTACTATATTCATCGCGTACACATAAAGCATTATTGGAATGGCTTTGTTTTGTGGCTACATATATAAGAAAATAGAGGTCTGCATTACTCCGCGTCCTAAAGCTTCTGGTGATCTTAAGCCATTTTCAGATAGGCTGCCATACCTCCTAGAATTGCTGTTGGCTCTGTTCTTGGAGTTTCAATTGAGACATGCCAAGATGATAACAAAAAGTATAAAAAGCATGTAAATACTTCTAAGAAAAAGGCTCCTGGATTCTGGAAGGTATTGCAACATTATGGATATAAATGCTGGATTAGGTAGTTTTGCTGTTGTTATTCAATCATCTAAGTTATGGATCATATATGAGCGAGGACTAATTCCCATCTATCATGATTGGTATGATTTTCTAACTTCTTCCTCCTATTTTATTCATGGTATTTTTATTTTTATTTTTGATGAACTTGTACATACACTTTTTTTGGGTATAATATTAATTTATAGGTATATCACAATAATATATTTAAACACACAGATTCTGATAAATCTATATATTAACATCCATTTGCACGGTGACTAATTGAACAATAAAACTATATTTATGTATAGCAAATACAATAAAGTCTATATGTCATAACTTCATGGAAATATATACAATCGTAGACATGATCATACGCATGCAATGCTAACACTCACACACATACCACCATTCCCGATCACACACAATCACTATTTTTATTCATTAAGAAAGCATATAAACAAAAATAAGCAAGTTCTAAGGGAAATATGAAAAATATATATATATAAGGAGAAGTGTTACGAAATTGCATGTTGAATTTATTATTCTTTAGCCCAAGATTTGTAAGCTCTGCAAATATTATAATGGTAATGGTATAATGCAAGCAAGGATTAGAGAGTGTAGAACAATAATTCAAATTATAAATGAGTTTTATGTGATACTGTCCAGGAATCAATAGATAAAAGAGAAGAGAAAAATAAATGTTTTTTTTCTTTTAGTTTATATCTTCGAAATAAATAAGGAAAATGTAACTTTCTTCTTGTTTTGATAATTAAAATTTTGATTATGAGAGAGAGAGAGAGAGAGTCAAATTGATGACAATAGATAGTGATAATGCTTTTTCTCCAAAATTTTCTAAATTGAAAAGAACAACTTAAGGGGAGCTTTTTGGAGATCAAGTGTCACAACTTGATTTTCCTCAATGAATTCCAATCAAGGGAGAGACAATTAAACCATTTTTTTCCTCTTCTTCTCCCTCATCTCTCCCCAACCAAATGAACCAAGCCATTGCAAACGTGTTTCTGTCTTTTAAAGAGGAAAATGGAAGTGTTATTTATTTATAACTTCAAACTTTTTAACAAATATGGACGATACTCTCTACCCATTGAGCACAAGTCTTAATTTGGCATGTCGCAAAAATATAAAAGGTACAAATATTAACCATGAAAATTACTAAAACTACAATGCCTTTAGTGTAAAGATAATATCCAAAATAAGTACTTTAATTAATCAAAATCAAAAGAAACTCACACACCTATTACACAAACGTACGTGGCCTCACATTTTTTTCAACCAATTTTTCTCTCTTATATCGTCCAATATATCCTATCCTTTTACTCTACTCACAAATGAATAATGGCTCGAGTCCAGGACCCTTTCTTCTATTTCTTTTTATTTTTTGTTTCCAAACATTATGTATAAAAAAATTTCGCCTAAACTATTTTATTATTATAAAGATATAAAGATATGCAAAATAATTGATATATGACTAGGAACCCTTCCCGTGACCAAAAAAATTAATTATTAATCACAAGGCCCCTTCTGCACACCTAAACATTTTCCAACATAAGTTGAAAACAATTTTATAACACATATCCCTAAAATGTGGCTTTATTGTAATTGGAATGACGAAGCCAACAACACATATCCTAAAATTTAGCTTTTACTGCTAATATAGACAAGAAGACCAATGTATTTGAATCTTGTAATCTTATTTTTATCAGATCCCACCATTTAAAAAAAATGTTAAATAAACCGTTATTAATTGATTTGTTTAGACACTACGCATAAGTGTTGATATATATATAGGGGACATATCTAGTGAGAGGGTCGTTTTTATGTAAAAGTGAAAGGAGTTAATCCTAGCCATACAACCATACATGAAGTGTCAAGATTTAATGTCATGTGACCACTTAAAATGTCATGTGATTTTTAAAAAACTCACATAACTTTGTATGTTTTAATCTTGATCATTAATGATAAGATTTAATGGTTAATATTTATTTCTCTCACTCTCACATAAAAAAGGTCCTCTCACTTGATACGTTCCTTATATATATATATATATATATATATATATATGATTAGGATTGGTTAATATCAGGTGTCAAAGTTAATCAAATTATAACTTTTATAACTTTTTTGTAAAATACAAATTTAATTGATCTAACCGTTGAATTTGATGTTCTTATTAATTAGATTAAATATACAAATTTTATATAATTTCAAAATTATTTAATTGTTCACTACATCATTTTATTTTAACATATAATAAGATATTATAATATATGTAAATATTTAATATTAAATGACATATTTAAAAAAGTCTAAATAATGTGAAATTTAATATACACGATCATAAAGATAATATTACATAACTCAATAGTTAAATTAGTTAAAATTACATCTTATAAAAAATTATTGATTCCAGTTAGTCGGTGTAGCTTTTGACTATTTGATATCTGTGTGTCTTGCATAATTGCATAATAATTAATCAAGAGGGAGAGGGAGCGCATGCTTACTTCATGGATAACTAATGCCAAGAGGTAGGATGATAAAGAGCAGCGCCCTTAAAGTTTAAAATGACCAAAGACAATCTATCCAAAAAAAAAAAAAACAATGGCCAAAGATAATTTTTGCTAAGGAAGCTTCTGCTAAAGCCTAAGGCGCTAGTGAACTTTTAGGACATTCTCACCACATTGTGTGCTTTATTGATATGGAGGTGACTTTCAAAAGTACAGTTTTACATTACATGCTTTATTTATTTATTGATTAAATTACACTGACACATTCTTAAATTTTTTTAAAATTATACATAATTTTTCTATTTTTTAAATATTTATAACAATCTTTCTTACAAAAATACATGATATAATTTCAAACAATTAAGAGGAGTTAGTGTAATATATAAGAAATATCGGTATAATATTTTTCAAACAATTAAGGATATTAGTGTAGCGATAAAAAAAAGAGAGAGTATCATATGCTAATTTGAAAAAATTTCAAGAAGTGTGAGTGTAATTTACCCTTATTTATTTATATCTATTTTATGTTCTTTCGAGAACTCAGAGATATACTATATCTATAAAATTCACTGGCAAAAGTCCTTTGAGTAAATTACACCAACATCTAAGATTTTTTCAAATTGCACATGATACTCTTTCTATTTTTATCTCTATACTAAGTACTAACTCTCTTAATTATTTGAAAAATATTACACTGACACCTTTTATATATTACACTAATCTCCTAATTATTTAAAAAATATTACATCATATATCTATATAAGAGAAATTGTTGTAAACATTAAAAAGTAAAAATATTATGTATAATCTGAAAAAAGAAAAAAATCAAGGGTGTGAGTATAATTTACTCAAGTCATTTTGACAATTAACTCAAGTCTTTTTTACCAATGTACTTTCAGAAATGCTAAACATAACGAAATAACATAGTAGTTTTACTGTTATGATTAATGATTCAAATGCGGATTTGCTGCCTGGGCCAATTAATGACCAAATGTAAGCTATGTCTACTCTGTTTTCCACGATTGTGTTGATATTTCAGGACTTCGGATTTACGTTGAAAATGCCTGTTGTGCACTGATTGGGGTTTCATGGACCTTGTACATGTGTTAAAAGATGTTCTACATTGACTAACAATATGGTTAGAATATTATTTGAGGAAGAGAAATGCTAGTAATATTATCTCTCACACTTTTTGCTTTTAATATTCTCTTTGTTATTAGCAAAAATTTATTAGAAATTATTACAAATTTTAATAGATCTCATTTCTTATTTAATGAATCTCTCTCTTTATTTAAAATTAAAACTCACCAAAATTTGTAATTTTCAAAAAAAATTTAATCAATAATAAAATAGTGTTAGAAAGAGTGTTATTAATATTTCTCATATTTTTAAGACAATTCTTCTTCCTATAGTTACCTTCTAGGAGTGAGATAAACTTAGTCCTTATCAAGAACTAATTCAAATTAGCTTTCACTCTTGTTGAATGAGGGATTAAAAAGAAAAAGGAGTGCGAGAAATGAAGTAAAATAAAATAAAAAGATAGTATATTATTTGAATAAATAAAAGAGTAAATTACACTGACATTTTTTAAAGTTTTTTTAAATTACACATAATTTTTCTGTTTTTTTAACGTTTACAACAACCTTCGTTACAGGAATACACATTGTAATATTTTTTCAAACAATTAAGGGATTAGTGTAAAGTATAAAAGATATCAGTATAATGTTTTTCAAATAATTAAGGGGGCTAATGTATAGATAAAAAAAAAGTATTGTATGTAATTTAAAAATAATCTCAAAAGATATCAGTATAATTTACTCTAAATAAAAATAAAAAATAAAGTAGAAAAATTTTTCTCTGCTTATTTAGATGAATAACAAAAGAATAAAAATAAAAAAATAAATTATATAAAATTCTTTAATAATAATAATAATAATAATAAATTTAATTTAACAAAACTTAAACTTTCACTAAAATATTTTTTCTTAATAACTTTAAAAAAATTATATTTTTTATATTATATAAAAAATTACTATTTAACATTAAAAATAACTTAAAAAAATCACCTCACTTCTCGAAATACCCCCACTTTGTGGGAAACATTTTAGTTTGTGGGCCCCATCCCATTCTCTTTCCCCTGTCTCCAACTCCAACCAAATGGAATGATTTGACTTTTCCCATTGTAATTAGAGAAATTCTATTCTAATCCTATAAATTTTAAGGGTTTTGGAATAATAGGTTTTTAGACCAATAATAATTAAGTTACTGCCATGTAATTATTTTGCTATCTAGTAATGAAATTATTACATATTTCAATTTAGTTCCTAATTACATATTTCAATTTAGTCCCTAATTAATTAAAATATTTTATAATTATTTTAATTTAAAAAATCTGATTATTGTTTTAAACATATTTTAATTCTTCTGAACCCTAATTTCCTTAACTTCTCTTCCGTTCATACATCAGACAAGATTTCTTCTGTGTTATTAACATAAATTTATGAATGTCTCAGGTTTCCACATATTTTGTTTTATCTTTATATGATTGTTGTTGGTTTGTCTTCTCAGTGAGTATATGGGTTTGGTTTCACGCTCCTAAGCCTGTTTAACGCTTCATTTCATGTGTTGTGTTCAAGAGTTTGTATGTATGCTTGGTTAGAATGCGTGATAAACTGGATAGATTGTTGAGGTGTGTTTGGGTCTACACATTCGTTTTCATTATTTTGGTGTTCTCTCGTGATACTTGTGTGTATGTGCTGAGAATTCTGTGACGTTGGAGGAGAGCCTTTTGGCCCAATTCTTTTGCTGTTTATTGTTCTGCAACTTACGATTCGCTGCTGCATCTGCACATTGGGGGCAATGGTAGTGCTGCTGAGTATGGCAATTTGCGATCAACCTCCAATCTGTTTAAGTTTCACGCAGTGGAAAAAAAGAAAAGAAATTAGGGTTTAAACCATTAAAAAATATATTTAAAACAATAATCAGATTTTTTAAATTAAAACAATTATAATGTTAAATTTAAAAAAATAAGTTTTAATTAATTAAGGATCAAACTGAAATAAACAAAAGTTTTTGCACTAGATAGCAAAATAGATGACATGACAATTTAATTAGTGTAAAAACTAACTGTTTCAAAACAGGCCAATTTATTAGGATACCATACCAACTCCCTTGTAATTATAATTATCATGCTTGGTAACTTATTGTCATGGATTTGACTTTTCCCATTCCAAATTCATGAATTTGGGAGATAAGGAAATAGGAGGAAATTTAAATTAATGAAATTAAAATCTTGATAACGGGAATTTAAAATCTTGAAATATGAGTCACGACGATAGTTGAGAGAAAAGGAAGAAAATTCTATAATTTTTAAATTGTTGGATTTCTGCGCATGAACTCTAAAAATTACCTCAATGGACTAATTTGAATTATTAAGCAGTTCTGAGTTGGTTTTAGTTGGAATTTTATATTCTAATAATTAATTAATGTGGATTAATATTATAAGATAATTATATTAGTTATTTATTATTATGGGCTTTATTTTATATGGTCATATTAAGTAAGTTCACTAGACTATTAAATATGATGATATGGACTCAAATGAGATGTCAATGTTAACCTATTAGGGAATAATAAGAATCCTTTTAAGTTAACACATTATAAAAAGGCTACAGTCCCTAATATATCGAATCACTGAAAAACTCATACTCCTTTCTCTCCATTTGAAAATAAGCTAAGGTCCCAGTGGGAATTCAAGAAATTTAGTTGAGAAAGAACCATAAAGTCACCGATTCCTTTTGTTTGTGTTTGTGATTAATTGGTGCAAAGATACCACAACAATTATTGAAGAATGCTTAGATCAAGAATTGACAATGGATCCAAGTATTTACCCTATCCTTAGTAATCAACACGACGTAGATCTTATGAGTATAAGAATGGGTTGTTCTTGGAATATGCATGCTTTTATGATTGTACTGCTTTCACCTAAAAATCTTCTAAATTAAAGATTAAAAGCATGTCCAAAGAATTATTTTCAATAAGTGGTATCAAGGGTGTCTTTTATGTTGGATTATTAGGATTAAAATTTCATGATTGATGTCTGGAGTTTTGTTATTAAATGGATTTTATGTTCTTCCCCAAATTTTGTATGAACCCTATTTTGTTTTTGGGAAAATTGTTGTATTAATATGGAAATTCATCGGAATGTCGTTTGATTCTGGATCCAGTGCCGTGATCCTTGTGCCAATAATGTATTGCGTTAGCACTTTTTTGAAATAATAAAAAAAAAAAGGTTTCTGAAAGTTTTTTAATTTGAATTGTCAAATTAGATGATATATTATTGTATTGACAAGGAAGGTATGTTTCGGGTTTGAACTCAAGTAGCAAAGTAGCATTCAATTGAATGTAAACGTGAGTTTTTTTTTTCCTCCGTAAAGCAATTTTATATTATATATAAGGAATGTTTCTTTATATATATATATATATATATATATATATATATATATATATATATATATATATACATATTGTTAGATCCGTTGACATCAGGTATCAAAGTTAGTCAAATTACATATTCAATAACTTTTTGTAACACGCAAATTTAACCAATTCAACTATTGAATTATGTAATATTATCTTCATGAACATGTATATCAAATTTCACATCATTTGGACTTTGCTAGATATGCTATCTAATATTGAATATTTACATATACTTTAATATCATATTATACGTTAAAATAAAATAATATAATGAATTGTTAAATAATTTTGGAATTATATGAAATTTTGTATACTTAATCTAATTAATAAGAACATTAAATTTAACGGTTGGATTGATTAAATTTGTATTCTACAAAAAGATTATTAAAGGTGTAATTTGACTAACTTTAACACCTGGTATCAATAGATTCTGACCCTATAAATAAATACATATATTAGAATCCTTGATATTGATTTGGATAAGCGGCAACATATTTTGTTTCTTTTGGCTTCGCAATTTGGGTTTAACATGAGAATCAATTTGGTTTTGCCGTAAATCAATTTTTATATATTAAAGGTGAGGTTTGTTAATCTTCAGAGTGATTAAATTTATGAAATTTGCGATTCCAAATTAAATACTTTTCCAGATACTTCCCTCACTTACAGATTGTTGGGCAATCATGTGATTGATAGCTAGGCAGTGATATCAACATACAATTTTGGGTTTGCGCTTATGTGTGAAACCTGTGTCAATTTAAGACCTCTCATTTTGATTAAATTGTCGGTATTTTTTGGTTAGATTAATTGAAACAACATGTTTTCAAAGTAACCCTGGTACGTAGGTTAATTTAATTGAATTTATTTAGATGTTGTGTGAAATTATTCATGCAAATTGTGCTCGACCAAAAGAAAGATGTAGTTTGGTCAGATAATTTCATCCTGTGATGATAAATGTATGGTGATTATAAGGATAATTTTTTCATGTGGACAATAGGATGTCAAAGACAATCATTGTTTGACAGGACTTATCATCAATGTTTAATTATTATGTTGAGAGTACCACTTGCAATTAATCATTTCAATCTAAAGATTGGAGATTAATGGTATGCTAGGTATTTTGTTTGGGTCTTGAATTTGCCAATTCAAATTGGAGAGAGCTAATTAAAGTATGAAGTCACCTATGTGACTTCGAACATGGAAATCACTCATGAGAGATATTGAATGTTGTGTGGGTGTAAATCTATGTGAGCATTAATCAACCCGAAAGAAGGTTAATATTTGGCCAAGTTGCATTCACACATGTGGTGGTAAACACGTGACGATTATAAGGTTTATTGTGAATGATAAATCAATCCAAAGAGGTTTATTATTTAACAACATTAGTTGTTAGTGTTTGATATTAAAACAAAATATCATTAGCAATTAATGTAACTGCCAAACACTTGATGTTAATAACATACTGGGTATTTTGGTAAGTATATTTCGGTACTATCATTCTCTTTTAGTTAATATTGCTAATTTATCTGCTGATTTGAACTCAAATTTTAATTCCTAAAAGGTCTTACTTTTAGGATTGAAATAAGAATAATAAAGAGACTCTTAGATCTAAACTTTTACATAAGAATGGAGCAAGAGGAAACAATAGTGCTTGTGTGGTGAATCATCTGAGGATAAGAGAAAACAAAGGAAAAATAAGGATGAAGCTGCTAAGGGTCTATCTCAAAAGAAACAACTAAAGTGACAATTGTTTCTTTTGTTAGCATGTCAAATATCTAAAGAAATATTTGTTTCTTACTTTTGTTTATTCCAAGGATTGTTTTGTTTTAGTGCCAGGAAACACTTAGTGGTTAGATTTCAATGCTACTACAAACATCAATGTTTCAATACAAGGTTGTCTAAACTGACAAAGGCCAAATGGTGCTGAAAAATGCATACATATAGTTGTCAAAGTCAACAAAGGTTGAGGCTTTTGGCATCTTAGATTATTGTTACTAGATTATATTTGGAATTAAAAGACAATTTGGTTGAATCATTTTTTAATAAAGTTTTGGTTTTAGTTTCTTTTTGAACAAATCAAGGTGATTTTGGGTTGATTCTAAAACAATGGATTCAATTTGTCCTTTAAATTTGAATATTGTTGGAGCTAATTAAGCTATGACATGTGACGATCTATAACTGTTGTTATTGTGGTCTCTTGTGATAGAACCTTCAATGAGGAATCATATGCCACTAAGCATAAAGTTGACAATGAAAAGCTATGAGCATTATGACATGGACATTCAAGACACATACCATAAAGATTTTATAATCTATGTTGAATGCATCAAAATAAGGAACTCAAAATATAGTAAAGGCTCAGTGATGACTCATAAAGGTATGGTGAGGAGCAAGATAAGTCATTCTACTTCACCAGAGTCACTTTGGGGGAAACACTAAAGATTGCAGCTTATATTGATAGAGTACCAACTGAATTGATTCACTAATCACTTTTAAGTATGAGGATATCCAATTGAGGCAAGGCCTTATAAGCCCTACATAAGGAAATCAGAGTCCTAAATAGTGAGTAGTCACTTTATTTGTTATTCTGGAAGGTCAAAGGGGTACGAATTATAATCTTAAGTTAAAGAATTTTGGAGATAGAAACTGATAAGTTCTTTGAGGATATTGAGTTTGGGGGAGAGATAAGGTTAAAGAATATTATCTTTGAGGAAGAATTGTTTTAATTTCTAAATAAATTCATACAATTGCTATTGATATAGAGAATTTAGATTCTTGTTGTTGTTCTTCCTCCCATTCAAGATAAGGAAATTGTGCTTGGAGGTCAAACTCAACACCCTCAAAAACTAAAGCATTAGGAGCCAATGTTTTTTTTTTGTGATGATCCATTAAGGAATAGATGAATACTATTTTGGATATTTATATAGTTTTCTCCAGTAACATAAGGTAAATGGTATGATGGAAGATGATTTTATCAATTCTCAACAAACCATATGAAGTTCCAATTCAAAATAGTGGATTGATGCAATAAGTGATGAGGCAAGCCCACACTAGACAATAAGGTTTGGAACTTGTCTCATTACCTGATGGTGTTGAAGGGTAATATGGAAAGGTATAAGGCTTGTTTAGTGGCTAAGGGCTACACTAAAAAAAAAAGGATTGATTGTAAAGAGACCTTCTCTTTGGTACCGTCGAAGTGTTGGAACCAAAGACGTAGAAGCGCCTATACCTTCAAAGTTTTGAGGATAACAAACTTATAAATGTTCAAGTTTCTACCAAAGGACTAACCTTGTCACAGCAAACAAGCTTCTCTTTATAGACCGTCCAGTAGACATGTTAAAGAAGACCATCCAGTAGATGTGTTAAAGAAGACCGTCCAGAAGACTCGCTATAAAAGGACCGTCTAGTGAACTACTTAAGATAACCGTCCGAAAAACATATTCAAAAATCTGATGCAAGCTTCCAACAACAATATTCAAACGGCTAAGTTTTATTAGAACGTCTAATTTACTTATGATAGTTTTCCTCGACACTAACACACTACCACTCTTGTGATCTAACGTTCAAATTGTTTGATGCATTAATTGTAATCAGATTCTTTCTAGTGCAAAGTGTAACACCCCTACTTTTGTATATTAAATTATTCTGTATGTTTAAAAATTATTTTTAAGTCATCAATGTATTTAGAACAATTAATAATAATTTTAGAGATTTTTCTAGAATTTATTGAGATAATTTTTGTAAAATGACAAAAATACCCCTGGTTGACTGTTGGAACCAATCAGAGACTTTTTGACCTCAAAATATTTTGAAAATTTTATATTAAATATCTCTCATTATAAAACTTTATTTTGAGAGAAAAGTAGTGAAAAATATAATAATCCTATTTTAATTCTTCCACTGCTTTTTATATATATTTGGCACTACAATTCTGAAAAATCGGAAAGGGATTTTGAAATTCTGACTCCCACCATTTTGCTCAAAATCTCAAGAGCTATTTAATCGTGATTTTTAATAATTTTTCCGAGCCGGAGCCTGGAGAAATTAGAAAATGACAATTTTATCCCTATTTCTCAACATTAAGAACTGACATGAGGAAAAGATTCAATTGACATTAAAATGTCAATTTGAGCTTTGAATTATGTCATATATATTAAAATATAATTTTGTGAATTTTTGGGAATTTTCTAGAATTTCTGTGTAAAATGACCAAAATGCCCTTGCGTGTCTAATAAGTCAGCCAGTACTAGTTTGACACTCAAAAAGGGTGAAAATAGTAATTTTAGTTTAATTATGGGTAAAATATTTAATTTTATAATTTTGATACAAAGTTTGGTATTTATTGAATTAAAATGGATTTTCTATGAATTTTCTAGCTTAAAAATATAAAATAAAGACATATAATTTGAAATAAATTAATAAAAATTAAAATTTATTATTAGAAATTTATTTTTGATGAAAATTAATTTATTTATCCAGTTTTTCATTAAAATACATTATTTTGATATTAAAAGCTAATTTTTTCAAGTTTAGGCGTTTTTGTCGGTACCGGTTAATTCACCTACAGATAAAATTTGACACATGGAGGCTTGGGACAGCTGGTGGAGCACGTCCCCAACCCTAAAATAGGTGATTCACCACCTATTTGAGATATGTGTCCCTAAATTGGATTAAAAATAAATAAAAATTGGATTTATGACATAATGGTGACATAATGGATGATGTAAATATTTGGACACCTAACCCCCCTCCTTCTTCTATAAATAGGCCTCAGTTTTCAGATTTTCACTCATCCTTTCCTCTCCCAAGCTAGAGAGCTTCTCTTTCTAAAGTTTTCTCTCTCTAAAATATTTTTTTATCTAGTTTTTATGTTAAAATTTTGCTAGTTTTCAACTAGTAGAATTTCTCCTCTTAGAAGCTTTGCACCAACAATTCCATCCTCTTCATCAACTATCTTAGAGGTAATGGGGGGAGTGGGGTTGGTTCTAAATTACTGTCACTTTGCATGTTGGTAGGAAGGGTTTTCCCCTAAACCCGTTTAGGCTTAAATTTTAGTATTGTTATTATTGTTTAAAGTTAAACTTTAATTTTTACTAAGTTGTTACTCTGCCCAAATTTAGATTATTAAATCATAATTACTAAATTGTTACTCTGCTCAAATTTTAATTATTAAATTATACTTGCTAAGCTGTTACTCTGTTCAATTTTAGAAAATTAAAATGCGCTTGCTAAGCTGTTACTCTGCTCAATTTTAGAAAATTAAAATGTATTTATTTAGTTGTTATTCTGCCAAAATTTTAGTAATTATACTATAATTGCTATGTCGTTACTTTGTTAAAATTATGGTATTGTGGAATTTCTGCAAAATAAGGCAGAAATGTTGATTGTACTGGTGCTCAAGTTAAATGAGACCAGGGAAACCTCTGCTTGAGAAGTTAGGAATTGATAGCTTAGTGAGTAATGTAAAGCAAGTGACATGTAGTGACATGGCACCCTGCTAGGGAAGCCACAGTTTGGTACGTTGAGGAATGAAAGGCAAGGACCCACTTGCGGAGGTCTTGGGGGTAGGCATCGAGTGGTGAAGGTCCCAATGGCCAGGGTAGCGCCCTTGAGCCGGGATATTCACCTGACCAAACTCGATAACCCCGACAACTGCTCAGCATTCCAAGATTGGTTTGAGAGTATACTTCTATAAATGGATATCCTAAATTGTTATTTTGTTCCTCAATGATGACAAGGATTGTACCATGTGATGGTGTTGAGAGAGGTATATGTACTCCCAGTCACTTCCCAGGTTCTGTTGAGAACTATTACCCACTAATGGGAAGTATGGATCCATACCTAGTCAAGGGTAGTCGGATACAACTTAGAATGAATCTTAGGATCTCTTGTGTTGTCAGTTGTGTTTTGTCTTTGTTTTATGGTAGATTTCCTACCGCACATGTAAAAGTGATTTTAGAACAAAACACCTCACTCCATTATTTTCTTTTGTGTATGATTGGTCGTGATTATTGAAGACGACATTAACGCTCCGTGATGCTGAGTACGAGATAGAGAATGTCTCAACAAAGGAGGACCTGAAGACCTATAGTATTTTCTTTTTGTATAAGGGATAGGGTAGATAAATACTGCTCTGTATAGGATCTCTTTTGATGTATATAGTGGGCTAGGTAGTATATGTATTTCGATATACTTTTGTTTCTGACTGTTATGTATTACTCAAATCATGATGTACAGTTTTATGAAATATATGTATATATCTTTCATATTTTATTACCATTTCCAAATTCTGTTAAGTTTGGAATTTCTTTTAAAACTGGAAAAATTTTACACACATTTTTATTTACTTAAACTTAATAACTAAATTAATATGAATTATATTTAAAATTAAATGGGTGTTACACAAAGGCGCAGCAAAACAGATAAAGTAAGTCAACTTATCAAGCTGTCATGTCGAATGAAGAATGTTCAGAAAAGCATATCGCTAGCACAATCCTGTGCTTTCCTCTTTAGTGCAAGTCTAAAAGCTGCCACCCTGATCTTTCTGAAACCACAATTTACACGTCTCTCATTGCATAATGAAGTCAAAGTCTTCTATAACGGATCTTTTCCCTAAAGAATATATATATGCACCAAGGAAGAATGGAATACACAAAAGTGCTTGGTGTAACAATTCTTATTGAACAAAAAAAACTTCTGAACTTTAATAGAAGCGTCCACTAGATGATAGCAAAAGTCTTGTAAAGATTTTCATAGTGTTTTGAGCTTTATCTTTCAAATCCTCACTACGTAACTTGATATCCTTGTAAAAATACTTGTCTGTGTTGTGAAAGCCTGGAGAGGCTTAGTGAAAAAGAATACTTGGGTTGAGCAATCTATGTTGATTGCTGTGTAAAGCCTGAAGAGGCCGCAAACAATACTTGTAACCTAAGGTTGGTTAGTAAACACCTTCTAAGTGAAAGGAATGGACGTAGCTCAGGTTGAGTGAACCAATATAAAAACTTTCTGTGTTATCCTTCTCTCTATCCCTAAGCTTGAAAACGTTTTTCATACTTACTTACTTGTTGCGAAAAAGTTTTAAACGCACAATTCAACCCCCTCCCCCTTCTTGTGCACTTTTTCTATTTGAATTGGTATCAAAGCTCGGCCTCTAGGGGTTGAGCATTTAACACTGTAGGGGTAAAACGATCCTGATCACTCATGGACAACAAGGGACAAGTCGTTAACAGACCACCTCTCTTTAAAGGTCAAAACTACGATTATTGGAAGCAAAGAATGATAGCATTCTTTGATGCATGTCACATAGACATGTGGGATGTAGTAGAAACTGGCGATTATCTGCACCTTGACCAAGATGGAATGGAGCTGCCAAGAAGTCAATGGACAGAAACTCATAAGTAGAGGTATCTTCTAAACTTAAAAGCTAGAAATGCTATGATGTGCGCCTTATCTGAATCTGAATATGAAAAGGTGCACAATTTAAAAAGTACTAAGAAAATGTGGGACACCTTCGCTTTTGCCTACAAGGGAACTTTACAAGTAAAGCGGTCCAAGTTAAGCTTACTAGTAAGACAATATGAACTCTTTACTATGGAAGAAAATGAAACTATCAAACTCATGTTTAGTAGATTTCAGACCATAATAAATAACCTAAGATCCTTAGGTAAAACCTATGACAATTATGATCACATTGACAAAATCTTGAGAAGTTTGCCTAGGCAATGGAGACCGCAGGTTACAGCTTTAAGAGCTTCCAAGGATCTAACAGCATTCTCAATGGAAGAGTTACTTGGAACTCTTAAAGTCCATGAACTAGAGCTGAAGCAAGACGAAGGACAAAAGAAAAAGTCCATCGCTCTAAGCGTCTAGCGTCCATCCAGAGGATCATCGTCCAAAGCTCTAAATGTGGAAGAATCCTCTGAGGAAGAGTCTGAAAAGGACAACTCTGATGAAGATGAGATATACTTCATCTCCAGAAAAATATAGGCTATGTGGAGGAAGAAAGAAGGATCTAGAGCCAAAAACTTCACAAAGAAGTTTAACAAGGAACCAAAAGAAAAAGTCCTTTAGTATGTTATGAATGCAATAAGCCTGGACATTTCAGGGCTGAATGTCCTGGTCTATAGAAGGACAAAAAGAAAACGTTCTTCAAGAAAAAGGGTCTCATGGCTACCTGGGAAGACATGGACCTATCTTCATCAAAAGACGAAGAACAAGAAGCCAACCTATGTCTCATGGCGGAGACCAGCTCTGATAGCTCAGACAATGAGCAAGACGAAGAGGTAAACTTCAATGACTTAATCCTTTTGCAAGAAGCTTATAATGATTTACTTGCTAATTCCTCAACTCTCTCAATGGGGTATAAAGAACTAAAAAGAAAATTTTCTAAAATAACAAAGGAAATCAATTTGCTCAAAGAAAATCACAAAGAAGTTTTAAAAGAAAATGAGCTGTTAAAAACAAAGAACATTTCAGAAGAGACACCTTCTCATGAAGTCTTAGAATTTCAAAAAGTTACTCATCTAAAAGAAAATTTGTCCAAATTTGTCAGCGGAACAGAGAACCTAAATAAGATTATATTTTATAGAATAAGTCCTCATGACAAATCTGGACTTGGTTTTGTTAAAAAAAATTACAAACCTAGTAAAAACATAACTTTCTGTAAAATATGTGGAAAGAATGGACATGAATCAACAAAATGTAGATATCATTCAACGAAGAAGGTGTCCAATGCCTTCAGAACTAATAGAAAAGGACCTAAGTACATTTGGGTATCTAAGTCTATGATTATCTCTGTTGCATATTTGCTTGATAACCGAAAGCAAAACCCCATTCATGGTACCTGGACAGTGGTTGCTCACGACACATGACAGGAAAAAGGTGTATGTTCCAAAGCCTACAACCCAAGAATGGTGGATGGGTCACCTTCGGAGGAAACCAGAAGGGAAAGATCACAAGAATAGAAACAATCGATAAGCACTATTTCCCCTCCATTAAAAATGTTTTATATGTTGAAGGACTCAGACATAATCTACTAAGCATAAGTCAATTATGTGACAGTGGACACAATGTCTCCTTTGACAAAGAAAAATGTATTGTTAGGAATCTAGATAGATCCATATTATTCTCTACCAAGAGGCAAAGCAATCTTTATAAGATTGATCTTAATGACCTCACAAATCAAAATGTAACGTGTCTAGTATCCATCAAAGAAAATCAATGGACTTGGCACAAGAAGCTTGGACATGCAAGCTTGAGACTAATTTCAAAGCTAAGTAAGCATAACCTCGTAAAATGACTTCCAAATCTTGCTTATAAGTCTAATGTTCTCTGTGATGCATGTCAAAAAGGGAAATAAGTAAAAAGCTCTTTTGAATCAAAAAATATTGTTTCCACAACTAAACCTCTTGAGCTACTACATATTAACTTGTTTGGTCCAACTAGAACAGCCTCCCTTAGCGAAAAATGATATGGACTGGTCGTAGTGGACAACTACTCTAGATGGACATGGGTTATGTTCTTAAAACACAAGGATAAGTCTTATAAGATCTTTTCAATCTTTTGCAAAAGAATTCAAAATGAAAAAGGTGTTTGCATAGCTTCAATCAGAAGTGATCACGGAGGGGAGTTCGAAAACGAAAGTTTTCAAGGGTTCTATGAGGAGAATGGAATTCTCCACAACTTATCTGTACCACGAACACCACAACAAAATGGTGTGGTAGAGAGAAAGAACAGGTCATTGCAAGAAATGGCTAGAACCATGCTCAATGATAACTCCATTCCTAAGCATTTCTGGGTTGAAGCAGTAAACACCGCATGTTATTTACAAAATAGAATTTATATAAGACCTATTTTGAAAAAGACTCCTTATCAATTATGGAAAGGTCGAATGCCCAACATATCATATCTTCATCCCTTTGGATGTCAATGTTTCATCTTAAACACTAAGGACAATCTTGGAAAGTTTGATTCTAAGTGTGATGATGGAATACTGTTAGGCTATTCCGAAACATCCAAGGCCTATAGAGTTTACAACTCTAGAATCTTAACAGTTGAAAAAGCCATCCATGATAATTTCAATGACAATAACCCTGATAAAGAAATATCAGAGCTAGACGATTCATTTGCAGATATGGAGCTAGAAGATGCCAGACCTTTAGCATCCAGAGATTAGATGGAAGATCCAAAAATAGAAGAAAAGGAACCAACTAGATGTTCTTGGAATATGAGGACATATCATCCAGACAATCAAATTCTTGGAAACGTTCAAGATCATGTCAAAACGAGATCGACCTTTAAGGAGCAAGCTCAAACTGTTTTGATTTCTCAACTGGAACCAAAAACAATGGACAAAGCTCTCTTGGATGATGGCTGGATCAGCGCCATGAAGGACGAACTTAGTCAATTCGAACAGAATGATGTCTGGATGCTGGTTCCTGCACCTAAGGACAAGTTTATCATTGGAACAAAATGGGTGTTCCGCAACAAGCTAGATGAAGTTGACAAAGTGGTAAGAAATAAAGCCAGACTTGTAGCTCAAGGCTACTCTCAACAAGAAGGTATAGACTTTACCAAAACCTTTGCACCAGTAGCTAGATTAGAAGTCATTCGCATATTACTTTCATTTACTGCTCATAATAATATGAAGCTCTATCAAATGGATGTAAAAAGTGCATTCCTAAATGGCATAATAAATGAGGAAGTCTATGTGAAACAACCTCTTGGCTTTGAGTGTGATACTTTTCCAAAACATGTTTTCAAACTCAAAAAGGCTTTGTATGGACTTAAACAAGCTCTAAGAGCTTGGTATGAAAAGCTAAGTTCTTTTCTTTTAGAAAATGGTTTTACTAGAGGAAAAGTAGACACCACTCTCTTTCGCAAAGACGTTAAATCACACCTTATTATTGTACAAATATACGTAGATGATATTATATTTGGTGCTACTAATGATGCCTTATGCAAGGATTTTTCTAAGATTATGACAGCAGAATTCAAAAATGAGTATGATGGGAGAACTAAAATTCTTCCTAGGATTGTAAGTAAATCAGACTGCAAATGGCATATTCATACATCAAACAAAATATGTTAACAAACTTCTCAAGAAGTACAAGATGGACGATGCCAAGGAAATGAGTACACCTATGCATCCATCGCCAGTACTCAACCTGGACAACGCGTCTAAAAAGGTGGACCAAACTACATACCGAGGTATGATTGGGCCTCTCTTATATCTCACAGCATCTAGACTTGACATTATGTTCAGTGTATGCTTATGTGCCCGTTTTTAGTCTAACCCTAGAGAAACTCATCTAACAGTAGTGAAAAGAATCTTTAGATACTTAAAAAGAACCACTAATCTTGGTTTATGTTTTAAGCCAAACAAAGATTATAGGTTAGTTGGATTTTGTGATGCTGACTATGTTGGAGACAGAATAGAATGCAAAAGCACTAGTGGAGGATGTCACCTCATTGGTGGGAATTTAGTCTCTTGGACGAGCAAAAGACAAGGGACGATTGCCCTATCCACAGCAGAAGCAAAATATATCTCAGCCGCGTCTTCTTGCTCACAAATTTTATGGATCAAGCATCAATTAGAAGACTACAGTATCTACGAGAGTAATATCCCTATCTTTTGTGATAATATTGCTGCTATAAATCTGACTAAAAATCCTATTTTGCATTATCGAGCAAAGCACATTGAAATAAAACATCATTTTATAAGAGATTATGTTCAGAAAGGAGTTGTTGATATTCAGTTTATTAACACTAAAAATCAATTGGCAGACATATTTACAAAACCCCTTCCTGAAGATAAACTCATCCATATTCGAGATCTTGGTATGGAATTTATAAATGAATAGTATATTCAACATGCCTTGACCGTCCAAAGATGTGAGCGTCCAATGTGTTGTAGCATCCAATATTTCATCGTCCACTTGCATAGCTTTTCGCATTCCATAACAACTTACATTTATGTGTGCATAAAAATTCTTATCCGTACTTAATTATGATTTCTCTGAAAATGATTTGAAATAAATGTCTTATTCCAGTCTGAGTCATTCATGCCCCATATAACCAACCTCGAGAAATGTAAGCGCTTGACCCAGCATTTATTACACATCACCTCTCTCTTCAAAATTGAAAGAACCGCCAAAAGCAAAGCTCTTTGATTTCTTCATATACACTCAAACTTAAACCAAACACTCACCTCTTTTCAAATCCACCAGAACTCTCTCAATCTCTCGAAACCTCTCAAACCCTAACAATCTTTCAAGCTCTTAAATATGGCAATTGAAAAGGTTGGTCCTGCTACAAAGGTTGTGGCTCGTGTGGAGAGCCTAGACAAGGCTGTTGTTCTTATTGAAAGCCATTTCGATATCCAAGCTCTAGAAGACATGGGTGTGAATGTAAAGGATAACTTGCTTAGATGTGGAATTCTCAACTACTTCTACTTGAACGAGTTCATATACCCAAAACTCATCCGACAGTTCTGGAACTCTGCTGTTTTCTCAAATACGGACATCATTGGAACTACTTTGGGAGTTAAGGTCACATTAGACCTCGGCTTTATTGCCCAAGCCATTGGCTGTGAGTGGGCTGGGTCCTATATCAAGAATGGCTGGGAAAGCAATTTTGGAAGACATGACACAGTAGACGCTGCACTGATGGGTCCAGAAGGTGAAAGGCCAGTAGAATACAGCAAGTTGACAAAAGAGGGGAAGATATTCCAGCAGTTTCTGAACAAGGAAATTCTTCACAAGGCTGGATCGAAGGATAGTGTTACCTTCCTACATAGGTTCGCGCTGTTCCACATGATCACAGGCCAACAATTCAACCTGTCGCACCTCATCCTGAGCAACATCTTCAAGACCATGAGAGGACATGGAGAGCGTAACCAGATCACCTACGCCGCTCTCCTTAACAGAATCTTCTGGCAACAACAAGTATTTCATGTTTTCTTTGCTCTATCTTTTGCAGAGCAAAACCAGATTCGGATTCTGGGTGGTGGCCATAGATTCACTCAATTGCCGTTTGGAAACAACAATGTTGCACAAATAAAGACTGGGTTCGTGTTGAAGCCGTTGGAGACTACATCCAAATTAGTGGATGTTAAAGAAGAAGTTATTGAGATGGCACCTCTGCAAACAATAAAGCCAAGCGTCCAGCATGCTGAACTGATGAACAACAAGGCACTATTTGTGAATTCTACTACTACCAAAACGTCCACCAGGAGGAGGTCATCCAAGACGCAAGCAACCAGAGTTACAAGGTCTAAGACCCAATGACCTTCAGCTTCGTCTGCCCCTCTTGCAGCTGCTCCTATCGCTGCCTCTACTCCTTCTCTTGCTCCAACAATAGTCCCTGCTAAAAGACACTTGATTATCGCTTCTGATGACGAAGATGATGAGCCCATTGGTGAGCTTATCAAGAAACAGAAAATTGCTATGGTTATCGTTCCTACTGAACCACAACCTCCACCTGTCCAACAATCAACCACTTCTGTCCCATCCAAACGGCCAGCAAAAACACCACTAAGGGAAGCACAGTTTAAAAGAAGTAAGCTTCTTCTTCTGCTGCTGATGAACCTTCCAGTGACTTTGTTGAATTAATCATTATTGAACCTTCTGAACCTCTTACCCAAACACAAGCCGACACAAGCCACACCTGAACCAAACATGTTGCTGCCTAGTGACGAAGGTTATACCTGCACCATCCCCACCCCCGGCATATCTAAGACACATCTCTCCATCAAGCCTACTAAATCACCTTCCTCCTCAACCATCATATCCATACCTACATCTTCCACCCCCTCAGAAACCTTGGCTAGAACCAAATAGAAATGGCCTTTACTTTTTGTTGAAGGCAACACTCAAAATCTCCTGGACGACAATGCTATCATTTTGCGTCCAAAGCTCCCCGAACCTGAATTTGGTTTTGATTACTCTTCGATTGATGTGGACAAATACATTGACGACTATGTTCATCAACCGTCGGAAGATTATCTGGCACTACCTACTAGAGCTATCGAACTCTTGTCGCTCAAGCGGTTTATCAGACGGAGGTATCCTAGAATTGTACGAGCTTGGCGCCTCAATACTTATCCTCCTGGAGTACTTCAACATAGAGTACCTCCAGTGGATGACACCAAGCAAGCTCTACAAACAAAACAACCAAGGGACAAGCGGACCGTCCATCTAAGGCCTACTGATTTGAAGTTTAGGTCTATAGATCCGGAAGAAGATGGATTCTTTCCATCTGCCTTTGAGCATATGTTCTGCAACACTCTCAAAGGTTCCACAACTTTAAAGTATCAACTCTTCATTCCCCCATCCTAACACATCCAACCTTCCACATCAATCCGCATCCAACCAGATCGCGTCTGCCCAAGACTGCCAATCATCGATGACAACTACAAAAAGAAGAAAATTCTGACCAAGGCACCATCCTTGCTTTTACCATCCTGAGCTGAATTTCAACAATATCCAACCCATTCCCGTGAATGGTTCTTAGCTTAGCGTCTTCATATAGACTTGGACAAGGCCGATGCTGAATGTTTTTGGCACCAACATATGTCCATATGCGAACAAGAAGCGTCTAGTAGTGGCGTTCCAGTAGACGACAAGGTCGATATCCCAACTGCACTGCACTGTGAATTCACACAGCGTCCATCTCATGTCTTTCACTTTTCGAACACTTCAGCTGCCTTTGTCCGTCCACCGGACACACATCTACTCCTTGGTACAAAAACTTCTATTTTGTACACCATGATTGCTGCTCTCACTCACCCCAACAACTTCAAACTGTTGTACCCTTGGTCCACTCCTCGTCCTTACCAACTCGCAATACAAAACTTAAAATTTTTGGAAGCACCTCCTCCCCCCTCTGAAGCTTTTCCACCCACTCCTTCCCAACCACCGTCACCTACACCTCCACCACCGCCTACTCTTGGCTCCTAAGCCTCCGCAAGCCTTCCTATCTCTTCCTCTGCCCCTTTCCTCATTCCCCCTATTGACCCCACTATTCAACAATATGTTGCCACCCAACTTCAACCCATCTTCACCCTTCACCAAATTCTTCAAAACCAACAAGCCCTTCTACATCCTTCTCAACCTTCCCCACCTCCTCCTTCGCCACCGCCACAGTGACAGTGATGACGCCTCCCTTTTCTTTTTGTCTTCTTTTTGCTTATGACAAAAAGGGGATAAAGCATTCTGTTTTTTTTGTTTTTGCCTTGGTCGTTTTTTTTCTCTTTTTCTACTTTTGTTATTTCTCTTTTATGCTCTGAACAGCTTAATAAAATACATAGTTGATCTGATATACTTCAAGTGTTACTCTACTTATATTAAATCCTATAACTGTTAGATATAATATGCTTGATACTTTGAACGTTATTCGATATGGATTTAAACTAATATATCTTATGTCTCAAAGAATACAAAACTTGGAATATCAGACTCAGGAGGAGCATAGTAAGTCTTTTGAAAACTCCTTTATGCATCCTTTTATATTCTAGCAAAAACTTAAAAATTAATAAGGTTTGTCATCATAAAAAAGGGGGAGATTGTTGGAACCAAAGACGTAGAAGCGTCTATACCCTCAAAGTTTTGAGGATAACAAACTTATAAATGTTCAAGTTTCTACCAAAGGACTAACCTTGTCACAGCAAACAAGCTTCTCTTTATAGACCGTCTAGTAAACGTGTTAAAGAAGACCGTCCAGTAGACATGTTAAAGAAGACCGTCCAGAAGACTCGCTATAAAAGGACCGTCTAGTGAACTACTTAAGATAACCGTCTGAAGAACATATTCAAAAATCTGATGCAAGCTTCCAACAACAATATTCAAACGGCTAAGTTTTATTAGAACGTCCAATTTACTTATGATAGTTTTCCTCAAAACTAACACATTACCACTCTTGTGATCTAACGTTCAAATTGTTTGAAGCATTAATTGTAATCAGATTCTTTGTAGTGCAAAGGCGCAGCAAAACAGATAAAGCAAGTCAACTTATCAAGCTGCCATGCCGAATGAAGAATGTTCAGAAAAGCATATCGCCAGCACGGTCCTGCACTTTCCTCTTTAGTGCAAGTCTAAAAGCTGCCACCCTGATCTTTCTGAAAGCACAGTTTACATGTCTCTCATTGCATAATGAAGTCAAAGTCTTCTACAACGGATCTTTTCCCTGAAGAATATATATATGCACCAAGGAAGAATGGAATACACATAAGTGCTTGGTGTAACAATTCTTGTTGAACAAAAAAAACTTATGAACATTTGATAGAAGCATCCACTGGATGATAGCAAAAATCTTGTAAAGATTTTCAAATTGTTTTGTGCTTTATCTTTCAAATCCTCACTACATGAGTTGATATCCTTGTAAAAATACTTGTTTGTGTTGTGAAAGCCTGGAGAGGCTTAGTGAAAAAGAATACTTAAGTTGAGCAATCTAAGGTGATTATTGTGTAAAGCCTGAAGAGGCCGCAAACAATACTTGTAACCTAAGGTTGGTTAGTAAACACTTTCTGGGTGAAAGGAATGGACGTAGCTCAAGTTGAGTAAACCAGTATAAAAACTTTCTGTGTTATCCTTCTCTCTATCCCTAAGCTTGAAAACGTTTTTCATACTTACTTACTTGTTGCGAAAAAGTTTTAAACGCACAATTCAACCCCCCCCCCTTATTGTGTGCTTTTTCTATTTCACGAAGGACTCTTTTAAGAAAATCATGACTCTCGTTGTTCATTATAATTTGAAGCTACATAAGATGGATGTCAAGATGGTGTTTCTTAATGGCAACATTGATGAAACAAATGTATATATTGCAACCGAAAATACTCTGTGTCAAAAGATCCAAAGAATATGGTTTGCAAACTAACAAAATCCATCTATTAGCTAAAAGAACTTGTCTCGTTAATAATACCACAAAGTCTCATCAGGTGATTATCTCATTTGGCTTCAAGACAAATGTTGTGGACAATTGCGGGTATCAAAAGTTCAGTGGCAATGAGTTTATATTCCTGGTATTATATGTCGACAATATTTTGTAGTCAGTAGTGATATAAGCTTGTTGCATTAAACCAAGAAATCTCTAGTGAACTTTAGAGATGAAAGATCTTGGGGACACCTCTTTTGTCTTAGGCATTATGATTACTTAGAGATCATTCTTGAAGTATCCTTGGTTATCACAAAAGAGCTATATCTATAAAGTTTTAAATAAATTCAACATGAAAGATAGTAAACCAGGGAATACCTCAATCACTAAAAGAGACAATTTTAGTCTCAATTATTGCCAAAAAATATATATGGAAATTCAAAAAATGAAAAAGTTTCCCTGTGCTTCAGTTGTGGGAAGAGTAATTCATGATCTTATTTGTATGCATTCGAAAATGGCGTACAAAGTAAGATCATTTGGAAAATACTTAAGCAATTCAAGTATGAATTACTGAAAAAGAAATCATAAGGAATATTAAAGAGAACAAAACTGCATGTGCTCACATATCAGAGATTTGACAGTTTAAAGATCATAAAAAATTCTGACTCTGATTTTTCAGGATACCAATATAGTGGGCATCCAATCATGGGTATGGCTAAAGTATTTATGTCAATTGGCCACACATAGTAAAAGGAATTAAAATACCACTTAAGTTACACCATGACAAATGAATCAATCATATTGTACTTCAACTACAATAAAGAATTTATGGCAAAGTCTATTAACATAAATGTTCATTACTAAAGGAAAGAACTCAGGATAAATAAATTTTTGTAGAACGTATCAAGACAAATTAACTAATCCACTAACTAAGGGCTTGACATCTAAATTTTTTTTTCATGGGCATGTTGCTCATGAGTGTTGCCATTGAGGTTGCTTTAGTTTAGTGAGAGTTTTTTTTTATATTTTATGTTGTGATACAAACTTTATCTTATATTTGGTTTTCTGCGAAATAAAGATTATGTTATATGAGTTTGTTATTGAACTTGTTTATATCTTGTTGTGTGGAAAATTATTTTGCACTTAAAGACTTCAAGTTGATCTCACTAAAGACTAAAGTTGGATAAGTTGGAAATAGGTATGATTGAGATCACATTGCATGCAATTTCCATGTTGTTCATCCATATTGATCTATGTCATTGAGTGTATTGATGTGGTGATCATTGGGGTCTAGTCACATTTCATGGTAGTGACGAAAGTCACGGTGGTTCCATTATTAATGCATAAGATGAACTAGATTGTTAAAGTGGAAGTCTAAAGATAAATAGCGTATGGATGCGCACCTAAAGAATTGAGATATAATTGCTACAATATGTAGCCCAAGTGGGAGATTGTTGAAATTTTATATTCCAATAATTAATGTAGGCTAATATTATAAGACAATTATATTAGTTATTTATCATTGATGGGCTTTATTTTATGTGGTCATATTAAGTGAGTCCATTAGACTACTAAATAAGATGGTATGGGCTTAAATAAGCACATGTCAATGTTAGCCCATTAGGGGATAATGGAAATTTTGTTAGGTTAACATATTATATAAAGGCTATAGTCCTCAATATATCAAATCGTTGAAAAACTCATACTCCTTTCTCCCCTCTTTCAAGAGAGACTAAGGTCTCATCATGAACTCGAGATTCGGTTGAAAAAGAACTATAAAGCCACTGGTTCCTTTTGTTCGTGTTTGCAATTAATTGGCACAAAGATACCACAACAGTTGTTGAATAACACTTAGATCAGGAACCAACAATAGATCCAGATCATTAGTAATCTAGCACGTTGTAGATCTTATGGATATAAGAACGGATTGTTCTTGAAATATATATATTTTTGTGATTGTACTGCTTCCACCTAAAGATCTTCTAAATTAAAGATTAAAAGCATGTCCTTAAAAATATTTTTTCAACAGGTTTTGGCTTAAAAGCTTAGAGCAAAATAGAGGATTATGTCTTGCACATATCACTTACTTGATCGTTTAAATGCAAAGATATGAAATGGCTCATTAACCACTAATATTGATTTTTAAATGTTAATGCTTTTGTGGGTTTTAATTGTTTTCTTATTTAATGGAAGTTAGAAGAAGAAAATTGCCGAAATTTCTACAAGGACACCTTACATACAAATAATATCGTAAATTTGTGGAATCAATATTAGTTTGTATGATATTCTCTTATTAACTCACTCACCAGTAGCCTAAAGGAGTAAATGAGAATTCTTGTTCAACTGAAAATAAATTCAGAGTTAATGGGTGTATGTAACATGCTAATCCTAGAACTAGGTAATCTTACAAGTACATGACACCAAGGTTGAAAAAAAAAAAGGCAAACAAGGATATTTTTCATGACTAAGGATAAATTACGTCAAAATTTATGATAAAAATTTCCTTAAAATATAAAAATTATGAAGCATTTTTGCTTCTTTTTGGTTGGTAAATTTCTTAGTTAGACAAAGACTTATCATGCTATGAACTCGTCACGGCCTAAGGTGATCTGATAAATAATTTAAGACGTCATGAATTATGATTATCTCATTCTTTTAATAACTAAATTAAGACAATAAATAATTAATGATCAATGTCAATACAAAAATGTTTTAACACTGTTGTTCCGAAAATAAGATTGTTATAGAAGACGGTCCAAAGATTGCTTATTACTAGAGCATTCAAGTGAGTCTACCCATGTTAAGGGCTTATTTCTAGAATTATATGCATAAGACATCGCGATGATCAATATTAAAACCCATAAATCATATGAGTTATTTTTTAAAAAAAATAAAAAGTCATATTTGAAATAATCACGTGACTTTAAAAGGCTTTTAATTTTGTCAATCTATGTATGAAATTAAATGGCTCAGATTTGGTCATTCCACTCTCATATAAAAGTGGCTTATAAATCTAGGTCATAAACTATATATGAATGATTAAGATTAAAAATTTTAAAAGTAATGTGCTATTTTATAAAATTCATGTTTTAGTCTTAACTATTCATGATAAGATCTTTAATGGTTAATATTTATTCTTCTTTCTCTTGTATAAAGTTCTTCATTAGATATTTTCTCATTTGCAAATAATATTAAAAAAATCATTTGCTAATGGACAAAAATTGTGAAACATTATGATTATCTTTATTAATATAGCATTTATCTCCATTTGAATGATGCATTATAGTAATGTTTAATAATCAATACATACATACACACAAATATATATATATATATATATATATATATATATATATATATATATATATATATTAATTTTCTAGAATTATTTGTTAGTATAATATAATATATAATATTAATAATGTAAATCTACATTTAATGTCTATACAATTTCTACTAATTAAAGATTATAGAAATAAAAATTAATCTAATGCCAAATCGTTAGCAAATGACATTTTTAAATGTAATTTTTGGGTTTAGCCCTATTCTAAGTTGTTTTTCTTATTTCCTCAAAAAAAAAAACTTGTTTTCCTTATGACTTTTAATTTTCAAATTCTTATACTGTGTAAATAAAATTTGCCTACTACGAAACTTAATTTATTAGCTTAGTCACGCCTCATTATCTTAAATATGTAATGAATAATTTAGAGTACTAATGAAGTGAATTGATTAAAAGACCAAAGGAATGAAAATGATCTGAAATTTAGAGAATTTTACCGAATTAAAAATAATAATCGCTTCTATTGATGTTGGTGGTGCTTCAATATCTTCAGGTGCATTTGATAGAAAAAAAAAAATTTCATGTCCAGGAATCATAAATCCAAGAACCATGATTCTTAAGAATGATTAAAATTTGTTTGATTAGTCATAAATATTTTTAAAAATATTTATATTTATTACTTAGAAATTAAATATTTTTATGTTTAGTTTTAATAAAACTTTTTCAAAAACTTTAGTTATTTATCACATTAAATGAGTTAATAAAAATAATATAATATTTTTACTGCAACAAAACTTTTCTCCCAACTCAGAAAGTTAGATTCCTACATCCTCCATGGAAGCAATTTCGTGAGAATCGTAGATAAAAAAAATCCTAAAAAACAATGTTTGCTGTAAATGTTATTTTTTAAATAATAAGCCAAACATGAAAAACAAAGATTTCTACCTTCAGATTTCTGGAAAACTAAAAATTTCTCTTGTATCAAACACTTCCTAAGAGTCATATATTTTAGGATCATGAAATTTATTTACGGGAAAAATGGACTCTACATATTTAGCTTCTCAAAAAAAATATTTTTGGGAAATTTACCCTTGTAGTATGGCATATAACTGTATAAAAACACCGTAACTATCAACTACTTTTTCCGGTAAAATGAATTTTTATTTAAACACAACATTCAGCTTATGAAAGTCAAATCATATGGATTACACCTAACACCACTGAATATCTATAGCTAGCAAACAGAAAATGAAACATAAGATGCCCAACGCATCAAATGACGAAAGTCCAACAGATTACAGATAGATATATATGTTGCTCAAGCTTAATCTCAAAAGAACTCAAACCTACGAATAAAACTTAAGACACCACTTGAATTTGAAAGGAAGGTTTGTTGCTTTTCTCCAAAAGGCTCAAATTCTGAGACAAGCTTAGCACAAAAAGTAGTCCTGTAGCAAGCTGAACACAACGATGACTAATTATTGGAAAGGGTGTCCCCATAAACAGCTGCACTCATTTAATTTATAGACAAGGAATTGCATGCAGATTGTTAAATTAACTAGTTATATAATATATATTACCTTGGTATTTAGTTGTCAATGACAACCATCCCGGATCTCTCCCATGCAGCTACAACCTCGTTCTGGCTTCTATATTGACGCCCTTCCGGGTCATAGTAGTACTGCACAACAATTAATTAATACCGATAACGTTTTGTATTGACTAATGCTAGCTGCTACAAATGAAAACTACTACCGGATCCACATGATGTCTGGTAGCTACAATGCATGTACAACTTTATTTTTGTGTCCTTGGTACACTCAAAAAAGCTACGTCTAAATGGATATATGCATCGAAATAGATGAATGAAATGAGAAGAGTGTGATGAATACTACTATTAATGGATTACGTACCCTGTAGACCCTGCCAGACATCATGTGGCGTTCTTCTGCTACCCAACCGGGGAGCAGCCATCCATAGCCGGGTGATGTGTTGTCATGGACTGTGCACAACGTCGGTTCATTTCCGCCACGGCGCCGATAACAATGCCGTTTTATTTTGGATACGGTGTCCTTTGTTATCTCCGAGAATGTTTCATTCTTCTTCCTCTTCCCCTCACCATTGCTTTGCCTTTGCTCCCCACCCTCACTCTCCATCTATGTATCAATTGATACCTTCACACCTCTGCTCTGTACATGCCTGTGGCAACAATTTATGCCTAACCGCTCTATATATACACTACAATTCTCATTTAATCATTTTGTCTCAATGCAAATTTTAATTAGAGTTTAATGACTATGTAGTATCAGTGTAAAAAATTTTATACTGTCAATTAATTACAAATTACTGTTATTATAACTTTTAAGATAATTATTATAAAAGTCAACAAATTTATACCATACATGGTAGTTGTAATTAGATGACAATTTAAAATGACTTTACATTGTTAGTACATAGTATATTTTCTCTTTTAATTAATTAAATTTGCCTTGTTCATATCCGCTTTCAATATTAATTGAGGCTGCTAAAATTTGATAATAATTTATTCTAAAATATTACCATAACGAATAGATTGAGATAATTACAGCTAGAAATTGAATGGAGTCTGATTGGATCAAGGACCAGCGGGAATGCATGCATGTAAACAGTTTCGGATACTGAGCACCACGATTACCTTTTTATGAAATTTCTTTTTACAATTGAATTAAAAAACTTAATTTTTTTCTTAAAAATATAAACAAATGGATCCTAAATTGACATCTTTTTTAATGATAACCTTTTTTGTGTTATTATCATAAATATGAAGCTTATTAATTAGGTAAGAAAAATATTAGTTCATTTTTAATATTAATAGTAATACTTAAAAGGAAATATTGGATGAACGGTTTTTTTAATTACTAGTAACATTCTTAGTAATTTTAAAATTGAGAGATTAGCCAAACATTGTTGTTCTGGGACAAATAGAAGGAGTGCGAACAACACATTAAGTCGGCATCATCCCAACAGATGATACCGACTTGAGGCAACTGTTTTGGGGCAAATATCGACATGTCTTAGACTGACATGAACATGTCGGATGAACGCGCCCTGTCCATGAGACTCCACCTGCTCCAAAAGCCCAAGTCAACCATGGACCAACACTTAGGCAACGCTACCATGTGCATACCAAATCATCATCGTGACCCACATGACCCCTAACCATCGTCATGTCAACCATGTGATTTGTAACCATCTAACTACTTTTTCCGCCAAAAAGTATGGTATTTAAGGCCTCTCAACCATCAAGTATAGATCTATCCTCATTTTTTACTTCACCTCTCCCATATACTGACTTGAGTGTCGAAGTCTCTGCATGTGGCCACCACCAAAATTCTCTCACCACCATTAGCACCACTGTGCAAGCTTTCATCTCAGCCTTTGGAGTTTTCCTACAGTTTCACTATTGAACAATTGCCATGACAAGATTAAGGTAATTAACATTGTAAGAATTTTAATTCAAATAAAATTAATAAAACAAATTGGGTAAGCAAACGGTTATTAGCATTTACTCCCTCTGGTCTCGAATATAATAAGCAATAAAAAACTAACTAATTAAGAAAGTTAGGCCCCATTTGAGATGGTTGCGAGTTTTTGGTTTTTGTTTTCAAATGCAATTTTCGAAACAAAATGCGTTTGGCTAAAATGGAGCTGAAATGGTTTTTAACTCAATTTCAAAACACTTTTACATTCATTTTCAAAACCAAGAAAAAAGAATTTGTGAATTTGGTTTTTTGATTTTTTTATTTTAAAAAAAAAATACACATCATTATATTTGACAATAGTCTTTCTTGTCATCACCACCACCACAACCACCGTCATTGTCACCACTACTGTCACTGCCACCACTACTGTTGCCGCCATCTCCACAGCCACCATCACCACCACCACCACCGACACCGCCACCACCACTGACACCGCCACCACCATCACTGTTGTCACAACTACCACGACCACCAGCATCGCCTCCACCACCACAAGCTTCATCACCACTACCATCGTCACCACCACCACTACTGACTCTGTCACCACCATCACTAGTGGCACCACCACGATCACTACCTATACCGCCACAACCATTGCCATCGGCACCTGCCACAACCGTCACCGTCGACATTACCACCGCCACCACCATCATTGTTGTCGTCACCACTACCATTGTCATCACCACACAAATATATTCTTAAACTAATTTTAACAGAATAAGAAATTTCAAAGTGAGTTTATTTTGAAACCAAAAATTAGAAAAAAAAAACTAAAACTAATTTCTAAAAACTAAAAACTGGTTGTAAGTTTTGAAATTATCAAAACTCACAACCAAAAATCACCCCAAACTGGCCCTTAGCTAATATCATTTAATTTTACTAATCCCATTTAAAAAATAATTTTTTTCCTAAATTGCCCTTCATTGAATCTTGATATCAAGTATAAAAAATGGTCATTAGAAATTTAATCTCAATTAAATGAAAGGTATTTTGAAAATAGGTTCATTAAATAGGGGAAAATTAATTGAAATTTGCTTATATTTAAAAACAGCATACATGAGGGTTTTTTTTTTCTTTTGCTTATATTTGAAACTAGAGTATTTACATACAAAGATAAGGCGACTCAATGCAAGGATATTTGAAGTTTAGGTAAAAATTAAATATATTAAGACTTTTAATAATATAGAATATATATTTTAAAAATAATTTAAAAGAAATAATTAACCATTAATTACTAAGCTAAATTATAATAAAAATTATATAAAATTTTAAAAATATTTTTTATTTAATATTATATTTTTATAAAAATATGCTTAATTAAGTTTCAAATTTTTAACAAATACATAACTTGTTAAATATATATACATATATTAATATTTTTTCGGATCCCAGGCTTCGGTCTAAAATTGATCTTGACAAAAGGTAATTGCCTTCTTAATAAGAAAAAAAGATGTTTTTTTTATGAAAATAAAATTTAACTATGAACAAATATTGATTCATGATATCAATTTCTTTAATTTTTCAAGTCGAAAAGAATTTTAATTTGTGTGGTATAGATAATTTGACAATTGAAAAATGAGATAGAGAATAACTTTCAAAGAAATTAGTTATGCGAATGCGATGCACAACTTATAGGTAATTTTTTTATATTATTAATCATTCAAATTTTATTAATGATAATATTTAATAAGTTTTTTTATAATTAATTTAGTATGTATTTTAATAAATAGGGTTACAATTTATTTATATAAAATCACAAATTAAACTACTTATTTAATATCCTAAAAATTCAGTTGACATCGGTTGGTAAAAAAATTACAATATTAGAATGTTATTGTATCAAGTTATTATAATAAAACCACCGAGCACATAGGTCAACCTACGCAAAGTGGTTTTAATATAACCAATGATCTCGAATTCAAGTCTTGAGTATGCAATTGTATTAAATACTCAGCGAAAGAGTTTGTCTCCTATCGTTGAGGATACTTGTGGTCTCTACAATATATATATATATATATATATATATATATATATATATATAGTTACTATAATTTTATAAGAAATAGACTATGCATTGACAATGTAAAACAGTTTTACGCAATATATCATCCAATTACAAATCGTTGTATATGGTAAGTTTGTTGACTTTTATATTAATTACCTTAAAAGTCATACCAATGGTGATTTATAATTGATTGACAATATAAAAAAATTTATATTGACAATGTATAGTCATTAAACCCAATTTTTATATCTTTTAATATTTTGAGGACTCGATATCATGAATAATTCTGTTGCGATTGAAAGCTATACATGGCTCGTCGAATCCTAAATCTTCCTTCATGGATTGAGTTTAATGAATCTTAATAGTTGGACGATCAAAACTTGAAGCTTAATGAATCTTCAAAGGATTAAAGTAATTATTTACTATTTAGTCTAAAGCATAAAAATTCGAGTTTAATTATCATGTATATTGTCCTTGTAAATTGTTAATCAATAAAAAATTGTCATGGTATGACTTTTAATAGTTATTTTAAAGCCAACAAATTTATCATATGTAACAATCTGCAATTAGACTATAGCTTAAAAAATTAGTGCATTCTAGTTAAATTCTTAAACTTTAACTTTTGTAGTAATTTATACATGTTATATTTTTATAATATTATGGTAATCATATTACATCAATACACCGAGAGAGAAATTGACTGAAAAAATATATTTTAATTTATTTATTCTTATAAAACGGTTAATTCCTAATATGTGATAAAATTCATATTAATATTTAGTAAAAATAAAAATAAAACCTAGTAGAAAAATTTATAATTTCAATCTCATAAAAAGAAAATATATAATTGGATTTTGAAGGCAAATACTTTTATCTTATTCTCTTATTGTTATTAAATCTTAAATTATTTTTTAACAAATTGTTAAACTTAGTAAAGAAAAATCTTTTTTTTAATATTTTTGTTCACTTATTATTAGTATAAAAATTATATTTATAAAATTGAAATATCTAACTCTATTTTTGAACTCATAACTCGTATAAATTTTAATTCATCGAATTGAGTAATTAAGAGGTAGGGAAAAAAATAGATGTTGTAACCAATAAAGTTTATTGAACTTAAATATATACTCATCTATAGAGAAACTAATTAAATGATTATTGAATAAAATTATTAAAATTAAATAATTACTTCATTAGTGCTTATTTGGCTTATAGAATTGATCATGGCATGAGGCATAGAATTGAAATTGGAGCTTAGAATTTTAATAAAGCTATTTGGAAGTTTGCTTAGAATTAGAATTACAATTCCAAATTAATTTCAATTCCAATAATTATATAACTAAATATAATCCCTCTAAATTCCTAATCAATACCCTATAAATTACAATTCCAAACCTACTCTACATATTGCTTAAACGTTCTACATAATTTTGCTCTTCCCATTTAACATTAGTGTCACTTCTGACATTGCTACCACCATTGATTGTCATCATAACCACCCTATTACTATCACAGTTGTCAATCACTACTAGTCATCCAACCAAACCAACCATTACCCTAGTACAACCACTATTCACTGCCTTCACTACCAATGTTATCATCATTACTACCATTACTGTCACTACCATCTATTATCATTCCCTGCTACCACTATTCCTTATTGTCACCATTGTCTCCTTCATCCCACTATGCTTATTGTCACCATTGTCTACTTTGTCTCATTATTGTCACTGTCACCTATTGTTATTATTTTTTTTTTACTTAAACCCAACATCATATAATATATCAAAATAGAATTATAATCCTCTACTTAAACACACACGAACACACTCACTTGCTTTTACACACTCTTTTTTTTACTAATATTATTAACATAGAATTGCAATATATTATTAATGAAGCATTCAAAAATATAATCAAATAATTAAAAGAATATTTTTACCACAACATGGAAAATGAAGATAAAAATTATTAAATTTACAAATAAATAAAAGAAGAATATTTTAATGACATTTTATTAATACATTTTTTATTTATACAAGTTTAATTTATGTAATAAAATATGTTTTTTAATTAAAAATTAATGTACTTTTATAGTTATTTATTTTTAAAATTAGAAAAGTGATTGTAAAAAGTTAAATATAAAAAATTGAAAGATTAATTAATATGAAAAAATTTGAAAGTTATGAAAGAGAGAAGTGAAAAGTTAGATAAAGAAAATAAATAATGTTAATACTCAAATGAACTTTTAAAACATAAAAATATAAGAAAATGTAAGATGATAGATTTATTGTAAAAAATTATTATATATTATTATATACATTATATAGATAAAGCGAGAGGGATATAAAAAAGGAATTTTGATTGGTAGGAAAAATAATTTTTTTTACAGCACCGAAAAGAAAAACTAAATTAAGACTTTATGTAAAAATAAAAATCCCGCCAAGTCCTACACAAGTTAGGAAAATAAACAATTTGAGAACGATACAACCCCAATTCATGAGAATGAGAAAACTTGCAAACCAATCAACTATTTGTTGGCTTCAAATAAACCGTAATTAGAGCATATTTGGATAAACTTCTCTATAAGCACTTATAGAAAAAAAAATGAAATAAGTTTCTCCAAAAGTTAAAATTAACTTTTGAATAAGTTAATTTATATAAACTCTCTCATATTACTTCTCCAAAAACTAACTTTTAATTTATGGATAAGCTAAATTTAGTTTATAGAAAAGCTTATTTCATTTTTTTTCCTTATTTTCTGCTCTTATAAGAGCTTATGAAGAAGTTTATCTAAACAGACCCTTAATTCAAATAAACTAACTCTTACTGCACAAGCATCTTATGGATTCAATGATGAAAGCACACGGAAGAGAAGAATGGCAATATGTACGAAACCAATCTAACCATAATGGAAGAATCGCATTATCAAAAGTCCTGTAAATCTTTTACCCCAAGCTATAATCAAAACTGAGGTTTTTAATTGTAATTGTGGAGAATTCCAAACCTTAAAATTATAGAAAATTGCAAACAAATGTGTATATAGTGAAGTTGCTCCAAAACTTTAATATTGTTGTGTGGATTACATTTAAAAGCTTAGCCATTAATGTTGGATACCGGAGAAATAATAAATGACTCAATTCATTATAGTTGTTTTTTATATGAGAAAAAAGGTCATGTATTGACAGTGTAAAGTAATTTGACATTGTCATCTAATCACAAATCACCATTTATTGTAAATTTGTTAACTTTTATAATGAATATTTTAAAAGTCCTATCAATAATGATTTTTAATTGGTTAACAATGTAAAACTTTTTATACTGACGATGTATGACCATTAAACTCTTTTTATATTTATAAATATTTAGGTTTATAGCATTTTCATATGCATGTCTTCACATTTAAAAAATGAGTTTAATGGTAATGCACTATCAGTGTAAAATGTTTTACACTAGTCAACCAATTGGAATTTACCGTTAGTATGACTTTTAAGGCTATTGTTGTAAAAGTCAACAAATTTACCATACATAATGGTTTGTGATTGGATGACAGTGTAAAATTGATTTACACTGACAGTGTATGACCTTTTTCCTCTCAAAAAATTATAGTTTTTAGGAATTGCAATTATAATATATGTGTCTAAGTCCCTTATATCATGAGGTGCCTGGAGTAGGAACGAAGTAACAATAAAAATTATAAAGTTTATTCAACAAATATATAAGCATCAAATTTAATACAAAATATTCATAATTATGTGTTTTTTTATAATGATTCAACAACATATAATAGAAAATATATTTACATACATGATAAACTAAATATATATTTTAAAGACCTAAGATTACAATTGTCAATCATCAACTTCACATGCCACTAATAACTTTTATGAATTTATAATAAAATATCTACTATAATTTTTTACAAAAAAACTCTATTAATTATGTTCTAAAATCTACTAAATTAGAATGAATTATGTTACTCATCAAATTATCTTATATGACAATAGTAACCGATAACAATTGAAAAAGAATTTGTTTTCATATTGTTAGAAATTAGGAGAAGAAAAATATTTTGTTATCTGGCTAAGACAAGACAAGAAAAACAAAGAAAATATAGAAAGAACAGTGATAGGATGAGATAATGTATGTTGGTGAATGTCAATTGATCCCTTATATAGGATATGTAGGTTTTCCTAATTAACAAAGGTTAATAAATAGTTTTCAGCTCTCAAATCTATTTATAATCAAATTAATATAAAGGGAAGAGTAATAAAGTCATTTGATTGCAAATGCAATCATTTATTGCCTATAAAATTGTAATAATGGATTATAAAAGAAAAAGACTATTAAAAAAGAAAATAAATGATACTCAAATATTTTGTTTCAAAGAATATTAATACAATTATCTCCATAATAAAGAATATAAAAAGGAACATAAAAAACTAACATGGTATGGTATGATTGGTAGATAACAATGTCCCTTAAACTTGTGATTACAGGTTCAATCGTCAAGTTCATGTGTTTGAAATAACATATATTGGGAAAAGTCATTCCCTTAAATGGATCTCTGTATTTCAAGGAATTAGTCCATGACACTCAATTGTAGTACACTTTGATTCAACAAAAAAAAAAATAGAATATTTGTCTACAAAAAGAAAAAAAATGTCATTAATTATCTTCACAATAAAGACTATAAAAAAATAAAATATTTTATAAAAAAAATAGAAAAGAGACAAATAACATTAATTAAATGTTCTTATTTCCACAATCAAACTCCTTAATAAAAATATTAACCCTAATATATATATATATATATATATATATATTAAAATTAAAAAAAAAAATAGGGGAGTTTTCAAGTAGATTTATCCATGGCCTAGAGCATTTATAGTTACCAATGTACTAGTGCATTCACAAGCAATCCAAGAAATCAAAATAGTTAAGTTTCTAAAAAAGGTTAAGTTTTCTTCCTTCTTTAACTTTTTCTTTGTTATCTTTTTTTTTAATTCATACCAGAACCCAATTTTAATCTAATGAACATATCCAACTCCTTCATTTCAATTCCTAAACTCACAAAAGAAAACTATCGTAAATATATGTGTATTTGTAAGAAAGCAATTCTAGGCTTCCATGTGGGATGGAAGATAAACAAAGCACGGATATGAGAAATTAGCAAATGAAGGATTTTTTTAATCAACCCCAAAGAAACACTTTGCAAGAATCACAAAACACACACACACACTCTATTAGCATTATCAATTCATACGTTCTTAGATGTAAGGATATTTTAAATAATTTCTAATGCAACAAAGGCAAAGTAGGCAAGGAAGATTCCTCAAAATGCTTACAAAGGAGTTTATAAAATGAAAAGGTGTTTATTCAAACTTTGAGGGGTGAGTTTGAATCCTTATAAATAAATGAATCCAAATTTATTTATATTATTTTGCAAGTATTGGTAACTATCAATTAAATGAAGTGATATGATGAGGATATGCATAAGATGCTTGTATGGTGGATAAAATTATTCAAAAATTTAATTTAAAATTTTATCTTGTTGTCATAGCTATTGAACAATCTCGAGACTTGGAGACTGTGATCATTAATGAACTACAAGAATCTTTACAAGCTTATGAAGAAAGATTGAAGAGAAAGAAGCCACAAGTTCATGCATTTCTAGTACAAGTTTCTTTAAAAAAAGGAAGAGATTGAAGTTAAATCCATAAAATAAAGTAGAAACTAGAAATCATGGTGGTAATTTTGCTCACGGTTAAGGAAGAGGCACATGTCACTTCAACAATAAAGAATCAAGCTAACAATTACAAAAGTCAAAAGGTCATGAAAGTTGTAGCTTTAGGAAAGGATGTGGAAAAAGGTATGAAAAAACTAATATTCAATGGCATAATTGTCATAAATTTGACCATTACTCCAATAAATATGAAAGTTCTACTAATAATATGAGACGAAAGAAGAAAAAAATATTGGTCTTTTTATTTACCAATGAAGGTAATGAAAATAAATTCTCATGGTATTTTGATATTGGTGCTAGCAATCATATGAGTGGCAACAAGGAATTATACATGAATCTTAATGAGAAGTACAAAGATGATTTTATTTTATTTTGTAATGAGGTCAAAGTTCTTATTAAAGCAAAAGTGATATTATCATTACAAAAAATGTTGGTTTTAGTCTTATATCTCAACTCTACTATATATGATTCTTTTTTAAAAGTAGATATATTGAGAATGGAACAATTGTTTGAGAATATTGCATATGATATCCATTTAAAATATGTTTGTTTCACTTTGATGGATGAAGCGCATAATTTAGATGCTTATGTCAAAAAATAGAATGTTCTTGTTCAATGTTAAAATTGATTGCCCAACATGCTTAAAGACACATGTCAAAGATTCTTCATGGATGTGGCTATACAATTTGGCCACCTAAACTTTGAAGGATAAATTTATTGTGGATGGAGAACATGGTAAATGGATTGTCTCTCATTGCTTAACCCTATCAATTATATGAATGTTGGCTCTTGGGGAAGCAAGTGAGAAAGTCATTTCCAAAAGAGTTCACTTTTAGAAGCCATCAACCTACTTCAACTTGCATAATACCTATCATTCTTTTTATTGTAGGATTTATTAGTTGTTTCACAACTAGCATTCACATGACAATGGCTAGAAAGATAATTTGATATATCAAAAGTACCATTGATTACCGCTTCTTCTATTCTCTTTTCCCAGTTTCAAGCTTCTTCAAATACAAAACATGAAAAGGTAGTTAGATTGTATTTTGTTATATTTTAATAACAATTTGATAGAGCAAAATATTTTGTTCAAAAAACCTTTAAAAGACAACATAGAGAAGGGTTAGTCTTGGGATGAAATAATATTGTCTTAAGACTAACGATACAAAGAAAAGATTTTTGAAGAAAATCTCTATTTTTAGGAAACCACTTCACAATTTAATCCCACTTTTGGTTAAAAAACAAATAAAGAGATGTAAAGAAGAACAACACACAATGTTTATACTATTTTACCCTACAAACCAAGGCTACATTCAATCTTTGACACACAAGTAGACAATTGAATGTTATAAGGATATTCATAATCATCAGTTCTAAGTATTCTTTCATAAGTTTCTTGAGGCTCAAACATAAATATTCTTTTAAACAAGTCTCTTTAGGTTCCACAAGCTTTTTTTAAGAGAAATTATCATCTTTTAATATTATGTATGAGCAAGGAAAAAAAAGTAGTTCTAAGTCTCTCACTAAATGATATAAATAAATGTACTTAGAAAAAATGTACATTAGGTTGATGGGATTGGAGTTAATGCAATTTCGAAGTAGCCACTAGTATTTAATGCTTTATTTTCTTTATTTATGTTTTTCTTGATGGATGTTGGAGGACAAACTCTTCTTCTCAAAATATGAATGTTGGATGCATTAATTATGTATTTAATGATTTTGAAAGTTGTTGTCATATCTTTAAATTGAAAGTGTTACTTTTATTCTTATGAAGTTGACAGAGGATCAAAGTTGATAGAACTTTCATTCTAGTATGTGACAAATTGACTTTAGTTGAGAAGCTATACTGTCATGTAGAGTTGGCAAAATGGGTCTGGTCTGATGAGTTGATCCGAACAGCCTACAAAAAGGACTGGACTGGACATTTAAAAGTTGGCCCAAAAAAAACTGAGCCTTTTTGGCCCAGTCCATTAACCTGGTGGGCCTACTGGGTCCTAGACGGGCTGGCCCGGTAGATGTATATATATATATATATAAGGAAAAAAATTCACTTAGATGGGACTGTGTGAGAGACTACATACAGATAACATAAGTAAAAAAACAAAACTAAAAAACGTGACACACCACACACACGTGTGTTTTTTTCGCTCAATGCCCATCACTCGGTTGCTTTTCTTTTGCTAATTACTCGAACTGGAAACTTTTTTTTGCTAATTACTAGAACTGGAAGCTTTCTCCCATTATCAGATTATAATATTATATATGTAATTAAATTGTGATCAAATAAACTAAAAACATGACTAATTTATAATCCAACCTTTTTATCACAAAACATGGCAAGTTTATAATCTCAACCTTATTGCCTTGCATCCAACATCTACGCCATGAATTTTTGATTCACTATTGATCATTTTATACGAATAAATTAATTTGAAAACATTAAATAAGAACCAAAAAAAAAAAAAGGCAACACCTCTTTTTTGTGCTTTGTAGCCACACTTTTTTTTTTAATACATTAGACCACTACCTCATCAAATAATGATTACTAGGAAACATAAAAAAAAAAAACAATTTAATTTTAAATGATTTAAACAATTTAATTTTAAATATTTTAAATAATTTCTAACAAATAAAGTAATAAATATAATAGAGAATAACATTAATCGATGCCAAAAAAAATTAAGACATAATTGGCCTAATGGCCTGACTAAGGCCAGGCTAGGCCATGAAAAACATGACCCAAAGAGATATTGGGCCGGGTTGGGCCGACCATAGACGTTGGCCGGTACGGGCTAGGCTAGCCCGTTTGACAACTCTACTGTCATGTCTACTTTTATGTTAGACACAGTGCTCAAAAATATTGTGCTTTCGCAATTTAGCTTTGATGTTTTGCCTCATTCTATTCGACATAGAGGAATGCCAAATGATCTTAAGATGATTTAGTCTCCAAAATTGTTGTCATATTGTTATAGGATGATGGAATCTTCAAATTGTAGTTGTGTAAACAATACTTATAAAATTGTATATCTTTCAGTCAAATGGATTGACACTTTTTTTATCTTTGTACAATTAGAGTAAACATATTTATGCTTGACACTCTTATTCATTCAATTATTTTGTTTGTTCTGCATTGAAATTATAGGGTTGTGTCATCTTTTTCCTCAACAATTTTATAATATAAAATTATCAAAATTATGATATAAATTCATTTATATTATCTCATTATTTAATAAAGAATACTTAAAAAGGAGAGCAAAATTAAAAAAATATATTATTCTCATTTTTAAGATGATAAATTATTTGAAATAAATTAAAATATAAAAATTAATAATTATATGAAAATATACATAGTCATCAAATTTTAAGTTATAGTCATCTAAAATGTCCTTTTGTGTTATTTCACACTTTTTAGCTAATTTTACTAAATACTTTTAAATTAAAGTTTAATTTCTATTTACTGTTAGTTTAAAAAAATTTGCATTGTTAACCAATCAAAAATTATGCTAAGTATGACTTTTAAGGTGATTATTATAAAAGTTAACAACCTTATCATACATATTAATTTATTATAAGATGACATTGTAAAAACTTTTTACAATATCAATATATTTGAAATAAAATTCTTTAAATTAATTAGTTACATTGTCATTTTTCACTTTTCAATTAATTTTTTAGCTTGTAACTTATCAACTAATTTTACTAAACATATCTAATCTATGAAAATATTGGTCAAATATATATTTTTGTACCTTGGTGTCAAGTAGTCAAATATGGTTGTTGAATACAAACGCTCAGCTCTAGGCTGTTTTAATGGGCTTTTAGGATTATTTATGTGCTAATTGGGCAAATAATCTAATTCACTCCAAATTTAAATTCAGGAGTTTTGAAATTAGAGAAGGTATATCTTTCAGTTGGGATTCATGTTCTGAAATTTTAAGTTAGCCTAACCAAACTCGATGTCATTTTAACATTTTAAAATTTTAATTAAAAAGAAAAAAAAATGCATTGATAAATTACAAGATTTCCTGAATGCAGTTAATATCGTTAGTATAAAATAACACCACTTTCACATTGACATATTTATTTTGAAATATATATTATACAGCATCCCTCAATCTTATTTGATTTTTTTTAGCAAAAAAAAAAAAACCTAGTTATGTATAATGTCGGAATTTATACATTTTGTTTAAACATTTGGTTGCCCTTAATCTTGCTCCATCATTAATTATCATCTAGTTGGATCCACATCCAAAAAGATTTGACATCCCAATTTCAGAAATTCCTATGATCTGGTTCAAGATTTCGAGATTCTAGGTGAATTGATTAGAGAGCTTGTGCTCATGTCCATGGGCTACAGGACTGGAATGGAGAGAAATTCTTCCTGAATTTCCATGCTCAATGTGAATCAAATGGGGAGAATAGCGGAATTTTCCTATCACATGTCCGCGAACCTAGATTATAACCCCGTATCTCAACAGCAATGATATTAGCCGTACCATCGGGTGGCCAATTGCCTTGCGAAACAGCTATAAAAATATGTAATGCAAAAGATCGGGATCATAATTTTGCATACCAAGAACACGCATGCGTAGTTCATTTGATAGTTTCAGCTAATTCAGACGCATAATAAATTTCAAAAAAATCAAAATCAAAATATATAATAATACTAAAGAATTGCACCATTTTGACAAAATAAACTCTTCGCCTTCTCCAAATCATCACTCCAGAGAATAACGTGAACGGATAACAAAAGTTGGAATAGAATGAAAGGGCTACGAAACAAGCAGCACTCCTTCCAGAGGAATAAAACAGCTGTCTTTTCCTTCAATAACCCTATTGCTCAAACAATTTAGAAGCACTTTCTATGCACAATTGATGGTCCAGACTCATCGTACTCTGCCTTCGCAATCCACATCTGCACTCATACGACAGTTTGTCTCATTAGCAAGCTTACAAACAGCAACATTAAGAAATAGTTAATAGATGAATCATATTAAAAAACAGACCTGCTGGAAGGTGCTTAGGGATGCCAAGATAGAACCTCCAATCCAGACACTGTACTTTCTCTCAGGAGGTGCTACCACCTTGATCTTCATGCTGCTGGGGGCTAAAGCTGAAATTTCCTTGCTCATTCTATCAGCAATGCCAGGGAACATGGTTGTACCTCCTGAAAGGACAATGTTACCGTACAGGTCTTTCCTGATGTCAACGTCACATTTCATTATGGAGTTGTATGTGGTTTCATGAATGCCTGCTGCTTCCATTCCTACCATGGATGGTTGGAACAAGACCTCCGGACACCTGAAACGCTCAGCACCAATAGTGATAACCTGCCCATCAGGCAACTCATAGCTCTTCTCCACTGCAGAGCTGGTCTTGGCTGTCTCTAGCTCTTGCTCGTAGTCAAGGGCTATGTAAGCCAGTTTTTCCTTCATATCCCTCACAATTTCACGCTCTGCTGAGGTGGTAAAAGAATATCCACGTTCAGTCAGAATCTTCATCAAGAAATCAGTGAGGTCACGACCAGCCAAATCAAGACGAAGGATGGCATGTGGGAGGGCATAACCCTCGTAGATAGGGACTGTGTGGCTGACACCATCCCCAGAATCCAACACAATACCTGCAACAAGAAGGAAAATAGATCATCATATTGGAAAAGTGAAATGGAATAAAAAAAACAGACAACGTAGGAGCACCTCCTGGTTGATGAGGACACTGATAGTTTTAAAACAATTTTCTACAACAAAGATTTATTCCACTGTACCCTAGATGCATGCTGCCTAATGCCACTCTCAATCTACAACCTGAACCTAACAAAACCAAATAATTTTCAAGAATATCTTACCAGTTGTACGACCACTGGCATACAATGAAAGAACAGCCTGAATAGCTACATACATAGCAGGGGCATTAAAGGTCTCAAACATGATTTGGGTCATCTTCTCACGGTTAGCCTTAGGGTTAAGAGGAGCCTCCGTCAACAGAACTGGATGCTCTTCCGGGGCCACACGGAGCTCATTATAGAAGGTATGATGCCAAATCTTTTCCATATCATCCCAATTGCTAACAATACCATGCTCAATGGGGTACTTGAGAGTCAGAATACCACGTTTAGACTGTGCCTCGTCACCAACATATGCATCTTTCTGGCCCATGCCAACCATCACACCAGTGTGACGAGGACGGCCAACAATGCTAGGAAACACAGCACGTGGGGCATCGTCTCCTGCAAATCCTGCCTGAAACGATACATTGCAATTCCAACGAAGGGCAAAGTTAATGCAAAACAATTCCCTTGAGAAGCATCAAGCGAAAAGAGATGCATTCTGTACCTTAACCATTCCTGTTCCATTGTCGCAAACAAGGGGTTGAATATCCTCAGCGTCTGCCATCTTCTAATTTCTGCTCTGCTGGATAAACAACAAATAGTAGCAGTGTGCAGTTTCAATAAACAAAGTGCCAAGTGCTTAAATTACAACAACAAAGCAGCGACATGGAAACGCCAATAATTCACTCACTATTTAGCCACAAATCAACTATCCACATATTGACCAAATTAAAAATAAATCAAACTAGGTCCAAGAACAAGAATAGACGTGAAGGATGAGACGAGAAAATCAATTTGGTTTTAGTTGTAATTTATGAATGTGGGAACGGAGAAAGCGGAGGCTGTAATTTTTGAGCAATTTACAAAACGAACAAACAGAGTAACGGTGTGAATGACCCTAATATTGACAGATCCAGCCCCATCCGCTACAAATCTAAATAACTCGAACACAATGACAATGACGTTGCAGGGAATTAAACCAATTAAAATATATTATCCGCAAACAAGGCGAGGCGGGCAGGCGTAGATGAATTGAAAATTTGACAATGCGATGTGATGAATTGAGGATGCGCGGGCAGAGAATGAATACAATACGTACCTTGGGAAATGCGGAGGGCTAGAGAGGAGAGGATGGAAGAGCGATTCTCAGAGTCTGTCAGACACAAAATGAACCAAATTATTCAAATGAATATAACAACCATCACACCCAATCGGGACCGTTGGATTCTCGCTCCCCATTTTTGCCCATTTTAAATTTGGAGAGAGAGAAAGAGAAAGAGAAATTGACGGAGGTACTACTGTATTTATATTACCCATTCATTCTCTCTCTTCTTCTTCTTTTTCATATACACCAATACTATTTGTCTATTTCTAATACCAAATAACATAATTGGAGAGGAATTTACGGAAGTAAACAATGGGTAAGGTTGTATAAAAAAGAACGGACAAGAAAAGGAAATGATGAACACCCCACCACCTCCCCTTCCCTTCTTTTCTTTTCCTCTAATTATGGAGTGTCAAGGCAAAGATGTAATGTAAGATTTAAGAAAATACATCAATGATTCTACACACATCATCTCTTCAGCCTTCTAAGATAAATCAACTTTCAATTTAATATCCACTTTACATTAGAATATCTTACTTGAGGGCCCACTTCTGCAACCACAATAGTTTTCCACCACTTAAAAGTACATTGTAATGCAACATTTAAGAATGCCAGCAAAACATTGAAAAAGAGATCAACAAATTATGACCTATTATACATGGTTAGTGAGTTGTTCAGACTTTATTATGGATTAGCCAAGATATGTTGGAGATTAATAGTATGCGACACTGCAGGTACCCCAAACGCTAACTGGTCAATTTCTAACTGCCAAAAGTGGATGGATTCAAAGTAGCAGGATCCAGATTTCTGTTGTTAATGGCTGTTTATCTATCATGAGATATTGCCGCGTAAGTGCAAATGGCTGTGCATTATAGAAGTCGATGTCAATGTCGTTTATTTTTATGCAAAAATACGATCATTTTTGTAATATGAAGAACATGGATACAGACAGCAAACTTTAATATTTTCTGGTTGGGTCTCTACCTACTGTGCGTTGTGTAGGGTATCTAAGCAGGTTATTAGCACTCTGATCAATAGTATCATTTTCTTCAAAACAAAGCTGCTAGTGAATCCTGAGATGGTCCGACCTTGGACAAAGTGGAGCCACAAAACCTATATAGTAGAACAGGTTCTGTCGTTACATAAAAAAAAAGGTCCTTCGTGTTATATCACTATGAAATTGCCCCGCTAATATCAGTGCATGTTTAAGTTAAAGTTTGTAAACATAAGTTTGAATTAAAAATGTTATAAACTCAAATTTGATAAAAAAAAAAAGTTTACTATAATATGATTTGTGTTTGAATTTTTTTGTTCAAAAATACATTGACAAAGTAATATTTGTTTGAATAATATTAATTAAAAGTATTTTTGCACTTGCATACATACTACCAACGAAAAAAAGAGTTTTCAAAAATAACCCTTATGTTGCTTTTAACTTAAACTCAGTTTAGTAACAAACTGAGTTTTCAAAATTACTTTGGGGGACAACCAAACATAATAAAAAACTGAGTTTAATGAGATAAAAATATGTTAGAGAATCCCAGACGAGAATCCAAACATGGTCACTCATATGATATGAAACTAGGTTCTTCTCCTTCATTGGGTGAGCATTTGTAAAAAAAATTAATTTTAAATTAAATTGATTTTGTTTAAAGTGAAGCAATTTATGTTTAGATTTTTTATTCTAAAAATAAGTTAGTAATAAAACTTAATGTAAAATTTTTAATCCAACGTAAATGTTGTCTAAAATTTCAACTCAATTAATTCTAGACTAAAAATCACATTAACTAAAATTTCAACATGATTTTGAATAATCCAATGTAAATTTAAACGCGCAGCAAGCCAAAAAAAATGACTTTTGGAATTTACTGAACTTAAGTTTCTGACATCTATGGCCATTTTGCATTTACTAATTCTCGTTAAAATGGCTTCCTATTATATTGACGGAATTCTTCCAATTAACAATTTCTTAATCCCCATCAAATATGACTTTTAGCGTATGTAAGAAAATTAATAAATTATCGAATTCCTGAGACCCCAATTTCAAACTATCAGTATCCTAACCCTGAACAAGCAATTATAAAATGAATACAATTTCTATTAACACCACCAATATTGCATAATTTCTTACAGTCCATATCTTATGGCCATTTGGAAGGTAACTCTTTTTTAGGTTAAAGGGAAGGTAACTCATTTTAGTATAATTTCATTAAAATTACTTTTCTTAAAAAAAATGGGCTTCCCCCTCTCAGCAAACTTTTCGTCACTGCAGTGTGATTTGAAAGAGGAAAACAAAAATTATAGACACGATGTAAAATCAGTTTGTGCACGATAGAAAAAACGATTGATTAGACCAAAACAATCCATTTTGTCGAAAAATGAAAATTTTAAAATACCAAACTAATCGTCACTTTTTATAGATAAGTGCATAAACTGCTTCTTACTGTGTCTAACCCCCTTTGGCAGCATAAAAATATAATAGAAATTGGGGTGAGAGGAAAGAAATAGGGAGGTGAGAAATAAATTTGTGTGTTTGGTAATGTGAAAATAAGGAAGAACGAGAAGAAGAAAGAAGTAAGACCCGCCACTATTCATTTCCATGTAAAAATGGGTGAAAATAACTATTAAGGTAGGAATTGAGAAAAATACCCACACACAAAAAAAAAAGCATCCCTTTGATAGCTACCCAAAAATGTCATTTGCAAAGGTGAGAAACAAATCTCGATCTACAGCAACCAGGCAATAGTAGACTATTGGAAATAAATAGTAGATTATTGTAATCTCATTTGCCCACTGAAGTCCCACATTAGTCTACTATTGTTTTATGATAGGGGCGTTCACGGATTGAATTAGATTGGTTTTGAAATGAAAAACCATCTGATCCAATTACTTCAATTTTGTTAATTCATCATCCAATCGGTTTGGTTTAAAATTTAAATCCAATCTGATCCAATCCAATTAAAAATAGTTTGGATTGGATCAGTTTTTGGTTTTAATCTTATTATTATTTTTTAAAAAAAGTATTAAATAAATAATATGATATATAATAAATATATTAAAAAATAATTTAAAATATCAAATATTTTATTAATGAGTCATTATATAACTAATACTAATATAACTCTTCAAATATATATTATTAAAAATAAATTTACACAACTTGATAATTATGTTTATGTATCTTTACTCAAATAGTTACTAAAAAACTATATTTAAATAAATCTTTTTTTATAAACAAGTATAATTTATGTGATAATTTTACGAATATATTAGCAATAAAAACATAAACATAAGTGATATTAGAAAATTATAAGTGAAAATATATATGCATGTATAAGTTCGATTTGAATTGAATTAGATTGGTTTTCAAAATCAAATCCGAAAGACGATCCAATCCAATAAAAAATTTCAGTTTTTTTCGATTTTCAATTTTTTTGATTTTCAATTAATTCGGTTTTCGATTTTGTAGATCGGTTTTTTCGATTTTCATTGGATTGGATCGATTTATGAACACCCCTATTTTATGATAGTCTACTATTAGAATCTCATTTGTTCTAGACTTGATATACATAGGAGCAAAAAAGAAAAGGTAACATTAATCTAATTTTTTTCCTCTCTTTTCACTCAAACCAAACAACCATACAATATTATTTTTACTCTATTTCACCTCTATTTCTCTACAACTAAACAACTCATATTTTCACTCTATTTCTCTCATCTCTATTTTTCTCTAACCTATTTACCTCCACTCTATTTCTTTTTTTGCTGTCAAACAGAGGATAAGGGTGTGTTTGGTAAAAAGAAAAATAATAAAGGAAGAGGAAGTAGATAGATAAGATAAGAAAAGAAGAGAAATAAGTGAAAAATAGAATGAAAGTTAAAATTGTTTAGTTGAAGAAAAATAAAAGAGAAATAAAAATAAATAAATTTTTGAGATTATTATCATTTTAATAATTATTATTATTATTATTATTTATTTTTATTATTAATATCATTTTTATAAGGACACCAAATCAATTTAGTGTTCCCCTAAATTGATTATATAGGAGCCATTGTTTATAATAATATAAAGAAACGACTAAATTGATTTAGTGATATATATACATAAAGCTGTCAAAATAAGCCAGAGCCCAATGGGCTAACCTAGCCCACCACGGGTATGAGCCAAGCCGGGCTCAAAAAAATCAACTCACTTCAATTTTGGCCCAATGGCAACCCGGCTCACTTAACCCGCAAGCCAAATAGTTGGCCCCTTTTTTAAAAAAAAATTAAAAACATAATGTTATAATAATTAAAAATAAAAACACTTATACATAAGAACTGATCCCATCAAGCATTCATGTTATTCCTGTTGTTATTTGATACTTAAACATGAATCATTTATATTTATATTTGAATTATTGAATGGTTTGATGAGAAAAATATGACTTTTTTTTCAAAAAAAAGAAGAGAAAAATGTTATTGATTTTTTTATTTCTTTTTACATTTTTTTTATTTTTAAAAATTTGATAAGCCAACCCACTTAACCCACCAAGCCGTGGTGGGTCGAGCCAGGTTAACATTTTCTTGGCTCACCAAAATGTGAGCCGAATTAGACTAACCCATTTTTGAGGTCAACCCATGATGAGCCAACCCAAATGAGCTAAGTTGTCTCACTTTGACACCTTTGTAACAGGTCAAGTGTTATAACATACAACATAATCAATTTAGTCAAACAACTAAATTGCTTATGTTGCACTTCTTGAGAGACTTCCTCACATTTTTTCGCCTTTTTGCGAGGAACTTTTTTTCAAAAGGTCCCGCCTATTTTTTAAACATTTCCTCACACTTCCACCCTACCAAGCAACCAACATTCTCCTATTTCTACTCTCTTCCTTCCTCTTCCTCTCTAATATCTATTTCCAAGCTACCAAACAGACCGTAAGATCCATGCACGTCACACTTGATTTTCAATTGCCTTGAACATGCGTGTTTGGAACCGCATCTTATGCGTGCGTCAATAGGTAAAACTTCGCCAAATAGCAAAATAAACGTAGAAGTTACACATCTGCTTCTCTTTTAACATGGATCCAAGCCGACGTGATACATAAACAAACATGCTATACGTTATGCTGTCAGCGTAGAAGCATTTTCCATATTCTAATTTGATTTCCATTCATCGATGCAGGTCAATAAATAAAAGAAAATAAAGGAAATAACATACCAATCACTCAAGGGTTACAACATTTTATACCATCAGATTTTGGCCTCTTCTATCCTCCACCCTATCAACCAGACAACACATTATCTGCTCAGCTCCAATCTCCATCGGACAGCAAAATGAACAAGTATGTAGACTATTAAAACTTTTCATATTTATTCCACCATTGCATCAGCCGAAATATCAGCAGCAGGCACGTCAGATTTTCTTTTGCTCTTCCCTGTATGATGTCATGGCAAATATTAATTAAAAAAGTTAAAAATATTTTGTAAACAATTTGAATGTTATTTTTTAAAATGTCCTACTCCCCAACGAAGAAGTTATATATTAGTCAACTCTTATCTAAGATTAGGCTTTTAAGAAAGCACCGAATGACAAGAAGATATTTTCTACTCTTAAGTTCCCAATTTGACAAACCTTCTCAGCATACTTCATTTAGGATAGTCCACATGTGCAATCACCAAAGTTCTATACATAGCTACAACCAGATCCTATGTAATAAGATTGATTTCATCCTGTCATTTTGCTTATGTGATTGACATATGAAACAGCCATCTCATCACTAGTATTATAGATGTGAACACAACAATGATGGACTGGCTGGCAGGCTGGCACGACAATGGGCAAACCATATGTGATACATGTACAAATTACAAAATACAGATCCAGTACAACCCTATTCATTTCTTCTAGATATATATTTTAATTTCAACTTCGGACATGATCAGATGCAGCTAGGGTATGCATCACGGCAAGTTAGATGGCACATATTTTGAATCCATCCCAAACACAGTAAATCCCTCCCCTCTATATCCTCATAGCGAACCCATCATCACTCGTTAGTGGTTTCATGAATGCTTATAATCCCCACTTGAGTAAAGCCAGAAAAGAGAAAACATGTCTTGACTCTTGACTTAATCTAGATCAACTCAAACACCAGAGGGAATCTTTTAAACCCTTAATATAATTTTGTAAAACTAGATACGAATGTCATTCTAATTTCTATTGGAATGCAATGATAAATTTTATTTGAAATATGGCTTCATTTTTTGCCCAATCTTCATCCATGCAGCCCAAAATTAAATTTTACCCCTTTCTATATGTGAATGTAAATTAAATATTGATGGTTAGTCCTACACATATAAACTAAATTATATTAATAGGCTTGGCAGTCAGTGGATAAGATTTAATCTTCTTTTATTAGGTTTTGGTTCTTCAAAGTAGTAGTGTGTGTGTACTAGTTCTACATGTTCTAGTACTGGTAGTAGTGTCACTATCATCAACATTAAATTGTCACAGGGTATATGTGCCTTGCCAACACAAAAATGGTGGTACAATTTTTGTAGTATCAGTCATATTACAAGTACAAGGTGAGGTCAAACGTGCTAAGACTATCAAGGATCAAAGTTAAGATTTATCATTTTGTAAGAAATGAATTTTTGGCTGAATTGTAAAGCTTAGTTTAAACGAGGCTCAAATATAAAGAGTACTCAAGTCCCCCTATCCAATCCTAAGCTTAAATCTACTTACTGCTACATTGGATGGTGTTGTGACATAAAAAAAAAACAAAAAGGCAGCAAAGATGAAATGGAAAAAAAAAATCTAACATAACTTGTAAACATCTTATGAGCAAGGAAATAGATAGGCGTTTTTTTCCGGTTTGCTTCTAAATGTTGCTAGCATTTCGTTGAATTTAGTGGGAACTTTAAGTTGGAGTGGCTCAGTTTCTTAACAGAGAAGAAAATATTTTTATAGAGAATCTAGAGGATATATATATATATATATATGAGGAGTGCTAGCAACATACTCCTCCTAACACACACTTTATTATTGGTTGAAATTTATTGAAAACTATGAAATTATAAGAGAAAATCATTAAATAAGATGTAGAACCCACAAAATTTTGTAACTTCCAAGAATATATATATATATATATATATATATATATATGCCCTACAGACTTAGTGGGTACTATCTCCAAGGTTAGAGTAAATAACTGCATTCGGGATGTGATACATGGACTTCATGAATACTAAATGCATTTTAACATGCAGTACATGGACTCTTAACACGTAATGCATGAACTGCACATAATTCTAATACATTCCACATGTTATCAGTGCATTCACATATGCTACAAATATCTTTGGCTATATTCCTATTTTTATAATGCCCTAAGAACTACAATTTTACAAAAAGAGAAGACACATATTAAGAAGCTTGTCCATCCCAAAAAAGCCAGTATAGGCTATAGCCTTTAGCCACAATCCACAATACGTCTAAAAATATGTATCAAGGGGATTGCTAATGATAAAAACAACTGCATTGAATAAGAAACCTGTACTCTTGAAGACTATTGATATATTGATCAACTATTAATTCATCTCAAATTGTTGTTGTAAACTGTTAAGTGAGTTATTGTCCAAATTTTCATTGACAATGTTCCTCCATGTAAGTGTCCTAAATTAATTGTTGAACTTGAACTAGTCCGTGAAAATATACAGCACAGCCCATGCATTCCACACATTATTGCTCATAAAAATAAATCAACTAATGAGTTAGCCTATGAAGAAAGCCATTGAATACTTTGGTAGCTGATGATAAAATTGACACTGTTGGTATTGGCAGTAGATTTTGGGTATCTTTTGCTAGCTTGACATATTAATGAAACATTGTTTACAACTTTGAATGTTCTTTTTGAGTTATACGGAAATTTGGAGTGGGTACATTATTATTATGTAAATGAATTTTATCTTGTTTTCATGAATTGAATGCTTTGTTATATATAATATAATAATATAATATACTTTTGTGCAAATGTATTCCAATTTTTAAAAAGGATTTCCATACTTTAGAATCCATACACAGAACCTAGTGCAAGATAGAACAATAAATTATAAGCGTGATAGACTTACCTTTGTGCTTCAGCTTTTTAAGTTTCAAGTTCTTCTTCAAGTGAATTTTTCCTGAAGGTCTAGGGGTATCTTTGGCATCCCCTGCTCACAAAATCGAACAAGGTCAGCTTAAGCAAGTCCATCAAACATGTTTTCTGCTATTAGCATAACATACCAAACATACAAAATTTTAGTCGTCCATGAAAAAATTTGCAAGTCAATCACATTGTAATAAAAAAATATATACAGCACAATCAGAGAATGAATGGCGGCTACCTTCAGCAACTGCCATTTGAACATCTTCCATGCTTACCAAACCATTCTGTAAGGCGTCCTTTTGCTCCTGATAAATGAAAACGCAAAAGACCAAAAATACAAAAAGTAAGCAAAATTATGAGGGTCAGGTTGGGTCATGAAGAGAAGACAGAGAAAGAGAGAGTACCCGGCGCCATTTTTTGAAGAGCTTGCGCTTACGTTTTCCGGATAGGGAAAGAGGTTGGTTCTTGATCTTGAGCTTGCCGGTTGAAGGGTCTCCGTGGACCTGTCTCTTCTTCTCTGCTATTAGAGCTCTCCTTCGCTTCTGCACCACATTGAACTTCGCCATCCTCTCACCAAACCCTAAACTCCTGCTTCCCTTTCAACTAAAATCCAAATCCTCGTAATATTGTAAATTTACATTACCATCCCCCCGTCTCTCCATGTTTAAATCATAGTTTCCTTTTTACTTTAAAAATATTTTCTTTTTTTTTTAAGATAAAAGGTATTATACTTTTTATTTAATATAAAAAAATAAAATAAAAAATAAATACAAACAAGTCTCTTTGAAGCTTTTTTCCCCCTCTTTTTGTTACTTGTAGTATTAATAATAGTAATTAATTTTAAATATTATATTATTGATTTTAAAATTTTTACCAAATGAAATAATATTTGGCTACTGCCTATCAAGTGGTGTTAAAAATTTTAATACGGGAACTTTTTTTAATGCCATCAATAATGATATGAATGTGTTAATATAGTCTGGTGATTAATAAAGCGTTTAGGCTTCATTTTGTGGTCAGAATGTGATGAGATAAAAGAGTTATAGACACACGGTCAACATGTCATATTTGAACATAAGACACGGTAAAATGACATGTATAGAATGTAAAATAAATAAAAAATAAAAAAGAACTTTAATTACGCTTCCTTCTTCTCTTATGAAATGTCATTTTTTACTAACAAAATCAACGTTTTGCAATGGTTCAGCATATTGTTCGTAGTTAAGTATAGCACTGCTTCCTAGCTTCCAATGACCAATTTTTTTGTCGGCAATGATGCAAGGGCCATTGTTTTCAAGGCTCCCTTGATTTGCTCATAAATTGTTCAACATATTCTCAGTTGTTGAAGAATACAAGGGACATCCATTGACTCAAGTAGTGGTTCTTTAATTCGCAAATAGCAGTGCTGTAATCTTCGTTTTTGTTGTTATCATCATTAACATTGCTTTCTTCGTCACCCCTAGCATTTTCACTATTCTATACTTTCGATTGCTAGGAGACCAACTTCACAACAACAGTGACAATGGTGGTGGGTAAGAATTTCCACCTTCTTCAACGTTGTCAAATACTAGTGGCTATCCCCCTTCACTTAGTTGACATGGCATATGCAAGTTCACTACAAATATAAGTGGTGTGTCATAGTTGATGCCAAATTTTTGGTGGAGGAAGGCATTGCATATGTGTCATACACAAAATAAAGTTCCCATTTTTTTACTTTACATTTTATACTTTTCATTTTACCATTTGCTCTTTCTAAATATGATGTGTTGGGTGTGTGTCTAGAGAAGACTCACTCAAGATGAAATAAGATATAAAAGTTGAATAAGAGTATGATAGGATAAGAGCACAATCAATTCTTATACTATACAATGTTTGGTGCGTACTAGATAACCTTTAAGACAGTATATATGTTATTATAGGTTATGTTTAAAGTAGATAAAAAATATCAAAATATGATATGATAATATATATATATATGTATATATATATATATAGGCCTAGATTTATAGTTATTTTTTCTCAAATAAGAAAAATTATCATTTGATACACTTATATATGTGTGTGATAATATTACCATTTTAACAAAATTGCATAATATTTTCTAAAATTAATTACAAATATATATTTTTTTAAAATTATACATTATTCCTTTTTTAAATTATAAGATTATATAAAAACTTACCTTTAATAATCCTTTATAATTTTAAAATATATAAAACTTAACTAAAAATTAATGACACAATTAATATAAAAGATTTTATAATAAATCATAAAAAAACAAATGACAAAGAAACATATGTATACGTGATGAATGTTAAAAAAATATTATAAAATATCTTAAACAAGTGACATAACTTTTATTACAATATAATTTAAAAAATTTATTATCTTTAATATTATTCTGAGAAATTCTAAAAATATATTTGAATAGTATTTATTTAATTTTTAAAATTTTAATTAATAATTTTTTTAATCTTATATGTTGAAAAAATTATAAATATATATAAGATAATATGTTAAATACAAGCCTTACATAATACACACATACATACATATATTTTATTTATTAAATATGGTCAAGATTTAATGTTATGTAAACACTTAAAATGTCATGTGACTTTTTAAACAACTGACATGACTTGTGTATTATAATCATGATTATTCTCGATAAAATCTCATGGTAAATATATATTTTTCTCACTTTTACATAAAAAAAGTTATCACATTAGATACATCCCTATTATTATATATTATATATAAAGAGAAATGCTAGCAACACACTTTTTGACACACTCTTTTGAACACATCCTTTCTTATTAGTTGAAATTTCTTGAAAATTACAAAAAATTATAGGTCTCACATTTTATTTAATGACTCTCTCTCATGGTTTTGTAGTTTTTAATAAATTTTAACCAATAAGAAATAGTGTGTTAGATAATGTGTTGGTAGCACTCCTTTATATACAAATTATTATATATCATATATTACATATAATTCTTATATATATATATATATATATATATATATATATAGGGCAGGATTCATTGACACCAGGTGTAAAAATTAGTCAAATTACACTTTCAATAACTTTTTGTAAAATGCAAATTTTACCAATCCAACCATTGAATTTGATGTTCTTATTAATTAGATTAAGTATACAAAATTTCATACAATTATAAAATTATTTAATAATTCATTAAATCACTTTATTTTAACGTACAATATGATATTAAATATATATGTAAATATTCAATATTAGATAACATATTTACAAAAGTCCAAATGATGTGAAATTTGATATACATAATCATAAAGATAATATTATCAAATTCAACGATTGGATTGGTTAAATTTGTATTATACAAAAAGTTATTGAAGGTATAATTTGACTAACTCTTACACCTAATGTCAACGGATCCTGCCCCATAGATATATATATATAAGTAATAGAGTTGCATTACCCAATGCAGTCAATTTTTTTGCCTATTTTGAGGGTACTAACGTAATTAAAGTTGCAATATTTTTTATTATTTTTAATTAAAATTAATATTATAATTGCCTAGTAATGCATACTCGGTTTATGGAATGAAAATGAATTTAAAGCAATCTCAAATTTACAAGACATACTATTATTAAAGTCACTATTATTTTCAAAACGTTACACTTGCATTGTTATTATTCTCTTTGTATCTTTTTCTTTCTCCTTCCACTTCCACTGCATGCTAACCCTTTTTTCTTCCATTTTTTAAAATAAATGATGTTTCTTCTTCTTCTTCTCCCTACTAATTCTCTCTACTCTATTCTTTCTCTAACACTTTATCTCTTCCTTCACTCTGCCACCTCCTCCTCCACACAGCCTAAAAATATAGTTGAACAAATCCCTTTTATCATGGCCTAAGCTCTTTGGATAGCCTAAAACCTTTTTAAGATAACCATAAGAGTGATGGTGATTTCAAAAAGAGATAAAGACGACTTCAAAAGGGGAGGATAATGCTTCTAAGGGTTCTTTCACAAGTGTAGAGATAAAGGTGATTCCAAAAGGAGAATTTTATGCTTTCTTCACTTTCCTCTTTTGCGTAATGTGCGAGAGATTCAAGTAACAATGCAACCTTTAAGCAAGAATTGGCATTTGATATGTTTTATAGCACTTAAGCATTTTATACGATGATATTACCAATTTCCAATCTTAATGACATATTTTTATTCCACTGTTCGGTTGTTTACCATATTGCAGGCAAAGCCAAGCTTGCAAAGAAATCCTTCAAATCTCAATTAGAGAGTGTGGGAAGGGAGCTTTTAGCTTTAACTATTAATTAAGTTGGTAGGTTTGTGAGCTAGCATGTTAGAATTACCTTTTTTATGGTTTGTGCATGATTTGGCCTTTGAATTGATATTTGCTATCATATATAATTGAGTTGCATTTGTATTTGTTGCCACACATAAATATTATTTGCTGTCATAATATACCCAGTGATAATATATATGAAAGTAAATTACACTCGCACCCTCTATTTTTTTTATATTGTGCCTGATACCTCTCATTATTTAACATTACTTTGACCCTTTTTATTTAAATGACATTAAGTAACATTTCTATCTTTTTGGTCTAACAAAAATACCTTTTTTTGTGAGAAACCACAATTACTCTTCTCACTTAACCCTAAACCCATGCATCACAAAAAAGAGGAAAGCTGACACAATTTCATGCATAAAGTAATGAATGCAACCAAGACAAGGTGGTTGTGACTAGTTTCTACAATTTCTCACGTGGCCATAACCCATACAAAGTGAGAAATCTAAGAGGCAAAGCTGCATCAGGTGAGTCTCGAATTAAGTATGCCACAGATACTACAATTGTGAATTTTCAAACCATATACAGTCTTGTGCACTTTCGTGGCAATGGTAAATCTTGTTGATATACTTTGTCAATCATAAGTCCTGCTAATATACTAGATGATGTTACATATTAGAGTCTACAATAAAACTTCCACATTGATAAGTACCAATCTAAGGATAATTTCTTTCTTTTTTTGGAAAGAAAAGAACTTAGCATTCAAATAAAAAACTGAAAAAAGAAGAATTTACTATATTTATATCAAAAGGAAACAACAACAAAAGAAAGATCAATGGACAAAGCAAACATGACAACCACATTTTCTTCTTTTTTTGCATTCTTTCGAAAACAATAATTGCATGCTTTATGGCACCACATTTAGAATACAAGTCAAAAATTGTAGTGGACAAAACTACATTTGATTCAAGTCCTTTTCTAATGATTCAAGCATGTAGGATTTTTCCATTTTCCAAGTCAGAGGTTTGAGAACATCCTCGAAAGGCTCACCAACGTTATAGAACATAGGTTTATAAGGACTTAATTTATTTATTTATGTTTTATATATAAAGACTTATTGACTTTTGCTTAATAATAAATTATTTTAGTACCATGCATCCCAGACAACAAAAGTTGTATCTCTAAGAATCATTGCTACACAATTTATGTGTGATTACGAAATGATGCATACATACCTTTTAAGAGTCCAACCAATGTGTACTAGTTGATCGAAGTTATAGCTTTAATTTCTTGCATATAGTTAAGTATATGCCTTAAGCTAACATTGCCTCAAGTATTTAAAAATGTGCTTTCCAAAAGTCCAGGTGTGGTAAGTGGGAGGTATTATATAATATATATGACAATTTGAGGAAGCAGAATTAAGCCAACCACCAAAATACAAATGAATTGTTGTGCTGCCTTCTACAAATCAACCATGAGATGTTGTAATTTTTCACCTCCCCTGTAGTAACTCGAAGACATCCAACTTAAAGGAAAGGGATGGGGGCAAAAAGGGAACAAAATTTCATCAAAACCACAGGTGCATCTCACATGACACATTTTGTCAATATTTTAAATGGTGGTTGGGAGGGAAGGATACAAGGTGTCACACAACGTAAACTGTAACATCCCAGGCGCTGACGAGGGCTGAGAATGATCGCCGATGCAAAAGAGATGAGGCACGGACAATGAGCGGCTCCTGGTAGGCTTCCAATAGGAGGGGTACATGAATGAATCGAATACACACCCGAATGAGAGGGATCCAGAGGCTGTGCGGGTATGGGACTGTACAGTTGAGGATAGCTTAAAGGAATTAATAAGTGCTACCTATACCAACAAGATGCATCTACTTTTCGGTAGCCCATCACTTAAGAACTCCATAGTTAAGCGTGCTTGACTTAGAGCAATTTTGGATGGGTGATCTCCTGGAAGTTTCTCAGGAAGCGTGTGAGTAAGGACAAAGCATGCTGAAAAGTCTTATGTTAGTTTGTAGGGACAGTCACTCATCCTAAAAGCAGTCGGGCGTTACATAAACAATTAAGGGTTTTTTGTAGGTGCTAAATTTGTAGGGGTATCAGGTGCAATTCGAAAAAAGTACAGGAGTCTAAATGTAATTTACTCTATATATGAACTCTATTTGTTTGGAATGATACTTAGCCACACTTTTATTTTGAATGATGCATTTGTTTAGTATAATAAGATAAACCTTATGTATTTGAAACTATAGGAATTAGCTCTTAGTCTAAATGCAATTTTAAAATTAAAGATATAATGAGAAGTTATTTAGTTTTTGTTATCATAATTGTTATTTGTTGTCATATTATACCCTACAATTTTAAAATTAAATATATAATGAGACGTTATTTGGTATTTGTAGTCATACATAATTGGCATTTGCTATCATACTATATATAAATTGATTGATAATCAATTGCAAATAAGTACTTTATGCTATGCTAATATTGGTGATTTTGAAAATGGTAACATTTAGTTTAGAAGCTCTACAATATGCATTGAGTATTTTTCAAATGTTATGACGTATATGGATGTCATTTTTTATTTGTGATGAAGTAATTTATTGCATTCCCATTTTTGTTTTAATATTTGTTCACTCAACAAGGAATTTGCTTTTGCTTGATTGAAGACCAAATTCAATCATGCGATTTTAAATTAAAATACTAGCATATTGTATTTTGTTTGCTCTATTAAATATATATGCTACTGATATGCTCTTTTTTAAAATTGTTAATTATATATTTATCATATTAATATGCTAATGATGTCCTATGGGTAATATGAGAGGCTCTAGCTAGCAAAAAAGGGTACCCATGTAATGCGGCTTAAATTTACAAGCGTAATTAAGAATCTAAGGTAAATATGGTGAGGTTTTATTTTGGTATCCCATGAGTTCTAATTGGATTAACATGTGTTATTTTTTTGTTGTGTTTTTTTTTTTAAATGTTAACTAAAATATTTTCCATCGATGATGTTGATAGAGTTAAAGTGGTTCTAATTAGAGCTTATGTGCATATTACTACAATGCTAATTTGTTTGTTCACCATGATAGTTTCAGAAGCATGAATACCACACATGGCAAGCAACTCTACAAAGTTGTTATTGGATACATGGGATTCTCTAGATCAGCTTCTAAGCCTAATACAGCAATTCACCCATACCAAAAGAATGGTCATGATAGTCACAGCCATGGCCAAAATAATATGCAACTAGCATGTAAATCATATAAATACTAATACAAATGATATGTGGTGCTTTGCTGTGAAGGAACAAGTTACTCCATTTGTATTAAATTTTTGGCTTGCTAAATTTCTTAAATTTTTTTAAGCTTATTAAGCCATGTCATTGAATGGAATTTCCCATTATCCTTGCATAAAAACATATTAACATTTGAATTATTAAAAAAATATTTTATTATAATTTTTGTTCATTTTTTAATTTACTGTTAAAACAAGTTCAATGTGAATGTATCGAAATTGGCTTAAGTTGGAAGTCGTTTTGGCTTAAGTTGGCTTCTTCTTTGATTCTTTTTGTTTATTTTTTTTCCCTCTTATTGTTGCAAATTTATGACATTAAAGCATTAGGAAAGATCTACTTCTCTATCATGGAACCTAAATTAAATGTATATCAACTTTAGAGTTATATTTTCAATTAATTTAAATTTTAAATTGAATTATGGGTTTAAATGCTATATGCTAATTTATGCTTTCTTGTAGAATATTTGATAAAGCTTACTTCACGCTTGCTTTTGATTTGGCTTAAGTCAACTTCTTATTTGACATTCTATTTCTCTTTAATTTCCATTCATTTTCTTTTTCTTAGTTTCTTTTTAAATTTTTTATTGTTACATATTTGTGGCATTAAAACATTAGGAATTATGTATAAATATTATGTGATGTATTAGGAGCAATATTCTAAATATGTTCACCATTACAGGGAGAATTAGAAGCAAAACTTGAAGATCTATATGGTATTAAGTTGGAAGAACAATTCCTTCAGCTTGCAATTATAACTCTAGCAACCCCAATGCATAAACCTAAGATTTTACGTAGGCTTAGAAAATATACAATTTTTTTACCATGTAGGGCCCCTAAATAAAGTGGTTGGTGATATTATTTATGTTTCCTTCCCATGGTTAGTTTTCTCTATGATTTATAGTTTTACATACGTACATTTCTTACAACAACTTAAAGAATTTGGACTTTTGGTTTTTACATTGCTTAAAATATTTTTCTATTTTACATGGTTGTACTTCTTAACATACTTGACTTTTTGATAGTAGATCAAATATGAATGTCATGTCTTCTTAACATATATATTTTGTTATACTTTTCTTTTCCTACTATATTATAAATAATATCTTTTTTTTACCTTTTTCAATATTTATTAATTGTTACAAGTGAATTATGATATAATATATATTAATATATATATATATATATATATATATATATATATATATATATATATATTGAAAACTACTTTTTAAGTTATACAATGTTATGTTGGTCAACTTTGTAGAAGCGTTTTTGTACTGTGCTCGCTAAAACTAATAGTGTTGACAGTGATAAGAAATGATATTATGAGTCGTGTAGCAAATATCTCAAGAAGGTGCTAAAAGTTGGAACTAAATATTATTGTGATAACTATAACAACACGATGGTTAGAGTGCCTAGGTATTAGTTGAAGCATTTTACTATTATATAGAAGGAACTTTGGGTGTCATATCATGCAGCTGTCTAAGCTTGATATAGATTTTTTCTCCGCCTTGACTAACTTTAACTTATGTTTCATCTATTTGCAAGTTGATCCATTTTATACTTTTTGATATTATTTTTTTAGCATTTTTTGATTGGAACTTCTTTAGCGATTGATAAAAAATAAAGCAAGAGTTTTTTGACTAGACACGTTCCAAAAACATCTCAAGTGGACAAAGGTTTTATTAATGAAGGTTGAGAATTCAATTAAAGCAATTGGAGTAAGGCTTTCTACTCATGTAACTTCTATTTGAACATTTGTCTGGGGATGTACTTGGTTTGTTAGTTCAAAATATTGCCACAGTAATAGCTGGCTTGGTCTTATAATCCTTGCTTTAGTGCCTCTACTGGCAGTAAATAGATATATGCAATTCAAGATCTTAAAAGGATTCAATGCATATGCAAAGGATTGTTCTTGACTTCTATAAGCTTCCAAGGACCAACTATTATTGTAATTGTATAGTATGAAAATGTGTTTTCAACTTGAGGGGAGGTGGTGATAAATATAAATATAAGTAATTGAATTCATTTCTTGCAACATTTATGGCATTATACATCATATTAATAGGAGAAAACAAATTCTTTTATGTTAATGAGCATGGATCAACAATGTTACAAGTATATACTAAATGCATTTTTGACTTAACTATATGTTAGAATACTAATATTTTATATGCCTGACAAAAATTGAACAAGGAAACAAGTTAGGTGACACATGACTTAGGTTGCTGCTAATACAAGGGACTTTACCTCGACACTTTTTTGTACTATTCAAAGAAAACACTACAGCATGTAGCTTGACTTTACAAAAAAAACTAAGTTGATATGTTCCTATTTCCCTCATTATAGATATTATTGCAGTAGTTTATGCATATGATCTTTCTATTAAAGATGTAGCATCACATAAGGTATACTGTATGCTAAATGTGAAGTTTGCTTGTAGTATATGTTGAATATTATGCTATGGGTAGCACATTTTACAAGGGGTTTAAGATGAAGGACATTGTCATAATCTGTGACTTCATGATATAGAGGTGTATCATGGAATTGGCTTTGCTAGTGAACTGAATCAGTTATATTGGTAGCTAGATGGTATTAAATAGTAGGGATATATATATTGTGTTTTAAGCAGCCATATTTTCATTTGTTACTTTGGGGGAGAGCAAATATAATGTTCTTATCACTCCGGTTGTACCTTTTTTTTTTTTACCAACTTCAGTATGTCTTATGTTGAGTTGTGGATCGAAAATACTTTTTCTCTATTAATAAAAAAAAAAGTGGCACATGATGTGACAAGTAAAAGAACAGCTAATTTTAAAATATGCCTGCAAATATTGCTAAAATTATTGTAAATTTATCTTCCTCTCATTTTGCTTTAAGAATTTTGTAAATGAGTTTTTATTATAACAAATTAAGTTTTGTTGGTTTTTGTTTTAATTTATTTATTAATTATTTTGGGGTCAGGTTTATAGGAAGAAGACACGTGCTAACAAATGATAAGACACATGTTTCACTATTTGTGGAGAAATTAAACTTGAAAAGTATTGCTTTCACAACTATTTTTTCCCTTTTTTCACAAGTGACCAAAAGTTTATCTATATGTAAGATAACCAAGTGATTCCCAATAAGATTATTTTAACCTTTTATTACATCATTCGATCAAATTTTATGATTTTTTTTAAAGCCGCTTAAGTCATGTCACTAAACAAGATTTCCCATTTTCCTTACATAAAAACACATTAACATATGAATTATTAAAAAAATACTTTATTATAATTTTTGTATATTTTTCTAATTTATTTTTAAAATAATTTAAACTTTAATATATTGTCTCTGCCTTTTCCCCCAATTAATAATTTATGGAAGATTTCAATTAATAATTTATGGAAGATTTTTTTATTTAAGTAAATTTGATTTTCTTTTTACCTAATCAATTTGTATTTAATTACATGACAGTAAGTCAAATTCAATTTGAGTGTATGTTTTATTTTTCTCATAAATTTAAAATTTTAAAAATTTCTAAAGATGGGTTATGTTCCTCTCATTGGCATGTTTAGTTGATAGATTATTTCTTAGCAAATTATGCATGTTCAAGGTCTTCTGATGATACTCATGAGCAATTCCTTTTGTATTTACAATTTTGGCTTTGGAACTTTCGTAACTTTATCAAACACAATAGAAATTTACTCGAGGATGTCTTAAAGCCTTCACAAACCAAGCACATAAATGAAGTGCGAGAAACTTACATAGTCATTCATATAGGAATGACACAAACACTTGAAGCAATAAATGTTAGACTCTCCAAGGATCACAGTTTGATGAGTTGAACTAAAATGTAAAAATAGAAACTATTCCTTAAAAATGAGATATATTCAATTTGTTGTGGTTTTGCACGGTATGAAACATATTCTTAGTAAATATTCCTTAATTCCTCATCTCCATTAAGTAAAGCTAGTCACATTCAGAAATAAAGTTGCGACAAAATAGGTCTTTTAAAAGATGGTAGTTTGTGAGTAAATTTAATTTCGTTGATTTAATGGTGGAAACATCTCTACGTACATTCAAACTTGGACACATCACATTGGATATAAAGAATAAATAAAATAATACACTTAAAAAGGTTTGTGTATGTGTTGCCTTAATATTTATTTATCAATAATTTTTAATAATCTTACAATTTTCAAGGTACAAAAAAATTCCAAATAAAAATTCTTACACACTATTTTTCCAATGCATTGCATGGGGTAAAAAATCTAGTTATACATTATAATATTATACTATATATGTATAATACATGTATATTAATGTATATGTATATTTACATTATGTATACTATATTAATATGTATTATATGTGTGTGTGTGTGTGTATAGAGAGAGAGAGAGACATACACACACACACACACACAAGCATATAAACATATATCAAATAAATAGATAGAAAGACAAACACTGTCATATCTTGGTTTTTCTTAATTTAGCTCCACCCATAGGATACTTAGATTACATCTTTCTCGAATAACATTACTTTTTAGTTCTTACTCCTTTGAAAGACTATCCAAACTCATCATTTTGTTTTATTCTTTAGTGAATAATTTTCTAAGGGTTTGGAGGCCACTAAGAATGGTTTGGAAATACCCAAACATTCCATAAATAGTCTTATGTTGCAATGTCTCATTAAGAGAGTTGTTTTTCTTCTTTTTTTTTTAACATCAGCGGTGCCTTCATGCATAAGAGCAAGAACATCACACATTTCTTTGGTTGTTTTTGCCAAAGATTTTGTTGTACTTGTTCTTGGATAAAGCATACATAATAAGGTATTTGGCTTTCGAATTGAGTTACTATTAGTTGATATCCTCCTTGATCCTTTGTGATTCCGGGACAAGTGTTGGAATATCTCATTTGATTATAACCTGTTAGAGATTGTATTGAGTATATTTGATAAACATCTCCATACCACCATGACAACAAGGAGAGTATTTTCCAAAAAAGTTTGGGGGCCTTATAATGAAAGCTCCTTCATTAATAAGTTGGTTCTCTAAGTGTCTCATATTGACTTTGGATTTATTCCTCCAACATTGTTGAGTGCTCAACAAAGTTGAGCTCTAAATACCTAACTATAAAACACAAGAAGGTTGAATTATGTTTTTAAAGCCTTTTCACGATTTTTTTATAAACACATGTGGAGAACATACAAATGTTTTGTCTTTGTTAAAAACAACTTTTAAAAGAAAAGCTCTAGTTTTAAAACAAAAGAACTAAGTTTCAATTTCAACTCCCTTAGTTAGTAAGAATATAAAAGATAAGGGAAAAAAATAATATAACTTAGCAAATTTATACTAGTTTATCTCACCCAAAGACTATGCCAAGTCCTTAAGAAACCACCAACAGTTCCACTAGAAAATAGAATTATAGAAAATGACATTCCAAATTGTTACAAGTATTATTTTTTTCAAAATCTTTTTAGGCTTACACACAAGTATTATTTCATCTTTACCACTTCAAGCAAATTACACAAGTATTCTTTCTTATCGAGCCTTTTCAGGCTCTTACATAAATCGCATAAAAATGCTTACAAATGATAAGCTCTAGTTGTCATTTGTTGGGTACATGTATATATGTAGGATAGCTTGCAAATGCTTAAAGAATAATATAAATATTTAAAGAATGTTTTACATAGGAAAGTGGCTTGAAGCACAGTAAATATTCACTTGAGTTCAAATGCTTGTTATGATGGCATCCATGTAGTTTGTCTTCTCTTGAGACTTTTATAGGAAACTTGAGAAATACTCGTTGGAACTTTTCTTCCTTCTCCAAAAAATATGAAGATTAAGGCATTTAATGTAACAATAAATCTTTTCACCAACTTTTCATGTAAGAGATGATAAAGTACTCAACTTATCTCTTTTTTAGTACTTGTGTCGTGCAACAGGTGGAGTTTTCTACTTTTTGGCTTTAAGTACACTATCACTAGTAGGCATGGCAAGAAAACCCAAACCCGTGGGTACCTGTTCGACTCCAACTTGATTTTGACATTTGATACGCTATCGCAAATGTACGATATCGTCCTAGTAATAAATATCGTTCTCTCCACAAGGATTGTGTGTTTGGCTTTGTAATTATTGCAATTTAATAAAAATTAAACAAATAGAGTTTGATTTGGGAATTTAGGTTTTTAGGGTAAAAGAAGAGAATCAATAATTGGGAATTCAATTAAGTAAGAAAATAAGATTGATGATAATTCAGTAAAGAAAACTTTTAGGATCGAGGCTCACCCTATGACACTTACTAAATTAATTCTCTTATCCTGTGCTCCTACTTGTTCTTCTTGAGGGTGAATTAACCTAAGGTACCCTCCGTTCTTTTTCAAGATATGGAGGGGTATCTAATCAAACTAGATTCCTACTTTCGTGATGGTTGTGTTTAATTAGATCCAATAAGTTCTTTGTCAATTCAATTAATCTCCAAAGGTTTCACCTAGGTTTCTTCCTTATAGTTTTGGTATTTAAGTTCATATTTTGATACTTCCCCAAATCCTTAAGGTTATGTAAAACGTGCCCAATTCGTTTCACAATAAAGAAGAAATCAAGAGAGGAACAAGAATTACACAAAGATAAAAGGAATCAATTCATTAAGCATTCATAGGGCTATACCCAATCCTATAATAAAGATGACTACTCCCATATAGCCATAGAAAACAAACAATAAGAAAAGAGAAAAAGCATTCCAAATTGGAAAAGAAAAGAGAAGGAGATTCCAATCCAAAGCTCTCACTCTAAGCCGTTAAGAACCAAGGTTTGAACCTACTTTCCTAAGCCTAAGAAGTTTATATAAGTTCCAAAGTACAAAAAGGTCCAAGCCCAAACTAAAAAGAAATAGAAAAATAAAAATAGTTTGCGTCAGTAGCGCGACACAAGCGTGGTGTTCGCCATGGGTAGGCCATGGCGCTATTTGGTAACTCCTGTGGCATTTTTTTGAAGTTGCCATGGGCGTGGTGTTTATCACGGACAAGCCATGACGCTCTTTAGCAACTCATGTGGCACTTTCCTGAATTCTGCCACACCTGTGGCAATTGCCACGGTTAGCCTGTGGTGCTCTTTGGTTGTGGAATTTACTCTTTTCTTCATTTTTCTTCAACAATATCTCCATTTCTTTCCTTGGCTTCAAATTACTTCAAGTCTATGTTTAAGTTCCAAAGCTAACTCGATACATGCTAAATCTTTCTTAAAAATCCACCAACAAACACAAAAACACACCTTAAGCATTTTGAGTGATTGAATGAAGGAAGTAAAGGAAATTAGTATTAAAAATACTCCTAATAAGCTAAAAATGCATGTAAACCTTCATGGATTAAGATGTCCATTATAGTATAAAATGCAACGCATCAAACAATCCCAAACTTAAAAACTTGTTTGTCCTCAAGCAATCACTGTGTATTAGCAAAATGGAATCCAATGAATCAAAAGCTTAAGGAAGAAAAAGCACAAGTGGTGGATTTTAGTTAAGCAATAAGTAACCTCATACAAGTCCAATTAGAGCTCAATATCTCTTGAGTTAATGCTTACACAGATCATGGTCACTCACCTTTCCACGCTCAAAGTGTTTAAGGTATCAGGAAATTACACTCATATTTCTCAATTAAAACATCCTTTCATAGGCTTAATGAAGAACCTCATCACCACTTAGAGTATTCTGTAAACATGGACAAATCACAAGGTCTTTTATTGGATGTAACGTGGCCAAGGGAGAAATAGTAAGGTGGGAAATTGAAAGGAAAGATATGCAAAGGGCTACAAAGCAATCTTGGTCTCCTACTAGAGGATACATTAAGCAACAGTTAATAGCACTAGGGGTACATAACCAAACTTGCTTTTTCTTTCCTTCTCATCTTATTTTATTCATACTTTAACACTTTTCTCTACATTTTAATTTTACTTCTTCTTTTCTTTTCTTCCCCCTTTCTCCCTTTTTTTTTTTTTTATTTCACCATATTCATCACTTGAAGCCTTATTCGTTTAAGCACTTTCTTTTCTTCCAATTCATCAACTTGAAGACATTATACAGAACACCCAAATTTAATTCACAAGGTTGTCAAAATGACGTCATTGTTTGACACACCGACACAAATGACACATCATCACCACCATGTCAGCAAAAAGTTCCACGTCAATAATAGTGTCACATCATCGTTACTGTAGAGGGACTAAAAATGAAAAAAAAAAACATTTACAGGGACTAAAAATGAAAAAAAAATGTACAGGGACAAAAAATGAAAAAATTACATTGACTAAAAAAAGAAGAAGACATATTTGCAGGTATAAAAATAATTAAGCCTTAAATATAATATATAAATTTAATTTATACTTAATATAAAATAAAAATCTTAATGATAAAAATACTACATCCAAATAGTTAGGTACTTTAAAATAAAAACACTACCATATAATCAAAATTGCTTGGTCAATCCCATGCTTATGTGCCAACTTGATCCAATGATATAACAAAAATATAACTGCAATACCGATTGACTCATCATCATCAATCTAAATATCCAATTGAATAGGAAAATGATACATATATATGAAATGTGTCTAGCTAGACCTGTTGTTATGATTGACATAATTATCTAAATTGCTTAATAGTAGAGGATGACTAAAGTGTATCAAGTGCACTTTTTCGTTTTTGTGTGTTGTTACTTGTGTTTTGTATAGAGGGCTACATCTGATTATAAGGATTTAGTCTCGTCCACACATTCTTCTATAGTAAATTTTAGTTCTTATCATTATTTTTGTATACTGAGGATATTGTTGATCTCACATTAGCTTAACATAGATGACCAAATTTGGTTTGGCAGTTCATTTATCTCTTTCAAGTTTTCTACTTCTCTTAATCAATCTGGCTACTCTCAATTGTTTCATTTGGTTAATTCAGGTTATTTCTTAGTTTTATGATTTATTATACGAAGATGTCTTATTACTATTCTTGCATATGTTCTTTTTAGTCTTACATGCAATGGTAATTACCATTCTTGCATGTGTTCTTTCAAGTCTTCTCTACTTCCCTTTTTACTTAAACTTTTGATTTTGATTAGCTTGTTTGGATTTCTTTGATGTTTAAATGCCATAAATAATTGTTGTGCTAGTGCTTGTGTTTTTTTTTTTTTAAATAAAATATGGGTTGTGGCTACTATGAAATATAAGTGTTCTTTTTGGCAACTTCAAGTATGATGTGAAGGTTGTTAGAGTAAATAAAAATAGACAATAAATGGAACCATATGATTGGCTAATTTGTAGCAAAAGATTGTGGAAATTGTTACTGAATATTTGGAAGATGTAGCAAAAGATTGGTTAATTTTTTTTCATGCCTGCAAATATGTCCTTTTTTCTTCTTCTAATCAATGTAATTTTTTTCATTTTTCGTCCCTGTACATTTTTTTTTCATTTTTAATGCCTGTAATTGTTTTTTTTTTAATTTTTAGTTCCTCTACAATAACGATGACGTGTCATTATTGCCGACGTGGCAGTGATGATGTGTTGCTTATGCTGACGTGTCACATGATGATATCAACAATTTAACGTTTTTGTAACGAAGTTGCACGGCAAGGACTAAAAATGAAAAAGCGTTAAAGTTCAGGGACAATTTTGAAAAAAAAATTTACAAGGACAAAAAATGAAAAAGCACTAAAATATAGGAGCAAAAATCATATTTAGCCTTTTAAAATTATAGGTAGTTTGGTTGAGTATGAATAGGTGGAAAATTTTTAAAAATTTTGTGGGTCTCACAACTTATTTTTCACCTACTTTTATTGATCTCTCTATCTCTTTCCTATTTCTCATCTATTTCTTTCCTACCAAACAACTTTAAATTTTAAATGATATCTTATTTATTTCTCATATCTTAACTTATTTTTCACCTATTTCTTTCTTATTTATTTTTCTCCTCTTTATCAAACAAAAGCTCAATCGTAATCTCCCCTCAAACTACCTTGGGGATGTATCGTAGGTGATTTCTTTTTTCTGCTAATGTAGAGATTTCATTTCCCCCAAATAATAAGTTGGTAAATATAAGTATGTAATGATGACGTGCATCATAATGAAAGGAGAGGGTTAAAAAAGTACATAATTAATATAATAAACAAATTATCGAAAAAAAAAATATAATAAACAACTTACAATTACCAAGTAAAAAGTAATTCTTGTTTTGGACCGAAGTAGAAAGTGATTCTAGAATACCGCCATTCTTGAGACTCACCCGCAAAACCGTGGGGCGCACACCGAAGGAGACGTGGGCGTCAAATCTGAAGAGTCCAAATCGGTGGGCCCGAACCCACGGTGTTGGGCTTTGGCGCTTCGGATTTGAAAGCGAAGGACGTACAAAACGGTAATAGTATTTTTTTACTAATAAGAAAAGTGACCTTACATTTTACGTATAATGTTTACGGTAAATACTACTTAGTATTCTTACAGTATTGACAATAGAAAGAAAAAGTTTATTAAATTTTTTTTATTGTACCTTTATCATAGTTATTAATATATTAATATATATATCATGTAATTTTTAATAATTTTATTATTAATTCTTTAATTAGTATCCTTTAACTTAATAATACTATAATTAGGAAGATCGATTTTTTTATTTTTTTTTATGAAAACGAAAAGAAAGGAAAAGGATTATCCCACGGGAAACGTAATATTCGGTTCTGGAGAGCCGCTAAGCTACCTTTGTTTTTGTAAGTCTGTGGGAATGACCGGTGTGAGTGGGGTGGTAGTGGACTCGTGGTGACTTTTAGATTCAACCAAAAATAAAAATCCCAAGCGTGTTTCGTGCTGTTTGGAAGAGGAAAAAACATCAGATCCGAGCCCAACACACACACAGAGACACAGTGTGTAACATACGGAAGCTTGTGGTAAAGTAAATAAATAGAAATCCTTCCTAAGTCCTAACCCTACCCTTGCGAGCGGAGAGGTAGTTGGTTGGTGTCGTCGCAATCGAAGGTACGTTTGTGCCTGTCCTGTCTTCTTTTTCTCTGGTCTGCAGCCAAACCGTATGGCTGCTTGTTTTGTTTATTTCAATTTCAGGCGCGTGCTTGGTTGCTTGCAATTGCATTCATATAACATATTCATTGGTGTTTATTTGTGTAGAGAAAGCAGTAACGGAAAGGATCGGTTTGAGTTTGAGTTTTGAATGGCGAACATAGACATCGAAGGGATCTTGAAGCAGCTGCCGAATGACGGGCGTGTTCCCAAGACCAAAATTGTGTGTACTTTGGGTCCTGCATCTCGATCCGTAGAAATGATTGAGAAGCTCCTGAGGGCAGGGATGAACGTTGCTCGCTTCAATTTCTCCCATGGCACCCACGAATATCATCAGGAAACCCTCAACAATCTTAAGACTGCTATGCACAACACTGGAATACTCTGTGCCGTCATGCTTGACACTAAGGTCACCTCATCCTTTCATCTATTCAATTCTACTGCACCCTCTTTATATCTATTCTTATTCATTTCATTGCATTGCATTGCACTACAAGATCAATGAACTCTCAACTGTCTGCCTTCATAGTACTCATCAATGATCATAATCAATGCACTAAAATATTCTCTTTCTTTTCTATATGATTGATCTGGTCAACTTACTAACTTTATTATCTCTGTAAGCAATTTAATGCTTATAACTTATATCATTTGTGTAAGTAAGGAATAAAACTTTCCCAGTGATGCATCCATTCTTCATTGACCAAGTAAATTATCCTGCATGGCTGGACATCTGAGAACTCAATAATTTTATAGCTTGTATGGAAAGATGGCGGGGGATTCTAGAATCAAGTTTGAACGAAGAAATGTGATTCTGAAGGGGAAAAAAAATGATATTTGGATGTTTCAAATCAAATTTGTTTTTCAGCAGGTTTGATTAAAAGCGAAAAAATATAGCTTTTGCTTTAGGTTGAGAATTGTGTACTAACGTTCACTTCAAATATGCTGTTTAGATCAAAGTTTTCCAGCACAAATTACTTTACTTCCAAATCAATTTTAACCAAAGTAATTTTTGCAAAATCAAAATCAAGTTTGCAAAACTCACCCAAACACACTAAGTAACATACAAAATGGGTAATGCGTAAAGTGGTCGCTTTTACAATTCATGGAGACAGGATTTTCCAGGTCTAGATGCTACGTTTAGTCTTCTTTTTTTAGAAGTGATCAATGCGTGAGCAATGATTTTGGTGATGGAATGTGGGTAAGTAATAAGCATGATATTGGTCCACATTTCTTATCTTTTTTTTTTTTAATAATATTTCTGATATGTTGTTTCCATATATAGGGACATATAGCTATTTAGCTTGTAGTTACACGTTCAAAGTGCTTTTGGCCTACTTGAATGGATTTTCTTAAAAGTCTATTGTATCTGGTTGGTGTTAAATTATCATATAATGATCATTGACCAGTATATGGTTTTAGTTTTACATTTAATCCTGGATTGGGAGTTTCGTGGTTTGTTTTTGGAGTTTTGGGGTCTTCATAAACTACTGTTAAACAGTAGTGGACATCTTGATGCTTATTTTATTTTATTTTATTTTCATTCACGTCATTGTTCTATTCTGTTTCTCTTATGGTTATCAATTTCTTATTCAAAAAATTATTAACGTATCTGTGTACATCTGCTTTATGATGTATTTGTGCAGGGACCTGAGATTCGGACTGGTTTTCTGAAAGATGGGAAACCTATTCAACTTAAAGAAGGACAAGAAATCACCATAACTACTGATTATGATATTAAAGGGGATCAGGAGATGATATCAATGAGTTACAAGAAACTGCCTGTCCACTTGAAGCCTGGCAATATCATACTGTGCTCCGATGGGACAATCACCCTCACTGTCTTATCTTGTGATCCTGATGCTGGTACTGTTAGATGTCGTTGTGAAAACACTGCAATGTTGGGTGAGAGAAAAAATGTTAATCTTCCCGGTGTTGTGGTGGATCTTCCCACACTTACTGAGAAGGATAAGGAAGATATTCTTGGATGGGGTGTTCCTAACAAGATTGACATGATTGCTCTGTCATTTGTTCGTAAAGGCTCAGATCTTGTTAATGTCCGGAAGGTTCTAGGGCCACATGCAAAGCATATTCAGTTGATGTCAAAGGTATTTTTGTTGCAGTCTGTCCTAACACATTCTTATGCAACTTCCATAATATAAACCTTAAGCATCTTCCATAATAACTACAAGTTTCATAATAACTAATTGAGTAAATTACATTGACACCTATTGAGATTTTTTCGAAGTACACACAATACTCTTTCTTTTTTTATCCTTACACTAATTCTCTTAATTGTTTGAAAAACATTACATTGACATCCCTTATACATTACACTAATTTCTCTTAATTGTTTGAAAAATATTATATTATATATTTCTATAAGGGAGGTTGTTGTAAACGTTAAAAAAACAGTAAGATTATGTGCAATTTGAAAAAACTTCAAAGAATTTTAGTTTAATTTACTCCAACTAATTAACTACAGGTTTTATTATTACTGGTGAGTGGTGATCTATTTTTCATTTGTTTGTGGTTTCTCAGCTGCTCTGGAAAGGGCTATTAATTTTATTTATTTTTTTCCAGCATACATGAGTTGCGCATTGACGACAGGAACAGTGTTTGATGTGTATTGTGAAAGTGAAATTTATATTGGTTAAGTACTCCAAAACTTCACTAATAAGTGGGGAACCAATGCTTTTAGCTCCCATAGCATCCAATAGTATCTGTCACAAGGATAAAGGAAGAGAATTTTATGTACTTTGTGTAGCAGACTAGCTTGATATCTTTTTTACTTCATCAAGTTGAATGTATTTTATCTTTCTTCTCTTTACACCAGTTGCATGCTTGTTTGTATTATGTATATGAAGGAGTAATCTGTTTATTATATATATATATATATATATTTTTTTTTTTTTTTTTTTTTCATATGCTGAGGATTTTCTTTTACCAGTTCTTTTTTTTTTTCAATTCATAAATCCTGATTTATTTTTTAACGATTTTATGGTAAATCAAGGTTGAGAATCAGGAGGGAGTCATGAATTTTGATGAGATCCTGCGTGAGACTGATGCATTCATGGTGGCACGTGGTGATCTTGGAATGGAGATCCCAGTTGAAAAGATTTTTCTGGCACAGAAAATGATGATATACAAGTGTAATCTTGTTGGAAAGCCTGTGGTCACTGCTACCCAAATGCTTGAATCAATGATCAAGTCTCCCAGGCCAACCCGAGCTGAAGCAACTGATGTAGCTAATGCAGTTCTTGATGGAACAGATTGTGTCATGCTTAGTGGTGAAAGTGCTGCTGGGGCTTACCCTGAACTTGCTGTGAAAATCATGGCTCGTATTTGTATTGAAGCAGAATCATCCCTTGACTATGGTGCTATCTTCAAAGAGATGATAAGGTCTACCCCTTTGCCTATGAGTCCATTGGAAAGTCTAGCATCATCTGCTGTCCGCACAGCTAACAAGGCCAAGGCAAAACTTATTGTTGTGCTCACTCGAGGTGGGACTACAGCCAAGTTAGTTGCTAAGTATAGGCCAGCGGTTCCAATCTTGTCGGTTGTGGTTCCAGTTTTGACCACAGACTCATTTGATTGGACCTGCAGTGATGAGACGCCAGCAAGGCACAGCTTAATATACAGGGGCTTGATTCCTATATTGGGCGAGGGATCTGCGAAAGCTACCGATGCAGAATCCACAGAGGTGATTCTGGAAGCTGCTCTTAAGTCCGCAACAGAAAGGGGGCTTTGTAAGCCTGGTGATGCAGTTGTTGCCCTGCATCGTATTGGAGCTGCCTCTGTTATAAAGATCTGCATTGTGAAATAATGCAAGATATGCTGAATGTGTTATTCGCCTGCGTGGCACCAACTGATGCAGGGTTATGTTTTGGCTTTTATTTACGAAACTTTGTGCTGTTTATCCATATCATAAAATGGAGGATTTAGTTACTAGTTTTAGATCGAGTGGGTTTTGGTATTCTCTGCTAATATTGCGGAGTACTTCCAAATGAGATTATTATGGAAATAATCAGTATTCTTGCATTTTAAAATATGATTGGTTTTGCGGATAACCCTGTTTCATTATCCTCGAAAACTTTTGGTTTGTAAGGAAAAATATGTATTTAAAGTAAGGATGGCAAAATAGTTCGGATTAAAGGCATGAAAATTGAATTAATGGGTCTTTGTGTAAATAATGGAGAGTTTTGCTAATTTATGTTTTCTCTCTCTGAAATCCAAATAATTCTTCAAACTACATATCTGTAGATAAAATTTGGCATGGGACAGATTTAGGGGTGAATGTCCTCACGGGAGGGTGAGTTTTGAGCTTTTTTATACCCATCCACTCTGTTTGGTAGGCTGGAGATAAGCCAATGAGTAATCAATAATAATCCCAACACAGCACATTACCTTTCAAATTCATTCACCGCCTATCTCCTTGGCCTCCGCCACCGAGTCTATTGAATCCGAGTTTCCAACTCCTCCCTTAAATAATAATAATACAACATTGATACATAAACAAGTCAATAGTAGAAGCATTTATTTAACACTTTTCATTTTTTATTTTTTTTGGGTTACGTTTATCTTATTTGTTTTATTTATTAATTCTCTTTTTTCTATTTTTTTCTCACACGTGTAGATATTCATTGGCGATCAGTGTTTACAAAACATTATTTATAAAGTCATCTTTTAAGAGTGGGTTTTTAGGAGTTCTTAGAAATAAGAACTTGTTTTTGAGTTTTCACCATTAAAACTTATTGTTAAGTGTAAAACAGGTTTTTATATTGTACCCAAAACAGTTTTTTATGTAAGATTTGAGTTCTTAATATTAAAAAATTAAAGTAAATTACACTAATAATTTTTAAAATTTCTTTAATTTTTTTTATATTTCTTTTTATCTTACACTAATTTTTTTAATTGTTTAAAATACATTACAGTGGCACCCTTATATATTACACTAACACTCCTATTACCTAAGAAATACATTACAATGTGTATATTTGCATAAGAGAGGTTATAGTAAACGTTAAAAAAAATAATTATGTGTCATATGAAAAAACCTCGAGAATTGTTAAAGTAATTTGCTTAAAAAGTTAAGATGTGTTATTTATACAATTTATACATCATTTTCTGTGTCCATATCTCTCCATCATAATATTTATTACATCTTACACTTTGCTCTTTTTTCTCTTACTCTTTCTTAATGATAAAATTTGTTGTACAAATAACATTTTTCTAACAAATTATTTTGTTTATCAGAATCAATAAGAGAATAAAGATGTGGGATTCATTGTAAGTTCTTGTGGGCTCATCATTAATGAAAACTTATTAGAGTTCTTGAATACTATACAATAATATAGGCAATCTATTTATCTATTTATAATATATTAATCTTGAAGTGCGAAATATGACGTTGACAACTAAGCTCATTCTTTCTTGACACATTAGCATTTTGGATGTTGTGTTGCAAGGTGATTCAATACTTCAATTTCTTATTTTTTTTCTTAACCAATTTATATCCACAACCACAACCCCTATTATTTTTAGTTTCTCACATGAATAAGAAGTCATCGGTTATATTCTATGAAATAAATATTAGTTACTCAAAATAAATTTAGTTTCAAATTTCATCTTTAGTTTCAATATTCATTATTAGCTTTATTATAATTCATGATTCAACTTAAACAATTACATCACTCATCATTTATTATATTTCAATTTTCCTTTTTAATTTGCTAATAATTTGTGAACAACTTTCTTGATATCCTAATATTACCAAAAAATATGTTATCCAATAATAATATTCTTTTGCTTTTCCAAAAAAAAAAAATACCAAAAAATTTGTTCAACTCTTCCTTTTCCTATAGATGAAAAATAAGAAGAAACAAACTGATCAAGGAGTCCTTTCATATAGCATATTCTTATGTACTCAATCTATGTTGCATTAGATTTTGTCTTAGTCTTTTATAATCTTTAAGTCATAATAGAAAGAAGAAAGAAATCAAGATTGAAGCAGTAAAAGGTAGCATTTAACAACAATTGATGAAGGTGGTATGTTAACTAGCCTGGCTATGATTCAGGTGCATATAAAGTTAGGTTAAACCTATGTGACTTTTCATTCACTTCTAAAAATGAGATGGTTTCACAATATAGTACTTTCTAATTTTCTATTGTAGAACTCTTGGTCTTATTAATAATATTTATGTATAATGCTATCAAAATTTGTTTTTTATATCTATATTGTGTGTGCTTATCCATTTGTACTTATTGATAATATTATAAGTACAATAGGAAGGTTAAGCCACCAAATTACTTAGTCATTTTCTTAATCATGCACATTTGTCATTTCAATGGACCCTATTTTCCATTTTCAATGATATCCATGCAAACCTTATTTTAAGCTATATCATGAAAATCACATCCTACTATTATATTATTTTTGGTTTTTTGATTTGGAAATGCGTGAGGTTACAAAAATTTCATTACAATTTATTTTCATTTTTTAAAAATTACTTTGTACGTTAGAAAGTATTGAATGAAAGATAGTGGGTGACATATTACATGATTAAATTCCAACATTCTTACATCACAATCTTAGGTAACAGAACCAATGCAATATAGTTCCAAGTTATTATTTTTTGGTCAATTTTTTCTTATATATATATATATATATATATATATCTCACATTTTAACTAACTAGATGTAATGCTCTATTATGTCTTTCTTTTGGAGCTTAATGGTAAAAGTGACTTCGAGACATTAAATGGTTTACAAATATTAAACTTATGGATTTCTCTTTCATACTACACAATATTTGTGTTCTCTTTTTAATAATAATGCTTTTTTTTCTTCTTTTCGTAAGAAAATTTCTATACTTAATAATGAGTGCAAATTATTCAAAGTTAATTCAAAGGAATCCAAATGCGAGCTTCTTTAATCTATTTGAAGACTTATGCTATCATTTCAAATGTTTTCTGTTTTAGATTTGTAATTTGTTTTTCTATATTATTACATATTTATAAGAAGGGTCAAGATTGAAAAAGAGGATGATTCTTTTTTTTATTATTATTAAAAGAAAAGGGATGATTCTTTAATATGTATAGTATAGATATTGTTAATATTAAATATATTGAAGCAAATATATGTGGTAATGGAGTTTGACATAAAAAAATAATACTAAAGTAGATGTCCTAAAAATATTAAAAAATGAAATTAAAGAGAAAATATTCAAAGGTACTCTTTAAGAGTTAGTCATGAATAATCGTGTGATTTTGAAATATTTTATATGCTATTTTATTTTATTTTTGAACAAATAAATGTTAAATAAATTCTTTACTCTTTTTATTACCTTCAAACTATTGAATATTAAACATTGACATATTTGTAATTATGCAATTATTTAAAAGATTCACCTTAATAAAAATATTTTATAATTTGATTTCCCCCCCCCCCCCCCCCTAAAAAACTAGGTATCTAGTTAAAAGTAAATTAAGAATCCGTGGATGATATCCACATAGGATATGATCTAATAATGATAGATATTTGAAACATATACCAGAGTAAGAGAGAAAGGCAGAAGGCGTGAAAGAGAGACAGGGATGGCGTATGGATGTTGTTGCCGTTGGCAGTGGGCGGAGGCCAAATCCATGGGCTTGGGTCGTTGGTTCTCTTCCTCAACTGCGAAGACGAGTCTTCGGCCTGTGATTGTTTCTGTTTCTGCCCTCTCCGATGATAACTCTCACACTAGCTGTAGCGGAAGAAAACAAGAAGGCATCAAAGGGTCAGGAACTACCGCCAGAGGTCGCAGGTTGCTTAGAATTCGCGAAGAGAAACAGCAGCGGGAATACGACCGCATTAACAATTACCCTGCTTGGGCAAAGTAAGGTCACAAGTCACAACACAAGCGTTGTGTTGAGGCATGCATGCTTTTCTTTTTATTTATTTGTTCATTCTATTTTTTAACTAAATAAATGCTTTGCTTGCAGAGTCCTGGAAAATGCTTGCAAAGACGATGCTGAACTCCGTGCCGTTCTTGGAGATAGTATTGGCAACCCTGAACTCATGAGGAAAAGGGTGCGTATGTATATTTCCTAATTCCTTCCCTTGTCATTCAAAATCAGATACACGCTTCCCATTCTCTGTTTGTTTTGGAATTCCAATCACTTTTCTTCCACTTATATGCCCTGTTCCTAGATTATCACACATCTACCTTCTCCTGTATTTATATAACTAAATGTACCTCTTTCAAATACATATACAAGCATGAAGCGTGCGTCGTGAATCTGTTTCGTCGGTTCTATGTTTGCCTTTGCCACGTTAATGAATCTGGTTAATGTGTTTCTTACAGGTCGAAGATAGGGTTCGAAAGAAGGGTAGAGACTTTCAAAAGTCCAAAACAGGATCTGTGCTTGCTTTCAAAGTCAGCTTTAGAGAGTAAACATAATCCTTTTCCTTTCTCTTCTCTTCCTCCCCTCTTCGTGTATAAATTTTTAATATCAGTAAATCATACACACACAAGTGCATATGCTATGGATTTCGTGTCATAATTTCTTAGTGTTTCAACGGCAAGCATCTGGCTCCTTCTTTTTGTATCCTTCACGAGTCCTTTCTACATACTTGCTTTTTGCATTAGTTCAGGCCCCCGATGCATCTTCTATTTGTCAAATATTTCATTTAATAAATATATTGAGTGGTTATAATTTAGAAATAGTTGGGCAGGAACAAGGAAGGCCAAGATTTACTACAGTGTACAACTTTTGCAGAGAGTGCCTTACTGCCCTTTACTTTTTGTTGTTTCAAGGAAATTTATACTACTGATAAGCGATGAGTTTGACATCCTCATAGCATTTATCAGCCTCATTGGCTGGTTGTTTCTTTACCTTTTTTTTTTTTCCCCTTCTTTTAAAGAGAATTTTTAAACTTGCCCTCACTTGTAATTTCTATTCTTTTTTTATTAGAGAGAGAGAGAGAGAGAATGGTGAAGGCAAAAATGTTTTTGGGTTCAATCATAATTATAAAACATAATTGCATTTCCACAATTTCTGTTTATATATCAAAATGTATTTGCAATTTTGCATATTCTGAATCTGAGCCATCATTAACTTTTCATTCCAGTATCACACTAATTACAGCCTACCTCTTGCAGCTTCAATCCAGTTGATTCATATATCTGGTTTGAATTGTATGGATCACCATCAGATCGGGATGTTAATCTAATTGGTAATGTAAGTGTTTAATTTAGATTTTTAGCTTTCAATATATAGTTATATTTATTCATAAAATCTTTTTGTTTTATTCATGTAAAATATGCAGGTTATTCAATCATGGTATGTCATGGGTCGCCTTGGTGCTTTCAATTCTTCAAATTTGCAGGTCAGGCCATGTTCACTTCTCCTTCAGTTTATTTATTTCATGGTTATTCTCTCTCTTTCGATTGCTACTTCTTCAATTTTCTGTTTGTGTCCAATACCTCAATGACACATGTTAGCTTTACAGATATGCTGGTTAATGAAATCATACAATCAATATTTTGAGTCTGTTGACTTGAAATTCCTCTAAGTTCTGGCACCATTTTTGATACCTATCAAGGGATAGAAAGGAGAGAGAGAGAGTAATGCATGGGAGAAAGTGAAACTGAGATTCCCAAACCCAATGGTTTAAGTGTATTTATTTATGTATGCATACTTAGAGTTAGATGGTATACATAAAAGTACTTACTTAAATATCTCTTGGAATAGAATTTTTATCATTTTAGACTTGTAGTCTATATGTTAGTATTTTTAGCAGGATTGTTCATTTGTACTCCCTACCATTTATATTTGACCTAAAAATTTAGTGTAAATAGAAGTATTACATTGGTCTTATGATCACACATCATATCATAATATTCTGACACTCTCTATTCTCTCATTCTACATTTTTTTCCCTATAATTTCAACATAGTATTCGTGCCTGGTTCCATCCACTATGACCTGTGTCCACTGTGCTATGTTCTCAAAAATATAGAACTCACTTTTGTTTGTGTCTTCTTCTCATGGTATCTCTTCCATGACTGTTTGAACCCCACAAGCTATGCACTAACCTTGGCCATGGCTGCCATGCTCGGGGCTGTGCTGTCCAAGCTGTCACTTAAGTGTGTGCCTGCACCAGGAGATTCTCCTCCCTCCAATCAGTCCATAACTAGAACGGTGTCCTTAACCTTGCTACACATACCACCTTGTGCAGCCAGAGGTTTCTGTAGATGTTGCACCTTGATTAGCACATGTGAGAGCATGGGTCACCTTGGCCTAGTCTTCTCCCACAATTTCCCAGTTTGGCCTTGCCAACCAAGCCCAAGCCTATTTGTTCCCTTTTCTCCTTGGAATCTTACAGTTTTGTTTCCAACAATTCATGTTTCACTGACATTTAGTTACTTTTTTTTTTCAAAAAGGGATATCACCATCACATCCAGCAGCTGTGAATTAGTTAGGAGGTGGAAGACTGTTGCTGGAAACCTGTTGGAAATAGGAATTTTTTAGAAAATGAGAACATTTTTAATGTTGTTTCTCTTTCCAAGTAGCCTAGATACTTTGTGTAGCTAGGTTCAATGCATATTAATTGCCCTCTTGTAAATTGTAGTTGGCATTGAATTGATTATCTTTGTAATACTTATGAATATAAATAAATCATTCAGCTGAGTGGTAAAACTCAAGCACATTCAGAATTATTTTTTTTTCAATTTCTTCCAAAATCTTCCCACACTTCATCAACTAGTTCCAAGCCATCACTGTTTGGTTCTACTCACGCATGCTTTACTGTATTATCAACCCAGTTTGGCACTAATTCTCTGCTCCAGCTTGTTCTATTCTTGCTTTAGTTTTTTGCGTTTGCCTTGGGTTAGTTTGTTCCTGTGTGGGTTATTGTATTTTAACACATTTATCTCTGCTTCCCAATTTGAATTGGTTTTATCTGATTGCCTGTGTTTTGCTGTGTTCTAGTCTGTCTGCAAGCCATTATGTGATGGATTCTTTTCATATTCTAGACATGTTGATCGAATCTTCCAAATGTTATTGTCGATGAATTTGGAGAAGAATTTCCATAGGTGATCCCTGTCAGTGACTGTTTGTACCAATGCCTTTCTTTCTTACTACAACGAATCTTTTTATTTGTGTGTCTACTCTTTGGCCATGTATCATTCCAACTAGCTCTTCTAGCCATGGACCATTTTTCCCACCATTCCAACGAATCTTTTTAATTGTCTCTACTGCCATGATGTGCTTTCTTGCAAATCTTCACATAGCCGGTCCCAAAATAAAAAGGTGAGGGTTGTGTTAGGCAGTCCATACTCCATAACCAATGTAAAACTTTGTCAAATGTCGAATCTCTATGACATGAATGAATGGGTGAGTGTTAATGTTACATTGTATGACTCTAGTACAATGTCAAATGAGCAAGAGACACTGCATCGCTGCCTGGATGTAGGGAAAAATAAGTAAGCAAGGGTTCCCACTTCTTTTGTGAATGAGTATGGGTAAAGAAGTTAGTTTGGAGGAGGAGGATTTGTTTTGGAACAAGAAATATAAGCACACTTACAAGTAAATCAATGGAAATAGTAGATATCATGATTAGGAGGAGGATTGCGTTTATGTGCCTACAAGAAACTAAGTGGGTAGGAGAAAAGGCAAAGGAATTAGACAACTTGGGTTTTAAGTTGTGGTACCCTGTTAATATTAAATCAAGAAATGGGGTGGGTATAATTGAGATTAGTATTGAAAAGTGAGGTTGTGAATGTAAAAAGTCTAGGAGATAGGATCCTAGCTCTAAAGTTTTCTGTGGAAGGGAAGATTTTTTATGTGATTAGTGCTTACGCACCTCAACTAGGGTTAAAAAGCACAATAAAATTTTGGAAGGATTTAGAAGCTTTAGTCCAGGGAATACTATTAGGAGAAAAGGTTTTCCTAGGAAGGAATCTAAATGGACATGTAGGGAGCACATCTAGAGGGTACAAGGGTTCACATGGGGGTTATGGCTTAGGAGATGCAAATGCAAAAGGTAAGAAATTTATTGGAGTATTAGTATTACATTCCCTAATGCAAATGCAAACAATACTATCTATCTCTCCATATACAATAAGTTTTAGGATAATTTTCTTTGTATGGTTTTGAAACAGCTAGGAAGAAATATTGATGAGTATTAGTATTATATTCCCTAACACACTTTCAGCTACTGGTTGAAATCTATTGGAAACTAAGAAATTGCAAATGACACTCATTAAACTAGGAGTAAGACCCGTATAATTTTGTGATTTCTAATAAATTTCAGCTAATAGTAAAGAGTGTGTTTAAAAGAGTATTCGAGAGTATATTACTAACATTTCTCTAAATTATTTTCATATTGACTTTCTTAACTCCTAACAACAAATGACACTTTAATTGATTTTGGTGTTTGGAAATATTGTCAATTTTAGCTTAGTGCAAGATGCTATGGCCATGATATGCCCACATTAGCTGAGTCATGGCATTGTCATTTATTTCTGGTTTCCTAATTTTGCTGTTACCTTTTAACAAGCACTGGACTGAAGTATCTTGAATTGATGACAGCTGGCAAATTCATCAATGGAGTATGATCCTCTATATGATGCAGATAAGGGTTTCAAAGTGATGCCATCATCTTTCCATGATATCAGTGATATTGAGTTCCAGGAAAACTGGGGACGTGTTTGGTATTAGTTCTACAACTCAACTCTGTCTTTGAAAATAACACAAAATAAAAAACTAGTTTTTTGACCTTACAATGCGTGGAGGTTAAAAAAAATTGAATGATAAAGATAAATTTAAACTATAATAAGCTTTTTAAAATAAGTATATACAATAAAAATTCAATATTAAAAGTATTAAATTTGTTGCTATAATCAAAAAATAAAATTCAAATATTGTTACATAAATTTTATATATTTTTATTAATTTTGGTTAATCACAACGAGCAAAAATTGGTTGCTTTTCACAATTTTAAAGTAAATAATGGGTTGCAAAACTTGAAGTAGTAAACGGAACTAATTAAATGCACATAGCACATTAAAAAAATCACAAAAAAATAGAAAAACTGATATTTTGAAGGTAATGTGTATTGATCAACTCAAACAAAAACTACTAAAAAAAAAATTAACATGAATGAAATCTCTCGTGAAATGAACCAAAATAAGAAATCAAATTTTAGTGAAACAAACAATAGATAAATTACTGTTAATTTAATTATCCAAGACACTTTCTTAGGATTGATTTGGATTACATGATTGAGATCAAGACACAAACTAGAAAAAGAGAAATAAGAAGAAACATTCAAAATGTTTCAGAATTAGTAAAGACGTGGCCCCTTGTTATTCCCTTCGTTCTTTCCATGATTCTAGCATTTTCTTGTTGGAGGTGTTCAACACTTTTGCTAAGGATGAGTAGAACAGGAAAAAGAAAAGAAAAAGATAATAAAGGAAGAGATGAAGTATTTTGCAACTGAGAAAAAAATGAGACAAATAGAAAATGAAGAAACTGGAAGGAAGAGAAGTCTTGAAAAATAGTTGGAGAAAATAAAGATTAATTTCGGTTGGTGAAATAATAATTAAAGTTTAGGTTGGCGAAGAAGTTAGAACATTAAGATGAAGAAAGAATAGTACATGCAGTGCAAGGATTTCAATTTAAAATTCTAAATAGAGAACTAATACTTGTACAACAAATTTTACAAGAGAGAGAAGTTTGAAATGTAATGAATGATGTGATAGAAAGAGATAGACATAGAAAATGATGTATAAATTGTAAGAATTGTTATATGAGTATCATATATCTTCTAAATATTATAAGATAGATATAGAGATTCAAAAGTGTTGTAGAAAAAAATCATTAATGATTGGTGGAATCCATTAGATAGGTCTGTATTGGTGAGGTAAAACAAATCAAAATTATGATATTTAAAATTTGAAATGCATGAAAAATGGACCCAATTACTTGATAATAAAGATGAATGAAGAAAATAAAAAATCGGAGGAAAAAAATCTCTTATATGAATGACACGTCACATTAGCCCATTCACATGTAAGGTGTTCTGTATAATTGTAATATTGTATAACTCTGAAATATGTGATTTGATCAAGATTCCTGTTTGTACAATACATTTTAGCTTTAGACATATCTTACAGGGTGGACTTGGGTACATCTGATTATTTTGCAATTGATGTGCTTCTCAACTGCCTAACTGTCTTGAGCTCGGAGTAAGTTCGAATACCAAACTTCATGTAACAAAGTAGAGGATATATGTAATTATAAGTCTATGGACGCTTGTCTTGTTAGTTGTTTTGGAAAAGCAATTGTGATTGACCTTTTTTCTGAATAGCAGATATCTTGGAATCCAACAAATTGTTTTTGGTGGTCGCCGCATGGGTGATTGGGAAGAGGGGATGACAAACCCTGAGTACGGTTACAAATACTTCAAGATATAAATTGGGACTGGTTGCAGTTGATTTCAATCCATGCATTGTACTTTCGATTTGGTTCAAAAAGGGTGTAACTTACGCCGAACTTTAGGGTCATTCTTTTTATTTGGTCTTGTCATTTTGTCCATCTTTTGGTATACGAGTAGGTTGTGCCTGCTAGTGGAGATCTTGCACGAGTCGAAAATGGCATCGATCTTTAACATAACTATAGTTTCATTATTAAGAAGAAACGGAAGCATGTTCTAGTGGTATTTGACATATTATGCACAAAAGAATAATGGTACACAGCTAGAAACAACTTGACATAATTTAGCAAGAATTTATCAAAATTCAAGAGTAATTATTAGTTAAGGCAAATTCTATTCAAACAAAAAAAAAGAAGTTAAGTTAAATTCCAGGAATTATTCATCTATCCAAGAGGCGATAGCAATTACGGATCATTCTAATACCAAAATATATAATATATATTACGAGTCATTCTAAATGCCAAAATATTTAATACAACTCAAAATATGATCCAATTCTCTATCTGTAGAATACGAGATTTAAAAAAATATCAAAGGGCCACCAAACAAGCGAGGCCTATCAAAATAAATGATTTACTGGGAAGTAATGCAACTTTTAGTAATCTGCAATCTGCAATAATTGTCAAGTGATTTGAAAATTAATAAGAGAAGGATCAGTCGCATAGACTTAATGATAATATAAAGTTATCATGAATTATAAGGGAAAACATGATAATACGTTTTTTTTAATTCTTTTACACTCAATAGCAAACAAATTATCAGATTAAGTACAATCTATTCAAATAATCTCAATATAATATTGTATAGAAATTAATAAATTTGAAAATCTTCACTTGTATGAGATAGAGTACCATAGAGAATTGTAAAAAAGAAAACAAACAGGTCTCGTCTAACTTCTATTGTTCTATTTTGACCTTAATTGTTGCTTGGAAGAGTGACTCTTTGTTGTCGTCAAACATGGACAATTGTCACTAATTATTTCTGCATGAATCACACCAATAAAAGAAAAAAAAATGAAAAAGAATAAACAAAAATGCTTAGAAGGTAAGAATCTTATCACTAGAAATGGGCAGATTATAAGATTTATATATTAAAAACAATTAATTCTAAACATAAAATTCCAACAAGTAAAGCAGTTCAATCACAGTAAAACACAACCAAATAGGACCAATTGACACATTATGTAGGGGAATGCATAAAATGCAAGTCATACGTGACATCTCAATGGAGAACATTTTAACAACAGAATAACATGATTAAGAGCCCATACTACACCGACCTAAATATGCAAATCAAGATTCATCCTAATCTAGAATGATAACAGCCTTAGATGATTCACCATAATATGAAATGGTAACAACATTAGGAGATAACAAGTATGTAACAGTTGAAACAACCCTTATTTTTATTGCCTTGTTTATGTCTATGAATGATAGATTAAATATGTGACTATGATAGATCTCATTTATTATTATTATATTTTGTATATTAATTATTAATGAAATATCATCGCTATTGGAATTTGTTCAGCCAAGTTTAAAAAGATATTAAAGTTATCATCATATATTTATTTTTATTTCCTTATTTGATCATTATCATTATTATTAATTAGTTGTTAAAATTAATTATTTTAAATGTGTTTTATAAATATAAATATGCTTCATATTTAATGTTTTTAAAAGAGTTAAATGAGTAGTTTATAATGCCACTGATTAGGAGAGAGTTTTAACTAACACTTGAGTGGTCAGATGAACTAGAGAGTGTCCTAATATGAGTGATACTAATTTATTGTTGACTAGAAAAATGATTAGATGTATTTAAAATTTCCTCATTGGTCAATTAATTCTTATTCCCCTAATAAGCCCACTAAGGGTAAAATTATCGAGTCAATTTTTACTCAACTCAATAATTCCTTTTCTTATAAAACCCTAAAATTATTCTTACACAATTGAAGTTTCTTCCACTTCAATTTAATTTCTAAAGAGGTCCTTATATGTTGATTAATTGCTAAAATTTGAACACATTTTATTTTACTACTCAAAGTAACTTGAGATTGTCTAACTTATTTTAAATAAATATGGAGTTAAACAACTTCATCAAGTAACTTGCTATAAATTTCCAAATCCTCACTCTCTCTCCTTCATTTGCATGCTACCCTCTCTTTCTCTCTCTCTCTCTCACACACACACAGCACTCAATTCTTCATTTTCTCTCAACTCTCTCTTGGTGCCTTCTCTCCCTCTCATGGCCAAGCACCTCCACAGCCACCATCCACCACCATGAGGATCGCCACCAACCACCACTAACTCCGTTACTCATCACTAAAAGTAAAAGTCTTTCTCTTCCATCATTTTTCCTCCATGATCGAACTCTCTCTCTCCTATATCTCTCTCTAGAGCTCATGCAAGTCGCATGTAACTTGACATTTGTGTTCTACTCATCGTCAACTTCTCAATGATTGGTCTCGATTGTCAAACCGTGCACTCTATGTCCTCTGTCCATCTACGCTCATCGAAGGGACTCTATGAATTTTACGATTCTTTTACATTTTTAGTCAAAACTGATTTTTGTACCTCAAAGATTAAGTTTTTGACGGAAATGCTTGATTGATCCTAGGACGAGTTCAAGGCGTTCGCATATCTAGAGGACTAAAGCGGCGAAGATTTCCCTCTCCTGGCCAAGACCCATAAGTAAGGGGGGAGGGATTTCCATGCATCAATAGGCAAAGGAGTTGTCTTAGGACCTCCCCCAGTCCTATTGAGTCGGTGTGCATGTCGCTATACCTACATGTGTGTGTGTGCATGTAAAGTAAGTTGGTTATTTGTCAATCTTTAAGGATGAATTTGTCATGATTTAATCCCTGCATGCTACTGTATTTTAGATGATTTTCATGTATGAATTTTGATTAATGGTACTGCCTTAAGTTGCAAATTACATGAGATGTGTATTGCCTTTCTGAATCTCGTATATGTTGATCTGCTGGAATATGAAAATTACTGTGCATGATTCTGATGTTGCTGGAATGATGAACTATTTGACCACTGTTTGGAGTGCATTTAGATGTCATTAATATTTTTCTTATGTTGTGAATATGTTAGTGATGAATCTGGAAAGTTCGGTAGTATTATAATGAATGGTGAATTTATTAAAAATCCTACACTTAAGCGGTGAAATTGGATTGAGCTATAAAACGTCATTTGACTTAACAAAAACAAATCCTCCTCTTGGCTCGAATGTCCTATACGAGGTGTCTGAACCCTCTAAAACCCTAAAAAAGCTCATAAGGTTACATCTGCTCCACATTAACATTCCTCTTATATGCATGATTTGTTGGCTAAATAAATTTAACAAATGGTTAACAAACTGCCCTTAAAAAAGGGTAAGTAGCCAAAACAATTTAACAATCAATTTATAGGACTAAGTTTGTGCAAATAATAAGATCGATAACAATCTACCATTGAAAAAACCCCGTGAGAAGCGAAAAATTGAAGATAAAAAAAATGCTAATTTTTCAACGCTGCATACTTATAACATATGCCCATTTTTTTTGTGATTTTATGTTTAATTATTTAATTTTGTATTCTTTAAAAAAAAATTAATTCTGATACTTTGGCTATTTTCTCTTATTAGGAATCAAACTAAGTGTCTAAAAGATTAGTCTTAATAAGTTTAGAATGAGTGCCTGCTTTGTAAAACCTAAAATATGGGAACTCTAAACAATTCATATGTAGATAATCCATGAATAATTGAATATACCAGATCATCTGCCAAAGCTGTGACCTCATTTCTTAGCGCATACAAGACACTAATCCATCGTCATATTTCACCAGAAGCATTGAAAGAAAATCATACAAGAATATGCAACAAATAGAAATATGAACGGCACCACTCACTATGTATAACGGCACTTAAAGCACCATAACAAAAATCATGAAACTTTGAAATAAGATTAGATAGGAAGTAGTGTCTTGTGCCACATATTAGGTTAGTTGTCCAACGGACTGAGATCTTCACATTAAGCAGATGACGACAGGTTATAGTCAGAGCTGTGCAACCATCAGCAGAGGGTGACATGTCTCAAGCTTTGGCTTCGAGTATATGCCGCAGAATTAGCAGTTATCAGTGCCTCCACTAATCCATTACCATGAATTTTTAACAGCAATAAATGTACATACAGGAAAAGGCTTCATTCGATGCCAAAAGACAATGCATCAAACTATTCGGTGGCTCGTGTAGAGGTTTAAATCTTTAAAATGCACAAAACCCCCCCAAAAGCACCGGCAAAACTTGAGTAGCAGAAATAATTGAATCAGGACAGGGTCATGAAACATCCTGCAAAGCCAGATTCAACTCGTGTGCAGATTTTGCAATTGATCCTCCTCTTCTACAGGTGACGAGACCACAAATTATGAGAAATTAGCAAGAGAAATTCCAAATCACCCTAATATATCAACTCATTGAACCTCAGTTACTTGAAAGTATTCATTCTTTTTGAGATTTCAAAATATTAATGTTTCTATGTTACTTAAGAGGATTTCAAGCTACATATTTGAAACTATTAATCACTACTAGCATTGCCAAAACCGGCTTAAGGAAAATATATATTTTTTAAAGCCAAATAAGTAAAACTTGAACTAGTACCTTGAAAGAGAAGGTAAAAAACGTTTGACTTTTTCAAGCTCTATGAAGCAGAGGTTGCAACGTTCTAGCCTGAACCTCATTAACAAGCAAAAAATGAATGAGTACATATGCATTATATAAAAAAAATAAAATATGAAAAGCCCTGAGGAGTTGACACCTTTTCTCTGCCTCGATATCAACACCAACGGGTTGCATAGCTGATAGAGTTGAATAGATTACTGAACCAAATATTCTGACCAGTTTCAATAGCATTTCCAAGGATATTCCTAGATGTCTACAGATATATAAATATCAAAATTGTCAACACAGAACTAAATCTATAAAATTATAATTTATAAATGTAAGTAAATATATAAAAACAAATCAAAATTCCTCATGTTCTATACGGATATAATCACAACAGATGAAAACTTCGTAACTGGAAAAAATTAAGGGAAAATGAGTCAAGTAGAGCCTTGACAGCTGATCTAAACATGAAAGCCCAAGACTCGTTACAAGTGATTACTAGAAGAACTTATTAGAAAAATGATCGTATATTATTGAAGCTGAGATTTTTAAAGTTTTAACAGAGTCCTTGTATTTCTGTCAATTTTTAAATAGGTCGTACTCACTGGCAGCCATTAACTTTCACTAAATTATAAATACCTATTAGAAAGCACAGGTAAAGTCTAAAGATTCATTTACTTGTGCTGAGTGTCAAATAAAGTACCAATAGTTATCTAAATTTTCAAATAAGTCTTCTTAATTTAGCAAAAATTAAATTGTTAAATGGGGCTTAATGGCCATTAGCGAATAAGGACTTATTTTTTAAAATTTTATAAGTACAGGGATTCTGTTAAAATCTTTCAAACTTATAGGGACTTACTTAAAAATTTAGCAAAACTATAAGAATAAAGGATCTACTAACTAATTTATCCCAGGAAAAAAAAAAAAAGATAGACAAGATCCTTGAAAGAAATAATAACCATCAGAATCCAGCATTTCGTTCAGTTGAGTGATTGATTCCTTCAAATGATAGAAGGAATTCGGTTTCCAAACGAGGTTCCTAAACAGAACTAGGATGCTTACAAGAAAAGTGAATAAATAATGCCTCAGTCTGTCATTTATGTCACTCATCAATTGTAATCTGAAACAAACATAAACGACAAACTTGTACATGCTTGAGAATAGAGTTCTAACATATCACAGAATTAAGGGAACGTTTGGTTTGATAAAATATCTATTTTCACTTTTAATTGCAAAAATACAACCTTGTTTTCATTTCGTTTCCTATTTTCAAAAGTTGTATAGGAAACAGTGAAAATAGAAAATGAAAACAGAAAACAATATAAAGTTACTTTCACTATTTTCAATACAACTTTTGAAAACAGGAACCAAAGTAAAAACAAGGTAGCATTTGCATGATTAAAAACGAAAATAGAAAATGTTAAATTAAATGACCCCTAGATTACTGACTTATTATCATGTAAGAATCAGTTCACTTTAAACTAATCATTATTGATCAGTGTCGCTCTCCTTGCCTCCCTTTCACTTTTCTCTTTGGATAAAGTCCTTCCTCTTTCTCTCTCCACAAAATAAGAAAAACTGATCTTTAATAGTTACTGCATAATACTGTTAAAAGTATCCTATAAGCTGGTCCAATACACACAAATTGAGAAAGATTATATTTAATAAAACATCAAACAAAGTGAATCATCACTTTTATCATCCACACCTTTCCCTTGAATCCCCAAAATGGTCCCCTCGTCATTCTTGCTGTTGGGAATACCCTCGACACTGGTTAATACACATATATTGAGACTTGAGAGAAATTGTTATCCAATGAAATTCAAACAAGGTCAATCATGGCCATAGTTACCTCCACATTGGATTATTCTAACACCAATTTTCTCCAAAATGGTCTCTTTCCCCCCAGCCCCCACCGGGAAATCTGGTTATTATGACAACTATTCTACTAGTGTGGGTAACAATTTCATAAACCACGTAAATGTATTTTGAGAAGTAATATTTTATGCCCTCTGTTATGTATTTGTCCAGCACAATGCAGTTAAAATGCTTCCTTGTATCAGCAGAAGAGATATCGCTCACCTATCCAGTTCACTTTGTAGAAGGTCAGTTAGAAGTGGCAGCAGACCCGTGCACATCTCAAGAGTGACGATATCAATTTTCTCCATTATAATGCTAACAACATCAGCAATCACCTGGAATAAATACCAATAAGATAAGAGTGTCATGAGAATTTAATATTAAAAAAAAACCTTTATGCATCCATATCATCGATACCACAAACAAGAACACAAAATAATAATGAGATGCTGTAATGACAGAAAATAAGCAAACTCAAAATGCTCACAGCATGATCATCCATCTTTGCCATTATGCCAATGACCTCCTTAACATCATTTCTTTCCCAGCATCTGAAGACCATCTGCAATATAATGCATCAAAGTTCAGCAAATCTATAATTGCCAGTAGGTTTGGTTCAGTTACCAAAATCTATTATAGTCTATAGAAATCATAAATGTTTATTGAAGGGTGTTTTTCCTTTTTATATAAAAACCATGTTCTCATTTTGCTTGTTCAGGAAAATTGCTCTGGGTCAGGCTGTGGATCCTTCAAATTGGTTTTAGGGACAAGTTCAACTCACCGGAAAGGGGAAAAAAAAAACCCTCGAACTTCTGAATGGTTCAGTTGGTTGCAGAGATTTAGCATAGCTATGATTGTAGAGGATTGATAGAATTTTCCGGGATAAATATTTGCTATTTCTCCTTTTTATGGGATAAAATGGTCTTAGCTTCTCCGTGGTGCTTGACAAATAGCTTTTTAAGAGGGGTTTCTCATTTGATATACAAAGTTATTAGCAAGCATTGCCAAGTGGATATATTTTTTCTTGTGCACTCCAGGTTATGTTTGTGGTAGACTCAACTCTATATGATGGCATTGTAAGAAATAAAATATCTAGAAAATATCTCATAATATCATCATTGGATCATGGAATATTTTAGAGTACCTGGAATGATCTCTTAGGTGTGCTTTCCCCACTTCAATATTTCATTATATTTCATTATTGGTTACCTCATTTAATTAGGAGTACGAGTCTAGTATTAGTATTAGTATTAGTATAAATAAGGTTTACAGTTTTGTCCTCTATAACATGTCAACAAACACCATATATGAATATTATATTCTATTATTGGGAATTTGTTCTCTCTTTTTCTCCTTCCCTACCTAAATGCCTATAATTTCAACAGATATATTATCCTCTGATCTTGAACGTCTCTCCTTCTCTTCTTGAGTAAATTTTTTATCTAATCTAAAAAGAAAAGAAAAAGATGCTGAAGCACATCATGTTCATCCAAGTTACCTTCCTGCAACCCTGACCCGTTGACATTTAATAACATTCAAAGACCCTTGCTCATTATACATATAATATAACACATAGTCAATACACAAATCAAATAAATTCAAAGGACTCGATGAAACCTATAAAATCATAAATAATTCATCAATACCTGTAACTTAGCTGAACGAGCCAGCATTGAACTGAGAAATTCATCATGTTGTTCCATCACATCCGCAATGGAATCTTCATCAGTAGCAGAAACTGTAGCCTTCTCAGTGGATATAGAATGTGCTCTCTGTTCAACGTTGAGGAATAAGGAAAGTGCATCCTCCAAGGAAAAGAAAACAGAGAAAAGGACACAAAAGACAAAAACAAACAACTCTGTCTCCTCAATACTATTAAATCAAACATTAAATTGCTTCTAAATCTATGAACTGTCCAAGTTCAACACAACTGTCCTAACTCATTAAGATGTTGCAAACATTTTGCTGATAGAAATGTGCACAAGTGAGTAAATTATTTTTCAACAGATATCCTTTTTTACAATAAGAAAATTCATTAAGAGAAACAAAAGTACAAAGAAGGAGGACAAATCCTCCCAGATCAACCAAAAGAGAAAAAAGTTAGGATAAAGAAAATAAAACAAAGGGAAAATCCAGTTATCTCTTAATCATATATAAACTGTGTTCATTTAATGTTAATGGTAATGTATTGATGTATAAGCATGGTAAAAGATACATTCTCTCTCTGTGATTCTCTTACAAATGAATTTCAATAAGACAATAACTAATATCATAACAGCTAAGAAAGTAAAACAAGGCGAATGGGTTTCAGGTAGCCACATCAGGTTTAAGGTGAGGATATCTCACGGCTTATGTATCAGGTAACATGATGTCCAGGTGATATGCAACTTTCTTTAACCCAGGCAAAGCAGCATGCAGTTGAGACCGAAGCATCTTTGAGACCAAGGTTATTAAACTCTATGGGTTTTAAACTTTAGAGAAATGTTAACACACACTCTTCTATTGGCTGAAATTTATTAAAAAACACAATTTTGTGAGTCCCACTTCTTATTTAATGAATCCCACTCATGATTTTGCAGTCCGAGATTTGCAGAATTTCATTCTTCTGTAAGGAGTTGAGCTCCTAGTGTTTCTTATTTGTATATTTCATCTGTTATTTGTTCCCATCATATTACATGCAGCACTTTTTACAAGCATAAACCAAAAGAAAACAATCACAGGTTTACCCTTATAGTAGAAAAGGTACACATAAAAAAGAAATAAAACTATATAAGGGCCCACTTATTCCGACACTAACTTGAATGCCCTCTCCCAAACAAAATAAATTTCTGCACATTCTTTCAGAAGGAAAAGGTTTAATTATACCAGTATTTTTTTCTGTGTTCTTTAAGTTATGTCTGTAAACAAAGTTATGATGCATTAATCATCATATCTAACAGAAGGTACAAATAGAAGGCAAGAAAATGATAATAGAAAACAATACGAAATGGTATAATACCACACTGAAAGGGAGCACATGAACTGATGATATCCTTCCATGAGATATCCCTTGTCTAGGTCCCTCATAATTAAGAGATCGTTCCCTCTTTTCTAAATTGAGAAGTGAGTGCATTCTCCCTATATATTATAAAGAGAATAAAATTAAGAAACCATTTATGTTAATGACATAATCATCAACAATATATACAAAGAAAGATACCTCCTTTTTGTACTTCGACAGAACAAACATCTCTGTTCACTTTCAGGCCCCGAGCTTCATCTGGCACAAGACAGAACTCTAAACACTATTAATACACCATCCAACAGAACACAGACATCCAGATTTTCACTAACAAATGCTCATCAATCATTGTAACAACCATAACATGGTGCAGTGGACCTTCACACCTTTTTGGGCTTTAGGTTACATTGGCTAAGTAAGTTTATGTTTAGTCTCATTATATCCTTGTATTCAGTGTCCATGTAAATTCACACACAGATCAAAACAGCTACATGCAGAACACCAAATAGAAGACATAAGCACAGGCCCTTCCCACAACAAGTTGAAACGCATTGATACACCCCTAATCAATCCTAATAAGCAAATCACTTTGAAAATCCTGCAAGTTAACACTTTGTCTTGAGACCGATGCCTGACAAAATTATTAACAGCATTGTTAGAAAAACCACTCTGTATCTGTAGTACAGCTTTTATAAAAGCTGTTTTTGTTGTATCTATCTGGTATATAGGTGTCCTAGGTTGCTGATTTTTCCCTCTTTGTATGTATTTGTTCAGACCTCTGTTTTTATATAATTTATATACATATCTGCTGAGTGGAACTCACTCAAGCAATTTTACACAAATATTTTCATTTCAAGTTGGTATCGAAGCAGGTTCAGTCCCACTCTATTGTTTCAAGACAAGTCGTTGCTGGCAACTGCTTTTCGCCGCCTTCAATTCACCGGCGACCTAATGGATCTGGTGCGCCTCCCTGTGCGCAACCCAACCCCTAAGGTTTCAGAGTCAGAAACCTTGTCACAAGCCCTCATGCGTGGCTTCCTTTCGCAGTCCTTCTTGGCCCCTTTCCAAGCATCACCTTCCACGTTTCCTTTGTTTGGAAAATGGGTCCACATCTTTCTCTCTCTTGGGTCTTCATCTTCCTCTGCCACAACATTATGACCACCCCTAGTCTAATTTTCTCCATCTTCGACACTTCTACCATAACCACAGAGAAATTTAATGGCAAAAATTATTTGTCTTAGTTTGCCTTTGTTGAACTCTGGTTTCTTGGTCAAGGCTACCATGACCACTTGGAAAAGGACATCAGTGAAGTCTCATTAGACAATAGAGAACAATGGAAGAAGCTGGATTTTCAGCTTTGTGCTCTGTTGTGGCTGTCTGTGGAACCCAACATATTGGGAACTCATAGAACATTCAAAACCTGTAACTCTTTTTGGAAAAAGGCTCAAAGTATCTTTGCAAATTACATTCAACATCTCTATGATTCTGCTCAGAAGTTGGTTTCTCTCAAGCAAACTGATCATGCTATGATCTCCTTTGTTGCTCACGCCCAATCTGCTGTTGAAGAACTAAAAATGTTCTTGAAAGCTGACTCATTGGAAGAAATTACAAAGAGACTGGACAAGCTGTATATGGTGATGGTTCTTCATGCTATGAATCAAGACTTTGACCATGTTTGTGATCAAATCTTGACAGGTCAAGAAGTTCCTTCAATGGAGAATTTGCTAACACGACTTCTTCGTGTTCCTACTCCTAAGAGTGGAAATCCTCTTGAGCCTGCTGAATCTTCAGCAAATGGCTTCCAAGAGGAGGTCGTGGAGGACACGGTGGTAGAGGTGGCCAACCTCAAATGCTCTTACTGCAAGAGAATGGGTCATACTCAGGAGACTTGCTATTCTCTGCATGGTTTTCCTGACAAGGTAGCAAATGACAAGGCAACAAATGTCTCTAAATTCGAGAAAGTTGAGCCGAAATTTTCTGATGAAGAATATCAAGAATATCTGAGATTAAAATCTAGCAGCCAAGCTCAAACATCTTTAGCCCCCAATATTTCAACAGTTTGAATTTCTCAATTTGTAGACAGTCAAGGTCTATGGATAATTGATTCAGGTGTTTCTAATCACATCTCTGCTAATGATTCTTTATTCACCTCTATGTCTTCCCCAAAATTTCCTCATTTGATTACTATGGCAAATGGCTCTAAGGTTAATTCCAAGGGAGTTGGTCAAGTCTCTTTGTCTCCTTCCTTAAACTTGGAGTCTATCATCTTTATTCCAAATTGTCCTTTCAATCTTATCTCTTTAAGTCAATTAACCAAATCATTAAATTGTTCTGTAACATTTGATGCCAATTCTCTTCTTATACAAGAACGTGGTACCGATCAACTAATTGGCGAAGGACATGAATCCAGAGGACTCTATTATCTTGAAACCAGCTCTTCTGTGTCTTGTTTTGCAGCCCCATCTCCAAAACTTCTACATGATCACTTAGGTCATCCAAACTTGTTAAAATTAAAGAAAATGATTCCAGGACTCAACAAACTTCAGATATTAGAGTGAGTCATGTCAATTAGGGAAACATGTTAGGTCTTCTTTTCCAAAGCAAACTGAAACAAGATGTAACTTTGCTTTTTCTACCATTCATTCAGATATTTCGGGTCCAAGCCGTGTCACATCTTTTGGGTTCAAATATTTTGTCACATTTATTGATGAATATTCTCGATGTACTTGGGTATATTTAATGAAAGATCAATCTGAACTTTTGCCTATTTTTATGTCCTTTTTCAATGAGATCAATAATCAATTTGGAAAGACAATTAAGATTCTCTGGAGAGATAATACCAAAGAATATTTTTTCTTTTGATCTCTCCTCCTTTTTATGTTCACAGGGCATCTTACATCATTCCACATGTCCACATACACCATAGCAAAATGGTATAGCAAAAAGGAAAAATAGACATTTAGTTGAAACAGCATGCACCTTATTACTTAATGCAAATGTTCCAATTCTTTTTTGGGGTGACATTATTCTCACTACCTGCTTTCTAATAAATAGAATGCCTTCTTCATCACTTGACAATAAAATTCCTCATTCAATTCTTCTTCAAAGTGAACCCTTATATCATGTTTCTCCCCGTATTTTTGATTGTACTTGTTTTGTCCACAATGTGTCTCCAGGTTTGAATAAGCTCTTAGCAAAAGCCATCAAATGCATTTTTCTTGGATACTCCCATCTTCAAAAAAGGTACAGATGTTATTCTCCAAAAACTAGACGATACTACATGTCTACTGATGTTACTTTTTTTTAGGAGACTTCTTTCTTCCTTTTTTCCATGCAAGACATCACTTCCATTCAACAAGTCTCACCTGTTCCTTTCCTTGATTTGTCACTGTCTCCTACCCATGAGACTTCTACTCAAGAAGTTAATCAGCCTTATTGTCCAATCAATAGTCCACCTGAAACATCTCCAACTCCTCATCACATACCAACACAGGACACAAAGAACTAGTCCAACATTACATGAAGAGCCATCTAATTCATGTCCTTCCCCATCAGCCATTCCTATGACGAATCCAAATGATGAGAACTCTGGTTGGCCTATTACTCTTAGGAAAGGTATTCAATCAACTCAAAATCCCCATCCTATTTATAATTTTGTGAGTTATCATTGTTTGTCTTCTTCATATTTCTCTTTTGTTTCCTCATTGTCTAATGTTACTATTCCCAAAAATATCTGTGAAGCACTTGATCATCCTAGATGGCAACAAGCCATGATTGTTGAAATGCAAGCTCTTGCAGATAGTGGCACGTGGGAATTGGTTCCTCTTCCCCTTGGGAAGAAGACAGTTGGGTGCAAATGGCTCTATGCCATTAAAGTTGGTTCCTAATGATGAAGTTGATCACCTTAAGGCCAGATTAGTGGCCAAGGGATACACTCAGATATATGGTCTTGATTACAGTGAGACTTTTTCTCCTGTAGCCAAGATTACTACAGTTTGCCTTTTCCTTGCTATGGTTGTTATCCGCCATTGGCCTCTCCATCAGCTAGATATTAAAAATGTCTTTCTTCATGATGAATTGGATGAGATTTATATGGAGCAACCTCCTGGTTTTTTTGCTCAGGGGGAGTCTGATCTAGGTTGCAAACTTCGTTGCTCTCTTTATGGGCTCAAACAATCTCCATGAGCTTGGTTTGGGAAATTTAGTCATATTGTGCAGAGTTTTGAATTGAAACGCAGTAAAGCAAATCATTCAGTCTTTTATTGTCATACTTCTCCTACAAAGTGTGTTTACTTAGTTGTCTATGTTGATGACATAGTTATTACAGGTAATGACGTAACTAAAATTTTCCAACTGAAAGAGCACTTGTTCAATCACTTTCAAACTAAATATCTTGGCAATTTAAAATACTTCTTTGGTATTGAGGTGGCTCAATCAAAGGAAGGCATTGTGATCTCTCAAAGAAAATATGCTTTGGACATTCTGAAGGAAACAGGCATGACTGAATGTAGACCCATTGATAGTCCTATGAATCCAAATCAAAAGCTAATGGCCAATCAAAGATCTAGAGAGATATAGAAGACTAGTGGGAAAACTAATTGACTTGACATCTCTTTTACAATTGGAGTGTAGGCTCCTCATATTGATCATTGAAATGCTGTAATTTGCATTCTTAGATACATCAAAAAGGCTCCTGGACAAGGATTGCTGTATGAAGATAAAGGAAATACCCAAATTGCAAGGTATTGTGATGCTAACTAGGCAGGATCTCCTATAGACAGGCACTCTACCACTGGATACTATGTATCCATTGGAGGAAATATTATTTCTTGGAAAAGCAAGAAACAGAATGTAGTTGCCCGATCCAGTGCAGAAGCAGATTATAGGGCTATGGCTTCAGTCACTTGTGAACTTGTATGGGTTAAACAACTTCTCCAAGAACTAAAGTTTTGTGAAATTCAGCAAATGAAGTTGTATTGTGATAATCAGGTAGCTCTTCACATTGCCTCTAATCCACTGTTTCATGAGAGAACCAAACATATAGAAATTGATTGTCATTTTATTAGGGAGAAGTTGCTGGCCAAAGAAATTAGTACTAAATTTATCAGCCCCAATGATCAACTTGCAAATATTTTGACTAAGTCCTTGAAAGGACCCTAGATTTAGTTTATATGTTCCAAGCTTGGTGCATACAATTTATATGCTCCAGCTTGAGGAGAAGTGTTAGACAAACTACTCTGTTTTTGTAGTATAGTTTTTATAAAAGCTGTTTTTGTTGTATCTATCTGGTATATAGGTGTCCTAGGTTGCTGACTTTTCCCTCTTTGTATGTACTTTTGTTCAAACCTCTGTTTTTATATAATTTATATATATAGATTTGCTAAGTGGAACTCACTAAAGCAATTTTACACAAATATTTTCATTTCAAGTAGCATATTACTTTTAGATGTTAGAATGACTAAGAAAACATGTCATCTTTTCTTACATCCCATATTCATGGTAGCACAAAGCATAAAACAAGAATGGCTTGCTATAGTAATTGTTGACAATCAGAATTATATATTCTGTATTTATTATATAGCGATTTATAAGCAACTCATATTTAGTTTACAGGAAACCCATATCTGATTTAGAGGAACAAAATCTCCTTTAATTATATGCATTTATTGTAATAAGCCTGTATAAACCTAGCTCTGTAATGTAATTAAAATACATGAATTCACTCTATATATTCTCTCATTTTCTCCCTTTTAACAAGGTATCTAAAGCTTGAGAGGCCCGCTGCCCGCCGCCCACCGGCGGGTTGCCGCCTAACTTTCCAGCAAGTGACAATGACTCTTTTGTTGACTTTTCCTTTAGCCACCGCTGACTTTATTGACAACACACCTTGTGCTAGTCTCCATTTAGCCTGATGATCAACCCCAGACAACTCTCACTACTCATGAAGGTTTCCTCTCTTTCAAGTTTAAATATTTTGAGTGTCCAATAGTATTGGTTTGAAGCTTCCATATGTGGTTTTAAGAAGGTCGGACCTTGCTTTGCTTGCCAAGAAATTTCTCTTAGGCTAATAGTCATTCCAGCTATTTGGCTAAGCTATCTTTCTAGCAATACTTCCCAGCTTCTTCAGCATCCCTGAGTTGTCTTTCAAACTATTGTTTCTGGTGGAACTCAATTTTTATGTTTTCTATTTATTTTTTATTTGCGGGGAAATGGATTGTTTTCGTGTAACAAGCTAAAAGCTTAGTAAGTTTTAGCTTGAGGGGGAGTGTTGAAAATCAGAATCATATATTTTGTATTTATTATATAGCAGTTTATAAGCAACTCATATTTAGTTTATAGGAAACCCATATCTGATTTAGAGGAACAAAATCTCCTTTAATTATATGCATTTATTGTAATAAGCCTATATAAACCTAGCTCTGTGGTGTAATTAAAATACACGAATTCACTCAATATATTCTTTCATTTTCTCCCTTTTAATAGTAATTAAAGGTCAATTTCTATTATTGCAGTTTGGGGCTTCTCGTCATAGCACAAAACTCACTTGTATGGTATATAAATCAATCTAAGTTTATCTTCAACAAAACTAGTTTCCATCTGACACTTGTACTACTTTCTTATTGTGAGCAACACCAGGAGGGCTTTTCGGCCCAGGCACATGACATGTATTGAGATAAGATAATATCTAGAAAAACAAGAAATATTATCTATCAAAAAATTAATCCACTTAAAAGCTTAACTCACTAAGTACTTAAAATGGCCTTGATTAGACATGTATTACCATCCACATGAAAGTTTGTTACATGTAGATAAAGCACATGCTCACAACTACACTGATTAAAACTCAATACTGCTATATACAAAAATTTATTTTCAAAGAGCAGTGCTAGTGACATTCATACAATAGATCTGTTCAAATTATAAGAGTTAGATAAGGAAGGAGTAAAAGAGAGGAAGCAGATCTCGGGTAATTTGTATTAGATTAATATGCTGTGGTGATAATGTGTTACAAAACACTTCAATGTTCCCACTTATATCAATAATCAAGTCAATTACTAGTGTAGTATTAGTGTTGTTGGAGACAAGGATTAAAATAGCGTGCTATAGCGCCGGGATAGTGCCATAGCAAGGCGGAGCAGCCCTTGACCGCGACAAGGACCTCTGGTTCAGAGCGGTTCACTGTCACGGCCGTCGTAGTGACCGGAATCACTGCTGTAGCGGCTGGGATAGCACCGCTACAGTGTTTCTGTAGGTGCCCATGAAAAAAAAACACCCTGTTAGCTTTTGAAAAATAACCGTTCGGGCACCTACATATTCTGAACAGCTATGTTAAAATAATATTTTAGTTACAATTTATTATATTTAATTAAAAAGTTGTTTGACTTTCTTTTTACTAAGAACCTACTCCATCAGCCCTTCCTTTTTCTGAACAAAATTTGAAACACGTAAAGGAGGCTTCAAAAGTCTTCCTCACTTTTTCATTTGTCTTTTCTAGTTTATCCTACTCCCCTACTCCTCTGAAAGGTAAAGTACATTAGACCCTTCTTTTTTCTTTCAACTTTCTTCCTTCCTAAGACCCACTTCATTCCAACAGCTTACTAAGACTCCACCCATTTGCTCCAGCAGTTCCTAACCTCCTCTAGCAGTTTGTGACCTGCTCCAACAGTCCAGCAATTGCTTTCCTAGTTCAAGGAACTGCATTTCTTCGTCTGTTTTCTGATTTAATTTCTTTTTTGGCTACTTTTTTTTGTTCTTCCATGACTGATTCTGATTCTGTCCTTCCCTATCTTCTGTTATCATTTCTCAGCCATAGCAACCCCTGTGAGTGAAATGTTTAAACCCTCTGCTGCATATAGTTTACATCACATAAACTATATAAAAAAATTTAGAATAGCGGCCTTCCCGCTATACGCTATACCATTATAGCGTTTTCGGGTTCAGCTGCTACGCTCCGCTATCCGAGATTTAAAACATTCGTTGGAGATCCCACATTGACTAGTGATATGGCCAAAATAGTGTGTATATAAGTGGGAGCAAACCCTCACCCCATGAGCTAGCTTTTGAGATTGAGTTAGGCCTAAGCCTAAATTTTTAGATGGTGTCAAAAGTCAAAACCTATCTTAGTGGTGGTTGTTGTTGGGTTTATTGGGTCGTTATGACTTTATCAGACCACTCACATATGTCTAGTCTTGCAAACTTTAGGCTTGAGATGTATAGTCCTAAGGATGAAGGGGTGTATTGGATATCTCATATTGACTAATGATATGGCCAAATAGTGTAATAAGTGGGGGGAAACTCCCACCGCAAGCCCAAATTCTAAGTGTATTACAAGTACAATCCCAAGCACACTAATGCAATAAGAATACCAAACCTAATCAAAGAGGGTATTAAATTCAGAAACAATGCCTAACATTTCTTGTTCATTTATATATTAATTGTTCCACAGTAATTTTTTTATAAACAAAGAATTTAATTTAATAAGAAACAAATGACAAGCACAAAAGCTAGAGATTAAACAAAAATAAATAAAAAATAAGGGAACACAATACATGTAAAACAGCATGCTAATCTTTCTCAAGATATATTCTAATGATCTATTAAGATATTCTAAGATATTTGTAGATATTCTAACAGGATTATTTGCTTAATCAGGTTCCAATACTATGTCAAACAACCATTTGACCAAAAAGTTGTTAAGGACTTAGACAATTGCTATAACACTAAGAGTACAAGTTACAATTAAATAGATTATGACTATAAAGCATATTGCATAAATATCAATCATTGGAAAACAAGCATAGTTGCATTGTTGTGGATATAGGATTTGTGTAAAACTCCATGCTATTACTAGCACTGAGCTCTATCAATTTATTGAATATTTGCCAGTTTCATGACACCTAGCATAATTGAAGCCTTTCAAAGATGTAGGAATACCTTGCATTGAGCTTACAGAAGCAGGGAAATTATTTTTATCTGCAAGACCACTTAATTCACTACCCTTAGAAGCTGCAGATTCAGTTACAGGAGAGAGGAGGGGCTTATCCACATCATCTCTGTTGTTTGGAAATTTACGCATATCTGCTGTCTTTGACTGCAAGGGGAATGGCATCGTTTTTCCAGCTACACCAACTTCTTTTCTAGAATCAGCTACAGGCTCTGACCTCATGCTAGTTCTGGGGACAATTACGGGTATAGTATCTGATTTATTGATGAGTGGAACACTGGATGTTGTATGAGATTTCAAAGAACTCCTTTTCTGAGCTGTTGTATTAAGCACTGTTGTTGAACCACCAGGTACTGTTTTGGAACCAGAGTTCAAATTGATCCTTTGAGGAGTACTTGGTGCACTTCCTGTGGCTTCAGGCAATCCATACATAAGTCACATAGTGAGAAAGTAAGGATATTAATGGAGAATAGGATCCAAATGGATCCAGATAAAATAAAGATTACACAAACAATTCAATCAAAACAAATGCAAAAAATAAAATAAAAAATTGAAAAAAGAGGAAGGATATATACATGCCAAACATTTTCCCTCCTTTACAGGGTCTGAATCTTGAGAAACTGACAACCTTCCAAGAGATCTTGTTTCCTTTAGTAATTGATCTGGATTTTGTGAAACAGATAGCCTAGCCTTAGCAGTGATCTCATTCAGTACAGTCATATTTCCACTTGAGGATTTAGTTTCTGAATGGCCATTTAGATGGTTCACATTATTAAGTGCATATGGTTCTATACGCTGGACAAGAGGTCAGAAATGTAAAAAAGGCACATTAGTATTAAATGGTATTAAACACAACCATTCCTATAAGCAGCAAAAATTTCTCTTGAAGATAAGTGCATTTACCGAGATGTCCACAACCCAGACTCCAACACAGCTTTGATTGTATGAGCAACCAAGAAGTTTTCCTTCATGAACATTAAGATCTGACAATCTAGACCAACCCACTTCCACCATATCATGGCATCTTATAGGTTCCCAAGAGAAAACCTAAACAGAACCAAGCAGAACATTGTTACCTTGAAAAATGATAACCTCAAATAAATCAACTAAAAATGGAGCTTACCTTCAAACTCTCATGTAAACCACAAAGCAGGGTCCTCCCATCAGGACTAAAAGTAAGAGAACGCACTCCAGTTGTCTACAGTACAAAAATAAAAAATAAAAAATTCCAAATAAACCAAAATTAACTTGACTAATTGATCCTAAACTGATCATCCAGAAGAAAATGGTAAATTTATTATAACAAAAAGTACCTCAGGGCCAGCTGAACCAATAAGCTCAAAGGTTTCAAGGTCCCAGAATTTAACTGTTCTATCTGCCGAGCCTAAACGTGGGAAAGAAATAAATGAAATAAAAATTCAAATAAAAAAAATAGATACTTCCAAAAGAAAACACAAGAATCCAGCACTGTATGTGATGCGGTAACCATAAATAAAATAACCTAAAATTGTCAACAATTATTATTATTTGTTTATTTATTGATAAGAAAATTTCTAAGTGTTTAAACTTAGGGTATGCCATGTTAAATATTATTATTGTGTTCAGTAAGTTATATTGCGTTAAGTGTGATTGATTGAGTTGGGTGTGTATGTTAGGTGAGCCCAGTTTGCTGGACTGCTGGTTTCTGTTAGTTAATGGAGTTTGAGTTAGTAAATGTTAGTTAGAACTCTAACAGAATATGACAAAGATAGGCTATAAAGAGATAGGGAGAGAAGACCAGAGGTATTCTGTTTGGGAGAGATCTAAGAGAGTGTTTGTTTCACAGATTAAAAGTTGATTCCTAAGAATGTAAACATGGGCATGTAATATACCCATGTTTGTTACAAGTTTTGAAAAATTATTCCCAGATATTGTTGATTCCTGGGAAAGTTGTAACTTCTTTTTTTACCATGTTTTCCTACATTTCTATTCCCATAAGGAGGGCTGGGAAAGTGATATTCCCATAGAAATATGGATAGTTATTTTTTAACACATCTATAACTTCTATTTTTATTTATTTTTTATTTAAATTATTTTGAATTTTCAAAAATATTCCTAAGAATATTAAAATGCAACCAAACACATTTTTAAATATACTCAGGAATAACATTCCTGGTTATAACATTTCTGGGAATGTGATACTTGGGAAAATAATATGAAACCTCAAAACAAACGCCTCCTAAGGCTCTTGAAATCCTGAGAGGAACAACTTGTATTCATCCTTTCTCTTCTTAACTTGGGTTCATCATTGATCCAGGCCTAAGGGAGATCTCATCAATAAAATTCTATCTTTTCTTTCATTCTTTCTCTAATCTCTGAACCAACAGTATCTATCAACTGATATTAGAGCCCCACTCTGAGGAGTCTTTCATGGTGCACACAAGAATGAAAACCAAACTGGAATTCTAGGGAAAGGGCCCAAATCTTCGATGAAATATGTGGAACAAGACAATCAGCAAGCAGGGAGAGACAAGGAGCTGTAGGTGGTTGGATGACAAGGCTGGAAGATATATCAAAAGGGTTATCTCAAAAAAAGAAGGGAGGGGGGGGGTAGCATATCCTTTTGGAGGAATTAATGATAAGGAGATTGGTTTTGGAGGGAGAAATGGTTGACCTGTCACACCATGGGCTTTGCAAGATGAGTAACTTGTGCCGTGCCAAAAATTAAATACAAGCCACTTTATAACAATTGTTGAATATTCTGTATTTATTATAATTATTACAATTTATAGGCATGTAATCTTTGATTTAGAGAAAACTGTATATCCTCTATTTATATATAATTAATGTAATAAGCCTATATAATCTTAAGTCCGTTGTGTATTCAGACACACAGTTCCAGCTCAATATGTCTCTATGTTGTTTCTCATTCAACATGATATCTAGAGCCTGACAGAGGCATCTCGCAAACCATGTGTGCCCAGTGGACCCATTGTCCCCAGGAGATAAAATTTTTTGGGCAAACCGTGTTCTTCTTCGATTTGCCATTCAAATCGCCAACCTTCTTCCAACGACTGTTTTCCATTTTCCAGCATCTTTCCGACCACCGTCATTGCTCCGGCGAAGTTTCCGACTGCCACCACCACTATTGGGAGCACCGTTCGCCCATCTACTTGGCCCAGTTGACCGCGACCCCCACTGGCTTACCACTTGCTTTCACAAGCGTCTACAGTGCTGCGCCAAACAACACCCGTCACCGGCGCGTGACAGCGTTTCTGGCACGGTGGTCGCCCACCTAGCACAACGCCACCCCCCGAGTCTCGTCTCCATCCGATCACTATTGAAGGCGCCCCCCTCTTTTTGCCCTATGCGCTCACCGCTATTTGTTTCAAGTCTGTTTTTGACATTCTTTTACGTTGCCATGGATCCCTCTAGTTCTTCTACACTACCTAAGGCAGACGCTACTATTTTTCCAAACTTTCCGCTCTCTATTGACAAATTAGACGGCACGAACTACTCCACTTGGGTCTCAGACATACCTTATGGATTAGTTGTCTGGGCTACAAAGCCCACCTCACCAATACTGTTGATTCTGTAGTCACAGGTGAACGTGCACAATGGGAGAAGATTGACGCCCAATTATGTAGTATAATCAAGTCCACCCTCCACCCTCCATCAAACCTATTTTCCGACCTCACGTCACATGTGAATTGGTTTAGACTGAGGCACGTGCTCTTTATACTAATGCCACTCAACGCCTATATGGCGTTTGCCATAACTTGATGACCCTCATTGCCCCTCAGCGTTTTAATGACCCTATGTCTGCATATCTTGGGCGAGTTCATGCTGCCTTGCATGATTTTAATGAACTCCTACCTCCCGCCGCCTCTAATTCAGTTGAGGCTAAGACAAAACTAGAGAACCGGAGTGCATTTTTTATGACCTTTGCCCTGTATGGATTGCTGCCGAAATATTCTGCTGCACGTGACCAGATTCTTGGGTCACCCATGGCCCCTACGATGACATCCGCCTCTTCTGCACTCCTTCAGATTCCACCGAAGGTACCTATGGAGATTCCCACTCCTACGATAGGTGATACTACTACTCTCGCATCTTAGAGCAATTCTTTCGAACGCTCCCGGACTAGCACATCTCACTCCAAGAATCGTCACAAATGCGAGCATTGTCATCGTCATGGGCATACCATTGACCGTTGCTGGAAGTTACACGGTAAACCCCCTCGTCCCGCCAATGTGGCTCATACACCTAAGACAGAGACCCCTTCGCCCACTGATCAACCCCAGGCCACCCCCGCCACTTATGAGGATTTTGTCAAGTGGTTTGAGACTTACCAGAACACTGGCGTTATTGCTTCCGTTGTACACACCGATAATTCTATTGCTTGCATATCTCAATCCCCTTCCTTGGCTCCTTGGGTGCTTGACTCTGGTGCGTCTAACCATATCTTTGGTAATTGTTTCCTTTTCTCTTCCCTTTCTACCTCTGGCTATTTACCCACTATTACCTCTGCTAATGGTTCTCAAACACAATCCCAAGGCATTGGCACCGCACATCCCCTTCCCTCTCTCACCGTTGAATCTGTTTTATATGTCCCTCATTGCCCTTTTAACTTGCTTTCTGTTCATCGTCTCACCCAATCCCATGACTTTGTCATTACTTTCACTAAAGATTCCGTTACCTTGCAAGAACGGACCTCGGGACGGATGATTGGCATCGGATGTGAGTCTCATGGCCTCTATTATCTCTCCACGCCACCACAAGCTTGTTCTACAACAGTCTCTCCGATGACGACCCATGCTCAGTTGGGACATCCTAGTTTACCGAAGCTTCAAAAGTTGATACCTAGTCTCTCCAAATTATCTACTCTTCACTGTGAGTCGTGTCAATTAGGGAAACACACTCGTACTTTGTTTCCCGATTGTGTCAATAAAAGGGTTACGTCCCCGTTTGCCTTAGTTCATTCAGATGTTTGGGGTCCTTCTCGTATTGTTACCCCATCTGGTTTTAGGTATTTTGTCACATTTATAGATGATTTTTCACGTTGTACGTGGTTATGTTTAATGAAAAGTCAGTCAGAACTATTTTCCCTTTTTGAGAAGTTTTATCATGAAATAAAAACCCAATTTGGTATTCCTATACGATCTCTTTGCAGTGATAACACTCGTGAATATTTATCTCATCAGTTTCAGCACTTTATGGCGTCGAAGGGAGTTCTTCATCAAACTTCCTGTGCCCACACCCCTCAACAAAACGGGGTGGCTGAACGCAAGAACAGACACCTCATTGAGACCACTCGAACTCTTCTCCTCCACGGTCATGTTCCCTCACGTTTCTGGGGTGATGCTGCACTCACGGCCTGCTACCTCATTAATCGCATACCATCTTCTGTCTTAAATGATCAGGTTCTCCATTCTGTACTTTTCCTTCACTCACCACTCCATGTACTTCCTCCTCGTGTCTTCGGCTCCACCTGCTTTGTCCACAATCTCACTCCAGGCCTTGATAAACTCTCCGCAAGGTCCATCAAATGTGTCTTCTTGGGTTATTATCGATCGCAGAAAGGTTATCGTTGCTTCTCTCCTACTCTTCAACGGTATTTCATTTCTGCCTATGTCTCATTTTTTGAGTCTATCCCTTATTTTGAGTCTGCTCCCTCTCCCTTCGACATGTGGTTTTCTGTTCCTCCTAGTACCCCTACTCTTGTCCCACTTCCGTCTGGTTCTCCAGATGCCCCAGTAGTGGATCCAGATGTTCCAGTAGAGCCCCAAGCCGTGCGACCTCTTCAGACATATCAACGCTGCCAACGCTTTACTGGCAATACTACACCAGCACCTACGACGACTCATGACGATATAGTAGAGGCCATGCCAGACTCTTCCCCGGCACCATCTTCTTTACCGGATCCAGGCTTGCCCCCTGATATTGATTGGCCCATTGCTCTTCGGAAAGGTATTCGTTCTACTCGCAACCCTTCTCCTCACTATGTTAACCTTAGTTATCACCGTCTTTCTCCTTTGCATTATACTTGCCTCTCTTCTTTGTCTTCTGTGTCTATTCCTAACTCTCCAAGCCAAGCCTTATCTCACCCTAAGTGGCGGCAAGCAATGATTGATGAGATGTGTGCCCTTCAAAACAGTGGTACCTGGGATTTGGTTCCTCTTCCCCCTGGCAAATCAGCTATTGGGTGTCGTTGGCTATACATACTTAAAGTTGGCCCTGATAGAACCATCGATCGTTTCAAGGCACGTCTGGTGGCCAAAGGATACACCTAAGTGTATGGGCAGGACTACAATGATACTTTCTCTACAGTCGCCAAGATGGCTTTTGTCCGCCTACTATTCTCCATGGCTACCATTCGCCACTGGCCTCTCTTCCAACTTGATATTAAAAATGCTTTCCTGCATGGCGATCTTGACGAAGAGGTTTACATGAAGCAACCTCCAGGGTTTGTTGCTCAAGGGGAGTCCTTTACTATGGTCTGTTGGCTTTGTAGGTCCTTGTATGGACTTAAACAGTCCCCCCGAGCCTGGTTTGGCCACTTTCATACTGTTGTACAACAGTTTGGTATGACTTGCAGTGAAGCCAACCACTCTATCTTCTATCACCATTCACCTCAAGGATGCATCTACCTCATTGTTTATGTGGATGACATTGTCATTACAGGCAGTGATTAGCATGGCATTCTTCATCTGAAACAGTACCTCTCCCAACAGTTCTAGACTAAAGACCTTGGTAGGCTTCGATATTTCCTAGGTATCAAAGTTACTCAATCCAAGGATGGTTTGGTAATCTCTCAAAGGAAATACGCTCTTGACATCCTGGAAGAAACTGGCCTATTGAATGCTAAGCCAGTGGACACTCCTATGGATCCTAATGTCAGACTGCTACCCAATCAAGGGAAGCCCTTATCAGACCCTGGGAGATATAGGAGACTGGTTGGAAAGCTGAACTATCTCACAGTCACTCGTCCAGATATTGCCTTTGCTATGAGTGTGGTAAGCCAGTTCTTGAACTCTCTTTGCCAGGACCATTGGGATGCGGTAATTCAGATACTGAAATACATTAAGAGTTCTCCTGGTAAAGGCCTCATTTATGAAGACAGGGGACATACTCAGATAATTGGGTACTCAAATGCCAATTGGGCTGGCTCACCCAGTGACAGACGATTCACCTCTGGGTATTGTGTGTTGATTGGAGGAAACTTAATATCCTCGAAAAGTAAAAAGCAAAATGTTGTAGCAAGATCCAGTGCTGAAGCAGAATACAAGGCCATAGCTTTAGTAACCTGTGAACTCATGTGGCTAAAGCAGCTTCTCAAAGAACTCAAGTTTGAAGAGTCTACACAAATGACGCTAATTTGTGATAATCAAGCGGCTTTGCATATTACATCTAATCCTATCTTCCATGAAAGAACCAAGCATATTGAGGTTGATTGTCATTTCATCAGAGAGAAGATCGAGTCAGGAGACATTACAACGAGCTTCATCAACTCTAGTGACCAGTTGACAGATATCTTCACCAAGTACTTTGAGGGGACCAAGAATTGGCTATATCTGTACCAAGCTGGGCGCATATGATTTATATGCTCCAGCTTGAGGGCGAGTGTTGAAATATTCTGTATTTATTATAATTATTACAGTTTATATGCATGTAATCTTTGATTTAGAGGAAACTATATATCCTCTATTTATGTATAATTAATGTAATAAGCCTATATAATCTTAAGTCCGTTGTGTATTTAGACACACAGTTGCAACTCAATATGTCTCTATGTTGTTTCTCATTCAACAATTTATAAGTGTTTATGGGTAACAAGCAGATAGCATTGTAAGCTTCAGCTTGAGAGGGAGTGTTGAACTGTTATTATGTTTATTGTTTAGAGCCTTATTATGTTCGTAGTGCTAGATTGCTATCAGGCTAGACTTGTACAAGTTATACCACACTAACACTTGACCTAAAACATTAGTATAAATAGGTGTTTTATAAGGTTAGCGCTTTGTTATCACACCTCAGATCATTATAATATCAATCATTTAGATTCTCTTCTCTCCTTTTCCATCAATCCCTATAATTCCAACATATATTATGGCATAAATATGGGTATCAGGACAACATAATGTCTTGCAATTATTTTGAATCTCACTAGGGAAATGTATTCTATCTTTTCCATTTTATATCTGTTGAAAAGGAGAATATTAGGAAGAAATTGTGTGTATTTATATTCACTGTCTATCTTATTTATACTAAGTGTATTGCAGTAGAAAATATAGGATTCACTATAGAGCTAATTAACAACTATAAATACAGTCATAGGTATAGTTGACAAATATCCTAGCATGTGCTGAATACACCAAGGAATCTACAATAATATTCTAAAACTCCCCCTCAATTTAAAGCCCATTAAGGATTGCAGCAGAACAGAGCAGAAACATGCAAATCAAGTGGCCAGCTACCCAGAGGCAGAGTGACCAAGACAGAGACTGAAGAGAGTTGAAAATGATCCAGGGGGTGAGACACACGCATCTGTTTAGGGGGCGGCCAAACAGCAGCGTAATGCACCCTATATGTTTACCAGAGAGAACTTGCACAGTGGCACAGCAGCAATGTGTTTGAAGGGTCAGATTGGTAAGGATCTCCATTGAGAATCCCAGTAATTTGATGACCAGGTCTCGTCTCCTAAGGTAACCAAAGATTAAGCAGCAAAGAAAACCCAGCAAGATTGAGGCAAGGTAAGGAAAAAGGGTTCAGAATTGAGGCACAGTAAGGGAACTGTTCAGCAGTGGGCACAAGTAAGGTTTGTCGAGGTCAGAATCTGCTTTGCTACTAACTTGACAGAGTGTGGCTGAAATTGTGTGACTATTACATGGATATATTTATACTAGTACAGTACTAATTACAAGAATAATTAAGTAAAAAATATTGAGTTAATTAGGGCAGTCAAATAGCATTCTAATTAAGATACTAATCTTTTAGTAGTAGTACCCCTGCTATTAGTATTAGTCTACTGTCTATCTACCTATCTATATATGAGTAGAGATCAAGTTACTCTGTTCAATAACTTTGTATATATTGAATTTTAATAATCCAACCATTGAATATTATGATATTATTCCAACAATCAAGCACGCCAAAATTTAAATAAATTAGACATTTGTAATTATGTAATCTTATAAATGACATTTACTTATATTTCAAAAAGTATAGTATACATTAAATTGAATTTATTGAATTTGTAAACTTAATCCACTCAATAAGAACTTTTCACTTCACGGTTGGACTATTAAAATTTAATATAAACAAAGAGTTATTGAGTGGAGTGGAGTAAATCCCCAAACTATTGAGTTGAACATTTAAAAGCTCAGGCTTCACTCATTTTTCAAACGAGCCAAAATACTCAACTTATTAAACTCTTAATGAACTGAGGTGAGTTGCTTGTAGGATCACAAGTTGACTTGGCTCATTTCCAGCCCTTGAGCCTATCAAAAGTTCAAAACAAGTTTTCTGAAACATAGGTTGTTTTGGGCTTATTTTTATTAGAGATAAACTAGGCTTAACTCAACCCTAAAAGCTAGCTCAAGGGGGATGAATTACCCAAGTCCTATAGGCTATAAGGACTATTGTATGCCTAACTGATGTGAAACACCTTAACACACACCCCTCACACCTAGGACTGGATATCCACAGGTGGCTCAACATTGAGACTAGATAGACTCTAACACCATATTAGAAATGGGGTCATACCTAACTCGACCCTAAAACCTAACTCAAGGGGGAGGATTACCCAAGTCTAATAAGGTCTACTTTGGCCATATTCCTAACTGACAGGGAGCATCTTAACAATTGTCATAAGCTAGACATAAAAGCTTATGAAAATAAGTCACTGCAAAAGCTTAAAACAGCACAGGCAGCAACACCTCGAGACTGGATAGGCTCTAACACCATGATTGTTGTTTTTATTTTCAATTGACATGTTTTTACTTATACTTACAAAAATGAGACCTTGAAAACAGAAAACAAAATGAAAATAATATCGCATTTCTGTAATTATTAGAGAAAACATATCAACTAAAAATGAAAACAAAAAACAAATCAAACACACCCTTGCTTGTTAAGGTAGTAAGGTACTTATTTTCATGATTTCATCAGTAAGGTAAGTCTAACCTGTTGCTAGTAGAAACTCGTTGGGATGAAAATCTATACACTGGATCTGGCCCTCATGACATTTAAAATCATGCAAGAGTTTCCCTGCAGTCAGATCCCATAACTGCAAACATATACATTATAATTTAAATCAATTTTTTTGTCAAAAGAAAATCAATAGATTCTCATTTACAAATGTAGTACAACCATATAAGCCAAATTTACATTAATCACAATCCATAACAATATTAAGAAGATAAATATATTGCAAATTATGCATTAAGTCCATGATAATGAATCAAGAACTCTACAGACTTTCAAGATGTCATACTAAAGTAAGTGAAGAGTAGATAGTTCGGTCCAAAATACAGCAGCAAAGGGGTCATTTCTTTTATACACACACACACACACAAGGAAGAAAAAGATACAAAAAGTAATCATTATAAGTAGACTCAGAATGCAGCAAGGCTGTCCAATCTCTCTGCATGTCACTAGGAGCAACTTCTTGAAATAATAGGACAATATATCCTCCAAAAGAAGGGGGAAAAGATATAAAAAGTAATAATAGTAAGTAGACTCAAGAATGCATTAAGGCTGCCCAATCTCTCTGCATGTCACTATGAGCAAGCAGCTGCTTGAAACAGTCATAAGCTCAACAGCAAAGAAAGGCCAATAAACATCATCCTATCCTAAAGCAAGTTTATGGCAAAGGACATCATTTAAAGTAAATGCAAGCTCTAATCAAATGCACCAAATGACTGCACAAACAGCACACAACCACAAATTTTAGTCTCCTTATTCTTGTCAAACCTTTTATAAAGAGTTGTGCAAAGTTGATGAACACATTCCGTGTTTACAAAGAAAGTCATTTTTTCTTTCGTATTGTTTGGATTGTGAAAGGTAGAGTACATGATAAGGTTCAATAAGACAATTCTACACACCCCTAAAGAGCAGCCACCTGAAGAAATCTACAGCTAAGGTGAAAAGAAAAGGAGAAAAAGGGTCACCTTGCCTAACACACCAAGATTAGATTCCCATTCACAGTCAATGAAGAAGTGGCAATCCACAATAGACAATACTAGGTGACTTCATAGTACACCGACAAAGTTGTAAATCCCACCATGAACAGCTTAAATTCTTACTTTATCTTTACTACCATTACCATATGTATACCCTCAAATTATCATGTTTATTATGTTCACCTTTTTATTTGTTCTCTCTTAGTGAACCAGCATTTCATGAACATTATATAATGGTTACAACAGCAGACACTGAACTTGCTCTTTAAGGGTATCCATCGTCATGTAATTCACCCAGCAGTCTTCATTACATCCTCCCCAACATGGACCAAGCTTGAACCATGGTTCTTAATTATGGTTATTTGAGACAAAACATGCAAGATGCAACTATATATGGTTCAATATGATTGACTACTTTCTCCTTTTAACAATAATAAAAACTATTTTAGTATTCTTTGAAAACTGTCATACATAAGTTTGAAGGGTAGCTCTGTAAGCATGTTGATTTCAACAAACATAGATAATAGATAAGTTTAAATTATTTATGTACATTGATCACAGATAACCTTGTTTTGGAATCTGACTCTGTTAATATCATGAAAACGGAAAGCAATTCTAACCTTTACAGTATTGTCCTCGCCACCTGAAACAACCCAGCGTCCATCTGGGGTAAACCTAATTGCATTTACCCCACGAGTGTGGCCTTTGTATGTATGGATACAACCCTTCTTTCTGATGTCCCATATCTTAAGATTAGTGTCTAGAGAACCAGATGCAAAGAACTCTCCAAAAGGATGGAAGTCCACTGATGTACAATTGGACCTATGACCAGTAAGCGTACGAACAACTACCAAAGAAACATAGCAAGTCAAAGGCTCAATTTATCAGTATGGGCAAAAGTTTAATGGTAAAAATACAGAATAAATTTTTGAGACTGCTCAGATCTCTCTTCATCAATGTTTTAAGACCATTAAAGGAAACGGCAAGCAACTGCATACTCTTTGCCTCTTCTAAGTCCCAAAGTTTGATAGTACCACTTGCAGCTCCAGCAGCTACCAACACTTCAGAGGAATCAAAGCTTACAGAATCTATTCCACTTGAATGTCCTGACAGACTCTGCAAGAGGACAAACAGCTCTTGCTCAAAATAGATAACCAAATATTCTCTCTTTTCTATTAAAGGAATATGTTTCTATGAAATATGAATATGAGACAGACAAAAGTAAATTATAAGATGATAGCAGTATCATGTCATCACTTTATCAAAACAAGAAACAAAATGCATCTAAACCAATCACTTGTCCCCAAGGGCCAAGGGGACATCACAATAGCTAAGAACTGAGTACCATCTTAAAGGTCTAACAGGGTGGAATTTATCAGAAGGGGATAAGCTACCCCGTGTTTGTCTTCAACTGAACCCAGAAAAAAAATGGAATCCACTCTCTTTGAACATCTGAGAGAGGAATCCCTTTCATACTCCATGAAACAAATACCATTAAGATGCCAAACAGACAACAAAACAAATTTTTTGGCGTGTTTACATTTGATCCCAACCAACTACACCAAAGCCCAGAATACAAGGAACATATTCACAATATCCTGTCTGTCCATTTCTTCTCTAAACACCTAAACCGAGTGATCAAGAATTGCTCAAAGTGCCCAGGACGTACCCACATCCAAATATCATATAATAACATATAATTATCAATTTTAAAAAATATAGTCCTCAGATGCACACGTCAGGTGGCAGATATACTATACCTATGGTTCATATGCATATAAAAACGGAAGTTTAAAAAAAAAAAATTGCCATTATGTAAGAACAAGCCAAATAAAAGAAATAGAAATGACGAAGTTATGATGACACATTAAGTATAACTGAAATGAATCCAATGGACGGATGCCACCTTGACAAGAAGTTGTCATGCAAAACCATCCAAATACCATTTTCCTTCACAGTCAGCATTTACCATGCAAGTTAGCTTCGAACAGCTCCAAATAATTAAAAGTGAATTTCAAATGTGAAAGGGCACAAAAAGGCCAACACAAGAAAAACAATGCATATGAACAATCAATGACAGGAAATCCTTGTCCAGAGTGAAAATAAGCAAATAATTAAGATGCAATTAGAAAAGATGAGGAGAGGAGTACGAACCAGTATGGCATTAGGTTTGCCAATAGCCCAAAGATTGACCTTGTGATCTTCACCTCCAGTGACAAGAACCCTGGATGATTTCCGTCCAATCTTGAGACAATTGACAGTAGAAGCATGTGCTACAAATTCCTCTGGACATAACTCGTCAAGGCGAAGCCAGCCAATTGAGGCCAGCAAGTTACAAACATAACTCACACAAAGGCTCTAATAGAATAGAAAAATAACAAAGTAAAGTAGGCGGCGGAGACTAGAGAGATCTACAGATAGAAAATGAAGAGTGCATAGCATAGATCAAACAAAATGTAAAGCCCGCCCACCACAGACATGAAGGATACGAAGCTTGTAGGCGCGTTTGGTAGTCATCGGTATGAATCAAAAACCCTAGCAATTGCAGTCGCGACAGGAATAGCAGCTCTTGATTTGAGACATTCGAGAGATCTAATTTGGTCCTCAAGATTCCCAGATCTTCACTACCCGCAGCTGCCCCCGAGCCGACAAAATAAATGTGTTAAAATTTTCGGTTCCACGTAGTGACTGCAGATCCATATGGAGAAAGAGTGAAACTGAAATGAAACAAAGACCAACCTAACCTAACCTTTATTTTAATTCTTACTCTTATTCGGTAAAGCGCGGTTGGTTGCAGAAGAGATTGCTTCAGAGTTCACACAACATGATACGAACATGTAACTCAGATAGATACATTCACTTTTGCCTGCTCTTCTTAAACTTGTCACAAATTTACCGCGCCGCACAAGCAGAGGGAGTGTGAAGCATAAGCATGAAAAATTTAGGAGTCGAGAGTAATAATGCTAATGTCACCGTGGCATGGAGCAAAGGATTCAGTTTCCTCTACCAACCCAACATCACCGCTGCGAAGATCTGTGACTGTGAGAGCCCAAAGCTCAAACTGAGACAACAAAGAAGAAGAGAGTAGAGAGGCGCTTTCACGATCTGCGTGTGACTGTGTCCCTCGGTAGTCGGTAATGATAATGCTTATGTTCAAATTAACCTGAGAGTGGGAAGGTTCAAAATATATATAAAAATAAGGAAAATGAGAGAAATATCGGTATTATGTGAAAGCTACGTTCCACGTTTTATCCTTGATTCCTTTTCCCTCTCCCTCCTTTCGCAAATCAAAATTGAAAAGACCACGCAACAAAACTCAACTCCTTAGCTTCGTATGGACTCCCTTCACCTTTCTGATCTTTACTTACCTTCTTTAATCATTCATCTCCGGGTCACAAGCACAATTTGATTCCAGCTGGAGCAGTTTCTTTTCCATTTTTATAACTTGTTTCGACTCTCTTTTTTTTCATTTTAATGAAACAATAAGAATGAGCCAAAAACGAATTTAAAAAGATAAACAGAACAAAACTAAGCTACCATCTTTCTTGTATTAAAAAACAAAGGCTAAAATATACATCGGTACTTTATCTTTTTATTAAAATTTATTTTGGTTCTTTAGTTTTTTAAAAGATTTATCTTGATCTTTTAACTCTCAAATTTGAATTAATGTTATTCTTGTAAAACAATGATCATTTTTTATTTTGGAACATAATTTTGAACTCTTCTTTGATTGATTCAAGACGTGAAACTTGTTCCGTTAAATTTACTTATAAAACTTAACTAATGTTTGAATCGAAAAAGGTCATAAACATGGTAAAAACCGCGTGAAAAGTGAATCTCACGAATAATTGAAAAACTAAAAATATATAATACTAGATTTTTTCTGGTTGCTCGTGGGCTCACTTGTCATGTGATTTTCACCATGTTTATGACTTTTTTGGCTCAAACATTAGTTGGGTTACATAATTTTCATGTAGGTGAATCTAATAGGACAAATTTCACACTTCGAATCAGTCAAAAAAGATTCAAAATCATGCCTCAAAATTGAAATGATCATTGTTTTGGAACGACAATATTAGCTCAAATTTTAGAGTTAAATAACTAAAATGAATTTTTTAAAAAAATAAGGGACTAAAGGTATATTTTAGTCAAAAATAAATAAATTAAGACTTAAATATGTTTTTAGTTCTTCAAATTTGAGGCAAATTTGTTTTTGGTCCCCCAAATTTAAAATTGATCTTTTTAGTTCTGTAATTTGAAAAGAAAAAAAAATTAGTCCCTTTGTTCAAATGCATTAAAGACTTCACTCACGTAGCTAGTGAATTACAAGTCACTTGCCTAGCAGCTCAGCTTGATTTTGTATTCTGATTTTCAAACACCCTACCACATGTATGTTTTCCTTTCAAAGTATTCATTCTGACGACATTTGGACAAAAGGTATTTGGGCAAAGAGACTAAAATAGGCTCTTTTTTTTCAAATTACAAGGACTAAAAAGATCAATTTTAATTTTGGAGGACCAAAAACAAAATTTATCTCAAATTTGAGAAACTAAAAACATATTTAAGCCTAAATTAAAATACAATTTGGAGAGTGGAATTCTCACTTTTTTATTTATACATTTATAACAATTTTTTATTCTTTAACGTATATTTCATACACAACTTCAGTAACTAAACCAAACAAATTTTGTCTTAATCATCTTAAATTACCATCCGTTAGTAGTACTTAGAAATTTTTCTAAGTATAATAAGTGTGGAGTTGTTCGATCATGATTTTGAAATTCATTGTTTTGAGAATGGGAAGAAAGGTGCCAAGGTATTCGATTTAATTATCGAATAAACACGGGGTTACTAAGTCTCGAAGTGCTCGAAGATACGAGGGGCTCTAGCAAGTTCAAAGATGTTTGAATTCAAATATTCGTGAAGATAGTACATGTCAACCCTACAAGTAGTTTCAAGCAGTTATCAACGAGGCACGGATTGAGACAGACGGCAACATCTTAGTCAATCTTAGGTAGTTGTATGCATGTATGAATCATGTAACTTAGTCGTTTGAGCAAAAACTTATAAATAGGACTAGGGTGGCCATTTTTTCACCCAGTTGAAACACTTACACAAAATCTCTATAATCATCAATGACTACCGATTCTAAGAGTCATGTGTATGTTCTCACCTGCGTTTCAATACAAGTTATTTACATTTTTGCATTTCGTCTTTATTTTCAAATCACTGCTTCCCTTTATTTTTCTTGCACCTTTATTGCTTTCAAATTTCATTTTGATTGCATCTTTACTGCTTTCTTCTTTAAATTCCTATTTCACTTTATATTTCAATTTATTTGTTGTTCATTGAAATTCTCGCATTGTTTTTAAATTCAATTTACTTGTTTTCGTTTAAATTGTTGCAAATCTCTAATTACTCTTTATTTCTTTTTCAAACTCAACATTTAATCTTTTCACGTTGCATTTATTTTTCAAGTTATTTATCATTCAGAATCCTTTACATTTCTACACATTTATCTTTCATGTCATTTACCTTTCTCACATTTTATTTTGATTGCATTTTACTTTCTTGCACATTTTTACAAGTATTTTGTCTTTATATTCATTCCAAGTTTTATATTTCAAATATTTTGAGATATTCACGAGATCTTGATCTTTAATATCTGTTATGGGATTTCTTGTCAAAGCTATTTTATGTTACATAATTGTTTTTTATGCGTCATCAAATTCATGAATTCGAATGATGTTCATTTAAATGCTTTGTATACAAGTCTTTATTCTTGTCAAAAGACATAGGGTAAAAATACAAATTCAATTTTGTTATCAAAAATCGAGTGTTAATTTTCATACATTAATTAAAGCCTTGATCACATACGAATTAAGACTTTAACTTTTCTGGTACCCTCGAGTTGAAAACAAAATGTTGTTAGTTCAAATAAAAAGAATTTACAACTTATTTTTTATTCTAAGTCCTATAAGTAAAAATATATTTGGGTTTAATTATTCATTTGGTTCTTATAGGTGTACAAACTTTACCTTTTAGTCTCTATAGTTAAAAATCATTTGTTTTAATCCCTACACATGTCATTTTTAATCCCTTATAGTCCTTGTTGTTTGTTGTCAACTAACGTCATTTGAAATAAAGGTGACATGGCTTGTGATTATCGAAGTGGCATGTTGGTTTCGAAGGGGGTGTTTCTAATGTAGGCTTTCCCTATATTTGGTGAAGTAACCCTAGAATGGGTCTTCTTCTCCTTTAATCCATGATGACTATTGATGGAGGCATGGGTTTGCTCTTCAATCCGTGATGGGAATTGAAAGAACAAAGATCACACAAGAAGGGAGGTTAAATTGTGCATTTTGAAAAAACTTTTTAACTTAAACAAAACGAGTTTAAGAAATAGTTAAAATAAGGATAAGGGAAGAACAAAGGCACAAAGAGTTTTCATATTGGTTCACTCAAACTTAAGCTACGTCCAGTCCCTTCGTCTTGAAGGATATCTTGTCCTCATTAGAGTCATCCTCTTCGGATGTTTCCTCAGAGGATTCCTCCATGTTTAAAGCTTTAGACGATAATCCCTTCATTGGACGCTGGACTCTTAGAGCAATGGACTTTCCTTTTCTCCTACTTCAGCTCCAACTTGTGAACCTTGAGAGTTCTAAGTAGCTCTTCCATGGAGAGTGTTGTTAAGTCCTTTGACACTCTCAAAGCTGTAACCTGTGGTCTTCATTGTCTAAGCAAACTTTTCAAAATTTTGTCAATATGATCATAATTGTCATAGGTTTTGCCTAGAGATCTCAGGTTGTTTATAATAGTTTGAAATCTACCAAATATAAGTTCAATAGCTTCATTATCTTCCATAGTAAATAATTCATATTGTCTTAAAGTAGGCTTAGCTTAGATCTTTTTACTTGTGAAGTACCCTCATATGCAAGAGTTAGGGTATCCCATATCTTTTTAGCACTTCTCCAGCTATGCATTTTTTAATATTAAGATTTAGACAAGGCACACATAATAGTATTTCGAGCTTTAGAGTTAAGCAGGTACCTTTGTTTATGTCGTTTTGTCCACTAACTTCTAGGCAACTCAGTTCCATTTTGGTCCATAGGTAGATAGTCACCCGTTTCCACCACATCTCACATGTCAATATGGCATGCATCGAAGAAAGCTATCATTCTTTGTTTCCAATAATCATAATTTTGACCTTTGAAAAGAGGTGGTCTATTAATAGCTTGTCCTTCATTATCCATGTGTTCTCAAGATCTTTTTACCCCTGCACTATTAGATGCTCAATCCCAAGAGGCCGAGCTCTAATACTAATTGAAAGAACAAAGATCACACAAGAAGGGGGGTTGAATTGTGCATTTTAAAAAAAGCTTTTTAACTTAAACAAAATGAGTTCAAGAAACAGTTAAAATAAGGATAAGGGAAGAATAAAATCATAGAGACTTTTTATACTAGTTCACTCAAACTTAAACTACCTCTAGTCTCTTCATCACGAAGGTGTTCAACTAACCAACGTTAGGTTACACACAAGTATTCTTCTCGGCCTCTTTAGGCTTTATAATGCTATCTACCCAAATTGCTTAACCACCTAAGTATTCTTTTTCACTAAGCCTCTCCAAGCTTTCACAACATAAACAGTTGATAAAAAGGTTTCAACTCACAATGTGAGGATATGAAAATTTAAATGTGGTACAAGTACTTTTACAAAAGGATTTGAAAGAAATATTTCAATGTTGTCTAGTAAGTGCAAGGATTCGTCGTTGTACACTACTTATTTCTATGTCTTCTTCTCTTCTGAGCTGATATATATAGTCTTAAGAAAATAGTCGTTGAAGTATTTAGCTTCAATCTTCAAGATAGAAACGTACACGTATATCGAGCTTTCAGCAAAGTCAGAAAAGTGAGTTTTGTTCTTACACTAAAATGGAAGGTGCAAAGCTGTGTTGAAGAACTGCTTTTTTGAACAATCTTTATTCGGCTTGCGAGCTTGATAAGTTGACTTCCTTTTTCTACAACACTGCACTTATACACTAACATGTATCTGTCTTTCATTTAATGCTTATATATTTGAACATTAGATCACTCTAATTGGTAAAGCATTAGTCTCAAGATATTCATGTGACAAACGCATAGTTCAGACAAGCTTTAAACACTTAGTCGTTAGAGAGACATACATTTGGAGGATCATTATACACGAGTCAAATGGACACTTGTTAAAACTAGCGCGTTGGACGTCTTGATATAAACACGCATTGGACACTATAGAAAACATTTTTTACAACAGAAACTTAAAACTTAATAAACTTATTATCTTCAAAATTTAAGGAACTAAACACTTCATACGTCCTTGGTTCTAACAGGAATTATTGGAGGTGGTGGTGGTTGGCGTTTGTAGAAGGTTTGGGTGTGATCAAGATGAGCATGAGTCATTTTTCTTTAAGGGATGAGGAAGGAAGTTCAATGAGTAATAATAACAAATCAAGGGTGACTTATTATGCATGTGTAGGGAAGGTGAGGCTCTATACATCAAGACTCAGAAATTTTAGGCCCAAATTCTTAAGTGTCCTAATTATAGGGTATTGCAATTTTAATTTAAAGTTCTTTTAGGGGTGCATTCTAATTTTTATTACTATTTTTTTTTGGTTGTTAATACAAGAGGCATGGAGTTATGGGTAGTGGATGTACTAGGCGATATCTAACATGTGGAGCGTCTTATTGAAGAACAAGGATAACTTATTGTGAATTTAAAGAAAAGGTGGGGTTTTGAAGGTGTTCTTATATTGTTCATAGGACTTTTTTGTAGTATTTGCCGATGTTCTTGTTTCCCTGTTTAATACTAAATTAGTTAAGTAAGATATTTAGGAGTTAAAGAAAAGTGTTGGAGTTTAGAAGATGTTGTTGTTTCTTATGGTGTTTAGTGGTCGTTTTGTAGTCAATGTATTTTGGTGTTGAGGAGTTGTTTTGTTAAGTTTGATGTAGTCATGTAACTACAACTTGCAGTTAATGAAGGGTTGTTAATTTTTATCGAACATTGTTGTTCAAATCTGTCTTTTACTTTAATGTTATCATGTGTTTTATTATGCAAAAATGAAAAGTAAATTGATATAATGGAATAAATCTAAGCTATAGATATAATAATAAACTAATATCATTCATTGGATTAATCAAAAACGCACATAGTGTCAAATACTTACAAAACATTGTCATATGTTAGTAACTGAACACAGTGGTCCCTAAACACAACGCTAACCAAGTAGGGCAACAAGCAACATAAAGCAAAAAGAGTTACATTTATAAAAAAAAAAAACTAGCTTCCTTTCCAAAAACAGAAGGAACTAAGACATTATTCATTTTTCTTCTTATTAGTTGCATTCTTGGTACAATTAGATACAACATCATGTTGCTATTGTGGGGGTGATGGCTTGCTTTCCCCCTCTAACTTATTGTGTTGGTCAGCATAATTTCCTTGCACCTTTTCCTTTGCTAACCTTTTTCCCTAATATGCCTTTTTACCAGATATATTTGCACAATAGTCTTGACTAAGGTTTTGAACCACTGCATTAAGGGACATGTTGTTATACTTCAAAGACTCGATCAATTTTCTAGAAAGCCACTTCCTTGAGGCCATTTTTCTAGTGCCAGTCCCAGGACATGTGTGCTTATCTATCAAGGTCCTTATCCTGTATGTCAAAGATCCCCCAACCTTACTCACAAATGCAATTCACTCACAACCTTCCTAGCAGACCACCATACATTTAATAGCATTGTTATTCTTGAATTTCAACCTCCAACCATTAAGTGATGCATATTCCCTTATAGCATCCTTGGAATTGTCCAATTGAACCAAATTTCATCCCAAGCTCAAATTTGAAGTCCATTCCCATCTATGAAGCATGAAACCTTTTGTAAACATGTTTGCTTGACTCCTCAAAGTCATCCTCCAAAACACTTTGTACCTCAAAGTCCATTTCATCACTATCATAATCAGTTGACATCACATTGTCATGTTCAATTATGTAAGTCAAGTCTTCCCCTTCAACCACCTCATCCCTCTTAGCCAGCTGCAATATTATCTACAAAATCATTTATAGTATTCTTTCCACTGTCAGTTTGCTCTATCGTGGGTTCTTCCTCATCTTCTAAACTATCCTTTATAACAATACTATCATAAAAAACACTCACCCTATCACCTTCAATTTCAACATAAGTCCCTTTGTCACGTGTGAAGAATACATAATATATACCTTAATATGTTTTTGAATAATGCTCATTGTAGTCCTAGCAATTTCCATTACACCCTTGTCAGTTTACACTTTAACAAGCCTTTTTTCTAACCTAATTTCGAGTATACGATAAAAAATTTGAACACAACTTTTATAACCCAAATCTTTTAGAAAGTTGGTTACCTCTTGGAGTGATTGCTGATTTGGATCACATTCGCTCATTGTCTTTTTTCTCTCACCCCACATACATTAACCAATCACCACACGACTTTGTTGGTGTATTCAACAAATAGCCACTGTGAAATACATCCACAGTAAAAGTGTGTGGATACATGCCTACTATCACATAAATTGAAATTCCTCAAAAATGCAATACTTGTCTTGGCTTCTGTTACGACATGACAACCTCTTCGTGAAGAACTCCACCAACACCAATGCCCTCCACTGCAAAATAGAATTAAAAAGATGATCGCCACTTGCCTTCGCCAACCACCACAAAATGGGATTCAAAGGGTTGAAAGCCATTACCTTTGTTAGGTTTTGTATGCTTTCTTCTTCTGCACACTTAAGAACACGAAGAAGTGTTGTATATTTTGAGTGGGTATTTCAAAAGGTTAAAATTGTTATTTAATTAAATTTAGAAAATTTCAAATTCATTTTAGTGTTTATCAAAAACAAATATTTTGCTTAAACTTAGTCTTATTGACTTGGTCTTTTAGACTAAGTCTCACCTATCCTTTGATTTGGTATTAGGAGGTTTTAGAAACAACCTATTTTGTTCATTATAAATATCTCTATTGGGAAAGGTTTTAGTGAGTCTTGTCTCCTACATCTTCTCTTCTTCCCTTTCTCTGTGAGTTCCTGGGTTATGCTTACTAAAGTTTGCTAGTTATGTTGCTCCAACCATTTTTAGGAATGGTTGGAATGAGCCTATTATATCTTGAGGGACTTGCGCATCACACAGATAAGTCTTCGAGGACAGTGTGAGATCACACATCTTAGGCTTAATTTGTTTGTGACCATTCATGTTCATAGGTTCATGGTTAATCATAGTTCATGATCTTGGACAACTAGAACAACAATCTTAAGGACTTACTCTAGATTGTCTTCTATGTTTTTAACCCCAAATTGGGGGTTAAGGTTTCTAAAAAAAAAAGGCTTTGGAATGTGGGTGTTCGAGGTCGGTGGTGAATAGATTCTAGAACTTTGGATCAACATGGTTTTTAGAGGTCATTCTATTGTCTTCCTTGGTATGTGACTTTCTCATGACCCACAAAAGTTAACGTCCTTTACCTTTAAACTTATTTGTCTTTTTCTTTTGCTTTGTGGGTATGCTTTCTTTCTTTTGATGTATGAATGATTTTGCTGAGATTGTCACTTGGCTATAAGTAATTGGAAGGTTTAATATGGATTTGTTTAGTTTGAGGAGAATGTGAATGGCCTATTGTTGTATTGAGATATTGATTATTGTGTGAGTAAAAAAAAAATTGAAGAAAAACTTCCATAGTATGATCTCTTGAAGATAGAATTTTGTTTTCCTTATCACGTTCTTACTATGAAAATAATACAATGCTTAGAAAACATAATGCTAAAAAGCGTTATAAAAGGTGATGTTAAAAAAAGTTATAAAAGGTAACCTTAATTAAGGAAACGTTCAAAAAAAATAAAATTTATAATTAATTCCTTGTTTAACGTTTAGAAGAAAAAAACCGTTATAAAAACTATATAACAACATGTTTAGATTTTGTGTACGTGTAAGATGTGGCTGTGATCGAATCCTTGTTTATTATAAATTATGTATGAAGGTTTTATATATTCCTTTTAAAGGTTTCAATGAAGAAAGTATACAAAAGCTTTTCACATATGTGCTATGCGTAAAGCCTTTATTTGAAGGCTATTTAGACTATGGTGGTATTAACATAGCTGTAGTTTAAAATTCAATAGAATATTTTAATATTCGAATATACTATTTTTAGCTTTTATTTTATATTTTACTTGAAATACTTTGTTATATAGTTAGAATGTATTTCAATGATGGATTTTGTTTTGGAAAAGTCATGGATTTAGTATTTTTTTTTTCAAATTATTTAGAAGTTTTGCAATCATGTTGACAACTGTTAATGACTCGTAACTTGATGTCGTGCGTCTTTGGGCTTTGCTAAAAAAAATGTTGTAGTTTAGTTATACTATTTTTATATATAAATATGATGCAAGGCTCTTGACTATTAGTTGATGTTTGTGGTATTATAGTATTATCATGACTTGCTATTTAAGAATTATCATCCATGTATGAAGTTTGAGATCACTCTAATTGATAATCATCAATGATGATGTATTTTTTTTTTTTGTTACTGTAAGAGTCAGTCATTATTTTTCGGGAAAAAATGATGGAATAGATTGAGGGATATCTCTACATGGGATAGAATATCTTTTTGTTGAACATGTTTATATTTGGGATGAGATATGAAATGAAATACCTTTTATCTAAGATGATTTAAAAAAAAAAAATCAAATTGAATCTAGCAAGCTTTAGCAACACCAATAATTGATGCGAATTGATGAATTCGAGTAGTTTGATAATACAAGATGACATTTACAATTGCAAATATAATTATTGCATGCTAGTGGTTGGTTTCTATATTTCCATTTGAAATCTATGCTAGTCTACGTGATTTAATATGGACAATGCTTGAAGGCTTTGGTATAGATTTGTGCTATCTTTTGATAATCTTCTTCTATTGGCAAGTTTTAATAATGCCTAATTACCCATATTGTTGAATGATGTATTGTTATGTGAATTCTCTAAAGTTTGCTTTTGAAAGCAACTATCTTTTGTGGCATGAGATATCAAGAATTGTGTGATTTGTTAACAATTTTTTTTCGAGTATTTTTGCTTGGTCATGCACATTAAGTATGATGTTCTCAATATTAGAAAAATTTGCATAAATCATGGTATTCAACATGGTGGTTTTTCCACTGTATTAGAAAATATAGTGGTGTTAATTAGATCTTTAGTCCAAATGAGACAAAATCCAGTAGTGGTTGTGTCATTATGCTCGGTTGTAGTGCAGTTACTTGGTGATTAGCCAAATATAATGATGGAGTCAGAGCTTATTGCTCTGGAGATGGCTGGTCATGAGGCTTAGTGGTTGAAAAACCTCTTAGCAGATATTCTTTTGGAATATAAATTGAGAAATAATGTGGTGAAGTAATTGTTTAAAAGATCGAAATTTATTGATCATGTGAAGTCAATAATGGATTTTGCCAATCTTCTGACTAAAACCCCTAAGGAAGATATTATTATATGAAACATCGAGGGTAATGAGACTTAAGCCACTTGAAAACAAACAAGTGATGGTAACCCAATCTTTGTGATTGGAGATCCCATGAAGAAGGTTCATATGGGTAAGAACAAGTCACTTGTCAGTTCTGCTAGCACTAAAATTAATTTTAATTGATTTTATTTTATTTTATTTTGCTTTTTTTTTGTCTCTTCCTATGGTGTGAGAAAATGCTAAACACTGCATTAATGAGAGGTTGAGCTTTATAGTGAAGCTTTATGTGGTTGAAAGCTTTCCAACTTATAAAGCTTTTAAATGATTTTCATATCCCTTATGGGTGGTGTATGGTTTGCATCATACACTTGACGAATTCACCTATATGAGTATCAAGTGGGGCCGCTCATATGAGATCCTGACAAGATCTTTAGAGCACTCATGAATACCAAGAGCGCGCATGGCCTAGAAGTGCAAAACAGCGATAAGGCAAGGATTGTTTGGGTGTAGTGTGATTGGTAGACCTCTAACATATGCTAAGTGTCTTTGGTTCATATAGCTTGCTACACCAATTACATTATGTGTTAAGTCCTATCAGTCTAGGTCTGGTGTAACATCGTGTTTTCTTAATGCATGATTTAGTGGTTTACTAACTAAAAGTGAAAAATTAATATGTGACTATAGTGTTTAAAAAAATGAGTGGATTGTTGTTAATTGTTGTTGGATGGTGTTAGTTGTATGTTGTAAACTTGGAATTCCTACCTAAGTTCAGGGAATTGAGACAAATGTGCTTAAGCCAAATTGAGAATGTTGTTAATATTGGTTTGGGTTGTTGAGAGAAAAACAGTTAAGTGAGAACCGTTGTGAGTTTTGGAAAGTGAATAGACGGATCTTGAGCTTTAGTGGACCTGGAGCCTTGTAAGGCCCAGGGAGGGTTTCAAAATATAAAACCCCTTCCCCTTCTCATTTCTCTCATTTTTCCCATCCCCCCTTCTCTCATTCTCTCGTCTCTCCCGTTTCTCTCTTCTCTCACTCTCTTAAAATTCTCTCAAACCCACTGCGTAAAGGCAAAATTCGTAGCCTTTCTATCCTTTTGGTGAGGAGTGGTGGTTGCTCTGAAGGTTTGGCTCAAGAGTTGGGTTTTCTCACGTTTTTCCCTTTTCCAAGCTCGGATTCAGAAGCTCCAAGAGGTAAGGAAAGCTTACACCTGTATATTTGTGATGTATAAGCATGCTTTTGTGTGAATCGTACCTTGGATTCGTTCCAAATTTGGTTGTGCCTAAGTTGGGGTGCGTTGTTGACAAAATGGGTTTTGAAAAGGAGTTTTCAAAATTTGTGGATGATTGGTGGAAGAAGTCAAAATGTAATTGGTTAAGAATGTATTTAAAGTGTCTAGAATTGTTTTGTGGTGCTTGGAATGGATTGATTTTGTCAAGAACAACCATGGGTCGTCTTCCTTGCAACTGCAGAAATCGCGATTCGGCGCTGGGGCGTCAGGTTATGTTGCCGGGCGACAGCTAACAGAATGCTATCAATTAGTGACGGAATTTTAGTTTAGCGATGAAAATTTTGCCTATAGCGACGGATTTTGTCATAGAGCAAAAAAAAGTTACGCCAGGCGACATTTTCTCCGATTTTTGCTAATGCTCTCTGTGATGTTGATGCCGGGCGACAAGAGTACAGTGCCAGGCAACAAAACCCCTAATTTTCCCCTGTTTTTGAGATGCTTGGTGTCAATTTTGTGATGCCATGTATGGACCATTAAAGTTGAAATTTTAAGAAATATAAAGATAGGGTTGAATGCTATTGGTTTAATGTTTGGTATAATAATTGGGAACTTTGGAAAAATGTTAAAACTCCACAAGAAAGGCCAATTCATATTGTATACTTGATTGTTGAGGATGTTTGTGTCATTATATAATGAATGGCCATGAGTGAGGTTGTTAATGGTTTGTGAGGTTGATTGTTTCAACCACTTTTAGATTGTTGGATATGTTGTTGAGTGGAAGGTTACTTAGATAGGACCTCCACATGTTATGATTCTAAACTGGATTCTTGGTTTTCTTTATTATCATTGCGGAGTTGTGCGATAAATTGTTGGAAAGTGGTAGTTGAGTGGAAGGTTGCTTAGATAGGACCTTCACTTATAATGTATAATATTGTTCCTTTCGAGGTATGCTGCTTAGATAGGGCCTTACCTGTTGATTATGATTGAGGCCAATTTGGGGCCAATATGGTGTTGATAGATGTTGAGTGGTAATGTGAGGTAGCTGATGATGGACCTCTTTGCCACTAGTTGTATTGATATACATATATATGTCGTATGTTTATTGGTTGTGGTTGAGTAGTTGATAGTGTGTAGTACATGTATTCATGCATAGTTGGCGGCTGAGATAGCTGATGATGGACCTCATGCCGGGGTGCAGGTAAGCATGTAAGTTGGATGGTAACTAGAGTTGGTACTTAGATAGGCCTCCAACCTAGTGCTGGGTAAGACGTAGGGCAGCTGACGATGGGCCTTTGGGGATGAGTGGATGGGCGACTCCGCAAGAGGCCAAGGCAATACAGGCCTTATGTCATGGTAAGCCACCACCCACATATACTCATCTTGACAAACCACTAAGCTTATCTGCAGATCAGAGTTTGGACATCCCTGAATAATGCTTAGATAGGCCACAATAGAAGGTGAAACCTGGCTGATCGCCCGATATGTTGTAAATCTCTTGAGAGTCGTGTCATCATGCATTGACATAGTTGTGGTGATTGTGATTAAATATGGAGTCCTGAGTTGAGAACCCTTTTGTATGGATATTTTTGTGTGTATACGTTGAGGACTCTAGATGTATGATGAGGTGTTATATACTCGTAATTAAATGTTGTGAATTGTTGGTGATTACTCGTGACTGGCTGTTTTGAATTGTTGATGATCTCCATAATTATATGTTATGCCCTTGTTTTAGTAAGCTTACCCTTGTTGTGTTTTGTTGTTGTTGGTTGTCTTGTTGTTGCTGCTTGTGCTGATGTGTCTATGATGATCACATCCTATGGCGTGGGAGTAGACGGCGAGGCTTTAGTGGACTCAGCTGCTCAGAGATGATGGTGGAGTTGCTTGCGAAGCAACCCTTTTTGTTTTGAAAGTGTTGTTTTGTATAGTTTTTTTTGAAGGGATTGTACAGATTGACCAGCTATAGGGAGTGAGTTTTGTATTCCATTTCCCCGACACTTGTATATTTTGATATCTTTGATATAGGTTGGTGTTGTCCCATTGTTGATATGATATGATGATAATAGATATATCGATGTGCATGTATGGTACTAGGAGAGATAGATGGATCTCTTAGTTGGTATGTATGATTTATATATATATACAGATATGCTATGATTGATTTTATTCACCTAATAAGGAGTATGTGGTGTATGTTTTGTGGCGACAGTTGGGTCGTTACATCTGGTTCATATAGCTTGCTACACCAGGTCTGATGCATTACATCTAAGAGAAAGGAGAACCCAGAATTTCTCATCTTTTCTTAAAACAATTTCTTTAACCTTTTGAAATATGTGGGAGATTGTTGTATATTTTGAGTGGGTATTTCAAAAGGTTAAAATTGTTATTTAATTAAATTTAGAAATTTTCAAATTCATTTTAGTGTTTATCAAAAACGAATATTTTGCTTAAACTTAGTCTTATTGACTTGGTCTTTTAGACTAGGTCTCACCTTATCCTTTGATTTGGTATTAGGAGGCTTTAGAAACAACCTGTTTTGTTCATTATAAATATCTCTATTGGAGAAGGTTTTAGTGACTCCTTTCTCCTACATCTTCTCTTCTTCCCTTTCTTTGTGAGTTCCTGGGTTATGCTTACTAAAGCTTGCTAGTTATGTTGCTCCAACCATTTTTAGGAATGGTTGGAATGAGCTTGTTATATCCTGGGGGAATTGCGCATCACACGAATAAGTCCTTGAGGACTTAGTGAGATCACACGTCTCAGGCTTAATTTGTTCGTGACCATTCATGTTCATAGGTTCGTGGTTGATCGTAGTTCATGATCTAGGATAGGTAGAACAACAAGAAGAACGAAGGAGGTTAATGCTTATAACCTCTTGTGTTCCCGCCCAAATAATATGAAGCCACATCATCATTCATCTCACCACACACATCAGTGCCACATGGATTAAGTCAGACAAATCATAGCCACATCAAATCCTCATAAATGGCTTTAGTCAATAATAGAGATAAGGACTAAAAGGGATTAAAAATGACATGTGTAGGGACTAAAACAAATGGTTTTTAACTATAGAAATTAAAAGGTAAAGTTTGTGCAATTATACAAACCAATTGAGTAATTAAACCATATATTTGTTTAGAATCACTATGAAAAGCCATCTTTTCAAGATTTAATTTAAATTGAATCTTAAAACAAATTTTCACCATCAACACCATCATTTTATCTTTACATGTATATTTGATTTTCTTAATTATTTATCTCTTTCAATTTAATCTCTTTTATCTCTACCTTTAAATTAAATTTTAATATTTAAAAAAAAATTATCAATAGTTAAAAATAATCTTCTATCACATTTTAAAATATTCATTATAAGTTCAAAATATAATTTATATATTAAAAAATATTTATTTATTATAAATTTAATTATATAAAACTAAACATTTATTCTATACAATTCATGTATTAAAATACTTGTTAATATATAAATACAAGTACTTGTTATCAAAGTTTTTAAAATGGAAAAAACTTAAGTGATAAGACCTTAAATTTTTAGTGTTACTCTTGAAAAAAAATTAAGACTTATATTAATAACTTAAGCAATAAAAGTTATTATTAAAGATTAATGTTGGTTAGAATTGAGTATGTGAGCCAATCTAGTATATATAAGCTCATAAATAAATAGGCTAGACCAGGTTGGCCCATGAAATAAGTGAACCTATGAAATAAAAAGTATGTGTTCATCCTGCATTAACCCATGGGTTGGTGAACTAGCCCTTAAACCCAAAAAAAATAAATTTAAAATTAGGAAAAATGTAAAATTTATTTAAAAACCAATAATATTAAAAATAAATAAATAGATAACATTTTTTCAACAAATAAGTAATGACAAAATCTTTAAAGAAATCTTTTCCATCATCTAAACATATAAGAAAATAATAAAGACCTGATGTCTTTTACATTAATCAATAATAAATATTCAAATACTTTATATATAATAATTAAACAACTGAAATACATAATTTTTTATTTTTTTGAAAATAATCAGTTTGGGTTTCTTTTTTAATTTTTTTGTAATTAATAAATTTATTTAAAAATATATATTATGTGAGTTAAAAGAGTTAGTTAGCAAACCTATAGACTAAACTCGCTTAACCCGTGGAATAAACAAGCTAACTCGTATATGCCCACATTTGGACAAGTTAAGTAACATCGAATTTTGGTATGTGCAAGCTACGAGTTTAGCAGACCGGTCTACAAATTAAGGTTCATATACCAACCTTTAATGTCGATTATCAAATTAAAATTCCATTTTTAATTATAGAATAGCATCAAAAATACATAAAACATTGTTGAAAATAATTTCTCTAAAGCGAGTGTCTAAAGTGATATAGTATATGAATGTGCATTTACCATTGATTTTAATTAAAGTAATTTGTAATCTTAACAAACAATATATGTATCTTCATTTTCTCATTTTATACATTTGGTTGAATCATCACTTTGTTCCCTGAATGCATATGGCTGTTTCTAGTTAGTCCCTAATTGGAAGGAAATTAAAAAAAAAAGTTTCTAAAAGTAGCTTTTGTCATTCCTATTAGTCCCTTAGTAGATGGTAGTTATCTAACTCCGTTTATGTGGATGATGTGGCCCCAGTAACTGACACATCATCACCCACATGTATGCCCACTTGTTTGACAACTTAGCATGGACATATTTCAAGTGTTTTCATCTAATGGTAAAAAAATCCCAAATCAATTTAAATACCTTTTTCCCCTTCACATAAACATTCGTCTTCTTCATCTTCATTCTTCCCTGTTCCTCCTTTTTCTTTTTCTTTTTTCTTCATTGTTCCTCATTCATCTTTTATTTTCTTCTTACTTTGTATCACTTACAAGAAGAGTGACATTTGGTTGACAAAGAAATTTGTAGTCATATTGATGATGGGAGGTGGTGTTGCATCCCTTTATGTGAGGAAGACAATAAAATAAGGAGGTGGAAAGTCGAAGCTTGGGTGAATGAGCTACATTAGGTCTTAATGGTTGGGTGAATGGGCATTTCTACTACTATGGGTTTAGAGCAATTTTGTGAACTTCTAAGATGAAAAGGAACCCAAGAAGGTGTTTTTACACTTACCCTTTAGGAAAGGTAATGTTATTGTTTTGTGTAAGTTATGATTAAAAGTTGTTTGAAATTATTGATTTTAAGGTTGTGTATTGATTTTGGTTACAAGATGATGATAAAAATTGCCAATATTTTGCTTGGATTAAAGAAGAAATGAAATGGGTTCAGTTGATGGTCTTGGGAAAGATGAAATGTGAAAATTTGATGTGATTTTGAAGATTGATAGCCTTCGAGTAAAGATTAAATTGTTGAAAACTTACATGTTTGTGACTGATAGTCTTGTTTGTGTTGTTGTGGGCAAGTTGTAAAAGGGTTTAGTTCCTTGATTATCATGAATGTGATCCATTGTTATTACATGGTTAATGTAAACTTTTTTGTTGATGAATGTAATGGCTTTTGTTAATGAATGTGTTTACTGATTTTGCATCAATTATTTAATAGTACTGGTTAATTTGTGTTGGTTAATAATGATTTGCATTTTTTTGTTAAGAATAAAAGATGTTGATCATAATTTAAAAGTAACCATAGTAACATATAATAAAATGGAATCAAAATAACAAGTGAGAAAATGGCACCAAAACAAAATTTAGATCCATTAATAATCATTATATAACATTAACATAATTACATGGTGTATATACAAACAAAAGGTGCATACAATCATAATAACTTGCACACTATCTTATGACCCAAAAAAATGGACATTATGTATCTAAATTTATAGTGCCTACATATATATAAAAGGTGGACACGTGTTAGCCATAATTTCACTGGCCTTTATACAACCATAAACAATGACACATCCAGGATAAAACTATAGTTCATGTACTAAATCACCAACCATTGACAAGTCAGAATTTACAATCATAATTTAACTTCCAAAAAATTACAACATAATGAGCATAGTCATTGCAAAACAAAAAAGTCTTCATGTATTGCTTTATGGGAAATGTGGAGTTTGAATGAAAGTCATAGTGTCCATGCAAACATCATTGGCTATTGTTATTGTTACATTGGTTGTTGCTGCTACATTAACCTACAACAATGAAATATATAATCAATTACCTATACGACCAAAATTATATGAAAGAATTGGATCAATACTTGTAGTTGAAGCATTTTATGATTGAACTAGATCAATAGCTAGTGCAGACCATGCCAAATTAATTTCAATTTGTGGATCAACTTGCTTGCTTATTTTTCTGGGTCTTTTAGGCACCCTATGATTAACATATCCCTTCATATTATGCCTTTGCAATCCAAACCTTGTGCATGTAATTTTTAGGTATGACCTCTCCACTCTATTATTGCTAATAACCTCCTTATGCCCATATTTCATTCTCTGTTTCTTGGGTTTGCTTGGAGGCCTTCTTATAGATGGTGGAACAAGTTTTTCATACTTAGTTATTTCCCAATATTGTTGTCCTTGTGTAAAGTGAGTAAAATAATCATAGGTTGCACTCTACGCACCCACTGTCAGCCATCCATGACAGTAATTCTCTAGTTTTTCATTTTTGTATGCAATAGTTGCTATAGCATGCATACATGGCATACCTACAAAAATCAATACTATTAGATTTCAGTTATGTTTCATTGAAATCATAGAGGCACGCAATTGAGAAATACTTATTAATTGCTAGAGTTTATAGGTGCAAGTTTGGGAATTTAGATCCACATCCTTTTAGCTTGCCAGTTTTGGACCAACGAACCTCATGCCATCTGCATCACCACACTATAAGGGAGTCTATTTGTTACTCTCAATCATGTGCTTCTCGAATCTACTTTGCTGTTTGGGTGTTAATGGACCTACATGACCACCCAATTTCAGCTTATTTATACTCATAGTCTTTATAATAAAACACCTTATATCCTCAGCCAAGGTCAATATTGGCTTTCCCCTAAACTTCAATATCTTTGAGCTAAAAGCATCATAACAGTTGTTGTAGATATTATCAATCTTAGGTCTTTCACTAAAATAGGATTTTGTTTAAGTACTGCCATACCTGCTTATTCTTCTCATTTACCTTCATCATTGACAATTTAAACTCTACAGGAGTAGTTGCTTTAACACATTCCCATACCAATCCCTTCAATTGCTTGTCCTTTCATTGCTTAGTAAAATTACTCCACAGGTGCATTACATAGTACCTGTGATTGACCTTAGGTATGACTTCCTACATTGTAGGTATCAATCCCAACTAGCCACACACAGACTTATTGGTTAATTTCATTAAGGTCCTTATAGTTATTCATTCAAACTCAAACCAGTCCCTAAAGTTAATCAATTAAATTCAAATTGGTCCCTAATTTCACACATATTAGTCCTTTGAAATTTAGTCCACACAAACAAATTTCATGCAGACAATATAATAGTAAAAAACTACCTTCTACATGTCATTGATAAAGTTCCAACCATTTTGCACATAATTTCCCACATCCTTATGAAGCAAAGTTGTAGCATTCTCTTTTTCTCTAAATTTCTTTTAATTGCAAAGTAGTAAATAAATTGGTATTTTTATTTTATGCTTAATTGTTATTTTTTTTATTTGTAACTTTAATATTGGGTTGCAATTATATTTTATATAGCTAAATTAAATAATTAAAAAAATTATTAAATAATTAGTTGATATTAAATTAATTAGAATAGTATAAGAATAAATTAATTAAATAGATGAGTGTTAGATTTAATTAATTAATGAGATTGGTGTTAGATTAGATTTGGGTTAGTAAGATAATTAGTTGAGGTTTTTCATCTCTTGGGCTTGTAAGACTGCAAGCCCATATAGGTTAAAGGGTGTTATGTTTTTTTTTTCTTTTCTTCTTCTTCTCTAAAATTTGTTAGCCCAAAATTGCATCTCCCAACCCAATATGCGTGTGAGCACAAGCAACTATGCATGTAGTTGATATTTTCCTTTTAGCCCACGTAGCAGTCAACCCAAATGAGTGTTAAGTAACTGGACTCCACTATTTCAAGATCTAGTGGTTAGGGGAAAAAGGTGAATCCCTACCCTTAGATTCAAAGGCTTTATAAAACTCCTCTTTTTCTTCACTCATATAGTTACGCTTCGTAAACAAAAAAAGAATTGGGGAAGAAAGACACTGAGAATTTCAATGAAGACGTTCTTTTCCTTTTTCATCTTCACTTAAGTTGTTTTCATCAAATCAAACCTAAACCACTGCAATCATTCGTACTAGCTGTTGTGTTTAGTGACTAGTGTGGGGGGAAACTTACTATGAGCATGGACGAGGGAGGAGCTTAATTCTATTCTCTGAGGAAGATAAAAACTCAAGGTGGGGAGGAGGTTTTAGGCCTCAAATTGGTAATTTTGTGCTTAATTAGTTGAGTTTTGGATGAGGGATTTATGTGTATATTATTCTATTTGAGCTGTTTGATTGAAATTCTCAGTTGGTGGTTGTAAATTGATATGGGTGCTGTGATTTTGCTATATACAATTTGGATATTAATTGTTTAAACTGTTAAATTCTGGAAAAATTTATTTTCCCCCTCTTTTCCTAGTTACGTGGATCTGAACCAAGAGGATGGTGAGAAATGTGGAGCAACAAAATGTGTTGCTACCATGGGAAGAAAATTGTAATGTTGTAGCAACTAAATCGAACGATCAAAAAATAAAAATTTGTCCCTGTTCTGCATATAAATAGTCATCAGCAACAAAAATTTCCATTTTTAAAATTTTTTTATTTGTTGTTATATGGACGTGAAGTTGAACTGTGGCTTACAAAGATGGAGAATGCGCACGAGAAGAAGAACGTCAAGAGGAGAGTGATGTTTAATTGAAATTTTTAGTTGGGCCTTACAGAATCAGAAACTTCAACTTAAAAAAAATACAAATAAAAAATGAATAAATTGAAACTTGTCTTAGTTTCAATGGTTTAGGTTGTGGGGAAATAATAACAGAGGAGACCCAAACTAATGAGTTAAGAATAGTAATTTTCTAAAACTTAATTAATTTTCAATAATTAATAATAATAAAGATAACAATAATTCTAATAATTAGTAATAATGATGATAATAATGAGAATTAAATACATGTTATAAACATGAAGCCACTAGTGGGCTTTGTGGCTTAGGCCTTATTTAATAGACAAATTTGGGAGAATCTTTGGAAGAATAGTTAAAGAGTAGAAGGGAAGGCCCATCTATAAAATAAATAAATTTGGACCTTAAGATATTTTTGTCATTGATCCAAACTAATAGTACTAAAATCCAATTTGAATAAATAAATATTCTATCAAGTATAATTCAAATCTTAATTTATAATTCATAAGATATTGAAATAAATATTAATACTAAATATGATAAACATTATAAATAATAAGTTTTAATCACCTAATGAAAGCCAGTAAGAGGAATGGAGTGTAAGGTGCGATTTCATAATTTTAAGATTTAAAATAATTTAGTTAGGATGGAACCTTGTTATAAAATTTAGAATAAAATGTGACCTCTAATCTTCATGAATAAGTGAAAGTAAAGAGGGAAGAAAGGATGCGTGTGATATATCTTACTTGAAATTATGACTCCGTAAATTCATTATCATACCATTATTATAAGACTTGAAGTCCTAGAGTAGCTACACCCTATGATGGGGTGTGAATCTTGTAGTGGAAACCAAGGAGACCTTGAGGACATCCAGTGCACGTCATCCCACAAGAAGCAGAGGATCGCGACTCTTTGCTGTGGTCAAGGAGATTTATGCACTAATGCTCCTAACAAATCGCTACAATTTATCCACAACTAGTGTAGTGTACTACCACGTACCTATTATTGCCAAAGGTTATTCCCATTCTAGCTTTGGTTAATAAATCACCTAATGCTGATCCCATTCCAAATTAGGTTGAATGTTGATTTTGTGTACATAGGTTGGTGAGGTACAAGCTCTTGGTTATGCTATTCTGTTATTGGAATGTTCTCCATGGAGATGAGTTAACATTTATGCATTCATATATGACATTTTGATTTAATAATATCTGTGATATACATTAAATTGTTTGCTTTATTATAATGTGTTGTAATTACTTATTATATTAGGTATTTATTTGTGTATTGCTATATGAATGTTCTAGATAGAACCTCACTCCCTGTCTTTTCTTTCTATGTATGTTTTTCTTTTATTTATTTACTTATTTTAGACGATGGACCCTCTTCACACCATCATTATTGAACTGGAATGTCACTCAGAGAATGGTTGGAGAATGAGACCTCTATCCTTAATGGCACGGTACTGAGGACTTCTCACTCTAACTTTTGAACCTCCATCTAGTCCTCCCTTCAAGTTGGAAGGAACCTTCAATTTTTTTCTGCCTTTACCTACTTCTTTATTATGGTCGAAGAAAGTAGCTAGTTGTTTCGATACGGAGTCTCAGACACCTGTGAGAGTGTACCATAGGCGAAGAGTTAAAACCATAAACATTCCATATGTTCTTAAAGGAGCCATGGCATGAAGACAAGTGCAGCAAGGGGAAGTAAGGAAAGACCTTACACCTGAGCCGAGTACGCCAAAGGAGGATCCTAGCATGGACATTCAAACTTCATCTGGAAATCAGTAGATAGGACTACCAACTTTATGACCAACCAATAGTGTTGGTTTGTTTCTATTTTGCTTATAATCAGTACTGACGCTGACTTTGTTGATAGTTTATAGCTTCTTACATGGAGCAGATGCCTTTTACATATATATATATATATATTGGGCCAGACATTGGTCGTGTATATTTGCATACTTTTATTTTGCCAAACAGTTAGGTAAATATTAGGTATGCCTTTATGTATATGATTATCTGATATAACGCACATATTATCCATATTATTTTCTAGTGATGCCAATAAATAAATAAATATAATAATATATTTTTATCTTCGATTTTCTAGACTAACTTGTTGACATCATGAATGCAGTGTAAGATGTTATTATTTTATACGTATATATATTAGGGGTGTTACAAAAGTCAATAACCATTTCCAATTTTCTTTATTCTCCAAATCCACTATGGCATAAGCTACCACAAATATATGGTTATTTGTATCCTATGCTACTGCAGAAAGTAATTGCCCTCCATAATATCCTTTCAAAAAATAATCATCTAACCTGTTAATGGTTTGTATCCAACCAAGAACCCCTTCCTACATGCATCCAAACAAACATAAAATATCTAAAATTGTGGTGGTCCATTAGGTACGGGGATGCAATCAATTTTTCATAGTTGACCCATGATTACTCCCCAATAACTTATGACCATAATCATATACCACAGCCACCACCACCGCCATCGCCGTCACTGTTGCCCCACTATCACCATTGTCATCGTTGCCACCACCACTACCATTATCGCTGCTGTTGCCATCGTCACCCCCACCGTTGCCACAACCCCATCACCACCACTGTCACTATTATCGTCGCCACCAATGGTTGCAACGACGATAGTGATGGTGATGACAACAATGGTAGTAGAGGTGGTGATTATGGTTTTAAGTGAGTTTTTTAATCTGAACCTTTTATTTTAATTTGAAAGTTGAGATTAACCATTCTCATTCTCACATAAGAAGGTCATTCTCATATGATATGTCCCTTATACACACACATGTGTGTGTAGGGAAGGAATAAATTACACCAGTGTAACTTTTATCAACTATTACACCATTCAATAACTTTCAATTATATAATGTTTTCTTAAAATTCATTGTTAGATTAAAAGTTCCTTTCACATAAATCATATATACAAAATTTTATATTAATCCAAAATTATTTGATACCTCATTCATATAGATTAAAATTAACATAATATACACTTTTCAAAATATATTAAAATATGAATCATTTGATCACCTTTTTATTATTCTTCAATTTTGACACAAACAATCATGGTAATGTAAAGTTATAATTTGATGGTTAGATTGGAAAAATTCATTTTTTATATAAAGTTATTGATAGTGTAATAATTGGTAAAAGTTACGTCAGTATAATTTGATCCCTCCCTATATGTGTGTGTGTGGAATGTAAAGTTATAATTCAACGGTTGGATTGAAAAAAATCATCTTTTATATAAAGTTATTGATGGTGTAATAATTGCTAAAAGTTACATCGGTATAATTTGATCCCTCCCTGTGTGTGTATGTGTATAGGGGAGTCTATTTGATGCTCTTAACCTTATGCCTTTTCAATCTACTTTGCTACATATTTGTCAATGGACCTACATGACCACCCAATTTCAGCTTATTTGTACTCGTTATCTTCATAATAAAACACTTTATGTCCTCAGCCAAGGTCAATATTGGCTTTACCCTAAACTTCAATATCTTTGAGTTAAAAGCATCACAACAGTTGTTGCATATATTATCAATCTTAGGCCCTTCACTGAAATAAGCTTTTGTCCATGCTTGTTGAGGCCACTTGTTTAGGTATTACCATGCTTGCTCATTCTTTTCCTTTACCTTCATCATTGACAATTTAAACTTTGCAGAATTTATATCTATCTATAGATACATATATGTGTGTTTATGGTGATGGCGATGGCAATGGCGGCAAAAATGATAATGACAGTGGTGGTGGTAGTGGCGCTAGGTGGCAACAACGATGGGGGTTGTGGTTTTAAGTGAGTCTTTTAATCTAAGTCTTTTATGACCATTTTCATTCTCACATTAGAAGGTCGTTCTCATAGTATACACCCCTTATACGTGTGTGTGTGTGTGTGATGAATGCTAGCAACACCCTTTTTTTAACACTTTCAATTATTGGTTAAAATTTATTATAAATCATAAATTTTTATGGGTTTCACTTCTCATTTAATAAGTCTCTTTCCTATTTTAGAAGTAGGACCCACTAAAATTTGTGATTTCTAATAAATTTTAGCCAATAGTTGAAAAAATGTTAGAAAGAGAGTGTTGCTAGCATTCCTCTTATATGTATATCTATACAAATGTACACATGAAAGCCACTAATGTACACCTACTAAAATATTAGAAGGTGTACATTAGCAGCCAACACCTTTTCTATTAGACTAAAAAACCATTATTATTTTATTTAGATAAGCATAAATTAAAGGATAATTATGTAATTTTATTTTACTTTCTTTTTTGAATATGCAAATAACTAAAATCCTCTTTTCTCTTTCCCAATAAATAATTAGGGCTTGCTGATTGTTGCTTGCTGTAAATGTTCTAGACCTCCATCAACGAGACCTCTGAGTGACAAATATTGGCGAACAAGTCTACCGACAACAACCTTGTTTGCATAATTCCTCTCTCGATCGCCCAACAGTGGCACACATAGAGGAAAGTAACAAAAATTTTGTTAAGTGTAGATTGCATTCACTGCCATCGTGCCACCAACATAAGTCTAATATGTTATCTTTCCTCCCCTATACCACCATACAACACTTTCATCCCAATCTAAATTATCTCCTTCGTAGTTGACAAAATGAATTAACAGAGCAAGAAACAAAATTGGAAAATGAACTCAGACTTTCTCCCCTAACTACAAAGAAGTCTAACAATGGCTCATCCTCCCACGTTAAGAGCATGTTGATTCTAAAAGACCTACTCAATCGAGTCAATAATCGGAGCCTTGATTGGGTTCTCCTCTTTGCCAGATCGAAAAAACATAGCAAGAGGAGTCACGTAACTCAGCCAACTTAATGTGATCCTTTCCGCTGTCGTGATGAGTGGTGCTTGCGGTGGTTGTCTAGCATCGTGATGGTGCAGATCGTTCACACCACAATGCAGCACAAGAAGAAGAGGTTTTTGGTGTCTGTGTCAGCGATTCTAAGTTAACGCGTAGGCAGCGAGTTTGTGTTAGCCTATTTACTAAAACTAAGCTACTCTTACACAACACAACGAGAAGGAAGATGACGACCACTTCGTGGGAAATAGAAAAATAGATTTTGGTTATTTGTGTTTTTTTAAAGTAAAATAAAATTACATAACTATCCTTTAATTTGTGCTTATGTAAGATAAAAGAAGAATGCTTTTTTGTCTAAAAGAAAAGGTGTTGGCTACTAACATACACCTCTTAATATTTTAGTGGGTGTACATTACTCTTTTTAATACTCTCTAAATTATTAGTTGAAATTTATTGGAAATCACAAATTTTGGTGGGTTTCATTTTTCATTTAATGAGTCTCTCTATTATTTTAGAAGTAGGACATACTAAAATTTGTGATTTCCAATAAATTTTAGCCAAAAATTGAAAGAATGTTAAAAAAAGAGTGCTTAAGAAAGTGTTGTTCGCATTCCATATATATATATATATGATAAATTACATAAAATGCACGACTTTTATTGTTCATTTAATTATTTGTAGGAAATAAAAGTCAAGTTATTATATTATATGCATAAATAAAAAAACAATGAGTAAACAAAGATTATATTAAATTATATTTTTCCACTTTCTTATAATATTAAGTTATACATAATTTTTTGTAAAAGAAAAAGCTACATAATTTTTAAAAATTAATAAAATATTACATGTTCAGTTATTTCTCAATCCTTTGAATCCTTTTCAAAGTAATTACACGAAATACTAAGAAACACAAATATTTGGTTATAATTTTTTAACTCTTTAAAATGTGTCGATATTATTCACAAAATACTCATCTATACCTATAGTATATATAAATTTGGTGCACATTTGCTACAGAGTCAAACAGTAAATATATCTTTGAAAAAAGTTTAACCTCACAGTATTTAAATATTTTCTCAAAAAAATATATACAAAATGGAAGACGCTGCATTAATGTCTCTGCATCTGTGTCAGTTAAAATTAAAAAGTTCCCACTTTTCTTTTTGGGTTTTTCAAGCACGTTCGTCTCCCTACACAAAAAATTCTACGCTAGCTATAACTTTTTAAATAATGTTTCATTAATTACTTCTTAAAAAAATATTCGTACGTTATAATCTTAGTTTTTTAAATATTTTTATCATAATCTTAATATCTTGAATTAAATTTTAAAAAATTTGTATCATTTATAAATTACAATCTATAATATATATAAATATGGTGCCCTTTTGTTATGGTGCTCAAACAGTAAATATTATATAGCCATGGTTTGTCTATTTTTCATAGAGAAATTAGGCTGTGCACTAGCAGTATAAATATTCAATTATAAATCATCATGTATGATAAGTTTGTTGACTTTTATAATAACAATCTTAAAAGCCATACCAATGATAATTTTTGATTGATTGATAATATAAAAGTTTTTACACTGATAATACATAGTCATTAAACTCTTTTCCGTGTTTGAAATTTTAAATTCTGTAAATATTTATTCATAATCTATATTATCTATATTTTCATTAAATTTGTGCGGAACTTGTATCATGTCACTTGCTGGTATATTACAATTCTCGCTATTTCTTTTCTATTCGTGCTTTTCTGTTGACATTTTCATTGCTGTACCGTTTTATTACATGACTTTTTTCAATTATTGGCATGAGATGTTAATTATTAATATTAATTAATCTTATGTTTTCACCATTTTTTATAGCTTCATCTTCTTCTTTTGTTTAATTTTGTTGTTTTTTATTTTTCTATTTTTAATTCACTTTCATTTTAAAATTGTGGTACATAATAAAATTAAATGGTTGATGAAAATTTTAATTTCAAACCTGATTGATATAAATTATGAAGTAATGTAGGGGGAAAATTTTTTATTGCAAGGTTATCATTAATTTCATTTGATAAGAGAATTCTTTTTAAATTTGGACGTAAATAATTTCTTATGATCATTTCATTTGCAATGACAACCAATTATATGTTGAGAAATTGGTGAAATTGTCATAAAATACTCTCTACCATGTTGAAATTTATTTTTCTTAGCCAATTTTTTTTTTCACGATCAATTACATGTTGCAATTTCTAGAATTACTTCACAGTGGTTTGAGAATTTTTATACATGATAGTGAAGAAAATTCCTTTACAACTTTAAATGTTGTTTATAAAGAAGTTTTTCATATTTTAATCTAAGTAAGTTGCTAATTATGTTTTTAGTTAACTCTTTTTTATATAGTTATAGACATATCATTTTTTGTCTATGTTTTTCTTCTAAGAATTTGAAGCATTCATTTTGTGAAATCAATTTATGATTGCGAGTATATAATTTTGAATGTTATATCAAACATAACTTTTTGAGAACATAAATTCTTAGTAATCTTCATATTTAGTGTTAGAAAAAATATGTTATAGAATGTGTTGTTAGCACTTCTTTTCATGCAATTAATCAATAATGTAATTATTTTATTTTCATTTTATAAATTATATTATACTAAAAAATTTCTCTCAAATAATTCTTATGACAACTGTCCCGTCACCAGTGCATTGCATGAACTCTCCTTTTAGTATTATATTAATATTTCATTTATTTGTAACATTGGATTAATTTTTTTTATAATAAACAATAACTATCTTTTATACTTATACTCAAAATAATTTTTAAAGCAGTATCATTTTTTATGTATAAAGTAATACTATGTATAAAGTAATACTCAAAATATAATGTGACTCATAGAAAGAAAAATCCACGATCGAAGATTGATTCAAGTCATTGGATCGAATCATTTGATTCATTTCATTGCAAATGAACTTTGATTAATACATCATCACTACTGTTGAGTTTGAGCTGGTACAGTGGCAGGTGTAGTGTTTGTTCGGGATTGAATAGTTAACTATTAAAAAAGAAGAAAAAAAATGTTGTCACAACTCACAACACAACCGGACGACAGCAAAGGAAAGTGGCGAGTCCGTTGAGGTTGAGGGATCCTGAGCGTCCATTACAGTTCAAGCCTTCGAACTTTTGGGAGCGAAGAGCTTTGGAATCAGGCCTGTACTGGACTCGACTCGATCACTGGTTTGGTTTGCTACTCTATCCCTATCTGTCTCTGTTTTTCTCTTCGTGGCGCCTTTGCCTTCCCTTGTTTCTTTTCTCCAATTTATTGTTGTAGATTTATTTCATATCACCTAACGGACTAAGAAAAAGAGAGCTGATTGGCTGCCGAATGACAATTTTCTCTCAGAAAACTGATGGTTCAGACGGAGCAATTTGATTTGATTGCTTATAGATCCAGTCGTCGATTCGCGATCTGAGCTGCAGAGTGGCAAATTAAAACCCTAATCTCGAATCTTCCACTGTAATCGGGGAAATTTGCCCTTCCCTTCACTATACAGAACAGAAGGTGGCTCAGCCCTTGCGCATTTTATGTTCTCCTTGCGTGTCTGTAAGATTGATGGTAGTAGTATGAGAGATATGCACCGGAATTCTACTGGTAGTACTAATAACAACACTAATACCAATAATAGGATATCATCGGCACTTAGGCTGTCCTCACCTCAACAATCTCTAAGACGCTTGGGATTGTGTTCCCAGATAGCAACGGGGGAGCACTCCTCTCCTATTGTGTTCCCCGAAAAACGTGGCAAAGTGAAGGCTTCCAGGAAGACCAGTGTCCCTACTACCATTCGTCCAGATGATCAGGACATAACCAAGAATTTTGAGCATAGGGTTGACATTGGAGGTGGTGGAGGAGGAGATGAGAAGTCTGATTTGTTAGGATATGTCGTATTCTCTGGAAAACTGGTTTTGGATAATAGAAAAATTGCTTCAAATAATAATGCTGATGCTCAACAAACTTCTGATATTACCAACCAAGATGCTGTAGATGCCAAACTAACAAGCAAGGCCTTGGCTTGGGGCTCCCAACTGCTGCACCTTGATGATGTTATCTCGGTAATGCATTTGCTTCTATGTCAGATGGATGGTTGAATACTTTTGTGATAGGTGCTAGGGAAACAAAACAAAAAAAGACTAATTAGTTTTAGTCCATGTTCTAAACAGGTTTCTTATAATGCTGGTCTCAGACATTTCACAGTGCACTCGTACCCATTGAAAAAAGCTTCATGTGGGCTTTCTTGTTTTATAAAATCTCGACGAAGTTGCAAGGACTTCCGCTTTGTGGCTTCTAGCATAGAAGAAGCACTTCAATGGGTTGGTGGATTTGCAGATCAACAGTGTTTCGTGAATTGTCTTCCTCACCCTTTACTGTCTTCGAAGAAGCAAGCATCCTCAGAATTACTTCATACAGATACCCCTCCTGAATTGCTCTTTAGATGTAAAACTCCACCTAAGATGCTTGTAATTTTAAATCCACGATCAGGTCGGGGTCGTTCAAGTAAAGTTTTCCATGGCATTGTGGAACCGATATTCAGGGTATCCTACACTCTCTCCTGGATTCTATAGCCTGCATATGATTGTTGTTAATTTACTATTTTCATCATTGTGGTAGTGCACATATATTATGATTTCGACTTTGGCAATGAAATTAGAAAGGTTTACTGTGTAAAACAGCAGGACAATCTGCAAGACTGATAATTATAGTAATGTCTATATTATGTCTAGTTTGTCAATGTCTGTCAACGCATTGCTCTTTCATATTATTATTATTATCATTATTAATATTTTGTCATTTCAGTCTCTGATTCCAATATTTCAACCATTATAGTTGAAGTACTTGCACTATTTTATATGTAACATGCAATAGGCAGGATAGAGTAAAGCAGCATGTGACTTTCTTACTTATATGTATGGCATGTACTGTGACAGCTTGCTGGGTTTAGATTGGAGGTAGTCAAAACAACATCTGCTGGTCATGCTAGAAATCTTGCATCAAGTGTAGATATCAGCACTTGCCCTGATGGTAAAATCATTGTTCTATAGTCTGAACATGTGTTGATTATTGTTTTGTTATTTACTTTTTAAATGTTTCCTCATGTATACCACTTTTATGGTGTTTCTTTCAGGAATTATCTGTGTTGGTGGTGATGGGATAATCAATGAGGTCAGCACATTATTTTAATGATTCAGTGCCTTATTCTATGTACTGGTTTGTTGATGAAAATACTAACTTCTTTGTTTGTTTTACTTGTTTAACCTCCTAAAAAGCCTTTCATATGTTGTCTGTGACTGGATCACAAGCTATCTAGGACTGATTGAAAAATATTGGTTACCTTTCTTGTTAATTCCAGTTTCCAGTGGCTCATGGCTTCTTTCATCATTGCATTAAATGCGATAGTGGAGTTATTAAGTGTTTTGATAGGAACTGGGTCAGATTCACACACAGAACACTGAAACTGACATATGTATCTCTTCTTCTGAACTGATATCAGATCAGTGGGGGTTTAGTATGTGTATACTAGTATGAAAACTAATAGAATGGAAAGAAAACCCAATGATAATTCAGGAATTTGAGCATCTTGGTTCTCTCTCCAAATTGCACCACTGATTCTTTCTTATCCCCCGCTCTCTCTCTCTCTTATATCCACATAGATCATAGCAGAATTTCAGCCCTCCTTCCCACTACTTTACCAAGCTGGTAGTTAGTTAGCTCAACTGTGGTCATAATGTGTCCCATGCCCACTTGGGCATTTGATTTCCCACATTCCATATCCCTCTTTTGCACATACATTTTCGTGATAGGAGGCTTGCTGTTCAAGGAGACCAATGTGGAATAATCTAACGTTCAATAGCATAAGTTGCTGATCAGCTGTTGTAAAAGTTCGTCTCAAGGCTTCATATTAGGTTTTTATTGGATTCTTGTTTCTTCTTTTATTCTTTTTCTCCCCAGCACTTTCTCTTTCTTACCATTAAGAGAAGAGTACACAATACTTGTGCTTAATATTAAATGCTGATCCTAGGGAATTTTTTGATTGAGTAAATTGCATTCCATCATTACTTTGGGGATTGTTAAAATGACGCAAACTCCAAATTTGGCTATAAATGAGTTTAAAATTGGAAAAAGGAGTTACAAGTTTACAAATTGGAAAAATCAGGACTTGAAGACACAAACATTCCATTATTCTTTTTCCTTCATTTGAGTATAGGTAGTCAAGTTAAGTAAGACTAGAAGAGATTTTAGTTTGTTGCCAAAGTGAAGATCTCAAGAAAAGACAGGATCCTGAACAGAATAAAAGCTTTTTATGGGAGAGATATGGGTCTATTGAGTAGATGACGTCAAAAACTTGCCTGAGATGGTTTGGTCATTTAGGAGATCATCAATGAAGGCTCCAGTTAGAAAGCTTCTCTCTAAATGCATTTATCGAAAATTTGGTCTTTATAAAAGCCTGGTGGCATTTTTTAATTCATACAGCCAACTCCACTTAATAGGATTAAGCTTGGTTGTTGTTGTTGTCGTACAGGAAAGATATGGGTGGTTGATAGATAAAAAAGATGAGGAAAGCCTCAAAGATTAGAATATTTCCCACTCAAATATCCTCTCAATATTTGATACGAGAGCCATAACCCAACTCCAAAGAATGTGGCCTGTGGATTAGCATCCAAATAATTAAGGGGCCACTTGAAGACTTGACAACCTGCAAAAGCATTGGCAGAAAGAATCTGTTTATCAACGTTCAGAGTTTAAACCTGCCATACTACTCTTAGTCAGATTGATTTTCAAATCAGTGATTGGAGAGAACAAGAGGATAGTATCATTTACAAACTGGGGTGAAAAATCATAACCTCATTTGAACCTGTTTTGCTACCCTTGATTATATCCCAATCAACAGACTTGGAAATCATCCAATTGAGAACATCTATTAGAATATACAGGAAAGGAGAAGAAGGATTTCCTATCACAAAGACATGTTGGATATCTATCATCATTGTGTATATAAATTGTTCCTTTCATAAGAATCTTATCAGTTACTCATAATATATATAAATTGTTTTAAATTATTAAGGTACTGTATTGTCACAAATATGGTGTATTTTCTACCCCATCGTCTTTTGAACAAGGATATTAAAGGTTGTGCTTTTTGTAGGAGTAATGCTCTTAACACACACATCATTAATAATGGGCAAGTTATATGACATGGTTGATTTGTAGGTTCTTAATGGTCTCCTTAGTAGAGACAATCAAAAGGAAGGAATATCTATACCTATTGGAATTATACCTGCTGGTTCTGATAACTCTCTGGTATGGACTGTTCTTGGAGTTAGAGATCCAGTTTCTGCAGCAATGGCTATTGTAAAGGTAGCATTCTTTTGTTTTTCTCTTCTTGAGTAAGTGATGGGCATGTAATTAATAACTTTTATAGTTAGGAATAGGCATTGATAACTTTGAAGTTCATATCCATGTTCTAGATAGACATTGGCCATATTCTTTTTGTATATTAATATTCTTCTTGTTTAGGACACTATTTGTTTGTCTCTTATGATAAATTGTTCATTCATTGTCAGCATTCAGGTTTTTTGGTCAGTCTTTAATATTTTTTTTAATATTATGTTGCGGTTTCTCTATTTAGATTGATCCATTTTAGCATCATCTGCTTATAAAATAATATTCAATTCATAGTCAGACAGGAAAGCAGAAATAAGTATTGGAAGTGGGACATTCTGTGTGACTCCTAGTCCCCATAAAATGGACATGGATCTTTGTGTGTTTAAATCCATTGTAGACATTAATATAATTAGATCTGTTCTTCATAGACAAACTTGGGATTTGCGATTTGTGGATGGGGTTACATCCTCCTCCTACTAAAACCTCTATAGAAGAATTGTTTCCAAATCTTGCAGCAAGCTCATCAGGGTTTGGGGTGATTTTCAATATTTACCTTTATTAGGAGTATACTTAATGCCCTTGGATGAAAATTTTGATTTCTTTGGTCAATTGCATCTCATTGTTCGTTGTTAAGTAAACATGAGTTGTGTGGTGAATGAATTAAATGTCAATGAGCATTTTTTTCTTTTCTTTTTTGGTTGAATAGGTGAACATTTATTTGGTTTATATGTCACTTCTCTTTTCCATGTCAACAATTGTGTAGATTTCTTGATATCCCAGTCTTGTTTAATACTTAATAAACCCTTGCAGTTACTTAATACACTAATTCTGTTTCTTGGTTCAGGGGGGTCTTACTGCTACAGATGTCTTTGCTGTTGAATGGAGTCAGACTAATAAAATTCACTATGGATTAACAGTCTCATATTATGGTTTTGTTAGTGATGGTAAGTCAATGCAGTGTATAAAATTCTTATTACTGAAGGCAGAAATTATAGGATAAATAAGGGAAACAGTTTGCTTTTATTACATTGTTCTTTCCTTTGCTTCTTCTTGTTGTTGCTACATTTCTTGAGCAGCTGAATTTCAGATCTTAGCTCCATATTTTGCAGACTCTGCCCGGCTTAAGAATTTTTGGCCATAATTAGCCTTAAGGTTGAATATAGTGTCAAGAACCACCAACCATCCCAAAAGCTTAAGCTATTAGGTGAAGGCTCATGAATAATTTTGATCTCTCACACGGCTCCCCACACAAGAGCCCTTGGGCTTGAAGCATAAACAATGCACAGGCCCACCTCTTGAAATTCAACTTTTAGAAAAATGGGTCTGGCAATGATTTAATTCTTGACCACTTAGTCATAGAGGCTTTAATACCGTGTTAAGAACCAACCATTCTAAGTGAAGGCTCCTGAATGGTTCTTTTAGCTGACATTTAGGATAAAAGATGTATCTTGTTTACTTAAGTGAAGAATATAAACTATTTAATTAAAGCTTATTCTCTTTAGGAGCTGATGGGAACTTTTGGCAATTAATATGATAGTTATATGAACTGTTAATCTGCAATACACATGGGCATGTCTGGCAGTTAGTCAAAATGTAGGAGTAAAAATGTGGGTTGTGGGTGGAGACTGAAGAAATTAAGGGCTAGGTCCATTAGGAAGAATGGAGGGGTCAATTGCTGCATTTCGGCTCTCTTTTCGTAGATTTTCCATTATTGACCAATTTCTCATTTGGAAGTTTGTAACCTTTATGATAATTTAACAATGGGCACTTGGTTAGTGGTAACCGAAAATTGTGAGAAAAAATAAAAATGAGAAAAGAAAAGAAAAAGCTAGGGGAAAATAGAACCTTTATTTATCATTTGAACTTGAAGGCAGTTGATCAATGCAGTGACACAATTATTAAGGCCCAGTTTTAAATGGCCATTAAGTGTTTTATGTATTTCACATTTCAGTGTTGGAACTTTCTGAAAAATATCAGAAGCGCTTTGGCCCACTGCGGTATTTTGTTGCTGGATTCCTCAAGTTCCTGTGCTTACCACGCTACAGCTATGAAATTGAATATCTTCCAGCTTCGAAAACGGAGAGAGAAGGAAAGCTTTCTGGTGAAAAGGAAGTAGTTGACATGTCAGATCTGTATACTGACATCATGAGCAGATCAAATAAGGATGGAATGCCCAGAGCATCTAGTCTTTCAAGTATTGACTCAATAATGACTCCAAGTCGTATATCTGGTGGAGACCTGGATACCTGTACTAGTACCCATGCTAGCACTGAACCTTCTGAATTGGTGCGTGGCTTAGATCCAAAGTCCAAACGTCTATCATCTGGAAGGGGCAATGTAACAGCGGAGCCAGAAGTTATCCATCCGCAACTGCCTCTATCAACAACTCCAAACTGGCCAAGAACCAGATCTAAGTCAAGGAATGATAAAGGATGGGCTGGATTGACCACAACACATGATACCTCTAGATGGGGAAATACTGCAACAAATGATAGAGAGGATATATCATCAACACTGTCTGATCCAGGTCCTATCTGGGATGCTGAACCAAAATGGGACGCTGAACCTAATTGGGATGTGGAAAACCCAATTGAATTGCCAGGACCATCAGATGATACAGAAATAGGATCTGCTAAGGAGGTTGTGCCTCGTTTTATAGATAAATGGGTGGTGTCAAAGGGACAATTTCTTGGCATTCTGGTTTGCAACCACGCATGTAGAACCGTTCAGAGCTCTCAGGTGGTTGCTCCCAAAGCTGAGCACGATGATAACACACTAGATTTGCTCTTGGTTCATGGGAGTGGAAGGATGAGGCTGTTGAGATTTTTCTTACTTCTACAAATGGGTCGACATCTTTCACTGCCATATGTTGAATATGTCAAGGTATTTGCATTAATAGTTGTTTTACTCCAAGATTTTTTTCAATGAAACTCTGTTGAAAATCACTGCATAATTATTTTTCACACTGCTATATTCTGATGACTACACACTGGTAAAACCATCTTTAATGATGTAACTATGCATATATTCCAATCTTTTGCCTTCCTTTTTGGAAGACTATAATTGACAATTGTGATTAGTTTTAAATTGTGCAACATGTGTAGTTGAATTTGTTAGAGTGATGTCTTGGTCGGCATATATGGCTATGTTATTTAGTGTGCAGAAGCTACACATTCTCTTTTATCCTGGTAATTTGTGCATATGTATCTGTTCAAATTATATAAATGCTGCGTCCCTTTGGATGTAGGTAAAGTCTGTCAGGATAAAGCCTGGGAAGCACACTCACAATGGGTGTGGTATTGATGGTGAGCTTTTCCCACTCAATGGACAAGTAATTTCTTCTTTGCTTCCAGAACAATGCAGGCTTATTGGTCGCTTTCGTATATGACAACACAGATCTTTTCTATTCTTTCATGGGTTCTGGGACGTTCATGTACCTTCTCATATATATGAATCCAGATCCCCAATTTGTCTTGCAAATTCCTTATCGCTGTAACAGCTGAGCTTTGTAAATCTTTTGTTCCGGTTATATGTATTTGTTGTTGCTTGCTTACCTGTCTTCTTTATTTTGTTTTCATTAAAAAAAAAACAACCCTGCAACAAGAAGCTGAATGTATTGCAGATCACCATTTCCTCGAATTGGTCAATTGATTTTCATATTCTAAAGCTTTTGATTGTGATCCTGTTTCTCGATATCTGGTTATCATGTTTGGTCTCATCCATTTACTGTTTTACACAACATGGTGTTAAAGTGGAGATGTTGTCGGGTCTACATTCTAAGTTTATACTAAATCTGATCTTACACAAATTCCTTGTTAGAAGCTGCAGTTAAAAACACACTTAAAAGTGATCAACCATTAAGAAAGGAAACTATTCAGCATCAACCGATGGTGAACGAGGCGGGTAAGTAATAACTTAGGAAAAGCGTGGTGACAAACTTGTAGAGCAACGACGCGGATGTGAAAACCTAGCAAAACGGGGCAGTGTAGGAATCTATTTAAGCAGGCAGGGAGGATCAACAGAGTTTGAATATAATAAGTTAAGCATAGCACACTTTACTTTTTGAACAGACAATCAAACACTGCAAATACATACACCTCTCAAGGTAAAAATGGGGAGGAAGACCGGACAACGAGCTACATCGGGGTAATGCCCTGCAAAAGCTGGAAGCACCATTTAGTTATCTCACGCCAATTCCTTTCAACCACGAGTCATACTATGCCACTTCTAAGCACTTGGAACTCTGACAAAAAAGAGAATACACTGCTACTTAATAATATTGTTATTTGGATTTGAACGTTTCTGTAAAAAAAGAAGGGAAAATACTGTTGCTGTTTCCGGAGTACAATTTTAACACTTCTAGAATTAGTTCTGGGAAGTGTTAAAATTGTAACATTCTAGAATTTAGTCACTGGAAAGGGATAATTTTAGAAAGTAAAAACAATTCTAGTGTGTTTAGTAATTGGGAGAGGTGCATTTAACAAAATTGCCAAATATCTATTATTATGAGTAAAAAATTTCCTTAGACGCTACTACGGCCCAGAATCTACCAAATAGTTTCTTCAAAAATATCATTTGAAAGCATAAAAAAAAAGAAAAAGACCTTTTAGGACCCGTTTAGTGGTCAGGATATAATAAAGTAAGATATGACAGTAGGATAAAAATAAAATAGGATAAAAACATGATAAACTATAATTTTATCTAATGTTAGGTATATACTAAATAACAAATTAGATAATAATAGGATAAAGTATAAAACATGTTCAAATAATAATATTACTATTTTTTAAAATTATATATAATTTTCTAAAAAGTAACTTTTAATTTAATTTTTTAGTTTTTACAAAAAAATATAATTTTAACTAAAATATACAATATTATTTTTTATTTATTTAGTTACTTTTCTTAAAATTATAAAAAATATATATTATATTTTTAAAATTATAATTATTATTTAAATATTTTATTTTAAAAATATTTAAATGTTAATTATTTAAATTTTAATATTTTAATTAATAATATATTTTAAATTTACATGTCAAAATTATTATAAATATATAAATATAAAAATATTGTATATATTTTGTTATTATATATATATATATATATATATATATATATAGAAAGCTTATGCTTCCTAATTCAGCTTTTCTCTCAAAATAAAAAATAATACTGAAGTAGCAAGATAAGATAAGTGATAAGATAACATTATCATATCTTGTTAGTATAACAAATAACAAATTAGAACAGAATAAGATAATTATCTTATCTTATTATATTCTAGCTATCAAACAAAGCCTTTGTTCGAACTGCTAAAGAGCGTGTGTGCGTATGATAAGTACAAAACGTAACGTAGCAAAGAAATCTCCGAAAATAAGAAACAAGAATAATGACAAAATGCGAAAGTAGAGGAGAAGATTAGTTGCGACGGAGGGATGGATATGGATATTGAAGGTGTGTTGCAGAATTGGTCACGTGTCCTCTTCGACGGGAATGGCTGGTTACAAAAATGTAACTAGATTACTATTATTATTATATACTGAAATTATTTATCTTATACAAATATTGGAAGGTTAAGCGGAGAGAAACAGGAATCAATCAATTATCAATCCAACGAGAATAAGATAGAAAAGAAAGGAAATAAGGAAACCCTTCACTCCACCCCAGTAGGCATCCAATTTAATCCAATCCAATCCACAAAAGAAGAGTGATAGTATAGTATAAGTGAGATAGGAATAGGTCAATAGGATAGAAAAAAAATATGAGCAGCAGCAGCAGCACTAGTGCGAGTGCGAGTGTCCTAAGGCTAAGGGCGGCTATGGTATCGTCGATGGTGAGCGTGTCCCCCAATTGCAATTGCTCATCGATGATGATGCTTATGAAGAAGACGACGATGCCTTTGTCACTTCCAATTCGGTCGGTTAGAGCAGCCAAAAGCAAAAGCGTTGTCCGGTGCGAGGTTGTTAATGCGGTGGAAGAGTCGACGACGTCAGCGAAGATGAAGATTGGAGCGCGGGTTAAGGTGAAGGTGCCTTTGAAGGTGTACCACGTCCCCAAAGTTCCGGAGGTTGACCTAACGGGTATGGAAGGTGAGATCAAGCAGTACGTTGGCCTCTGGAAAGGTAAGCGAATCTCCGCCAATCTTCCTTACAAGGTTGAGTTTGTCACCGACATCCAAGGTCGTGGTCCTGTCAAGTTCTTTGCCCACCTCAAGGAAGATGAATTTGACCATGTTTAGTTTCAAGTATTTATGTCTTGGATTTCTCAACCTCTTCCATCAAAATCAAATACCCTTCTCTTTTTCTCTCCTTCCTTCATTATTATGAAACTAGTAAATAATGAAATGACCCATGTGCAGTGTTGTTGTATGTAATCCACCTCCATTAACTTCTTTTTATCTGCTTATATCGTTGCAATTTTAATCCCCCTGAATTTTGACTCAATAATGATATTTTCGTTGCGGTTGCACCTTGTTAGAGGAGAGGGTTTATACTTTATATAATCCATCCTTGTTCTATATAATGTCTTTCCAACTCTAGATACCCACTCCCTAATTAGTGGCTTATGTACGGGGGTGAAACAAAATCCTTCCTTCTCTCAGGCGCTAAAATCAGCTTATACTGCTTTTGGATTGCAACTTCCTTTGTCATGGGAGGGGAAGGGAAAGGAAGACAGCAAGGGTTCAATTATAGTTAGGTTTTCTCTTGCTTGGTAAAACTTGTAACTTCAGTAAGGCTTTCTCGAACTCTTTCCTTTTCCTTCTATTACCATCCAACATTCAAACATACTTTTGGATGGAGAAGAGAAAGCAATAAATTAAAAAGCGGGGAGGGGGGCGGCGGGGGTTGGAAGAGGTAAAGAAGGGAAGTAAAGAGAATAGAGAGAACTGATTTTGAAATATGCTCAGAAGTGAGTAAGGGAGGGTTTTAATTTAGAGGAATCATATGAATATCTCATTTTCTTCGATTCATTTGATACAACTCCTAGACGAGAAAGGTTTACATAAAACCTTGTATCATTTGATAAAACTCCTAGACAAGAAAGGTTTACATAAAACCTTGTATTCCCCTCCCTTCTTCATCCAAACATACCCGAAAAACATATTTATATTATGTTCCATTAAGACTATTCTATGTATTGGCCTATTGGGTTTTGTTTTTTTAACTCATCACCATTTCATATAAATATCAGACTCAAGCAATTAAAATAATGCTGTGTCTTCATATAACTGTCACATTAGATTGAAAGGAGTTATCAAATATGTTATCACTGTTGGGAGTTTTCAATGTTGAAAGCAGATAGGCTAAATGAATGATATGAGTTCATCTTATGCAGTTATCCTGTCACTTGTGTAGACACTTTTGATGCTGCTAGTTTAAATACTTCTTTCAAGTTTTACCACTTCCATTTTCTAATGACGCAAGATGTTCAGATTACACGATAAGATAATCCATCTTTTATTTTATCAATTATTGTTCTTTGATGATTTGTAGATGTAGCCTCAATCATTTTAATATTCTTTAGTAGGGCTCTCTTTATTTGGTAAAAGCAATGGTATCCTTCGACAAATCTGTCTTTTGAACCTATAATTTGCAATATTTGACTATGAAGGCTGAACTGTGATGTTTTGTGCACTTTCATATTGGTCTGTTGCATGCATCATCTCTACAAACTTGAAAGAGGCAAATATTGGTATTTGGGTTGGTTCTATTATTATGTAGTTATAGAATTTCATCTAGCAGTTGAACTATGCCGTAGTAATTCACTTTTAATGTTCCAACTTGTGGTTTTTAAATTTCATATCTGTTGTTCTATGTTAGCATTGTATGGTCTGGTATTGTATAAATTAATGGGAGAGTACCTCGTACTCAACTTATACTGATAGGCAAGTTGCTTTCCCGAGTATTTCTTGCTGATATCTGAAGTTTATCGCTTGTCCATGTAACATGAAATGTTAATAGATTTAGTTGGTTGAATTATTATAATAAAGGCTTGCTTGTGTTTGTAGAAATGAATCACTCTTATCTCTATACTACTTCTTACTGCTTAAATATTTGCGAGTAACGTGGCTTTATGTCACTATGTAGTCTGTCCCAGCTGCCATGTTCCTTTCTTGCCACCATTTTCTCGGTATGACTGCATCGTTTGTTAGAAAATATTTTTGTGCTTGTATGTTCCCTTGACGTATGACTGTCATTTTGATCCAATAAATCAGGTGGAACAAAGAATACAAAGCATAAAGTAATTACAGATTTTTACTCCCAAGTCATATTTATAAACTCTGCCTTTTCCTGTTTCAATAATGAGGTGGAGGATTCGACTTAGTTGAAATTTTTTATGTTTCAACAAATTCGAAGATTTGTGTGTTTTCCTTCCCATGTGAGTTTAATTGTGTAATGCATCGTGTGATGAATTATTCTCCGGAGTAGTGTCATATTACTTGCATTGCTATTGATGTAGAATTCTCTCCTATTAGCTTAAGTAATGACTAGTTACTGGTTTGATACAATAGTAAATAATTGAGATTTTAGAATCTTGAAGGTGTCTTGGTTGGTGTCACCCGTCTAATAGGTAAATTGAGTTGAAATGACTATTTTTATCATAAATTGCCTGCTATATATCTATGTTCAATCACGAAAAGTGGATATTTATTTGACAGTGACGTATATTTCCTGTTTCACTTTTCTGTTTTCGAGTAAAAATGTGAAATATTTATGGCTTAAATATGTTTTTGGTCTCTCAAATTTAAAAGTGATTTTTTAGTTTTTCTAATTTGAAAAAAGTTGTTTTTAGTCGTTCAGGATCACTTACAGTATTATTAATAGGTTAAATTGAGTTAGTTGTGTAGTATCAATTGAGTTTGGTGTAATGTTTTTACTGACAAATATATTATTAGGTGGCTTTTGTGTGACAAATTCATTAACTATATTTGGACAAAAGGATTAAAATAGGTTTTTTTTTCCCCTTAAATTATAGGGATTAAAAAGATTACTTTTAAATTTAAGACACCAAAAATGGATTTATTCTAAATTTGAGAAACTAAAAATATATTTAAGTCAATAATTATTTTTCCTTGTCGATAAATTTTTAATGCAAATGTCTAATTTTGATGAAAATAGTATGGTTGAAAAGCTTGTATCATTTATCCTTCAGGCGTAGAATTCTCCGATTGAATTGGCCCCTTTACGAAATTATTTTGTGATTAGTCTCATTACGTTTCGGAAGTCATAGAATATGCTTTCAAGGAGTCCTAAATTTGCCGTATACAGTATGAAACTTTATAAAATGAAAAAGAATATAGTCACTTAAACACCATTTAGCAATAATAACTAATCTTTTTGTATTTATATAAATCAAATAACAAAATAATATTTTATGACAAATCATGTTCATAAATAAATTATTAGTCTTTAAACCATTCTTTGTTGTTTTACTTATAGATTGTCGCTCCCTGGTTCTAGCAATTAGGTTATCCTCTATTTGATCTACCTCTACTCTTTCCCAAGAGTCTTGCAGGTCTTCACCTGGAGATCACAATGCCTTTTAAATTAAATCAAATAAATGAATGATAAAAATATCCTTAATTCATTTTAAAGAAACCATAATTTTCCTATTGGCATGTTCCTCGTAAACTTTTCATAGTAGCTTGCATTGTCATTATCCTTGTCTGTTTCTTTCAAGGACTTCCTTGTCATTTCCTATTTTCCCAACTTTTGTCAGCTCTGCTTTCCCAATATTTATGTAGCAAAGAGGTTATTAGCATTTTCTTTTCTTCCAAAGCACCAGAACGAAAACATTGGCATTATTATCAGTTTTCTATTCATAAGCATCATCTATTTTACAAATTGCGTTGTGAGGCCTCTTGTGAGTGCATTCACTCGTTTAAAGAGTTGTAACCGTGTAGGGTAAGTTTAACAATGAAACCAAAGAAATGAATAAAACTCCGAATAATTATATGAAAAATTAACGAGTAAAATTTTCACAATTTTAAGGGAAAGTCAAAGACCTGCATAATCACAAATACGCAGTAATACCAGGTAAAAGCCATTACAATAGCAACATGAGCAGGTCAGTCCAAATTGTAATTATTCTGTATTGAGAAGATCAACGGACATTGATGAAGGTATTCTGTGACGCTTCAAAATTCTAGAAGTCGCAATTTTTGCCATTCCATAGTTCAAGACAATGACTCGATCATCGTCCAAATCAATTCGCAAGAATTCTGTGTTACAGCTTTCAACAAGTTGGCGTAAGTGTCCTAGATTGTCAATTTCTGTTCCATTAACCTTCAAAACCTGGGTATTAGAATTTAAATATTAAAGCAGATACGCATTAAAAGATCATCCATTTTAAGCGAACAGTATTAACTTGTAACAATGATCAAAATATGCGTAGAACTTGTAATTCATTGCAAACAGGTTGAAAATTATCGAAAGATTGAAGACCTATAAGCCTCAGCAATGTGGTGATGAAAATTATCACAAAGACAATTGCCAACACGTTAAAGCTATTCCTTTACGATATTATTGATGAGACTCGATGCTTTTGTTTAAGGCAAACTTATCATTGATGACGGGCTTATTGCTTTTGAAAATTTCCACTGGATGAAAAAAGGAGAAAAAGAAGGTTCCATGACTCTTGTTAATGTAAAGAGCATAGTTAAGGATTGTCTTTATGTAATTATGATAATTAAGAATATCTGTAAATTTTTGTATTTGTGACTATATATAATATCTCCCGAGGGGTAATTCAAATACACACAAATCTCTCTAATGTTCCCTTTTCTTTTTCTATTTCTCAACATGGTATCTAGAGTTGAACGAGAGACTACTGTAGTCCGTGTTTACCCGGTGAACCCATTGCCCATTAGTGCAATTTTTTTATTTTTTATTTTTCTTATTTTTTTTTTTTATGAATACTGTCTTCCTCTCCTGATTTCCAATCTCTACCCCATAGTTCATATTTTGCGACGCATCCATCTTCCACCATTGCTACTGTCGGAAAAGTTTTTTGGCAAGTTTTTTGACGAACCTACCATCACAAGAATTGGGCAAGCTAATCTACTAGCTCTTAAAATTTCAAGACCAACAGAGTTCCCACACACTCACATTTGTCGATCTCATTCGCTGTCATTTTCTCACATCTACAACTATTTCGTTGTGTCAATGCGTGCGTGAGGCCCCTTTTCCAGCAGGTTCTACCTTCATAGGTGTTGCCGACAGGCTAGATTTAAGGATTTGTCGGTGTTTTGCCCTTTGGAGCCTCACAACCCCTCATCTCCCTTTATTGTTTCTCTCTCCTCGAGGCTTACCCATGGCTGGTTCGAACTCTCGGAAGGCTAATCCTCATGTTTTAACTAGCTACTTTAGCACCCCACTTGCTCTCACTAAGCCCAATATGCCAACATCTGATTCTCACGCACACCCGACCATCTTTACTAATTTCCTCAAATGGTATAAGTAATGCCAAACCTCTGATTCCATTGCCTCTGTTGCTCACACAAGTAATTCTTTGCTGGTATTTCTCACTCTACATCTATTGATCCTTGGGTCCTTGATTCTAGTACCACTGTTCACATCATTGGTGATTAATCTCTTTTCTCCACTCTTTCTACTTTTAGTTATTTACCTTTTGTCACTATGGCAAATGGGTCTCAAATAGAGTCTCATGGGGTTGGTATTTCCATCCTCTACCTTCTCTCTCAGTTGATAATGCCTTTATGTCCCTATATTTAATTTATTATCAATTAGTTGTCTCATTTGTTCTCTTGATTGTGTGTTTTTCTTCACTAAAGATTTTCGTTTCCTATAGAACCAAAGTTCGGGCTGGTTGATTGACATTTAATGTGAGTCGCATGGATTCTACCATCTTCACAACTCTGCTTATGCCGGTCCAGTGGTGGACTCTCCTGTTCTCATCCATGCTCAATTGGGTCATCCCAATCTTGCAGGAGTCCACTAGTACCGAATCTCTCAAAGTTGTCTACCATGCCTTGTGAATCATGTCAATTTAAAAAACATGTTTGTAGTTCTTTCCTATTTGTGTCAATCGTCAGGCTATGTCTCCCTTTGCTTTGGTTCACTCTAATGTATGGGGTCCATCTCGTATTACTTCCACTTTAGGGTCAAGGTATTATGTCACCTTTATTGATGATTATTCTCGACACACTTGGTTGTTTTTAATGGAAAATAATCCAAGTAGTTTTCAATTTTCAAATCTTTTAATCAAGAAATAAAAAATTAACTTAGTATTCCAATTTGCACTTTACAAAGTGACCTATGAATATTTTTCTCAACAATTCCAAACTTTTATGGCTCCAAATGTCATACTCCACCAAACATATTGTACCCATACTCCTTAACAAAATGGGATTGCTAAACATAAAAATAGACACCTTGTTGAAACAACCCAAACACTCTTGCTCCATGGGAATGTTCCTCATCGTTTTTGGGGTGCTGTTATGCTTACTGCTTGTTACCTTATTAACCAGATGTTTTCATGTGTAGGGAGTGTTCATAGTTTGGTTTGGCTCAGATTTAAGGTAAAATCAAATTCAATTTGATCATATTTAATTAAGTTGATTTAGTTTGAGTTTTGAATTTTTTTTTTGACCAATCTAAACCAAACCAATCCGATTAAGATTAGGTTTATTTGGTTCAGGTCATTATGTTATAACTAAAAAATAAATTATTATATTTTCAAGTTCTAATCTCTACTTATTGTCTATTTTATATAAATTTTTAATTTTATATTAATGTAGAGTGTAAATATTATTTATTCTTTAATGACTAATTATTTATTTATTTTTTCTATAGTTATCACTTTACATATATTATTAATTTATTTACCCAAAATATGATAAAAAAAATACATATTAAACATAGGCAAATTAAGACACTTGTTTACTAGATAAGATTGTAAGAATATCAAAATGAAAGAAAAAGAAAGAAAGGACAAAAATAGAAGAAAAATGTAAGTACTAAAGTCTAAAATGTATTAATTTAAAAGTTAAAAAATAATTAATCGGGTCATTAGGTTGGTTCAAGTTAAAAAAAGATAAATTCGAGAACTAAACCAATTATAATTGGTTTAATTTGGATTTTGAAATGAAAAAAACCAATTAACCAAACTAATTTAATTGGTTTGGTTTGGATTATAGGGTTCATCAGGTTAATTCAATTTGATGAACATTCCTACTTGTGTTCTTCATAACCAAATACCTCACTTCATTTTATCCATCACCAGTCCTTTCATCCTTTACCTCCTCGATCTTGGGTGTATGTGTTTTGTTCATAATCTTACTCCAGGGCTAGATGAACTCTCACCTTGCTCCCATAGGTGTGTTTTCCTAGGCTACACTCGATCTTAGAAAGGTTATAAATGTCACTCCTAACTCTTTGTTATTATTTAGTCTTAGCTGAAGTCACTTTCTCTGAATTTGTTCCTTTCTTTGTGTCTACACCAACCACCTCTTCCACCATTAGTCCTTGTTGACTTTCACCCTCCAGGTTCGTTCTTTATTCAAGAGACCCTACTTCCTCGTCTTTCGCAAGTGTATAAATGATGACAACATCATCGTTTGCTAACATTGACTATTGATGGGCACGAGTCTCCTTTGGAACCAATCACCTCATCCCTTTTGGCATTGCCTAAAGATCTTGATCTTCCTTTTGCACTTTGAAAAGGTATATGCTCAACTCGTAAACCTTCTCTACATTATGGCACTTTGAGTTATCATTGTTTTTCTCCTTTACATTATGCATGTCTTTCTTCGTTGTCTTCTGTGTCTATACCTAGAATTATAGGTGATGCACTATCTCATTGTGGATGGTGACAAGCTATGATTGATGAAATGCGTGCCCTTCAGAGTAGTGGTACTTAGACTTTATTCCCCTCCCACCAAGCAAGTCTATTGTTGGTTATTGCTTGATTTTTATAATGAAAGTTGGTCTTGATGGTCAAGTTGATAGACTAAAGGCTTATCTTGTTGCCAAAGTCTATGGATCTTTGACTTAGACTATGGTGTACTTTTTTTCTCGTCCATGGCCTCTATTAGATTATTCTTGTCCATTGCTGTTATTTGACATTAGCCTCTATATTAGCTTGATAAAAAAAATGCCTTCCTTCACGGTGATCTTGCAGAAGAAGTTTACATGGAGGAACCTGCTGAATTTGTCACCAAGGGAGAGTCTTCAAGCTTAGTCTACCATCTTTGTAAGTCTTTATATGATCTAAAGCAATCTCCTAAAGCATGGTTTGGTAGATTTAGCATTGTAGTTCAATAGTTTGGTATGACTTGAAGTGAGGCTAACCACTTAATTTTCTATCGTCATTCTGCTACAAGATGCATTTACTTGATTGTGTATGTCGACAACATTGTCATCATAGGTAATGATCACCATGGAATCACACAGGTAAAGCAACAACTTTGTCATCATTTTTAAACAAAAGATCTTGGCAAACTTCATTACCTTTTGAGGATAGATGTGGCATAATTCAAGAATGGTATTGTGATTTCTCAAAGAAGGTATGCAATGGACATTTTAAAAGAAACATGATTGATGAATGCTAAACCTATGGACACTCCTATGAATCCTAATACCAAACTGCTATCAGTCAAGGAGAGCTATTTTTAGACCTAAAAAGGTACAAAAGATATGCTTTTAATTTAGAACATGAAGTCCACATGGAACTGACTATGCTTGATGGGTACAAGGATGCTATTGGTAAATCATCACCCATGAAGCCAATAAATAGATATTCCCTGTACTGGGCTGCTCCCAGATAGGCCTAATTAAAGTTCAATATTGATGTTGAATGTTTCAGAAATGAAGGCACAGGCCTAGGTTGCATCCTTTGTGATCATGAGGGAAAACCAATTTTCTCTGCTTGTCACCTAGTCCACTTGAGTGCGGTGCTGAAGTTGCTAAAGTATTGGCTTTAAGGTGGGGAATCCAGTTGCTTATTCAACACAAGTTTATTCATGCGGTTGTTGTCTCAGATTCTGTTATAGTTGTCAATGCTTTCAGGAAAAGATTTGTAGCATCAAGCATTGATGTAATTTTACAGGATTGTTCTATGCTAGCAAATCAGGTGGAAGGCTTTAATTTATCACACTTAAGTAGAGTTGAGAACAAGTTGAATCATCTTGCATCCCTTGCCCAATCGTTTGTAGATAGTTGTCAGTTTGGAGACCCACCTTCTAAGGTGCTTTTAGCGATGATCTCTAACGCACCTTCTTTTGCTAGTTTAAAAATTATCTCCTTCAAAAAGAAACAACAATAATGTATAGAACACTTTTCGGGTTTTCTAATGTGTGCCCATAGGCATGTGTTGAGAAATTAAAAATAGAAAGTCTTTATTAAAAAAATTATATATTGAAAACACATAAGTCATTTAATGCTTACTTTTTTAAACAATTAGAAACATTTAATGTGTATTTAATGTTGTTTAACATGTGTTCATGGGCACACATTAGAAAAACCAAACTTTCTAAAAATATATATATAATTTGGGTTATCATTGAAGTGGTAGGTTGTTTAGTTTTTTATAAGCACTTGGGGAACCCTTCCTTAAAAGCTAGCTATTAGGGGGGAGAACCAAACACTTAAATACTCTACCAAGCATCCCATACTACTTGATGTGAGATTTAGGCATCCCATAAAACCAAAGTCCCTATCATAACACCACCCCTGAGAGCCAATGTCTTTATCGATTTTCAATATCTACTTAAAATAAAATCAAAATCTATCACCCTCAAGAACTGATTTTGCTAAGGACATTTTGTCTTTAAAGGATAACTCTATGTTGAATAATTTCTAAAGCATACTTTAGTAAGAATTGGCTAAGGGGTGGCCATTGCATCTTCAATATAATGAATGTTGGAGATCTCACATTGACTAGTGATTTATAGCCAAAATAGTGTATATAAGTGGGAGACTATCCTCACCTTATGAGCTAACTTTTGAGGTTGAGTTAGGTCCAAACCAAAATTCTAAGAGCGAACATAAACTATGATGTAAGTGTGACCATTACATGATTTACTAAAAGAATGAAGATTTAAATATGTTTTTAGTCCCTATAAAGTGAGCTTTGATTTTAGTCTTTATAAAAAATTTTCTTTGGTTTTCATCCTCAAAAAGGCCCGTTTGGGGTGGTTTTTGGTTAAGTTTTGAAAATTTCAAAAACTACAACCAGTTTTTAGTTTTTAAAAATTAGTTTTAATTTTTTTTTTCTAATTTTTGGTTTCAAAATAAAGTTACTTTGAAATTTCTTATTCTGTTAAAATTAATTTAAGGATATGTTTGTGTGGTGACAACAGTGGTGGTGATGACAGCAACAATGATGGTGACCGCGGTGGTAATGCTAACGGTGATGCTTGTGGCGATGCCGATAGTGACTGTTATGGCGATGCCGATGGAGGCAGTTGTGGCGGTACTAGTGGTGATTGTAGCTGTGCCACTAGTGGTGGTGACTGAGTTAGTGGTGGTGGTGATGGCGACGATGCTGCTGGTGGTGGTGGTGGTGGTGGTGGCAGTGAAGATGGTAGTGGTGATGAAGCTTGTGGTGGTGGAGGCGATGCCGATGGTCGTAGTCTTGGTAGTGGTGGCAGGCGGTGATGGTGGTAGCTGTGCCGGTGGTCATGGTGGTGATGGTAACGGTGGTGGTGACAGTGACTGTAGCGATGGCAACAGCAGTAGTGATGGCGGTGGCAGTGGTGGTGATGGTGGTGACGAGAAAAGCTATTGTCAAATATAGTGATGTGTATTTTTAAAAAAACTAAAAACCAAATTCACAAATCTTTTTTTCTTGGTTTTGAAAATAAATGTAAAAGTGTTTTGAAATTGAGTTTTCAGCTCTATTTTAACCAAACGCATTTTGTTTTGAAAATTACATTTGAAAATCAAAAACTAAAAACTCGCAACCACCCTTCAAATTCTACTATTATGTGACACTCGTTAACCGTTTATGTGTTAACGAAAGGTCAAGTAACCATCCTAGGTGACACCCATTAGTGTTTGTAGTACCATGTCAACATGTGAGACTTCTTAAAAAAAAAATTTAGATTCTTAAATTAAATGTTATTTATCTACTTTAAAATGAACGTTAGAGACCAAAAATAGTTATTTCAAATTTTAGAGAGATAAAAATCAAAGCAAAATGTTGTATAGGGACCAAAACCAAAATTCACTCATTTTATAAGAATAAAAAATAGTGATTTCAAATTTTAGAGAAATAAAAAACAAAGAAATTTTTTTACACAAACTAAAATCAAAACGTACTCATTTTATATGGACTAAAGACATATTTAAGTCAATAATAAATAACTTAACCAGAAGTTGGCACCTGTAATTCTGCGAGACGCTCGTATCCGGCATTGATATCATCCATCAAGACCTAAAACGAGCAAGATATTATTAATAGAACAACCCCTGAACCAAATATCTACATTCATTTGCTAAAACCAACTCATAAGGAATCTCTACCATATAGTAAATTAATAGTTGTTTTAAATGAGAAAGTTCACTTTAGTCTCCCCATAGAACTTAGGCAAACTATTTTCTACACTAACGTCTTCACTCCTTTGTCCAAATTATTTCTACTTGAGTCGAATTTTAAGATTAATTTGAGATGATAAATCTAATCATTAGGAGATGCAAGTTGTGCTATCCATTTGAGTGCACTATAAATATCATTCACAGTGGCACAAACTAATATGTTGCTGCATAACAAGATACTTTCTGCAGAGGCATCATATGCCAATCCTTCTTTAGTCTAGCAAAAGAAGTAAAATTCATGTGGGGTTAATCATGTCAACAAGCTTTAGAAAGGTAGACACTGTGTTATAATCTTAAGAAAAGAAATATTATCGGAAAAACAAAGGAATGAAGCACAAGAGCAGATGATAATCCTCCTAGAAGAAACTAAGAGCACAAATAGCCTGAGCAATCGAGAAAGACACAATGCATGGGGGACCTATGCCATATCTTGGCAGTCACCAGTAGCAAGTCTGGTATTGGGCAAGCACATAACAGAGGTAGGAATAGCAAACATCAACTATATAAAATCTTCACTAGAGTTAAAAAGATGTTCACCTGAGACAGGATAACAAGTTGTTGATTTGCTTTCTTGGGCAATTCCCTCAGTGCACGTTCACACAAACGACGAGGTGAAGTATTATACCAGTCTTCCCCATACTCATGAAGGTATGGCTGAGTGAGTGGAACAAATACCAGACCAGCAAAAATGTAATAACTTGGAAGTTTATCGAACTGATGAACTGGAACTAAGGGTTGGATCTGAAATGTTGATGGCAATACCTTTAACAAAATTATTATCCAAAACCAATTGGTAACACAAAATTGTAATTAGTAGGAAATGGATCTGCCTGCAATTTGAAGAAAAAAAAAACTGTGGCATTGTACAGTTAACAATCTCACTGTTCAAATAAATCTCTCCTTCATACGTTAAAATTGTCAAACGTTTAAACTAAATTAAGGGTTGTGATCCCCTTCTGTTTAAAAGAAAAAATACAGGGGATCTTAATCCATTATAAGTATGACAAAACAGTAAAATTACAGTGACTAAAGAACTATAGCCTGGAAATTAAATTCAAGGTACAAGTTTTAAGCGGTATAAAATCATGAATACAAATATGAGTAGTCTTTTAACACTCGATGTCAAACATATAACACCATCTCTTTAGCATTTACTCCATTAAATTAAAATTTATAAAGTCAGTCACCAAGGACAGAAATCATTTCAACTTGTTTTCACTCCATAGAGAAAGTATATTAAATAGAAAGGGTGGAAAGTACAACCACAAGTAAGACAACATATCCTAAAAGATAGAAAAAAGCAAAACATGTCATAACACACAAATCAAGAATGCAGCAAACCCCATCTGCATGCATTATAAAAAATGGCAACTCCCTGAAAATATCCATTACCAAAACACCAGAGACAGGCCATACACACAATCCTGTTCTATAGCAAGTTGAGGACAATCATTCACTTATTAAACAGAAGAAATACATAATAACTTACAGGTTGGAGAATGATACTAAGCTCATGCTCTTGGCCATCCCGCAGAACTCTGACTATTGCTTTTTCAATAGGTTTCTTCATAGACACCAAGTGATCAAATGTTATCCGTTCTCTGTTTCGAAAAGGAACTGCAGTATACATGTCATATTATGCCAATGAACTTAATGGAAAATCATAGACCAAAAAGCATAATTCATGAAAGTGTTAGAATATATGAAAAATAACTAATAATATCTTGATTATATCATAAAATAATTTAAAGTATCTTAAATTATCTTTTGGATTTTTTCCCCTTATTACTCCTTCTGGTCCTTAATATAAGGCACTATCTAAAAGGTATTGATGATTCTTTTTATAAGGTGTCTTACAATTCCTATAAAGTATTTAACTTTTTTTTCATTATTTGCTCTTATTAAAGATTTTGAGTATCTATGTCTTTATTTGATAGTGGTGCATAATGTATTCAGACTTTAGTGTCTTCACGTCACCCACAACAAGTTAATGATGATTAACAAGTTATAATATTTTTTTCAAAAAACCAATAAAACCAACTAATTTAACTATTTTTATTGGTCTGTATAATTTTGTTACAAGTGCCTTATAATAAGAACCAAAGGGAGTATCTTTTAAGATTAGTTTTCAAATTTCCTTATATTTAATGAATTGTTTCCTAATTTAATTAGGATTATGATCTAGTATTAGTATAAATAAGGATTAGTGTTTTGTATCACATTGTAACACATCATATCAAATCAAGTCAATGTGACATCTTAGGGACTAACAAGGGCAAGGAAGGATAATCACAGCGCAAAAAGAGATGAGGTGTGGACAAGGAATTAACTCTTAGTTTTTGTGTGTGTCTTTGTTAGTCTTTGTTAAATCTAACTCTTCGGCTCACTTTGATGCTTGAAAATTTTCCCAAAAGCTCAATTAAAACTTAAAGAATTAAAAAGTGATAAGATGGTTTTTGAAAAATTAAAATTGAACCAAGAGCGTGTGAGAAAATGTTAATTTTTGTTTCTGAAATAACAAATTAAAACTAAAGATAACAGATTAAATTGATCATACTTTTGAAATCTATCACCAAGAACGAAATAATCGATTATTCACTTAAGATAATCAATTATTTTGCTTTGTTCTAGTTTAAGAAAATTTGCTCTCTCTGTAATAATCAATTAAAGGTAAAATAATCAATTATATGGCATTTCAAAAATACATGCTTTTGGTAATAATCGATTATATGGTGAAATAATCGATTCTATTGTTCTTTGTTCAAATCCAAGAGTTTGGATGAACAAAATAATTGATTATGTGAAGCAAATAATCGATTATTTCAGTTTTCATCTTCTATAAATAACTGTTTTTCGCTCCTATATTAAGTGTGACTCCCCAGACTACTTTCTAAAAGATGAAAAAGTGAGAGAGAACTGCGAAAATTATGACAAAGCATTGTCATCTAATCTTTTACAAGTTTTCATCAAATCAAGAGCTCATCATGGAAAATTCAATCAAGATATCATTATGAATCATCAACTAAGTTTTCAATTTGTGTTAATTTCACAAAGATCAGGTAATATCTCTTCTTTGATTCACTTGTTTGTTGTTCTTGAGAAATGGGTGTTTCTCAAGATTGTGTGTAGTGGGTTTCTACATGTGATCAAGGTTCTTGAGTGTTCTTCAAGAAACCTTGTGTGTTGAAGGTCAATTGTGTGTGTGATTGTGTAATTGTAAAGAACAAGTGATTTTTTAGTGAAGAATCTCAATCGAATTGGTTGGAGACTAGATGTAAATCATAATGGTGTGATCGAACCAAGATAAATTGCCTTGTGTTCTTCTTTATCTCTCTCTATTATACATTATTGATCTTGCACTAGAATTGGAACTAGAATCTTGCATGTTTGCATACATGATAACTTGATCATAGAGGTTGCAATTAGGATTGCATTGATCATTTCTAGTTCATCCCTACGTTCTAAGTCAATTGGTGACAAAAGTTTTTAAAGAAATTTTGAAAGATTTTTAAAAATCTATTTGGGACTTGTGTATTTTTAAAATATCCAATTCACCTCTTCTTGGATCTTGTCATTTGTCTAATAGAATATGTACAAAACAATGATCCAAAGAAGTAGAGGGCTTTTGAAATCTTACAAAATATTGGACACATTTACATAGAAAACTATACACAAGTCACAAAAATAAAGGAGTTACTCTATGAAGAGCTACCTATAATATATTGTTCCCTCCTATATACTAGCAACCCAAAACATAATCCCTAAGCATCTAATAACCACAAACTGAAACCATCCTTGGCACTAGGTTGAAGAATGGAAGTGGAAGAGTCCATTGCCTCGCCACCCATGCCCTTTCCTAGGTCTTCATCCATGGGGTGGTCTTCAAGATCATCTTTTGTTTAATAAAGGAGTCACTTCGCTCGTGAATACAACAACCTAGATGGATAATAGGCATATCTTTGGTACATGAATGAGAAGTAGGCGCAAAAAAGGGATTAGGAGGAGTGTTCCATATCCTTTCGAAGGGAAGTTGCAGGATCAAGTTAAACATGTTGGTTAGTTGAAAACAGGGTACAATAATATAAAGTGTCATTCATGATGGTCAGGGAAAGGGAATTGATAGGAAAGTTTAGAGATCTCAATCTATTAGGAGAATTAACTTCAAATAGACTTTAGTTAAGTATGATCACAATTATTTGCGGATTATTAGAATAGATCTGAATCAAGCAAGGGGTTGATCAATATCTTCAAGAGAAAAAGAGATTGATAGGTCAACAGTTGGTGTTAGATTTTAGTAAGGGTACTGATGAAGTAATTAGATACTGTAGTAGGATTTGCATTCCCAACAATTTGGAAATTAAGTAGGCCCAAGGCAGGCCCTGTGACTTGAGGATGGGTAACCTGATACTAATAACCAATAAATAATCTAGATGTCAAAACCAAAGGTTTATGATATCGTGTCGAAGATCATACATCCTCATGATATTGTGATTTAGCTGGGCTCTTGTCCCGAGTTCTTTAGCCTCACTTGAAATTTTTTTCCATTAAGAGGATGTTGGTAGTGAAGAGCCCTTGTGGACACAATTTGTCCATAATTCCACAAGAGGCCAATGATTAGTTCTCCCGTGTTGTGGTAGTTTGTAAACTAGTGATGGCAATCCTAACAAACCACTATAGCAATCCACATCAGTGCAACATAGTCTTCGATAAACTTAATGCATATGCTACTTCTAGGAAGACCTTCACACATTAAGGTTGACCCATTGAGATTGAAGTATAATCTCCTAACTCATCTAAAGATTAAATAGAAGTCATGTTCCCTCCATGGACATGAGCCATTCTGCACATTCAAGTCTCGTAATTTTAATTTTAATCATGCTAATGTGTTATCCTTTTATTAAATTGTGTAGATGTAATTGTCGTAAACCATATATGTTCCCTAATGTTACTCTTGTATCCATGGTTGTTAAGATCGCAATTTAGATTGTGTCATCGCACGATCTTACGCGTCAGGAGCCCCCTTCTGTGCTAACTTGTGTCATGGATCGTAGTGGGATCGCGATCTTCCACGCACAATCGTGGGATCGGCGATCCCTTGCAAGTTGGAAGAAACAGAAAAGCAGGGAACAAATAGAAAAGTAGAGTGGCCCTCGTCCCGCAGCACATGACTATTGTGACCGTTACAGCGAAACTCGTAGCATCTTGCGGACTTCATGATAGCTCTTTTGTTTGTGCTGTCGCTAGACACAATGCTGCAACCTATGTCGTCGCTGAAAAACCTTTGTCACTTCTCTCTTGCTGCCACCGACCTTCCAGCACTCTTCCATCTTTGTCACTCTCAAAATAGTGGCGGCACTTCACTTAGCAGAGAAGGCGATGGGTCCTAGGGTTTTAGGAAATTGGACCTAAACATTTGTTCTCTATTTTTCTCTTTTTTTGGCTTGATTTGTTGGGCCTCAATTTGAGCCCAATTTAACTTCTCTTTTCTTTTTTTGTTTTTTATATAAACATAATATATAATATAATAAAAAATAACAGTAATAAAAAATAAAATAAATTATTTAAAGCATAACATATAATATAATATAATAAACTAAATAACAATAATAAACAAAATAAAAACATAATATATGATATAATAAATTCAAAAATAATAGTAATAAAAAATATGTATTATATATAAGTATATTAGGCAAGAGAATGTAAGATTTTACGATCTGAGTTATGAGTTTTTATCTCCCTCCCGATCCTAGGTAGGATCTCGATTTTAACAACCTTGCTTATATCACTTATGAACTTTGAGCTTTAAGATCCTGACGCCTATTGTTATTGTGTCTAGTACTACTATGTTAATGGATAGATCGTTTTGATGGTGGGCATACATCCTTACCTCATGAAGATTGAGGTGATTTTCCATGATGACCACAATTGGCAATTCACCCTGTACTAGCATTTTGTGACATGTACTGGGACAATTAGTCGATCACACTTTGTATTACTGTACCTGTTTTCAACTAACTGGCAAGTTTAAGTTGATCCTATGACTTCCCTTTGAAAAGAGTTGGAACACTCCTAACCCTTTTTTTGCTACTACTTCTCATTCATGTACCAAAATATGCCTATTATGCGTCCAAGTTGTCGTATTCGCAACTACTCTAATGACATAAAAGATGATCCTGAAGAAGACCCTATGGATGAAGACCTAGGAGAGGACATGGATGGTTAAGCAGAGGACTCCTCCACTTCTTCAGCCTAGGATAATGCTAGGGATTGTTTCAATCTATGGTTGTTAGAGGTTTACGGGTTATGTTTTGGGTTGTTTGTATACATGAGGAAACTTTTTGGATTGTATATATTGTAGATGGCTCTTCATAGAAACTTCCTCCATTGTTTTAGCCCATAATGCTAGGGATTGTTTCAATCTATGGTTGTTAGAGGTTTACGGGTTATGTTTTGGGTTGTTTGTATACATGAGGAAACTTTTTGGATTGTATATATTGTAGATGGCTCTTCATAGAAACTTCCTCCATTGTTTAGCCCATTTTCATCTATTACAATTGGTGTTCTATCACTAAAGGATTTTTGTTTTATTTTATTTTTTAAATCTTCAATTATTTTATTAAATTAGTTACGATGTTAAAGAGCCTATAAATAACCTCTCTACTTGTGGGGTAAGATTGTGTGCATCTTCCCTCCCTAGACCCACTAGGTGGGAACCTTGTGCACTAGGTTGCCCTTTTACTGAAGTTGCGTGTTAAAGATATAATTAGTATAAAAACATTCATATACCTTTTATCCAACAACTTAAGATTTAAGGATAGTTAATTCATGATACCAAGTAGATTAGAGTTTGATCCTTGTGGCCTTCTTTTGATAAAAAAAAATGATTTTGTACAAGATTGGTGAGCCTACGCATTATTCACCCTTCCAAGTCCAAATGGCTCTTGTGTGAGGGGGTATATGACAAATGTGAATAAAAAAACCATATACATGGCCTTCACTTAACAACTTAAGGGCCTGTTTGATTTGACAAAGTTTTGTTTTTCACTTTTAATTACACAACTGCCACCTTTTTGTTTTGTTTTCATTGTTTTCCATATAAATCTTTAAAAACAGAAGACAATATGAAAACAAGGAGTTGAAAGAGTAAGGATTTTGTATATTGATTGCATGTTTAATACATTCTTTAATCTCCCTTTTATAGGGTAAACAACTATGTCTAAAAAAAGAAAAAGAAAATCAGGAAATATCAAGATACAATGAGATACTTTTGGACCCCCTAAAATATCTATGATATTTACAACACTTCCCCTCAAGTTGGTAAATGAATATCAATCATTCCCAACTTGCCAACAAGTTCCTAAAATCTAACAATAGGAAGCCCCTTAGTGAGGACATTTGCCAACTGGAGCCATGTAGGAACATGTGCTATAACTATACGACCACTGTCCAATTTCTCTTTAATGAAGTGTTTGTCAATCTCTGTGTTTTGTCCTATCATGCTGGACTGAATTATGGGCAATACCAATAGTTGAATTGTTGTCACAAAACAACTTCATGGGTCCTTCATACTCAACTTTGAGATCATTAAGAATAATCTGCATCCATAATCCTTCACATATGCCGTGTGTCATAGCTCGCAATTTAGCTTTTGTACTAGACCGAGCAACTACATTTTTCTTTTTGCTCCTCCATGTTACCAGATTCCTTCCCAAAAACATGCAGTAACTAGAGGTGGATTTCCTATCTATAATTGACCTTGCATAGTTTGCATCAGTATAAATCTCCATGGTCAGTGTCTTTTTCTCTCCAGAATAACAATCCTTTCCTTGCACTTGCCTTTAAATATTGGAGGATCTTATCAACCGCCTAAAGGTGCCTCTCTCGAGGGTCATGCATAAACTGATTGAACACACTAACAACATAGGCAATATCAGGTCTAGTGTGAGATAGATATATCAACTTCCCTACCAATCTCTGGTATTGGGACTTCTCTATAGGTGGACTTTCTTCACCTTCAATCTTGTGGTTCTGTTCAATAGGTATCCCTAAGGTCTTACATCCTAGTTTTCCTGTCTCTTTGAAAAGATCAAGTACATACTTCCTTTGGAAAATAAAGATGTCTTTTCTGAAATAGGCAACCTCTATTCCAAGGATACATTAGCTTTCCCAACTCCATTTCAAATTGAGTTGCCAACTTTTTTTTTTTAGAGTCAGTTTCTTTATTTCATCTCAGTTTCTTTATCTCATCATCACCTACAATGATCATTTCATCTACATAAACTAGAAGAAAAGTCAGTTTGCCATCAGGAGAATGTTATATAAAAAGGGTATTGTTGGAGATTCCACATCGACTAGTGATATGGCCAAACAAGTGTATATAAGTGGAGGGCCACCCTCATCTTACAAGCTGATTTTATAAGGTTGAGTTAGGCCAAAGTCACATTCTAAAATGGTATCAAAGCCTATCCTAGCGACTATTGTGAGGGGTGCGTGTTAGAGATCCCACAGCAACTAGTGATATAGCTAAACAAGTGTATATAAGTGGAGGACAACCCTCACCTTACAAGCCAGTTTTGTAAGGTTGAGTTAGGCCCAAACCCACATTCTAAGAGGTATGATCACCTTGACTCTGTTTGAGGGATATCAGAGCTTTAGTAAATCTTCCAAACCATGCTTGAAGAGATTGTTTGAGGCCATACATAGCCTTCTTCAACCTGCACACCTTGTTCTTTCCACCATGTGATTTTAATCTTGTGAGAATCTCCATGTAGACTTCTTCTTTCACAAAAGATAACATTCATTGATATATGGAGCCAACAACTCTAAGGGTGATAACACTTGTACCCCTTTTTATTTAAAGGGTAACCAATAAATACACATTTGATAACTTAGGTCTAACTTACCACAATGAGGACTATGAGAATGGATAAAGGCAACACACCAAATACACGACATGACAAACTTAACATTAGTGGAGAAGAGGAAAAGAATGACAACATGTGTTCAATTGGACTAATACCGTTTAAAACACGAGTTGGTAACCTTTTAATGAGATAGGTGGCGGTTAGGACAGCTTCTCCCAAGTAGACATTAGGGACAGGCATTTGGAAGAGGAGAGCTCCGGCAACTTCAAGAAGGTAATGATTCTTTCTTTATGCAACCCAATTTTATTGGGGCTATTAACACAAGTTAGTTCATGAATAATAACATTGTCGTTAACAAATTTAGGGAACTCAAGATTGACATATTTTCTAACATTGTGAGACCGAAGTCTTTTAATAGACTTACCAAATTGATTTTTAAAAAGACGGAAAAAAAATTGACAAATATTTGACAAACCTCAGATTTATGTTTCATAAGAAAGGTCCATGTCACACTGGTACAGTCGTCAATGAACGTCACAAACCATTTAGCCCCAGATATAGAATCAATAATTGGTCCCCACATATCAGAATGAAAAAGATCAAAAGGAGCAAAGGTTTTATTGTTACTAGGAGGAAATGTTGAACAATGGTGTTTTGAAAATTGACAAACATCAGTCTTTATGTGTTGCATGAAATATAACCCACCCTGCTCTTTGGTAAGTCTAATTGTCCTCCCTATGGCAAGGTCCTAAAAGACACAATGAGAGTGGAAAAAAGTTACTGCACATTTTAAATCCTATGTAAGTTTATGTATAGATATAAGATTATTAGCCAATTTAGGAATATGAAGGACTTTGTGCAATGACAGGATGGTTGGAGTTGGATGTTTCTAGATCCAACAATAGGGACTTTGTTAGAATATGTAGTGCGGGCCCAATGGGAGAGTGTGGATTGGGCTTAGATGTGTATCAAGGATAGGAGGTGTATCACCTAAAAGATTCGAACCAATTGGGGTTGATCTCTCTATCCTTATATACACTTTAACTTGACTTTGTTTGTCCGGCTTATAAGGTCAGGGTTGCTCCCCACTTATATACACTTGTTTGGCCATATCGTCGATGTGGGATCTCCAACAGACTTGATCTCCATTATCAACAATAATGAGTTGTCTTCCAGACAATGCGAAGTATGATATAAAGTGTGAAGAAAAGGGAGTTATATGATCTGTAGCCCCAGAATTAAGGACCCAAATATCTTGAGGAACATAGCCCGAAATATTGAAAGAGCTCTTAGCCTTCATGGTAAAGGAGCAAGAACCAAAAGGCTTACTAAGATCATTGGGACCTCGGCAGTGTAGGTATGAGTTCACAACAAGTGACTCTAAAAAACAATCGTCAAGAAAAAGGAGAACGTGTCAGTGTAGATTTGCAATACACGACACCTAATTTGTGAAGAACAACCCTCAAAACAGGTAGAGGCGTTGTCGATGAGCCTTTATATGATAGCACCCTCGAGTGGGTCACACCGAAAGGTGGAGTGTAGCTTACACACACTGGAAACAATGGCGGCAGCAGCACGATGAACAGTACATCGTGAACAGTGTGCGGTGAACAGTACCGTGTGAACAATGCGGGTACTAGGCAGTGAAAATAGAGTCCCCAAGGTCTGAAGCTTTGATACCAAGTTGAAAGAGAAAGGATTTTGTACATTGATTGTACGTTTAATACATTCTCTAATCTCCTTTTTATAGGGTAAACAACTATGTCTAAAAAGGGAAATAAGAAAAATAAGGAAATAAATATCAAGATACAATGAGATATTTTTGGACCCCCTAAAATATTTATGATATTTACAACACAATGTAAAAGTGAACAAGAAACAAAAATAGAAAACATTTTCTCAAAGTAAACAAATCCCAAGTTTTTGGAGGAGTTGGCTTATTACACTTCTAATATATTTATCTAGTTTTATACGTTTGATCCTCTCATGAAAAACTGCTAACCATTGATTGCTCCATTTAATGCCTTCGGTTTTTAATATTAAGAATTGGAAGATTTCAACTAAAATTCAAGTTAAGACTTAAACCTTTCGTTTTATTAGGTTGATGCTTACAATGTAGACATGCAAGATTAAAGTAAGACAGGAACTCATAAATGAAATAACTTAGATGTTTGCTTCCATGTTTATTCTTCCCATATCACATAGATCTTAGCCATGTCTGGGGTCAAGACTTACTCAAAGGTTATCTATACAGTAAATAATGTATAAATGAAAATCCAGGAAAAAGAAAAGAACAAACACACCTGTCCCATCATTTGCTATAGGCACACCATCAAATGTAAGTATAATATCATCTTTCTTTAAAACCTTGTATGCATCTGAAAGTGGATTAATTTTGCTTACAAGCACCCCAGTCTTGTCAGGTTGCATGCTAAAATGGTCTCTGAGGTGCACATTTTCAGTAGTCTGGCATGACAAGCCCAAAGAGCAAAATCCAATATATTTTCCATTTTCTTCTACACCAGATATAAAATGCTTTATTACAGGTACAGGTATAATGTAACTGCAACATCCAATATGAAAGGAAGTAATCCAGTATGCAAAATTTATGTTTGATCAGAAAAACAGAATATATAATGCTTCATGATAGTTTGCATAGTTGTACACTTGGTCCAGTAACTGGATCATGATAGTTTGCAGTGTTGTCAATGGCAACCACCATGGCAGAATGGTATGGCAGGTATTTGCCTTGCTTCCATTACAACATCTCACCATGTAAGGTTGCGCATGATAACTCCTCCCTGTTTCCCCCTTTTAAACCAATCGCTTGTAAATTTTAGGGGTAATTAGGTCTTTTACTGAAACAGTTTCTCGCACCATTCTGCTCTCTTGCACATGGACTGTGCTTTACTATATGTTTCAACGTATCAACTCCATCAAGCTTTAAACTCACTAACTTAGTGAAGATCTTTCCAGCTCTGTATGGAACTCTCCTGCAGTAATTTTGTTTCTCATTTTTTTTATCTATGTTCTTCCTTCTGTTTTAGATTTTAATTACTCTGTTTTACAAGCTTTCACTTTTTTTCCTTAAAATTCTACTATCTTTTTTCATTATTCGGTTTTATCTTGCACATAGTCTTAGTCTCAAAAATACTCTTCAGTTTTCACTTGATCTCTTCAATTCTGTTTCAGTTTTCATTCACAGCATCTCTGTTTTTTTTTTCTGTTTCACAGTACTAACTTAGTTAAGATCTTTACAGATCTGTATGGAACCCTCCTGCAGTAATTTGTTTCTCATTTTTTTTATCTATGTTCTTCCTTCTTAAGGAGACAGGAAAACTGGGGTGCAAGACCACAGGGGTGCCCATTGAGCAGAACCACAAGATTGGAAGTGAAGAAAGTCCACCTATAGAAAAGTCCCAATACCAAAGATTGGTAGGAAAGCTGATTTATTTATCTCACACTAGGCCTAATATTGCCTATGCTGTGAGTGTGGTCAGCCAATTTATGCATGACTCCCGTGAGAGATACCTTCAGGCAGTTGAGAGGATCCTCCATTATTTGAAGGCTAGCTCAGGAAAAGGACTATTATTTAGAAGAGAAGGTTCATTGTCCTTGGAGATATACACTGATGCTGACTATGCAGTGTCAGTCACAGATAGAAGATCCACTTTCAACTATTGCATGTTTCTTGGTGGGAATCTAGTAACACGGAAAAGTAAGAAGCAGAATGTAATTGCTCGGTCCAGCGCAAAAGCTAAGTTTCAAGCTATGGCACATGGCATATGTGAAGAATTATGGATAAAGATTATTCTTGATTACCTCAGTTAAATATGAGGGTCCCATGAAATTGTTTTGTGATAACAATTCAGATATCAACATTGCTCATAACCCAGTCCAACATGACAAAACGAAGCACATAGAGATTGACAGACACTTCATCAAAGAGAAGTTGGATAGTGGCCTTATAGTTACAACACATATACCTACAAGGCTTCAAGTAGCATATGTCTTCACAAAGGGGCTTCCTAGTGCTAGATTCCAAGATCTTATTGGCAAGTTGGGAATGATTTATATTCATTCACCAACTTAAGGGGGAGTGTTGTAAATATCTTAGATATTTAGGAGGTCAAAATATCTCTTAATATCTTTAGAGATTTGTTTCCCTATTTCTTATTATTATTGTTATTTCCTTGTTTCCTTTTTAACCTTTTACCCTATAAAAGGGAGATTAGTGAATGTACATATTAAGAGTATTAATATAAAAATTCTCTTCTTTCAACTCTAACTTTAACTATTTTTATTGGTTTTGATGAATTAGTTATTTGTTGCTTATATAAAGGACTAGAGGTAGTATTTATTTATTTTTTAAAGACTCATTAAATGCTGGTGGGCAAAAAAAGGCAATTAACCAGTTTGATAAAGGAACCAGTTTTAATCCAAAATATCATTTCACTGGTGAATTTTTTTTGCCCTGTTTATTTCCATTTTTACAATATAGTCTACATTTTATATATACTATAATTGAGGGTCCACACTACAACCTATTTTTTTGTCTATTTTTTCAGTTTGAATTATATTTTCCCACCCATTTGCTTAGTTTTTCTCTTGACCATTTGCATAATTTTTCCCTGTCCGTTTGCATGGTTTTCTCCACTCATTTTGTACATGTGTGATCATTCACATAAATTTTTTCATGAGCAAGAATTCTTTTATGATTCTTTTAGCCACGTAAATTTTTATGAATACTGTATCGTTTGTTTCATGGTATAGTTTTTTACATTGTTTCTTTTTGTCAATGAACTTATTCGTGAATTATACTAGTATATATGAAATAAAAACTAGTGGAATATTGAGGGTTTAATGAATCTTAAGCTTTGAACTCAAGAATAATAAATGCAAAGAAAGTCAGGCTTACCCTATATTCTCGGCACCTGAAAGATTTTGGAATGCTACTCCAGCAACCTTATTGCTCATAATTGCAGGGCCACCACTGTTCCCTGGATTTATGGCTGCATCAATCTGTATTGCCATCAGCTGTGATGCACCATGGACATATTGTGTAGGTTCAACCCTGGAAACAACTCCTTTAGTGACTGAAATGTTGTCACCACCTGCAAACAAACACTTAAGTTAATTATTTAATTCAAATGCGCTGTCACCTCTGCCACAAGTGTTCACAGATTCCCATGGAATGTAAGCCTCACATAACTTTGCAGTAACGTCGCACGCCTGAAAGCTTTTTAATTTTCTTTTTGGGAGAAAAGAGTTTTCCAAGAGAAAGAGAAGTACAAATATGAGGATCAGAAATCCTCAAAGAACCTCCCCCCTCCTAAAAAAGAAAGAAAGAAAAGTGAAACAAACAAGAGGGAAACATTGACTGGAAAGAACCCTTCAGTTTCTCTGTAACCCAACAATCATTGCAACTCATCTAAGTCATTGGAAGTTTATTTCTCAAGGAAAACCTTCGTTTACACCATTAATTTTCACACATCAAGTTTTGGGCGAGCATTTCAGTGAGGGATATTCCTTCCTTAGAGGCTTTACCTCGTGTCTATTGGCTCTTCTATTTGAATCATTCTCAATTGAAATATTTATTTCTATTTTAGTTCCACAAAATATTTCTTGAGATTTTCAACTTAGGAACCTGAATGATCAAGAAACTAGTGAATTAGAGTTGCTAACTCTTTCACTCAATTCTATCCATCTCTCCTTTCATCCAAACCAAACAGAAGAATTTGGACTTTGATTCTTTTCATCTTTTGGTGAGTTTTCTTATGAATTTTTTTTTCGGTTTCTATGCATTTCCCTAATCATTATGGGTTTCTTCTTGAGAAACTGGTGTAAATCCATCTGAAAGTCTAACACCACCTCTTAGGTGAAGTCTTTTGCTTATAGACTTGGACAATTGTACTTAATAGGATCTATAGTAATTCACGTTGTAGATTTGTTGGCCTCAGAGTTCTTTCTTCTTATATGTATTTTGAATGCATATTTAGTTCTTGCGTTGTAACAAAACTGCTTTCTGATAGAATAACCTATTTGGGGTTCTTGGAGAAAGTTTCATCTGCCCCTTGACATCAATGGAGTTTCTCATAATTTGTTTTAGACGTTTGGACCAGAATAATGAGGCTTGATTGTTGTGGCAGTATGCAATTTGTACAGTTGACTTCGCCTATGATCTCATAGTCGGTCCCAAACATGGATCACTCATGACTGGCCACGTCCACGTCATGTAGCCGGCCTCACCTAGTGGGATAAGGCTTTTGTTATTGTTATTGTATGCAATTTGTACAGTTCTATGTTGTATTTGGCTAGACACTTAGACTGTTAGAGTGCTGCATTGGTTTCTGTTTGGCATGTGTTATGGGATATAATTGTGTTCATGGTTTCTCTTTGGTGCCATGCTCAGGTTGTTTCAAGGGAATTTCAGTTACTGATATCCAAAGAAATTGGACAGCTTTTGTGCATTTATCAGCCACTTTGGCTTTTTTTTATTATTATATTTATTTATATTTATTATTATTCATGAGGATGTCTTATCTTTCTTTTGTGGTAGATTCTCTTTTTCATTCCTAGTAATATATAATTCTTTTTACCCCCCCGGGAAAAAAAAAAGGAAAACAACACACAAAATATGTAACACAAATTAATCCATTCTCTATTGCTACCTTGAGGATATCCCACAACAGCAACAGCTTCTTGTAGAAATGGGACATCTCCAAGCTCCAAGGGATTCATACCATCCCAAAACTCTTCATTCTCAATAACCAATATAGCTAAGTCACATTCATGACCAACAGCTTTGACTTCTGCTCTATATTTGGTGGGACAGCCATGCTTCCTTACAAGTACAAAAGCATGATCAGCTACCACATGAGCATTTGTTAGAATCTTTCTACCCAGAATTACAAACCCTGCATCACCATCATAAAGATTTTTTAGAGAAAGGAAAAGGTATAAAAGTAAACAACTAGGACAATATGGCTAAGGACATAAATGCTTCAACAAATTTACAGAAAATTACCATTTAGTCCTCAAAAGATATGCATTTTCTCAGTTTAGCCATTTAGTCTAATTTTATCAATAGTTTTCTTAAATTTTTATTTCATCTTAGTTTAGTCCAGTCATATACATCAAAGCAGTACAGAACCAAATTGAGATAATTAAAAACATGCAAGCACACAATAGATTAAAAATAAACATCGCGGAATAATATATGGATTACATCATGGGAAACATTTAAAGCAACAAGGTTTATATTACAATTAGTACATAAAGAAAGGTTCTTTCTTTTAAAATGAATATATACTGATTTTGCAGAACAGCAGAAGTGCAAATACATAATGCAATTTCAAATTCTCATAGATAATCACTGACTCATTGATGTCTAAGAAACACTAAGTTATTTGCCTTTTCTTTTTCGTAGTAAAAACAAGGTTTTAAAACAGATGATGAAAGCTATGGCAAAAAGGAGAATTAAAAATCCAACCAAAAAGCAAAGAAAAATTAACCAAATGCAGCAAAGCTGCCAAATCTCTATGCATGTTTAAAATGGCAACAACCTGATGCAACCATTAGTGGAATGTCAAAGGAAAACCATTAAACAATCTTATGAATCCCATTGCAAGCTGAGAGACAGAGGAGTAACATTAAACATGAGAGCATTCTACTGCAATCAAATGCACAAAAGGACTGCATAAACTGCAACTTGTGCCACTGCCACAATTATGTCCTGCTTTATTTCAAAGCCTTCAAACCTAATTTAGAAATTTGTTCCACAGTAAGACAAACTTGATGCTTATTGTTAAGTCTAAGATGATCCAACCGTAAGTTTTAATGACAAAAAACATTAATAAGATTTGGTTTGTTGAGCTAATTATATCTCTAAGTGTACTATAACAAATAGATTGAATACATCAACTGACTTTCGGTAAAGAATGATGCACATCATGCAACACATCATTTGTTGGCTCATAAGCTTAGTTGGACAATGCTTCATCTGGTCAGATTCTACAAGATTGAAGATTTAAAGTTTAGCAAGCATATCTAACAAGCTTCAGAATATTATTCATCTAACTCAAAAAAGACAAGCATTTGCAGAAATCTATTTCTGATTAAATAACAATCTCAATTAGCATGACTTACACAAAAGCAGAAGTGTATAAAACACCTGTTTAGAAAAAGTCAGTGCACCAATCATAAAAATGGAAACTTCCACCTATTGCGCAGCTAAAGTACAAAAAGCTTGAGACAGCAGATTTTTGCTCTAATTTCCAGCACAACGGAAAAAAGTATTTAATGCTGCATTTAATGAGATTCAACCTTCAAATTAAGTCTCCGTTGATGAAACAGAAGTTCCCTCCAACGGCCATTTCTTGCAGCGCCTATAAATAGGCTACAGCTTGCGGAAGAAACCGGGTATGCAAATTTATTCTCAATCATTTGAACAAACATTTGCGGAAGAAACAGAGTTAATATGCATATTTATTCTCAATCATTTGAAAAAACATCCTTTGAACGTATTGTAAACAATCATTCAAAATCAAGATGATTCAAACTTACAATGATCTCTATAAATGAATATCAAACTTAGTAGATGAAAATTATCAGGTTTCTTTGACAATCCAGTACGAAAAACTGTAAGTAAAATAAACTGACCAGAGCCCATTGTTTCCCGCTGGGACTTGTTCTGCCAAGGAAGTAAGTAGTTGGGACTGCACGAAACAGAGAAAACTTTGACTACGGAATTCAATGCAAGCTCGACCGCTGCATTATGAGTCGCGTTGGCCTCACGAGCCTTCTTAACTGGCGTTCTCCCGTACCTGAACTTGTAACTTTTGACCACAGATGCGGAAGACGTGACAAAAAATTGCGTAAGTTTGCTCTTAGTTTGTTGGGTGATATTGTTCTCAACAATTGACAATGACTGCGAATCAACATTCTGTATGGTCTTGGTCCCTGGTGAAGCGAAATGACAGCCTTTCAACAGATGGGAATAAAAGGATGATGAGAAAAGGTTCCGAGCTATGCGGACAAATGAAGCCATGACGACATTTACAAATCCGGCAATGGTGCACTCCGGCTAGGGATCTCGCTACAGCACAAATTAGGGCGCCATGTACTCAATATATATATATATATATATATATGTTAAGGATATGTTGACATTAGGCGTCAAAGTTAGTCAAATTGTATTTTTAATAATTTTTTGTAAAATGTAAATTTAACCAATTCAACTGTTGAATTGTGTGATATTATCTTCATGATCATGCATATCAAATTTCACATTATTTAAACTTTTATTTATATATTATTTAATATTAAATATTTACATATATTTTAATATCATATTGTACATTAAAATAAAGTGATGCGATAAACTACTAAATAATTTTGGAATTGTATGAAATTTTGTATATTAATCTAATTAATAAGGACATCAAATTCAACAGTTAGATTAGTTAAATTTACATTCTATAAAAAGTTATTGAATGTGTAATTTGACTAACTTTGACACTTAGTGTCAACAGATCCTGACCCTATATGTGTGTGTGCCAGGGTGAAGAATTGTCTAAACTTACTCTAAGAATGGGGTTAAACAACCCATAAAAAATTATTGGTGCAATTTTTATGTGTTTAAAGATGATTGGTAAGTTTTACAACTTTTAGAGAGTGTTTGGTATAAGAAAAATTTTTAGTTTCCTAGAAATTTGAATGCGAGAATATTTATTTTTCATGTTTTAATTATTATTTAAAATTAATACTTTCAAGAAATATTGTTTTTCGATAACCTTTTTTTACTTATTGATACGTTTGGTACAAGAAAATTTTTTAGTTTCCTAGGAATTTAAAAGTGAGAATGTTTGTTTCTCGTGTTTGGTTTATTATTTAAAAACTAACATTTTTCAAAAAACATTGTTTACTGAAAAAAAAAATTTACTTATGTTTTTCACGAAATTGTTCACATGAGAAGGTGGGAATCTAACTTTTCTAAGTTAGAAGAAAAGTTTTACTATGATAAAAATATCACGTTACTTTTATTAACTCATTTAATGTGATAAATAATTAAAGTTTCTGGAAAAGTTCTATTAAAATTAAACGTAAAAATCTTTAATTCTCAAGTAATAAATATAAATATTCCTAAGAATATTTATGACCAACCAAACTGATTTTAGTCATTCCTAAAAATCATGATTCTCGAAATTTATGATTCCCATAAATCATGATTCCTGAGCATGAAAAATTTTTCTTTTACCAAATACATCTTATGTTTCTCACGAAATTATTCTCATGAAAAGAGGTGGGAATCTAACTTTCTTGAGTTGGGAGAAAAGTTTTACTACGATAAAAATATTATGTTACATTTATTATCTCATTTAATGTGATAAATAATTAAAGTTTCTGAAAAAGTTCTATTAAAACTAAACGTAAAAATCTTTAATTTACAAGTAACAAATATAAATATTCCCAATAATATATATGACCAACCAAATAGATTTTAGTCAATCCTGAGATTTATGATTCCCAATATTTATGATTTCCAAGAATCATGATTCCTGGACATGAAAAAATTTATCTTTTACCAAACACACTTAGGTTAACATTTATATATGTGTGTGTGTATTGTATAAATTAAAATAGAGTTTAGTGGTTATACACTATTGGTGTAAAAAGTTTTACACTGTTAATCAATCAGAAATTGCAGTTAGTATGACTTTTAAGGTAATTATTGTAAAAGTCAACAAACTTTTTATATATAGTGATTAATGATTGGATGAAAATGTAAATATTTTACACTATCAGTTCATAGCATAGTTTCTCATTAAAACATACAAGTTAAAGAGTAGAACTATGTTATAAAAAAAAGAAGAAGAAAAAATAGAACTGTAGAACTTTCAATTAGAATATTATCAATACTAGAGTGTGACGAGTGAATTGTAGGGAGAGAAATTTGTAAAAGACATATCGATAATTTTGTTAACTTTTTATATTACTGAAAAAAAATATAAAATTAGTTATAGTTTCTATAATGAAAAAACTTAATTTATTATATTATTATAAAAGATCATATATGACCTTATTTATTAATAAGAAAAATAAAAGATAAATGAATGAGTTAATTTTCCAATGCAAATATACATTTAAATTTCACAACAAAGTATTTTTTATTCAAGAAGTTTTCATAAATAAATTAAGAGAAAACAGGTCATGTACTGATAGTGTAAAGTAGTTTTACACTGTCATCCAATCACAAATCACCATTTATTGTAAGTTTGCTAACTTTTATAATAAATATTTTAAAAGTTATATTCATGGTGATTTCTGATTGGTTGATAGTGTAAAATTTTTTACACTGACTGTGCATGATCATTAAACTCATAAATTAACTAGCATTTTAACATGTTCAATACACAGGATAAATTTTTATTTTATATAACTAAAATTTATAATAAATAAATAAATTTTATTGTATAATTTCTATTTTAAATTTATGACAAATAATTTATATTATGATACAATGTTATTTTTAGAAAATGATGGCTTATGCTATGTTGTTAAGGATATAAAGGCTCTCAGCCCAACATGGTATTAGAGCCACTTATTTTTCAAAGAAAGGGTGAATATGATAGTGATATTATATGAGGTGAGTAAGAGAGAACCACACATTACCATGGAACCAAACACCATTGAGAAACCTGCCTGATCGACAATGATTACTTCCTTCCTTTCATTTCCAAAAGGTTGTTCCCAAACAGTATATTCTAAAATAGAAAACCTTATAGAATACTCTTATGTTCCAGAGAATGCCTAGATTTCTGAAACCATTTCACCTATCCTGAGCCCTTACAATATCTTCAAAAGACAAAGATCTGTCCTTAGATCTATTACCCGTCTTATCTCAACAAGACAACCCACTGTTAAAGAATATGTCCAGTCCTCAAGGATGGACTAGTGTGCTCTTCAGGCCACTTTAGAAGAACAATACATAGATCTTAAGATTCCTCAGGATCTAATCAATCATTGGTAACATGAAGGATATATTGCTCTTCACTTTGGAGCAGTTAGACTGATTCTTTCACTGCATGGAAGAAAAGGTCTCCTTGTTACTACAAGGATTGCTTTATTAGACTCCAGTTACCTCATATATGAACAAGCTGTGATTGGCACTGTTTTGATTATTCTTCATGCTAGAAGTGTAGTTCTCACCATTTTTCCCAACTACAATGTAAGTCTAAAAGATATAACTCTGTCCAAAAGACTTAAGGTCCAAATACAACCCACTGGAGCTGAACAGGTTCCTAAAGTTCTCTCAGCAACTCTCCATCATCAAATTATCTAGAGGCTTCAAGATTATGCTATTGATCTTTCACTCCCAACCAGCAACACTGATGCTTTGTTTATTGTTGCAAACAACCCTGAAGAAACTCCTTCTATTGTCCAGATTCCTAGAAGGATAACTCGTGAAGAACTAACGAAACTAATCCCGTTAGAATGGATAACTAATTATGAAAATATCCATAAAGCCCAAAAGCCCATCCAGTCATTTGAAGCCTCTTTCAAAAGATCTACTGATGGAAGAGTCAAAACTATTTTCAAAAAACCTGATGAAGCTTCTACCAGTGGTATAACTCCACAAATTTTTCAATCTTTATCAATCACTCCAATGTTCAAAGAAGATCTAAGGATGCCTACTTATAGCATCAGACCTAATGGAACACCCATTTATACTAATCGCATCTATGGTCATTTTATTTAGGATGCTGATCCAAATATGTGTGACCCTGAATGTGATTGCTGGACACACTCTGGAGATACTAGAGATGAAGATGAGGAAGAAGAGGACGAGAAACCCAAAAGAAAGTGTAAACCACCTCCTCAGCTAAGGAAAAGATCTAACCCAAATAATGGCCCATGGGTTGGAATTAAAAACCAAAAAAAAAAACCTCTGTGGATTTATAAGCGTGGCTTAGAAATCCTGAGAGAAGAGGGACTACTTACCTCTAAGCAACCACCAAATGATCCTTCCCTTGTTATTTGGTCTCCCAAAGATATTCCTACCTCGTGTAAACCTATCAATCCTCCATCCTTTACACAACTTATACCCTGTATGATGTTTTCATCTACAGATGATCATGAGTTTCCTTCTGTAGAAAGGCAGATAAACTCTATAACCAGAGTTACCACCAAGCCAAACATACAACCCAATGAAGTACTTCCAGACGGAAAGTTCAAAGCTTTGAGTCAAGCTGAAGAAGTTTTGAACTGGCAAACAGAAAATGCTCTAGCACATAATTCTCTTTTGAGAAGACTCGATGCTAAGATGGACAAGATTACTCATCACCTGGAAGAGTCCAATGATAGATTGCAATATCTGTCAAAAAAGATGAAAAAGTATTACAAAAGACTCTTGGATGATATATTCCTTCTTGAAGATGAGTTCAAAAGTATGAGGAGCTGAGTCCAATGCAAAAGAAAGAGAAATCAAGAAATTGAAAGCCCATATCCAAGATCTAGATAATTACATTAAGTCTCAAATAAAGGCTCAATCAGTCAAAGAAGTTGAAGAATTTCCATTCTTGAATCCTCCTCTTTCCTCAACCTACCAAGCTCTTGTTCAAAAACCACCTTCATATTTTACCTATCTTGTCCTACCACCAAGAACTTTTCCCACAGTTTCTAGACCAAGATTTAAGCCTAATGATCCTTCTACATCCAAACCCAAATCACCAAGAACTAGAATGAGTATAACCTCTTCTGATTCAGAATCTTCTGAAAAAACCAAAAACAAAACTCAAAAATTATCTGTAGAAAATACGGAGATAAAGATCAGTTAGCCTCAATTAAGGTTGACTCCAAATCTGTTGAGGTAGAATCTAATTCAACTGATGATGAAGTTGAGTCCTCTCAAACCTTTGAAATCCAATCAGGCCCTAGTGATTTCAAATCAGAATCAAAATCTTCTAAAGATGATCACTATGCTGATATTACAGGCATGATGATGGCCAACACTATTGGAGTAAACAATGAAATTTTCTATGATTCTCCTGAATCAGAACTAAAAGTCACCTCAAGATTAAACCAAAACAGAAGACCTTCAAGTGGACCTTGGTTTACTCTTGATGACATTCCTCCCAGTTAATGGAGGAAAAGACTCCTTGAATGTGGTGCCTGGATTGATACCAGAATGATGCTGATTCTTACAAAATCACGGAAGAATTTTGCTGTAGAATGACTGGCACTCTTAAAGAATGGTACCACAATTTGGGTATTGTTCAACAAGATCAAATTCACCAATTAAGCACAACAACTGGAATGCTTGGAGCCCTTCACCAAGAATTCATTAGAGAATTTGACAAGATTCTTAGAAAGTTCAGAAAATAATTCTTTGAGATGAAATGTTGTTCATTAAAGATGAAAGATCTGGATAAACACTACTAGAGGATGACCCAAAGATTCTATCTCTTGAATGGATACAATGATCCTAGCCTCAAAAATACATATGTCGCCTCCTTGCCAAAAGAAATTCAATCTGAACTTAATAGAGCGGCACAAGTAATCAGAGTTTACAACTCTCATGCTAGGACAAATCCATCAGATGACACAGGAAGCTGTTGACAAACTGTGCAAACAAAACAAATTCATGACAGATATTATCAACCAAAAGTCCAAGTATTCCAAAGCATGCAGAAAGCCTTACTTGGAGATCAAATGCAAAGAGAAAGACTGTGTCTGTTCCACAAAAAAGAAGAAGGGACAAAAGACAAAAAGAAGAACTTTAGGTTCTTTAAAAAGAAAAAATATAGAGGAAAGAAAAAAGGATAGAGGTGCTTTATCTGTAAGAAAAAAGATCATTGTGCAAAGAAATGTCCAAACAAGTATGAGAAGGCCATAAAAATGATCGATACTTTGACTCTAAGTAAAGAAGATGGTGTTGAATCTCTTTATTCAGAACAAAGTTCTGGAGATGAAAATACAGCATTTGCTTTACAAGATTCATCCAGTGAAACTGATGATACAGAACCAGCTTCTGTTCCAGTATTTTCATTATTGGAAGCTCAAAACATCAATCCTGCTATTCCACAACCCTGTGTTGACATCCACATACTTCTATCTAAGTATGAAAAATCCATTAAGGCCATTGCTTACGTGGATACTGGTGCTCAAAAGAGTATGATGGATCCCAATATCTTGCCAACTAATTATTGGAAGACAAAAGTTGCTTATTTTGTGGCGGCAGATGGAAAGATTTTCAAAACTAAATTAGTTACAAAAAATCCCATTGGGATAAGATTCTTTCCAAATTGCGTGATATGGACCAAAATCATCAGTAGCAAACTGCCTAACAAAGACATTCTTATTGGCATGGATGTTTATTTGGCAGTTGATAAACTACAAATCCTTCCTAAAGGAATCAAGTTCAAAAGAGAATTCAAGCCTTATTCTGAAACATTAAGGCTATTTTCTCTATCAGAAGCACCTCTAAAATATGCTAAAATTAAAGAAAAATTCAGTACACTTTGTGCTGATAGTTATGAAGATTTTTCTCATTCATATCCTTTGTGGAAAAATGAGAAATTTTTTATTCAACTCCCATTCAAGATGAATGAAGATATCAATCCTACAAAGGCCATTCATCTAAGAATGAATCCTTCAGATCTACAGCTAGCTAGAAAAGAATGCAATGAGCTTTTTCGTCAAGGACTCATTGAGCTAACCAAGTCTGACTGGGCTTGTCAAGCATTCTATGTAGAAAAGAGATCTGAAAAGCGTCGAGGCAAAAAGAGATTGGTGATTAACTATCAATCGCTCAATCATTTCCTTAAAGATGATAAATTTCCAATACCAAAAGCCTCATCTCTCCCTGTCTTGATCAAGGATGCTCATGTCTTCTCAAAGTTTGATCTGAAGTTTGGATTCTGGCAATTAGGTATTGATCCTTCTAATTGATATAAAACAACTTTTTGCATACCAAATGCCCAGTATCAATGGAAAGTTCTTCCTTTTGGCCTTAAGGTTGCTCCATCCTTATTTCAAAAGGCCATGACTCATATTTTTCAACCAATTCTTGACAATATACTCATCTATATAGATGATATATTGTTATTCTCCAAAAATCAAACCTCTCACAAAGAATTGTTAGACAAATTTTTCATTCTAGCACAAAAGCTTGAAATTATGCTCTCTGAAAAAAAGATCCATCTTGCCCAAACAGAAATTGATTTTCTAAGGATGCATTTTTCCCAAGGATCTTATCAACCTCAGCCTCGTATAGCTGAAGAATGACTCAACTTTGTAGATGAAAAATTGACTGTCAAACAGATCTAACAATTTCTCAGAATAGTCAATTATATCCGAGATTTCATTCCTCAGGCAGTAAAATATACTAGTCAACTTTCCAGATTGTTGAAAAATAATCCTCCTCTATAGGGACCAGAATAAACAAGGGCAATCCAAGAATTGAAGAAGATATCTCAAAATCCTCCGGCATTAAAAATCCTTGGTATAGGGAAAAGGATTTTACAGATTGATGCAAGTGATCATTTCTGGGGTGCAGTGCTTATCGAAGAAGCTAATTGTAAAAGGTACTATTGCGGTCATGCCAGCGAACAATTCAAAGAAGCTGAAAAGCACTATCACATCACATTCAAGGAAGTATTAGTTGTCAAAAACGGAATCAAGAAATTTGATTTCCATATTCGAGGATACAGTTTTGAAGTTCAAATGGACAGCTTATCATTTCCAAAAATTCTTGAATTCAAAAACAAAATGTCTCCTAATCCTCAAATCTTGAGACTAAAAGATTGGTTTTCTAGATATGACTTTACAGTCAAACATATCAAAGGAAATCACAACATTGTCCTTGACTTTCTCTCAAGACCTTCTAAACCAGTTCAAGCCATTACCAGTCTAAATAGTTTCCCATTCATTTTCATGACTAAACCTTTACCCAAGAAGCTAAAACCATCAAAACTCTTCCCCCAAGATTAATTGAATCCTCCTTTCTTGAAGAGATCCAAAGATTTGCCAGAACTCATTATTTCTACTATCTTCATAGGATAATGAGAAATAAACATGCTACACCTGGAGCTTTTAACCCTGATACTCCTTTTTTAGGAATCAGTGATCTGTTCTGCGCACCTGGTTTTGATATCAGTGAAGATACCCTTTGGAGTATGTGGTATATTACTGTTCAATATTCAATTCCCATTGCATTAAGAGTTTCAACCACATATAATATCCTCACTAATCCAGACAAACAAAATTATTATTTATGGACCTTATTGGAATGGTTTTGTCCAGTAGAATGGTGGAGAACTGAGTTAAGAAAGATTCTTGAATTTGCAGAATTTAGAGGTAAACCAGATGATGTGATATCCAAAATGACAACAATTGCCATTATCCATCGTCCCTACTTCCAACATTCCAATGGAACCATATGGTCCAGAAATAAAGCTTATATCTGGGATACTTTTGATATTTATCCAATAGATTTAAGCTACACAATCCAACTGACTCAACACTTGAAAGAAATCAATGGATACATTGTTCCTGCTGTTGATCCATTCCAACCAAGCTTTTCTAATCAACCAGAACCAACGAATTAGACAAAGCAAGATGTAGAGATGACAACTGTCAAAATAGAGCCTCCCCCATATTTTAAAGATTCTCAAGATCCCGATGTAGAAATAATGGATGAAGATCCCAATGCAGAAATAATGGACACAATAATGTATGAAAAAGACAGACAAGCTAAATCCAACCGTTTATGGTGGTACACGTTGTATGGCAGTGTCACGTTTGAAGAATGGCAACAGCTCGATCTGACAGCCAGCCAAAATTCATGTGATTAAAGCAAACGTGATTAAGTGTGTCTATACTATAAAGTAAAGTGTGTTTGTAAAAGTCTTTAAGCATGCTTGTAAATAGTATTCTGTAGTTTGTCTTATTAGGCAATCTTATCTCTTTAGATAAGAATATGCTTTTAGGTGTAATAGTAACCGATAATCATGGCAGTTGTGATGTAAGCCATGACGTATGCTTATTAACCGGCCTTCTCCTCCCTCTATAAATAGAGAGAAGTGCCTCAGTTGTATGCAAACTTCATTTATGAAAAAAAATTAGTGTGTTCATAATCATGAGTTCTCACTAAATCTCTCTCTTCTCTCAGAAAACCTGGTATAATGTTTCTATCATAATCTCTTCTCCAGAGAAGCAAAATGCTCTACACTTGTCCTTTAATGAGATCCTGTGTATCAGAAAATTTCTAATGACTGATCCATGAACTTATCTACAATCCTTTTATTTTTAAGAATACAATTGGTGCTAATCATAAAAATGAGTCTCATAGTGGCTAGTGGAAGCCTGAGAAAGACTTTAGAAAATGATGGCTTATGTTGTGTTCTTAAGGATATAAAGGCTCTCGGCCCAACATGGTATCAAAGCCACTTATTTTGCAAAGAAAGGGTGAATATGATAGTGATATTATATGAGGTGAGTAAGAGAGAACCAGACATTACCATGGAACCAAACACTACTAAGAAAGCTACCCAACTAATAATTAAAAGAGATAAGACATTTGCAAAAAATTCTTAAAAATGCTATCGTTAAAGAAAAATAGTTAAAACACTCTCATTGAAGAATGGTTCCTAAAAACACTCTCATTTAAGATAGTTATTCTAATTTATATGTAGAAAGGATAAAGGTTATATAACAAAATATATATAAAAATAAGAAAATTAATTTTAACTAGAAGAACTCATAGATTATTCTGTTAAAATTATTTTTATAGAGTCCATTAATTTAACATCATGCAAAAACATTGTAAAAAAAATTAGTGAAGGGATGAAGCAATATAAATTTAAAAACACATTTAAATTATTAGATATCATTATAATTTATATCAGATATTACATTTATTGGTGTTAGTTTTGATTTGATGAGATGCATGGATAAACAATATGTGTGAGAGATATTTTCTATTATTTTGAGAGATAATTTATATTTAAACTTAAAAAAATAACTATTTAATATTTTTGTTATAATTGAATTAGAAGTCATTGAAAAAATAATTTTTTTATATATTAAATAATACAATTAAATTATCAAATAATTGTACAGGTACATAAAAGACAAATAAGAACCACACCTTACCCATTAATTGCCACAAA